>CM060607.1:38218939-39468939 GCA_030578255.1 Tiaroga cobitis | reverse complement strand
GAGAGACCTAGCGTGTGTTTGCTAGTGTGCGTGTGTGCCTCAAGAAGTGCATGTAAGACAGCATTTAAGACGATTTTTTTAGACAAGTTCTGTAGCCTCCGGGCTAGTTGCGGGCGCCGCCATGTTGAATGAGACAACACGCGAGGGGAGGGGGAACAAAAGCAAGGAGGCGGGGGCAAGCACAGCGCAGAGAAGGCAAAGTGGCGAAATCAGAATTAAATATAAACAATATATTGATATATACGATATGTCAAAATCCATATCGTGTTAAAAAAATATCTCGATATATTTTAAATATTGAGATATCGCCCACCCCTAAATACATTATACATATATTGTGTCAAATGAACTGTGGAAATGTTCAGGTTTTTTTAGTGAAGAAAGTTTGCACCTATTAAAAATAAGAATCTATTGTGTCTAATCTAAATAAATTAACTTTTTTTTCGTTTCTTCTGGAGTAAAACTGTGACCGCTAACCCCAGTGTCCCACATGTACTGGAAAAAGTGCTGAACTAATCTACACCTTTATGGGGTTTTTTAAAGAATAATCAATAATTGAATGATTAACCAATATAAAGAATAATCAATGATTTTGACTGAAACAGAGTCCTAAGCGGACCTGCTTACACGATCATGTCATGGAGCTTGTATAGCGATCTGAAGGCACGCACACAAGCAGGCAAGGCTATTTACAGCTTCTGTGTGCAACTGAAATAGACTGAGAGTTGAATTTCAATAGGAGTCTTACAGCTCAACCGGTCTCTGTCTCTCTAAATCTATCTATCTATCTATCTATCTATCTATCTATCTATCTATCTATCTATCTATCTATCTATCTATCTATCTATCTATCTATCTATCTATCTATCTATCTATCTATCTATCCCTCTCCACTCCAGCTGATTTTAGAACACAGGTGTTGACCTTAGCCATTATGACCTTCCACGTTCACATTCCCCAGCAGCTCCTGTTTCTGCAGCAGTCTTACATGTGATCCCAGAGTCAAGCAAAAATAGGCAAAGGCATAATAAATGTAGTCAGTGCGTTTCAATGTCAAGAAAGAGATGTTCCTAGATCAACATCCCTGTTGGTTGATAATATTCAGCCAATCAGACTGTAAGATAGATCTGAGCTGAACAACATTTCCCTCTGACTGTAGCAGCGGTTAATATTTAGGATTAGTGTTTGACCGGTCATTTGTATCTCTTTTATTCCATTTCAATCCACAGCACCAATCTTCCACCTTTCAGTAATTTAACATCTGTTGCACTTTAAAAATTTCAGCATTTTATTTCTGTCTTGCATATGTCACTTTTTCTGGGTCTGTATATAGCATTTAAATGAATTAGTTTATACTTATGCCGAATGAGATGAAATTCCTTGTAAGACTAGAATAAGGATAGGATACATTTATATTGTATTATGTATTTATTTATATATATATATATATATATATATATATATATATATATATATATATATATATATATATATATATATATATATATATATATATATAAAATACCTGTCAAAAGTTTGGAAACATCACAATTATTTTTTTATATCTTTAAAAGAAGTCTCTTCTGCTCACCAAGGCTGCATTCATTTATTTAAAAATACAGTAAAAACAGTAATATTGAGTAATATTATTAAAATGTTAAATAACCGTTTTCTAGTTAGTAATAATAAATTAAAGAATATGATACATTATGTATCATTAAATGCATACATGATTAATATATATATATATATATATATATATATATATATATATATATATATATATATATATATATATATATATATATATATAATTAATACGATTAAATAAGGATATATATTTAGGATATATATTTAATATATAAATTACATATTACATTTTATTAATAAATTTAATTGTACATAAATTTTTGTGTGTGTGAGATTCAGGTTTTCCCTATGTTATGAGGATAAAATGTCTCCAAAAGATGGCAATATCTGAAATCCTTGTCGGGACATTTTTTGGTCCCCCGTGGAAAATGGGGGAAAATCATACTAAGTTATAAATAAAAAAAGTTTTTTTGTTTTTTTTTATCTAAAAAAGCAGAAAGTTTTCTGTGATGTGTAGATTTAGGGGTAGGGGTTAGCATGCACAGTATAAAAAACATTATATATATGGAATGTCCCCTTAAAACACGAAAATAATGTGTGCGTGTGTATAATTATATTGAACTGTTAGATCTTAACCACACCTTAACCACAATTCTACCGTACAAGAGAAAATTCCTGTTGTACAGTTGCATGCTAAAACTGCACATTTGGTTCTCTAAACTAGTTTAAACCAAAATCCGACAAATTTAATTATGCAGAGATGTGCGACCAATATAAGTAGACAAACTATGCACAATCAATACACACTAAGATTACAGGTCACATGTCTGTTCTGATTGATCAAGCTCAGCAGAGAAAACAAATAATAAAACAACTTACAAATCCATAAGATATTAAGAAAAGACATTGGCAGAATTGCAAGAAAAGGCCAAAATTGTGAGATAAAAAGTTACGATTACCTTTTTTTTTTTATTCCCTGACTGAAACAAGCTTTTAGGCTATATATAGACTACTGAAATGAAAGACAAAAATGACAAGAGCATGTAAAATCTGTCCTGAAGCCTTGCTCTGAGAAGTTAGCAGAAAGACCAAATGAATTATTACCATTAAAATCACTGAGATATATAAAATCACACACACCAAAAACACCAACTTCTTTGTCAGCTGTGCACCAGAAAACATTTTCTGTCATGCTGGCCCAATAAAAGCTGGTGGCAGTTGTCTTTTTGCCCACCCCATGCTTTTTTTAAGAAGCCATTGACATTCAATGGCAGCTCTCGCTGTGGGTGCAGTGTGAACAGCTGAGAGGTGTTATTTCACAGGCTGCTGGCCCTGTCAGAGCGCTGAGGGCTGCGAACAGGAGGTCTAGGAGAGACCCAGGCCTCTAAAAGACACCAACAGGTGGAAGGCCGCCAACAAGGGGGAGGGCGACCCATAGAAAAGGATGGGAAGCCAAGCCAGGTCTGGACACAATCCAGGAGATGGCGATGGACGAGGATACGCACGAAAGAGAGGAGGACAGAGAGCGCCGGACCTGTGTTTGTCCCGTCTGACGGACTGGGGGCCAAGGGACCGGCAAGTAATGTGGGAAACCTGTGCTGAAACTGTCATTGTTGTCGGACTGCAGGGCTTTTCGATGCAGAAGCAGATCTTGGTTGCGTCTCTCTCGCGTCACTGCTTCCTTCTGTTCTAGAGGTTTGGTTTCAAACGTATTTCAGAACGAAAATTCCATTTTTAACCATTTAACTTTTTATAAAGGCCATGCAAAAGCAGCATGCAATTTTCTAGACAATAGCCTGTTATTCACTAAATGCTTGCCAGGCCAGAATGGGATATGGCTTGAGTTTATGGAAAGTTGACATGTCCTGTGGTGTGACGTGCTGAACTCACTCTAAAATTATTTTTAAACTGCTTATAGCATTTAACACCATCTAAAATCAATCCATATGATTTTTAACAGCAAGCATTACGTTTTTATGACCTAATATTAAATAGAATATTTGTACTTTTAAATGTTACTTTGTTTCAGTGCAGGGATGTTTAAAATGAGCCAGTGAAGGAAAAAAGGTGATTTAACACTTTGCCTAGATTCATCAAGTCTTGTCTATAGAAAAAGTCCATGTTATATGTCAACTTCCCATATGCCTTACATTTTGGCATTAGTATTAGACTGTTTTATCTGAGTTGTACAAACAAAGTTGTGATGCACTGTGTGTTTAACAGATCCGGCTATTACTCGTTGAGATGACATACTTCCTTATATCCCCATATACGGAATCAATCTATGGAATGTAAGGAAGTGTGTGGCCTCACAGAGACTTTATCATCACCATCCACACAGCTCCTTAAAACTGCAAGACAATATAAAACTATCAAACTGAATTATATTACGCATTACGTACTCGTAGAGAACATTATCATCCATCTTAATGGACATATTGCAGAAATACACATTTAATGATTTTATGAATATTAACTAAAAAGATAGTTAATTTATATACAGGCTATTTATATATATACAATTATATACATTTATATATATATATATATATATATATATATATATATATATATATATATATATATATATATATATATATAAAGAAATAAAAAACATTAAGAAAGTTAATTTGTTTTATAACTGTTACATTTGCATATATATACATTTAAATGTATAGTAAAATATAAAATATAATTTAATACATTTAATTATACAATTTTAATCATATATGAAAACATTTAAATTACTTTATATATATGTATATATACACACATAGAGAAATAAAAAAACAATAAGATTGTTAACTAATTAACTACAACTTTGTTATATAAAAATAAATGTTATATGTATAAAATATAAAAATGATCATTTTAAAGATTATTATTATAAATATATATAATCTTTATTTATAATTTATTATTTTCAAAAGAACCTCAAATATCATATTGGTTGATTTAGCTGATTCTATAAGAGCTTACAGACATTTTCAAACAATTAAATGTCTGTCAGTTGGGCAATACAATGGCGGAACAAATACTGAATGTTATAGGAAAATGTTTTAATGTTAGATATAGAGATTTTCCAAGAATTGAGCATTTTATTTAAAAGTGCCCCTGGTTTCGAAAGTTTGACATCTTCTGCTTTAAAGTATGAATTAGGATCGTCTTAACAACCTTACAAATGAGGTTACAAATGACTTTATAAAGGTTATGTCAAAGTCAAGCACAGGCCATTGTTAAACATGTTGATGTTCCTGAGCTCCTCCAGATGACATGAATACTGTAGGGCTCTGAGTGACAGAGCACAGCTGCTGTTGGACAGGTGGAGAAGAGCTAATTCTGACCTGACACCCCAGAATGAGGACATACCGGCACATCCATGCACTCTCTGTGTCACAGTCCTGCAGGAGGAAGGTCATGACGTGGACGGACGTCTTCTGCTGACATGATCCTGCATGCAAAGCAAAAAGTTATATCTGAGATTAATCCGATGACTGGATAATTGCCCGTGTAAAATGTTGATGTGCGAATGACACGGAGTAAAAATCGATGCTTCTCCTCCTCACCACCTCTATAAATATGATGATGTATTAAGCTGGAAACTCGTCTGTCCTCAGAAACACGTCTTAGTTGCTGGTAAAACGGAACCAAGTCAGGTGTTTGAGAGAGGTTTGGTCCCTTTCAACCAGCTACTGCGCCGTGAATTCAGCCAGCAACAGCAACAGCAAAAGCAAAAAAAAAAAAACAGGTGGATTTGCATCCAAAATGAAAAGTATCTTAAACATGTGCTTAATGCATAACTGCCATTTTAACCTATATCACAAAAACATAGTGTTGTGTATTATTATGTTTAATACCAATGATATGAAATATGTGCAGTATTTCAGTTCTGCTCAGGAAAGAAAAGGTAAATGTTCATCAGCCAAATGTTTCTTTATTATAGATCATTTCTAAAAGCATTAACATAAATCCAGTAATTTTTTTTCAAGCCAGTCCTGTGTTTTCTATCGTGTGTCTTGTAAAATGACCACATTTCGATTAAAAATAAAAAATTAAAGCTAGCATTTGTCTTTATTCTCTCTCTAGTCTTTCAGTGTTTGTTTCATAAATTTTAGTTGCCATAATGTATTAATAACGTAAATGTATTAAAAATACATTACTTGAACAAAGGCTAGTGTTTTAAAATACTTGTCACATATGTTTTGTTGAAGATTAACCCTATTACATGGTTTTGTAAAGGAAACTGATTTGAGCATGTATCTGCATTTTATTCTCGAACTGATAGGCATCTTGTAGTTTTATGTTAAAGACACAGTGTCATTTTTCACCAAGAAAAATCAAGGAAACAAGATTTAACAAAAAGACTAACTGTGTTGAGCTGTAAAACACTGATTAGTTTTCTGTCGATTAATGTATCCAAAGAGTTGCTCACCTGTCTAATAAAACACATAACACATACATATACATATATATATATATATATATATATATATATATATATATATATATATATACACCAAAGCTTCTTTGGTGTTTCCATGGTTTCTACAAATTAAAACCAGAAATCGAAGGTAACTCGGGTATGATGTCATTGATAGGCGACGCACGGAAACGTCTGTGTCCTGGTTAAAACTGCTTATTTCTCTGGATTTAAACTTTCTATACATTTGGGATAATGCAAGTACACAAATCAACAAAATATATAACATTGTTCTAGTGGTTTTTGGATATCATGATCCAAAAATCTTACATGGTGTGCCTTTAAACTAAACGATTAAACTGCTACTCAACCCTGTTAGTGTTCCGAAATAATTATGTCATATAACAAAATTGATTTAGATGGAGATGGTACAATGAAATTGTGTATCTGGTAAGGCTGGGTTAAAAATATTGATTTCTCGATTTAAATTGAATCTCATTTTGATTAACCATTATCGATTCTTAAATCCAAAGCATCGATCAGGCTATATTGTTAAGTTGATGAATGAACAAAATGTGTGTAGCGTGGCTGCCATTGTTGAGGAGAAAAGTCTTATCTATTATAATTATAACAGCATTTTTTGAAGCTGTAACATATTTGTTTATATATTTAATTAAAACCAGCATTTTCAAGTAAATATTCTTCAAGGTTTTATTTCCCCAAACCCCCCCCCCTGCTGTTGACCTTATTAACTTGAATTATTTCAAAATCTAACACTTCAAAAATCCCCCCCCAAAAATGCTAAAACTTTACCAAAAATGATTTTATAATCTCTAAATTGTACCTGAATGCATACTGAAGTAACTGAGCCCAGAGGAACAGTTCATTTGCTCCATATAGAGCCATAAGGCCATCTAGTGGTAAGAGTCATGAAATGTTTTTTTTTTTTTTACCCCACAAGAAGAGACACCCAATGTGAGAGTTTTTGCATGTAATGGAGTTATTTTTTATATTAAGTCAAATAATTTTAAGAATGTGCTTAAATTATATTATTAAATTAAAGATACAATACAGCCCATTATAAAATAATAATCCAAAAAAAATCTTTCTCCCAAAAAAAATGCATTACAAATATAAAAATGAAATGACACAAGTGATATTTCTGGACAAGAAAAATACATAACTATTGGTTTAGGGCTTGAATGATTTGTTACAGATCCGTGGGGGGAGGATGAGGGTTTATTGGTTAACTTTAGCTGTTCTCTTTGGGTGGCCGACTGCCTAGTGCCTACTACTACTAGTCAACAAAAATAGAGTGAGTATTAAGTGTTTTTGACTCATTTTTTTGGTCAAGGGCACATGTTGAAGGCCATGTGAACCAAAAGAGCAACTTAGTATCAGTGCAGAGATGCCAACCGAAAACAACTTCAGCTAAAATCCATTCTTTCCCGTGCGACTTCCCTCACAGTATTAGGCCTAACTTAAAGGGGTCATGACATGGTTTTTTGTTTTGTTTTATTATGTTCCCTTATGTGCAATTATAGTATTACTATAGTTTTTTGTACAAAAAACTTTAAAAATGTAGTGATTTATGACCTTTTCCCACCCTGTTTCTCCCCCTCTGATTCAAACAGTCTGTTTTGGAGGTGTTTCCCCTTTAAGAGTTCAGTGTTAACGCCCATTGTTATGATTGGCTAACGTCAGTGCTGCTTATGCATAAATTATTAAAATTAATCATTTTGTATCACATGTAGGCAACACAATTCTCCGCCACGTGAAACTTCGGTCTTCCGATCTTTTACCATCGTGTCAATTCTCAATTGATTTTGATTCATATGCGCGAAGGAGAGAGAGAGAGGGAGAGCAAGAGAGTTTGAAGGCGCGCGCGCGGCCGGGGCTCTATGGAGGTAGTTTTGTTTCTTTATTATTCAATCAAAAAAAAGGTTGCTACAATCCAAAAAATTATTTTCAATTAAAAAAACCTTCACTTCAATGAAAAAAAAAATTTCAATCAAAGAAAAAAATGATTTGAATCCAAAAATATATTTGAGACTCAAAAAAATACATTTGAACACTGCTTTTCTTTGATTGAAAATGTTTTCTTTGATAGAAGTCCGTTTTTTTTTTTTGTTTAAAGCAACCTTTTTAATTGAAGTAACATTGTTTTTTGATTGGACCATATAATGGGTAGGACATTTGTGTCTTTATCATTCAATCAAAAAAGAAGTTGCTTCAAACAAACAAACAAACAACAGAATCAATAAAAAAGTCACTTCAATGAAAAGATAAACATTTTCAAATATAGAAAATCGTTTTTGAATGCAAATAAAATATTTGAGACTCCAAAAATTGCATTTGAACACTTTTTTTTATTATTGAAAATGTTCTCTTTGATTGAAGTAATCTTTTTTGTGTTTGGGCCATACATGGGTAGGACATTTGTGTCTTAATCATTCAATTCCAAAAAAGTTGTTTCAATCAAAAAAAATATTTTCAATCAAAGAAAAAACTGTTCAAATGCAACAAAAAAAATACCCCGTGAATAAAAAAAGTATTGAAGAGAATGTGTTTTTTCGTTGTTGTTTTTTTTGTTTGTTTTTTTTTAAGTGCGAAGGTTTTGAAGTTCAAATTTTTTTGATTGAATTATTTTGACACAAACGTTCCGCAGTGGGCGGGTGCTTCTCTATTGGTCAGACATGTTTGATTGACAAGTGTCTACACCAACGACATCTTTCTGACAAAGAAGTCATGTTCGCCACTCGCCAGCAAGCTTTTTGCCAGTTACGTCCTGCGTCACATCTCTCATGCGGGTTCCCGTCGACCAGGGTCAGCGCGCATCATAGCTCACACAGGCAGGCACAGAACTAGCTAGCGAACCTAGGTCTTAAATCTAATAAGTTATGTTTTTTACAACACGTTTTTTGATGGAAAAGTGATGTTTAAATTCCATAGTCTTTGTTTAGTGAACGAAAGCGAAATCAGGAATTGCGGTCTTTCAGTTTGTTTATCATTACCTAGCTACCATGGGTTTAAGTTGTACAAGATGTGCTGTAGCCTTACAATGGCCAAGTCGCGTTTCATATTAACAGATGAATTGGCTTCGCTCAGTTTATTAAATACATCCAACCTGAAATGTCTCTTACAAACTATGAAGGGACAATGAATCAAACAATACACAGACATGGCAATGCTAGACAGATAGCCTACTTTGTTTGCACAGCCCTGCCGTGATTTTGTCACTCTTCTCTCCACTCATAGACCTACGCCTGGTGACAGCGGGGAAACTTTTACCTCGATAAAGTTAGGCCTACTTATTGTATTGCAGAAAAGTAAACTTCCAGTAAACTCCAGTTAACCAGTTCATGTTTCTTCTTTAGGTGATTCAAGCAGTAACGACTAATTAGACTCAATACTGCTATTATAATACACAATACATTTTTTTTGTAATGCAATGTTTTCAACAGGGAAATATAAACAGCATTTGTCAAATTTTCCCTTAACCCCCCACCCCCCTTATCAACAACACATCAGCATTAGTCAGCAGAGTACAAATACATGGGTGAAGTAATCATACAAAATAAACACACACAAAAAAAGAAACAAACAAAAAAGAAAAAGAAACACCTATGTACAAAGCAGCCCTTGTGTGTATTGCCATGAGATGGGTGAAACCCTAGCATGTGATGGATCCTTTATAGATACGATATGGTACAACTACAGTGCAACGCAAATAGTAAATATAAGATAAAGTGAAAAGTAATAGTAAATAGTTTAGTCAATAAAATAAACAAACAGTATACAGCAAATAAAATTGTAATGAAAAGGCTGTATAAAATATAGGCTATATAAAATAAAATGACACAACCCTGTCTATTTTTGTTAAATTTTAGTTTTATTGATCAGTAATAGACACTGTAACAGTATAAGTAGCCTAAAAGGTATAAGAAGTTATACAAGACAAGAAATAAAGTAAACGATTCAGACAAACATACAGCAGGATACAAAGTTAAAATAGCCAAAATATAAAATTATGAAACTTCCCTTTGCCCTCAGCCAAAACGATTTGCCAGGGAACAAATGATAGATTAATGAGACCAAAGATCGCCCGTTATATACACAAGACGAATTATATCTCTAGAGACTAGAGACAGAGCCAGCGGCAAACGTCAGAAGCACTGCCCGAGGTACGGCTGTTCTCGGCGGGGTACATGAGCGCTGAGCGCCCGGTGAAAGACTGGATATCACAACTCCGAAAACGTCAGATCAATTTTTTAAATAGGCGCTATCTTTATAAATAAATCACTGATTTGACCTTTAAACAACTACATTGTCGACTGAAAAACTATTAAAACGTCATTTCGTGACACAATAACAGTAGTATTTTTAAATGTCGCGGCTTTTCTCGTCTGTCGCTGACCCTGGTCGACGAGAACCCGTTCAACCCGCATGAGAAATGTGACGCAGGACGTAACCCCGCCCCCGGGCGAGATGCCCCAAAATTTATGAATCCCAAGTGGCGAACATGACTTCTTTGTCAGAAAGATGTCGTTGGTGTAGACACTTGTCAATCAAACATGTCTGACCAATAGAGAAGCACCCACCCACTGCGGAACGTTTGTGTCAAAATAATTCAATCAAAAAAATTTGAACTTCAAAACTTTTTGCACTTCAAAAAAAAAAAAAAAACAACAACGAAAAAACACATTCTCTTCAATACTTTTTTTATTCACGGGGTATTTATTTTTTTTGTTGCATTTGAACAGTTTTTTCTTTGATTGAAAATATTTTTTTTGATTGAAACAACTTTTTTGGAATTGAATGATTAAGACACAAATGTCCTACCCATGTATGGCCCAAACACAAAAAAGATTACTTCAATCAAAGAGAACATTTTCAATAATAAAAAAAAGTGTTCAAATGCAATTTTTGGAGTCTCAAATATTTTATTTGCATTCAAAAACGATTTTCTATATTTGAAAATGTTTATCTTTTCATTGAAGTGACTTTTTTATTGATTCTGTTGTTTGTTTGTTTGAAGCAACTTTTTTTTTGATTGAATGATAAAGACACAAATGTCCTACCCATTATATGGTCCAATCAAAAAACAATGTTACTTCAATTAAAAAGGTTGCTTTAAACAAAAAAAAAAACGGACTTCTATCAAAGAAAACATTTTCAATCAAAGAAAAGCAGTGTTCAAATGTATTTTTTTGAGACTCAAATATATTTTTGGATTCAAATCATTTTTTTCTTTGATTGAAAATTTTTTTTTTTTCATTGAAGTGAAGGTTTTTTTAATTGAAAATATTTTTTTGGATTGTAGCAACCTTTTTTTTTTTATTGAATAATAAAGAAACAAAACTACCTCCATAGGGCTCTCTCTCTCTCTCTCTCTCTCTCTCTCTCTCTCTCTCTCTCTCTCTCTCTCTCTTCGTTCTTTCAGTAACATGCGCCCTGTCACACTCATCTACATCACTCACCGAACAAATAAGGCTTTGGCAGGCTGCATATGCTGCAAATAAACTGCATCCAACTGCTTTCCCTGACGTCTGGATCGTGCGGCAGCATTCAAACATGTTGTTTGTCCACAGCAAGAACAGCACATCTGCGTGGCGTAAACAGACCCCCTCGCAGCACGTCAACGCATGCGATGATGCGAAATGAGGCGTAGTTGTCCTGCGCTGGAGGCGGTCATATGCAAACGACTGGTACGTCACTTCGGTTCCGTGACGTCACTAAGACCCCCTCGCTGCACGTCAACGCATGCGATGATGCGAAATGAGGCGTAGTTGTCCTGCGCTGGAGGCGGTCATATGCTATGGAAGGCCATTAGGGCCAAAACGTGTGAAACTGTCGTGTTAACGCGTAATTACGCGTTAACACGTCATTTACGTGTTAACGCGTCATTTACGCGTTAACACGTAATTACGCGTTAACACGTCATTTGCGTGTTAACACGTATATTACTGGACATTAGCACAGCACCCCCTACTGGTTTTTTTATTTGCTCAAACACACAGAACTTTAATGTTTTTCATGTGTAAATACATGTTGAACAATGTCTATTTTCACAATCACAATGTAAATTGTGTAAGGATAATTAGACATTTCTCCAAAATAATTTAACATTATTTGTTAGAGAGCCCCTTATGGCACCCTTAAGCCTCTTGAATCATTGTTTTGCAGTGTTTTTAGAAGTTATATATATATATATACATGTATTACAACACACACACACATTACACTTTACACATTACATGACATTACACACACACACACACACATTACACTTTACACATTACATGACATTACACACACACACGCACACACACGCAGACACACACACACACACATACACACACACATATAAGCTGTTTTTTATACAACAATATACTGGCACACACATTACACTTTACACATTATATTACATTACACACACACACACACACACACATACACACACACACACACACACATATATATATAAGCTGTTTATTATTTTATACAACAATATACAGGCAATAGAAGACAGAATAAGCATGCATGCATAGGAAACAACTTTGTTCAAGTATCGCATTCTCTCAACAGGCATACAGCCTCTCGGTCACTGTTCGTTATTAGGCCATCCAATTATTATAGGCCGTCCATTCATGCTTGTGAATCACGACAGGGTGAATAATCTGTGAAGGACAAACATATGCAATAATAATAATAAAAAACAAGAGTGGCTTGAAATATTAATAATTGAAATCAGACAGAACTTCTGCCTTATAATGACATTTTACAATGGATATTCAAATGAGAAATTATTCAATGAATATAGGACCAACAATTATTAAAATATATTTTGATAAAAGGCCTACATTACAGAACAAGAAATTAAGCTATATTCTAGTCAAAATGTTGGATAGATTTGGAGTGCTATTACACTCGTGATCTATCACACACACACACACACACACACACAAACACACACACACACACACACACACACACACACACACACACACACACACACACACACACACACACACACACACACACACACACACACACAACAACAACAACAACAACAACAACAACAACAATATTCAGTTTCCTGCAAGGTTACCCTTCCGTCAATGTCGTTGGCTTATGATGGCTGATGAGGTAAGCGCAGCGTAGTGGGTCACTCTATCGTGAATAATTAAAATAGAATTAAGGTGTTGTGTCACGTTGACATTGCCTGTCGTAACTGTTTGTAATCATTCTCATGACTATTAATGTGGTGATGCACACCTTCGTTTTATTGTACTTATTCATGAGATTGTGAACGAGCGCTTACCTAATGGGTACGATGAGCCTACGTCACCAGGCATCTTCAGTTGGGTGCGCGCCCGTGATGCGCTTCATATAGTACTGCTGCTAGTAGACTAAATACAGAGACGGGAATATAGCCTACTTCTTTCCAGGTATGAAAAACAAACCGCACAAAACATAGCATACTTTCGGTTTTAATAAACACTGTTAAACATTACGGTGGGTTGTAGGCTATTATACGTTGGAAATAGTTATGTTTTACTTTATTTAAGTTTGTCATGAGTTTGTTGGTTCGCGATTAGCGCGACAGCCCGCCATACATCTGTAGTAGCCTAATAAATCAAAATACGGATGCCGTTGGATAAGAATTGATGTTGTTTCAGAGAGTTATGAATTATCTTCGACTTACATATTTGGTCATTTAACCCCCCATGTGATATGACTGTTAACAGCGAGTTATAGCTATACATTGGCTAGCCTAAGTGAATGTCGTCTTATATTAAAAATATATGTTATATGGTAGGCCTATTTAAAACAAGATAATTTAAACTATCGATATCAATGATGTAAAAAAAAGTCCTTAAAAGAGAAAATGGGTTTAATCTGGTCACAAAAGTTTATTGTGTTGATTTTTGTATTATTTTTATAGTTTTATTTTATAGACTATAGAACGATAGAACGATAGGGTAACACTTTAGAATACGGTTCCTTCGTTAATGAATAACTACACAAGAACCAATGAGTAACACAATATTAACAAGCTAACTATTATTAACTTGTCATGTCTCCTTCTCTGTCTCTCTCTGCTAGTCACACACATACACACACACACACACACACACACATCTCGCTTTCACCTTCATACTGACAGCTGTTATCACTTTTCATTATGCTCATTCCTCTCCAACTGTTCCTCATCTCCTCTCATTATCTTGGCTTCTTCTAACCCTCTCTTTCCCTGTCTTGTTGTCAGATTGGTTGATGTCTCAGATACTCATTTACCAGAGTCTTTCTCTGTCCTGTCCTGTCCTGTCCTGTGGAATAACTTCTACTGCTGGAATTACTCTGTGCTCGTCATTGTACATCCACAGAACCTGCTTAAGGCTGAAGCTGATTACCTGCTCCGTGCTCGTCACCTGTATCCAGCTCCATCTGTTTCTCCGTGAGTTACGAGAACCGCTGCTTCACCAGCCTTCTGTTCGTCCCTACCACAGAGGAGATTTATGTTCATGTGATTTTGCCAGTTCTACTGGTTTCTTCGGTTGCTGATTATTATTGAACTTTCAGTTTGGATTACCTGTGGTCTGACATTTTGATTCTATTAAAGAACTGTGATTGTCACTCTCGCTTTTGAGTCCTCTCTAACCTCATCACATAACTAACAAGAAACTATTAACTGACTAGTAAGTAATAGCGCACAGATGAAAGTGGTAGTTCACTATTAACTAATCAATAACTATTTTTTTAATGCTTCCCAGAGAACTACTGAAAAAGTTTATTAACAATATAACGATTAACATATAGATTAACGAATTAGTAAGCTAATAGACCACAGATGAAAGTGGTACTTCATACTTGGGAATTAATTATTTGGATCCATATTCTAAAGTGAAGATCATGGGAACTAACTAGTAATGAATCAAGTGTTACTACATGATCTAGTCATGATTTGTGCAACCAAACACAAAAGTCATTTCAAGCGTTTGAGATGTTTGGTGAACTTTTTTAAATAGTAGGCCTACTTTTAGAAAATTTCTTTAGAAGTATTTAGTAAGTAACAATTCACTTTAGAATAAAAATAATTAGTAATTAGTAATTAGTAATAATTAGTAAATTAGTAATATACAGGAAAATGCTCCACAATGCTCTGGCATCTTATCTGCTGCCACGCAACGAAACTAGGATATTGAAAACAGTTTTTTACATTTTTATTTCAGGATTCTATGATGAATAGAAAGTTCAAAAGAACAGCATTTGTTTCAAATATAATCTTTTCTAACATTATAAATGTCTTTACTGTAACTTTTGATCAATTTAACTCATCCTTGATGAATAAAAGTATTTTCTAATTTCTTTTCTTTTCCCCCAAAAATAAATTCTTACTGACCCGAAACTTTTGAATGGTAGTGATTAAAGTTACAAAAGCTTTCCATTTCAGATCAATTCTGTTCTTTTGAACTTTCTATTCATCAAAGAATCCTGAAATAAAAATGTAAAAAACTGTTTTCAACATGGATAATAATCATAAATGTTTATTGAGCATCATATTATAATAATTTCTGTAGGATCATGTGACACTGAAGACTTTATTGATGTAATGTAATGATGCTGTAAATTCAGCTTTGATCACATGAATAAATTACACTTTACTATATATTCACATAGAAAACCACTGTTTTAAATTGTAATAATATTTCACAATATTACTGTTTTTTTGTTTTTTTTTATCAAATAATTGCAGCCTTGGTGAGCAGAAGAGACTTCTTTTAAAAACATAAAAAATCTCACCGACCCCAAACTTTTGACCGGTAGTGTATATATATATATATATAACTTCTAAAAACACTGCAAAACAATGATTCAAGAGGCTTAAGGGTGCCATAAGGGGCTCTCTAACAAATAATGTTAAATTATTTTGGAGAAATGTCTAATTATCCTTACACAATTTACATTGTGATTGTGAAAATAGACATTGTTCAACATGTATTTACACATGAAAAACATTAAAGTTCTGTGTTTGAGCAAATAAAAAAACCAGTAGGGGGTGCTGTGCTAATGTCCAGTAATATACGTGTTAACACGCAAATGACGTGTTAACGCGTAATTACGTGTTAACGCGTAAATGACGCGTTAACACGTAAATGACGTGTTAACACGTAATTACGCGTTAACACGACAGTTTCACACGTTTTGGCCCTAATGGCCTTCCATAATATGCAAACGACTGGTACGTCACTTCGGTTCCGTGACGTCACTAAGTTCAAAGGATCTAGAACGAGCTGTATTTAGAGCTTGATTAAATAAATGCTTTGTTTATAATGGGGAGGACGTCTTAAGCTATGAAACTTGCAGGAGGTTTTAATGATACAAAGACCTCTTAAATGCCAAAAGATCAAGGCAAATTTGGTTTCTCATGTCATGACCCCCTAACGTGACTTCTACAATTGGTTGATGAATGAAATATTTCATCATCACCATCGACCATCCTATAATTAACAATAAGCTGTGTTACTTTTGATATGTAGCCAAGTCTCCGCTTTAAAATTGTCAATTGTATTATGAAATTGAAACAATAATTACCGTTTTGGCGCTCTTTAATAGCCGAAACCATGGCGTGACAGATCGCTGTTCCCGCTGTCGGGTCCTCCTCGAAAATAGGACCCCAAGCAAATTTAATAGTCACCCTCTTTCGCGCCTGTTTACAAATCCTACAAAATCATATGATAAATACTATTTGAACTACGTTATAATGACCATTATTGTCTGTATTAGTTAGCTTGTGTACTAAATGTTCGTCTCTTCCGCTTTACTACTAGTTGCAGCACGAAATAAACACGAATGAACACGAGGTATGATGAAAGAAACAGTTTAACTTACCAAAATCTGTATGGTGTGTCATTTAATCGCCCAACAGCTATGTTACCCCAGAAAACAAAACAAAAAAAAAAACATAAAATGACCACAAACTTGTTAGTCAGCTGGAAAAATGAACTTTAGTGAAGCATTTTGTTAAACTACATTGTATATTCTTTGCATTCGCCAATATTTAATGGATGTTTGAATAAATCTGCCATTTATGACAGACACCATTTAAATGTTAAGATTTAAAAAAACAAGTAGAAACATAATTGTGATTAAAAAGTAAGTATACCAATATTTGTATAAAAATTTCATTTTGTGTAATTTAAAGTAAGTAGCCTATAGCAAACAGTTAATTTTAACCTTTAATTTTATAGTAATGTAAGCTACCAACAGGTGTGTCCTGTATAGTTTACACAGCATTAGTTGAGAATATTTTCCATGTACCTGATTGGTCCCAATTAATTGATATTGAATCGAATCGCAAGCTTGTGAATCGATTTGAATCGAATCGTGAAATGTGTGTCAATACCCAGCCCTAGTATCTAGCATAATATGACCAGCAATTCTGTTAACTTTTCCTAACTGTTTTGCATTTGTTGAGAAAAGCTGGAGAATCACAAGCTGAAATTCTATGTAAACTAGTGGAGTGATACAATGAAACAAAATATCAGCATTGTTACAACTCTCATTTTATCAAATTAGTCAAATTAGTCACAATCAAACTAGTGCACAGTAATTAAGTGTTGTACTAAATATTAATTCTCCGGAACTCCAATGTTGTTCCATTTGTTGTTACAAATGTCTTAACTCAGCTATTTTAATAAAATGTAATAAACATCTTTATTATGAAACCAAAGGCCACTTAACAGTTCTTCAGACCAACAATCTGTGTACAAAAATCAGAAAGCTAATGAAACCCACAAAAATACAGTACATAAATAATCATATTACACTATATGGCAAACCAAATGTCATTGGTTTCAGTGCTGTGCTTCTATTTCACTAATTCCCTGATTGCACTGAACTCTTGCAGTGTTTCAGTGACTGTGCCAGTTCTGTAACAGAGCAACATTGGACAAAAGGGAGGACCAATTAATATCCTATATGTATCAAAGTGACTGTGTACAAAATATTTAAATGCTTTTTTTGAATGTGATTTGTTCGCTGGGTTTCAATAAAGAGATGATTAACGTGTGGTCCCCACCTTCTTACTGAACTGGTTTACACAACCAAAAGAAAAAATCAAAACAGGGTCTTTCCCACTAAATGTGTGAAAAAAATAAACCTTTATAGGTTTCTATGATTACTTCCCTTAAGAGAAAATCTCACAGTAGGCATCACACTTTAATCTAAATAAAACTGAAGAAAATATTTTAAAGTCAAACAAAAGACCCACTAACGCACACCCACATAATAGTGAATCTCATGAAAGCATTGAGTCATTTTCAACACTCACTCACACACACAAAATGCATAAAGAAAATGAGGCCTATTTTAGGACCATTATGCCTTTTTTTTTTTTTTTTGCATTGTGACAATTTCAAGACAGTTAATCGTTTATTCTGTAATGCAATAAAAAATCACTTACTGTAATACAGTAATAAAAATAAAGGGATAGAACATATAATACCACAATATATACAATAACTGTACAATTTATATACTTTTTTTAAATTACAGTAATGAACATTGTAGAGGGGGACAGTAATGTCACAATGCAAAAAAAGAATACCTTCGTATTCTTCATGCAAAACATTCCCTTGATTATGATTTTGGGGTTCAATACGACACTAGCGTTTCTGAACAGTTTTCGTGAGACTCACTCATACGTGTCCCTCTAATGCCCTGGGAAAAACTATGAGTGTGCTGGAGGCGGAGGAAACCCCCGATCAGTGCAGCATTTTGCAGTGGCACCCGGAAAATTCATGTACAGTAAATGAGGGAAGGAGTTGCAGCACCTCCTCAAGACAAGGCAACATCACTGTCATTGTGCATAAGTGAACATACAGTAGCAGCCAGACATCTTCAGTGTCATCGAATCCCTCATGAAACAACTACAGCTGCTGACTCGTTGGCTTTATTTCAGTTCTTTCATTTAGCAATTCAACTAGAATCCAAAACAGCAGAGGCGTGAATCAAGGCCCCCCTAAAAGGACATGGTTATTGGGAGGAAAAATTATATTCCAAATATGCATTTGCTTTTTCTTGCAAATCTTTTTGCGCTCTCCGGATAAACATTGCTTTTCTTGGGGGAACGGAAACATTTTTGCAGGGCGAAAGCAAAGCATTTGCAAGACAACGCAAAAGAAACGAAATATAAGTTTTCCTCCCATCTCATATTTATTTTTTCCATTATGTCCCTTTAGGAGCTCTGTAGTGAATCTCACAAAACGCATCAAGAATATATTTGATCCCAAATTCAAAAGAAAAAAAATTAAGAAGTTATATTTTGCATGAAAGAAAATGTTTGGTTTTAGGATTTATTTTTTTGCATTTTGACATTTTCATGACAGCAAACAAACAAAATCTTTCTCATTACTGTAATGTGAAAAAAACTGTTATGCAGTGCTGAAATTTACGCCAATTTATTTTTAAATTAGTTTTTTACTGCAATACAGTAACTACAAAAAACAATACATTACAATTTTTTTTTTAAATGTAATAAATGTAAATAATAATAAAAAAAATTGTCTAAACGATATTTTCACAATGCAAAAAAACGTAATGGTCCTAAGAAACAGGCCTCATTTTCTTTATGCAAAATATGGGTAACACTTTACAATAAGGTTTCATTCGTTAACATTAGTTAATTACATGAGTAAACAAACTAAAGATAAACAATACTTACACAGCATTTATTAATCTTAAGTAATGTTATTCAAATCAAAAGTGGTATCTGTTAACATTAGTTAATGCACTGTGAACTAACATGAACAATTATATTTTTATTAACATCAACAAAGGTTAATAGATGTTGTAAAAACATATTGTTCGTAGAGTTCGTTCATAATGCATTAACTAATGTGAACAAATGAGACCTTATTGTAAAGTGTTACCAAAATATGAATTCTTATTTGTCCTTTTGTTGTTTTTGTGAAATTCTCCTAGTGGTGCATAAATGTGCCCTTTGAGTTTGAGATGACGGTCTTAAAGAACAAACCTGTGATTCTGTGATCAGCTGCTGTAAACAGTTGGACCAAATACAAAATACAATCAAATTCCATGTGAAACACACAACAAAAAAAAAACATCAAACCGGCCATGTCGGGACGCGGCGTTACCGCACGGATTCCTCTGATAAAAATAAGGCAACTGGGGTTAGACATCAACAGAGAGATCCCGCTACATTTCTCCTTCCTCGTCCTCATCCTCTTTCTCCGGTAGCTGCATCTTGAGCCACCCTTCGGCGGAGTGGCCGTGCTTCTTCTGGTGGCGTTTGTAATTGTCCCAGTGTCCTGTGGTGTAGCCGCACTCCTGGCATTTAAAGGGCTTCTCGCCGGTGTGCCGCAGCATGTGGCGTTTCAGGTTCATGCTCTGGTTGCAGCTGTAACTGCACACGCTGCACTGGAACGGCTTGGCGCCCGAGTGGATGCGCTCGTGCCGTTTGAGATTGGCCAAGTTCCCGCAGGCGTAGTCGCACGCGTGGCATTTGTACGGCTTCTCGCCCGTGTGTACGCGGTGGTGCCGCTTGAGGTTGTCGAAGTGGGCGGACGCGTAGTTGCACTGCGGGCACTTGTATGGCTTCTCGCCGCTGTGAGTCTTCATGTGGCGGGCGAGATGGTTGGGGTACTGTGTGACGAACGGACACGACGTGCACGAGTACAGCTTGTCGTCTTTCTCCGGGCTGGCGGGCGAGCTTTTGGACAACATGTCTA
This sequence comes from Tiaroga cobitis, assembly GCA_030578255.1. NCBI lineage: Eukaryota > Metazoa > Chordata > Actinopteri > Cypriniformes > Leuciscidae > Tiaroga > Tiaroga cobitis. The sequence goes on along the minus strand of CM060607.1, from coordinate 39,448,173 downwards.
ATGTGCATTTGCTGCAGATCTGCGCCGTCGCGCCCTCCTCGTCCTCTAGCACCGCGCCGCACACGCGACACGTGAAGGGGAATAGCAGCTCGGGAAGAGGGTCCGACTCTTTGGCCAAACTCTCGGTGTGCAGCAGGGCGGGAGGATGGCGGTCCGTTCGTAGGGGGTCGTAGCTTTGGAGGAAGTCGGAGTCGTTGCTGATGTGCAGAGTGAGGTCAGACACCACCGACTCTGAAAGACAAGGAAAAACAAACAAAAAAGCTGAAGGGCTATTTTCCTCTTTTGAGCGAACCCAGTTTTAGGAACCCAACACTTTCTACTTCCCTTTACTTCACACTCCACTTCCTCTTTTTTCTTGCAGCACGAAGCGCTCAAAGTGCAAAATATCGTAAGCAAGTGGAAATACACCAGCAAGAAACCTGCCGTTTTGAAGGGAACAGGTGCTTCTTTGTTCACTTTGAAAGACTCAAAAGCCGTCAGACTAGCAGAGCTGTTTCCTCAAGGAATCTGTATTCCTGTGTAGTACTGCTAATCGAATAAAGGCAAATAAATGAGTAGTTAAAGTTACCAAGAAATGGCATTCATTAGCCATTTGACTACTGTAATATGACACATCTGTGAGGGAAATAAGAATAATATTAAGGGTCGTACTTTTTATCCATCAGGAATTGACAGGAAAAGTGTGTTTCAAATCAGATCTGAACATGAGTTTGCAGTGGATTGTGGGGGATCTGTTCTGCTTCCTGGAACACCAGCACACAGTTTTGTGTAGGTTTTGAACCGGGACTGAGAGTCAGTTTCATCCTCCAGAGAATCTCCACATATGCCAGTGCTAACGCTTTTTGTTCACGTCTGTCCTTATTTAACATTATTATAACTAGCATTTTGTTATATTTTTGGCATTTATACATGTATTATAAAAGGTCAGTAAAAGTGAGAGAAGGGAACAGGATCAGGAAAGGACCAAAAGCTGGGACTCGAACTCAAATTTGGGTAAGTGCAAATTTTATGATAAAATAAAAATGATCATTTTAAAAGATGATTTAAAAAAAGCTCCAGGTTTGCAGTGCTTGTTTATAGGGCTGCAAAATTTGTCTCTTAAAGTATGTGATTGTATATCAATAAATATTACTATAATATTAATAATAATATTAAAATCAAACATATTAAACATTTGAAATATACGATAATAATAATGTTATATTTTTTCTGAAGAAAGACAAACATAAATAGTGATGAAAGCCAAAATATTAAACGTATCTACTATTTTGTGGAGGACGGGGGGGGGGGGGGGGGGGGGGGTACTCAGATTTATTTAAATCTTAGAAGTGCTTTTCCCCATTTTTGAACTGTCACCGTTGGCATATAATGCGACAAAGATTGCTAAAGTAAACAGATTTTACTAATAGACCTACCGATCTCCATATACAAATAAAATAATGATGCTGCCATCTTTTTAAAGTTATTTTTACTCCCCTGTAATTTGGCTTCAAATCTCAGGTGAAAATTGTTATCACAATTTCGGTTTTGCCTTCGATTATTCATGCAGCCCTAACGTGCACTGACGAATCATTCACAATAACAGCAGGAGCATTCATTCAGAAGTAAAAACAACGTGGTGGATTAAACAAATACCTTCCGTTAAGGCTGTAGATTTGTCCTCCTTGTGGCTCATCATGTGTTTCTTTAAAGAGTGGCTGTTGTTCCCACGGAAATCGCACTCGCCGCAGTTGAGCTCTTTCTCCTGAGTGTGCATGCGCTGGTGTCTCTTCAGGTTGCCCAGAGAGTTGCACGCGAACGTGCAGAACTCGCATTTGTACGGCTTCTCGCCCGTGTGTGTGCGCACGTGTCTCTGCAGGTTCACCAGCTGGGCGGAGGCGTACGAGCAGTGCTGGCACTGGTACGGCTTCTCCCCGTTGTGGGTCTTCATGTGCCGCTTCAAGTGATTAGAGTAACGTGAGCTGAAACTGCACAGTTTGCACGCGTATGTTTTACTCGCGCTTTCATCGGCCGTGGATCTGCCCCGGTGGATCCTCCCCTGCGCGCTGTGGGCCGGGTGGGCCTCCTCTAACGGCCTGTCCTGGCGGTCGGCGTCTCCCCCCTCGGCTCCGCACTGGAGGCAGTGCAGGGCGAGGTCCAGCGTCCCGCTCAGGGGGTCGGCGAGCAGCTGCCCGCACTGCCTGCAGGAGAGGTACGGAGTGAACGTGGCGTCGGGGCCCATCTCCTCCCGCTCGCTCTCCGTGTCTCGCGGGTCCTCGAAGTCGCTCTCGATGCCGAGACGGTTGTAGCTGGAGCAGTCCTCGTCGCTGAAGCCGTACACCGGCATTCCCATGTCAGCAGTGACAGAGTCTGTCGGGAGATCACAAGATGCTGTGTTATGCAGTGCTTTTCTGTTTTAAAAGCGTTTTCTTTACATGGGAAGTTGAGGCAAAACATATCAAAGGTTTCATGCTTTAAAACAGTGTTTCCCAACCCTGCTCCTTGAAGCACACCAACAGTGCACATTTTGGATGTCTCCCTTTTCTGACCCATATATTTCTGGTCTTGGAGTCTCTACTAACGAGCTGATGAGTTGATTCAGGTGTGATCGATTAGGAAGAGTTGGAAAATGTGTAGTGTTGGTGTGCCTCCAGGAACAGGGTTGGGAAACACTGCTTTAAAAGATATATTAATAATATAACATAATTAGTGCTGGGCAACAATTAATCGCATCCAAAATAAAAGTTTGTGTTTACATAATATATGTGTGTGTACTGTGTATAAATATTTTGTATATATAAATACACACACATGCATGTATATATATATTTAAAAAAAAAAAATAATATATATATATATATATATATATATATATATATATATATATATATATATATATATAAAATATTTATATATAATATAAATTATGTATAAATATACAGTATATACATGCAAATATTTCTTAAATATATATACATGCATATGTGTGTATTTATATATACTAAATATTTATACACAGTACACACACATATATTATGTAAACACAAACTTTTATTTTGGATGCGATTAATCGCGATTTATCATTGCCCAGCACTAAATATAATGTAACAATAATAATAAAATATTATATTAATTATCTAATAATAATAATAAAAACATTTTTACAATTTAGTTTGGAATAAAGTATGGAATAATATAGCAAAATACAGAACACTAGTATATAAATGACCTGAGATGAACTATAAGCTGCAATAATTCATTTTATGAGGTGTTAATTCATAACAAAATTACAGTAAAGTAGAGCTGCATGATTCTGGGTAAATCGAGAATCTTTTTTTTTTTGTTGTTGTTTGTTTCAAATACAGATCATCAAATACGATTCTGAACAGACAACTAAACAAAATAACATGTCATTTACTAGAGGTCCTGATAAAATGTCAATTGCTGCAGTCTATTTAAAAATCTTAATTAATCTGAGTTAATTATTTTTAACAGTGTTAAGACAGAATGATTCAATGACTCAAATTCTTCACTTGTATCATTACTGGATAAATCAGAGTTTTTGAACGAATCTCTTGAATAAATGATTCAATGACAAATACATGTTTTCAAAGGTATATGTAATCGTTATTTGAAGTGCCAAGTTACTTTCAAAAGTTGATTTGCTCTATTTAGATCGCTATCCGTGTTTTTATCTGTAAACTATAAACTTTTATAGCAGTACTTCTGTGATAAAATGAATATTTGTTACACAGAAATAACAATGTGTGTTTTAAAAGACTGCTTGTGAAGCTGTTTCATACCCATACATGATAACTGCTCTCTCTGGGTCAGCAGTGCCAACACAGATTTGAAAGAAGATATTTTGAAGAATGACGGTAATCAAACAGTTGAGGGACCCCATTGACTTCAATAATATAGAATAAAATGGAGGTCCATCAACTGTTTGGTTACCGACATTCTTCAAAATATCTTCGTGTTCAGCAGAAGAAAGAAATTCATTCAGGTTTGGAACAACTTGAGGGTGAGTAAATGATGACAGTTTACATTTTTGGGAGAACTAACCCTTTAATCTGGCAAATGCTTGGCTGAACTATGGAATAGTACAGCAAAATACTGTAATTTAAGCTGAATTAAAGTAATTAATGTACGTCACTGACCTGAGTCCCTCTCAAAACCAACAATCCTGTAGTCATTTTCTCCAAAGCCCAGCTCCTGTCCAAGGAGGAAGTCACTCTCCAGGACGAGGTTTTCCTGATTGCAAACCGCTGCACCATCTTCAGCTCCCACTGCAAAAATCACAGCCATTTACCATGCTGGAATCAATCTGATAATCACATCACTCTTAAACATGAAAGTATTCATTTTGAGATTCTCAGTATTGGGAAAATAACCATGTCCACTTGGATGACTCCTGTGTCATAGTCCACTAAATCTACTAGCAAACGTGTCAATGTATGGCACACATTTGGTTCATAAAAGTTTTAGTGGATTTTTCAGACTTTCAGAGTAAATATTGTATTAAATATTAATTATATTGTGTGTCATTTAGCAGCAGTTTTATTTCGGCCATCTTTTGATTTCGGCATTGGCAATTGAACACAATTTTTTTTTTTAATCGGACTAACTATAAATATAACATTCTAGAGGAATGCGCAATCTCAGATGCGTTTGTCTGATCATTATTTTCAGTCATATTAAAGGGGATCAGCCAATGATAACAGTGACAAGACTGATGGTTAACAACACTAGCTCTGGATAGAGGAAAAAATTTGATAGAAATGAATAAAGGAGGAAGGAACAGTGAAGAGACACTAGATAAACAGAGGGAATCGGGTCAGAGGTGGGTCAAGCCCGAGTCCAGCAGCAGGAACAGGGGGTCTGTCCAGAGGAAACGGAGTAAGGAAAGAATGACGACAGAATAAGGGGAAGCCGATATGTTTTCACCGAGATAGAACCGAGCTTGGCTGATTCTTAAAGACACGTAAATCAATATTAAACAAGAGCTTTTGGAAATAGGCTGGATTCTGCTCACACAGTCAAGGCATCTCATTTAAAGCTCGAGAGGAACTAAAAAAGAGCTGTGTTTTCTTAACGGACGCAACAAAAGGAAAGACATGTTCAAGGTTAAACTTGTGTATATTAATTAAGAAAGAAATGAAAATGAACACTTAGGCCATTTCAACAGAAAGTACTGAAAAAGCAAGTTAACAAGAGCAAAAGTACAGTGGACAAAATGCAAACCAGAGTAAAATAAATAAATATAGAAAGCAAGGACAAAACATATCTACAACAAAAGTGTTTCATAAACACATTCTGATCTGACATTACATTATTAAGTCTAAATGTGTGTCAATGTTAGAAAATTACAACTATAATGTAATGAAAACTACATTATGAAATTACAAAGCATTATGGTCAATTTATTGTAGACTAAGTCATGGTTGGCCATGTGAATAGTTATAGTTTCAAAGAAATATATATACACTAACACAAAACATTTGTATGCCCTTGTTGATTATTATCAACAGAAATAATCACAATCACACTGATTTCAACAGTAAAATAAATGAAAATCAGGCATTATTTTCAAAAAATAACAGAAAATAAAGTCAAACTGTGAATTATGGTGAAATCAAGTGAGATAGAAGTCCAGACTTACATTTGACAGGCTGTGGGTTGGACTGTTTTCTTCTGGGCATTTTTCTTAATGTGTCTGTTAATGATCAGCAGTTCCCTGTTGAGCTGGTCTTCATCACCATCATCTTCCTCTTCCTCATTTTTCTCTTCCTCCCCCGAACAAAGAGTTCCTCAATTCCCTCATAAACCCCGAATTAAACACGTTTTTATCACGTATCCCAAAAATCATATTCAAACAGCCAAACAACTGAAACTCTTGTTATTATTTATGTTAGCTTGAGCTAAAATTAAACTACATACATAATACACAGACAGGACAGTAAAAAACACTGTAATTGACGATTATATGCCCCTCATATGGCAAGGCTGACGTCTGTAGCCTGATTTTAATCCACATCGATGAAAAAAAAAGGATATTTTGGATGTAATTTGTGTTTATCCTGATACCAGTCGAATGCTAACTAGCATGACTAGCTAGCCCAAAAAGAGAACATACAATAAAAGTCCAGTGTTTATAACCACTGGACAGCCAGCAGCGGGAACATCAACGTCTCTCCATGGGGAATTATTCGTCCACGTCAATTGTTATGCCTGTGAACTGTCTCCATGAGTTGAAGAAGTGAAAGTGTGCAAGTTTCATTGCTGCTGCTGGTGTTGTGATGGGAATGTGCAGCACAGGAAGTGATTGAAAGAGTTCAGTGTGAAACGGAGAAACCGTGACATCTACTGGAAGACCAGAGTACAGCAGCGCAATTTCTATCTATCTATCTATCTATCTGTCTATCTGTCTATCTGTCTATCTGTCTGTCTGTCTTGTCTGTCTGTCTATGCTCTACTGGGTTGAGATCTGGTGACTGTGGGGGGCATTTTAGTACAGTGAACTCATTGTCATGTTCAAGAAACCAATTTGAAATGATTCGAGCTTTGTGACATGGTGCATTATCCTGCTGGAAGTAGCCATCAGAGGATGGGTACATGGTGGCCATAAAGGGATGGACATGGTCAGAAACAATGCTGAGGTAGGCCGTGGCATTTAAACGATGCCCGATTGGCACTAACGGTACGGTGGCCGAGAGAGCTCAACGCGCTGCAACTGAAGCAAACACATGCAAATAGAAAAAAACGCATGCAAATAGAAAAAAACGCGTGCAAATAAAAAAAAATCACATGCAAATAGAAAAAAAACACCTGCAAATGAATAAAAAACATCATCATCAGTTTCACAACACGTGTGCTCCAAATACAGAAACGCGCTGCAAAAGTTCACAACACAACCAAATACAGAACACAGACCACAACGGAAATGTTTCCAGGGGAACCAAATAAGTGACGAACCAGCTTCGAAGGGCAGATGGCAGAGCCCTTAAAGGGTTAGTTCACCCAAAAATGAAAATTAAGTCATTAATTACTCACCCCCATGCTGTACCAACCCCGTAAGACCTTCGTTCGTCTTCGGAACACAAATGAAGATATTTTTGATTAAATGTGACAGCTGGATCACTCCTCCATAGGCTCCCTAAGGGATTGAAACCTGACGGCCCAGCAAGTCAATGAAGAAAATGTTTAAATATTCCAGGTCACAACAGTGGCTCAACTATAAGTTTATCAAGCGACGAGAATACTTTTTGTGCGAAAAAACAAACAAAAATAACGACTTTATTCGACTATTCCTTTTCTTCCTCGTAGGCCTGAACCGAGACTTCAAGAGATTTCCACGACGCGCACGCGCGAGAACTTAACTTAACTGCGAAGGAGATCGCAATTCTCGCGCATGCGTCCTGGAAATCTCTTGAAGTCTCGTTTCAGGCCTACAAGGAAGAAAAGGAATAGTCGAATAAAGTCGTTATTTTTGTTTGTTTTTTCGCACAAAAAGTATTCTCGTCGCTTGATAAACTTATAGTTGAGCCACTGTTGTGACATGGAATATTTAAACATTTTCTTCATTGACTTTCTGGCCCGTCAGGTTTCAATCCCTTAGGGAGCCTATGGAGGAGTGATCCAGCTGTCACATTTAATCAAAAATATCTTCATTTGTGTTCCGAAGACGAACGAAGGTCTTACGGGGTTGGTACAGCATGGGGGTGAATAATTAATGACTTAATTTTAATTTTTGGGTGAACTAACCCTTTAAAGGAGAACTCCGGCGCAAAATGAACCTTTGGTCTAATAAAACATTGGTACCTAGTCAACCGTTCTCTGAGATTTGTTTTCATGATAATCGAATGTAAAGAGTTTTATCTCTAAAAACTGTTTAGCGTATAACGCTAGTAATGGGGGCATTTAATAAGTAAAAAGAAATCGCTAGTTAATACCACTAACAAGGCTCTAAATAGCCCCACACGAACACAGTAACATAATGAGGGTCCCTACATGCAAAACGAAGCATTGAGAACTTTGTAAGTGTACAGACCGTTTAATAAGAAGATATTTTATAAAGACAGTCCACTTCGTGTATACACTATGGTGTATGACAGGAGCCATCTTTGGAAAACAGTCTCGACTAGTCAAACCACGAACGCCATTCATTCATTTCAGAAGTTCACTGAACTTCATACAGTTCAGCTCACTTAGCACGTCGTTCGTGGTTTGACTAGTCGAGACTGTTTTCCAAAGATGGCTCCTGTCCATATACACGAAGTGGACTGTCTTTATAAAATATCTTCTTATTAAACGGTCTGTACACTTACAAAGTTCTCAATGCTTCGTTTTGCATGTAGGGACCCTCATTATGTTACTGTGTTCGTGTGGGGCTATTTTGAGCCTTGTTAGTGGTATTAAATAGCGATTTCTTTTTACTTATTAAATGCCCCCATTACTAGCGTTATACGTTACTCTAAACAGTTTTTAGAGATAAAACTCTTTACATTCGATTATCATGAAAACAAATCTCAGAGAACGGTTGACTAGGTACCAATGTTTTATTAGACCAAAGGTTCATTTTGCGCCGGAGTTCTTCTTTAAAGTGGGACTTTGGAGTGAGCAGGGCTAGTGTGCCATTATGTAGTCGTGTGGATCGCACTTGATGAAGGAGCAACGAAAGACAACGTAATTCCTCATTATTTTCACCTGGGATGTTCCCATGACAACGCAGCACGGTGTCCATCAGCTAAAGAGCTGTTCTTACCACAGAAATATAATGCTGTTAACATAACGGTTGCAAATAAATTTAAATTTACTAAAAAAGCTTTTAAAATATGCGTGTATATATCTGTGTTTCAACTTTAAAATGTTGGACCCTACATTACCTTACATTTCTTATGAAACTTTTCTTTATGAAAATTTAAACATAACATGAAACAATTTGTACAGTGTAACAAGAAAGATAAATATTTTTCCTTCATGTTCTTCTTCTCTCTTTTTTATGTATATCATTTAGGTTTCAGCTCATTGTTCTTTTCTCGTTTATAATCTGATGACATTGAACATATTGTTAATACATTTGTTAATAAATTGTGTATATTGTTATACAAGCTGTGTGTCATAAAAATGTAATCTCTGTATGTTTTGCAAAATAAATAAATAAATAAAGTAGAATTTTAAGCTGTAAGCACCAGCACGTCCCAGCCGGGTTCGTCACTTATTTGGTTCCCCTGGAAACATTTCTGTTGTGGTCTGTGTTATTTGCAGCGCGTTTCTGTATTTGTGTTGTGAGCTTTTGCAGCGCGTTTCTGTATTTGGGTGGTGTTGTGAGTATTTGGAGCTCACGTGTGTTGTGAAACTGATGAAGATGTTTTCTTAATTTGCCGGTGTTTTTTCTATTTGCATGCGTTTTTTTCTATTTGCACACGTTTTTTTCTATTTGCATGCGTTTTCTTTTATTTGCATGTGTTTTCTTTTATCTGCAGCGCGTTGAGCTTTCTCAGCCACCGTACTAAGGGGCCTAAAGTGTGCCAAGAAAACATCCCCCACACCATTACACCACCACCACCAGCCTGCACAGTGGAAACAAGGCATGATGGATCCATGTTCTCATTCTGTTTACGCCAAATTCTGACTCTACCATCTGAATGTCTCAACAGAAATCAAGACTCATCAGAACAGGCAACATTTTTCCAGTCTTCAACTGTCCAATTTTGGTGAGCTCTTGCAAATTGTAGCCTCTTTTTCCTATTTGTAGTGGAGATGAGTGGTACCCGGTGGGGTCTTCTGCTGTTGTAGCCCATCCGCCTCAAGGTTGTGCGTGTTGTGGCTTCACAAATGCTTTGCTGCATACCTCGGTTGTAACGAGTGCTTATTTCAGTCAAAGTTGCTCTTCTATCAGCTTGAATCAGTCGGCCCATTCTCCTCTGACCTCTAGCATCAACAAGGCATTTTCGCCAACAGGACTGCCGCATACAGGATGTTTTTCCCTTTTCACACCATTCTTTGTAAACCCTAGAAATGGTTGTGCGTGAAACTCCCAGTAACTGAGCAGATTGTGAAATACTCAGACCGGCCCGTCTGGCACCAACAACCATGCTCAAAATTGCTTAAATCACCTTTCTTTCCCATTCTGACATTCAGTTTGGAGTTCAGGAGATTGTCTTGACCAGGACCACACCCCTAAATGCATTGAAGCAACTGCCATGTGATTGGTTAATTAGATAATTGCATTAATGAGAAATTGAACAGGTGTTCCTAATAATCCTTTAGGTCAGTGTATATATATATAATATATTATATATATATATATATATATATATATATATATATATATATATATATATGTATGTGTGTGTGTGTGTGTGTGTGTGTGTGTGTATAATATATATGATTTAATATAATGTGAAATGTCTGCCTCTATAAGAACCAACAGACAAAACTAATGGTTTTTCCATTTTCAGTTTATTGGAAAGTAGGATTGAGAATAAGAATATTAATAATAATTCTAATAATTCTCTTCTAACCTTTCCAGTGAAATACAGTATTTAAACTACATTCTTTATCTATTGTCCAAAACTACAGCGATGTGTAGCTAATTTACTGTATATAACTTCATCAAAACTTCTCAGTGAACAAAGAAAAAAAAAATTGTTTTGTTTTTTAACACATTACAATATCAGGGTAGACATATGCTTCTACTAATAGAAACGTTACTAGTTTGGTATAGAAATGCCACACACCAAACCGTTTCTATGAACACAGGTGGACTGGTTCTTATGTAAACCCCTCTGTTGAACAATCAACTCTACGAGGGTCTGAAACATTTAATAACACAGTGCTAATACTTAATTAAAGCACAAAACAAGCCATTGATATACAGTTCACTGTGGTTAGAAATGCATAATATAAGGCCACTTTTGTGGCTGACGATGAATTTATTGTAATAATTTACATGTAATAAATAAGAAATTTATTATTATTGTTCATCCTCTTTCAATGAAACACATTCACGCAACAAATCCATATACACACCTCTAAACCGCTGTCTGTCTGGCTGCCAGTGTTTTAACTCACAATCATATTCATAGCACCAATAGCTCCTCCTGTGATTATAGTTTATGTAATAGGTAAAGAGGTATGCTCATTGTCCAGGACATTGTTCTTTATTGGAGTATACTACTGAATACCCGTACACTACCTTACAATTCCCGATTTGGCTGAGGGAGCTGAGAGGTTTACATTAATATTGCCTTTAATGCTCGTCTTGAATATCAGAAGATGAGCTGATGTCCGCTGACGGGTCTGATGACAGACCAGGGTTCCTGATGATGCCTTGGTTAAACCTTGATGATGCTAAGGGAGGATGACGTCCTTTGGAACTTCAAAAGAGTAAAAATGGTCAGAGATTAGAAAATAAATCATTAAAATAACAAGAATATCTTTATGGTTGAACTGCTATACTTCTATTTTTACAGCATTCACGTGCATTTTCCATAACACTTTACAATAAGGTTACATTTGTTGACAATAAACTGACAGGTAAAGTATTTCTAAAGCTTTTAACAATTTTAGTCAAGGTTAATTTCAACATTTACTAATACATTATTCAAATTAAAAGTTGTATCTGTGAATATTATTCATAATCGACCTGAGCTGACATGAACTAACAATGAATGCATTTTTGTATTTTGTATTTATGCTATAACTTCTGCTATAAGATTAATACATACTGTAGCAAATGTACTGTATACAAACTGTATTAATAAGGTTAGTTAATGCATACCTAATGCACGAGCGTAGCTAGCGAGTTGCGACTGGAAGATACTACGATATAGTTTTACAAAAATATGATTTTTTCAACTTGAAAGTAAATATGCATATATTGTATGTCTTTTTAAGTGGTTGTTTTATTAAAATAAATTAATAACAGTTATGCTGTGATGAATCTGCATTTTGGAAGATAACAGCCAAACGGATGTCTGTTTTAAAGCAGAGGGTGAGTCATTTTTCACTCCTTTATTTGCTTAATAAAAAATAAAAATAATTTATATATACATAGCCCTTACAAGTAATCTGCATGCGATGCATAAAACAACTTACATTTTTACCATAAGCTATGTAGGTTTACTATAGAAAAGCTCAAATGTGATAAAAATGGTGAATGACCAGCAATAGCCCAGATGTCAAGCTATAATGACTTAATGTTAACTAATGGGACCTTATTGTAAAGTGTTACCAAATTTTCTGCATATGAAATACCTGTATGACATCGTCAAATTATGCAGTGTACAGTACTTTATACCACAATGAAACATGCAATATTCAAACATACAGTTACAGCATGTTTCTACATTGACGTCCTATAGCCGTGTGTTTTGAGAGAATCAAATATTTTATATTGTGTACTTATGGACAATGAGAATGAATATCACAATATTATTATAGACTTCCTTATTTAACCTCACAGTACATTCCAATGTGATGAGTAAATCGAGAGTAATTTAAGGTGTGATTTTTAACATCTCTGCATGACTTGATCAGACTATAGAGTTCAGACATTTAGTATTTACATAAAACTGAATTTAAAAAGGCTAAATAATTTTATTTGATTAATATTTGCTGAATGCATAAAAAATTGTAACACTTTATAATAGGTATACAGTAATAAAGTACTTAGCCTACAAATCATTTGCAAACCATTAGTTTATAGTTAATTATAGTCTTTGTTTATAATATACTATAGGATAAATATTGTTTAATTAGCTCATATGCAAAGAGTTGTTTTTTAAATGCTTTGTTAACAACGTATGTGATGTACAGTTTTTCAATCCAGTAAAGGCTGTTATGGTTATTAGTAAATAGAACTTTCTCACTTTAGATTAGGTCACAGAAAATCAGAAAATGTCATTAATTAAGTGATTTAAACCATCCTTTCTTAACATTAATTACATTAATATAAAGTGTTCCTTACATTTTTTTTACAAATACATTAAACATCAGTTAAGGTTAGGATACAAAGCATAAAAGAACACGATCTAACTCTTTACAAGCTAATTAAACAATAATTTGTAAATTACAGTGACTGAAGAACTCTATAGTTTCTGTATTCACTACTTGTATCCCTTAAAATTAATAGTTGATCACCCAAATTACATTTTTAAAGTTTTTTTTCCCTGTATAATAATAGCTTGAATGTAACTACACCCTTGCTCATTTACTATCCGCGGAACCATGAATATGCTAATTAGCCCCGCCTCCACTCACTCACTCACACCAGCTCAGAGATCGTTCGGCCAACTCTGAGCAATGGTATCACTCTTTACAACGTCGGACACTTAACGGTAATAATATGATTAGCCTTTTGCTTTACATTATCAAACAGCTAATAATGTGTAGCTAAATATACCAGGATAACCTTGCTTCTTTTGAGACTCTCCTGCTTCACAGCATAGTTAATGATATGCTAAAGCCCGCCGGCACATTGACGTGATTGGTTACAAGTTTGTGATGTCAGAAACACCAGCGATTTCAAACCTCAATCAAACCGTCTGTCTTTGGTTCACAGCAGTTTTAAAGAGAAAATACTCAGCAATGGTGTTGACTTATGAATTTGCACATGGTTTGTCTTAAAGCATATTAAAAACACCACATAGACATATAAACAACATTAAAAACTTCACCACCTCCACAACCCCAACACTAAGGCCCCCCTCATTGACACTAAACCAACAAATCAATATTGTGGGTAAAAAAGACTGGACAAAATACACATTTTAAATTTTAATATTTTTAATACAACACTTGATGGAAAACAAACACTTATTTAATAAAAAAATAAATAAAAAACATGAATGAATAAAAAAGACATGAAATTACCACTATAACCAGTAGATGGCGACAGAGGAGAACTTATTTCCAGTCCCTAATATTGTTTTTTTCCTCGTTTTGCTTTTACATTTATATTTAGACATTATAAAACCACTACGTTTCAAAAAAATTGTTTTATCAAAGTTTGTCACTTTTTGTACTGAAGTAGCCTCACAAAGTCTCATGAAAAACAATAACCGTTCTTAAATTGACTGGTATTTAATTGGCAATGAATTACACAAAGGGTAAAACGAGCGCTCCTTTTATAATCACTGAAGCTGTCAGTCAGTTTAGCGCAAGCTCACTGATTTTGGCACAATTGCGAAAACTCCTAGCCTGGGAACACCCAGGCAACTTCCGGCAAATTTAGATTTGCTCTGATTTAGATTTTGTAGCCTACATTACAAAGATGGATGCCATCTGTTTTAAGCGATTTGAACGTTTCCTTTTTGTTAAAAACCGAGCAAAGAACAACACTCGGATATGTTTCTCCGCCGCTCTGCATTCGTCATCTCCTTCATCGCTCTGATTGGTTTTAAGTCTATCCGCGACGTCCGTTGGTGACGCCCCTCTGGAAATGATTTGTCTATGACCCTTTGCCAGACCATAACTCAGTTACAACTGAGAATTGTCTGGTTTTAACCAGGCTAGAAAACTCCCATTTTAATCAATGAATCTAACTAAAGTGCACAACAAATGTCTAATTCACGATGCATTTACGCTTTGTTTGTTATAATGGGTTAGGTTTGTCAGCATGTAGAACTTAAACTGGCACTAAACAGAAACTCATTCAGCGTTTTGAGGAATATTGGACGGATTGTCACAACTAGTAACTTAAACACTTCTGATTGGACATAACTTTTAACAGACATGCCAGTAATTGGCTACAATACTCAACGCTGCAAAATCACGTTGTAAATGGACACATCTGCAGCGACTAATGCGCCAGGCTGAGGTGATGTTGGTGCGATTGACGGTGTTCCTGGTATATGCCTATTCCGCCAATGCAGAACAAACCAAGCAAAGTCTAAATCGCGTACGCCCTGGAACCTGCACACGTACCCCACCTAGGGTACACGCACCCGGTGTTGGGAATGACTGGTGTAGATAATGCAGTATTCCATTGGAAACAACAGTCAGGGTTGCCAGGTCCCAGAAAAATTTCCAGCCCAAAGCCGACTTAAACCCCGCCCAAAAGGAATGAAAACCAGCCCAATTTACCCCCGTCCAATCACAGTTGAAAGCTGCGGGATTCCCATAAAGGTCCTTAATAAACGTTTTGATTTTGTTTATTCTATGGTTAAATCTTAGCCAGACATGTTTATATGTATTTGTGCTTATTTAATTATTTAATCTGTATTTTATCCCTCATCAGTACTTAGTTTTTTAAACTTTGGTACTGTTAATTCTTCTTTTACTCTGTCTTTTGCACTATTTTCAGCACTTGGCATGATAAATTGTTTACAATTCAAGCTATAAATATGAATGCCATCCATAAAAGTCAGTTCAAGTCCAATTTGGGCTATTTATATAGCTCTTTTCACAATACACATCGTCTCAAAGCAGCTTTACAGAAAATCATGATGTTCATAATTTATTCATTCCTTTTTGCCTTATAGTCGCATTTAGCAGATTAAAATGCTATGTCTATAAGATAGTCTTTGCCTTAAAACACAAGGTAACACTTTTCAATAAAGCTCACTTTAACATTAGTTAACGTGAACTAAGAACGAACAATACTTCTCCAGCATTTATTAATCTTAGTTAATATTAATTTCAACATTTCCTAATACGTTATTAAAATCAAAGGTTGTATTTGTTGACATTAGTTAATGTACTGTGAACTAACATGAACAAACAGAGTGAACAGCTGTATTTTTATTAACTAACATTAACGAGGATTAATAAATCTTTAGGTTGCCAGTTAGTCATTCCAAGGATCAACACACTTTCAATTGAAGAATGTATTTTCATTTGTCTTTGTCTACACATAAACATTTGGGGGCCGCGGTACATTATACAAGTACGCGGTAGGCTACATTTCCCGTGACTGCATTTTCAAAATAACCCAATTGTGCGGGAAAGCCGCGACCCTGGCAACACTGACCACAGTGAAAGCCACGGTGTTGGTCAGTGGTGAAGGTCTCACCTTGCTGCCCAGCAGGCCTCCGTTATGGTACTCTGGGGTACTTTGGCCAGACAGCGGCTTGCTTTTCTCTTTACTGTGGTTGTTGGAATCGTTGTCTTTGATGATATCATACTGCTTACAGAAGAGCACAATCACAGCTGCAGCAAGACAGAGATCAGTTTGATTACGGGGACGCAGATCTGAAACGTTTAATTAAAACAAAACACTATCTTCCATCTGGATATCACAATTGAGTTTGAAAGGACAAAAGTTTTCTTAAGGTCACTGTAAAAAAACAACAACAAAGCAATACTTAGGGAAATATTTGAAATGCAGAACAGAGAAAGTTAAAATATTGTTACAGTATTTTGATACTACCCTGTAAAGCCTATTGTTTCATATTTGATGTGAACATCTCCAAGGCCTCGAAATTATAAACATGATCAAAACTTTGCTGATTTTTCATAAAGTAAACATAAGAATAACATTTATATTGTAAGTATTATTTCAAATCGAACACTTACTGGACCGAACAAGCTTGATTACTTGATTATCCATAGGCCTACATCGTTTTTTTTTTAATAATCTTAAAAATGTGAGTATCAAATGTGATAAATCCAGCTTTTGAGGAACAGTTATTTGTGCAATAAAAATAAACTAAGCATTTAAATACCGTGTTACTAAGACATATTATTGGCAGATATAAAGGGACAACTGATATCTATATGCATTTATGTTAGTCTGCTATACTGTTATAAAGATCTCATTGATTTACATTACAAGCTATCAGAATTTCATCTTACTTTTTGGTCATATAAATATCAGCAACTGCACTAAATTGCATATTTCTGCTCAGTTTGAGCCCCTGAACAATACTGAGATGAGCTCCATATTCTTGTATATCATACTACCGTATATGAGCCATAAAAGCCTGATGTGTCAAATCAGGCTTTACAGGGTTAAATGGAGGGACAAATCAAATTATTTCCTGTGGTAAACAATATCATGAATATCATTGCAACCAGAATATTTTTTTACTTGTTTATAATGATTATGTTTAATTCAATCCAAGACAATGTCATTTACCTGCCCACATTAGTAGTACAGTCATTATGATCAGTATCTCTCCAGTCTGAAGGTGTCTGGAAATGTCTAAACCCTCAACCGCAGGGTCATCTGATCAGGTAAACAAGACAACAACACATGTTAGAGGATGAAAGAGATCATTGAAGAAATGTCAGAATTAATGATGATGTTATTTATTAACAAACTAAAGAAGTTAGAACGTTTTGAGGCTTTTAGTTCATTCAGTCATGGCAACTCTGGGAGTGTTCGGCATGCTAATGGATAAGATGGCAATGTTGAGTAGAAAGGATTAATGTACGGGACTTGCTACTACCAATACACACTCAACACACTCCTGTGAGTAAGTAAGACATGCTGCTGTTGTACAATATAGCGTACAGTACATGAATTAACCGTATAGCAGATCTATACAGGTGGAGCTGGGGAAGGTGGAGGGTTTCTGAAAGCTCGCAGCGAGCTCATTGGCTACTGAAACAGCTGTGCCCTGTAGAGAATGACTTGAGTTCATCATGTATGTCTGTGAGCTTTGAGCTCATCATATGCTAATGCACCATAAAACAATATTTTTCAAAGATGTAAATAAAACAAAGCTTATTAGATTATGCTCTGCAAGAAAATAGATGTTCAATCTTTCTACTTCAAACGTTCATGTTTGTGTATTATTTGTAAAATTAACTAGCAATTTCTGAGTGAAAATTGTTTTAAAGTAAATCCTACACCTTTTTTTTCAGTGTAAATGATGAAAAAAACTAGCAGATACAAATCAATGAAACATGTGCTGGTTGAGTCACTCAATACCATCTTCCACAAAAAAAAAAAACATGAAATGTGCTTTATATAATGAATAACATTGTATTAATGCTGATCTAACAGACATGATTACCTTGATCCATCATGGTGGATTGAAAATGTTCAGACTTTTTAAGCGTCCTGAAGTGAATCTTTTTGCTGGCCAGACTCTCTCCATAGAGTCCGACGGATTGGACCTGGATAATATAGTCTGTGTCTTCATCCAGATCCCAAAGTATACAAGCATGACTGGTAGTGTTCACCTCACGAATGAAACGCTGCATCAACCCGTCCTGACGCTAAAACACACGCACATACACACGTTTAAAGATTCATTAGAGGGCATATGTATTGCAGATATGAAACGTCAGACTCCCTCGATTGTAATAAAGGCCCGTAGGGCTGAATCTCATTGTAATAACTTTTGTTTGACCTGCTGTGAGATGGCAAAGCCAATTACGGTCTCTCCGTCCAGAATATTCCAGGACACGGTGGCCGAATCTGCCCGCAGGTGTGTAACAGAGACATTGACAGGTGCAGCAGGGCGGTCTGTGAAAACACAAATCACCAGCATGAATCATTTCTTAGCACAACCATCTGATGCACACAGACAACTGAAATTAAAGCTGAAATATTCAATAAAAGATTCAGGCTCCATGAACGTTATGTTTAAAAACACTATATTAAACATGTTACTGTTGGATGTTGTATGGATGATGTTTGTGAGGGATTTTGAGACGCTTTGTACAGTAGTATTTATAGATTCATCCCGTCTCTGCTTCCCCGAGACACCCAAGGAACAACTTGACACCGGCTCAATGAACAACTACAATAATGCAGTTCATAAATATGCAACATTTCTGTATTTAGCTGATTCACTCTGCTGGGATATTATGCAAATTAATTCTTATCTCTTTAATGGGATAAGCGTGACTCAGTTGGTCAAAATTACTGCCAATCCACAGTGCTTTGCCAAATCTCTGACTTCATGTGTCAAGGAGAAAAATGTGTTTGACTGAAAGAGGACATTTGTGTCACACCCAACAACATATTCTTAAAATAAAAATCACAATCCAAACAATCTAGAGAAGATAAAGACTAATGCATTGTGACACTTTTAATCATGTTTTTGCTGAATATGTTCAGTATAGGGACTTTAAAACATTATAAACATTATAAGCATGACCTTCTGCTACAATATGACGACATGTAAATCTGCTTTACATGCACGATACAAAAATGGTGTCTTGACAATCATACAACATACCTTAGAGTCAGATATATTAGAAATTGTGCTTCAAGTGGTAAATTAGCTATTTTTATTAAAGTCAAACAATATTAAGTCTGAATCAACCTGACAACATGTTGCTAAAAAGTAATGTTGCAATGCTCAGATGAAATAACTCCTGCACATTAATTTAATAGGTGTATAGATAACATCAAAAAGAACATTATAATGCAAAAAAGACCAAACATTACAGGACATGGGTTGAAGAGCAAGACTCGTTTGGTCTTTGCAAACATGTATACTACATACATTTTAAACATTTGGCATTTTGCTGATATCCAATAATAAATTCGTATATGAAATCAAAAAAGCTACCATGGGATATGAGGTCAGACCTGAACATGTATCCCTGTGGACCATAAGCTCTAATAGTCCAGATGCACATCCAAAGGCATTGACATCTTTATTTTCTTAAGTATGCTTTCTAACCAGAGCTCATGCATAAATTGGCATATATTACTTCAAAAAGTAAATAGAAAACAATTCAATTACTGAGATGACCTTATGAATAAAACAGGCTAGATTGCTAGTGTTACATCCTGGAGCAAAAAATAATAAAAAAATAAAGAAAAGAAAGAAAGAAAAGTGAGAAATTTGCTCATAATCAACAGAATGTTTAACATTAAACGCTTTTTTGTGAATATGCACATTATCAGTTTTGAAATAACAGGCTTAATAAAGTGCAGGTTTCACTTTATTTTAAGGTGTCATTTTTACAGTGTAATTAAACATTTAAGTACCCGAGTAATATTAATGAACTACATGTACTTACTATAGGGTTAGGAGGGACTAGGTTTGGTTTAGGGTTGGTTGCATGTAATTATGGTACATTTTTAGAAATTACGGTCGGTTACACTTTATTTTAAGGTGTCATTGTTACAATGTAATTATATATTTAAGTACTGAGTAATATTAAGCAACTACATTTACTTACTAGGGTTAGGGTAGGATTAGGATTTGGCTGAGGGTTAGTTCCATGTAATTATGCATAATTTACTGTTATTACTATGGTAAGTACATGTAACAAGGACGCTGTAAAATAAAGTGTTAATGAAATTACTATAGAAACTACATGTAACGTGTAACAAGGACACTCTAAAATAAAGTGCATATTGATCATAAGTACAAATATACACCAGAATAAAAAAAAAATCATTAACCTTTAGTACAGGTATATGGTAGAGCTCAAAATGTCATAATAGAGCCCTACTATACGAGCATTACACTAAACCCAATCACTGTTTCCATTTCAAAGGTAATCACGTCCTTGTAAATAATTTAGTCCCCAATAAGACCATGACTGCAACCCTGGCAAGGCAATTCAGCCAGTGTCAAACACAGTCACAGAGCTCAGCAAGAGAGAAAACATTGCGTCAGTATCCGCACTCATCCGTTTATCTTGTTATTTGCCAAGAAAAGAGAAATTAAGCTAATTGTAATGTGCCAAGGTCAATGCTTCATGAACATACATCAGCTTAGATATCACCATACGCTTTCTTGTAAGATAGTCTAATTAAGAATAAGTGCATTGAGAGAGCTGCCAGTCTTTCAATTAACTGTGAACTGTGATGTAAGGTTTGGTAGTACATTGGATGGCAAGCACTTTAAAAGACTTTTAGTGCATCGAAGGGTGTGCAAAATGAGTTCTTCAATGACTGCAATCTATTAAAAAAGAAAAATAATAGATGGGTCAAATCATCTTTAATACAAGAAAGCATCATAAAGACCGTTATTCCCCTATCCCCTTAAGAACATAAACCATATATTGCACTGGCACTTAAATGCCATGATGACATGCTCCAGCAAAGGTCAGGATCTATTGGCCCATTAAATCAAAGACAACGGCTAACAGAGTAAAAGGCTATTTCCTTAATGTCTTCCTCTGCTGGCTCGGGAAGGGCTTGCATTAAAAACACTGAAAGGATTATATAACACAGCATGCTTATAGACTGTATGATGATCAACACATGAGCGCACAATTATAGAGAGATGCACGTTGCATTCGATCTTTATTAGTCATGATACTGTAGGAACATTTATTCGACAGAAGGAAGTTTACTTACTCGCCCCTGCAAAGCAGATGTGGCATCCAAACAGAGATAGAACAAGGCTCATAAAAGTGAATAGGTGAATCATATCTTCCTCAAGAGTTATTCCAGATGAGTGACGCCAATTTCCAAGGAAAAGTAACCTGAAGTTAACATCCCTCCAATCATCACATGATAATCAACAACGCATTCTCTTTGCTACACAATCTAATTATTAATAAACCAGCAGCATCTTCTTCTTCTTCTTCAGCATCCACGCAGTCTGATGTCCAACGCACCTCAATCTGTTGCCATCCGAATCCGCGTCAGCCGGAGAAAAAGAGCGAGAAAGATGCTTCCTTTTGCGATTATTTTCAGTGATTTAAGAGCTAAAGAAACCACACTTTTTGATGATTACAACGGAACTCGAAAATCGTCAGCCTCGCCAGTTACATGCTCGCTGCGCGTCTAATGTAACGCGTAAGCGCGCATGGCGTCCATCACAAAGCTCGCGTTCGCCTTTCTCACTTTATGCGCTCGCTCGTGTAAAACGCTTTGAGAATACCAATAAATCTGCGCTGCATCCCGGGCACATGACCCACAGGTGGCCAGTTACTGATTGATTCTCAGCAGTCACTCATTCCCCTTCTATAGCCTCATGACGCACGAACCTGCACCGGGATGAATGCAGTAAAACACCCTCACCAGATCCGTTAGACGCGATTTATGACGCCATTCAAACTTGCACATCGGTAGACCACGGCAAACATCAACATCAGGAGAATCTCTCAATGGAATAGAACACCGAACTGTGGGAGCAGAACAGAAGAGACAACATTGTGACTTGATATAGTCTAAAACTAAAGATATAATAACGAAGCCATTTAAAATACAGAATATTTCACATCAGATGTGAAAAAAGAAAAGCGCCGTTTATGATTACAGAATGGAATAGATCATTAATGGCATAGTTCTGCAATATTGTGTTATTATATTATGGATAGGCCTACACAAGAATTACAGAGAGATAGAATAATATGAATAAAATAAAAATGGCTGTATTTAGATGATTCCCTCTGCTGGGCTTGGGAAATTATGCAAATGAATTCCAATTAAGCATGACTCAGTTGGTCAAAATTAGTGACAATCCACAGTAATTTGCCAAATCTCAGATTTTGTGTTTGACAGAAAAAGGTATTTGTTTTTAAACCAACACCCAACAACACATTCGGTAACACCTTACAATAAGGTTCATTAGTCAACATTGGTTAACTACCTTAGTTAACATGACCTATGAAAAATACATCTACAGCATTTATTAATCTTAGTTCATATTAATTTCAACATTTACTAATACGTTATTAAAATCAAAGGTTGTATTTGTTAACATTAGTTAATGCACTGTGAACTAACATTAACACACAATGAAAAGCTAGATTTTTATTAACTAACATTAACAAAGATTAATAAACACTGTAACTCACTGTATTGCTCATTGTTAGTTCATGTTAGTAAATTCATTAACTAATGTTAACTAATTAACCTTATTGTAAAGTGTTACCACATATGCTTAATATAAAGCATGATTCTTTAAGACAAAATTGATCAAATTTGTAAATTAAACAATGTAATAGTCTTCTATGATTAAGAATACACAACCAAAAATGTGAATAAAAATCCTAAAATGAATAAAATATTTAGAAAAAAGAAGGCTGTGTGCAATGAAAATAAACATGAATAACCAGAATACACATTGAATATACCATAATAGAATAAAATAGAAAACTTCCTTTTCTATTGATCATTATATGCAGTAATCAAACACAGTTGAAAATAAAAAACAAATATTCTGGTGTGTGTCAATGTCCGTCTTTTAGAGTTTTTATTTTTTTATTTTTTTATTTTTTACAGCTGATGAGTCAAAGTTCATTTGGTGAACTTTGTTATGCTCACTTTGTTCTCTGTCAGGGCTTTTCCTCTCAGTGCATTGAATTTCATGCTTTTACACCGTGCATTGTTTGCCCTGAAACGCTGAAGTCCTCATACTGTCTGATAAATATGGATCACTTGAAGGTGAGTGAAAACTGAACACTGTTAACTGCCTGTGCTTTCATTTCAAATGTCCTTTAGCTGGTAATAGACCAACAAATCTTCTTCCCTTGTAAGCCTAAATGTAATTATAGGAGCTCTTGAGTGATGCTGGTAATCTTAAGTGCTCGGTTTTCTGTCTAACACAGCAGTCGTGTTACGAGCTCTCTCTACCTGTGACAGAGAAAAGCAACCCCATCAGCAGAGATATTGACAGAGCGCACAACAACCAGATGGTGCAAATACTAAAACGATGCGACGCTGAGATTTTTGAGAAAAAAATAAATCATGACCCATTTGATCAGGTTTGGCCTATTGGGTGTAAACAGGATATGTGAAGAATAATCGTGTTTTCTTAAGTCGTTACGCTCCTAACAAGAGTTTCCCATACAATGCTGACCTGTGCATTTTGTTATTTAGACACTATATAGTTTACCTGTCATTCAAACGATGGTGGATGTTGCAAAGAGGGTTGCAATGATTCTGAGGGTCAGTATTTCTTTATTTTTTGTGTTTGTATTTATATATACAAAATAATTATACATAGTACACACACATACTGTATATTGTGTAAACTTAAACTTGTGTTTTGGATGCGATTAATCGTTAGCCAGCACTAATATTTATATACAGTGCCTTGCAAAAAATATTTGCACCCCTTCATTTTTTTTCACAATATATCCTAAAACCTGCTTTACATTTTCTACATCTACACTCATACACCATGACGTCAAAGCTAAAAACAGATTTGTGATAACTTTGCAAATTTATTCAAAACCAAAAAGTGCAATAATTCTATTGCATAAGTATTCATACCCATTTCGGGGACACTTTAGCTCCAATTTCACTGGATCATCTTTGAGATGTTACTACACTTCGAGTGGAGTTACCGGTAATCTGTGGCAAATTCAATTGAATGGGTATGATTTGGAAAGGCACACACCTCTCAATAAAAGGTCTAACAGCTGAAAATGTATATCAAGCCATGAGGTCAAAATAACTGCCTATAGAGCTCAGAGACAGGATGATGTCAAGACAGATCTGGGGAAGACTAAAAACAAATCTGCTGCATTGAAGGTTCACAGAATGTATCCTCCATAATCCTCAATGGAAGAAGTTTGGAACAACCAGGACTCTTCCTAGAGCTGTGCAAATCGACATATTGCAAACTGAGCAATCGATGGAGAAGGGCTTTGGTTAGAGTGGTGACCAAGAAGCTGATGGTAACTCTGGTTGAACTCCATGATCAAAGATGCAGACGGGAGAAACTTTGAGAAGGACATCACTGTAACACTTTTTATGGCAGACTCAAACCTCTCCTCAGGGAAGACATGAAAACCCACTGGAAATTTGCAAATAAGCACCTAAAGTTCTGATGAAGCTCAGTTCCAAGCATCATGTATGGAGGAAATCAGGCACTGCTCATCACCTGCACAACACCATCCCAACAGTAAAGTGGTGGCAGCAGCGTCATGTGTGTTTTTCAGTGGCAGGGACTGGGGGGCTTGTCAGGGTAGAAGAAAAGCTCAACATAGCAAACTATAGAGATATCCTAAATGAAAACCTGGTCCAGAGCATTCAGAGCCTCGGACTGGGCAGAAGGTTCACCTTCTAACAGGACAATGACCCTAAGCACACAGCTAAGACAATGCTAGGCTTATGGACAACTCTGTTAATGTCCTTGAGTGACCCAGTCAGATTCTGGGCTTGAACCCAATCGAACATCTCTGGAGAAACCTGAAAATGTCTCTCCATCGACGGTCCCCGTCCAACCTGACAGAGCTTGAGAGGATCTGTAGAAGAATGGCAGAAAATCCCCAAATGCAGATGTGCAAAGCTTGTCGCATCATACCCAAAAAGACTTGAGGCTGTAAAGGTACTTTAACTAAGTACTGAGTTAGGGTTTGAATACTTATGCAATGTACTTATTTCAGTTTCATTTTTTTTTTTTTTTTTTTTTACTGGCAAAGTTGTCACAAACCTTTTTTTTCTTCATTATGCGATATGATTGTGTAGTGTAGATTGATGTGAAAAAAAGTAATTTAAATCAGTTTAAAATAAGGCAGGAACATAAAATGTGAAAAATGCTTAAATACGAAATACTTTCGTAGGGCACTGTACATGTTTCACATTTTATTTTTCATTTTTAAATTTTTTGTTTTATTATTAATTTAAGAAACTTTCTTTAACAATATTAAAACATCATAACTGACTTGTCTTTGCAGGACCCAGAGGAGAGTTTGATTGTATTAAGTGGTTGTGGAACATCAGGCCGTATTGCATTTCTTTTGGTGGTATAGAGTTTAAGAAAGATTTATTGATCTGACATTTTCCTCACCGTGTTAAATTACTTTATACTTTATATTCGTCATAATCAATTTCTATTTTCTATCACCTCAGACGTCCTTTAATGAGATGCTGAAGGCCCAAAGACAGAAACAGATCTGTTCGTACATCATAGCTGGAGGTGACAGGTGAATAAACAGTCTGTCTGTTTGATGCATAAGAAGAGACTCCAGCGTGACACTGCAGTATTTCAGCTCTCTGTTTTTAAAGGGCCCTGCTGACATCACAGGAGGCTCCAGAGGACGACCCGGGGCTCGGAGCTCGCATGCTGGAGAAGGTGAGCGCAGGAGCAGCGAGCGAACACAAACAATGCAATGCAGCTTTACCATAGTAATAAATCAGTTTCCCTGTGGTGAGACAAAAGGCTATTCTTTCACATTTTCATTGTCAAAATTGCTCACCTCCATCCCTCTTTCAATATAAGTCTTTATTTTTTCACCCATTGATCACCATCTGTTAGTTGAAAATCAAGTCTAATCGATTAGAAAAGTAAGTGAGGTACGTTACTTTTAGATATTAAATCATTTGTATTTGAATAATGATATTAATAGTGATGCTTGCCTTAACAAAAACAATGTTTATGACACAATTAAACATACTTAACTTCTCGAAATGTTCTAAATTCTCTAAACAGGTTTGTGCAGGAAAGAAGGACGTGCTGTTCATTGGAATATCTTGTGGCATGTCGGTATGAAGTCTGTTTTCTCAAATCACATTCCATTTAGACAATAGAAATTCAAATAAACAATCTCCCCATTTGTAGATTTGTTGAATGAATTATAACTTAAAATCAGATAGTTTACACCAACCATTAGCGATAACTAATGATAACAATAAAGATACAGTTGGTCACGGCTCTCGCACTTCTTCAAGAGGCTGAGAGTACCTCGTCTGACTTCTGTCCTCTGGGTGAAAGGCCTCAGTGGTGAGCGCTGAGGGCGATCTGAGGAGAGCTGCCGCCGGGCCAGTACCCGCGAGCATCTCATTCCTCAGCACGATCAGTCCCCCCGGGACAGTTTTTGGATGAGTTTGGCTCGATTTGGCCAAGCTTCATTTTTCATTTGGGGCTCGAGAGGAAGATGAAGTGTCACTTGCAGCATCGGAGGGCGGGCTTCTGTCTTCTGACGTGGATAACTCCTCTGTGCTGCCCTTTGGGCGTGATAGCGCAGTCTGAGGCTGACTCAGAGTTGGCAGCTGTGCTTTCCCACACTGTAAAACAAAAAAAATCAGTTCAATTGTTAAAGCGGCGTTACTTCACGAAAGTGTGGACTCGTAGGAAGACCGCAAGTACTTAGGGTACCAGTTGGGACAGGGCTCCTCCGGGCTACAAAGGTGACGGCGCAGGCTCTTGGTTGAGCGATGTCCACGTTACTGGTCCAGGGGCGCCACTCTTGGCTCAAACTTGCGGAGATGTGGGATTCAGTGCCCTTTCTAAATGCTCCTCTAATGGAGGCCAGCTAGTAGTCGCTGAGCGTGTAAACCTCACTCGACAGATGCTAGATGCTAGAGGCTGCAGTCTTTAGCCTCCTTGTTAGAGCGCCTGACTCTCTCGTCGGAGGCCCAGGTTCGAGGCCTGCACAGAGCGGGGCCAGTAGGACCTGAGTGGAGGGGTTAAACCCCCATCTCCCAAGGTGTCCTGTTCACAATTCAATTCTTCAGGCGCCCACCCAGGTACAGTGGAGTGCATGTGTTGAAAATCAAGATTGCGGCGATAGACCTACGGTTCGCCTTCGAAAGTTCGAGCATCAAGGTGATGCTTTACCAAGGGCTGCATGCGACTTTCGAAGAGACTGGACAGCCCGAAGGGGAGGTTATCTGCTCTTGACTGAAAATGATCTGTTCTTGACTGAACAGCTTTTGTTACTATATTTGTAATGTATATTTTATTTATAAAGTGCAGTGTTATTTTAAATTCTATTACAGTTTCTTTACCCGAATAGGCCTAGACCTATACCTACAAATCCAAAAAACACTGTTTATTTCATTTGTTTGTGCTATTACTGCTTTGTTAATTTGTTGTTATTTAATTACTGTGTTTACTTGTCCTTTAATAATGCTTGAAATTTTTTACTACTGGTAGTTAAAAAAAAAAATTTTTTTGTTTAAAACCATAGGCAAACTTTTCTTGTGGAAAAGTTCTTTAGCCTGTTTTTGTTCATGGAATTCAGCTGCAACTAAATATTTTGCAAAAAGACTTAAATGTGAATGATTTTTTTTAAACTTATTGGAATCAAACCAAGGAATCGATAAGAATCGGAATTTATAAGCAGAATCGGAATCGCTAAAATTCAAACAACACCTAACCCTATAATGCATGTTCATATCAAAGCAACCTGCAGGTAACCTGTGAGTGTGCTTCATGATGCTCTACTATTTCAAAGGCACCATTTGTTGCTGGGCAACTGGATTTTTGTCTGAACCACTTAGACATCTTCACCCCAGTGCTTCTGGGATTCAATCCCGTACATATGGCGAGGTAAGGCTAATCAAGACAAAAACAAATGCCTTTCTGCTTATTACAAACTTATAATTAACATTTTTTGTATCAATAACAACAACAGATTACTAACACTCATGCCTCCTTACAGGAGTGAGAAAATGCAGGACTGCTCATTTCACTTTAAAGATGTTGCAGAGAGGATGGCTGCAGAACAGAGATATAAAAAAGCATACGTGCTAAATCCTGTATTGGGGGTTTGAGAAATTGCATTGACATCATTATTTAAATGAACACATAAACAATAAATATCAATGTTCTTACTGCTGTTTAAGGAGCTTCCGCCCGTCATGAGCAGTAATGATGCTGTTGTCATAGTTGAAGAACCTCTGGTTTCTCTTTAGGCTGAGGCCATCAGCGGATCGTCCAGGATGAAAGGAGGCAGTGCAACAAAAATCATTCTGGAAACTGTTCTTCTGGCCGGACATGAAGCTGCATTTAGAGACAAGATGATGACACCTGAGTATGTTTTCAATTTTCAGTTACGTTTTAATTTCATTTACACAAACATATTATAAAATATTAAAATATGTACAGTATTATTTTGTTTTGTATATGTATATATCAATAAGTCAAGACAACATATGATTTTGCTTTACTTTATATCATCAAAATAATTAAACTTTAATAATGTGAACTTTTTATAATGTGAAAGTTATACGAGTGTTATGGTGCGTGGTAAACAGGAACAATGAGGGGACGAGGAATAACTGCAGACAGGAATTTATTCTCTAGAACTCAGGAACCACACTTTACATAAACGTAATACTGACCAGAACGGACAAAGACTGAATGAACTGAGGGAAACTAAATACAGAGACTGATGGCAATAATGAATAGGAGACAGGTGACATGGATGAAGATAATTAACTAAACACAGGTGAATAAACAGAGGACAAACAAGGAGCGGGAAAACTGAATAGGATTAAACCAAAACACTAAGAAAAAGGCGGAAACAAAGAGTCAAACTGTAACAACGAGATACGACTAGTTTTTTTCTCGATTTTACTGTCACCCCTTTTTGAGCATAGACATGAAAATGCACTATTACATTTCACGAATGCTTTAGAATACAGACGGTTGCTGGTCTTTTTTTTTTTAAAAGACACTCATCAGATTATTGCTCAAGTTAAAAAAAAGTAAAAACGTTATAGAAGTTTAGGTTTACTGTAAAGCACATGTACTGCACTAAACATTTTTAAATTTAAATGAAATATACTCTAAAATAATATTTACTCTAAAAATGCTATAAAATCAAAGACATATGTCTAACTACGTTTATTTTTTACCAAAAATAGCCACCGGGTGACACCCACATTACATTGAATTCATTTTGATTCAATTTTGATTTAATTTTGACCTCAAACTGAGCACCGTATCACTGAGAAAGGTCCTGCTCAAATCGTCCTTGCGATGGAGGTTCGGGATGACTAACTAGTTCTTCCAATGTTTTATCATCGGACTCGTGCTCGGATTGATATGGTAAAATCAGCGTCATCGTTATTGTCTTTACAGTGTGTACAATCGCTGAGGACTGAGGAAGCCTCCTGAGCTGAAGTTCAGTTCTGTCAGGACCACTATGGTCAAATACGATTGACAATTAGCATACAGTTTGGATTGGTGGTATGGTTCTGTTCTGGGCAAGAACTCCCAACGCATCCATGCAGCCTAGCATGGATAAGAGCAGGGAGAGCAGCGATAACCCCCCTTAGGGTAAACAGAACAGAACCAACATGAATGTATTGCAGATATCATTAATTCAAGATTTTAAAGTACAACATAATTCGAGAATTTATTCTGATTCAAAGGGGAATCAGAATGCCAAACTGACTGGACGAGAGGAGGAGCTGGGGATGGAGGAGGGTAATGCGCTCCTGA
Source organism: Tiaroga cobitis (assembly GCA_030578255.1). NCBI lineage: Eukaryota > Metazoa > Chordata > Actinopteri > Cypriniformes > Leuciscidae > Tiaroga > Tiaroga cobitis. Next base: position 39,418,198 of record CM060607.1, on the reverse strand, counting down.
GAAACGCGATAGCTGCTGATAATACTGAAGGAGCTTATATATGTATACAGTGATAGGTGCCGTATTCCTATAGATAGACATGGATTAGCTGAGAGTCAGCTGATGCGAGCTTGACTAACATGACCTGCCAGAACTGATGCTACGCTTAATTTATGGTATGGTCATATACCTTCAGACAAGCTCTGTAAGCGGTAGACCAATCGTGACACACTGGGCCGTCTGACCAATCATAGCAGAGCAGGCTCGTGGAAAGGATGGGTTTAGAGAGACTGATTCATCCGACGAGTCGTTTGAGAATCATTGAAAAATGTGGTGATGTGCAATGTATATTATAAGTTAAGTCAAGTCAAGTCACCTTCATTTATATAGTGCTTTTAACAATATAGATTGTTTCAAAGCAGCTTTACAGTGATAATAGGAAATTAAAGCAACAGAGATTGTTTTGGCTTTACAGCAGCTCTAAAATAAAGTTATTGTCCAGCTAAAGTTAGTTTTGATTGATTCGCTTCCTTTGCAAAGATCATTAGTTATTAACTATGGGGCCGCTTACACGACACCGTTCTAACAGAAAACCCTTAACACGCTCCGGCCCGCTCATTCGCACAACAACAGTGCCTGGTGGCTCGAGAACGCAAACCTTGAAATAGGTTCCAAGTTGCAAAAAAATTTTTTTTTAATATATTTACAGTATATATATAAGAAATTGAAAGTGTGTTTTGACCTTTGATGCATGTAAACCTAGGAACCTTTAAAATAGCATAAAAGGGGCACTTTAAGGGGTTTGTAAGTATAATAGTTTAATTTGAAATAACCTGTACAGTCAATTTGATTATACTTAAAAAATGTAAGGCACTAACTGAACTAAATTGTTTTGTGTGTATATATTGCACATATTAAGCATTTATCAGTATACTATAATATATTGCATATATTAATGTGTGTGTGTGTGTGTGTGTGTGTGTGTGTGTGTGTATACATACCCCTCATTAGTAATCTACTACAATTAAATGTGTCATCCAGATATATGTCTGCCTGGATCACAGCGAGTGAGATGGTTTATGACACTACTTACTCACGCAGTGATGAACTTGCAGCCCTTATTCACAAAGCAGGAGAGAGGTAGAATCAACATTTCACTGCTTTAACACATAAACCTTGGAGTTTTCCCATGCACATGAACAGGCTGAACTTCAGGTGCATGTAGTGAAAAGTGGAGCATTTATCTCAATAATGAAGGTTTCATCATAATGAAAGGCTCATTTATTTCTTTAAATGTTTCAACAGCCTTCAAATGAAAGCACATGTGTACTATCTTGGATGGAAAACTCTTGGCATTATAGGAATGACTGATGCCAGTGAATGTATCCCAACATATGGAGCAGGTGCTGTTTACAGTGTCATTTTATTATATGATACGCGATTTCAATTTGTTAATTTGACAAATGGGTAAATTAATAACAGCGCAAGCATACTTTTATTGGAAAATGTTTTAACCCAGAACCACATTTAATTTGTCAGATTTTGGTGACATCAGGGGTTTCATCAACAATGGTTTCAGCGAAATGAAAAACAAAGAAGGAGATCTATCATGTTTGGTGAGCTCAAAGCAATTGATAAAACAACTTAAAGGGATAGGTTGTGCAAAAATGAAAAATTTGTCATAATTTACTCATTTTCATGTTGTTTCAAACCTGTATGCATTTTTGCACGCATATTGCAAAACCCTTTAAAGGTGAAACAATTGCAGTAATCGGACACCATTGGTAATATATGAATATTATTTAACATTTATTAACATCTATTAATATAATAACAACTATTTTTAGGGACCAGAATTCATAATTGGTCACAAGGATTTTGTGGACACCATCTTACATAGCCTGAGTCAAAATGACATGATCTTATTTCTGTTTACAGTGAATGGTGAGCAAACATGAATCAATTACGATTTAAATGCATTCGACAATTATGGTCAAATTGGAATATGAGCAGTTCCTTGAATATGTTTTAAATATATTTTAATGTCTCTCTCTCTCTCTCTCTCTCTCTCTCTCTCTCTCTCTCTCGAGATGACCTACATGAGGTGGCGGCGCTGGCCAATCAACTAAGGCAAAGGACATCTAATTTGCATGCAATTGCTCATGACCTTGAGAAATTCACCATTCCTGTGAGTAAAATGAGTGAGCTGGAATTTTGCCTGTAGCAAAAACTCACTTCTTTACAAAATTCCCTTCCACTACATTTCTTACAAATACTTAAGGGCTATTTATGTAATCAGGTAAAATTTGCATGGACTTTGCATTTTATTTTTGAGTACAAATAACTTTTAACACTATATATATATATATATATATATATATATATATATATATATATATATATATATACAAAGTAGGGCACATATATATATATATATATATATATTGTCCTACTTATCCTACTTTGTGTATATATTATATATTTATATACATTGTGTATATATATAATATATGTATTCCAACCTTTATTACTAAGTTTATATATATATATATATATATATATATATATATGTCACAATTAGCCATGCACTTCCTGGGTTAACTTGGACTACATTTCCCATTATGCACCTCCCTGGACTGATTACACCAAACACCATACACATGCACTGCGCTGATTACTCACACCTGCACCTCATTCACACACACTCATATAAGCCTCATTCACACACTCATTCAGTGCGAAGTCTTGATCTGCCCCGGCCATCATTTCTAAGCGTTATAGTCCTGACGCCGCCTTCACACTGGCAGTTGAAATCAGCTCCGATACGGCACCGAAACGACCGGAAGTCATTCATTTCCTATGGAGATTCGCAGACCGCATGCGAATGGGTCCGAAACGGGTCCGACAGAGTGCGGTGCGAAGAAAATCGCGTCCGTTGGTCATCCGGATGCGTTCAAAAAATTGAACTCTTGCGAAAAGCTACGGACAGTTCCTATCCGACAATTCCAGCGGAAGTTGAGCGTTGCTATGGTACTGATAAACAAACCTGATTTCTAAACTTTTCATACAATAAATAATGATTTTAGAACGATAAGTTGTCATGTCATTTTTTTTATTTTCATGACTTAACGTTATTAGGGCAGTTATACAATTAAAATGTAGGCTATAATTAAATAATTAAAATGGCTATCATGCATTTTAGATCATGATAACCACAAATAAAACCATGCATAGCCTATAGCACCTCACTATCATGGCAAAATGTAACTGTATGGTTTCTATGGTATTTGTATGAAAAACAGTAGCCTAACAATACATTAAATACTGTAATTTTATTACATTAGTCCTTTAATACATTGTCTACATTAATAATATAATACAATTCAATATGTATATCCCACATTTCATGGTGGAAATAATATAATAGGCTATAACGTTACAGTAAATCCATGGTAAATGAAGGGAATTTGTAGACGGAAAAGTTTTCTGTATCGTTGCGCACAGTGACAGACATCGAACTATTGACATTATACCACTAAATATCACATTTTTTAGCCGACCTGACATCTCAACGTCCTGAGCGACTTTCCTCCACGCAGCAGCCTTCCTATTAATATCTCTGTAGCCCTCATCAGAGAGATCATACAGAATCGTACATTCTGACACGGACAAAATCAACCTTTCTAATCTCTCCGCCATTTTTGTTCTACCCGCTTCCGACGCTTTTCGCGGTGTAGTACGACGTCCGCTGGGGGCGTATTGCGAATTACGGAGCTGATTTCAACTGCCAGTGTGAAGGCGGCGTGAGTTTGATTCCTGTGTTTGACCTGTGGATTTGGTTAACGTTGCTGACCCTGCCTGCCCTGACCCTGGACTGTTTACTGGACTCTGATTCTCTTTGCCTGCCTTGACTCTTTGCTTGTAATCTGGTTTGTCTCTGCCTTGTCTCCGTTGCCCTGTTTGCTGTTGTTGATCCCTGCCTGTTTGACAACTCTAATAAATGCTGCGAATGGATCCCCTTGTGTCTGCTGCATCGTCACTATATATATATATATTTACATACAAAGCAGGATCAGTGGGATTTCAGTACAATAAGCATTCAGATTTTAGTTTTTCCAAAAAAAAAAACGTTTGTTTTATTTCTCATATCTTTTTAGATATCAATTTCAGAGAGTAGTTATAGTTACTCTCTACTACTAAGAATACTCTCTCTACTAAGTACCAACTACTTAAGTAGTTTGCCAGGTCTTCTTAGATAAGTGGAAAACCTATTAAAGAGGTTGTTCAATATTATTGAGCAAATCACAATCCTCATGCAACATGGGGAGGAAGAAAGATCTTTCTGAAGATGAAAAGCATTAAATTATGCAATGTCTTGCAAAAGGATGAAAGCAACTAATATTTTGCAAAAACTGAATATAAATGAGTGTCAAAAGATTTGTGAGTGATATAGAGCACAAAAGAACTCGGTCAGATAAATGCTTATTAAGGAAAGTTTCTGTTAAGGAAGTAAGGGAGTATTTGAAGCGGCTGGAGTCTCAAGAACCTCTCCATGGTGCCTTGCCCTGCATGACATTTTTTTATTTCAGAAGGCACTATCCTTCTTTTTATACCGTAGCAGAAAAGGGTCAGTTATGAACTTCCCCATATCTTGCATCTTGCAAGTAATTTTGACACCCTCAGGGACCCTAAAGGTACCGTGGGACCAGTAACGTGCGGTGAAGTCTTGTCATGGGTAGGCTGTGACATATCAATGTGGCATATTCACAGGGGCGTAATTTGCCGCTGCGATCGGTGGCGCGGGTACAGTGTATCTCGTGGCTCACGCAGTCTTCACATGCACGCGCGCTTCAATCTGTTTCGGAGACTCTTTGTTCGTTCCGGTGAAATCACAAAACAAAAATGCACAGAAATGTGTCCCTGCTTAATATAATACAACAACTGATGAACATATTCGGTTTTGATGAGAAAAAAAAAAAACCTATACGATTGCGGATTAGAACATCTGACATGCTCGGCAAAAGCTCTACCACTGGACCATTAAAGGTCTTACATCCAGCCATCGGATCTATATATTTATTCATGTGATTCATTCATTTATACACACATACGCGCGAGCACACACACACACACACACACACACACACACACACACACACACACCTGTCCCACCCACTTTTTAAAACAAAGTTAAGCCACTGTATATTCATTCAAGTAATTTAGCAACCCAAGTTAATATCAGGCATCATCACATCGCTGCCTGCATACAGAGCAAAGTCAGAATCGCGGACTGAGTGAGAGCGAGTGGATCAAGTGATATGAAGCAGTCTCGGTCTCTGCCTCAATGTTGATCATTCAAGACAGCATGAGAACTGACTGCGCATGCGCAAATCTCCGTAAACTACGTTCTATGGACCAAAGAGGCACTGCGAACCTCTGCCTCTATGGCCATGACCTTGAATTTCCTGCATGAAACAATGGTTTTTAGGAGCAAACTATGGCAAAAGGAGTATTATATGAGTATTCCAAGAAGATCCAAGATGGCCGCCGATGACAGAGCAGCACGGCATGTTATCAAACAAAGGATTAAACCTGAGATTTACACCACTATTGATGGCAAAACTATAGTGGAAGATGAACTGTTAAGCTTCCTTTCTGTCAAATTGAAGACCGTGCCTCAGGATGACATTATCCTGATGGCTGTAAATCATTTTGGATCAGAGTGGATTGAAAACTCCAAGAAGGTCCTGTTTGAACTGTGTCCTGGCACGGGCCAGCGTTGTGTAGCTCACAAAGGGCAACTGAAAGATGTCAACAATGTTAAGAGTTGTCTAAAACTACTGAATGAGGTTGGTGAGAATGTTCCTCGCTTTGTGTCCTATCACTTGGATGATTTACCATCAGTGACTTTTAATAGCCTCGATGTCTCTTGCCTGGTTAGTAAGATTGAACACCTAAGTGTAGAGTTGGTCTCCATGAAAAATACTGTGAGTAAGCAGTCGACTGAATGTGAGAACCTTCGTGGAATAACTACAGACATCAGCAAACGACTGAGTGTGATTGAGCCGCCCAATGCCAGCAAGGGGAATGTAGCTACAATCATGGCCAGGGAGGAGGCCCATCTACATGGACCAAGTCACAGGGAGCCTGTACCCGGACCCTCGGCGTTGCCCGTCATTGAGGAGACAACTGGCGGGGGGATTGAGGTGGCGATGTCCCCTGCATGGAGCCGTGTATTAAAGCATGGCAAGCGCAAGCAACGTTTTGGAAAACAATCTACTGCTACAGTACAGAACAAGACTAGTATAAATCCTCCTAGAGAGAAGAAGACCTATGGGATAGTTGGAACTGGTGCAGTGGAGAACATACATGCAGTGACAACTAAGCTGGTGAGTGTGTTTGTGACAAAGCTTGCTCCTGACTTAGACTCAGAGACTCTGGCTAGTTATTTAAAAGAACAACTTTCCAGAAATGTGACTTGTCAGAAGATTGGCACTGAGTATACTCGCTACAGCTCTTTCAAAGTTACAGCTGAATGCAAGGAAGTAGCAGAGATGTATGCGCCTCAGTTGTGGCCAGAAGGGACCTATGTAAGGCGCTTCTATGAGAATCGCAAGCGGGCTGCGGTAGGTGCAGGTATTAAAGCACCACTTGATGTAGAGATGAGTGCGCCTGAATCAAGGGCGTCCCATGCATGTTAAACAATGATAAACTGCTATGAGAGTTGTGTCTTATAACTCCCGTGGTCTGCAGCTTGGACAGGATGCTGGAGCGAGAGCCCAACGTAATGTTATTGACAAGCTCTTTGAGAATGCTGATGTGGTGTGTTTGCAAGAGACTTTTTTAGCTATTCAAGATCTGGATAAACTTAACACTGTGAATAATGATTTCCATGGGGCAGGGGAATCCACGACAGACCTAAACACCAGAATTCTGCGTGGTAGGATCCCAGGAGGTGTGGCCATATTCTGGCACAAGAAACTTGACCCTTTGGTCACTGTGATCAGGTTAGATGTGGACTGGTGCATAGGAATCAAGGTGGTGCATAATAAGAATGTTTTTATAATCTTAAATGTATACACTCCATATGAATGTCACAAAAATGAAAATGAGTACTTGAATAAGCTTGCTTATATATTGTCTTACATAAGGGAAAGTGAATATGCATCCATATTTGTCTTGGGGGATCTGAATGCTGATATATCAGATACTAATTCTCTTTTTGGTCAACACTTGACACAATTCTGCAAAGATAACAAGATTATGATGTCCACTAAGGAATTACTGCCAGCTGATAGTTATACACATGTGAGTGAAGCTTGGCATACTACATCCTGGTTGGATCATTGTATATCTACAGCTGATGCACATGATTGTATAAAGGAGGCTGAGATCCTATATGGTTTGACCACAGCAGACCATATTCCTGTCTCTATGTTCATAAATATTGAGGGTCTACCTGAGCTTGTCTATAGTGACAGCCATAAATCGGGTGAGATACTGGATTGGGCAAGGCTCACAGAAGACGACCTGCAATATTACAAGTTACTGACTGATGTACACTTGAGAAATATTGAGTTACCTGTTGATGCAATTATGTGTGTGGATAGCAGCTGTAAGAATGTAAGTCACAATAGTGACCTATGTGTAATGTATGATAGAATTGTGAACTGTTTAGTTGATGGAAGTGAACCACTAAGAAGCAAAGTGGTGAAACAACATATTGTAAGACCAGGGTGGAATGACTATGTCCATGATGTTCATATGGAGGCAAGAGGTGCATTTAGAAGATGGGTCTTAGCAGGCAAACCTAGGCATGGCCCAATCTGTGAGCACAAGGTACGGTCTAATGCTAGGTTCAAATATGCTCTGCGTTTTATAAAAAGAAATGAGCAGACTATGAGGGCGAACTCTATGGCGAGAAAGTTACAAACTAATAATGTTTATGAGTTCTGGAAGGAGGTGAAAGTGGTAAACAACAGCAAAATGCCGCTGCCTTCTAGTATTGATGGCATTTCTGAACCTGAAAACATTGCAGAGCTATGGAGGAGACACTATGAGAACATTTTTAACTGTGTGAAGAGCGATGTGTTTAACATAGGAGAGATGCCTCACAGTGATGGTGAAGTCATCAGGCCGGAGGAAGTATGTTATGCTATTGACAAACTTAAAATGAACAAAGCCTGTGGGCAGGATAGAATAACAGCAGAACATCTGAAATACGCTAGTCAAAGTATTTCAGTTTTACTTGCTCTATGCTTTTCTGGGTTAATGAAGCATGGCGTACTTCCTGGATCCATGTTATCTGTCTTGCTAGTGCCTGTAGTTAAAAATAAGACTGGTAAATTAACTAGTATAGATAACTATAGACCTATTGCTCTTGCAAGTACACTATCTAAGGTACTAGAGGGGATCCTTATGGATAGGCTTGCAGAATACATAGCGTCAACAGATAATCAGTTTGGTTTTAAGAACAAGCATGGAACTGATATGTGTATTTATGCACTTAAAGAAATTGTCCATAGGTATAGATTTCGCAATAGCACAGTCTTCATGTGTTTCCTGGATGCGTCAAAGGCTTTTGATCGTATCAATCATGGGAAACTGTTTGGTAAACTACATGAGCGTGGTGTCCCCTCTTACCTCATTAGGATACTGCAGTTTTGGTATTCTCACCAAACTATGCAAGTCAGGTGGGGGATGAGTTTGTCAACACCTTTCTATGTCTCCAATGGAGTGCGGCAGGGCGGAATTCTGTCTCCGCTGCTATTCAATCTGTACATGGATAATTTATCTAGGGAGCTAAAGGGCTGTAGAACTGGCTGCTTGGTGGGGGATAGTCTCATTAATCATATGCTTTATGCTGATGATTTGGTGGTACTGTCTCCCTCCAGTGCTGGCCTGCAGCAACTTCTTAGAATATGCTCTCAATATGGACTAAAGTTTGATATCAAATTTAACTCAATGAAGAGTGTGGTACTGATCGCTAGAACCAAGGAGGATATGAAGTGTGTCTATCCTTCTTTCTTATTGGCAGGTGAACCACTAGAGGTTGTAAAGAGAGTTAAATATCTGGGACATGTGATAAGAGATGACCTTTGTGATGATGATGATGTACAGCGTCAGTTTGGAAAACTGTATGTGCAGGCAAACATGCTGGCACGCAAATTCCACATGTGCACTCCTGATGTTAAAATCTCACTCTTCAAAACCTATTGCACTCCACTGTATACTGCCCACCTGTGGTGTAATTTTAGTCAGTCGAAAATGAAAAAAACTTCAAGTGGCTTATAATGATGCACTGAGAATTGTGCTTAAAATTCCTAGGTGGAGTAGTGCCAGTAAAATGTTTGTGTCTAACAATGTGCCCACTTTTAACGCTGTTTTGAGAAATTTTATGTATAGATTCATGTGCAGACTGACAGGGTCTAAGAATATGATCATTGTGGCCATTACTGATGTTTCTAAGAGTGACACAAGGTATACATCTTGCTTTTGGAAACATTGGACCCGAAGCCTGTACATGTTTTATAAGTGATGCCTCATCCGCATCATTTTTAATTGTTTTGCATTGTTTTTTACATCTGTACTGTGTTGTGTCTATGGACCTCTGTGTCTTGAATAAAAGCATATATATATATATATATTCCTGATTTTTTTTGTTGCAAAAATGTATATTTGGAATAAAATAAATGCAATTAATAATGTGGTGAATTAATAAAGCTCTTGGAATTAATAAATGTAATGTTAACATTTCCTTTGGTGAGGCACTGCCTACCCTGCCTACCCTGACCGCACGTCCCTGCGTGGGACCTTCCCAATATTCCAGCCCAAATAATCACCCGTCACCTCCTTGTTGACGTCAGTCGTGTTGGAATAGGTTGGCCATTCACCAACCATCCAGAAATCCATCCATCCTGACCATCCTTTGCAGCACAGCCTTAGTCAGTATATACAACTAATTAAAAATGAGTCTTCATGTATTTCTACACCCACTGTAAATGTTTCTTTTTGTGAGCTTTGGTTACGGGTGGCTGAAATGCAACTACAACTGCCAGCCTGCATGGAGAGGTTCTTGAGACTCCAGCAGCTTCAAATACCTGTTTGCTGCTCAACAGTGGCTTTTTTTTTGCCCTTTTAAGACAATTAATTTGCTTGTTTGACATGTACTTACATTTATTGTTTCAGGAAACAGTTTGCCACACGTTTGAAACGGTCCTGAATATCACATGGCCTTTTTCTTCAGCGAAGGAGAACTCAGTTGTAATGGTAAGTAATATTTAGTTGACATACTTATATTGTAAAACCTAGCTGTATAAGTAAAGATTTCATTCCTTCTTTAATTTACAGAGACAGCACTGGGAGCTTTCAACCAAATTGTGTCTTAATGCAATCAGCACAGGAGCTCATGTACTGAAGGGAAAAGTCTACATGAATTACATGATAGATCTCAGAGTAACTAACAGCAAGTTGTACAGGAGAGCCATCAACATTTTACAGGTATCAGTAATGCATTTTCTGTACTGCTCTCTTAAAGAAACTATATATCGAATGTCACGCCCAGCAACCACAATGCAACATGCTAAAACTATTACCTGGAAAATACCTTGGTAATCACATACCAAAACCCTGACATGGTAACAAAGAGTTATGCATGGGCAAAGACCAATCATATTTTCTTCAGATCATCTGTCTGTCTTTCAATTTTGAAAAGCAATTGAGCTGCAACTGTAATATGAGCCCTTTGTGTGCTTTCTGCATGGTCATTTAATTATACACCATCACTGTCAGCGGTTCACAGGCTGCTCCAAAACCGAGTGTGAAAGTGCTCTTCTGAGAGCCGTCTACAGCACAGATGATCTGACTGAAGACATGACAGCAGCAGATGTCCACACACACACAGATGCAGCTAACACACGGGAGCGAGTAAGACCTGGTTTATTTATCTTGGACATCTGTGAAGGCAGACAGAAGTTTTAAAGATAAAAAAAACAGTCAGGTTACATAGCCTAACGCTTACTTTTAAAGTTTTTTTTTTACACAAACAAAGAATAGTAACATTTTACAATAAAGTCCTAATAGTTAACATTTGTTAACGTTAAAGTCCACGTGAAACGGAAGTTGCAACCGACTTTACTTCAGTGTTGTGACGTATTTCCAAGTGAAACGGAATATTGAATAGAGGGCGGGGTTTTACTTTAGCGCACCTCCATCCCTCGCTCATAGCAGACTGATGGTTGGAGGGAAGTGATTAAAGGGATAGTTCACTCAAAAATGAAAATTAGCCCATGATTTACTCACCCTCAAGTCATCCATATGACATTCTTCTTTCAGACAAATACAATCAGAGTTATATTAAAAAATGTCCTGGCTCTTCCAAGCTTTATAATGGCAGTGAATTGCTGTTTCTGTTTTGAAATCCATAAAAGTGCATCTATACAACATAAAAGTGCTCCAAATGGCTCCGGCGGGTTAATAAAGGCCTTCTGAAGCGAAGCGATGCGTTTGTGTAAGAAAAGCCATTATAAAGCTTGGAAGAGCCAGGAAATTTTTTAATATAACTCCGATTGTATTTGTCTGAAAGAAGAATGTCATATAGGATGACTTGAGGGTGAGTAAATCATGGGTTAATTTTCATTTTTGGGTGAACCATCCCTTTAAGGATATTCAACCCAAGCTGTCAAACTGACGCCATCAGAGAAGGAAAACCATTCCAGAGCAGAAAAATTGTTTGTTGTGATAAATCAAAATCTGAAACATTTGCTTAAATTTTTCAAATTTTGATTTATCACGACAAACAATTTTTTTTTTCTGTGTATGAATGAACTTGCAGGGGTTAATTGTTCACCACTTGACTAGTAATGTGTGCTGACAAAGTAAATATGGTAAATTTGGAATGGGTCACTGGTGTCCGACACTCAAATTTTTCAGTCATTTCAGTGGCCTTGAAGAAACTGCAGTATACAGTAAAGGTGATTATCGAGTCAGCAACATAGTGTCGGCCCAGATGGCCGTTTGGAATCCATGTGTACCAGATGTGGGCCGGATCTGAGCCGACACTCTGTTGCTGACAGGATAATCACCTTTACTGTTGTCTGGGTACAAACAACCAACAAGACATCAACATGGTGACATCGAGTGATTAAAGATTAAAGCCAGAGTCACCATGCAGAGTTGCAAAAAATGTGAAAAATTGTTTTCAAACAGCTTTCCCACATACTATTACCAGCCAAACAAATAGCCCCGGCCCAAACGTACACCACTGGTTGAGTAGAGCAGAGGTTTGATGGAACCACATTGTTTACACTTTTGCTCCGAATGGCTTAGTTGTCTTTGCATATTAAATGATTGGAGAATATAGATTATTATTATAAAAGCAATGTGTTATTTATAAAGGCAGATTTAACTGTTATACCTGGCATGTCCTGCACCGGCAGGTGGTCCCGACTGCACTGGTGATGATCCAGAGTGGCTGCACTCATGCTGAGGCACAGCGTCATTTGGACTGTCATCCTGTGATTCGAGATGCAGTGAGCGTCTGCCTCAACTCCTCAAAAACAAGAGCACTGTGGACTGAACACACGATAAAATGATGCAGAAATGTTACAATTATGCATGGTTTCATTTTGCAAATGTGCGAATTTAATAATAAATGAAAAGAATTATGATCCAGATTCTTTTCGGTGAGGTTTACCTACAAAATTGTTTACTTTATCCTGTGATTCGAAATGATGCATTCTCACAATGAAGGCCCATTTTTTCAGATACAGTGTTTTAAGTAGCTTGGCTTTTGTGTTTATGGAAACACTTTACAATAAGGTCTCGTTTTTTAACATTAGTTAATGTATTAACTAACATGAACCAACCATGAGCAATACATTTGTTACTGTATTTGTTAATCTTTGTTAATGTTAGTTAATAAAAATACAGCTGTTCATTGTTTGTTCATGTTAGTTCACAGTGCATTAACTAATGTTAACAAGATTTTAATAAAGTATTAGTAAATGTTGAAATTAACATTAACAAAGATTAATAAATATAAGTGCTGTTCATAATTATTCATGCCAACTGATCCTAATGCTAATGCACCTTATTGTAAAGTGTTACCGTGTAACTACAAAGTATCTACAACGACACCTTGTCATACAAATGAAAAACATGCGTGCTACAGCCTTTTGTTTTTGCTTAAGTAAACCCAACTGGATGACATCAGGGAAATTCTGATCATTTTTTCACCAAATACTTCCTTGACCTAACTGTAACCAATAGGAACTTGACTGGCTACAGTGAGTTGGTATTCTAGTGAGCTAGTCGTGCCATTGTACCACCATTCTGCTCTTATGCACACGCCATGAGAAGATATGACTGGTGAACATGGGGAATTCTTCCTGTAAACGCTGCTGCCGGTGTTGCAAAACGAAGAAAGAACAGCCGTCCATCAACCGTGACAGGGTCTTCAAGTCAATCCACGACTATCCCTCACGCACAATATATGATCTAAATCTGAAGAAAGGAGATGTTCTGGAAGTGATATCAGAGACTGATTACTGGTTGTTCGTGAGGAGACAAACAGCTAAGGCTGACGAATCTAAAGTGCCTCAACGTGGATATGTGCCTAAAGACTTCGTCAAGCCGCTGGATAGCGTAGAGGCCGAGTTGTAAGTCCTTGAGTTGTTCTTTTGATCATTTTGTGCTTGTGTGAATGAATAATAAACAGAGTAATCTCAAGCTTTGCGGTTTGAATCACTGCCCTGAATGAAACTGGAATCCCATCTTTCCAGTTTCACAAGGTTTGGTGAAACAGCTACAGTGCTGTTATTGCTCAGTTTGTGTTTCTCTGTAGAAATGACTCATGAGAATGATCACAGAGATGGGGTTTGGAAATTACTGATAGAACGCTAAGATATATGCTATCAGGATCAATCTCATGAAAACTGAGACAAGTATAATTGTATATGCCTATATATATTGAAATTGCATATATAAAATTGTACATGTATATCAGTATGTGAAAGAGTTTTTTTTCTTCGAGATTCATCCATTGTATTGTTTTTTGTTTACTTTATTGTTCAGTTAATCTGTGGTAGTACAATGTTGTTACACCACATACATTGGACACAAATAAAAATGAACATCATAAAAACTAGTATCAATCGATTTTCAGATGGTATTTTGAGAATGTTAAAATGCGTATAGAGGCCAGGAGATGTCTGCTGAGACCCCAGAATCATGAGGGTGCATTTCTCATCTGGAAGTTTTATGAGAATAACAATTACTACTTATCAGGTACAGTACATGTGATTGACACATTATGTCTCAAGCCTCTACTGCCTTTCATTTTACTGTATTTTTTGCACTCTAACTACATTGAAAAGAGATCAATTAAAAATGAACCAACCTTAACCTTAACTTTCAGAGCAGCTGAATAACATTTTCTGTAATGATTTATTTTAAAGTGAGGAATGGACCTCATGTACGACATTACCGGATCAAGCAGAGGGAAAACGAAAAGCAGTTTTTCCTTGTTCATCATACAACTTTCCAGACCTTGCGTGAGCTGGTAGAGTTTTACTCTAAAAATGAAGGTGGACTCTGCGCAAAGCTTCATGAACCCTGTGTGAAGGTCAGTAAAGAGTTTGAACCTACAGATTATTGAAAGCAGGGCAGCATCCTAATAAGTTTTTCAGCTCACTTCCAATCTGTTCATTACTCTTCTAGCTGGACCAGCCAGCTCCTCTTACTCTGTCATTTGACTCCAAATGGGAGGTAGAGAGAAGTTCACTAAAAAGAATAAAGAAGCTCGGCAGTGGGGAGTTTGCCGATGTGTGGCAGGGGCTCTGGAACAAGACAACAGATGTGGCCATCAAAGAGTTCAAAGGTAATCAATGAATCGGTTAATTCAGTGGCTCTCGACGAGTTTTACTTCAGGTCCCATATTTTATGTTGGATATTGAGTGGCTACCCAACAGTGTTTATCATACAAAAGCAAACAAAATGCACAACTTGGTTAGACATAAACATGAAATTTTTATGAGAAAATCAATGACATTTATCTGTAAAGGGTAAATAAATAATCTGCTTAACCCTCCTGTTACCCTCAAATCTGATAAAATTTTTTACCTACTGGGGTCAATTTGACCCCAGTAATTTAAACCTCCACAATATAATTTTTTTTTTTTACAAAGGTTTGTCTCAGGTAATTTATGTCTTTGTTGACTACTTAAGTAACCTTTTAAGTTGACATCCACCCGCCACCCCCCCTCCCCACCCCACCTAACCCCTTATACATCCAGAATACCCATTCCACGACTATGGACAAATTTAGAAATCAACATAAAATCTGACTGATTGACCTCAGTCTTTGGAAATTGGAAAAGTATGAATATATTTGGTGTTTTATTTGTTTTATAATATTTCTAAGTATAGATTTTTGTAATCTATAACATTTGGAAAGAAAAACTATTTATTTTATCAAGGATAGTAACACGAGTTATGTTTGGGGTCAATCTCGAAAAAAATTATGTTTTCCCCTCCCCATGGCACGGGAAACATCAAAGTTCTCGCAAAAATGATGTTTTCCACTCCCCATGGCACAGGAAAGAACTATTAGTTCTGATAAGAATTATATCACATGTCATGTGAACTACTAGTGGTTCTCGCAATACTACAGATATGGTTATGTTTGGTTAGAGCCCTAAAACAGAGGGAAGTTTTTTGAATATGATATTGAATATGTAAAATTACAATGAACATTATAAATTCAAATTATAACATGTTATAGTGACCTCAATAAAACAACCAAAACAAATGTGTGTGAAATTTTAATATTTCTTCTGTTTTATTATACAACTAAAAGAGCCTGGGGTCAAATTGACCCCAAGGAACACCGATGCTACAAAATGTGTACAGCACTTAGAAAAAATATTAGCAGGTTAATTTTATGTTTACAGAGTTGTCCCCATTAAATTAGGAAAAGTCATTAAATCTGAAGCAAAAAAAAAAAAAAAAATTATGTATTTACAGACGTTAAACATTGAATGGGGTCAAATTGACCCCAAGGATAATAGGAGGGTTAAAGGTTCATCCAAAAAATTTAATTATGTAATTACTTATCCTCAAGTTGTTTCAAACCTGTTTGAGTTTCTTTCTTCTGCTGAACACAAAAGAAGATATTTCAAAGAATGTTGGTGACCAGACAGTTGATGACACCCATTGACTTCCATAGTAAGTATACTATATGCCTATCGAACTCTATATGGCGCCGGCTGATGGGTCCTTAGCACAATCTGATGATATTTACAGCGTCAACTACTTGGCACAAGATGATTGGTTCATGTTGCATCTGCAGCCAATGAGCTTGTTACTCAACATTTAAATGGCTGGTTATCATTCACGATAGCAGTTTGCAGCGTGCTTTCAGAGTTCGTCTAAAACCCTCCACCTTCCCCAGCTCCTTGTGTAAAGATCTACTAGGGGTAATTGATTTATGCTATTTGTGCAGCAGCGTATTGGATATGTATTGGCAGTCGCAAGTTCCTGTACTTGTTCTGCAGCAGCAGCAGCAATAATCTACAACAACAGCAGCAATTCAGCAGCTAAGACCAAATATATTAACATAGTCATATCCATTACCATGCTACAAATCTTCAGAGAGTTGTCATGATAGAACTTCTTTTGTGTTCAACAGAAGAAAGAAACTCCTACAGGTGTGACCACCTGCCTAATATGCTGTTGGTCCTCCGTATGCGGCCAAATCAGCGCCGACCAAGGCATAGACTATACAAGAGCCCTGAATGTGTCATGTAGCATCTAGCACCAAGCTGTAAACAGCAGATCCTTTAAGTCCTGTAGGTTATGAGGTGGTGCCGCCGTGGATTGAACTTGTTGGTCCAGCACATCCCACATATGCTCAATTGGATTGAGATCTGGGGAATTTTTAGACCAGGGAAACACCTTGAGTTCTTCATCATCTTCCTCAAACCATTCCTGAACAATGTGTGCAGTGTGGCAGGTGTATTATCCTTCTGAAAGAGGCCACTATTGTCATGAAGGGGTGTACCTGGTCTGCAACAATGTTTAAGATCGGTCCCACCTGTCAAAGTGAAATCCACATAAATGGCAGGACCCAGGGTTTCACAGAAGAACATTGCCCAGAGCATCACTCTCCCTCCACCGGCTTGTTGTCGTCACTTCTCCAGGTAAACGGCGCACATGTACACGGCTGTCCACTTGATTACATTTAAAAGAATATGGGACTCATCGGACCAGGCGACCTTTTTCCACCTCACCAAGTTACAGTTCCAACGCTCGCGTTCCCATTGTAGGCTCTTTCGACGGTGGACAGGGGTCATAATAAGCACTCTGATTGGTCTGCGTCTACACAGAAGAATGATGCACTGTGGTGTGGTATTCCTCCCGTAACCATAATTTAAATGTTGTGCGACTTGTGCCACAGTAGACATTCTGTTGGCTCGGACCGGACAGGATAGCCTTCCTTGCCCTTGTGGATCGATGAGCTCTGGGTGCCCAACACACCTTTAACTGGTTTCTGGTTTGTCCCTCCTTGTATAACTGTTGGTAAATTATCACCACTGCTGACCAGGAGCAACACACAAAGCCTTGCCGTTTCAGAGATACTCTGACCCATTCACCTTACAATAACAATTTGGACCTTGTCAAAGTCGCTCAGATCTTTATTCCTTTCCTGCCCATTTCTCCTGCATCAACACATTGATTACGAGAACTGATTGTTTGCTTACCATTTACTCTACCCAGACATTAACATGTGGCCTTGTTAGGAGATGATTAATGATGTTCGCTTCATCTGTGACTGATCATAATGTTTTGGCTCATAAATAATTGTAAATGGTTTGTTTTATGATGCAACTTTTTGTCTGTACCATTTTACTTGCAGTTGTCAATTATCCATATATCAAAACAGAGATTGACATCATGAAAGAGCTGCATCATGAGCGTTTGCTGAGGCTCTATGCTGTGTGTACCACTAGTAAACCTGTCTGTTTAGTGACAGAGCTCATGAAAAATGGCTCTTTAAAGACATTTCTCATCAGTAAGTGAACCAATATTAACTTGTATGCAGATAATAAACACCACAGATACCTTTACCTTAATCTTGATCTTAATTGACACATTGCTTTTACAGAAAAAAACGATACAATTTAGAAATTCACATGAGTTTATATCTTTCCCCAGGCCACAAAGAGAAACAAGATCTTGAGTTTTCGCTCATGATGGATTTTGCTGTCCAGGTAACTTGATTTCTTTGAGAGTAATTGAGATCTGGGGAATTTTTAGACCAGGGCAAATATCAAATATCAAAAGTCATATGACCAGTTTTTCTTAAAGGGATTGTTCACCAAAAAATTCTAATTCTGTCATTAATTACTCACCCTCATAGTTCCAAACCCATTAGTCTTTCATTGATCTTCAGAACACAAATGTAAACCTGAGAGCTTTCTGTCCCTCCATTGACAGCTACACAACTACCACTTCATTCTCGTGTTACGCAGCACGTTTGAGCTCCTGCAAGAACCAATGAGGTTCATTCTGGTGTTACGCAGCACGTTTGAGCTCCTGGAAGAACCAATGAGGTTCATTCTCGTGTTACGCTGCACGTTTGAGCTCCTGCAAGAACCAATGAG
Source organism: Tiaroga cobitis (assembly GCA_030578255.1). NCBI lineage: Eukaryota > Metazoa > Chordata > Actinopteri > Cypriniformes > Leuciscidae > Tiaroga > Tiaroga cobitis. The sequence goes on along the minus strand of CM060607.1, from coordinate 39,399,557 downwards.
GTTCATTCTCGTGTTACGCAGCACGTTTGAGCTCCCACAAGAACCAATGAGGTTCATTCTCGTGTTACGAAGCACGTTTGAGCTTCTGCGAGAACCAATGAGGTTCATTCTCGTGTTACGCAGCACGTTTGAGCTTCTGCAAGAACCAATGAGGTTCATTCTCGTTACGCAGCACGTTTGAGCTCCTGCAAGAACCAATGAGCTTCATTCTCGTGTTGCGCATCACGTTTGAGCTTCAGCAAGAACCAATGAGGTTCATTCTCGTGTTACGCAGCACGTTTGAGCTCCTGCAAGAACCAATGAGGTTCATTCTCGTGTTACGCAGCACGTTTGAGCTTCTGCAAGAACCAATGAGGTTCATTCTCGTTACGCAGCACGTTTGAGCTCCTGCAAGAACCAATGAGCTTCATTCTCGTGTTGCGCATCACGTTTGAGCTTCAGCAAGAACCAATGAGCTTCATTCTCGTGTTACGCAGCACGTTTGAGCTCCTGCAAGAACCAATGAGGTTCATTCTCGTGTTAAGCAGCACGTTTGAGCTTCTGCAAGAACCAATGAGGTTCATTCTCGTGTTACGCAGCACGTTTGAGCTTTTGCAAGAACCAATGAGGTTAATTCTCGTGTTACGCAGCACGTTTGAGCTCCTGCAAGAACCAATGAGCTTCATTCTCGTGTTACGCATCACGTTTGAGCTTCAGAAAGAACCAATGAGGGGTGAAATATTGTGCCCCCGGCCTGAGACAGAAGGTCTCTCCTGATCGGGATCTCCAAGGGAGGACCGTCTAAGAGATGGATCAGGTCCGCAAACCAAATCCGACTCGGCCAGCGTGGTGCTACTAGCAGTAGGCTTATTCCGTACTGGCGGACTCGCTCCAGAACTCCTGGGAGCAGAGCAACAGGGGAAAATGCGTACAGACGTAGCCTCGGCCACGTCTGCACCAAAGGGGGCTGGGTGAGTAAGGGAGAACCAAAGTGGACGTATGCTGAGACGCAAACAGATCCACCTCTGCTTGGCCGTAAAACTCCCAAATTTTCTCCACCGCCTCGGGGTGGAGTCTCCAGTCCCCTGGCCTCAGCACCTGCCTCGACAGGATGTCTGCTCCAATATTCTGGTCCCCAGGAATATACACTGCCCTCAGGGAGAGTACCTTCCCCAGAGACCACAGGAGGATCTGGTGCGCCAGCTTGCAAAGCGGACGCGAACGCAGACCCCCCTGATGGTTCAGATAAGAGACCACCGATATGTTGTCTGTACGGACGAGGACATGATGGCCCCTCAGGTCTGGGAGGAATTTCCTCAACGCATTGAAGACAGCCATCATTTCCAGGCAATTTATGTGCCAAGAAAGATGATGACTCCTCCACAGACCCTGAACCGAGCGGCCTTCCATTACCGCTCCCCAGCCGGTGAGGGAAGCATCTGTCGAGATCGCAACTCGATGGCAAAGAGCTCCCAACACCGGACCCTGGGTTAAGAACCAGTGTTTCCTCCATATAACCAAGGCGCGGAGACACCACCGCGTGATCTTGATTATACGAAGTGGGTTTCCCTTCGGGGAGAACCCTCTGGTCCTGAGCCACCACTGTAAAGGTCTCATGTACAGCAGGCCAAAAAGTATCACGTTGGACGCTGCAGCCAAAAGACCCAACAGTCTCTCGAACTGTTTTACAGTGCGTGACTGGCCTAGCCTCAGCTCTTTTGTGGCTGTCAGGATAGCAGCTACACGAATGGGCGATAGAGTGGCCCGCATCGTCACTGAATCCCATACCACACCAAGGAAAGTGGTTCTCTGTACTGGAGAAAGCACACTCTTCTTGGCATTGAGCCTCAACCCCAACATCTGCATGTGAGCGAGAACGACACCTCGGTGCCGAACCGCCAACTGCTCTGATTCTGGTAAAATCAGCCAGTCGTCGATGTAGTTCAGAATACGTATGCCCTGCAGCCTGAGTTGCATCTACGCATTTCGTGAACGTGCGGGGTGATAAAGCTAGACCGAAAGGAAGTACCCGATACTGGTATTCTTTGCCCCCGAAAAAAAACCTTAGGAACTTCCTGTGCTGAGGGAGGATGGAGACATGGAAGTAAGCGTCCTTCAGATCTATCGTGACAAACCAGTCCTCGGATCTGATTTGAGTCACGATCTGTTTGAGTGTCAGCATCTTGAACTTGAGTTTCTGTACTGAACGATTTAACAGACGAAGATCTAAAATGGGACGCAACCCTCCATCCTTTTTCAGAACAATGAAATAACGGCTGTAAAGACCCGACTCTCGGTCGAGTGAATACACCTGTTCTATAGCTTCCTTTGCTAAAAGGGCCTTTACCTCTTGCTCCATTACCAGAGCCTGCTCGGGATGCACTACAGTGAGCAACACCCCGTTGTAGCGAGGAGTACGAGAACTGAACTGGATTCTGTATCCTTTCTCTACAATCCGCAGGACCCAACGAGAAATATTTGGCAGTAGCTTCCACGCTCCCAGAAAATCTACAAAGGGAACCAGCCTCTCGAGGCTGTTCTCTGGTATTAACGAGACAGCCAGTTCTGGAGCCTGAAACATGGCAGGAACTACCTGAACTGGCTGCTCTAGAACCCCCCTCAGAGGGCACGAAACCGATGCAGTACCGCAGCATAGCATCAGCGACTCGCTGGAGACCGCTGCGCCCCGAAGCACCAAGGGTGACGGGGTTGGCAGAACGCTCCCGTGAGGACCCCGAAGTGGAACGGGCACCGTATTCTGAGGTGTACACCGCTCCACTTCGGTCGGGGCTGTCCTCACAGGTCTGAGAGCCGAAGTCTTCTTCGCCTGAAGAACGGTCCTCAGATCCGGCTTCGACTGAGAAGACTTCGACTGAGAGTGTTGCGCCTGTTTCCAGTGTTTATGTGGAGGTGCACGAGACGAAACATTCTCTTTCTGTTGCGCACAATATGAGGAGCTCGAAGGCTGGGGCTGCTCACGCCCAGCAGCCCAAGGGGGCTGGACACGGCGAGGGAGAAACTTTTTAAATGCCTCCGCTTGCTTCTTTGAATCTTCAAATCTCTCGACGACCGCATTGTCTGCTGCGCCGAAGAGACCAGAAGGCTCAAGCGGAGCATCTAATAAAAAAGCCCGATCTTTTTCTTTTATTTCGGCCAGATTTAACCAAAGATGTTTCTCAGTAGCTACAAGGGCTGCCATAGACCGCCCAATTGCTCTGGCGGTCTCCTTTGTAGCCCTGAGAGACAGATGGCCCGTCGGTGGCCCGACGAAGACAGAAATCCCTTCGTCGGTGGCCCGAACCTCGTCAGGACCAACTCCCTCACTCCTATCCAGATCCCCCAGCAGGTCAGCTTGGTAAGCCTGGAGCACTGCCATAGTGTGCAGACATGCTCAAGCTTGACCTGCTGCTGTATAAGCTTTTCCCACTAAACCCGAAGTTGCTTTAAGCGGCTTAGTGGGCAAAGCTGAGGCCTTCAGAGACGATGCTGGACCAGGTGACAGATAGCTCGCGAGCGTCTGTTCAGCCTGGGGCATCACCTCATATCCGTACTCTTTCAGCCCTCTTATACCTGAATATAATTGAACCTGAGGGCTGAAAAGTCGTGACGAGTACGGTTTATTCCACGATCTAGACAGCTCATTATGAAGATCGGGAAAAAAGGGAAGGCCTCATGGTGGAGATGATGTGGTTGAAGAAAGGAAGCCCCTTTTCTCAACTGGCCATTTAATATTTAAGTTTTCTACAGCCCGAGACATCACCTCCACCAGCTCCTTATATGCTGGGGAAACAAGTGGCGAATCTCTTACCCCAGTGTGTGTGCTTTCACTCTCCATACTCATTACATCAACCTCCTCAGAGGAAGAGCACTGCAGTAATGGAGGGCTCTCTCCCCGGGCGGAAGGAGCCGCAGAGCGGGCTTCCGACACCGGGGGGAGAGTACTGGATCCTCCGGGTAAGGAAGGAGAAAAGGCCCTCGGACCCGTCTCCAACCCCTCCGAAAGATCCTTTTAGATCCCCAAGAATGCATTCTCCGTGTTGCCTCAGCAACAGCGGGTCCTGCACCCTGAGGATCGCGAGCCTGACTACTCTCGTCAAAGAGTGACAGGCGAGAGCGGAGCATGCGAAGCTGAAGCATCTCACAATGCTGGCACTCAGCCCCCTCAAAGGCTGAGACCGCATGCTCCACTCCCAAACAAATGACACAAAGCTCGTGTGTGTCCCCACCCGTTAAATAACGCGGCCGCGGGCAGGGAGAAGCACACTGTTTGTACATTTGTTTCGCCATAACTCTTTCCAATAAATGCAACAGACAACAATAAATAGACAGAGACAGTATAACACAGATCGCTTGCTGAGGCACAGAAGCTTATGCCGGTTTGCACCGGATGTGCTTTTATCCCTTCCTAGTCATGACCAGGGGCGGAGCAGGGGGGTGGCTAATTGGGCTTAAGCCCCGAATGTTTTGTCAAAAGCCCCGAATCTTTTAGTTTTTTTTTAAATAACTTAAACTTTGTTTCATTTCCTCCCAGTCTTTCTGACTGGATCGGCAAAAAATTAAACAAAAGCTCTATTACCGTGCGTGTGGTGGCGGACGGTAATGCATCGCGCATCACTCAGCTTGTTCGCCAACTGCCAATAAAAACTAACGAAGAAGAATATAAATCTTCTTCTTCGTCGTTCTTTTACTGTCTATGGTTGTCATCAGGGGCTGGCAGGCTGTTGTATGTTTCACCGGCATTGTAGCGAGCTTACTGGCTAACCGGCTGAAGTTAATATGGACATAACTAAGTTTTTCATATGTAACACTAACAGTAAACTTCACCGGCCGGAGAGAGTTTCAAAAGCAGCGTCAGACGTGACCAGTAGTCAAACTAATAAAGTACCGTAACATAATAATATATGGTCCTGTTGTTTATCATACTGTGCAATTTCCCAAAGAAATATAATATAATTTTAATTAATATTCTTCTGTTGGCCTGATATTCGATTCAGAGTATTGAAGAGCAAATTTACTTGGCACTGCAGCATTTGCTGTTTGCTAGTAGAGCAGCCTAAATAATTATGGCATGGATTCTGATGTAACGTTTGCAAATTTGTCAGCTAAGCACAAACTAACCAGAACTGAACTCTTAAGATTAGTAATGAGGTTTACACCAAATTCCAATTTTACCTATGTAGCCTAACTTAAAAATAGGCAGATAATGGTTGCCTCTTTTTAGTTGCCAGGGGTGAAAATGTGTCATCCTTAACATTTGTGGTGTTTTGGATTCACTATAGCTGGAGAACAATTCAATACAAAATAGGTTGTATGCTCTACTGGGTGATTTGTTTTTTTTTAACTATCTATCATAATTTTTTTAGTAACTATCATCATTAAACCCAGATTGTGTATAGATTTTTATGCATTCTATTATCTCAAACAGCCTGAAAAACTGTGCATTAAGCTGATGTAAATGGGAAAAAAATCTCCACAGGGGAGTATGCCCCCGGACCCCCCTAGGTTTGGGCTAAGCCCCGAATGTTTACATCGTCTGGCTCCGCCCCTGGTCATGACGTCACCCGCCCGTGACGCTCATTCTTTCCATTGGACTAGTTGACATTATGGCGCTCGAAATGTTCCATTCCGCGACGAGACTGACAAGCATGACAGATAAAACACGTGTATACGTGCGTGTACGTCTCCATTTGTTTTATATGGAGACGTACACGCAAATATCACGTCACGTAGACACGTCAATAACGTGAAGCTGTTGATCTATGCAGACGTCACAGCGGCGTCACGTTAGCAATAAACGTGTGGATTACGTCTTAACTATGGCGCTCGCTTTGTGTCATTTGATTCCTAACCAAGCTTAAAGACGTGTTAACGTGCGTGTGGAGTATGGCAAGCCAAAGTGTTCACAAACGCCTGGCCAGGCGTCCGATTGCACATTGACACGTCAAAAGCGTGCGTTCGACAGCCAAACGCGCGTCAAAAACTTGCGTTTTTGCCATAAAAGCGCGCGTCAGGAACGCGCGTATGGCTGTCAAAACGCACGCTTTTGACGTGCGCTTTGGGGGTCACCGAAAACGCCCGCTTTTGACGCGCGTTTATCGTAACAAAAATGGGCGTCGAAAACGTGTGTTTCGAGTTGGACGTTATGAACGTGTAAACAGGTAAACCACACAGGCAGTGCCAGCGTGTGTGAAGTGTTCATACAAGCGAAAAGAACGTGCTCGTTCATTTAGTGTTCTCGGAATCGCACGTCGAAAGCGTGTGAGGTCTTATGTCCCGGTTTCTTGTACTGTCATTAAACCCAAGCTAAACAGCATGGCTTTATCGATGGCAAATTTGACAGAGGGGAGGATTATAATTGGTGAGTTATCCAGTATAGTTATCATTTAGGTAAAAAAAGAAAACTGCACTTCTACAACATTTATTGATTTTTGCTCATGTTAATTTCAACGTTTACTAATGATTATTCAAATAAAAAGTTGTATTTGTTAACATTACTTACGCACTGCGAACTATCAGGGTACTAAAAGGGTACACGTCTCAGATTATTAAATAAGTAAAACAAAGTTGTAAAAGTAAAGTTTAAAAAGGTTACGGCAACGATCGATGCGCGTTCACGGGTGATGGAAGTCGGCGTACGAGGTAAGACGTAGCGTAGGAACTGTTGTGACGTAGAACGAACGCGCCAGTGCAGCCAGAGAGCAGAGCAAAACAAAACACGAAAGCGTGTGAACGCACGCGCGTCGATCGTTGCCGGAAGTCAGATGTTTTCATTTATAAAGTTTTAAATATGTATATTTTTACGACAAAACCGCACGGATTACCCTCAGAAGGCCTTCGTTTATCCCCCTGGAGCCGGATGGATTACTTTTGTGAAGGATGTATGCACATTTTGGGACTTGAAGGAGGTGGCCCATTGCTTCACATTATATCCACTGAAGGGTCTAAGACATTTTCTAAAATAACTGAAAATGTATTCGTCTGAAACAAGATTGACATATGCATCTCGAACGGCTTGAGGGTGAGTAATGCATGGGTTAAATATCATTTTTGGCCGAACTATCCCTTTAACTGTACTTTTATTTAATCCAAAAATGTCACTCTTGCCGGTCTTCAAAGCTTGAGAACCCTGTAGCTGATTTCTAATGCAAGGGCTAGAAATCAATTAATTCTGATACTTCCTCGTCATCATGGAGAGCGCATCGCACCGCTTTCTCCTTTCCACAAGCGCTTGCTTTCCCGTGTCTCCGCTATGCAACAATGAACAGCGGCGAGCCTGGAAAGACGAGCTCGCACGTCTCTTCTATTATGAGCGCGCTTGCCGCGCGGCTCGCGCGCCTACATTTGAAATTTGCACGCGCAAAAAAACGCGCTATATGGCAACGTGACATTAGCCTAATTCAAAATATTTCCCTATGTGGCTCTTTCCTCCTTTCTTGTCAACAAGTGGATTCAGAGCCACCGTATTACCAGCGCCGGTCGCCGTGTCTCAGAGTGTTTTTATGAAGAGTAGCCTACGCACCTATGCATCTTTCCGACAGCGCATCAAGAACCGGATTAACCCGGTATACTCGGTACCTAGAAAAGCTGGGACCGTAACCGTTTAATTTTTTTAGTACCGACTTGGTACCGAAGTACCGAGTTTTTTGACAACCCTATTCCAAGCCCGTATGACTTTCGTTTCTCTTCGGAACACAAATGAAGTTCCCTTTCGAGGGAACTCGATGCGTGAACGACGCTTTGGGAACGCTCCCAGCGTGAATGCGTCTGAAGCATCTATGTCTATGGCGCTCGCTTTGTGTCATTTGATTCCTAACCAAGCTTAAGTCAAATAAAACATGTTTTATCTCCTGTATAGTTACCCTGACCCCGCCCCTAAACCTACCCATCACGTGGCTTAAGACAGGGTGAGGTCGTACGAATTCGTACGAATTAGCCACTTTTTAATCACTCGTACGAATTCGCACGAATTGGTCGTGAGATAGCGTTGTTTGGTAACACTGCAATAAGACACCATTCATTAATATTACTTAATGCAACATCAACACATTGAGTGAACAATATATTTTTACAACATCAATTAATGTTTGTGAATGTTATTTAATACAAACACTTGATTGTTCATGTTTGTTCACTTCATTCATTTTGCATTAAATAATGTTAACAGATAAAACTTTTGATTTTAAAAATATATTAGTACATTTTTAAGTTAACCCCATGGAGAATAATTGCAGTATATAACTGTTGTTTATTGTTAGGTCATTTTATCTAATGTTATCTAACAAATAGAATCTTATTGTAAATTGTTTTTAATACTACAGTTTCCATCTTTGTAACAGTGATATACACTTTAATATGTGTAAATTTAATCTAAATTAAGCTTTGGTACCGAAATTGGTACCGAGAATATTTTGGTACCGTGACAACACTAGCTTGGAACGGCATGAGGTTTAGAAATTAATGACAGAATTTTAATTTTGCAGTGAACTAACCCTTTAAAAACAATTAAGCTTAACAGAAAAACTCCCACAGTTGGATTTATTTAAAAGGTGGGGGAAATGTAGGGCAGGATTTTATCGATTAGGATTGTGAAAAGTGTCTTTTGACAAATAAGAGTTGTTGGAAAAGGGTTACATATAACCAATATTTATCAATATAATATATTTATATCTCTAAGCAGTTTACTTGTTGCTCACGTGTTGCTCTGTTGGTTTAGACAGCCCGACACTGACACAGGAACATTGATATTGATGTTAGGGAGAGAGATGTCGTGTTCATTATTCTTGCAATTCCGTTCGATGCTGTCATGCAAGATTGGCTGCTCCTCAATATTCATATTGATGTTTCCTCATTTCCCCGCTCCTCCATCCTTCAAACCATGACCCGAAAATCGATCATCATGAAGGACATATCAATTCTCTAAATGCACTTATGGAGGTGAGGAACGAGGAAAGAGGAAGCCCTCATCGTACACATGCATTAACACTTATTTACATCTGGCACAACGACAGCAGTGCATCTTGCTTTATAAAGGCTGATTTAACCATAGCAAGATAAAACAGCAGCACAAAGACTATCAGCCTAGTCTCTTTTTTCATCAGGGATTTTTTTTTTTTTTAGTTGATGCTTAACCAAGGCCATGTCTACAGTATTTCTTGAATACTAGGAGAGGGATTCAAAAATGTTGGGCGGGACTTGATTTTGATTGGATGGTTGTGGTTTGCTATTGGTGGATTTCATGTGAGTGACAGGTTGTCCCGCCCTCAGGCCATTAAACACTCATCAGAGAAGAGAAGTCGGTGCAAATTATTGTAATTAAAGATTATGAGGGCATAAACACTGCAATACTCTTTATACTTTTGACATTGATGAGTACTGTAAAACCAACTAAAAATTTGACTTTTAAAACTTTTTGTCAAATATTGGCAAGTATAAGAAATTTGGGGAAACAGTTTAGCCATATCTAATTATTGGGGCGGACGTTCCCCAAGGTGATTAAGGCCCTGTGGTAAACTAAGTCTTTATTTTGCTGAATCTCTCAGATTACAGAAGGAATGGCTTACATTGAGAACAAAATAGTTCACAGGGATCTGAGAGCTGAGAACATTCTGCTTACCGACATGCAATGCTGCAAAATAGCCGATTTTGGACTCGCACAAATTAATCTACCAGGAAACAGGATGTCATCAGGTGAGATATTTGATACGTACGTTCATGCAAGCAAATGATAAGACAAACAAAAACTACAACAGTTCTTTCTCATGTACCTGCAGATGTTAGGGTCCCTGTAAAATGGATGGCCCCTGAGATTTTCAATAACCAGGAGTACACAAGCAAAAGTGACGTATGGTCTTTCGGCATCCTTTTAACGGAAATTGTCACGTATGGAGATGACCCGTACCCTGGTAAACATGCTTAATACATAAATATTAAAGTAAAAAAAACACTAAACATACGTAATACATAAATGTTCTAAGAATGCTTTGCTAATGCTCCCATTAGGTTATTTTAAAAACTTTTTTTCTTGGTTATGTGAACATTAAAGAAAACATTAAGGGAACGTTCCATTTTATCATTTTGGGAACGTAACTTTTGAATGTTCTCTGAAGGTTCTGAAACTAATAACGTGCAACTAAAACGTTTCAGAAAAAAGTTCCATTAGTGGTGTATAAATGACATTTTTGTGCTAATGTTCTGCAAATGGTATAAAAAACCAGGAATATTCTATTAATGTTACTGACCGAACGTTTGTTCATAACTTTGAGAGAACCTTGCCAGAACGTTATTGCCAAAGTTCTGAGAACATTCCCTGTTTGATGGGATTGCATCTCACCCAACTCTGGTATTTCTTCCTTCTACAATCTCAGGTCAAGACAAAATGACATGCGTTCGAGCCATCCAGAGAGGAGAGCGTATGCAGCGACCGCCTGACTGCCCCGAAGCGCTCTACGACATTATGCTGCTGTGCTGGAGGCCAAACCCTGAAGAGAGGCCAACATTTACTGAGCTGCAGGAGAAGCTGATGGCTCTCATACATGAGCCTGTTACTGAACTGGAGTAGACTCTGTAGATCCGAGAGAGTTGAGAATCTTTTGAGCATGTAGTAGCTTATACAGTATGTAACCAACACGAGGTAATCGCACAATTTCTTTTTACTGAAATGGCAGTAAAAAAAAATGTTTTACTCATAAAGCATTACAATCAAAATTTAAATCAACATAAAGACAGTGCAAGAAGTCTTGTATTGATTTGTAAATACTCAAATTATATGTATATATATAGTAGCCTATTATATAATATATATATAAAAAAGCAAAGGATTTTTTGCAGTGTGTCACTATTTTCATGAAAATTAGTCACAAATGTATGTGTGTAATACAATGTTCTTAATTGTCATGGAAATGGTTTCACAATGCAAAAACAATATTATTTAATGGGGTGATGTGACATCTTGACAGGTTTCATGAGATTCATCCATACACTATAGCAAGACTGTAACATAAATCTCTCATGCACATGATTATGAATGACTATTACTAGTAGCCTATTGCTTATTAGTATTAGGCCTACTAAAGGTGATTATGAAGTTCAATATTCCATTGCTGACTGAAATTTTTTGACCGATGTTGCTGAACATGTGGCTGTCCTGATGTTGTGAAATGGCATGTCAACTTTCAACATTTGGTAACAGCAGATCCTTTGCAAATGAATGTTCTATTTTTAAACTTTTATGCTGACCTGATTCATTCTGTGACCTGATAAAGAACATTTGAATGTAATGTGAATTTTTAAAATGCCTGAGCTGTTGCTATTACTGTAAATGCACTTTGTTTTAAAGGCAGGTTTCCTTCTGAGAACAATTCAAATGACTAAAATGTTTTAAATAATGCTTTAATGTTTTAAATGCTCTAAATACTTTGTTGACCGATTCCTGATCAAGAATTCCACACTGTGACTATTATATAAGCTTTACAGTATGTTCATGTTCACCACATTAGAATGATTTCTGAAGGATCATGTGTAGGCTTGGGAATCGGTTCCAGGTTCCGGTTTGGAACCAGTTCCAAACGTTCCGATCCATCGGAATCGTACACGTCCACACGTTAACGATTCCACTAACGATTCCGAATGTTCCGTTCCATCCATTCCCGCGTCGCGGCATGACGTTACAGTATGCGACTGGATTTTTAAATCCCCCAAAAGCGCGATGGCTACGAGACGTAAACGATCGAGAGTGTGGCTTCATTTTAAAGGGGTCATGGTTTTTTGTTTTGTTTTATTATGTTCCCTTAGGTGCAATTATAGTATTACTATAGTTTTTTGTACAAAAAAATTAAAAAATGTAGTGATTTATGACCTTTTCCCGCCTGTTTCTCCCCCTCTGATTCAAACAGTCTGTTTTGGAGGTGTTTCCCCTTTTAAGAGTTCAGTGTTAACGCCCACTGTTATGATTGGCTAACGTCAGTGCTGCTTATGCATAAATTATTAACGTTAATCATTTTGTATCACATGTAGGCTACACAATGCTCCGCCACGTGAAACTTCGGTCTTCGATCTTTTACCATCGTGTCAATTCTCAATTGATTTTGATTCATATGCGCGAGGGAGAGAGAGAGAGAGAGAGAGAGAGAGAGGGACAGTTTGAAGGCGCGCCCGCGGCCGGGGCTCTCTCTCTCTCTCTTGTCGTTCTTTCATGCGCCCTGTCACACTCATCTACATCACTCACCGAACAAATAAGGCTTTGGCGGGCTGCATATGCTGCAAATAAACTGCATCCAACTGCTTTCCCTGACGTCTGGATCGTTCGGCAGCATTCAAACATGTTGCTTGTCCACAGCAAGAACATCATGCAGTATTTGCCCTGAAAAGGCTACTCAGTAAATGTCTGTAATTTAAGGTCATTCCTATTTTATTTGTATACATTTTAATCATTAACTTTAAAAGCACACTCTTTTTATGACAAAAATAACAGTAAAGGTTAAAAAAAACGAATTCCCAAAAATTAAAACGGAAAAAACGGAATTTGGGAAAAAATAAAACGGAATTTGGGAAAAAATAAAACTGATTTCATAGGGCCCTAGATATTGCACACTTGGTTTTCATTCTCTAAAACCACTTTAAATTAGACATTCAAAGCCAACAACTCTCAAAGCCACCCTGTAAGTGTTCAGCAAATGGTACAGGAATCGATAAGGAATCGCATGATAAGCAGACTCGACAATTGCATCGATATCGATAATTTCTTTACGATGCCCATCCCTAATCATGTGACACTGTAGACTGGAGTAATGTCTTCATTCAGCTTTGCATCACAGGAATCCATTACATTTAAAAAAATAGTAAAATAGAAAACAGGTATTTTAAATAGTAATATTCACAATAATATTAAAGGGTTGGTTCAACCCAAAAATTGTTGGAACACAAATGAAGATCTTTTTAATGAAATCTGAGAGCTTTTATCCCTATCCATTGACAGCTATGCAACCGCCACTTTCAAGCTCCAGAAAGATAGTAAAGACAACCATAAAATGTATGTGGCTCCAGTGGTTTAACCTCGATTTTATGAAGCAATGTGAGTGCTTTGTTTGCTAAAAAACCCCACATTTTTTTTAATCAATCTCCAACACGCATGCGTTGTGGCGCTTTCGTGAATGTTTCTTTTTTTCAAAGCAAAAAAATCGAGGTTGAATTACTGGAGCCACATGGATTACTTTTATGATGTCTTTAGTACCTTTCTGGGGCTTGAAAGTGGCGGTTGCGTAGCTGTCAACAGAGGGACAGAAAGCTCTCAGATTTCATTAAAAAGATCTTCATTTGTGTTCCAAAGATGAATGAAAGTCTTAAGGGTTTGGAACGACATGAAGTTGAGTAATTAATGACAGAATTAAATTTTTTTTTGGTGATCAAACCCTTTAAGGTTTTACTGTATTTTACTGTATTTTGATCAAATAAATTTAACCTTGGTAAGCATAAGGACTTTTTCAAAAACATCTTAATTATTCCAAACTGACACTTAATGTTAATGTTTCCAACACAACACAAGGGGGCGTTACATTGGAAATTAAGTGGATAAACACACATAGGCTATGTGAGATTAAAGGTTTCCTGAAAATTTGCTGTAAAGTGCAGGCCAGTGTGACAGCCTAATATAATATGCACACTGTTGAATTATAGCCTATATTTACACGCTATTGACTAATAGCTGTACTAGATTAATGACTGATGTAAGTCAACCTCAATCCTCTCACTCAGCTAAAGATACTCCCAATGCCAATGCAATGAGATTAGAATGACGCAAGAACTATTCAAGCTGCTGGACTCAAACTCAGCAGCAAGTATTTGTGCTCAAGTGTGTGTACCCACCGATGAGGAAGCACGTTTGACAATGAAGAACATCATCATAATAATAAAATAAAAAAGAATAAAAAAAATATGTTATAGTGGTGCTTACCAGTGCAAAACTCGCATGTTAATCGTCTGCAAGGTAAAAAGTCTGTTTTGTGGAATTAATTGTGTTTGGAGCACAAAGAGGTAGGATAAATTATGCCTGAAACATAATGTACACAAGTACATGTAGATACAAACACTTTTAGCTACACAAATCAGCCACCACGCCTTCAGTTAAAAAAATTGCCAGAGGAACAATAAAGAGAATCTTGCTGAGCAAGTCAGTTAAAAGTTAGTTTAATTGTTTACATGTTTATAGCCAGATACCTGAAGCAAGTTTAATGAAGTTTGGTGACATTGAAAGGTTTGTCACACAATTGTTCAAGCATTCTGCATTTACACTGAGCATCTTTCTGGCCTTATGGATGGGAGTTTAGAATAAACCCCTAACCCTAAACATGTGCACCAATAACATTATACTGCTGTTTAGTTTACCGTCGACATTGCCCTGGTATGACAACAACAAATGACATTCTCAGAATTGAGCATTTATTAAATGATACTACACAATACAATAGCAACATACAACAAACATTGGTCAAGGATGCTTTAAGTACCACATCTGTCAAGATGTTTTACGATGTAAAATGCAGCATTAAGCACCACTTAGCAGCATAAGAAAATCTTTTCACTTCATGAATAAATAAATCATTTTCGAAATATACAGTCATGGTTGCTGCTAAACTGAACGTCTCTCATACTAATTTGGGTAATAGCCCATTCTTACATCTGCAATTATATATTTTGAAATATAATTGTGCCATTTAGCATATGGAATAAATGTAATGCAATGCTAACACTGGTTGAGGTTTGTTTCAACAATGCATGTAAATAATAATACTTTTAACATTAAGCACCCTGAGAATTCAAAATGTATCAGTATAATGTTCTGTGACTGTAAGACTATGTTTATAAAGTATTTCACTGCCTGTGTATATGATTCCATAGGTTAAATAGAAGTCAATAAAATACCTTGACTACATGGAAATATACGGTATTGTACAATAAATAGAATAGAAATCTCTTCAACGTTTCTCTTTAGGTGTTTAGATGTCTTTGAAGACATATTAAGAAATATTAAAGTCCCATCTAAAGGAACAGTAGCAATCAAAAATAAAGTGCTTTATTTGAGGGTTTATCAAATGAAATATTAAAATTCTTTATTGTTCACCATAACATAATTGTCAATCCTTCGTATTTTTTTGTTTATTGGCCCTGTTGCTTATTTTAGGGGACACTTGCCATTCAGTCAAGCCATTGCACATGTCCTTAAGGTTTCCTGGTCCATGTGACTCTTTGTAGGGTGGTTGTTTAGTAATCACAACCATGTTGTCTCCTTGACTTTCAACACTCTCCATGAAACTCTGAAGATCTTTCAGCTTAGCTTGCGCTGTCTGATTTGTGCAGTTCTCCACGGATCCTGGTTGAGATTCCATTGACGTTCTCGTTACCTGTTTTGCTAGTGTGCTCTCACAGATAACAGCAACAGTTTCATCAGATTGATCACCATTTTTTAAATCTTCCTCAACAGAGCTACATTTGTCCATTTCATTGTCTGTGTCTCCTTCGACCTCAACCTCGATCTTTACCTTTGGCACATTGGCTTTTCCCTCAGGCTGGTCCTGGTCCTGTCCTGTGTTTGATGTCCGATCTTCCTCGGCATCGTTCTTTGCAGTTCCATCTTGGCTTCCATCAGCATTCTTCTCACTGGCAGACTCTTCATTTGGTGTCTCATCTGACTTTTCACCTTCAGTAGTTTCAGGAGTATTATCTTTATTTGATTCACTACCATCTTCTGCAGACTTGTCTTCTGTACTCTCTTCGCCAGTCTCAGTTTCTGCTCCGTTGTCACCTGATTCCGTTTCCTCACCAGTTTCTGTTATCTCATTCTCTTTTCCCCCCTCCGCATCCACATCACTGTTTTCTGAATTTGCTGCATCTCCTTTAAGACTGTTTTTCTCCTCACCATCCTCTTCTGTATCTCCTTTTTCAGTCTCTTCCTCAACAAACTCTACTTCCTCTTTCCCCTCAGTGTCACAATTTACCACTTCTTTCGCATGCTCACTTTCTTTCTCCTCCTCATCTTCACCACCTTCCACATCACCAGACTCTCTTTTGTCATTTGTTTCCTCTTCAATTTGATCTCTTTTCTCAGAGTCTAAAGATACATATTTTATGTTGTTTATGTTTTCACCATCTACTGCATTGAGAGCACCATCTGGCTCTTCTTGATCTGCCATCTCAACATCATAGCCTCTGGTATCATCATTCGTATCTTCTACCTCTTCATGAACCACTTCTAAGTTGTTTTCTTCAGTCAAGTTGGTTGTGCGTTGTTCTTCCAGCTTCAATTCAAAAGGTTTGACTGGATCCTTTTTCATTTGTAAAATTTTCCGTAGATCAAATTCCATCATAACTGGAGCCAAACTCAAAGCCTGAGCTTGCTGGACTGCCCTTGACACCATTTTCTTTTTCATGCATGCATCGCATGGACAGTATTCATCGTCACTGCGTTGATCACTGTATTCAGTACCAGATGCAGTGTAATTTTCCTCATCCCTTGACATGGTGATGGACTTATTGCGCATGACCCGAAGACGCTTGCGTCGCTGCTGAGTCTGGACCGTAGACTCTCTCGATAGAGTATTTCCCGGAGGTTTCGGACCCCTACCTGCCCGACTTTGGATTTTTTGCAATTCTCGGTGAATACTCGATTGAATCCGTTTGTGGACTTCCTCTTTCAGTTCGCTGATCATTGTATCGAACATCTCGTTGTCATCCAAATCCCACCTCACTTTGAACTCTGCCATGGCATCTGCATAATGTAACATGAACTGCTTTTCTAGCTTTTTTAATAAGTTCAGTACCCAAACAGGATCTGGGTCCTGTGAAACTCTTTTAATAAGCGGAGCTTTCTGAACAGATGGTGGACTTCCTGAGCTTGTATTTTCTTGAGATTTCATTGTGTTACGCTCATTCCCAGAGCTTGTTTGTGGTGTTTGATCTGATTCTTTCTTATTATCACTGCTTTCAACATCTTCTTCGTGTAATATACCATTTTCTTTGTCATCATCCAGTTGTGTATTTACTGGACTCCCCTGTACTCGCTCTGCAATGTCTGGAGTTACTGGATCTGAGAGAACTTTGGATGGATCTAAACATTCACATGCATGAGCTGTAGACTTTTCCTCATTTTCTTCTTCATCTTTATTTTCCACTGATGCCTCTTGTTCGGCAATTGGTGGTATTGTGCCATGAGTGGTCTCTATTTTTCCTACTATGCCATTCATGATACCTTTAACAGAGCCGGTGGAGCCGCAGCTAACATCAACCCCAGATGAAGACCGTGGATTAAAGTCATCCTCGGTGAAGTGATGCTCCTTTGTGTTCTGCTTTTTCTGTTCATCCTCAGAGGGCTTTTGGAGCCAGAGCGACTGTAGGATCATCATGATTTCATTATATTTACGTTGCTTTTCGTTTTTAGAGTCTGAGTCAATCAATCGTAAATTTGCAAGGCAGTCCAACAGCCCTTGAGCAGACTGGCTTAATTTTCTGCCATAAGCAGGGGAGACTTCAGGTAAACTACAGGATCTGTCTAGTTTTGGACCCAGTAAAACCTTCATGACCTGAACCGAAGAATGGCACTGCTTTTGTAAACAGTCTTGTTTGATTAATGCTTCAGGGTCGGGATACATTTCATGAGTTTCCAATTGTGCTTTTTCACCGCAACTGTCGTTGGTCTCCTGCTGAATATTATTCTCACCTGCTTGATCCTCCTGAGGTTCCTCAACCTCAATTATGCTTTCTGGTGCATTTTTTTTTCCCATTTGAGTAGTGTCCTCATCACCTTGAGCCAGGTTCATATATTCAGTGAGTTCGACATCCATTTCATAAACATGTCCTTCAATGGGAATCTTCCTAAGCCAGTCATTCACAACTTCTGTAGGGGAAGCGTTCGGTAAGAATGACGGCATCAGTTCCTTGTTGTTGCACTCCAATGAGACGTTGACTTCCTCGTGATTGCTCCTGCTGCTTTTTTGGCTCTTATTTTCTACCTTGTCAACATTTTTGCTGGAGGCAACTGACTTTGATCCTCTACTCACTGGCCTTGCATTACCAATAATTTCTCCCAACAAATCTGCTGCTGAAAGTGCCTGAGATAAAACACTGTTGCTTGAGGAATCAGGATGCTTGACTAATGTTTTTTTCTTGTTTGGCATCTCTTGTGGTAGACTTCTACAATTTAGGGAAATATCAGACATTACTGCAGAATTTGCCCTGGATGTATCATTTTTTACAGATCTTCTTTCTGATGAGGAGGATTTAAGACACTTAACCATGCCCCTATTATTATCACAGTTATATTTTATATTCAGTCCATTTATTTCCAAACATTGGGAAGAACATTTAGATCTTTTATCATTCTCTCTAGTACTTTGGCCATTTTTGGACTTCATTGAATGTTCAAAGGCTTTTGAAGAATTTAAACAGTCACTTGCTGGTGTAGCTTTTCCAGATGCTGTTTCACTTTGGTCATGTTTTGAGGATGTTTTAGTCATTTCTGCATGGTTGGTGTTGTTGAGAGCTTCACAATCTGTTCCTTTCACAACTGTATTTTTAGAACTTCCCTGTGAAACTCTGGATGGTGTTTTACTTTGTAAAGATGACAATGACAAAGTGGAGGGCACTCTGATGTTGTTTTCATTTAACTGGCTTCCAGATTTGCTTTTCTTCAGTTCTACAGACATAATACTTTCAGCTGAGACAGGCGAGAGGGCTGGAACAGGAGTCTTGTAGTTCATGTGATGGGACTTTTTGGGTCTGTCTGAAATGGCAGAATTCACAGACACTTCTGTATTTGGCCTTTCCCCAGCATCCACTCCATTTACATTCTCTATCTTATGTCCACCGTCCTCTGTGGTGGCAGACATGCCACTGATTGATCGTTCATCAAAGTCATCACCCTTGTGCTCTTCTCCTAGTCCGATAGAAACAGACACTGTTGATGTTGGGCTTAGAGGATCATCAAACTGGTTGCCTGAAGACTTAATGTTATTGATAAGAGATTTAGCTGACAGTTTTGATTTCCCTGACAAGCTCTCTTCAGATTCATCGTTGGCATCCTCTTTTTGTTTCTCAGGATTTGTCTCTCTCAAATTACCACTTGAGGAGCTGTGACAATTACATTTACTGGATCTTTGGGATTGTGAGGATACATTAGAGCTTACTGACATCTCACTTGTTGCTCGGCTATTAGTCTTAATTTTAGTGTCATGGTTTGATCTAGGAGATGGAGACCTCTTTGTCCTAGGCAATGGAGTGTTCACAGTTAAGGCATTTTGTGTCATGCTTTTGCCATTATCCACTTCCTGGAAGGCAGGGCTCTTTGCACCAGACTTGACGGATCTTTCAGAGCAGGCATTAGACTTTTCTGAGGTCTGAGACATTGTGCTGGTTGCTCTCTCTGACTCACTTTTTGGATCTGCACATTCATCAGGTGTCACATTATTTGGTACTGAGGTAACTGTGTTTTCTGAATAGTTGTGGTTTGATTTGCAGGACCTACAAGACATTGCACTGTTAACTCTTTCCTTAGATTTAGACTTTGTGTGTGAATGCTTTGAGGATGCATTTGACTTTACAGACGTTTTTGAGCATTTGGACAGTGAACTGCATAGTCTTTCCTCTGTGGTTACTTCAGTTTCTGGCTCACACTGAACTTCAAAACTGATGGACTTCGGAGTGGCTTTGTCTTGTAAGTCGCAACAAGATTTGACAGACCTAGTTGTTGGCTCTGATGTATGTGATGGATGTTCAGAAGATCGGTCTGATTTGTTAGACATGGCACTAGTAGATCTCACTTCTTGAAGAAACTCTGTGTCTTGTTCACAATGATTATCTGACGTAGTATGATTTTGAGTAGCAGCACTTTCTGATTTATCACCCTGAAAATTAAGTAACGTTGATGGCACTTCTTCTAAATCATTTGGACTACAAGATCTAGGTGTTTTAGCTTTCTCTGAATGTGCAGATTTTGATTTGTGGGATGTTTTCGATGCAGCTGATAAATTTGAATGGGCAGACATTGGACTGACAGCTCTTTCTTGGCTTTTTTCTCCAGCTTCATCAGTTTCTGTCAGGACCAAGGCTGGTGTGGGCTCTCTCTCTGAAATAATAAAGTCTGACCTGGCTGACGTGGCACTTTTGGTTCTTTCTTCAACACTTTCTGTTTCATTATGTTCATATTTCAATGATTTCCCAACAGAACACATTTCATGAGCAGAGCGGTTGGACCTTTTGGAGGTTTTTGAAGTAGAAGAGGCATTTGAATTTTTAGACAGTGCAGACTCAGAGCGTTCCAGTGTGGCTTCCACTTCCAATGTATTATTAACAGGTTCACATTTTTCATAAGGATTTAAAATGGATGCAGCAGATTTGTTTGACTTCAACAATATGGAATCACCTTTCTCTGGTTCACTCCCCTCTGGATTCTCAGTCAGTATTTTATTCACACAACAGATCTTCTTGACACACCTGACGTGGCACTCAAAGATCTGTTTTCAGCGTCACCATCACATACCTCAAGAACATCTGATGCATTGGATTCAGGGTTGTTTGTTTTGTCTCTAGATTTACAAGGTGCTTGGCTATGTCTAGAAATTGTACTACAAGCCCTCCCCTCAGGCCCGTGCTGCCAAGCAGATGAAACTGAACTTGGGGTTATGGCTCCACAGTGACTTGGATGGGATCTGAAGAAGACTTTTGAAACTGGAGGTGTTGTACTCATCCCGTCTTGTTCTACTGGTGCTGCAAAAGTGGTTTTATAATTTTTGAGCTTGAGTGAGTGAACAACACTGCTTGATTCTTTACTGGGAGGTCTGGGGGACAAATAAGATCTTGGTAAAGTCTGGCAGCCACAACAATGAACACAATTGGGTTGATCATCACTCTCAAGATGGTCACTTTGAGACCAGTGTGATACTCTCGAGATGCTTGGAGGCAGCTCATCATAATCATCATCCTGATCTTCCTTCAAAGACTCAAGCACTTTGGACGAATTGCTGACTGCAGAAATCGGACGCTCTTTCATGACTTTAAAGACCGCACAATGTGGCGTAGAAGAGATTTCAGGTTCTGTATGAGAACATCTACTTTTAATGTGACTCTCACAGCTGTCCTCACAAGATCTCTTGCTATTTGACGTGATTCCAGCAGATGATACTTCACTTCGATTGCAGCAATGACTTACAGCACAGTTTTCTACTCTGGTGTCCCCTTCCTCCATTGTCTGCTGAAAGCATGAGGCCTTTTCCACCACATGCTCAGTGTATTCCCCACTGGAGCGAGAAATTGTGTGCGTACTATCCACCGATGACTTTTTGCTTACAACTCTGTGAGTTGATCCACTAGAACTGGGTGATTTGCAGGCCCCCGGGTCTTTGTGCATGGGGTTTTTCCAGATGTCGTACTCTTGGCAGTGGTTGCAACAGTTCTGACAAAGTGACTCCTCGAGATGCTTCTGATGCAGCTTTGTTGCAAAGGCTTCATCAGTCTCCTCAGATGCAGAGATGGAGTCTGGGTCTGAATACTCAGCTTTAGCTTGAAGATAATCGCCGTCTTTTACAAAGCCAGAGTCATTCACTTTTTTTGATGACTTCTTGATCTCGGTAGACCACTGGAGAGTCTCATCATTGAAAAGCCGAAAGCGAACCTTCATCTCCACAGAAAGGCTGCCGTCTTTGTTAACAAGCACTCTCTTCTCAATGTCATCATTCACTATGGCTTCTTTAACGTAAGGACAGGTACTGACACAGCCGGCCTGTCCTGGTGTCATGCATACTCCATTCTGATAGGACTTTTCTGAAGAAAGAGAGAATCTTGTAGATCTATTACTGGAGTCGGATCTTGGATGGATAATGCTTTTCTTTGTCTCCAGGCCAAAGTTAACTGTTAAAACAAAATAATAGAAAAAATATTAATAAATTAAGAATAATCACTTCTTTTCAACAAGCAACTATATTGACACATATTTGAAACATGCTCTTGATTCACCAGCGCTGATAATACATTAACTGCATTTGAGTTGGTGGTGGATGGTTGTTTCACCTTCAGTCTATTATTAGACGTACATGGGCAGATGGGTTGTTAATCACTATGATGATTCACCTAAAGCAAATAAATATAAACGATAGTTATCTGTGTACACAATAAGAAAACATATTTACCATTCTTTTTGCTTTCATGACCTTCACTGCAGATACTAGAGTGAGACCTTGTGCGCATTCCTGGAAGCTTTTCATCTGAGAGCTTCTTCGAGCTTTCCATAAGCAACGGTCTGAAGGGTTCTCGACCCACACAGACCAGCACACTAGGACACTGCATCAGACTCTGAATACTGTCAATCTATGGAGAGCAGTGAATAAACACAAGACAAAATACATATGAGTCAAATCCACTTAGAGACAAATACTTACTATCACTGTCTACAGAGGCAGCTACCTTCTAACATCAACATTTTATATGAAATTGAACCTTTTATGTGGCTGATCTAAAATGCTAAACACGGTTTCACTAATAGATTCATTTTAGAATTGTGAACCCTAAATCATAAAAACTCAAACATAATGATTCTCTCCAATGACAATATCAGCATGTTATTTTATGTAAATATGTAAATTAACCAATAAACACAAAATGCTGATTTTAAACGGTATAGGAAATAGTTAATGAGAATAATGAGAACTCTGGAGTTATTTACTCATCTTATCAATATTTGTTTAAACCTGTATGGCTTCCATGGAACACAAAAGGGAGATGCTTTGCAGAAAGTTTTTTTTACTAATGTACATGAGCATTGCATGGGGCTGTCAAACTCCAAAAAGGACAAATATTGCGAAATTTGTAATAAACATTTATTATTCGCTGAAACTCTTGCCCTATAATGCTCAAATAGTGCATACACACATTCAAACGTTTGGTTATGAGACACGCAAAAACCACTGGCAACTGGGTGTCATTGCCATCAATACAGAATATGTGCATGCATGAAAAAGATTCTAGAGCTATGGTGGAGGGCAAGTTTTTCAGTAAATAATGACTTTTTAGTAAAATTTTGGTCCGTTCCTCAGAACACTAGGAAACAAGTTTTATGGATCGTTTTTATCCATCATAGCGCCGATTGTCACTATATGGAAGAACAATGTAAACATACTTTAATTTCTCCTTTTGTGTTTCACAGAAGAAAGAAAATCATATGTGTGGGAAACAAAATGAGAGTTCACAAATGTTTAGTTTGGGTGAACTACACCTTAAAGATACATTTAGATACTGTAAGTAGCTAGAACAACTTTTATTTTCTGTCCTTTTATAGTTCTGTCCTGGCCTGACACCTGCCTCCTAAAATACTTGGCCCGGCTAATTAAAGAATGGGTGAAGAAATGAAATCCTCCCTGACCTTGCGTCCCTCCAGAGTATAAAGTTTCTTGACGTGACACTGCATTAGCTCTGAAATCTCGTCCATGAAGACGCGAAGACTTCGAGCAGTTCGTCTGCTCAGAATGATGGATCGCCTAATAGCAGGGTCATTGTTTTTCACTAGAACAATCCTTTTGGGGTGCCAATGGTGCTGCTGATGTCCCGAGGGGGGTTCCTTAGGTCGGCAGGGCTTCCGGCGAGTATTATGTGGGTGGCTGTGGTGGTGCCAGACTGTGGGCCTTTTCCCTGCAGCTTCTATGTTGATTGGCTTGACGTAGCGGCAGTCAGAGCACAAATAACAGCCTCCGTCCTCAAATTGCTCTAAATGTTTAATGCTGTGGGTGCCCCTGGGGGTCGTGATAGTACGCACACCAAAAGGCAGAGGAACCTTTTGGGAAAGGTCATCCAATAAGGCATCAAAGCATTTGAAGCTGCGTTTATGGATGGCCATCTTGACCCCTTTGAACTGAGCGTCGCCACTCTTGTAGAAGGTAATTCTCTTGGCTGGGCTGGCCAATTTCACGCTTGAGCCAAAAGACGACACTGGAGGATGAGGAAACTGTTCATTCTGATAAAGGGTATCGGCGTCGAAGGAGCCTGGGGCCGCCCTCTGCATCTCTCCTCCACGTCAGTTCAAACTGCGGGGAAGAGTTTGGAAATGTGAATGACCTTATCTGTAACTCACAATCAAATTCAAGCCCATAAATTTAGATAGAATTCTCACAATTAACTAACAATTAACTATGACTTTTGCCTCAAACTCCTAATTACTGCTTATTGATTATTAATACTATTATCATTTTAAATTCTCAATAAAAAAATGGTTATTAAACCAATAAAATAATACAAAGAAAGAAAAAAGTAAGGAAATAGAAATAGAAAGTCTTGAAGTAGTAGGAATATTGTATTGTCTGCTTGTTTATCTGGGACTTTAGCCCTTGTTTCGTTCTTTTTATCTTGTTTTATTTGTTTGTATTTTGTATGCCCCCTTTTTTGTTTTCAATGTTTTTAGTCCATGTACTGTTACTCATCTTCCATCTTAAGGACCACAATGGAAACAAGCCTTTGGGCTTTTTTGTGTTTTTATCCTTTTGAACACTTCATGTTGACTGTTGTTCAATAAAGTTATCAATCAATCAAAAATCAAAATATGGTAATTTTAGGTATTGGGTAGGATTAGGGATGTAGAATATGGTCATGCAGAATAAGGTATTAATATGTGCTTAATAAGTACTAATAAATAGCCAATACCCTAGTAATATGCATACAAATAAGCAACTTGTTAATAGTGAGAATTGGACCCTAAACTAAAGTGTTAGCAGATAACTATATGAGCGTCCACACTAGTGGATGAAATCATTCAGTTTATTATAACTTAAAAGAGTCCTCTTCTGCTTTAAAGGGTTAGTTCACCCAAAAATGAAAATTAAGTAATTAATTATTCACCCCCATGCTGTACCAACCCCGTAAGACCTTCGTTCGTCTTCGGAACACAAATGAAGATATTTTTGATTAAATGTGACAGCTGGATCACTCCTCCATAGGCTCCCTAAGGGATTGAAACCTGACGGCCCAGCAAGTCAATGAAGAAAATGTTTAAATATTCCATGTCACAACAGTGGCTCAACTATAAGTTTATCAAGCGACGAGAATACTTTTTGTGCGAAAAAACAAACAAAAATAACGACTTTATTCGACTATTCCTTTTCTTCCTTGTAGGCCTGAAACGAGACTTCAAGAGATTTCCACGACGCGCACGCGCGAGAACTTAACTGAAGTAGTTAAAGGAGATCGCAATTCTCGCGAATGCGTCGTGGAAATCTCTTGAAGTCTCGTTTCAGGCCTACAAGGAACTATGAGTTCTTTCAAGTCTGGTGGATTCTGATTAGCTGTTTTGTTTTTAACGTCCATCAGCTGAAAAAAATCTTTCTGAAAGGGATTTCAACAATATAATTTCTCTGTTCTGTAATCGTTAAAGTTGTGGTGTGAACTCTGCTATTCTTTTATTTTTTTAGAATTTTTTTAGAACGGTGTCTTGCTGTCTTTATTGTTATCATTATAGTTATCTTTGGTGTGAAAGGGCATTCAAATATGTCAGGTATCTCAAACTAAGACAGGTATTCAGTCTTCAAACTCTCATTCAGAAATATAGTTGATAAAATATCACTATTGGATAGTTTAAGTATGGGATAATCCACGGCTAGCTGTGCATTAAATGACTTTACAGCACGATGTGGAGGCAAAGAACCACCCTAAAGACATCAGCATCACAAAATAATGTGGGAGTACCATGGTACTTTGATCTATATAGTAGCATGAAAGTGTATTAGCATGTTCATACAATGAACCATGGTGTTATCATTGTACTCCAAAATACCAAAGAACACCATGGTATTACAGAAAGCACAGATATTGTGATAACTGCAATCCAGTCATGCCATGAGGACTCAGTCAAACTTGTATTAAACTATTACACTTTAGATGACCTGTGATGTTATGTAGTATAAGCAACCGTAAAACTAGGCCCCAGTTTAGGCCCCGGTTAATCTTATGCACGTTGAGAAACAGTTACAGACTATCTTAAATTGCATTTAGTACTTAGTCCTTAATAGGCAACTTTAATCCAACATTTAAAGTTCAAGCGCATCATCTCTGAGCAAAGTTTGTGTATCAAACTGAGAGCAAAGATAGTTTTACCAGATTTCTTATAACAAAATTAGGAAAAATAAAAGTGTACCTGGAGAAAAAAACAACATTTAATGACAGTATCATGACATAGTCTATGTTCTAATTCTATGTATAAAATGTAGATAATTTATCTATATTTGACCACAAAATGACATACTGCCTCAAGCTCATGTTTTCACAAAAAAATTCACTTTATCAATAATATATATATATATATATATATATATATATATATATATATATATATATATATATATATTATATATATATATATATATATATATATATATATATATATAGACGTATTTAGGCATATTTAGATACATTTAGGCAATTTAGAAAAAATTAAAATAGCATTAGATCTGTAGGCCACTAAAATCGAAAAAAGTATAGTATATATATATATATATATATATATATATATATATATATATATATATATATATATATATAATATGAACAATATACTTACATTTACAGAATACATTATCATATCTGATGCTAAAAAACTGTATAAAAAATAACAATAAAATCTGACTATACAGAGCAGCGTTCCAGGTAGCATCCAAGCACACGACTGCTAAAGTGACACAAGTTTACAAGCCCTCCCACAAACAGTCTGGTCACTAATCAGGGCCTTTGGCAGCTAAGGATAGAACAGAAAGCTTCTTTAATCATCTTGAGATTTCACTGAACTCTAGGGGAGTGAGACACATGACAGCGACACCAGGATTGCATAAACAGAGATGCGCAGAGCTACTGCTTTTTGACCCCAGATCGCAGACTGTTTTATTCCACAAACACATAGGTGGAAAATACATCAGCTGTCAAATTCACTCAGTTCTCTACTGCTTATATCTGACAACTGACATAACATGCCACTCCTGTTAGTATATTCATTTGAAACAACTACAAACAATCACAATACACTATTGGTAAATCTCACAAATATCTATGTTACGCTTTTATATTCCAATATTCCAATGATACATTTTTATATCATTTTATATAACTTAATTATATAACAATTACTATATAAAAAAACTATATAAAACAGTTCAATTATACTGGTGCCTTCAAATCAATACACACAGTATATAGTACATATACACACAGACACACACACATGTATTATTTACAAACTTTTATGTTAGATGCGATTAATCGCTTTGACAGCACTAAATTATATCATTATATTTTTAATTTTTATCTTTCATTATATTTGGGGGTGAAATATACCCTGATATGTTCTTAACATGCTTCATGAAATTCAGATTTGACATACACATCAGGCAATATAATATAATATATAGGCTATATATATAATCTGTGATGACAACATAGCAGATTTGAACTCTTCATAGAATAACTGACTGCATAGTGAATATTCCATGTGAACCTTTCTCGTGGTTTGAAAATGAATGCTCCTATGATAATATCAAACTGGTACTTAATTCGAACTGATTTATTTTCAGTTTCGGACACCTTGAGATGAAAGTGAATGTAAATAGTGCCTATGGCTGCTCACTCTGTCGGAATCCAGCAGTGATTAACCATTAGTGATTAACCCCATACTATAACCATTTAGCACTTTGAATAGTTTATCCTGTTTTTAATTTGTAACAGAAGTAAGAGCTTTGCTAGACATTTAAAACTAGACATTTTCTGTATAAAATGATGAGTGATGCTTGTTGTGCATGCTCAGGCATTGCCGATGGTTGCCAAGACATTGCTATAGAGTTGCTAAGGTGTTCGGAGTGGTTACCAAGGCGTTGCTAGGGTGTTCCACGCTATTGCTTACTGGCCAAAAGTAATTTAAAAACTAAATTTTACCATAGTGTAACAGGACATGATTGATTGCTGCTCACTCTAGGGCTGCCAAAGCACAGGCTTACTGTAATCTCAGGAAAAGACAGCACATCCTCTGTACTCTTAAGTGACCCGCTATTATGCGCAAGCAGAGGGAACATTAATACGGATGTTTTAACATTCTATGTTTGATTTCGACGCTGCAAATTCTTGCAATGGCACACCAAGCACAGAGCTCATTTAGAGCTAATTAATTACTAAACTACACATCGGAGAGGAGTATATATTTGACACTAATTATAAATCTCTAAAGGTTAAATTGACGGTTGACAGTGCAACACATGATTTTCCATTGGGAGAAACCTGCAATACAACGCTGTCAGATTACTGAGACACGTTTAAGACTCATGGGATATGTAGGAGAAGAGGGAGGGGGCACGAAAAAAACTTTAACAGATCTGTTCAGGATCATTTAAATAATTAGCAAAGAATTTAAAACTGTGTAAAATGATTCCCATAATGCCTATAAAAGGCCTATAATAACCAAGATCGTTAACGCTTAATTAATATACTTAACAGCCTTAGATATTAGTCACTTTTCAACATAAAAAAATTCTGCAATGAGAATAGTAAATATGGCTACATAATAAGACATGCTTTATATAATGCGGCAGCTAGCCAACACTCATAGCATTTGTAACCACTGACATTCAAAGCAATGCATCAGTTCAACATATTTGTGAAATCTATTATCATCTCTCACACAAATAATACTTGAATCTGTAATCCATATAGCATTTTCCCATTTTAGCTTAGACCTTACTTCACACTGCAAAAAAATGACTGTCTTCTTCAGTATTTTTACCTTCCGTACACTGTAAAAAATGATCGTAATTTTAACGGTAAAAGACTGTTAATTGGTTAACAGAAAGTTTTTGAAAGTGAAAAAGAACAACTCATTGTATAATTTACAGTGAAAAAACGTAAATTGCCATTCCCACAATTCCCTGCGTGACACTTCACATTTGATGTATTTTTGTTGAATGTTTCTTCTTAGTTTGCTTAGTTCTTTTCTTATCAGTTATGTATATTAGAGTTTTATGTTACATTTAATGTTGTTAAATTAATGTTTATTGCATTTTTTAAATTTCATGTGTTACCATGATGCTGTTTAGTGTTTGTGTGAATTACACAGTGCAGCTTCTATATATTAGTACTAACTTTCTTGCGGAAGAGCTACTTGTGATAAGCTTTGATTTATCATGTGACTTTCATCACTGCTGTGATGATTGTTGGTTGTCAGTGTATTACAATGGTACAAAACAGATATTAATACATAAATAGGTTGGTAAATTGACATCATGGCAGATAATGAAATACGGTTTATTACTGCAAATTTTAAGTTAAGTCTGTAAAACTAATAATATCTGTACCATATTTTTGACTGTAAAGTTCTGGCAACCACAGCTGCCGGTATTTTACCGTAAAAATGGCATTTTATTTTTTACAGTGTACAGTTTCTAACCATTCTTAAATAAAGGTATGCAAAATCACTTGTAATGAGTTTTAAATTAAATCACTTGTTTTGAGTTCAAAATTAAATGAGTTTAAGCTTGACAAAAGAACAAATATCTGCCAAAGGGGTCAGAGAAATAAACTAAAAGGGTTAGTTCCCAAAAATTAAAATTATGTCATTAAAGGATTAGTTCACATCAGAATTACGAATGAAAATTTCCTGATAATTTACTCACCCCCACGTCATCCAAGATATTAATTTATTTATTTCTTCAGTCGAAAAGAAATAAAAAAAATTTGAGGAAAACATTCCAGGATTTTTCTCCATATAGTGGACTTCAAGGTTTATCAACAGGTTGAATGAACCAATTGCAGTTTCAATGCAGCTTCAAAGAGCTCTACGCGATCCCAGCCGAGGAATAAGGGTCTCATTTATGAAACGATCGGTAATTTTCTAAAACAAATGAATTTTTATATACTTTTTATATACCACAAATGCTCATCTTGCGCTAGCCTGAATGCGTCACACACGTAATCACGTTAAAAGGTCACGCGTGACGTTGGCGGAAGTACCGACTTAGTGTTTACAAAGCAAACGCGCAAAAACTAAACGCCCTTTACAAAAAAATGTAAATACATAAAAGGTAAAACAACAATGTCGGATGATTTTGAAGTTGGAGGGAGTTTAAAACTGTTACCGCCTGACCTTTCCAGCGTGATTACGTAATGCATGAAGTCGACGCGCAAGACGAGCATTTGTGGTTAAATTTTTTTTTTTTTTTTTTTTTTTAAATGACTGATCGTTTAGCTAGATAATACCCTTATTCCTCGGATCATGTAGATCCATTTGAAGCTGCATTGAAACTGCAATTTGGACCTTCAAACCGTTGAAGTCCACTATGGAGAAAAATCCAGGAATGTTTTCCTCAAAAAACATAATTTCTTTTCGACTGAAGAAGGAATGCATGAACATCTTGTGGGGGTGAGTAAATTATCAGGACGTTTATTCTGAAGTGAACTAGTCCTTTAATTACTCATATCGTTCCAAACCCGTAAGACTTTCGTTCATCTTCGCAACACAAATGAAGATCTTTTTGATGAAATCTAAAAGCTTTCTGACCCCAGATAGACTGCAATGTTATTACCACTTTCAAGGCCCAGAAAGGTAGTAAAGACATAAACATTAAAATAGTCTATGTGACTCCAGAGGTACAACCTTAATATTCTGAAGCGACGAGAATACTTTTTGTGCGGAAAACAAACAAACAAAAATAACGACTTTATTCAACAATTGATTCACTATTGATAAACATAGTGCAGCGCTTCCGGTGAATAAAATACTAAATTCAATCTGTTCATCATATAAAGCGATCGCGTCTCTTCAGAAAATTCATATGGATTAATTTTACGATCTCTTTATGAACTTTTTGAAGAGTCAAATTTTCAGTTGCGTAGCTGTCAATGGAGGGACAGAAAGCTCTCAGATTTCATCAAAAAGATCTTCATTTGTGTTCCGAAGATGAACGAAAGTCTTACGGGTTTGGAACGACATGATGAGAGTGAGTAATTGATGACAGAATTTTCCTTTTTGGGTGAAATATCCCTTTAATTCAAAGGGGAAACAAGATGCTGTGGCAGATATTCTTGATGTTTTAAGCATAAACTAACTTAATTTTTATATATTTTTCAGAAAACAAGATTTCTCATTTAAAGTAAATGTATAAAGTTGATTCATTTGGATATTTGTATCGGAAAACAAGACAAAACTACTAAGTAAGAAAATCCCTTTTTTTTTTTGTTGCATGTTCCACTAAAACCTTTTATTAACCAAACATAGAGCCATCTTGATTCTCTTTCCTAATTCCACACATTGGCTTTACCCTGTAAGCACAGGTTCATTCGCCTCGACTGCCAAATCCTCCGACACCACACCTCCAAGCTCTGTCGATACATTTAAAGTAATCCATTTAGAAAATTCAACAGTTTTTCTTACAAAAAGGAGCGCTCCTCCCTCCGGCTCACGCAGGTGAGGATGAAAGCATGGCGTTCCCTCCTGTGAAGAAAGTAACTTTTCACCCACGTCGACAAACCACGGACATGCCACAGCTGCATATTGTCTATTCACAGTCATTCATTCCATTAGGCTAATTATCACAGGCGGACCTTCATCCAGAGAGAAGGAGGAGGAGGAGGAGAAGTGGGACTCCTCTGAAAGAGGATTATACTGTGTGGCCATCTGTGCCAAACGGAATTAACTCTTAGATCTCCAAAAATGAGCTGTTGTTCATGGTTTAGGCATAGAAATGCACAAATATAGAAAACTATTGGCCTGCGCTGACCCCTAAAAAAGTTACACTGCATGTTGACATTATACGTTGTCATTTAAGCGATTTTTTCTTATAAAAAAAAAAAAACTACCAAGGCAAATAGCATGCAATTAATCGCATTATTACAAAAAAAATCTAAATATTGTTTTTAGCAAAATATCAACATTATGATTAATAATAAGAATTGTACATTATAATAAAATATTCACATTAATACACATGTAGCAAATTATTAAAATAAAGCAAATACAACATGATTACCACACAAAACCATTATTTAAAAAAATATATGTTGGGTTATATATTTCATGGAAAAATTACATCAATGATGACATATTCTTATTGTACAGTTTATGGGGGGCAAACATGTCATTATATATTAATCAAATGTATTAAATTATGAATATTAGGCTATACCTCAAGTGTAATTTATTCATTTATGATAATAATACGCATATACTATTATATAGGCTACCAATAACAAAATGAACTGATATTGAGACTATATGTGCAGTATTATCAAATAATTAATATTAATATCACAATATTGTTATGTCTAAAGTTTACACATAGGCTCTTGTGTGTCTTATTTAACAGAACATAAATCTTCTGGGTTTCCCTGGCAACAAACACACAACAGCAGTCATGATGGCCTCCATGCACGCATTACAGGAGATATCGAGGATGAAGGTAAACCTGCAGCTATTTGCCTTTGACTCTACGGCATTCTCACACAAATAAACACAATTTATTCTTAAAATAAACAGATATAAAATCAATGGCTCTTACCTGCGCGCGCACTTGTTGATAGAGGCGAGAAACACGAAGCAGATGCGCGTGATGCATCCGAAGTCACGATACAGTAACTATCACTGACTGTGAATGACGATTGTGTGCGCATTAACACACACACAGGACCTGTTGTCTAAAACCTCATATCAGATATGTGTTGTTTCAGAGAGATGACGGTCTTGAATGTCTGAGCAGCTGTTTTTACTGGACAGAGTTTGATGGTGACGATAAACGACAGTATTTACATCAAGAGTTTGTGTATGAGAATGTGATGTTAGCAATTAAACGAGGACTGTCGTGGTCAACAGTAGCACAAGTGGCAAACATCACCAAAGATCTCCTGCCGAAACTCAAAGGTGGGTCATTTGACAATGTCCCTTTTGGTCCCCTCTGCTTTTGATGTTTGATGACCGCAAAATACTTGTTTATCACGTGATCACAGGGACGCCCAGAAGTCCATGCGTTATTTTCATAGACTGTAAAAGGTTATTTTGTTGTTCATAGCGAAATAAATATTACGCAAATAATTTTATTTATTAATATGTTTTCGAATTAATTATTGAGATTAGGATATATCTTTGCATTTAGTCTAATTTTGTGTAGATAAGTTTTCTCTAAATGCAAAAAAAAAAAAAAAAACCCTGTACAATTCTGCACACTGGAGAAAAACATAATGGATTATCAAGCGACTCAAACTCGCAGTGCTTTCAGAGATTGCAGCAGTTACTGATCACAAAGCCGATCTTTACAAAAGTCGCGGCTTCGGTTTAATTTCGATTAATCGTGCAGCCTAGATAGATAGATAGATAGATAGATAGATAGATAGATAGATAGATAGATAGATAGATAGATTTAGTGCTTTATAGAGAGAGATACACTATATTGCCAAAAGTTTTGGGACGTCTGCCTTTACATGCACATGAACTTTAATGACATCCCATTCTTAATCCATAGGGTTTAATATGGAGTTGGCCCATCCTTTGCAGCTATAACAGCTTCAACTTTTCTGGGAAGGCTTTCCACAAGGTTTAGGAGTGTGTTTATGGGAATTTTTTACCATTCTTCTAGAAGCCCATTTGTGAGGTCAGGCACTGATGTTGGACGAGAAGGCCTGGCTCGCAGTCACCGCTCTAATTCATCCCAAAGGTGTTCTATCGAGTTGAGGACTCTGTGTAGGCCAGTCAAGTTCCTCCACAACAAACTCGCTCATCCATGTCTTTATGGACCTTGCTTTAAGCACTGGTGCGCAGTCATGTTGGAACAGGAAGGGGCCTTCCCTGTAAGGTGGGTGCCAGCAAGTCTGGGCTACCCCTCGAACTATACTGAACTATACTATACTGTACCCCCGAATTATAATGACAGACACCACCATTTGGTAAGCATATTGAATTATCTGGGTTTATAAGGAAAATTGGCAAAAGGTTTGTCTGTAGGTAGACTTCGCACACGATCGCTCATTCCCAGGTAAATATTTCTACAATTCCTCGATTTCAGAATTGTTGTTATTACAAATGATTGACCAATGATTTTATTCTAAGAATTGGATTTTGAATTATTGTTTTAGTACCTGGTCAATAAATTGTAAACATTTAATTTTATTCTGACTGACTCTGAAATTGTTTTCCCAAGTAGATTAAACGGATTTGTATGTTACCGCAAGTCTCCGTCAGATTAGTATTTGGCACTAATTCAAGTGTACTTGGTTTGCAAAGACAAGAAGTGAATTTCTGTTTAGGACAGCAAAAATGCTGCTTGACCAACCTAAATTTGGGTGTGTCTTACCTCTGTTTTAATTTAATGTTACTTTAGATAAGTGTAGGTGGGAAACCACGGCATGGCCAACTATTATAAGAGATCTGTAGTAGTGGACATACCTCTGCCTGAAGTAACCGTTACTTTATACAAAAACCAAGGTGATTGTGTAAGCGTGAATGCGATCAACTCAGGTATATAGCCAATTATCTCTGTTTAGTGGCCGGAAACTGACGAGCTTGTGATCGTGAGACCCGCGTTAAACAGAAGGTGTGAGGACCTCAAAGCGACATAGTTTCCTAATATGAACAGGTAAAATATAAGTAAAGAGTTAAGATGAAATAACGAGGTAATACATATGAATTTTTTATTTTTTATTTAATCTTGTTGTGTTGCGTGAATGGAAAGACAATAACACGCAGTAACCTTCACCCGTTCTATCGGAAACAGCCAGTGGACCGATTTAGACGGGCTGACATCCACAAACTGTTCCCACAAAGTTAGGAGCATGAAATTGTCCAAAATGTGTCTTGGTATGCTGAAGCATTAAGAGTTCCTTTCACTGGAACTAAGGGGTCAAGCCCAACCCCTGAAAAACAACCCCACACCATAATCCCCCCTCCACCAAACTTTGCACTTGGCACAATGCAATCAGGCAAGTACCGTTCTCCTGGCAACCGCCAAACCCAGACTCATCCATCGGATTGCCAGACAGAGAAGCGTGATTCGTCACTCCAGAGAACTCGTCTCCACTGCTCTAGAGTCCAGTGGCGGCGTGCTTTACACCACTGCATTCGAAGCTTTGCATTGCACTTGGTGATGTAAGGCTTGGATGCAGCCGCTCGGCCATGGGAACTCATTCCATGAAGCTCTCTACGCACTGTTCTTGAGCTAATCTGAAGGCCACACGAAGTCTGTAGCTATTGACTGCAGAAAGTTGGCGACTTCTGCGCACTGTGCGACTCAGCATGCACTGACCCACTCTGTGGTTTTACGTGGCCTATCACTTCGCGGCTGAGTTGCTGTTGTTCCCAATTGCTTCCCCTTTGTTATAATACCACTAACAGTTGACCGTGCAATATTTAGTAGTGAGGAAATTTCACGAATGGACTTATTGCACAGGTGGCAACCAGGATACCACTCCTGAGAGCGACCCATTCTTCCACAAATGTTTGTAGAAGCAGTCTGCATGCCTAGGTGCTTGATTTTATACAACTGTGGCCATGGAAGTGATTGGAACACCTGAATTCAATTATTTGGAGGGGTGTCCTAATACTTTTGGGAATATAGTGTATAGATGAGTAGATACAGTAACTCGATATATCTTTTACATATTTTCGTCCTAATCGTAAAAAAAAAGAGGTTGCTTTGTACTCTTAAGATGATCTGATTAATAAATGAGATATTCTTTGCTTTTAATACTCCTATTAGGTTTGAAGCCATCAGATGTCATTTGCCTCATCAATGATAATTTATCACAGATAGAGCCTCGTCTCTCCGCTGCTCATCATGTTGTTCTCCTGGACTTCATTGTGAAAAAATATGTTCCTCATCAGAGGCTTTATCAGGTTTTTTTAAACGGTGAGACGAGTCTGAAACACATCAGCTGCGAGCTTGAGATTGAAAGCCCACCTCATCCGCAGCCCCTCTGTGAAGGTTCAGACGTTGTGGAGTGGGAACAGCAGCGGACTCTGAAAGACCTGCGTTTGGCTCAGTCCGAAATAGAAGCAGAAATCAAGGGACTCAAAGAGAAGGCTGAAGCTCAGATGATGGCAACATTGCAGGCCAGTTTAAACGGTCTTCCATTTGAAGGCCGGATGAGCAAACAGGTACAAAATATCAGTTATTTACAGTATAAAGACCCAAATGTGCTTGGATGTTCTGAATGATTATGAGCTTGTTTCTTACTGGTCTCTGTTATATTCTCATATCTTGAAATTCTTTCAGTGTAAGTCTATGTGATTTTTCCACCTGGTTTATCATCCACCAGGCAAAAATTTGCATGTTTCTTTGGAAAGTAAATAGTAATAGACTGCAGAACTTTTTCAGCACCATTGGTTCCGGAAGTATTTTTTCCGTTAATTTCTCCCATAGGGATTTCAAAAAAGTCTCCATTAAAGCATTATAAGCCATGAACCGATCCAATCAGCTACGATGTGAATCATAACATTAAAAACTTTGATTGGAAGCAAAAAAGTATTTGAAAATTGGACAAAAATACAAATTTACAAGACTGTGTACTTTACGGCTCTACTGAGGGAACAGCATAATCTAATTAAAAATTATGGAGAAATATAAAACGTAAAAATTTTGAGAGTGTAGGGAGAGCGATTTGATTACATCATTCACAGTGCTTCATGGGAGTGGGCGGGGCTAAAGAGATATTTTGGTGCATTACGCTTTTTTCGACTGGAATTTTCTGTACAGCATCATGGGTCATGTAGTTTTTCACCACGAATTCCACTGTTAAACACAACTATTTTAAAACTAAGTTGAAGTAATGCGGGCTGACGGCTTCAACTGGAGCAAGTACTATCAATTAACAACCCTGTTTAAAGGCCAGTTTAAACAGTCTTCCGTATGAAGGCCGGATGAGCAAACAGCAACAAACTCAAATTTGCTAAGATGTTCTGGGTGATTACTTGGTGGTTTCTTACTGGTCAATCCCAAAGTCTCTGTTATATTCTCGTATCTAGAAATTGCTCTAGAAAGGTTACTCTATGGGATTTTGTTTTTACCGGCCATCATCCACCAGGTAAAAATAAGTATGATTGCTTTGAAAAGTAATGGTGATGGCTTGCCTCTGTAAACTTTTCATTGACATGTTTATCAAAAGGAATAAATATCAAGTAGACATATTGTTCGGACAGTGTCTCCGAAGCAACCTGAAATGTTGTTTCCTGCTCAGTG
The DNA here is from genome assembly GCA_030578255.1 of Tiaroga cobitis. Taxonomy (NCBI): domain Eukaryota; kingdom Metazoa; phylum Chordata; class Actinopteri; order Cypriniformes; family Leuciscidae; genus Tiaroga; species Tiaroga cobitis. Next base: position 39,362,367 of record CM060607.1, on the reverse strand, counting down.
GTGATATTAAACAGGATTATGATCCTAAGCTGCCCTGTAGCTGTTGGCACACTATTACCTTTTGAGAAACCATCAAAGTAAATCTCCAAGCTATTGGCGACAGGCTCTGATGCGTATTCACAGGGCTTCCACCGGCACTGACCTAAAAAACATATTTTGCAAAGTTTGCCATTTTATTGCACAATGTGAAAATGTGAAGGCTGTAATACTGACAGAAGTAACAAAGGATTATTTCTGTTGCGCATTGTCCTATGGTTATCACCCTCATACTGAAGACCACTTCTTGCTTAATATCTTAAGGAGCTGCAGGCTGTCAGCAGTTACCAGATAAGATGGATTAAAGGAGCACCGCTCTGTTATTTAACCCAGTTGGGCACAACTGCTTTGGCCACGTTTTCAACAGCTTTGGTTTTTCTTAGAAAAATGAACACATGGACTAAGATTGCAGCCTCTACAGAAGCATATATCATTGCTTAACAGCCTCACAGCCTGTGGTAGGTCTGCCTTGAAAGGTTTATGTGCTGTCGATGAAAATCAATTTCTCTGGGGAGAAAATAAATGGGATATTTACTTCTGAGACCTGCAGCACTATTCTCTCACTAGAAAACAATGTTGTTGTGCTCTGTGTAATTGTGCTAGAGGTGGCTCATGATTGAAAGAGCGAAAAGGAGAACGAAAAAAGAAAATATAAGGGAAGAAGAATGTAATACGGAGAAATAAGCAAATGTAGTACGTCCAGATAATACATTCATACAATATAGAACGATTTTAGAAGTCAAAATGAAAGTACCTACTTGAGTATACGATTTTGGACGAAGCCCCATTAATGGTTAAATGAGTTCATATACGAGTTAAAAAATAAAAGGAGTTACTGCTTACCTTGCTACTATTAAACTAAATATAACAAATGAGTTTTAGTAGAGTTTAGTAGAGACACTCATTGATGATCACACGTTGACGTGATTGTTAGTTTGTGACGTCAGAAACACCAGCGATTTCAAACCGTGTTTTTGAGACTGTCTTTGATTCACCGCAGTTTTAAGGAGAAAATACTCAGCAATGGTGTTGACTTATGAATTTGTACATGGTTTAACTTAAAGCATATTAAAAACAAAACAGACATATAAAAAACATTCATTTTTTTTTTACCACAGGGGGGTTTTAATGAACTCATTGGTAATAAAATGAAAGATGGGATCAAAGAATTAATCGCAAAAAAACTTTTCCTTGACTCATATTCTCTCCTTTAGGAGGTAGAAGAGCTGCTGCGCAGTTTTCTGCAGTCTCAAGGAGAAATTATAATGGAGTCTCTGATGAAGGAAGCCTGTCTCACAGAGAACCTGCTGCAGATGAAACTGAGGCACTTCGCAAATCAACCAGTTTCCCCTGAAAAGCACAGTGTGGCAACTCCTACAAAATCAAAGAAGAAGTGAATTTGAAATACAGTTCTATAAAACGTGTATATTTTGAGATATTATAATAAAAATAGATGAATACCTTCTTTATGTATATGTTGTGTGTACTGTCTGTGCGTAGAGGCCATATCCACAATGCAGCTACAATGGTTGATTTTTAAAAACGCAATTCACCATTTTACCAAATTGAGTGATAAATTAGGAGATTCATGCCCACATCTTAACGAGTTCCTTAAAATAAGCAGTGGCCATAGAAAACCAGTGGCAGCTCTGGTTTTATTGACTGCATTTCATTAAGCATATGAACAGTTTGGCAGTGACTTTTCACTACAATAAAACATTTTATGTGCAATTTCTTTAGACCAAAATCAAGCCAATTTTTTTTATACAGCTTAAAGGAAAAGTTGACGCCACAATAAACATTCTGTCAATCACCTTTATGTTGTTCCAAACCTGTATGACTTTTACTTTCTTCTGTAAGACAAAAAAGAAAAACATTGCCCTTACAATGAAAGTCAATGGGAAGTCAGTTTGGACACCAGCGTTCTTCAAAATATCTTCTTTTGTAATGAAAGAAAGTCATACAGGTTTGGAATAACATTTTTTGATGAACTATACTGTCACATTATACTAATGGAGAAGATAGTGATTCTCAAATGCTACTAAATTAATTGAATCACTAATCCTTTAACAGCTCAACATTAAAAACTAAACAACCATCAAAGATACATAAATATATTCTGGAGTTACAAAGGTCAAGTCTGTATAATTAAATGAAATGTTCAAGAACAAAACAAATTATATTTCAGCTACAGTATAAGTGATGAGGTCATTTTAATAAAACTAAGAGGCTAATAATGCCTTTTAGAAAAAAGCACCATAATTAGGATTGTTGTTTCTATGAAATTACATTTCTTTCACACAAGCATACATCATCTCATAATAAGTATACACTACCATTCAAAAGTTTGGGGTTGGTACAATTTTTATGTTTTTCAAAGAAGTCTCTTATGCTCACCAAGACTGCATGTATTGGATCAAAAATACAGTAATATTATTACAATTTACAATAACTGTTTTGATATATTTGTAATTTATACCTGTGATGCAAAGCTGAATTTTCAGCATTAGTCTTCAGTCACATGATCCTTCAGAAATCATTCTTATATGCTGATTTGATGCTCAAGAAACATTTTATTATTATCAATGTTTTGAAGATTAGAAAGTTCAAAAGAACAGCATTTATTTTAAATAGTCTTTACTGTCACAATTTATCAAATGTGTCCTTTCTGAATAAAAGTATACATTTCTTTTAAAAATAAAAAAAGCCTTACTGACCCCGAACTTCTGAATGGTAGTGTAAATAATTCTAGGAGTACAAATAAACTATGTATTGTCCAATATATTACCAGTGTATTGTTCAGTATATTTACTGATAAAAGATCCAAAGCTAATTATTTCACACTGCTTGCTACAGAACAAATAGTCCACAAAACAAATGTAAAGCTTAAATAATATAAAATATGTATGACCAGTAAGATGTTTAATTATTAATCTGATTGGGGAGGTTAAGGATATAATTGAACCATGTAAATCTTTGGTTTGCTTTACCAGGAAACCTGTTCAAATACATGCTACATATGAACAAAAGGCAGAAAGTTTGACCTTCAGTAATCTCAGTTAGTTACAGAGCCCAGTTACCATTCCGTCCATTAGGCCCCAAAAACTTCAAACACATGATAGCAGATGGAGATTAGTTTGCTTGAGACATTCTGGAGTCTGATCCAGTGAAGTTAAGCATCGCCTGAACCAGCTCTGGCAAACCATAGTCGTGCTTCCAGCCCCAGTCACTGCGGGCACTGGTGTCATCGAAGATCTCTGGCCAGCTATCGGCTAGAATAAATAACAGAAACACAGATGTCTCACTGACCTGTGTTCAGTTTGGGAAGATAAGAAATTGATATTTAAGAGGATTTTAAATTGGATTTCGACTGATGTGTCAGACCCTTACCAATGGCCTGTCGAACTGGGTCAATCTTGTATGTGACCTGCAGGTCTGGCAGGTGCCTCCTGATTTCTCGTACAAGTTCCTCTGGAGTGAAGCTCATGGCGCTGATGTTGTATGTGCGCATACCGAGTCCCTCAGCAGGAGCTTCCAGAACTTCCAGTGTGGCTCTTAGACAATCCTCAATGAACATCATGGGGAGTCTTGTGTCAGGCCTCAGATTGCACACAAATTTGCCCGTTTTCACAGCATCGTGGAAGATCTGGACAGCATAGTCTGAGAGAAGAGACAGAATAAATGGAGGTGAAGGGTTTACATAGACGCATTAGTCTTCCAGACCAGTGTTATTAATCATATACTGTTATACAATGTATATTATAAGTCAGCATGAAACCAAAGTTGAGATATTTTTTCTTTCTATTGTGACGTGTATCCGAGTGAAATGGCTTCTCCAACAAGAAAAATGTAGGGCAGGACTTTTGTCATCAGAGAAGAGATGCTGCAAGAGGGAGGGAAAGTTATTTTGATTAAAGATTATGAGGGTGTCACAGTGCCTGCGTCCGAAAATTGATAAATACTGCCTTCTGAGGACTCTTTCCAAGGTCGGAAGGCATAAAGGCACGGCCGAATGCAATGTTAGTTTCACTCCCTGTCCCCTGAGATACCTTCATCTGATCGATTTTTGAAGGCAGCATAGATTCATTGCTTTTTATATCCCAGAATCCTGTGCTTATAATTCTGTGAGTTGAGCTTAAAAAAAAAAAAGATGGCGTCTGAAAGTTGCGGCTGGTTGTCAGTTTGTGTGTAATTAAAAATTTTCGATCCACGTTTTCCACCTATGATGTAATTCCTAGCGAGAAATTACTATTGTAGTCATTAAATATTCTCGTAGTTTACACCAAAGCTCGCTCTATTTTGCTGTAGATCATTAAACCATTACGCTGCCTCAGAAGTCTGTCCGAAATCAATTTTCGTGAGGTACCTTCGTGCGCAAACGCTGCCTGCAAGTCATTTCCTGATAGGGCAGCAAGGCAACAAGTCAGCAGTCTACGTTTTCGGATCCAGCCAGTGTGTGGCTGTAATGAAGCGCATGACGTAGGAGCATAAACTGAAAGGCTTATTAATACCTTTGTTTTTCCCCCACATTGACTACTGCAATGCACTTCTTGCTGGGGTTCCTAAAACCACACTTAAACTACAATGCGTACAAAATTCTGCTGCTAGGATCCTGACTAGAGCCAGGAGAAATGAGCATATTACACTGATTTTAAAGTCTTTGCAATGGCTCCCGGTCAAGTTCCGAGTTGATTTTAAAATCCTTATGCTCATGCTAGGCACTGCATGGTCTGGCCCCTCAGTATCTATAGGTGGGACCATTGGAGATTCAGGAGACTTTGAGCTGGACGGGACCAATGGAGACTCGGGAGACTTGGAGCTGGGCGGGACCAGTGTCGGGCTTGGGCTCCAGGGCGATGATTGGCTCAGCCATCGTCTCTGGCACTGGCATCGCGGCAAGCTCTGGCTCTTTGTCTGCGGTGGGCTCTGGCATAGGCTCTGTGCACGGTGTGGAAGGCAGCTGGCTTGGCTCTGGATCCGGAGTGGGACTAGTTCTACCGATCTTTTATTTCACTTTTAATCATTTTAATACTTTAGTAGTAATTACTTTATTTCAGTTAGTTGCCAAAGCAACATTTCTAATTTTCCCCTGGGGTCAATGTAGCCTGGTAATCCCATACTCTACTACTTCGCTTTGCTTCGTAGACAAAGTCTGGAATGGCATAATTGAAAAGTGTTTTCTTTCTCGCAGGGGGGCGCTTGTCTGAAGTTTAAAATCATTGGTTACCCGTAAGCCAATCACATAACGCAATCACCTCTCTCCCCAACTTAAACATCACCTCCATTCAAACTGTTTAACACTCTTCTTGTTCGGGCTTCAGTTTGCAAATGCCGGGAATATTCTCCACAACAGAGCGAATTGCATCCCGTATCTCCACCACGGTCGTTTTCGATTTCCCTAACCTAAAATACAATCTTAAACTCGCCGCCTAGCGTCTACGTCACGGCTCTCAGCCTGCCCTCTGTTCGTTGATTGGCCGGCTGTTTTCAGGCCGGAGGAAAACTGAGTACAGAAGCGAACGCAAATTGAGCGGAATTACGAAGTCTGACGTAGCCAGGCTAGTGGTCAATCATTTTATCCCTATAAACTTATCTTTGATCACCAAAATGACATGTTTAAGCGTTTTTTTTTCCCTTGAAAAAAATTCTTCATGCCTTAAAATAGCTTGAATGTAACTCTACACCCTTGATTTTCACCACAGGGGGACTATAAGTTTTTTTTAAGTTTATGTTTTCCATCTAATATTTTCTAATTTATGGCAGCTTTTTTTAAAGTGTTAGTTTACATCAACAACACTGTTCCAAAGGAGATACGCTCACCTGTAGTTCCTCCACCAGGTTGAGAGTCTGCAGAAATGATTCCTGGGTATCTGAGACAGCGGAAGTCAAGACCTAACCTGTGATGGTAATACTGGAAAATACAATAAAGAAATGTGAATTGAATAATGCAGTGTGAATAATAACAAAAGCAAAATATGCATTCAATACATGCATTAAGACCTTGTGAAATGCCTAGGCTTGTACTCTTTCTTTTGTCATTCTCTTTTAATATCATGCTAAAAATTAAAATCCCCAAAAATGTTTAGGATTTGCAGGTGTTCTAAAATATGTACTGACCTCTCCCATTAGCTCAGCGTGAACCTTGGACACTCCGTAAATGGTTCGTGGTCGTTGGATGCACAGATCAGGGGTGGGGTTACGAGGGGAGGAGGGGCCAAAGGCTCCAATAGTGCTGGGGACGAAAAGACGGAGCCCATGTTCTCCGGCAATGTCAAGAACGTTGTGCAACCCTACAGATGAGGAATTGGAAAAGAAACCTCTATGTACCTTACCACTGAAAAGTGATTGAAGGTGTAAATGATACAAATAAAACAGATGTCAAACCCCTCGGCGACTAACCAGTGATGTTGACATCACGAGCGAGGGACACATTGGCCTCTCCGACTGCACTCAGAAGGGCGCTGTAGTGTATCAACCAAGTGATGCGGTTGTTTACAACAATCTCACGCAAGTTTTTGTAGTCCAAAATGTCGGAATATATAAAGGGACCTGAAGTCAAAATTTACAGTTAAAAGCCTAAAATCATTTATTGTAATTATTAAAAAAATGTTGTTTGATATATACATGTATATATTAATTTATAAATATTTCTAAAATAAAGTGTGTTCAAATTTAAAATACAACTCAAAATGGAGAAGAACTGATGCTTCCCACAATAAGTGAATAAATTGACACTCACCGCTTTGGTAAACATAATTCGGGGGTTTCCTGATGTCAGACAGAATTACATTATATTTTCCAAACTTCTTCCTGTAACAAAAGATAAACAAAAATCTCGTATTTAACAATTTAATACTACCAAAATCAAAGAGTGCAGTAAACAAGGGGTGCTACTCATTTCCTATTTCCTATCCATTTCCTATTCTCGTTTCCTTTCCTCGCTTCCTTCCATTGCATCTTAGCTCCACCCCCTTAGGATGCGAGGGCTATGTTTCTGAGTTATTTATTAAACTTGTTACCTTTCAATAATCTCCGTCTTTCTTGGATCTAATCGTGACACTCGCCTCTTCACGGCGTAATTAGATAATTGAAATGTCTTTCAAGATGGCTGGTTTGGTTGGTTTCCGGGTCACAGGCTGGAGGCCGGAGAAGCGAGGAAACAAGGATGTATCAATTTGAGTATTGAAAAGCACCCAAGATTTTTTTTTTATGGAATACCATGAATAAAAAGTTGCTATCTGACAGATTACTGAAATCAGGTTTGCTGAAATCAATCTTTTTAGACAACCATAGACAGCAAATGAAGAGTCTTGCACTTTTTTAGCCAATCAGAAACACTCTCTGCCTGTCTGCCTATTACATGTCCAGGTTGGCTGACATCGGGTTGGTATTGGGGGCATGGCTTCAGAAGCTGGGCTGGTCTAAATCTAAAGGCCAGAATTCACCACACAATATTTAAAACCGGAACATATTTTAAAACACTAGGCATCATACACTTGCAAACTTTGAAAATGATTAGAGAGAAAAACTGGGCATCATTTTCTAGACAACTGAGGATCATTCACACACTACCAGACAACGTCATTCCGAACACAACAAACTCACAGATTGCTAGGAGACATAACAAATAAAAACAACAAACTAACGATCTCCTCCCACTGGATGGAATCACATTCCAAAGCTTTTTAAAAATGTTTTAATACAAATATGTTCCCATCAAACACTACAAGATTTTCTATAAAATCTGTCAACTCTGACTGATCAAACCCTGTAGACTTTTGGCAAAAAATCAGGGGGCAAATCTAGGCAAAAGTAGTGTAGTCCATTCCAGCCTGAAGTCTAGTGAACATTATCAAAACTTTAGCCTAGGGCTGTCAATAACGATTATTTTGGTAATCGAGTAATCGGTCGATAATTTTGATGATGAATTAAACAATTGGATCTTCTTTGTTTTTTTGTGGTGATAAAAATAAACCTAACTGAACAACAGCCTTTAAAATAGCTTAAAATGTATATAATAGCAATAAGTCAATAATAATTGGTAAAAACAAATGATCAAAAGCAAGTAATCAGATTTTATTGAACAACACTGTTAAAATGCATAATATAATACACATGAACGAAATCAAGTTAATGTATGTACATTATGTATTATAACAAATGCAAATGATTGTTGTTGTTACACCTTACAGCATTATCAAATCTGTTTATTATTGGCAAAATAACATTTAATTCAAATGTCCATTTAAATGTTTAATAATTGGCCTGTATGATAGAAATGCTACAGCCACTGATATTTCTTGAACAAGAACATGTGGACATCAAAACGTGCAAACTCAGAGCGAGGGTGTAAACTTTTATTTTGAAATCGTGATGAACAACAATTCGCGTATTTGTATAAATCGAGCTGCTGAGACGCGCTTCACGCATGCAAATGATAACAGTGCTAACACTTCGCTATGAAATACAAAGCGCGTCAGATTTTATAAGCACAAATGCACGTCATTGGAAACCCAAACAAACAGCATAACTAGAGACTGAGTTTGTGTGTGGAGCAGCATTACTGTGAACTGAGACACGGGAAGAAACACATAACCAGCACTCATGTAAATATATTTATTTAACCGAATCGCAGTCTTCGTGATTTCACAATAGCACTCTGCTATATTATGCTATTTAAATGGTTTTAATATATCGTGCAGCCTTTAAAAATGGTCTAATAATGGGGTTCATGGAGTCTCGTCTGTGGAATGCACCACTTCCGGTATTTAACCAGTTAATCGACACGGGTAAATTGCAATGGAGGGTCTTTTAAAATCGAGCACTCGAATTTAATCGAGGAATCATGACAGCGCTAATTCAGTCTCACCTGAGCAGTTTGGCTAGACCCACTCCCAACTGACCCAGACCCCCTGCAATCAAAAACAGAGAGAAAAAATATGATTAAAAATCATCATTAGTCATATGTTACCATGGAGACTACATTTCATGCCTCAGAATGTGGTAACCAGGGAAACGTGACACCTAAAGGTTTATATAACATCCATTTAGACCTCAAAGCTTAAACACACACACAGTCACACACACAAAATCTTTCAAACAAATGAACATTCCACAATAACTGGTCTAGCCACTTGTCTCCTGCACTCGTACCGGTAATGAGAACTCTGGGATGATCTGATCCAGAGGACACTGAGTGAAAACTGGCATCGGATGTGACTCGGCACGGAGAGAAACTGAGACTGCGAGCTACAACAGCGAGAGACTGAGAGCCACAGACTGGAGCCACGTGAAGCCGCTGGGCCGTCCCACTCACAGCTCTTACACAGGACCGCATCTCCTACTCACTGCCAACACACACAAATAAATCACATCAGAAATGCACATCCAAAAGAGTCACAAAATCAGTGTCAATGTTTGATATAAAATATCAGAATCTGAAACATTTTCTCCTTTTGCATTTTTTAAAAGCTTTTCAAATGGTACATTTCTTTGTCTTGCTAAGATTCATTTTACAGCTGCATTATGCATCCTAAAAACATATGATTAAATAATACAGAGGGACAGGCATACTTTTATATATAACTATAAGGCTAACGTTCATACAAGAAGTACTGAAACAGTATTTATCTTAGATCGTCAGGTTTTAAGCATATAATTAATTGCCATATTCATAGTTTAAGACTGAATGTCTGAGTCTGGGAAAAGAATACAACAATCAAATCTAGTCATAAAAGATATTAGAATATTCGTTTTAATGTGGCCTTCATACATGAAAAAAAAAAAAAATACAAATCTGTTAGTTTGACTAAAAATCCCCACCTGGGTCATAAAATCACATGTGCCTGAAGAAGGTGAACATGGTTTCACCAAGTGCAACTTGTTCCTGGAACAAATCCAATTAACCAATCAGATTTGAGGGACAATTTACAGTTTATGTGAAGTTTAGGCTTACAACCAGGGTTAGGTGCTTTTACATCAGTGTTATAAATGTACCTATCATTTCCCTCTGATTTTAGGCTCTTTATCTATGAGTAGGTTTATGTTTAGAGGAAGGGATAGGGTTAGGACTAAATTTTCGGACAGGAATGTTGTTCTAGGATCAAAAAAATATGTTGATCCAGGAATAATCTTGGCAAAATCAAAACACCCCGGTGCTGCCACCTTCTGGTCATGGCTATTATAACAGCCTCATAAAAACCAAGACCAAAGTCAAATCCATTAGATTATTATTTAGTTCATAAACTTAATTGATCACCACATTGATCCCTTTCGTAGTCTAAAAGATCATCTTAAATAACTTACTTTAAATTAAAATTAATTCCGTTGCATGAAGGTTACCTGTTGGTCACAGCAATGCGATTGTTGGAGGCTGTCAAACAAGAACTTCACCGTGGAAATTATTTAAATCCCTGGACAGATTCTTCTTTATTTATTTTCTTTGTTCAGTTCACAACTTTTATCAATTATACTTAGTTTCCTACACTATTAAACTAGTGCACTTTGCAACCTAACGTGCCTCATGAACACAAACTGGAAGGAGACTGACAGTCTCTATTTACCAATCAACACCAGTCTCCACAAACTGCTTCTGTTGTAACAACACACAGCCGGTGATCTGATGATGGATACATTTTACTTTTGGTTGCTAGTTACATGTATCGCTTAAATTGTTACAATGTCTCAGTTCGGCGGAATGATCAACATTTAGCGCGTGTTACAATAAAACACACTCCTCCTGTAAATCACGTCAGTCGTATGCTGAATTTTGCGATCAAGTGATGAAAACATCGATAAGAGAAACTTTGATTTACTCACCTTTTATTCCACCGCCCTAATCCTCTAGAATAAATGGAAAAGAAACAGGTAAGGGAACCGTATGGTCCTAAAACTGCATCAGAGTTCAACAGGAGCAGGTGTAAATGTCTTTCACTGGACAGACACCTTCAAGTTCATCCACTATCAGTATTGCATCAGCTACAGGTCTTAGACAGTCTCACGGAGACTCTGCTGTGATTGGTCAGTCCACCCGAGACACACCCACTTTACACTGTATGCATTCTAAGATCCCATTACCAAATCATCTTAGCTTTATAATTACAGTGGACCTAAAACTTTTTAAAAGCCACACACAAATATTAAATAAATAAAATAAAATAATCAAAATAAGTAATATTTATTATACAGAACTTTTAACTATTATATAGTCATAATTGTATTAGTTCCATAATTTTGCAAAACATATAGGCCTATTGTCAGATGATCAAACACGAAACCTTTTTGCTTTCAAAATAATATTCTATCCATAATTGTTCTCTCTCTCTCTCTCTCTCTCTCTCTCTCTCTCTCTCTCTCTCTCTCTCTCTCTCTCTCTCTCTCTCTCTCTCTCTCTCTCTCTCTCTCTCTCTCTCTCTCTCTCTCTCTCTCTCTCTCTCTCTCTCTCTCTCTCTCTCTCTCTCTATTGCATATCAGTGTGTTTGGATCTTCACCTGCAAGTTCCCCGTCTGCATTCTCCACCATTGCTCCTGTTGTTTTCCCTCTGCAAACTTCACCCTGTCAATAAAGTGTTTGACTGTTTATACTTGCTGATCTCTCCAGTCTGTGTCCTGACAGATATCTTTCTCTATATATTTCTTTCTGATATTAGCCTGTTTGTTATGCTGTGTAAACACATTGTTCTGTTAGATATCCTTTAGACAAATATTAATTATAAATGTTAACTAGATGTGTTCACTACCTGTCTAGTGATGTTTATGCTGACATATAATTAAAAAGGTGTCTTTTCAAATTCTCTATCGCGTGTCATTTTATTTATTGAGAAATGTGGTTCAGAAATGTGACGTAATTTACGGGAGGGGAGCATAGTGAGCATCTGTTAACAATCTGTTAATGGACTTGACCCGATATATGAACTTTAGTACTTGAATTTAGCATTATAATGTAAACCAGAGCACTAATGAATGCAAATAATCTTCTTTATGAATGACTGATGATTATATTTTCTCTCCGCAGACTGAAGACTCAGAGAGGCTAAGTGAATCAAGCCCAAGACTTCCAAGAGGAGCCAGAGGAAATTTCTTCTGTGTGTTTTGTAATTAACTAGAACCTGAACATCCATTCTCATTAAAGGGTTTATTCATATAAATTGTTGAACTCCGTGAACTCATGAACACAGACTGTGTGTGTCACTGACATGCTGAATGACCGGCTTGTTTCCAAAGGACTTTTCCCACACCTACATGACATTTAGCACAGTCATATTCCTTATTCTTTCTCCGTTCACTTGCAAAGGAGTAATATCTTTGAAACAAAAATACAAACCATATCATGCTAATAAAACAATTTGTAATAACATATTTTATATTGATAATGAGTTCACTATACTCAAATTGCCTCCACAGTCACCAGATCTCAGAATCAGAATAATATTTAAATGTTATTTCCATTTTGTGATATATATATATATATATATATATATATATATATATATATATATATATATATATATATATATATATATATATATATATATACAGTATATATATATGTACACAGAGCTCCTGGTAACCACAACATATTCCTTGTGTGTTTGCGCACACTTGGCAAATAAAGCTCATTCTAGATCAGAAAAGATGTGTGCATTGTACACATGCCTAGATGTTCTAGTGCACAGAGATGTGTAACGTCTGTCTGACGGGAGAAGTGCACACTGGCTGAGAGGAGTCTGTGATGAGACCTGTCCGTTTCTTCACGCTTCACAGTGGCTTAACAGTCCGTCGCAGTCTCATGTCTGATTTGCTGGCTGACCCAAACCAGACTGCTATAGAAGTGCACAGAACTGACTCAATAACAGCCGAGTAAAACTGTGTCAGTTGACGAAGGAAGTACAACCTCTGTTGAGCTTTTTCACAGTGGATTCTATGCGAGTGGATTATATGCTATACTCCAGGCCCTGAGAGATGGTGTTGCCCAGGAACCTGAATGACTCATGATGGTGAGTGGGGGAGTGGTGTTCCTCCTGAAGGCCCCTATCTTCTCCCCAGTTTTGAGCGTGTTCTGCTCAGTTTGTTACGGCTACACCAGACAGCAGACTCGTCACTGTTGCGGATGAGGCGGATGTTGCGGATCTCTATGCCTGAGATCAATAGCATGTCAATGGACCAAAATCTCTTCGGAATGTTTCTAGAACCTTGTTTGAATGTCGTGAAGAATTGAGGCAGTTCTGAAGGCAATATAGGTCCAACCAGATACTAGCAAGTGTACCTAATAAAGTGACCGGTGAGTGTGTGTATATATATATATATATATATATATATATATATATATATACACACTCACCTAAAGGATTATTAGGAACACCTGTTCAATTTCTCATTAATGCAATTATCTAATCAACCAATCACATGGCAGCTGCTTCAATGCATTTAGGGGTGTGGTCCTGGTCAAGACAATCTCCTGAACTCCAAACTGAATGTCAGAATGGGAAAGAAAGGTGATTTAAGCAATTTTGAGCGTGGCATGGTTGTTGGTGCCAGACGGGCCGGTCTGAGTATTTCACAATCTGCTCAGTTACTGGGATTTTCACGCACAACCATTTCTAGGGTTTACAAAGAATGGTGTGAAAAGGGAAAAACATCCAGTATGCAGCAGTCCTGTGGGCGAAAATGTCTTGTTGATGCTAGAGGTCAGAGGAGAATGGGCCGACTGATTCAAGCTGATAGAAGAGCAACCTTGACTGAAATAACCACTCGTTACAACCGAGGTATGCAGCAAAGCATTTGTGAAGCCACAACACGCACAACCTTGAGGCGGATGGGCTACAACAGCAGAAGACCCCACCGGGTACCACTCATCTCCACTACAAATAGGAAAAGAGGCTACAATTTGCAAGAGCTCACCAAAATTGGGCAGTTGAAGACTGGAAAAATGTTGCCTGGTCTGATGAGTCTCGATTTCTGTTGAGACATTCAGATGGTAGAATCAGAATTTGGCGTAAACAGAATGAGAACATGGATCCATCATGCCTTGTTACCACTGTGCAGGCTGGTGGTGGTGGTGTAATGGTGTGGGGGATGTTTTCTTGGCACACTTTAGACCCTTAGTGCCAATTGGGCATCGTTTAAATGCCACGGCCTACCTGAGCATTGTTTCTGACCATGTCCATCCCTTTATGGCCACCATGTACCCATCCTCTGATGGCTACTTCCAGCAGGATAATGCACCATGTCACAAAGCTCGAATCATTTCAAATTGGTTTCTTGAACATGACAATGAGTTCACTGTACTAAAATGGCCCCCACAGTCACCAGATCTCAACCCAATAGAGCATCTTTGGGATGTGGTGGAACGGGAGCTTCGTGCCCTGGATGTGCATCCCACAAATCTCCATCAACTGCAAGATGCTATCCTATCAATATGGGCCAACATTTCTAAAGAATGCTTTCAGCACTTTGTTGAATCAATGCCACGTAGAATTAAGGCAGTTCTGAAGGCGAAAGGGGGTCAAACACAGTATTAGTATGGTGTTCCTAATAATTCTTTAGGTGAGTGTATATATATACAGTATATATATATATATATATATATATAAATGCATATTAAAGTCACCATAAAGAAAAATTTCTTATTTTGGTAACAATTTACAATAAGGTCCGTTAGTTAACATTAGTTAACCACATTAGTTAACATTAACTAATAATGAACTGCATGTATACAGCATTTAGCTATTAATCTTTGTTAGTGTTAATTTCAACATTTACTAATGCTTTATTAAAATCTTGTTAACATTAGTTAATGCACTGTGAACTAACAATGAACAGCTGAATTTTTAACAAAGATGAACAAATCGATTTAAAAATAGATTTTTTAAATCGACTAACCATGAGCAATACAAATGTAGGCTATTGCTCATGGTTAGTTCATGTTAGTTGTTCCAGAAGCCATTTCAATCAGGTATACGTCACAAGGGAAGAAAAGACTATCACAACTTGCATCCGATTAATTTTCAATAAGTGAAAATGTTTCTATTTTTTTTTTTTAAATATGCTAGATGAAATTTTGGGACATGTTTTGTCTGTGTCTCAAGAATCAGTGTTTCCAGCCTTATTCCATATTGACAGATGTGTCAGTTTTAGCAGAGGTCAACTGTCTTGTGCATAATTGAATCAATGGTTTGTCTTTCATGGCATGAGCATTTGTGTGCAGTAGTCAACATATATATTTATCGTCTGCTTCAATAGCAGCACATGAAAGCATGCCAGAACTCAAGGGATCTGTAGGCAATTATCTCACTTGTAGTATTCACTGCCACAGTCACAACATTAGCTTTCATAAAAATGTCATGCCCTTGTGCTTCTGCGTTTCGTAGCTTTTCTGTTTGGTTCAAACCCACTGCTGAGAACTCTACCACTCTGCTGAAACATATGCAGTTCTTTCAAATCATATTTAGTTTGAATGGGTTTTGCTTTTGCAGTCAGGCAGAACGCTGGACACTAAATCATTTCTCGTCTAAACTAGTTCTCTAAAACTTAATTGCGTTGTATTTAAATTTTTTTCTCAAACTCTTTTCTGTTTTACATTTGCATTTATTCCTTTGCGAAGCAACATTTTGAAAACATGGTGTCTACTATATCTCACAATCCAATGCTCTTGACTTGACCTTCCATTTCCAATGTGATGAATGAACTGGAACTGAATCTCTTTTTAAATCGGTATTATTATCGTGATTGGAACATAATGCTAGTTAAGTTTTTTTTCCTCAAAATATATTTAACATTTATTTTAAAAAATGATTCACCACAACATTTCAAGATATTGTTGACTTTTTAAGTACAAATTAACATTTGTTCTGTTAATATTTTCTTTTCTTTTGTGGTTTAATAATTCATTAGAGGGTTAAATAGTCATGCATCACACGTTTTGGTATTTCTTCCTGTTACTGAAAATGAGGTTTCCACATCTACTCCTCTCATGTTATCATGACAGTTTAATTAGTGGAGAGCGGTTAAGCCGCCCAGTATCTCTGTCAGATGCGGCGCAGTGTCTGTTTGAAGATTTGGACTCTCTCCATTGATTGGGAAGGAA
This sequence comes from Tiaroga cobitis, assembly GCA_030578255.1. Classification (NCBI taxonomy): domain Eukaryota; kingdom Metazoa; phylum Chordata; class Actinopteri; order Cypriniformes; family Leuciscidae; genus Tiaroga; species Tiaroga cobitis. Next base: position 39,346,248 of record CM060607.1, on the reverse strand, counting down.
CTAAAGACGGGGGCTTTTGTCATATTCCTGCGGCAGAGGGTTTTGCATGTGCTGTGCTAATCTAGGAAATTCCCCATGTGCTGAAAGCAACAGCAGTGGATTTTATGGAGCTCACGGATTGTGTTCAAGGAGGCTGTTTTTTTTTATTATCAGTGATCGGTGTTTAACCTACAACTGGTTTAAAGGGATATTCACCCACAAATTGCAAACACGTATGAATGTCTTTCTTTTGCTGAACACAAAAGATATTTTGAAGAATATGGGTAACCAAACAGCTGATGGGCTGATTGGTATGGAAGCTTGTTTCCGCCACAGAATGAAAAATATAAAAAAACAATTGCGACTTTTTATCTCACAATTCTGACTTTTTTTCTCACAATTCTGACTTCATATCTCGCAATTGTGAGATAAAAAGTCAGAATTGTGAGATAAAAAGTCGCAATTGGGAGATAAAAAGTCGTAATTCTGAGAAATAAAGTCACAATTCTGTGAAATAAAGTCGCAATTCTGAGAAGTAAAGTCGCAATTGCGAGATATAAAGTCGCAATTCTGAGAAATAAAGTCGCAATTGGGAGATATAAAGTCGCAATTCTGAGAAATAAAGTCGGAATTGCGAGATATAAAGTCGCAATTCTGAGAAATAAAGTCGCAATTCTGAGAAATAAAGGAACAATTGCGAGATTTAAACTCATGATTCTGACTTTTTTGGCTCAATTGATATTAACTTTGACCTTCTCGCACCATATGAAGCCACGAGATGTGACAACCACACGAGAGTCTCTTCCGTTTCATCGTCAACAACAGAGCTTTGTTGGACATTTTCCAGTGACAAGGTACGATCATATTTACTCTTTGGAATGATAATCCTTTACCATACGATTATCATGTGTTAATAAAATACGTTGGGCAAGTATAAAATGTGACTTTATGTAACGTGCGCATGCTAAGGTTGTCTATTACGTAGCCTAATCTTCTTGCATGTTAAGTGTTGGGTTTGCGTTTACAAAGAGTGATTTAATATGATATCAATAGGTTACTGTCATTGAACCAAAACTGCTTTGCCTCAGGAGAGGAGCTTGCTTTGTTAAGCACAGCACATTGACCATAAAGATGCAGATATTTGGTTTTATGGCTTACATACTTGGTCTTGGTTTAATATTGGCTACCAGCCTCAGTTTGCTCTCGTTATTAATTTCCATTAAACTATCATTACAGGATGGACGAGTTTATTTTTTTTCTGAGGGAGAGGAACATTCCAGAAACCACCATAAAAAGGCTGGAGGATGACAAGGTAATATTGAACCAAGAAATTAACCCACTGAATAAATTAAAGAAATAGTTCACCCAAAAATGAAAATTGTCATTATTTAGAGGAATTGACCATTTTAAACCCACCTACCATTTAGGCCTACTTACAGGTTTATTTCTTACTGAGATTATTTAATGTTTATTTTATAAAATGTGTAGAAAATTACATTAAAACAAACATGTGGGCTTATCTGGAACATATGTGGGCTCAAATGGTATATATATTGAATATATTCCTTAAAGGATTAGTTCACTTTAAAAAAAAAATGTTCCTGATAATTTACTCACTCCCATGTCATCCAAGATATCCATGTCTTTCTTTCTTCAGTCGAAAAGAAATTATGTTTTTTGAGGAAAACATTTCTCCATTTAATGGACTTCAATGGCACCCAAATATTCCAATGTTCAAAGAAGGTTCAAATGTCAGTCTCAATGCAGCTTCAAATGCTTGACACAATCCCAGTCCAGAAATAAGGGTCTTATCCAGCGAAACGGTCGGTTATTATCACACACAAAAAAATCAATTATATACTTTTTAACCACAAATGCCCGTCATGTAGATGCGCCACGTATTACGTCATCGCGTTGGAAAGGTGTGTGTAAATGTGTGTGTGTATGTATATATATATATATATATATATATATATATATATATATATATATATATATATATATATAGTGGATAGCATAAGTGAACACACCCATGCTAAAGTTGACTAAAAAGAGGAATAAAAAAAATAATCTTTTGGAAATTTATCTTAATGTCTTAATTTAAAAAATTAGGAGAAATCCTATCCTTGTAGGAAATCCTTGTAGGCCTGAAACGAGACTTCAAGAGATTTCCACGACGCGCACGTGCGAGAACTTAACTGAAGTAGTTGAAGGAGATCGCAATTCTCGCGCATGCGTCGTGGAAATCTCTTGAAGTCTCGTTTCAGGCCTACAAGGAAGAAAAGGAATAGTCGAATAAAGTCGTTATTTTTGTTTTATTTCCGCACAAAAAGTATTCTCGTCGCTTGATAAACTTATAGTTGAGCCACTGTTGCGACATGGAATATTTAAACATTTTCTTCATTGACTTTCTGGGCCGTCAAGTTTCAATCCCTTAGGGAGCCTATGTAGGAGTGATCCAGCTGTCACATTTAATCAAAAATATCTTCATTTGTGTTCCGAAGACGAACGAAGGTCTTACGGGGTTGGTACAGCATGGGGGTGAGTAATTAATGACTTAATTTTCATTTTTGGGTGAACTAACCCTTTAAAATACAGGGTGCATAAGTCAGTAGGCTACACCCCTATGATAAATTCCCATAGAGACAGCAGATTTTTATTTTTAAAGGCCAGTTATTTCATGGATCCAGGATAATATGCATCCTGATAAAGTTCCCTTGGCCTTTGGAATTAAAATAACCCACATCATCACACACCCTTCATCATACCTAGAGATTGGCATGGGGTACTTTCCATAAGATCATCTCTCAATGCAAATCAAACCAGCTATTAGGCTAACTGAAATAACAACCATTAAGATCAATTTCCAAAAGATGATTTTTTTATTCCTCTTTTTAGTCAACTTTAGCATGGGTGTGTTCACTTATGCTATCCACTATGTGTGTATATATATATATATTTTTTTTTTTTGAAAATGACCGATCATTTTGCTAGATAAGACCCGTATTTCTTGACTGGGATCGTGTAGAGACTTTGAAACTGCATTGAGACTGACATTTTAACCTTCTTTGAACATTGGGATAGATGGGTGCCATTGAAGTCCATTCTGTGTAGAAACATCCTGGAATGTTTTCCTCAAAAACCTTAATTTCTTTTCGACTGAAGAAAGAAAGGCATGGAAATCTTGGATGACATCGGAGTAAGTAAATTATCAGCATTTATTTTTTTTTGAAAGTGAAATAATTCTTTAAATAAACCTAATCTGGAATGTAAAAAAGCTATTTATTTATTTATTTTGTCAGTCAGTGACAAAACATTAGTGTTTCAAATTAGATATTAATATTTAGTTTTAAAGGGGTCATGAAATGGAAAATCAAAACGTTATGTATACCTAAGAGGTTACTATTCAATAAAAACATTCTGCAAGTTTCATACCAAGTTTCAAAATATGATATTCACTTTAAAATATGAGTTTGTATTTTCCACACTTTTGAAGTGCTAGGATTTGAAATGTCACAATTTTTCTTTGTATGCCCCTTAAAGGGATAGTTCACCCAAAAATGTAAATTCTGTCAGTAATTACTCACCCTGTTGTTCCAACCCTGTTGTTCCATCCCCGTAAGACTTTTGTTCATCTTCGGAACACAAATGAAGATATTTCTGATTAAATCTGAGAGCTGGATCACTCCTCCATAGGCTTCTAAGGGGTTGACACTTGTTTCCCGAAAAGTTATTAAAGACATCATTAAAATATTCCAAGTGACTACAGTGGCTCAATCTTAAGTTTATAAAGCGACGAGAATACTTTTTGTGCGCAAAACCCCACCAAAAATAACGGCTTTATTCGACTATTAATTTCCTTTTGTGTGGGCCTCTGAGTGAGTTCACGTAGTGTAACAGCATAGTGTAACTATTGGCCGATGCAGAATCATGTGTGTGATTCTGGCCAATAGTGAGCCTACGTTCTGACGTACAACCCAGAAGCGCTGCGCTGTTACACTAGATTTCAGATTTCATCAAAAATATCTTAATATGTGTTTTCCGATGATGAACGAAGGTCTTACGGGGTTGAACAACATGAGGGTGAGTAATTATTGACAGAATTTTCATTTTTGGGTGAACTATCCCTTTAACATACAAATCAAGGAAGTGTGTTGTTAACGTCCTTTAGGGGCATCACTGCACACTTGTTACTGGGGCAAGCCCAGGTGAAATACCGCTGTGGCCCAGTAAAATATTGTCCTGAGAATAATTTTCCCTGATAACATTTCATCAGTCATGTGTTTTTTTTTCTTATTTATCGGCTGTTCAGATTAACAAAAGTGATGCCAGATGTGTGAATTAATCACCATTAATCTAAATCAGAGGTCTTCAATCCTGCTCCTGGAGGGCCACTGTCCTGCAGAGTTTAGTTCCAACCCTAATCAAACACACCTGAATCAGCTGTTGTGGAAAAATTAATATTTTAGTTTATCCTGATATTGTGTGGGTTTTACTTTAAATTCGATCATGTATTCTCTCTCCTGGAATATTCGCATATACCCAGCAGGAACAAAGGGGCACACACACACACAGCATATGGAGACAGTAAAGTCCAGGAAGTGGGGTTAGGAAGGGCTATTGTATTTCTAACAAAACTTGCTTTTACTGGTATTTCTGGGGGAACGTAAATTTACAGGAAAAGGGATTCTGAAGGGGGGTTTAAAGGCTGTATGCTTTCTGTGTGATTCAGGTCTGTGTTCCTATCGCGAGGTAGCTGTATTTCGCGGTATTATTGTGAACAAGCCTCCATTAAAAGAAAGTTTATTCTTTTAAAGTACAATTTGAATCTAATGTCTCTTACTATGATGTTGTTTGTTAATTAAATTGTTTTTGCCACAACACAGCTCATCAAGCTCTTCAGGATCGCTTGAATATACAAAGGCAGGTGTGCTGAAGCAGGTTGGAACTAAACTAAACTCTGCAGGACAGTGGCCCTCCAGGAGCAGGATTGAAGACCTCTGATCTAATCGTTCAATATACTATTATACCTTGTAGGAAATAAAACTTTCAAATGTCTATCATTTTTTTGCGATGAAGCAGCTCTTTATTAGCTTTTTTCTTTTTTTTTTTACTACTTTATTAGCTTTTGAATGAAAATGACCCATTTAATGACCCCTTTAATACTTACTGTTTTAATGGATGACTATTCAGACATCTGTAAGACAACATGGAAAACCTAGATTTCGGCTTAATAGGGTTACTTCCACTGTTTCAAACCTGTACTGTTATTTTGTCAATACAACACGAAAATTTAAGAATTGAAGGATCTTAAAATGCTCTTTATATTTTTCACAATTACAGTAAGTGTATTGACCATTTCAGCACAAGTGCAGCCAGGAAGCATGCAAGCAGAGAAATGTCAAGTTCAGATTATTGAATAAGATGAGAGAGAACTCTTGTGAGGAACTATACACCTTATTTTGCAACATGGAAGTACGCTATTTTCTATGAATGTGTGAGACTTCAAATTCATTAGCCGCTACAGGGAATAACTAGAAGTATAACAAAGCTCAGTAAATGGTAAAACTACTTGTACTAGAAACCTGTTTGTTCATGATTATATTATTTAAATTAATTATTATGATTGTAAATACCAGTTAGCTGTATCAAGCAGCATAACTTAATGTTTTTGTACAGCTAAAATAACTGGAAGTGGACAACACAACACATTAATAATAAATAATAATAATACGTTTTATTTATATAGCGCCTTTCCAGAGCTCAAGGACGCTTTACAATAGACAAGCAACGATAAAGGCAGAGGACAAAGACGGCAGACAAAACAACAGCATGTAGATAGAGTGTAGGTACAGAAAATGAGAAGGTTAGGTAGGCAGCATCCAGCAGAAAATTACAGTACAACTTAGGAGTTATGACATTCAGCAAATAAGTGAGTTTTGAGCATGGATTTGAATTCAGAGATAGTGTTAACAGAACAGAGTGATCGGGGTAGAGAGTTCCATATTTTGGGTGCTACAACACTGAATGCTCTGCCCCCCATCGACACAAGGCGATACCGAGGGACGACGAGAAGGCTAGAGTCGGAGGATCGTAGAGAGCCAGTCGGTGCGTAGGGGTGAAGCAGATTACAGAGATAGGGGGGAGCCAAGCCGTGCAGAGATTTAAAAGTGAGAAGGAGAATTTTGAATTTAATACGGTAAGCCACAGGAAGCCAGTGAAGATCATGCAAAATTGGGGTGATATGTGCAGAACGCTTGGTGTGGGTGAGTAATCTGGCAGCAGAGTTTTGAATGTATTGCAATTTGGAAATTGAGCTAGCAGGAAGGCCGATAAAAAGTGCATTGCAATAATCGAGTAACATTAAAGTTACTAAAGGCAGAGCCGTTCTTACATTAAAAAATAATGTGGATACTACTGTGGGGAAGTTAATCTAATGTAAAAGCACTGATATTTAATGTAAAAATTCTAAAACAAAGCTATGATTTTTTTTTCTACTGATACTAACAAGCCTATAGCATGTTCTGCTCAGAAAGGCTTGAATGCTCAATTGTGTGGCAAAAATTACGAAGATAACCTTTGCCTTTTATAACTGATTTTTATTTTTTGGAAAACAACAGCTCAGACAATTTTTTTTTTTAGTAAATTATAAAATGTTCCCTTTGTGCGAACAATTTCTTGAATGCAGGTATATGATAAGTAGGATTAACCCAGACCTAGATGCTTGTATGAATTGTATGAAAATAAGCAACTTTTGGTTTATGTATTGCACAATACTGAAACATGTGTTTATCAGTGTTGTATAAAGTACTAGAAAGCAATACTTGAGTAAAAGTACAAGTATCGTCCTAGAAAAAGACTTTGGTAGAAGTGAAAGTTACCTTTTAGAATATTACTTAAGTAAAAGTCTTAAAGTATCTGATATATACTGTACTTAAGTATCAAAAGTAATTTTCTGATATTTAATGTACTTAAGTATTTGAAGTAAAAGTAAAAAGTTTACTTTTTTTTTAAAGCAAGCGGTTAGAACTTTGATTGTGAACTTTTATTGTGGCCGTTCGAAAGGAGAGAGGGAACGAGTATTGCGTAGCCGGCCGCACTAACCTGGCGAGTTGTCGCTTCAGTCGTTAAACCCATAGGTTAAACCTGCTATAATGGCGAATTCAGGGGACTATTATAGGCTAAGGCCACGCCCCCTTAGCAGGCTCTGACGTGTAATGACGTGGGGCTAGCTCATTGGTCGCACGTCAGAGGCGCCCGCGCCATTGGATATGCAGTTGCCGCAGCACAGCCGATGAGCGAGCTAGACGCTCAATGTGCTAGCTGTGCAGCTGCAAATGCGTTTCACACATAGGCTTCAGTAAATCAAGGAAAAGGAGTTTCCCCCCGGTCCTCCAGTAGGTGCTTCCATGGCGGTTTCAGTTGTGCTTACATTTACATTACATTTATTCATTTAGCAGACGCTTTTATCCAAAGCGACTTACAAATGAGAACAATAGAAGCAGTTAAACTAACAGTAGGACAACAATACGTAAGTGCTATAACCCCTCTCAGTTTAATTTTAGTGCAGTTTTTTTTTATTATTTTTTTTTTTTTTTATATAGAATAGAAGAGAAGAGAAAGTGTTAATTCTACTGAATCAAGTGCTGCCGAAAAAGATATGTCTTCAGCAGTTTCTTGAAAGTGGCTACTGACTCAGAAGCTCTGGATGAGTTAGGCAGATCATTCCACCAACAGGGAACAGCCATTGTAAAGGTCCGAGAAAGAGATTTTGTGCCTCTTTGAGATGGTACCACAAGACGACATTCGCTAGCAGAGCGCAGGTTTCTGGATGGCACATAAGTCTGAAGTAATGAGTTTAGGTAAGAGGGAGCAGTGCCAGTGGTTGTTCTGTAGGCAAACGTCAGTGCCTTGAATTTAATGCGAGCGGCAACTGGCAACCAGTGCAATTGTGTGAGGAGAGGAGTGACGTGTGCTCTCTTCGGCTCATTGAAGACTACTCTGGCTGCAGCATTCTGGATCAATTGTAGAGGTTTGACAGAGCAAGCTGGAAGACCAGCCAGGAGAGCATTGCAATAGTCCAGTCTGGATAAAACAAGTGCTTGGACAAGGAGTTGTGTGGCATGCTCTGTAAGGAAGGGCCTGATCCTCCTAATGTTGTGCAAAGCAAATCTGCAGGACCGGGCAGTTCTAGCAATGTGGTCTGTGAATTTCAACTGATCATCAATTACAACCCCACGGTTCTTAGCTGACCTTGATGGAGTTATGGATGACGAGCCTAGCTGAATGGAGAAGTTGTGATGAAGTGTTGGGTTGGCCGGGACCACAAGTAGCTCTGTCTTCGCAAGGTTTAGTTGAAGGTGGTGGTCCTTCATCCAGCCAGAGATGTCTGTCAGGCAGGCTGAGATACGAGCAGCTACCGTCGGATCGTCAGGCTGGAATGAGAGGTAGAGTTGCGTGTCATCAGCGTAGCAATGATAGGAAAAGCCATGTTTCTGAATCACAGATCCTAGTGATGTCATGTAGATGGAGAAGAGGAGTGGTCCAAGCACTGAGCCCTGAGGCACCCCGGTAGCTAGATGTTGGGTCTTAGACGCCACACCTCTCCACGACACCCTAAAGGACCTACCTGAGAGGTAAGACTCGAACCATTGGAGTGCAGTTCCCGAGATGCCCTTCATCTTTAGGATTGACAGGAGGATCTGGTGGTTAACTGTGTCAAAGGCAGCAGACAGATCCAGCAGGATGAGGACTGAGGATTTGGAAGCTGCTCTTGCCAGTCTCAGAGCTTCAATTACTGAGAGCAGGGCAGTCTCAGTTGAGTGTCCGCTTTTGAAACCAGACTGATTGTCGTCCAAAAGGTTGTTCTGTGTAAGAAAGGAGGAGATCTGGTTGAAAACAACTCGTTCAAGTGTTTTCGCGACAAATGGAAGAAGAGATACCGGTCTGTAACTTGTTAGATGTGCTGGATTTAGATTGGGTTTCTTAAGCAGTGGGGTTACTCGAGCCTGCTTAAAAGCTGTGGGAAAGGTACCAGTGTGAAGAGAGTTGTTTATGATGTGCGTGAGTGTGGGTACAACTGAGGAAGAAATGGCTTGAAGTAGATTAGTGGGGATAGGATCAAGCGGACAGGTAGTAGGGCGATTGGAAAGGAGGAGTTTAGAGACTTCCGCCTCTGAAAGTAGAGAGAAGGAGGGTAGAATGTGTGCGTTTGTTGGTAAAATGTGTGTGTCAGTTTGTGGATGGGTAAATTGGCCGCTGATGGTGGTTGTTGGTGGATGGTGGTTGCTTCCTCCTCCTTTGGCAACAAACGAGCATTACGCTGAAATAGAGCGTGCAGAGCGTGCATAGTGCAATCTAGGAGCAGTGATTCGCCAAACCTCCCTTATTGCAGTCGCACACATTTCTTCTGATTTTATTGTATAGTAACGAGTAATGAAGATTCTTCGTGGAAATATAACGGAGTAAAAGTATACATTTTATCTAGGAAATGTAGTGGAGTAAAAGTGAAAGTTGACATAAATTTAAATAGCGAAGTAAAGTATAGATACGTGAAAGTTCTACTTAAGTACAGTAACGAAGTATTTGTACTCCGTTACATTACAACACTGGTGTTTATTTACAGATTGATGTCAGCGTCCTACTGCTAATGACTGATGACCAGATGAGAAGCTATTTTCCTTCATATGGAGACAGACTGGCAGTTTTGGGATTTTGTAGGAGGCAAGAAACTGAGCCAACTTGCAGGAAGTCAAAGCTGTTTGAGCGCCTCAAATCAAAACTGAGCAAAAGACAAAAAAATTAACAATTCACAAACTGAAAACCAAACAACTAGAACAAACATTTCTCAGCGTACTGCAAGAAAAGTTGAGATTGGGTGGATGCACTATGATGGACAGGGCTTTGTTCAAATGAGAGCAAAAAAAGGAGGGGGCACAAGGAAGTTGAGTGTGCCAAAAGACTGGAAAAGGAAAGAACTGATTGAGGAGGCAATTCGTTTGTTTTTCCCAAATGAAAAAAATTCTCATGGCAGTGTTTCTGAGTTTGAATTGGATTTTACAAATTATCAGGAAGTGTCACTAGATGACGAAACTACAGTGGGGGAAATGTATAATACATCCAAACTCACAATGATGAGGTTCTACCTCACAACAAAAAAGATCGAGAAGGAAGTGGAAACAGAAAGTGGAGTGGAAATATCAGATTCAGACACAATAGAGGACTTGCACTGAAATAACCAGGATCAAAGTCTTTCCACTTCTTCCAGAAGAATGAATGACTTCTTTCAAGCTTCAGACATGGATGTAGTTTTTGTGGACAGTACAGCTAACAATGACGTGTCTCCCTTACATTCCACGGAGGATCAGAATGTTGCAGATGATCTGAATGTCCCTTTTCAAAGTTCATCAATGACCTCACTAGATTATTTGGATGCAAGCGATGTAGTGACAGTTTTAACTGGAGACATCACTGGAATAGATGAACAAACCTTAGATGACACTTTGCCTCTGAGCCCAGAATCCTTAGCTCCTCACAAAAGAATTCTTGTTGTTCATCGCGGACATATATTTTCTGAACTTATTGCACATTTCTGTGATGAAACCCTTGCACATACACAGAGTAATGTAGAAGTGAAGTTGCTCCTCCCAAATGGACAGTTTGAGATGGGCCATGACTTTGGTGGAGTGTTCAGGGATTGCCTATCAGAGTTTTGGCAGGAATTGTATGATCAATGCACACTGGGGAACAATTTTAAAGTTCCCTTTCTTCGGCATGATTTTGGGAAAGGAAAGTGGGAAAGTGTTGCCCGAATAATTCTATTTGGCTGGGAGAAAGAGAAGTATCTCCCAATAAAACTTGCACCTGTCATCTTGGAGCAAGCAATACAAGGATCTGTCAAAAGTGATCTGATTGACAACTTTTTGAAGTATGTCTCAGAAAATGAGTGTGCTGTGTTAGAAAGCTGCAGAACAGACTTCTATAGTGCAGACCAGGAGGAATTAATCGAGATCTTAGACAACTACAGTTGTCAGAGAATTCCAACAGAAGAAAACTTCATGCAAGTTTTGAAAGAACTGGCACACAAGACTCTCATTCAAGAGCCTGCTTATGTTCTTGAACAGTGGATGAGCATACTTGGACCTCTGAGTAAGGACCTTCAGGAAATTGAAAATGTGTATTGTGCATTACAACCAACAGTGAGGAAAATTGTGCGATCTCTCAAATTCCCTGAAGCAATGAATGCACACCAAAAGGACATTTCAAAGCATTTGACAGCTTACTTGCGGGAGTATGATGCAAAACGACTGTCTCTGTTTCTGAGATTCTGTACAGGATCAGATTTGTTTATAGACAAAACTATAACAGTTGATTTTACAGACCTTAAAGGGTTTGAGAGAAGACCAGTGGCACACACCTGTGGCTGTTTCCTGAGGCTTTCAGTACACTATGACAACTACCCAGATTTCCAGATCTGAAATGAACAATTCTTGAAAGCAATGTCTGGGTAATGGACATCATTTAGTTGCACTGGCACATGAATTGGATACTGGCAGAAACTATTTATAGCCAGCTCATATCCAATTTTGCATGGGTCATTCTTCATACACTGTTTTTTACACGTGTACTGTATGCATAGAGTAAAACATTCACTTCAATTTGAATGTTATTTATTACAGGTTACATCTAGTTATTTCAGGTTATGTTGAACAACCTTTTTTTTCTGAAGATTTATTTTGCTAATGACTTTCAATAGTGAAAAAAAAAAAGTAATTATTTAGTTGCAACCACCTAGTGACCAATGTTAAATTATAAACTCAGGTCCCAGCCACAGAAACCCAACAGACAGTCGAGGTTGCAAAAAAAAAAAAAAACACTTTATTGATGGGCCAGCAAAATAGAAACACTAATACATAGGAGAAAGTTCACTAAAATCAAGTCTCTGAAACCCTTTTGAGAGAGGTTAAGATTCAGTGACTGGGTAGCTTCTCAGTGGTTTGCTCCAGCTGTCCTCCCTCAAAACAGTCAAGCGGACGCGTCCAGAGGATCACGTAGTCGTCTGACCCTTAAGAAAAAGTTACGGTACTCCAGGCAGCAAGCAGCGAGCGTCAAGGGAGGTTCGAAGATAGCCACTCAGTCTTCGAGACAATGCCAGAACCACAGGATGGGTATTGCCAAGGCTAAAAGCAAACAACCACAATGAACACCAACAGTAGCAGAAGAACACACATTCACACTGTGTGGTAATAAAATATATTTACGGCCCTTCAGGCAACAATAGCGAGCGTTGAGGGGGGTTCAAGGGTAGCCACACAGTCTTCAGGACGACGCCAGGCACTGGAACCACAGGATGGGTATTGCTGAGGCTAGGAACAAGCAACCACAATGAACACCGACACCACAGATAGCAGAAGAACACGCATTCACTCTGTGTGGTAGAAAAATATAGTTACGGCCCTTCAGGCAACAATAGCGAGCATTGAGGGGGGTTCAAGGGTAGCCACACAGTCTTCAGGACCACGCCAGACACTGGAACCACAGGATGGGTATTGCTGAGGCTAGGAACAAACAACCACAATGAACACTGACACCACAGATAGCAGAAGAACACGCATTCACTCTGTGTGGTAGAAAAAATCTAGTTACGGCCCTTCAGGCAACAATAGCGAGCGTTGAGGAAATCCAACTGCAGTATACCGGTGTTCAAGCAGTGAGGCCTGGGAACCTGGGCTTAACAGTTACAGAGCAGGAGCATGCATTGACCACAATGGCAGCCGATCAACCACCTCCAAGCAAGACTTCTTTCTCTTCCAAAGGACCAGTTTTTATCTTCCTTCAACCCAAGCATGGCCAGCCAGTAAGCAATTAGTTGGTAATTGAAATCATCAGCATCAAAGCAGAGGCAATAATACAATTACTCAATGACAGCAAGTATCGCCCAAATATGGGTAAAAAGGTGGAGCATTATAACGAGTTCTAATAAACTAATTTCATCACATTAGTAGGGGAGGAAGCACAGTCCAAATATGGGCATAGTAGTGAACAGGAAGCAGGTTGCCAGGTTTGTCCATGAACGAGTGTCTAAAAAGAGTCAAGTAGGGGAGATTAAGTAGTAGCCACAACAAAACCCACTACAAATTTGATGCACACACACAGTGAATAACCACTAAAATTCAGAGTGCAAATATGTTCATGCACACAGTAAACACCATCACACATGATACACCACACACAGTAAGGCCCTAAAGTCTCTTCCAATTAAAAACAAAAAAGTACTGGTTCAACCTGTGACACAACCTACTGTTTGCGTTAAATTGTACAAGTTGTTCATGTTAGCTCGTCAGTCAGATAGATGGCTTTGAACTGTTAAAATTCGTTAATGGTTCATTCTTCATACATTTACATACTTGAAAAATTATAATATCGTGTAAAGTTCATTTATTTCAGTAATTCATCTTAAAAGGTGAAACTAATATATTATACAGACTCATTACATGCAAAGTGAGATATTTCAAGCCTTTTTTGTTATCATTTTGATGATTATGGCTAACAGCTTATGAAAAACTTTTCACAATATTCTAATTTTGAATTTGGGGTTTTCATAAGCTGTAAGTCATAATCATCAAAATGATAACAAAAAAGGCTTGAAATATCTCACTTTGCATGTAATGAGTCTGTATAATATATTAGTTTCACCTTTTAAATTGAATTACTGAAATAAAAACTTTTGCACGATATTCTAATTTTTCGAGTTTCACATGTACTGTACATTTATTTATACATAAAGTAAAACATTCACTTTAATTTGTTTACTTACAGTAGTTGTTGCTGGTTATGTTGAAATTCAAACAACCTTTCTTTATTATGTTTTTAGATCATTTATTTTATATTTTGTTAATGATTTTCAATAGTAAAAGATATCACATTGTTTAGGTGCACAACCTACTGTTTACATACAATTGTACATGTTGCCTCTTCAGTCAGATACTGTAGATGGCTTTGAACAGTATAATATGTTCTTAATTTAACTTTGTGCTTGTATACAAATGGGTGTCACATTATTGTGAACCTTTAGTACATGCTATAGGTTAAACATTTGAACAGTTTTATGAAATTGTTTTATTGAAATCGTTTCACTGTGGTTTGTATTATTCTTAATTGTACCACATGTTATCATGTTTGGTTAACCACTATGCATAAAATACCAACACAACCTGCATGGTACCAATGTTTTTTTGTGCATTAAATATGGAGTGAGTTCCACAAGCCAATAAATAATGCACATCAAAGTTTGAAAGTCTGACTGTCTTTTTTAAAGAATATTCCAATTCTGAACTTTTAAAATCTATTTCAGTTGTAGCTCTCTATAGAGGCACACAAAACCTGACAGCCAATGTACCATGTAAAATTATTATAACCATTTAGGTCCATCATGAGTATTAAATGGAGAACATACAGCGCTGCCATTCTGAGAACAAAGTTTAAGGTTTTGTTTGGAGCAGCGTACCAAGGTTACATAGTTAATAATCTAAATACCATAAGAAATACAGTTCCAATTAAAATTTATTTCAGAGACAAATAACATCAAATTACCTATAAACCCATTTATGTTCATATTTTCAATCACCTTCCCTTTTAAAGTCTTCAAAGTCAAGGTTAGACAGAAGAGAAATCCATCAATTTTGAACAGTTTCAAGCCATAAATACATTAGTTTTGAGGTTCAAAACATTGTCTTGTACATCTAAAAAGGCTTGCTGTGCTTCATTTGTATTCAAGTTAGGCCTTGAAGAATTGACAGTATAATGTATCACAAACACGGGCAAAATCATACAAAGAATGAACATTTCTGTAGATGGAAAAACATAAAAAATCTAAAAATAAGGCAAACTTTTTACAATTGTTTAAAAGTGTTTTAATTACATCTAGATGCCTCTTATTCTGATAGTTGTGCTTTTGTCATGTTATAACTCTGAAAATAAGCAGATAACAAGATCTCAATTTGACAGCATGCTGGCAGCACCACTCAAGCCGTCAATACTCTCTGTTGCCTCATGAATGGTTGTGACCTGTAATAAAATGGGGGGGAAAACAGTTACATTAAATATTTAAGGGACAACTTTAAATGTAACAAAACAGTGTTACAAAACAATTTAAGACAAATGCCAAAGGAATAAGAGAAAGACTATTTGAAATTTTTAAGTTTATGGGCAGATGGTAGATTTAAAAATGGGGATTTCCTATAGAAAATAGGTAGACTATGTACAGTTGAGACATAAGTACAGTTGAGACACCTTAAAGGGATAGTTCACCGAAAAATGTAAATTCTGTCAGTAATTACTCTCCCTCATGTTGTTCAACCCCGTGTTTGTTTTTGCGCACAAAAATGATTCTCGTCGCTTGATAAACTTAAGATTGAGCCACTGTAGTCACTTGGACTATTTTAATAATGTAAGGGGTATACAGTCAAAGACCCAGAACCAGATATGAAGAATGAAGACCCGGAGTCAGGATTATAAAAAATTTAAGAAAAGTTTTACTGAAGATAGTTTGCAGTTTCATCAGCAGAAGTCAGCTTCAAGACTCACACAGGAGTTCGTAGGCTCCCTTACAGTCTCCCTTACAGTTACAAAGATCACAGCAGTTATACCATTTCCAAGGTCTAAGCTACGTCATTGCTTACAGGTTGAATGATTCTCATTGGCTAAGAAACATTAAGAGCCTAAACAATTTAACACATGTGAGGAGATAGGGGTGCCTATCGCCATTAGTAAAGATAGTTGTCGTCCACTCAATAGATTAAGGTCTGTGGTGGCCTCGCAGGTTTGAGAAGGGTGCCGGGTTGTCTGGTCCGAACGTCCAGAACCTACATAGAACCTACATGTCAAACGCACACACACAAATAACAGACACTAGCAAATAACAGCTCCCATCAAGGCTGAAGAGAGTCTGAGCTCCTTATTATCAGTTACCAAAACATAATCCTAAAACATTCACTCGTTTGGGAGAAAAACAGATAACTGGCATTTACTCCCAAGGAAGGAAATATACTGGAAAGAATACACTTTAATACAACAATTAAAGTTCAATAGTAACGCTCAATATAGCTTGACCATCTGTCCAGCGAAGGATCATATGTGTCCACGCTGCCTTTAGGACCCTATATCAACCTTTCTACTGATCCAAGAGAAAGAGACAAACGGCATTGTGGGTTACATGGCCTTCGTGTCCTGCGTGTACTACGTGCAATCTCAAAGTAAGATTGGAATGCACCTAAAAGAAACTGGTTACTTCCATTCCATCACATGCATTTAAGAAAATATAATTTCACAAGCACAAAGAATATAAAAATGAGTATGTGATAATGAATATATTTGATTATTGATTTTTATAAAGGAAGTATATAAGCATTCAAAAGGATTTATGATTATAGATGTATTTGAAGAGGCAAGGGATTTTGACCAACCCTTCAATAATGTCTTTAATAACTTTTTGGGAAACAAGTTTCAATCCCTTAGAAGCCTATGGAGGAGTGATCCAGCTCTCAGATTTAATAAAGAATATCTTAATTCGTGTTCTGAAGATGAACGAAGGTCTTACGGGGTTGAACAACATGAGGGTGAGTAATTATTGACAGAATTTTCATTCTTGGGTGAACTATCCTTTTAAATAACGTGCGTGCGCAGCAAGCACAAGTTGTGATTTTTGCTGTGCACATGTGTATTAGTGTCCTCTTTGATCGTGGGAAATTTGAACAACGGACACATCTCCGATCTGAAGATATCAGCAAAAGTTTTTTTTCTAAGATAAGACTTTCACTTCACCATGCACACTCCACAATGAATAGCTTATTATCCTTATGTGACTGTTAAACGTAACTGGTATCATCACAAACGTTATTCTGTGCCCTAAAAACTGGCATATTTCATGGTATTGTGTCATGCAAGGTCATTGCAAAATCTAGAGAAATGTGCGAGGTGGCCAGCGGGGTAAGTTGAGACGCACGTGTGTCAACAGTACCCCGAATAGAGTTCTATTAGGAAACATACTGTTTAGTTGTTCAGTGTTATGAAAACAGGTTAAACTTCATAATTAGCCAGCATAGGACACAAATTAAAATAAAATGTGAAACTGTGTGTTATTAATGAATATATTAAATATATTGTTCCTGTTTTATAAATTTGAACCAGTGCTAATTTAAATAAAATGAATGAATTTAAATGGATGAATAAATAAACATTTTGCCCAATTGTTATTTTCTTTATTTGTCTTTATTATATTTGCAATGAACGTTTAGTTACCTTTACATCATTAAAAATGGGTGTCTCAGCTATACCACATATGGGTACAGTTGAGACAAAGTTGAGACAAAAAGCACCTTATTTTTATGAGCTAATTGTAGAAAATATAAACTACTTATGGGTATTATTGATTGATAATATCTTAGTCTACCAGCTAATGAAATGTCATGTGGCATGTCATGTGGAAATTCACTTCTTTTCAGTATCTATTTTTATGTGAAAAATCAAAATGCAAAAAGTGTCTCGACTGTACTCAGTCTACCCTACAAGGCAAAGACAATAATGATGAAGACTTGCTTTTAATTAGCACAGCCAGCCAGTTTGAGGCCAATCCTGTTCCTTGCAGAACTTTGCAAATGTTGTTCTTCTTACCTCAGAGTGAACTTCAAACAGATGGGCATGTGCCGCTGCGATGTTCCCTCCAGTGGTCCAAGGTTGCTGGGGTAGGAAGAGTAACTTGGTGAAAGGCTGCAATTCAACACCTACAGACACAGATGTCAATTTCAAATTTCACAAGTTGTATAGCAATTAAAATATTTTGTTCATCTGAAATAATAAAACAATTGAAACAATACCTTTACAGTACATTTACATTATAGTGATGTTTATTAATGTAGTATGGTGAATCTAGTCCTCAATGTCCAGTCCTTGAAGGATCAATTCACGAAGCTGGAGGTAAAGGTCTGTAATTTCATAAACATCATCTGACATGACAAGGTTATGCTCAGTCATGAGTTCTACACACAGTTGAAAGACATCCTCATCACAAGGGTAGTCTTTAAATAAACACTCCTCTTGGCAAATATTCAGTTTTGTTTGTTCAATTGGATGCAAGAAATTCTGCACTCCATATAAGCTGGGAACAGCAAACATTATTGAAGGTCGACCACAGGGAGCACGAGGGTTGTGAGTTGGCCGTATCATGTGGCAATTCCAGGCACTGACCGTTTCATCAAGCTCTTCCTTCATAAAAGAAAGGAAATATATAATAGGCTATATATGTATATATTAAAACATTGTATTGTCAAATTAATTAACAAAATTGCACATTATACATCAATAAATAATATTAAGTTATTATCCAAATTCAATACTCTCTATAACCGCTCTGATAGTGAACAAAATTTGTTACCTGTATAAAATGTTGAAAGCAAAACTGGATGAGAGATTTATCAATGAAACTGTCAACATAGTGTCCATCTTCTTTTAATTGTTCAAAATGATCCATCCAAAACTGTATGCACTGGCTTCTCAAAGTGGACCACCATCGTTCGATTCTCTGGTTCCCAGTGCTTGGACCAAGAGTGACACAATCAGCACTTGCAGTGTCTCTGAAGAATTTTTGCATCTCTGCTATATGAGTATTTTCAGTTCCATGGTCAATGCGAATTCTTTGTGGAAATCCGTTATTCTCAGCAACAGCAAGTACAAAATAACCTGCAATTACTCGTGGGTCATTGTTCGTTTTGTATGCCTCAAGCCAGATCATTTTTCTGGAAAACCCATCAATGCATCCGTTTATACATATTCCGTAAGGTTTTAATTTATCATACCCGTCAATATGCCAAACATAATTTGGCCCGCGACTGTTATACGAGTCGGCGTAGACGACCATGAGCACGTAGATCAACTCCTTGTCCATCTAACAGTCTCATCAACTGACGGACAGTTTCTCTGTCTGTAATAATTCCGGACATCCAACATTTTTGGTGCATCCACCGATAGCCATGTTGCCGTCCCGATGTCTGAAGCTGCTGGTGTATAAAATATGCCACTTCAGCTTCGTCAGTTTTATTGCGTCTCCGCCACAACTGATTCTTGCATAACGTTCTCTCAAGAGTCCGGAGACTAAGCTTAATGTTGTGTGATTCCTCCAATAAAATCAAGATTTCTCTATTTGTGAAACCGAGCCGAAAATAATCCTCTATAATCTTTTCCATTCTATGCTATAGAAATGCAATCCAAGTTCCAACCGTCTATTGACACGTCTTCGATGTGATGGCAATATAGAAAATGCGAGCAAAGTCAGAATTACGAGTTTATTTCTCAGAATTGCGACTTTATTTCTCAGAAATCTGACTTTAGGGCCTATATCTCGCAATTCTGACTTTATTTCTCACAATTGAGACTTTATATCACGCAATTCTGACTTTATAACACGCAATTGCGACTTTATATCACGCAATTCTGACTTTATAACACGCAATTGCGACTTTATTTCTCAGAATTGCGACTTTTTTTCTCAGAATTGCGACTTTATATCTCTTAATTGCGACTTTATTTATCAGAATTGCGACTTTATATCTCGCAATTGCGACTTTATATCTCGCAATTGTGACTTTATTTCTCAGAATTGTGACTTTTTATCTGACAATTGCGACTTTTTATCTCACAATTGTGACTTTTTATCTCACAATTCTGACTTTTTATCTCACAATTGCGACTTTTTATCTCACAATTCTGACTTTTTATCTCACAATTGCGACTTTTTATCTCACAATTCTGACTTTTTATCTCACAATTGCGAGATATGAAGTCAGAATTGTGAGAAAAAAAGTCAGAATTGTGAGATAAAAAGTCGCAATTATTTTTTCATTTTTTTATTCAGTGGCGGAAACAAGCTTCCATACTATTGACTTACATATAGTTTGGAAAAAAAATACTATAGAAGTCAATGTGGTCCATCAACTGTCTGGTTCCCAACATTCCTCAAAACATCTTTTTTTTGTGTGCACAAGAAAGAAATGTATACCGGTTTGGAACAACATGAGGGTGAGTAGATGATGACAGCATTTTTATTTTGGGGTGAACTATCCTTTTAAATACTGTATGACCAGAGCAATACAATGCTGTTTTAAATAGAACATTAATACAAATGCACAGGAACTCTAAAATATGCTGTCCAAAATATGTATGCCAGGATCTGTCTTAAGATGAAAATAAACATTAAATGATTGCTTTGTGTTTCATACTTGTTTTACTGGTTAAATTTAGCGGAAAACCAAATAACAGGCAGTTTAATGGCATGTTTCCATTGACATAAAAGGTCAACATGTTAAATTAACGGTATGGGTTATTTAAAAAAAACAAAAAAAAACCCACCTTGAAAAATATTTATTGTGACAAATAAACTATATGGGTTTTCCTGGACAATAATGGCGGAAACAAACTTCATTTATTTTATACTATTTAATGTTAATATATAAAATGTATACAATATTTATTTATTTATTTAATTAGTTAGTTAGTTAGTTTAGTATAAGATGATTAAATGTTTCTGTACGGAAATTCACAACTTATCTATATCATAGAGTCACTAATATATGAAGAATGTAGTGACAAAAAAATAAATAAAAATATTGTCACTACATGACTACATATTTCCAACTACAATTGCAAAATGTGAAAATGGATATAACAAAATATGCACCCAGACTTTTAATTGGTAATTTATTCATGAGTCCTTTAGACAATTTAGCATTGTCACACACACACACACACACACACACACACACACACACACACACACACACACACACACACACACACACACACACACGTTGTGTTTTCATCTTTTATGGGGACTTAGACATACTGTAATGGTTTTTATACTGTTTATACTGGTTTTTACATTTTCAAAAAAACAAAACAAAAAAAAAACAGTATGATTTAAAAGCTTTTTTCCTTATGGGAACCAAAAATGTCGCCACAAGAAAAAGGATTTTGGATATTGCCATCTTTGTGGGGAGTCTGGTTCGCTTTGTGGGGACTCTCCATAGACGTAATGGTTTTTATACTGTATACAAACTGTATATTCTCTCCCTTACACTAACCCTACCCCTAAACCTATCCATCACAGAAAACTTACTGCATTTTAACATAAAAAACGCATTCTGTATGATTTATAAGCGTGTTTCCTCATGAGGACCTCAATTTTGGTCCCCACAGTGACCCCAGTCCCCATGAGTCAGTGCGCATCCAAGTTGATTTCCCAACGACACACACACACACACACACAGGTATCACGGAAGTGGCGTCACGGAGCACGGGAAGAGTAGGGAGGAGGGGGTTTGGGATGAAGCGTTTCAGAGAGCAAGATGGCAGCAAAATCCGATGGCGCGGGGGTCGTTACCGGTTTCGCGCAGCTGCACAACCTGGATGAGGCGCTCGGCGACGACGATGGGCTGGACAGCTCGGCCATACACATCTGCCACTGCTGCAACACCTCGTCGTGTTACTGGGGCTGCAGGAGCGCGTGTCTCCAGACGCTTCTGGGCGAACGCGACGCTGGAGAGCGCGGGCGGCCGACGCATCAGCAGCCGCCGGAGGAGCGCCTGTGGCTGGACTGCCTCTGGATCATCCTCGCGCTGCTCGTCTTCTTCTGGGACGTCGGGACGGACTTGTGGCTGGCTATGGACTACTACTCCAAACGGGACTATCTGTGGTTTGGGCTCACCCTGTTCTTCGTGCTGGTGCCGTCGGTGCTGGTCCAGATTCTGAGCTTCAGGTGGTTCGTCCAGGACTGCACGGGCGGTGGGCTCGGGGCCGCGGAGGGGCTCAGCAGAAAAGCCACGGCCGATCTCAGCTCGCGCATTTACGGCAGGGACAGGTGCTGTGTGATCTCCATATGGATATGGCATGCCTGTGTGCACATCCTTCAGCTGGGACAAGTGTGGAGGTAAGACGCTGACGTGATGATGATGATAGAAAGTCCACTGAAATGCTTTTAGGATGATGCACACACCCAGAAGAATGAGATGATATGCTTGTTTTGATCAGATGCACAGGATGGTTTATGGTTGTTTTGACTGGTGCATGACATCACATCACTGTGCACACACTCCAGAGATGATGCACATTGAACACACACATCAACAGAGCTATTGCATGCAGATGCATCAGATGATGCCTTTTAGCATCATCTCAAGAGGCAGTGCTCGGTTGAAACACTAATGTTTTTTTTTCTCTTGCTTTATGGCTCGTTCAGTGTCCTCTAACCATCTGTGTAACGATGGCAAACAGTTCATTTCAGCAGAATGACGGGCTCACTTCGGGCCTGAGAGTGTGGAATCGATAGAGCTTGTAATTAATTTACTTGAATGACCTCTGCTAGAGGAAAACAAACCTCGGTCTGGTCGGGTTGTTTTTGCTGCATCCCGTTTGGGCTTGCTCATGTAGGATGTTGCTTGTACATTCAGTCTTGTTGTATAGCAGGCTTGTCTTCAGAATGTTGTTAATATTTTAGGTTCCAAGGTCACATTTGATGCTGATTGAGAAGCGTGTGTGTGTGTGTTCTGGTGAGGGGTTTGCATTAGCCTGATGTGGGGTCAGTGGTGGGGACACTGATGTGTCTCATCCATGAGAGCTGTGAGTTTGTGAGAAGCATGAAACAAGGCTGGGGGTCACTAAGATTTGCATTCAAATGCTTTTAAATGCAGAATAACTTTAACATGTCATCAAGACAGCATGAGGAGGGAAGGACATTGGTTCTTTGTTATTCTCTTAAAACAACTTATACTGATTTTTTTTTAAACAAAAGTAAAATATAAAAAATATGATTTGAATAAAGATAAACGTATTTTAGTTTTGCAGTGTGATATTTTCATGAAAAATGATCTCAATTTACTCGCATATTGTCATTATTCTCATTGCTTATCTTAAAATTTTTCGGTAACACTTTACAATAAGGTTTCATTAACATTCGTTAACTACATTAGTTAGCATAAACTAAGAATGAGCAATACTTGTACAACAATTATTGATCTTAGTTAATGTTAATTTTAGTATTTATAAATACATTATTAAAATCAAATGTGGTGTTTTGTTAACATAAGTTAATGCACTGAAGTAACACGAACAAACTATGAACAACTGCATTTTTATTAACTAATATTAACAAAGATTACTGTAACAAATGTATTGCTCATGTTAATACAGTAACTAAAGTTCACAAACAAGACTTTATTATAAAGTGTTACCTATTTTTCTTACTCTAATATGATCATTTTAAAGTAATCAGATCAATGTAAATACAGTAAAATTATACTATCAAAATGTATAAATACTTTACAATTTTAGTGATAGATTTTTATTTCTTGGAATAAAATAAGTATTAAATTATTGTGGGGATTTTGATGGGTAAATGTGCTTTATTTGTCATTAAGTATCACATTATAATACTAATAATACTAAATATAGGCTTCAGTTTGTTTAATGAAGACTTTATGGTTTAACAAGTACATTCATTTTAAATAGCAATTTCATAGATATTTACTTATTCTCGTTGCTTCTCTTCAAAATTTTCAAGAACACTTTAACATTAGGTTTCATAACAGTAGTTAACTTTAGTTATCATGAAATAAGAATGAACAATACTTCTACAGCATTTATTAATCTTAGTTAATGTTAAGTTCAACATTTACTACATTATACATTATAAAACATTTTTTTTTTAGTTGTTAACATTAGCTAATGCACTGTGAACTAACATGAACAAACAATGAACAGCTGTATTTTTTTATTAACATTAACAAAGATGAATAAATACAGTAACAAATGTATTGCTCATTGTTAGTTCATGTTAGTAAATACATTAACTAATTTTTACAAATTAAACCTTAAGGTAGTGTTACCGATATTTGTTTCAGTTTTAAGGTAGGTAATGGATTAGACAAAGACTTTGATTTTCCAGACAATCCAATTGTCAGATTACAGCATTTCCAAATAATTCATGCTGTTATGGTCAGTACCTATAAATGCTTGTGATTAGTTCCATACAGCGCTGTGACCTGTTTACTGAGAGTATCCAGTGGTAAGAATAGATTGTTGTTGATGCTTTGCTTCTTCAGCAGGGCGACAGAAATGCAGTCAGTGTGTCCAGGCCTGAATAAGACAATTAGTTGACTGTCACGCCGGTTAAGATCATCTGTCGAGCTCAGGGGTGACCAGAAGCTGGCAAGCGCAGGCAGAAAATGTGTTCCCCGTCGGCAGCGCCCGCTCACACTCTCTGGATGCACATATGCTTCCCCTGGCAGAGATCTAACACTGATGAGGGCTGATTGCAGTGTTAAGAGTATAAGACCCCAGCTTGACTCGGAGTTCTCTCAGCATGGAAAACCTTTCAGCCCTTCCTTGCTTTTAGTTTACAAATGCAGATCATGTCCAGTTGTTAATCTGTGACATTTGGGCTTGTAGGATCAAGCAAATTACCAAGAGGTTTTTTTGGACCTCATTGACAACGTAAGACTTCATTCAAATAAAAATGATATTAACACATTTTGATGTTTTCATAGAGTTGTTGTTGATAAATGTGTGAGGGATAAGTATACTGTCATGGTAATGAATCTCGTATCACACTGAAGGGAACTGTTTTGTGATTAATGACTGATTTTTTTCCTAATATATTTTGTTTTTTTCATAGAGAAAGACAAAAAAAGACAGATTTGCAACAAGTTTATTTCTCGCAATTCTGACTTTATAACACTCAACTGCGAGTTTATATTTCCCAATTCTGACTTTATATCTTGCAATTCTGAGAAATGAAGTCAGAATTGCGCGATGTACTCGCAATTGTGATATTGAAAGTCGCAGGTATCTTTTAAAATGTTTTATTCTTTGGAAACAAGCTTGCATACATTATACAATGTAAAAAAAAATGGTGTAGGATCTACAGTACTTAAAAAAAATCACTCAGAAATGGCTAGTAAATAATTAGAAAGAAACTGCAATTAACTAAACATGAAATTTTTGAAGTATAGAAAGACTTAAATAGTATTTTCTTGTAAAACATACTCCAATAATCTTTGTTTTATTTACAACTTTGAAAAATATGTTTTACAGTATATGTAAAGTTAGTGATTTGAACAAACCTTATCCCTTAATATAGAACTTGGGCCCAAAAATCGTTATTGACCTTTACTGCAAATAATTATTTTCTTACTCGGATGTTTGTCTTGTTTTCCAGTACAAATATGTAAACATTCTTAAATCAAGATCAATTTACTTGAGAAGGAAAATTACATAAGATGTATCAAATTAAGAGGTTTTTTTCTTAAAACAAAAAGATAATCTTGTTTTCCCTTTGAATTAATTTAATTTGATCTGACCCCATTAGCAGATATTTTTTCTTGGCACGTTGATCAAAAAAAAAAAATTCTTTCAGAAAACAAGACTTTTTGCTTCTCAAGTTAATGTATCTTAATTTAAGAATGTTTACATATTTGTACTACAAAACAAGACTTATGCAGTGAGATCCAGGCAGACGAGCAATGGTTATGTCAGAGATCAAATTTGAATAAGGAATAACACATTTATTAATTAAAAAGTGAAATTATAAAGACAACAAATGAAGTAAATCTGAGGTAAGGTATTTGCAGAATAAAAGGAGAGGTAAAAGAGAAGAAGCAGAAGAAAAATAAGAGCAAAGAATATATATGCAGGAAACTTACATCCTCCTACACTTGTGTTTTGGTCTGATAGGAAAAGGTCAAATATTTATTATGTCATAGTTGGTGTAACTGGTTGTGACCGGTCAAATGCTACGGTTGCAAAGATAGATGAAATAGATAGACGAGGTGTGGTTTTGACACCTTTAAGAGAATATCGCAGATCTTGCATTATCTCATGTCTGCAGAGATGGAAACAGACATGTTGATACAAGGTAAATCACGTTATCAATTCTGATGGAAAAAGCACCCACTCGATCTTACAATTGTTTATTATTTATTTTACCAGACATGAACGTTTCCTCAAATCATGTGGCTTGTTATTGAGCGTTAACGCTTCTCACTTACTTTGAATGGTGACGTTATGCTTTGCCGTACTGAATTGTGGGTTCCGTTTTGTCACTGGCATTGTTTGCGGCAGAAGTTTTTCAACTTTAAAATTTTAAACTTTTCAAGCACCAACGCAGTCGTCCGCCAATCAGGGGTGCGTTTCCCGTACAACGACGTAACTCGCTGCTTAACCGTGGTACGATGTATCGTTGAAGAAATCAACTAGTCACGACTGTTTCCCGAAACCATAGTTGCAAATTTGTTGTTCAACCACGTTGGTTAATGATGTCATGCAGGTGGTGGAGTAATAACTTCTTTTAATGAAACTGTTTGAGATCGAATTAATGCTAGATGTTTTGCTATAAATTACTAACATGCCATCGGAGGACTATTTCTCACTTTTCTCAGTTATATTGCTTTATTTCCAGATTCAATCATTGTTCTTCCGTACTAGAGCACATTTGCACCTGTGCACTCTTCAAACAAACGAAAAGACGTGAATGACATATTCTAAATAAAAGATACAGATTCTACTGAATGTCAGGTTGCTTATTTTGCTCAAGATAAGGGTGTATTGAGTCCACATGTCATGCAAACAAGAAACTAGAGCTGTCGTTCCAAACACAACTTTGCGATGCTGTTTGCGAAAGTTCGTTGGAACGATGGTTTCGGGAAACACAGACTCGTTGAAGTATGCTGATAACGACAGAACTTGCGAGCATAGTTGGCTAACAATGCTTTGGGGAAACAGAGATGGTCCTCACTGCAGAACATGAAATCTAGGGGGGAGGAGTTGGATCCAGATCCAACTCCTCCCACCTTACATATACCTAAACCTACCCATCTCCACCCCCTGATCCCTAACCCCACCCCAGAGCTCTGCCACACCCCTAATCCTACCCATCTCCACCCCTTAGATCTGGATCCAACTCCGCCCCCTGGATCTCGTGTACTGCAATGAGGTGCTACTGGGGAAACGCACACCTGATCGCCTTATGCAAATACCCTAGCACAGACGCTAGCCAATTGCATTCATACTACATCGGAAAGTAATGTGATTGGATGTTCTCATGGTCGCGTCATCAGACTCAGCATCAAGCTTCAGACGTCGACTCTCTGTGTGAATACAGCGTAAGAAACCATCTAGCAACCTGAACCTTAAGAAAATGCCAAAATCTAATTTGCATTCAAGCATCTGTTATTAAAGCCTCTGGGCAACATCCTTATGAAAACAGTGAGCTCTGGTTGCCTGTTATGGAAGCATGATCTCTAAAGCGCAGCACAGACCAGACCAGACCAGCAGTTGGTGTGGCTGTAGATGTTGGCATTGACACACTGACCTGAATTCTCCTCTATCTGTTCAGTGCACTTTCAATAACCCCGAGCCCCAGAGCTCACACCTTTCATCGGCCTGTTACAGGGCTTTTACTGCCTCCATTTAACCGCAGCACGAGCGGCTCCTGGGACGCCAATCCTTCTCTCAAGCCTCCACCCACTTATCTTGTTTATGTTTCGCATTTATGCAGTTGATTTATTTAGCTTGAGCTCTTTCTGTAGAATGACTTGAGAAATACAACTCTACAATATCAGTCCCTATTAGGGTGACCACATGAGATTGGCTTAAAATCCGGGATGGGGGATGGGGGGGGGGGGGGGTGTCGGGGGGCGTGGTTTGGTTGGTTTTGGTTCAATATGTCAGGTTTTGGTTCAAACTATGTTTTGGTTCAAACCTGAACCAAACATATATTTTTATTCAAAGATCAACAGTCTGTCATTAGTCTTTAGTCTGGCACAAAAAATTGAAATAAATAACATTAAAATCATGAACTCAAATGTCATTGTGAAAAAAAAAATGTGTTACTGTTGTAACAGTGCACAGGCTAAATCAGACCTTTCAAGCTATAGCCTAACGATAATAAACCTTATGCCAAAATTATTATTACAACTAAATTGTCGGTAATTAAATAGGAAAACTAAATAATTGTGTAGATGATTTGCTTCAAGTGTAACCCGACAGTTAAGGACGTTAAGGCCAGGCCGAAGTATTTTTTTGCACACAGTGATGCGACCAATCGATCACTCCTTTAATGCTGCGTTCACACCAGACGCGAATAGCGCGTCAAATTCGCGCCTACCGCGTCTAGTTTATACGCGTGAACACTTGGAATCCATTTGCACGTCAAGAGCGAAATTGACGCGCGTAAAAAACAAAAGTTTAGACTGGCTGCCTGCACACTCACTGTCCTCGCGGCTGCGGCTGCTGCAACTTGAGGGGGCTGGCTGCAGGAAGACTCAACTTCTACGGACAGTTTTTAATGTTTTATATTAAGATTTTGCTTTAGTATAATTTTCGGGACAATTAAGGCCGATTTCGGGATTCGGGACAACATCTTAGATTTTGGGACTGTCCCGAATTTTTCGAGACTTCTGGTCACCCTAGTCCCTATATGTAAAATTTGGTATTTTCTCCCCAAGCAGGACTGGGTGTTAACCACATTTTCTACTGATTGAGAGAGAAAATACTGCAGTAGATTGACTAAGGTGCCATTCACATATAGCACCTAAAAACGCGTAGAAAACGCTGGGCGCGCCGGGTTCTCCTTTTTCCAAAGCGCTAGGGCGGTTGCGCTCCGGTTGGTTCTTGTCACGTGACCTACGGTGCGCTTATGGTGCGCTTGCGGCATTCTGAAAAGTTGAGATGTTTTTATCTCAATGCGGCGCGGACGCGCTTGGAAAAAACTAGTTTTTTAAGTTCCCAGTTTACGTGTACATGCATTTAGCAGACACTTTTATGCAACTCCAGGGCAAGGCTAAGATGTGCGCTTCCCCTTGATGCATTTAAATCGATTTATGTAGTTTTAATCAACGTGTCGCCGAGCAACAACTTTAAACGTCCTAACGCTCCCGTTAACTAATTTGTTATTAACGCGACTACGTTTACAAACTGTTAATTTTAGCAAAAAAGCAATCAGTACTAAATAATAAATAATAATCAGCCAATATAAATAAACACTGCCTTACCTAATGAAGCAAAATCCTGCGTTTAGACCTGGGATCATATGCGTTGATGATGTCCTCATTATTTAGTTTTGTGGTTATGTCACTCTCAATATGCAGCAGACTCAAGGATAAAAGTCTCTCCTGTCCCATTGTTGAACGCATCCATTTCTTTACGCGTCGCATAGCTGAAAAAGATCTCTCGCATGTTGCGGTCCCCACCGGTAATGTTAGAGCCAACTTGAAAAGTTTTTCGAAGTTTGGATAAAATCCAGTCGAGAGTGCCTCCTTAATGAAGCCAGCAGATGTGTGACGTGAGTTCAGTTTCAGTAAATTCATCTCAGTACATGCCAATTTAGGGTTGATAGAGAGGGTGGTCGCATATTTATTTAAAAGAAACTGCGCGCCTTCTGGGTCACATTTTAGCACTGCATCCACACTCTTTGCTATTCCCATGGTCTGGGTGGAAAACCGGGACTGACACTCACCCAACAGGGTATCCAAAACAGGAAAATAGAGCTGTTGGGCCCATTTCTCTTTCATGGTTTGTGTGATGTTTGTTTGGTATTCTCTTTGTCCAAGGGAACTTGTGACAACAGAGGAATCCAACGTAGCAGTTCTTTTCACAGTTCGCTTATGCGTGCGATCGCGTTCATCTTCACTGACTGAAATGTCAAGTGAATTGCAGAATGCTTCAGTCTCCATCCATACTTCGTCCCACTTTTCAGTGGTCCTCATGTTCTCAAGGCCGTTTATTGTAGATTCCATGACACTTGAGGCCTGAGACAGTGTCGTGTCTTTCTTTTGTAGTGCCTTGTGTGCAACATGGATCATACTGAAAACATGGTAAAACACCAACAGACACACACAGAACGTGGCCTTCTTGAGATGGCTTAAGAGACCGGATGCCTCAACAAACCTACGATAAGGGGGAACAGATAGCTCGGAAAGAGTAGAGAGCAGGGCTCTTATTGAAGTCTTGACAGCTGCTATGTTTTTCCATCGACACGCCCATCTCGTGTCGCTGAGTGCTGTCAGTTCGGCTTTAACCCCGAGCTCCTTTTGGTGCTGCTGGTATGCATGGTGTGTGCCTGGTTGTGAGAAAAATACATACAGACTCTCGAGGATTTGAAAAAAAGTAGATGCTGTACGATTTACCTTGCATGCATCGACCAAAACCAAATTCAACTTGTGGGCCATGCAGTGAATGTACACCGCAGATGGATGGTCTTGAGGGAGTTTCTGCTGAACTCCGTTTACGTGACCGGACATGACAGCCGCTCCGTCATAACTTTGTGGAACAATGGGTAAAGTGTAGATTCCACACGCATCCAGAAAGTGCTTTATGTGTCCATAAATTCCAGTAGCATCAACTCTTTCAGAACAGTCAACAAATCCTAGAAATCTTTCCTTAATCTCCAGCTTCTCTGTGTACCTCACACACACGGCCATTTGTTCCTCTTTAAAACTCCGTGCTTCGTCCACTAGAACAGTAAAAAAAAACATTGTTTTCGATGCCGCGGATTATTTTGTTTTTGACTAAACCAGAAGCAATTTCTAAAATTTCATTTTGTGTGTCAGGGCTCGTTAGATTAAACGGGGCCTTTAATCGAGCACAGAAAGCGTCGTCACGTCTGGCGTACCAGTCACACAGCTCCAAAAAGTTCCCACGATTTGCAGAAGTTTCTCTCTCGTCGTGCCCTCTCAGTGCAAGTCCTTGTTTTCCTATATAGAGCAATATGTCAACAATGGATGCTGCATATTCCCTATTGCTCTGCACTGAGGTCCTGTGAGATTCACTTAACTTTGCAGCGATGGAACCAGTAGCTTTGGTTTGCTCAAAGCAGTGCCACTGTTCACTGCACTGACGATGTGGTGCTCCGTCTGCGTGTTTCTGTAACTTTGCTAATATATTCTTCCAGTCACATACTCCATTTGCAATAAAAGCAGGATCTTTGTATGCACCACTTGAACTGCACTGAAACAATCTACATGGGAAGCAGAAAATCGTGTCTGCCTCTTTGCTGTATTCAATGAATGAATATGCCTTATAGTAATCGGACGAAAATGACCGGTTCTGCTTACCGAACAATGTTTTGGGATATTCGGGCAAGTAGGGTTGTGATGGTCCAGTTTCCTTTGTGCCCAAATCCACAGGTGTGCTGCTTGTATTGGTAACACAGTCAAAGATCCGTTCACAAGGCCTGATGCAGCCAGACTCACCGGCTGTATCTGTTGATATCTGTGAAGATGAGCTTTCTTCTAAGTTTTTGTCAGATATTTGCACACTTGAATTGGATGGGTAATGGCTGTTGTTTAGATTGTTGCAGCTTAAAGTCTTCTTCTTGAAAAATTTTCTTATGTCCATTATGTCAACTAAATTGGATGCCAGCTCAAAATTAGCCTATAGCCTAAATCACTTTTTTTTTCTCTAAAGCACATAAACCCGCGGTTTTAGGCGAGTGCGGTTATGGGTGTTATTAACATTTTTTTTTTTAAATGAATGAATTTGTATTTAAAGTGATCACAATTTAATAAAAACATTGTAATTTATGAATTATATTGCTTTCATTTATTTAAAAATTGTTTATCGAAAGAAAAAAATCCGGCATAAATCTCTGTGCGTGCGCACTGCATGCAATTTACATTTTCCACAGACCACAGCTGAGCCAGCTCAGCCGCGCTTATCATTTGGTTTTGGAGTGGAGGAAACTGATCCTAGACCAGCAATTATGGGCAGCTTTTCTCTATAAAAGCAACTAGTAGTAGCAGGCAGGTTGCTTTTGAGGGATACATTTTCACTCTCGAATTGTATATTGCTAGTCTCAAGTCCTAAGCTAAGCCTTCCCCAGCCTTACACACGCTCCGCCTATGGCTGACACTGCCGTCGGTGTGTGAGTGAATAGGTGAATGTGAGGCAAAATGTAAAGCGCTTTGGTGGCCATTGGGTCTGTGAAAGCGCTATATAAATGCAGTTTATTTACCATTTACCATGAAGTAACCATTTGTATTGTATATTATAATTTGTATACTATTA
Source organism: Tiaroga cobitis (assembly GCA_030578255.1). Classification (NCBI taxonomy): domain Eukaryota; kingdom Metazoa; phylum Chordata; class Actinopteri; order Cypriniformes; family Leuciscidae; genus Tiaroga; species Tiaroga cobitis. Next base: position 39,314,163 of record CM060607.1, on the reverse strand, counting down.
TAGTTTTTTTATTAATAGTTTGATTTAGGTGTTATTTTTATATGTATATTTTTTTATTTTATTTAAAGTTTTGTTATATATATATATATATTTTTTTTTTTTATATTTTATTATATTTTAAATATATTTTATTTTATATATTTTTTAAATGTCTGTATAGTTTTTGTTCATTTTTATTTCAGTTTTAATTTTACTTAAACTAAATGAAAATTAGAAATGTTGCCTTGGTAACTAGTTGATATAAAATTTAAATGGTTAGTTCACCCAAAAATGAAAATTATGTTATTAAATATTTATTATATACCCCCATGTCGTTCCAAACCCGTAAGGCTGTTGTTCATCTTCGAAACACAAATAAAGATATTTTTAATCTGAATATATCTGAAATCTGAGAGATCTCTGTCCCTCCATTGACAGCTACACAACTACTACTTTGACTCTTCAAAAAGATCATAAGGAGATCGTAAAACTAATCCATATGTATTGAGTGGTTTAGTCTACATTTTCTAAAGAGACCAGATTGCTTTATGTGATGAATTTAATTAAGTCTTTAATTCACATATAAACATTCATCAACTCACACATCAGTTGTGGTAAACATGTTCACTTGACGTGCGAGAACCAATGAGGTTCATTCTGGTGTTACGCAACATGTTTGAGCTTCAGCAAGAACCAATGAGGTTCATTCTCGTGTTACGCTGCATGTTTGAGCTTCAGCGAGAACCAATGAGATTCATTCTGGTGTTACGCAACATGTTTGAGCTTCAGCGAGAACCAATGAGATTCATTCTGGTGTTACGCAACACGCTTGAGCTTCTGCAAGAACCAATGAGGTTCATTCTGGTGTTACACTGTATGTTTGAGCTTCAGCAAGAACCAATGAGGTTCATTCTGGTGTTACGCAACACGCTTGAGCTTCTGCTAGAACCAATGAGGTTCATTCTGGTGTTACGCAACACGTTTGAGCTTCCGCAAGAACCGATGAGGTTCATTCTGGTGTTACGCTGCATGTTTGAGCTTCTGCAAGAACCAGTGAGGTTCATTCTCGTGTTACGCTGCATGTTTGAGCTTCAGCAAGAACCAACGAGGTTCATTCTGGTGTTACGCAACACGCTTGAGCTTCAGCAAGAACCAATGAGGTTCATTCTGGTGTTACGCAACACGCTTGAGCTTCTGCTAGAACCAATGAGGTTCATTCTGGTGTTACGCTGCATGTTTGAGCTTCAGCAAGAACCAATGAGGTTCATTCTGGTGTTACGCTGCATGTTTGAGCTTCTGCAAGAACCAGTGAGGTTCATTCTCGTGTTACGCTGCATGTTTGAGCTTCAGCAAGAACCAGTGAGGTTCATTCTCGTGTTACGCTGCATGTTTGAGCTTCAGCAAGAACCATTGAGGTTCATTCTGGTGTTACGCAACACGTTTGAGCTTCCGCAAGAACCGATGAGGTTCATTCTGGTGTTACGCTGCATGTTTGAGACTCAGCAAGAACCAATCAGGTTCATTATGGTGTTACTCTGCATGTTTGAGCTTCAGCAAGAACCAATGAGGTTCATTCTGGTGTTACGCAACACGCTTGAGCTTCTGCTAGAACCAATGAGGTTCATTCTGGTGTTACGCTGCATGTTTGAGCTTCAGCAAGAACCAATGAGGTTCATTCTGGTGTTACGCTGCATGTTTGAGCTTCTGCAAGAACCAATGAGGTTCATTCTGGTGTTACGCTGCATGTTTGAGCTTCTGCAAGAACCAGTGAGGTTCATTCTCGTGTTACGCTGCATGTTTGAGCTTCAGCAAGAACCATTGAGGTTCATTCTGGTGTTACGCAACACGTTTGAGCTTCCGCAAGAACCGATGAGGTTCATTCTGGTGTTACGCTGCATGTTTGAGACTCAGCAAGAACCAATCAGGTTCATTATGGTGTTACTCTGCATGTTTGAGCTTCAGCAAGAACCAATGAGGTTCATTCTGGTGTTACGCAACACGCTTGAGCTTCTGCTAGAACCAATGAGGTTCATTCTGGTGTTACACTGTATGTTTGAGCTTCAGCAAGAACCAATGAGGTTCATTCTGGTGTTACGCAACACGCTTGAGCTTCTGCTAGAACCAATGAGGTTCATTCTGGTGTTACGCTGCATGTTTGAGCTTCTGCAAGAACCAATGAGGTTCATTCTGGTGTTACGCTGTATGCTTGAGGTTCAGCAAGAACCAGTGAGGTTCATTCTCGTGTTACGCTGCATGTTTGAGCTTCAGCAAGAACCAACGAGGTTCATTCTGGTGTTACGCTGCATGTTTGAGCTTCAGCAAGAACCATTGAGGTTCATTCTGGTGTTACGCAACACGTTTGAGCTTCCGCAAGAACCGATGAGGTTCATTCTGGTGTTACGCTGCATGTTTGAGACTCAGCAAGAACCAATCAGGTTCATTTTGGTGTTACTCTGCATGTTTGAGCTTCCGCAAGAACCAACGAGGTTCATTGTCGTGTTACGCAGCACGTTTGAGCTTCAGTGTAGCAAGGTTAGATGTTATGGGAAGAAGGAGGCGGGAACCGGCGAACATTCAAAGATTTAAAAAACGTAAAATAAACAAATACAAAATGAAAGTAAAGGCAGCAGCCCCTCATGGATAACTGCTTTCACATATAACAAAACACAACATAAATCCAGGCCTGGCCTCTCTCGTCTTTCACCGTCGTCGTTCCTCCTTTTATGCTTCCGCTCCTCCGTGAGAGATACGAGACCGGTGCGTCGCGCAGGTGTCGCCCATTATCAATCACGCCACCGGCCTCACGCCACTCTCTCACGGCCCTCGGCCTCGTCCTGCTCGCCACATTCAGCAAGAACCAATTACCAATTACGCTACATGTTTGAGCTTCCGCAAGAACCAATGAGGTGTATTCTCGTGTTACACATGTTTGAGCTTCTGTAAGAACCAATGAGGTTTGTTCTCGCACGTCAAGCAAGTATGTTTGAGCTTCAGTTTATGTTCACTGATCAATGTTTATGCCTTTTTTTTTTACTAAACTACTCAATTCATATGGATGAATATGAATTACAATTGCTTTATGAACGTTTCGAAGTCAAAGTGTCAGTTGCTCAGCTGTCAATGGAGAGACAGAAATCTCAGTTTTCATTAAAATATCTTAATTTGTGAACGAATTTGGAACGACATGAGGGTGAGTAATTAATGACAGAATTTTCAAGGTTTTTTATATTTTATTTTATTACTTATAATGTTTATTTTATTACAAGCAACGAAAATGTTTCTTTTATGATTTTATATTTAGTTTTAGTTAACAATAATAACCCTGGCAGTCACTACAAGTAAACCGTATTTCCCTAAATAAGCTGTTAAAATCTTGATCCGTTTATTTGAATCTATTATCTGATTATGTTCTTATTCAGCAGACAGTTGTATCATGCAGCAGGATTTAATTCAATGTGAACCGGTCAATATGCACAGGGATATTTCTTATTTAATAATGTATTTAGCTTCTAAACCTGAGTAGCTCTTACCTCTACGTAGCCATATAATCCTCCAGGATCCGTTTAACCTTTCAGATAACTGACTACTGAATTAGCCTTTACTGTTGTTTCTTGTATTTGGGGAATTAGATTTATTTGACTTTCAGTGAAGATCCGCCACTACAGTTTTCAGCCTTTGCATTTATCACTGTTGGTAAGGATTATGATTTTTGAATTCATTCTGCAGCTGTGACTAAAATTTTAAATGGGATTTGCTGGATAGTGAATAACTTTCAGGGATTGACATTAGACAGAAAGTACTTTACATTGAGAATGATATAGTTAGGCTGTTTGCCCTTTTTAAAGCAGTCATAAATTGCATTTTTTTGTATGTAAACTGTTGGAATTAAACAGGCTGTTTTTGTTTATATTGAGACTTTAATGTGTTAATATGCTCTGAAATTTACTGTCTGTTTTCATAATACATCAAACTGCTTATCTAATCTTTTAATGTTTTTATGATTGACTTTGAGACATGTCTCAGTTGGAAAAAAAGCAGTCTAAAAGTCTGTTTTCACAGATTGTAGTGCTAAGTGCTCAATATCTGTTCGGTTTGTTAAAGCTTTTATGGAGTAAACCCCGGTTATTTCCTTGTAACAGATTCTGCTGTGAAAACCTGAGGTGCGCACAAGCCTCAGTGTTAAAGTTGTGTTCAATTATTGATTGCAGGCACAATCTGTGAAAGTTTCAGGGTAAAAGCATAAAGGCTGTGAACTGAATCTATCCTCCCTGCGGGAGTTTCAGTAATGGCTGAGAGAGAGAGAGAGTTTACAGTGTCTCAGCAGGATCTTTCTCTTAGTCATGATGTATTTGCTAGAAACAGCACCTGAAATCTTCATCTAGGGGTCAAATGGAGGAGCAACCGTGAAAATGTTCTTCTTTCAAAAATTTCCAGACAGTTTATAGCATCAATCAGACATAATATCTTAAAGTCGGCATGAAACGGAAGTTGCTATAGTCTTTTCTTCCATATTGTGACGTGTATCCGTGAAATGGCTTCTTGAACAAGAAAAAAATGTAGGGCAGAACTTTATTTTTTCCATTGGGAATTGGATGGTTGCAGTTTGCTGGATATCTTGGAGTATCGCAATAATATTGTATTGTGAGTTCAGTATCATGATATGTATCGAATCGTGACATGAGGGTATCGTATCGTTACACCCTTAATCAATATTGATTTTATGGTGACTTTAAAGAAATGTTCTGGGTTGAAAACAGCTTCATTAATGAAAGACTTTCTTGTATGCATCCCAGTTTTAATGTGCAGAGTCAAACTGTAAGTTGCATTCCTGTAGTTTTTGCATTTTCTGGGATGCACACGAGTTTAGGAAAAAGGATGAAGGTGTTTTTTTTTTTTCCGCTGACATTTACAGCACACACTTGTCTCTGTATGTGTGAAAACTCTCTGTTGTTTGTCAGCATACATAATTGAAATGTTACTTTCCTCTTTTTTAAATTTTGACCGTGACATAGAAGACAGATGAAATAAATATCTAACACAAAAGTGCCTTTGAATAATGTATGACATATCATAATAACACAATAAATGCTCTGCTGGAATATATTTGATAAATAATTTACTGGTCCCTGTGTTGAATTATGTAAGTCTCTACTGGAATCCGTCACCATGAATTTGAATGTATTTACGGTTTTCAAGTGTCTTCTTTGTATTCAGCGCTTTTCCAGCTGATATTTTTATGCAATATTTGTACAACTCTGTAGGCCTTGATGATAATCCATTGGCAGGGGCATTTTTGTGTGCGCATTTTACATTCAGATAGATTTGTCACTTTCAGTGGCCTTTTTGCGTCATGATTTTCTGCTTGCAATATTTGCTTCGACAGAGCTCTTTTTTATCATATCAATAATATCAATTATCAATCATTTGATATAATTTCTTATTTTGTTGTTATGTACAGTCTCATATCTCATTAATGACCGGCTGTCATATTTTATGTGATATTCGTACAGCATAACTAGAATAGAGTTCAGCTCATTGGAAAAATGCAAAATGATATTATGTTGGTTCTTGCGAAATGTCCAATTAAAGGCACACTGTGGAACTTTTTGGCCACTAGTGGCGCTCGAGCTGTAATTTCCCCCTAGAGACCACAAGCGCCGCAGCACTGTCGCAAAAGTCCACAAACAGTCAACCGGTCAGCCTCCCGTGTCTTTAGATTATGTGTGTGCAGACAGTAGTTGACTTGTCGGTTGAAGAAAGATAATCGATTCACTATTGAACAAAATAATGATATAAATATAAGGTTAATAATAAAAATTATACAAAGAAAATAAATTGAACAAAAGTACACAGAAAACATGTCTGCTCAGGTAAGTCGCATAGACAAGGGTTGCCCGATCCTGCTCCTGCCGATCGTCTGTCCTGCACAGTTCATCTCCAACCCTAATCACACACACCTGAAGCAAACCATTAACGTCTTCAGGATCTCTTTAAAATTAAAGTCAGGTGTGTTTGATCAGGGTTGGAGATGAAATCGTGTAGTCGGGAAATCGTGTAACAAAACTGATATAACTCACAACATACTGCCGTTATTTGTAGGCTTCAGTTTGTTTGTCCTTTTACACACATACAAATATGAGCTGAAGGCAGAAAAATAACGGCAGTATGTTGTGACTGATCACTTATAGCATCCTACTAGCTACCAGATTGATAATTCGCTACTCTACTAGCATTCCTTGATACATGAAGTTAAATGGAGGACAAGATAGATTCCGTAACATGGCCAGACAGTCAACAAATTTGAAAAAAATAGAGATATTGTGCAAGCAATATATTTAACTTACTAAGTTAGTCCAAAAGCATGACGGCCAGGTCAGCATCGGTCGGGCACCCCTCCTCCTCCTTTAGCCAGCGAGCGAACGCTGGACCAATGTTGATCCTCGTCCTGGCTTTTAGTTTATCACTCCCTTTTTCTTTTTCTTTTGTGTCCTCTGACAAAATCTTTGCCTTCGTCCGAGTAGCTGTTGGTTCAGCCATGACGACAACATACAGACGGCAATCAAATGCGAGTTGAGCTCTCACGTTAGAATTTGGGGAAGTGACATATGCCGTAAACCGGTCGAATTTTGTAGTTCTTTGTGTGCTCGGGTTCCTACCCGCAACCCGAAGTTACATAGTGCTAGTAAAAGCGATACAGACACCTTCAGGCTACGGCAGACGTGTCATTCAACCTATTGTAAGTCGATGTAGCATCTCAATGGGTTTTGGTAATATATTATAAAGGTTGAAAAGTTCCACAGTGTGCCTTTAATGGAGCTACAAGCATGTTCAGTTTTACTTTAATCTAAAACACTGTTGTATGTATTGCGGTAGTTTGGAAATGAAATGTCTGTTGAGTGACGCTAAATGATTAGTGCTCAATTGCGTTTGAAAATAACAACACTAAATGAACACTAAATCACACTAAACCTAACCGATAGTGTTAACAAAAGCAAATTTGAGATAAAACGTACATTTGCTGAAGCAGCCATGCCATTTTAGCTTGCTTCTACAAGTCTTTGAGCTCTTGAGTCTTTATTAATCAATAATCTACCCCTGTAATCATGTGAAAAGGAATAAACATTGTTGTTTTTTTACTGCCACTTGTGTTCTTTTCAGCTGGAAACTGCAGTGTATTTTATTTATAGGCATGTTTTTGTGGAGTTTTGCAAAAATGCATAAGTAGAGGCCTGTGTTGCATTTTTTTTTTCCACTTTCAGAGCCCGGGTTATTTTCGGGATGTTTATTTTCTCCTGTGTAGCTCTATAGTCATTGTATCATCATATCAAACTATTCATATTTAGTTTATGATGAATATATGCATACATGTATGCATATATTTACCTTCAGGTGTGCTAGTTGTTCATAAGAAACAGAACAGCCTAAAGATTTCAGGCTTAGTATTCAGGTGCAGAATTCAGTTATTTTTCCGTACAGTCTGTCCTTCAGCTTTACAAGTTTCTAATTTATGCCTTTTTATCTTTGGAGTCATTTTACCCATTTTCATTTGATGTCTGCTCAATCCCATAATTCTGTTGCAGTCTGGTTGTTGTGTGTTCTACCCCTCACCCCATTCTCATTTCATGACTCCATTTTGTTCTGTTTGTTTTGCTTTAGTTTCCCTGATGGACTGATGATCTAGACAGAAGCAGTTTGGTTTGGGACAGGGAGGTTTACTCGCACACATAGCGGAGGGCAAGAGAGACAGAAAGAGGCTTCTGGAACGAGCCCAGATGATTGTAAGTCTACCTCTCTGTCTATACACTCCTCTGTATTTCCCTTTTTTTCTTTCCATCTGTTTCCGTATTATTAGAGCGACAACATGTTTCACATTTTTCACCGCTTCTAACAGCTTACTTTAAAAAATGGACTCTGGAAGTGCTGCAAAGTGAGACTTAATGAGAATAAATTATCTTTTTTTTTAGTTTGATCTAGACTTCACAGACGCATGCGTAATGTTCCCAGTCATTTTCCCATCGTCTCTCTCCATATGTTTGGCGGGTGTTATGAAACAGTGGAAATCCTTTTTTTTCATAGAAGGATTTTGCGGGAAAACTCCTCACAGGATTTTACAGGCGTGCGCATCTTTCATCTGAGATTTCACATATCTAGTTAGAGAATAGACAGCAAATCTCCGTGACTCTATTTCAGTTCTAATTCTATTCTGGAAAAGATTGTGCCAACGTGTTTATTTTCATTCATAGTTTTGTTACCCGTATCATGGCGTCTGAGAGATTGTAGATCGATGCAGTGGAAGGTTGCATGATTATGGAACATCTGTATTCTCTCCATTCTAAAGCTGTCGCTGTGTTTATTCTAGTGTTTCTTTTTTCATGATGACACCATCTTGAGCTTGGGGGTCAGTGAGATTTTTTTTTTTTTTTTGAAATTTGTATCAACTTTTATTCAGCGAAGATCCACCAATATGACAGGAAAGACTATTTTAAATAAATGCTGTTCATTTCTTTTCAGGATTCTTTGATGAAAAGAAAGCAAATGTTTCTTGAACAGCAAATCATCATTTTAGAAGGATTTGTGAAGGATCATGTGACACTGAAGACTGGAGTAATGATGCTGAAAATAGAGCTTTGCATCACAGGGATAAATTACATTTTAAAATATATTCAAATAGAAAACAGTTAGTTTGAATTGTAATAATATTTTTCAATATTGCTGTTTTCACTGTATTTTTGATCAAATAAATTAAGCCTTGGTGAGCAGAAGAGACTTCCTTAAAAAAAAAAAAACTGCAGAACACATGTACATCATATAGCGGAATATATTGTATAAATTTTGGTTAAAATGACTTTGTCTGTCTTTTGAAGTCCCGGTGTTACTTAAACATTTAACTGTTTGTCACTGTACATCTTTATGAATGTGTGTGGCTAAATATATCAGCTTTATTCTGGGGGATTTTTGTGCATGCACTCCATGCTTTTAAGGCGGTATTGATTGACACGGGAAACAGCTTGGGTGACATGAAACCGAACATTACTGTAACCCTCGCCCATTCCCATCCCATCCGGGTCGATATCTGTGGCACAGCTGCGTACAGTGACTCATTCAGCTGGAAACATAAAGCAAATAAAGGCCGCTCACTGAGTGACTTCCTGCGTTACTATTAGAGAGATTTGAGAGGAGTCTATGAAGCCTACTGGATGGCACAGAATATCCCGGTTCAGGCAGTGCAGCTTCCACTGGTTATGTATCAACATAAAGAGGGTTGTCTATGTGTTTGCATACAGTCCATATTGGCCATTAATCATCATATCGCAGAAACATCCTACACTGACTGTAAATGGATGCTGTGTTAATGTAAACTGTGAAATATGAATGTGATATACTGTGATATCTCACGCCGCTTGTCTGTGTTCAGCTTTCCACAGAGTATGTAAGCGCTGCAAGGTTTTTATAGTTAAACAAATATAAAACCATTAAAAAACAAATGTTGTTTCTTGAAATCAAATAAACGTTGACTGAAATTAAATACAAAATTTAAAAGATTAAATTAATTTTATTTCAGCCTACTGTGCAAAGCAACAATTCTCCTATTCATTTAGTTTAACTTGATAAAAGAACTAAAACAAACACTTAAATAAAACAAATATTTAAAGCTTTATAGACTTATTAAACAAAATACAAAAAAAAAAGAATAAAATTAAAATGGAAAATGAAAACTAATTCAAAATATTAAAATGAACTATAATAGTAGGATCTCAATGGTACTAAAATAACACCTGTGCAGTGACACTTTTTTGTTAACCATATTTTGTCACAATGTGATTATAGCATTTCTATATTTCATCGGATGTGCAAAAAAGGAGTGGCGTTTTGGGGGTCCTCCAGAAACAGGTTTGAGAAACACTGATGTAATAAATCTGCCCTTGATGGGAAACTCCTGCTGCCATGTGCTCAAGCTCAATTTATAGACATAAATAATTCACACTCACGTCCTCAGAGTTGCCGTGCCTCAGGCAGCCTGTGAAAATGATAGGTTACAATTTATTGCACATCTTTTCGAAATTAATGGGTTTCCAAAGTTGTTTATAGCCAATTTCATTGCATGTATGTATGTATGTAAATCTACCGGTATGTGTATGTACGAGTCCGTCCGTCCGTCCGTCCATACATCCATCCATCCATACATACATAGTTTTGAGGACATCAGGGACCTTTAATGCATTGTAACTGTGTCCATGGTGAAATGCATTGATGGGAAGTCAGATAATGATGCTTTTTTCTCATACCCAGTGCACAATTGGGTAAATAGATGCTAAATTTCTTGTTCTTAGGTGCAGCACCACATATAATGCAGATTTATTGGACATCAACCTAAATGCTAACCTAATGTACAATAATGCTGATGTACAATAATGTGACTTGATTTCTGAAATGGAAACCAGAGACATTTCCAAATTCAGTTGCCAAAATATCAGGGAAATCTCACTTGTTATCTATGAATTAGACAAAATACTATTACTATTAAAAGTAATAATTATTATGATGTTTGCGAGTCAAATGGACCCTAACTGATTTTAATACAATTCGCCAAAAATCACATTTTGAAAAATAGTAGTAGATAACCATTGCAAACAGATCAAAACAGTAGTATTACACATTATAACGTTATAAACAATTATGACTTTACAAAATAAATAAATACGATAAATAAAAATACAAAGTTCTGTCATAAAACTAGATGGCGCAGGCTAATAGATCCCAACTCAACCAGCTCATAATCACATCATTATCTATAGGGCACGGCTGATTGGTTCCTGCTGTATCAGTAGCCAATGAGCTTGCGTGCTCATCCTTCTAATACATGGGTAGTCCTGTGCCTTAGCAGTGCGCTTTCAGAAACCCTCTACCTTCCCCAGCTCCACCTGTATAGATCTGCTACGGCTAATTCATGTACGCTATATTGTACAGCAGCAGCATGTCTTGCTTGCTCACAGCAGGGTGTCGTATATGTGTTGGCAGTAGCAAGTCCCGTACTTAATTCGGTGTTCTAGGCTCATTTTGAGCACAAAGTGTGTGCTTTCTGCAAATTGTTGCAAGTGTAATTGTTTAGGGTTTTATTTTTTATTTTTCATACATATCAGGATGTACGATCTCACCCACATGGTATAAATAGTGAAGATATGTGTGTGGGTATTACTGCGTGCATTGTGACAGTGGAACTTTTGATGTCATCGTCCAGCTCAGTTCAGTTTTCATATAGACCTTATGTAGCCCCGCCCCTTTCCAGCGCTGAGCTCATTGTCTTTTGACTTCCGGTCTGTATTTTCACAGCGATCTTGCGTAGTTATGAATGAACGGCTCGTTAAAAAAATTCCCAAGGTCCATTTGTTAAGACATATGCTTTACAATGCTTATGATAAACATTACAATGCTCATGATAACTTTCGTTAACTCTACAATAAGTAAATCAACTTCACCAGCTAATTACTCCTGGACAATGATGCCATAGAAATATACAGAGCGACCGCAAAAACGGAAGTTCAAAGACAATATTCTAAAGATGGCGACGCCCTCGTTTCTTTGGTGCATAAGGTCTATAATGGTGTCAATGCAGGCAGATCAATATTATTGTTGAATATTAAAGCAACACTAAGTAAGAATTTTTACCTTAAAATAATGTTTCAAAATCATGAAAAAGTCGTGACATGGACATGGTGAAATGCACTTATGCCACCGCTTTGCAGTCCTTTATCTGATATATCCACACTATGTAAGATTGCCAGATCGGGTCGCGTTTCTGTAGTGCGAATGAGACCTAAGAAAACTACAAAGTTGACTTGCTTTACGGCAAGCATTTCAATTGCGGATAGGTGGAGTGTACTCGACAGTAGACTACAACTACACTTTCATGAAATCACGCAACATACTCTACCTTGTCTGTGGCCATTGTTGATTCCAAAGCCAGTGCTGGATAAACAGAGAGCATGTGCGTACGTGCGACAGTAGGATGCGGTAGGCTAAATTATTTACGACAGCGGTAATGGACAATTCCGCTTCCAACCTGTAGGGCAACCGCAGAGGAAAAGTTGCTTGGTGTTGCTTTAAATTAAATGTTAAATGTAATGTCCCCAACTAAGCAAGCCAAAAAGCCAATGGGAACAAAGGTGGAAAAAGGCGGAACCATAGTGGCAAGGAACCAAAACTCCATCAGGTGACAGAATGGAGAAAAAAACCTTGGGAGAACCCAGGCTCAGTCGGGGGCCAGTTCTCCTCTGGCCAACAAATGAACAGCGTATGATTATGATTCAGGCAGCATTACACGTCAGAAGTCAAATTGTATTGTGAATTGTGATTGTGAATTGAATTGTGTGCAAATTAGGCTGTTTATTGGTATCAGATTGTTTTGAGGATTACATTACTGTATGTATCCCTGTGATTTCTGTGTAACATGGGATCGTGACATTTGAAATAAAACAAATTGATTTACAAGAACATTTTGTCCAGAGATGCATGTTTATTAGCTATGCGTCTCATAGAAAAGAGTTATGGGAACATTTCAGATGAGATACCAATTCATTAAGCAAATAATAGTGCTGGGTATTATAGCAGTAATGGCAGGTTCAGTATATTTCTTTTGTAGTAATGTTTATGATCTTCTGAACAGGTATATCCGCACGCTGTACTTGGGCATCCAGAGTCGGCGACAGAAGGAACACAGGCGGCGCTTCTACTGGGCGATGATGTACGAGTATGCTGACGTCAACATGCTCCGTCTGCTGGAGACGTTTTTGGAGAGTGCCCCCCAACTGGTGCTACAACTCTGTATAATGATCCAGAAGAACCAGGCCGAGACACTGCAGTGTGAGTGTGAACCATTCATTAGTGGAGTTGGTTAAATCAGCTAAACTTTCAGGATGCACCATAAATGCTAGTTGAATAGATCCCTGTAAGTCACCAAGACATCTATAGAGTGCTGCAGGATTGAGTCCTGAGATTTAGAAATGATTTGGCATTTTTGCACTTCCGGTTCCATCATCCCAAAGTCAAAGGTCTTTTTGAATGGGAAACATTCTTCATTTTTTCAAGCAGACATATTTATTTGTATACATTAAAAGTTGATTAATCCTTATTAAAGCTTTTAAAGTTATTCAGTCAAGAACATTGAGTGATTTTCTCTTTTTCTTTTTTTATTTGATTATTGACGGACAGCAGCAGGTTATTAGACCGTTGTCATTTTAAGGCCCAATGCACGGATCCAATACACTGACACACATGCCATATTCTCCCAACTGTTTGCATTAACTTAAGACATAACTCGACTGTATATACGTGAATACTCGCCAAAACTGATATTTTTGCATAATTTTGTGTGTATTTGTCCATTCAAGCGTGGAAATACATGAAAAAGAACTCAATTCAGTACTCGTGTGTTGACGTCTGAGAGGCGGCTTTCTGTGTGCGCACAGAAAAACACGCCTTTTCAGATTTATCCATATGTCTTCTCTTCTCTTTCTCCCAGACAATTACTTGTTTGCACGTTTTATGCTGCAAGTGTATGCCAACTTATGTCCCGCCTTGTAGATCAGCACGTTACAATTCAAATGTGCTCATCTATCGCGGTGGACGTCAATTCAGTTCGGACTGGATCTCTTCCCAAATCATCCCTCCCTAATGTTTTCCTCTCATTTTTATTTGTTGACGAAAATGTCAATAGGTTTTTGTACTAGTTTTTGTTATTAAAAACTGGCTTTTATTTAGTTATCCCTTTCATTTTCGTCAGTGAAAAAAATTTGTTGACAGAAATGTACAAATTAACTCAAGCTTTTTTACTTCTGCTGATTTTGTGTAGGCTTCAATATTCATAAGTTGTGTTCATTTATCTTGATGAAAAAAAATCATAAACTTATTTTCTGCCAGTTTCCAACCAAGGTGATGCCAACTTACGGGTTGGCCTACAAAAATTACATCGTCCCTGCAGCACTCTATTCAATGTGTGTTTTAGGTAGAAGATATCATTTTGAGAGTCCATCTGCAATATGTCTCCTAAACCTTTCCAGTAAACATTCTACATGTTTCTGTGATGTTTGTGATTTTAAAATGTATGTTATTAAAGCAATAAGTCACTAAAGGCCATGCTTTATGCTCATTGCATGTAAGGTATGATCTGAAATGGCTTGTAAAGATGTTTCCGGGTCCAAGCCTCTACTCCGTCAAGTTTGAATTCTCTATTTATAGCACACCTTTAAGCTATTTTTAAGCTAAAAAAACTCAAGTGTACAATACAGTCTCTGGGCTCACGGTGTCCCATGCAAAAGATTCATCGCTGTCAACGGAGCCAGCTGATATTTCGGTTTGGAGCTAAAGTTAAGGATCATGATTTGTGGGTAGTTTTACAGCAAACCGTGACAGTATTTTAGCACCTTTTAGTGCTTTTCCCTCTTTTGACTTGTTAACCTTTGGTCATTCCAAACCCTGCATAAAAGCGGAGCAAACCCTGTTCTGGTTTCATTACCCTGGGTAAAATCAGTGCCAAACTTGTGAGATTCAGAATGATGATAATCTGGGGTTAAATGCAGTGTAAGAATCCTTGGCGTTGTTTGCTTTTGGGATCTAATAGAGTGTTTGAACCTGGAAACTTTGAGGCATGACCGACTTATCATATTGCTCTTGCCACCTTTTTACAAAGCAATCTGGTTAAGTCCTGAAGAACGTCTCTCGTCATGAATACCTCACAGGTGTCTCCTCCGTTGCCTCCCTGCTCTCGCTGGCCTGGGTCCTGGCTTCGTACCACAAGCTCCTGCGCGATTCCAGAGATGACAAAAAGAGCATGAGCTACAGGGGCGCGCTGATCCACATCTTCTGGAGGCTTTTCACGATAACCTCTCGGGTGCTCTCCTTCGCCCTCTTCGCTTCCATCTTCCACATCTACTTCGGCATCTTCGTGGTTGTGCACTGGTGCGCCATGGCGTTCTGGATTGTGCACGGAGGCACTGATTTTTGCATGTCCAAATGGGAAGAGGTGCTCTTCAACATGGTGGTGGGCATTGTCTACATCTTCTGCTGGTTCAACGTGAAGGAGGGCCGAACCCGGTACCGCATGGTGATCTACTACTTTGTGGTGCTTGCCGAAAATACGGTGCTTACTTGCCTGTGGTACGCCTACCGAGACCCAGTCAGCACTGACTCCTATGCAGTGCCTGTGCTCTGCGGAGTTTACCTAACCTTCGCCTCAGGGGTGGTTTTCATGGGCATCTACTATGGGTTCCTTCATCCGATGGGACCTAAAATAAGGGTGCTAGCTAGCTCCTGTTGTGCTGAGCTTCTTTGGGGACTTCCGTTACCCCCGGAGGCCGAGCCCATGGCACCCACTCCTGGCCCGCGAGCGTCCCAACCCACTCCCACTCGGGCTTCCACGGGGGCCTTTGGCCAACCGGATGATACCACAGCAGACACCTGCCTGCCCGTGTTTCAGGTGCGCTCGCCCGAGCCCACCACTCCCTTGGGCCGTTACAGGCCAGAGGGACCTCTGATCAAGATCGACATGCCCAGGAAACGCTACCCGGCCTGGGACGCGCACTTCGTGGACAGGCGCTTGAGAAGGACGATAAACATCCTGCAGTTCATCACGCCCGCGACCGTCGGGATCAGGTACAGGGATGGACCGCTGCTGTACGAGCTCCTGCAGTACGAGTCATCCCTGTGATGGCTGGCTCTCTCCTTCATTTAGTTTCAGATCTGCCACATTTCTCAAAATGCATGCCATTTTGGTTTCCATATAAATTATATAAATGTGTGTAAAAGAGGAACTGCAAGTGTAAGCATCAAGCATTGCACTTTTTCTTTTACGTGAATAGCCTCCTGAAGATGTGTATATATTTTATATGTATATACTGTCTCTTTTTTACAATATCTGTGTCCCCATGAAGGGATATCTATATATATATATATATATATATATATATATATATATATATATATATATATATATATATATATATATATATATATATATATAAATATATATATATGCGTCATGGTGTTTACAGCCAGCGGAAACCATTACATTGGAAAAATGGAGATCGGTTGACCACATCAACACCGCCTTGGGTTTTTAACAACTTTTATTAATCTATACTAGCTTATCTGATATTTCGGAGCTTATTTTCACACTTACATTGATCAGTATGCTCAAGTTGATGTTTATATACAGAAAGCACCTGCTATAACCTAGAATTTTCCATTTGACAGTGATTTGTATTGACAATGCAACAGAAAGTCGCCTACTAGCAAACTACTGTTGAGCGGTTTGGCGACCTCTAGTGAAGTAATCGCTGCACACGCCTCTTTAGAATGACCTCTGCAGGCAAGAATCTACTTCCTGTCAGACAAAATTCAAGTGGCATTCATTGTCTGTTTGCCTTAAAATCTGTATAGCTTGTTAAAGTGTCTTTATTTTTGGTATTATTTATCTTTATCAATGAAGAAATACCTCATTGACTCTGTATAGCACAGTTCAAATCCATTTAACCCTTTGCACAATATGATTAATATGAACCTTGCACTGAGAACCATGTTAGATCTATATAGTTTAGTGGGAATTTAAAATAATAATTAAAGCACATAACTCATGGTTTTGAAGGAACCGTTCTCTACAGCACATTGAATTGGTGATTTTTAAAATATTTGTTCTTGGTTATTGGGATGTTTTTGCTTTCTGGCTATGTTCACACCGCAAGCCAAAATCCCATATTTTGATTTTCAGCTCAAGCTCTTTTAAAAAAATTTTTTTTTTGTATTATTTTAAATAAATATTATTTAAAAAAAAAAAAAGTTTTAGTTGAAATTCAGAATTATTTATTTATTCTAATTCATTTATTTATTCTAATTTGATATTATATTAACGTTTATTTGTATTTATTTATAATTTTCTATGTCATTTTAAATCATACAATATCATATTTTTTATAACTTACATTTCTAGAAGTTGTATGATTTTTTAGGAGGTTTAGCATTGTGGCACTGACCATTTTGTGCTGTTCCCCATCTTCACTCCCAGGATGAATGTGTGCGATTATGACACATTTTTTAGTTCGATTGGTCGGACAAATCAGATTTGGCCTAGATTCAGCTGCGGTCTGAACGTAGCCCATGCTCCTTCTGTTTTATCTCAGCAGAAATAAGCACAGAAAACCCTCGACAAGGTGGCGTTGTATGAACGGTCCTCTCCATTATTTCAACCTCTTTTCTAGCATTTAGACGGCATAGTGTATACGGTTACTGCTCTCATCTGTTTGTCTAGTGTCGTCATCTAAAATTCCAAGTAATAAACTTGTGAGGTGCGGAAATGTGGCTGTGGTTCTCTGAGGAACCCTGGCCTACATATTTTTCCTATGTGTAATGACTTAATTGACAGTTTTTTAACCTTTATTTTATTCTAAGGTGCAAAAAGATGCTAAGCTAATGGCATTTGAAGTTATCTTTGCCTGAATATACCTGAGTGTATTTACACAAGTAACCGTGGCAGAGTCTCACCATGAGAGGATTTTGCGATCGTCTGAGAAGTGGATAATAATGGCCTCAACACACAGGGCTTGCTGCTGCCCGCAGCGCGAAACAAAGCCAAATCACATCCTCTACTGTAACAATCTCTCTCTGCTATTGGTGCACCCAGCCGCCTGTCACGGTCATCCTTCTTGCTGATTGGTGCTTATAGGGAAGCATTTATTTCTTACTTACTAAGCTTGCAGTTTGTTTTTTGGTGCTACATTTATCAGTTTGTTTTCCTTTCATTTTGCCATGTGAAAACAGAAATGTGGAATTATTAAAGTTGCACTAAGTTTTTTTTCACTGTATAGAAACCTTTTACCCCTATATAATTAAACTGCACTTCTGAAAAATGTTTAAAATGATGCAAAGAAACAGTGCTCCTGTTGCAAAATGCATGGGATGTCAATTTATTTCACTAGAGCTTGACATTGTTACATGTTGTAGCCTAATTATGGAAGCTTGTTTCTGCCGCAGAATAAAACATTTTAAAAGATAATTGCGACTTTTTATCTCAAAATTGCGAGTTTACGTCTCGCAATTTTGACTTTATTTCTCTGAATTGCGAGGTATAAAGTCAGAACTGTGTGAAATAAAGTCGCAATTGCGTATTATGAAGTCACAATTGCGAGAAATAAACTCAAAATTGTGAGAAATAAACTCGCAATTGTGACTTTATGTCATGCAACTCTGACTTTATAACACACAATTGCGACTTAATACCAGCAATTCTGACTTTATAACTCACAATTGCGACTTTATATGACGCAATTCTGTGATTAAAAAGTCATAATTGCGAGATGTAAACTTGCAAATGTGAGAAAAATGTCAGAATTGGGAGATAAAAAGTCTTTTTTAATTTTTTATTATGTGGCGGAAACAAGCTTCCATATAGCCTAATATAAGTATAAAAATAAGTAGCTCTCACAAATATTGGGTAAAATAGTCAATTTTTAATGAGGCTGAACTTTTTTAACCAATGCATTTTGGTATTGAATTCATTTGAAGTATATGCAATCAACATTTGCCGTCTTGAATGGATGTTTTCACTGATTGCAGTGCATCAAATACCGCCTTTTGAATTTGACCAAAAAAGACATTAGCTGTGTCCCAATTCAGAGGCTGCGTCCTTCGAAGGAGGCGGACTTCAAAGTTGTAACGTTTTTAAAGTTATATTCAACCGTCTGAAAATAAAATGCTCACCTTGGTCCATTTATGTACATAATAAAGAGTATAAACTATTTATAAAATCACATATTGATCAGATAAGTCAACATGTGAACAGCTTTAAAGTGTGTTTTAAAAAAACGTTTGTATTGAAAGATATTCGAGTAAGTTGAAACCCAACAATACTTTCATGCAGCATTTAAATTGCAAAACAATATATTGTATTATAGTAAATCGGCATCTGTTTTTTGGCTGCATCGGCCAGTGAAACATAAACAAAAAATTACTTGGTGCAACTGTGAATGGTCTCCAATGTCATGGCACTCGCTTTTCACACTAATCCATTGCAATTTTGAGTTTCCAAATAAGAGCAAACCTAAAGCAGCGCTGGCTCGGTGCACCACATACATGCACAGGAGATCACTTATGTCCTTGACTCCACTGTGCCTGCTTCGATCCCAACAACCAGATGCCATACAGGTGCATCCAGCAGGTGAAAAGGGTTCTTGCCAGGTTGGAAATAGAGCTTGAGAATAATCACTAATTGGCGTGCTTTTTCCCCTAAAGTTGTCATTGGATTGCTGAAAGCTCTTTTTTACGCTGCTTCTCTAGACTCGGCTTCCTCCCTGGTTGCTGCTAGCCCTTCCCTCACATTAGCGTGTGGCTCAGGTGTATTCTGGTGCAGATATTTATGTTTTAGATTTCCCTTCCAGTATAAATCTATAGTAATAGGCCATTCTGCGGTATTGACAGTCCTCCTCCAGCGTTCATTTTATGATTGTGTGCGTGTTTTCTCTGCATGTTTTGCTATGATTTCGCTCATCCTCAGCATTCTGGACCACTGTTGTTTGCTGGAGAAACCCGCATCTTTTCATGGTTAGTGTGTGGGTTGTTTTTTTAACGTTTTTAACGTGGCGTATGTCCATTGGTGCAGCTTCACTAAATATGAGTCACCTATTGGCCTCCTCTGAGCGCTAATACACTGTGATTTAGTTCTCCTAATAACCCAGCGGTAAACATTCAAATGCATTCAGCTTGTTAATGTTGAGTCCACGCCAGAAACAAGCTTCCACTGCTGAGGACTGACTTTTGAAATATAACCATGCTGAAAACACCTCAAATATTACTGTTGTCCTGTTAAACAGGACCTGCAATGATATGAAGTAAAAAATAAACTTTTTGTTTACTCAGGCTTTTTTTCTTCTTCCTCTGAAAGACTGAAATATTCATCAGCTGTCGTCAGAAAATGCAAAGGGCAATTGATATGGACAGAAAATGAACAGCGTTGCAGCGTTCAGTTAATAATATAGATGTATATTATAATGGAAGATTCATTATTATACATTGTATTATTATGACAATGAAGCATTCGGTTAATACCGCCATGTTAAACTACAGCCTATGGGATTTCCACAGACATCTTAAAGATGACATCCATGATGTCATCATTAGGATGTGATGTTGTTTTGAATAGAAATGTGCATTTGCCATTATTTCATTTTTCACCCATTTATTTTACCCTGTGGTGCCTTATCTAACCGCCAAGGCAACCAGTTCAGCAAACAACAATGCCAGTATATATATTTTCTTTTCTTTCAAATGTGCCAATGCAGTAAATGGAACTGTACATAAACACATGTAACATAGCAACATGACAGAATGATGATGTAAACATTCCAGCGCGAGCGCTTCTGGTTCTGGGGTGTGACTGCATTGGAATAGACGGTTCACAGATGGCGGTGAAGCAATACTAGACATCGGCCTCATGAAAAAACGACAGAATAAACAAATTTCTTGGTCCATTGTGAGAGGCAAATGTTAGGGCTAAAGTTGAGTTCTGTATGTGATGTCCAGTACTGCTTCACCATTGTTGAGAACAATATCTTCAAGGTGCTAAAACTGAACCATATTTTGTATATTATGTTTTAAATGTATAGATTTGTTCTTGTAAAGCCTTACCTTGTACTGATCGGCGTATCAGACTGTTCATCCAAAATAATTACAGAACAGAAATGACTTGTATGTAATGTACAGTAGAAATACCTTTTTGTTATGTACAGACAAAAATGTTTTTATCTGTATCGGTTTGTTTTTCGTGATCCGGAGGGAACTGCTTGATGAATATGACATAGACATTTCAGTGTTGCTTTTGTATAGAATGTGTCTGGTAACCCTGTAATGCTACATTAGCAGTTAGAATAGGCATCAAAATGTGTTTGTTTTTTTTAAACTCTCCTTGGCACTGAAATATTCGAGGATTTGTTGTTCACCTCATGTAAGACGTTTTATTAATTTGATCTTTTCTTTCTCAATTTGAAAGTGTTTCACATAAATGTGTTTTACAAACATGCTATACAAAACAGCATTTGAAAGCACATTTATGCCGTCAAATCGATATAAATAAATATATATATATATAACAGGTTCAATGCTCAACAACAGTAAATTGATATATAACAGGTTCAATGCTCAACAACAGTAAATTAGTACAAATTCAACAATCAAAATGCAGTTCCTCATTTCCAGACTATGCAATTTCAAAAGGAGCTGAACTATTTTAAGTTTGATTTACGAAACTTTTTTCTTTCTTGTTAGGCCAAGGAATGAAAAGTTTTTTGTATATTTTTGAGTTTTGGATAATTTTGGTTTATAATTATTTCATTTTCTTTAGACATTAACACAATATGTTGGACAATTATAGTGCATTTTGAAAAGTTCCTTACAAGTTTTTATGTGTACAGCTGGTGGAACAGTAACAGTTTAACTCAAGCACAGAAGCTACAGTGTAGTTCTTATTTGATCCATTTTTATTAATTAGTTCAGCTTTATAGTTACTAGCAAACTAACATATATTGTTTTCCTTTTTGTGAAACTATTCAATGTAGAATCCAAAGCAAGCTGTTCGGTATATACTCAGCTTCAGTTTACGTTTGAACATTGATCCAGATATGAAACTCCTCCTGTAGTGTTATAAAGACCTCAGTTGTCACATCTGATGACAAACCAAAGTGTCAGATGATAAATATTACACTTGTTGTGGTGATGAATTCACCTGTGGAAATGCTTTTCTACTAATCATGTCAAACACAAGAACGTATTCTTTGGTATCCAAACAGTACAAAGAGTGAAGTTGCTTTGAGAAAGAATGTCACTTTTATTTTTATTCCACACAGTATGATTTATTCACGTAAAGTATAAAAACTTGTTATACAATATAGTATAATTATATATATATATATATATATATATATATATATATATATATATATATATATATATATATATATATATATATATATATATATATATATATATATATATATATATATATATATATATATATAGCACAGTGCAATATATTTTACCAATACTGAACATTTCTTATGACGGCAAATTTGTACATTCGGAATATCTCGTTCATGATAAACTTTTAGTTATGTACTGTACATCTCAAAGCAATTCCATGTCAGTTTTGAGTATGTAATGAAAATGCAAAAACTGAATATTATGTTTGTCATAAAACTGATTCATTTGCTTCAAAAGTTAGAATAGAAATTGATGGGACAAAAGAACAGCACAGTAATGGCAGGTTCCTGCTATAGATTTGGAAATACAGCAGGCGAACTGCATGTTGAGTTCATTCCCACACATAGATTCGTTGAAATTTGTCATGATGAATGTTTGCTTATTTATTTATTTAAATTGTTGATTGCCCTCGACAAACAGAAGTGTGATATACTGTAGTGCATGAGCATTGCGATTTCATGGTAGCCTTTGAATTATATTGGGACTTGCATAAATAATAAATTGTGTTTGTATTATCTAAATAACGTCGAGCAGAACTACAGGTTATGTTTGGATATTGAATATAAAGTGTTTTAGCTCTCTTATGGCCTCAAACAATTATTCAGGTTCTTTGGTAAGACGTGGATTATTGTTTTCTCTCAGTAAAATCTCAACATGCATCACAATGTAATATATAAGACTTTTGTTTCATGCAACACGTGTAACTCGGACAGTGTAGTCGTTCCAAGAAAGGAGTCTGAATTGTCTGTTGTCAAAAGTGTGGTGTGTTAAAGACATCTCTGTTGTATGTATTAATGAATCCTAGGTTTTGCTATTTGCATCCTTGTGGAATGTGAAATTGAATGTTTTGTGTGTTAATCAATCGGTCTGTATTGAAAGTGAAGCACATCTAAACTCCCAGCTGTTGACACATGCAGGGAATGCCACTTGATAAATTTGCGCCTGTTTCTTGTAGCGTTTTTATTTTGCATTTAAACTTAGTTAAATATGTTAAGAGAGAAATATGTTAAGAGAAATTACACATTCAAAATGATTTAAGCTCTATGGAGAGGAAGTGTGGTATGTTGTCAATTATAGAAAATGATTGAAACTCATCTCAGTTTGTAAAAACGACAATACATTTACAATGGAAGTCAATGGGGCAAGACATTCTGGAGACTTTAACATCAGTCATAAAGTTACGTCATCAGATTACTTTTTCGAGTAAAGTAACAAATTACTTTTAAATATATCGGAGTTACTAATATCAGAGTTACTTTTTCAGATGAGTATTTTTTCTTTTCACATTTATCCACTGACACTTCTTCTGCCACCATGTTGATAAGAATCATAAGTAAGGTGCAGAGGCGTTGTGTGAACATGATGGTTATTGTAGTTCTAAATGTGAGCAGGCATGTACTCATCGCACGTGCACAAAAACAGATTTAGTATTGCTCAGAATGAATAAAAACAGTGGAAGGCAAACTCAGAATATTATGTAAACCTTCAATAATGTTAATGTTTGAGCATAAATAACATCTGCAAAGTTACGACGCTCAAAGTTCAATGCAAACGGAGATATTTTCTTTTACAGAAATCGCTTTTTAAGGACTACAACAAACGGCTGGTAGGGACTACAACGAGCTTCTTCCTGGGTTGGTGACATCACAAACCCTAAAATGTACATAAACCCCGCCCCCAGTAACACGCAACAAAGGGGTTGAGGCCATGTTGGGCTGCTTTAGAGAAGAGGAAGAGTTGTTGTTTCTGTTTTTTACACTCCGGAAAAAGTTTGTCCTAAGGCTGACAAACTTAGGCTACGTTCACACTGCAGGCTGAAACGACCCAATTCCGATTTTTTTGCCCCTATGCGACCTGTATCTGATCTTTTCATGACAGTCTGAACGACACAGATCCGATCTTTTCAAATGCGACCCAGGCCACTTGGGTATGTGGTTCGAATCCGATATGTATCCGATCTTTTGAAATGAGACTTCAAACTGAACGGCCAGGTCGCATGTATCCGACCCGTCACTAAACGAGCCCCACTGTTGAGATCCATGTTTAGCTACTTCCGCAAACAACAAGTGACGTCGTTGACAGTTGAGTACTCTTCTGCGCATGCGGGTCATTTCTGGGTCATGTCACGTTCACACAGGAGATCACAAAAGGTCGCATTTAATTGGAAATGTGAACGGCCTGGCAAAAAAAATCTAATTTTTTCAAAAAATCGGAATTGAGCATTAAGCCCCTGCAGTGTGAACGAGGCCTTAGAGGGGTTACAATTTATTTTGAATACTGTTCCTGAACATTAAAACCTCAACGTGTGTCTGTGCGCTGCACATTTTACAGAGAACAGCTTCCAGAAGAGAGTACAAGGCAGGCTATACGCACAAAAGCTTCTCCTGAAAGACGTAGCCATTCCCATTTTGTCTGTTGTTTATGGATCACAACTTGTAAGTATGTCTTATTATTTGTAGTTGTGTTTTCTATTAACAGTTCCAATTATAAGCTTTATGTAGTTGCTATGGTACACTGAAAAAAATGATACTTTGGACCAACCTAAAAAAATTACTGTAATTTGTTACAGCTAAATTTATTAGTTTTTCTCAAGCTATATTTTTGATTTAGTTGAAAGTTTTCAATTTAATTTAATATCAATCAAAATATTTCTTCTGCCCAAGAAAAAAAAATACATTCACACAAAGTTAAAATATAGGTTATTATAGAGGTCATGAATCATTTTTCTTACTTTGATACAACTTAAATTTTTACTTTGTCATTATAGTAAAAAGCAAGTTTTTCCAAAGTATAATTTTTACTTTGGTCTAAACTAATTAAAATGCTGTAATTTGTTACAGCTAAATTTATTAGTTTTTCTCAAGCTATATTTTTGATTTGGTTAAAAGTTTTCAATTTAATTTCATATCATCAAAATATTTATTATATTTTTTTATATAATAAAAAATTACATTCACACAAAGTTAAAATATTGTTTATTATAGAAGCCATGAATAATTTCTTACTTTGGTCTAAACTAAATAAAATGCTGTAATTTTGTTACAAGCCTTTTTTTTTTAAATGCACTCATTAAATGTCTGATTCAGTACAAACCCTATTTTAAAAAAATACCATAATCATATTTTCTTTAGCCACAAAGACAAAACTTTGCTATATTTTGTTTTTGCTTTGTTACAACTTAACTTTCACCATGAACAAAAGCTAAATTTGATTTAATATAAAAGAAAAATGTTCACAAAATAAAACAAAAACATTGTAAATGCTTAATTTAGTTGACTTGCAATAAATAAAGACACGAATATTCTCTTCAAAAGACCTTAAATTTTATTGTGATGTCATTGTCTTTTTAAAATATGCATCACCTTCACCAAATTTTGCTGCCAGTAAGGCAAACCGGTATGCGTTTTACACATCAACACTTGAGGACTTAAGTAAATGGTCTTTTCAAGATATTTTTCTTTTTATAAACCTTGCGCAAAATTTCTGTAACTAAAAACGCTTTACTGTAAAACTGTTTTGTACACAAAACTTGAGATATGTAATGTAATAACAATAAGCAGTAGAAAAATAGACTCTTTGAAAGTCTTAAAACTTGGCTATCCTTTGACAAAATTACCAGGATGTATGAATGTCACATCATTTGGAACTATTACAAATGCAAAAATCAACCTTTCCGTGACCTTTACCACAGTAATGTGGTATGTAAAACTTTTCTACAACTCTCTTTTAAGACTCGGTGTAAAAATATAGTTTTTAACAGTTAAAACTTGGCTATACTTTGACACAATGACCCATGTATATAAATCCCATTGTATACATGCAATCCCATTACAAAATGCAAAATCAAGAGAACAAAAAACTAGAACACTGTTCAATTGCTTGGGGTGCAATCCATGAACAAAGTTTGATAATGAGTGCATACGTCAGTTCCAGAAAAACATCACCACTATTACTGACATTTTACGGTGAATAAGATAAAGTCTGTCACGTTCCTTTAAGTTTTGCATTATTCACATTTTCAGTGTTAATATCAGTGCCTCAACATTTATAAAACACAAACGGCTCTGTTAACAGAAAATCTGAATGACCAGTTGAAGTCTGTTTCTCGATCTTATTTACATTTAATAATGGTTCCTTTCACTATACTGGAATTTATTTGAATACAAGCTATAACAGAATAAAACGTATCCTGTATCCAAATGTCTCCAATTTATCCAATATTTAGAGCTTGACACTCAGACTGCACACTCTGCGTGTCATTTTCTTGGGTTCGATCTCCATGAAAATTTTTTGCAGTGCATCAAAGGTGTGTTTGAGCTCACATGGATAGCTCAAATTTAAAACATAGATGAGGCCAAACAACATGGCACATGCATGTGGGACTGATGGCAAGTCATTAAGGACCTGCACACCCTCGATAACAACCCCAATTTGTTGTGGTGACTGGAGAGGATCTTCATCCTCCTTGATGACAAACACAGCCATTGTGCATCTCTCAAGCTCGGTTTCAGCTTCATCCTTCTGAACAACCTAATAAAGGGACAAAGACAAGACATTTATTACAAAGTTATTTTGATTAAATCAGTGTCTGGTTTGTCTAAACAAAATAAGTAGGTACACAAAACAATTCTGCTAATGAAATCTAAAAAAAAAACTAATTGGAGGTCTAGTAATAAGAAAATGTAAAAGAAAAGAAAAGGTTCAGCAGATAGTTAAATGTCAGCTCTTCCAAATATTTTTCTCATAGCAACTTGACTATCACAAGTAAAGCATTGGTACAAGTATTATATAATATCTTTATCTGCTCTGAAGTAACACATTTCAAAATGTGATAAAGACTCAAAATACAGTGTTCTACAGAATATAATAAACAATATATCAACCAGCAGAGATAGTTATGTTTTTTTAACCCTTGTGTTATTGTGTTGAAAACCATATAAAACTTGTGCTGTCCCCGGTCACGCCCTACAAAAAATAGCTTATAAATCACTCATTATGCTATATTATCACTAAATATTGGATTCAATCTTTTTGTCAACTTGTTTTTTTTCAATTAGGACTGTTTTTGTATTTCTTTTTCTAACTGATTAATCGTAAATTAATGATAAATGAGTACAAAAAAAGCATTTGTCAATCATTTTGGAAATATTAAATCAAATATGAAAAAAGTTGCACTGTTGATCACACTAGTCTACTTTAATGTTTAACCAGGAAGTTTGTTTTGAAATGCTTTTATTTTGTACAAAATGGCAAGGAGTCACTTGTGGTGTTCCTAGTCAAAAATGACCGGCCATTGAATGGGTTTTACTTTCAGGAACAATGGAAGCATTAAGGAATATCAGCTAAATGTGGGTACAATTATGCCTGGACAGATGTATGAGATTTAGGCAAATGTCCTTATTACTTAGTATTTTTATCATACCTGAGACCATGTTTATGTTTGAAAGTAAAAAATGCGATGTTTCAATTTGTCTAAAGCTTAAGTGATTAATGCAAAACTACTTACCATATACTCCTTGATAAGTCTGTCCACATCTTCCCCAAGGTACACAATAAGGCATTTCAGCAGACACTCCCTTTTTTGATTCACCTCGAGGCTCTAGGTGAGATCGCAAACGCACACATAATGCATTATGCAGTCTTATTTTGCATTTTCACTGATGCAAACAATACACAATGAACACAATTATGTGCTCCTAGAGTTATAGTAGTTGTATAGTTAAAGAAAAAAAGGGGAAAAAAAAGTTAAAAGGCCAAATTTAACTCCGCAACTTGACAGAATTAACACTGATACAAGTAATACAAATTGATGTGTTGTGCAAGTACATACCTGATCAAGAACATTCAGAATATTCTGGGTCTTCTCTCTGATAACTCCTCCCTTGTTTCTGACAATCTCGATTAGCTTGCTGTGGTGCTTGTCCAAAGAAGCCAGGAATCGCGTTTTAAGTGGAATAGTTGTTATTCGAATAAATTCAGCATTGATCTTAAAAAAAGAAAAACAAAGAATAGTAAATAGAAATGTACAACTGTGTGGTGTGTGAGATCTTAGGTTTGACATCAGGTGCCAAAACGTGCATTTTGGCTCAATTGTCAGTTTCTAATGACAGGGGATAATAATTTACTTTACAGATCATCACTGATCTATTGCCATTTTTTGAAAAAAAGTAACTTGCCTCGTCCATTGTAAACAATGCAGGCCATCTTTCTTTCAACTCTTCCACCGGTGATTCTTTTGCCACGATGTCCTGCCTTCGCAGGGAGAAAGTCTTGTCCATTTTGGCCTTTACCACTGCAAAATTGTTTCGCTTCTTTACTTCACTTAAAAGGGACAGTCTCTCATTTTCCAAATTTTCTGGGGTCTCTCCAGTTGGAATGTCAGGTATGTGGTTGGCCTCTCCTCTCTTAGGTCTCTTGACTTTTTTTGCTGGGAATCCATCCTCTGGAGCTTTAGACTTGAGGGCATTTGCAAGAATTTCAGAACACCCAAGGCCCTTCAGCTGAGTTCGGTAGTTGCCCATTTTTGTCTTCAGCCGCTGCTTCCACCCGTAGCAACCATTGTATGAGCCAGGTTCAGATAGGCATGGGTGTTTCTTGATTAGTGCCTCAGCAACGTGACTGAAGTCTGCATCTGTTGGGTAGGCTTTGAACTTGAATATCTCTTCTGCTAACTTTTCCAAAATATCTGACTTTGGTTTTGAACTTAGGGTCAACCTTGTGTTGTTTGACCTAAACACAGCATTTCCCTTTTCTAACTGTAGTTCAGTGTCATAGGAGAATGTTGGTATCAGAAACTCATGTGGCCACATCTGAGTTCTTGTAGAGACCGAACTAGAGGATGTGGACAGGAGCTCTGTGTCATCTGATTGAGCAGACACTATCTCACAGACATTGAGTGTAATTACTTGACTACAATCATCAGTTATTGGGATGACCTTAATAGTTGCCAAATCCTGAAGTTCAGCAGTAGATGTCAAGTTCACTAGTGCATCTCCAAAGTCTCTGTCTTGGTACTGCAGTCTTAAATTGCCATTTAACCCACACACTTTCCTGACTTCATCCATAAGCTGCTCCATTGACTCTGGAATGCCATCAGTTACCAGATCGACTTACCAGATTCAGCAATAAGGCCAAAATTGTGAAATTTCAAACCTGTAAAACAAAGAAAAAGGTGAGATTTCACATTTTAGTTTGGGCAGTTAGCACGATCCATAATAATCACTACACAATGTAATTATTAATAAGACCTTAGACATACTGGTGATATTGTACTATACTGCATTAGGCTGACAGGTGAAACAATAGAATATGAATTCCTCTTCAATCAGAAATTAGTTAGTGACATCACGCACGTGGTGGAGTAATTTTAATTAATCTGTAAGAGATGGAATCTGTTAGAATTTTTCGTTCTACAAAAAACATTTTGGTATAGATTATGGACATGGCATCTGAGGACTATTTCCAATTAATTTTGCTTTATTATTTTTTATCATCTAACGTTAGACTTCCAAAGGCGATGAATTTCAAAAATGAGTGCTGTGGGGGCAGGGCGCGCATGGGCGGGAGTTTTTATTCTAAATCTAAAGTTCATTTAAATTTAGAATAGCTAACGTTAATAGAACAATTATTTTCCAGAGTTGTGCTGAACAATAACCGGCTCTATTCACACATTGGCTCAATCGAACATTAGCTGATTCGGACATAGGCCTTCTTATATAACGTTACAGCTCCTGCAGTCAATGTCTAACGTTAAATTAGTTGACGGTTGCGGTGCATGTAAAAAATGAACTACTTTATTCAAGCACTTTGTCTAACTTTGTTAGACAAACAGACACAACACTCATTAAATTTACCTTACATCACAGTGAAATAATAACAAAATTAACTTTGCATTTGTCAAACAGTCACCATATATATTGCGATAGTCTGGTTTGGCTAGCCTATAGCTTTAGTTAACACCTGCACAAACACTGTAAAGTAATAGCCTAACTTAGTTGTCCATCCTGCCACTAACCATAAATGTGAATGAAAAACACATATTCACGTTAAAAATAATACAATTTCGAATGCTTACCGTGTTTTTAAAGTGTTTTTTCTGGACCACAGACCGTCTTGACGTCTTGACATTCGAGGCGCGTAATGGCGGGTGGAAAAACGCGAGCAAGGAGTTAGTTGATGTGACGTCATGTAGTCACGTGACATGAAAACTTTGGTTTGAAGTAAAAAAAATATTTAATTCAAATTGTTGCTTTTAATTTAGTCTAGGGTGTTCGTTATTTACTTTAAGGAAAACTGAACAAAACAGGTTTAAACCTGAAACCATGATTTTCACTTAGTCCAATATAAAAATGCACTTTAAATAAACGACACCATAGTTTCACTTTTTTCAGTGTAGCTATGATGTTAATGAAGGGCAAAGCTTTGTCTCCGCTAGCCTGCTAACTAACATTACAGAATGTAGCGTTTACTTTAGTAAGACTATTCAACGCCCCTTAGGAAAATTATCCATGATTTTGTGATCGATTAATGGTAAAAATAAAACACGCCACTCTGAAATGTCCTGTGAAATCCGTGCTTGAAATCCGTTCAGCGCAATCCTCTTGTTCGTTAACATTGTCAGGGTCTGAATCGGGTTTGAAATTGGTTTGACGCCATCTTTAATATTTACGTCTGAGTAGATCTCGCGGTTATGAAGGGATGGGACATTTCCCGCTTAAGTGCTGCCAATCACAACACACTGGGCCAACTAACCAATCACAGCACATTCGTATTTCGGAAGGAGGGGCTTCATCGAAAACGACACGGATTTGAATTTGCATTTCCTTCCTTATTCATTTAACTTTTGGTGTGAAAGGGCCTTAACATTTGCCAACACTTTTTTGTTGTATTATTAAAAAGCAAGCAAACAATCCCAGGTGAGAAAAATGTACGTAAAAGTAGCGTAACGTATTACTTTCTATAAAAAGTAACAAAGTAATGCAATTACTGTGAGTAATGCGAGTTTATATCCCACAATTCTGAGAAAACGTTTTTTTCTCAGAATTGTACTTAATTGCGAGTTATAAAGTCACAATGGTCAGATCTAAACAATCAATTGCGAGAGAAAAAAAGTAAATGTTGCGAGATGTAAACTCGCAATAAAATAAACTTATATGCACAGACAAGATTAGTAAGCAGTTTTCTCAGATATAGTCTTGTTAACTTTCCATTTATTCAGTGCAATGTCTCATCTCATTGACGTCCATTCTAAGTGCATTACTGTACACATGATTTTTATTGTGAATTCAAATCATTTTCTGATGAGTTTCTGATGCTGTCAGTAGGACTTCAACTTGTTTTGAACATGGAACATTCCTCGAAAATGTGATGTAGTTGGTTTGGTTTTGTTCATTATGTGATTTCCAGTTTGTTAATCAATTTGTCACCACTGAAATTATAAATACCTTCTATGGACAAACAGTTTATCACTTTTGTGAGACCAAATATGAGACATTTTAATATATATTTTTTAAACCATGTATTAACAAAGCTGTGCAGGGCGACCCCAAGCAAAAGTACGTGCACGTACAGAAGACATTTGACCACATTTGATTTGTCAGTAAGGGGTGATTGTATTTACCCATAAATGTGTTTGTAAGAATATTCTCTTACTTGAAAGGTAGTTTAGAAATTAGTTGTCTGGTCAGGGTTTTTATTCTTCTATGTGTTTGAAAAGTTTTGTAGCTTATGTTTTTAGAGAAAAGGCTGTTTTTTACTTGTCAAACTGATTTATTTTTGATTGGATCTATGGATTGTATTAATGTCATTGCGTTTATTCGAATGTTAAAATGGATTCAAGAAGATCTAGGTATGAACTTATTTTTTAATTTTGTGACGTGTTGTCTAAACGTACGGAATCCGAAAAGGTATATTACGCTTTAGATATCTGACTGTTTCATTTGGCTGTATCTTTGATATGAAAAAAACGTCTGTGTTTCAGTAGCTTTTACGGTTTTATATTTCAAAAAAAAGAGAGAGAAGCCCAAAAAGGATATTAAAAAAACTAAAATTGTCTGTGTAATTTTGCATGGGTTTGCCATAGTTGATGATTATACAGCATAAAGGGTATTATGAAGATTCGGGTATATTTCGTTTTGTTATCCATTCTTTTTTGTTATTAGGTGTTGGTCTTATTTTGTCTGGTGTTTTTGTAATTTCGATGATTTATTGTTTTGTTTATCATGTCAGATTGTGAATTATTTTCTGTGTTCTCGACTCATGTGGTGAAAGTATCTGGTTTCATGGCTGCTCTTCAATAATCACCAGCAAAAATCTATGTAATTTCATTGTTTTCGATTTGACGCAGGTCTTATGATACTGAAACTAAAATAGTTGAAAGAGAACTGATTTTGTTTTGTTTTGCAATATTCCTAGATCTCAGTCTTAACCTCAAACTGTATTTTAATGGACTAACATCAGCTGGCCGATACACACCGTGTTCATTGTGTGTACAAGGCAGATCAGGGTAAATAACAGCATAGTTCATGTGTTTTATTTTGTAACTCACATAAAATAGAGTATACAGCTGTCTCAGAGGGCAAATGTGTCCCGCAGTGAGATGTACAGATATTTATTTTTTACACCGTATTTATGGATTAAGGGAATGTGCCAGATTTTCAAGCATTGCTTTTTCTTTTTTCTTTTTTTTAGACATGCCATTATGAGTTCAAATCTCTTTATCGCTGTTCTGTTGTTTAAAATGTTATGCAACATCTAAAGTTTTGTTATGAAAATGATACAAATCTTATATGTATTGTACAGATTCCACTGATGAACAAGATACAAATATACACATGGACAGATGCTTAAATTTTGTATCTTTGTCATTTTAATACAATAAAATGTGACTGAAACGAAAACTGTCAACTATAAATTTTTCTACTTGGTTAGTTGCTTTTTTATGCTTTCTAAACAATTAAAGTTCATTACTTGAACACAGGAGTCAGTATCATCAATCCTTTTTCCATCGTCTGTCTTAAAGTCCCCCTGTGGTCAAAATCAAGTTTTTAATGTTGTTCACATGTCACATGTGGTGTTTTAATATGCTTTAAGACAAACTATGTGCAAATTCATGTCAACACCATTGCTGAGTATCTTTAAAACTTTAAAACTGCGGTGAATCAAAGACAGTCTCAAAAACACGGTTTGAAATCGGTGGTGTTTCTGACGTCACAAACTACTTTGTAACCAATCGCGTCATTAACGTGCCGGCGGACTTTTGCATATCATTAACAATGCTGTGAAGCAGGAGAGTCTCAAGAGAAGCAAGGTTATCCCAGTATTTTCTTCTGTTGATATGAAAAATCAGGTAGATTTAGCAATATAGCGGGTGTATGATGTATATTAAGATGTAATGATGAACTATATGCCTTTCTCCACTGACGTTCTGAGTTGTTCAAAGCGTTTCTGATGATTTTTAGAAGGCAGCTGTGAGACTCTGAGATGCGAACAGCAACAGGTTTGTGTGACAATTAGCAACACATTATTAGCTGTTTGATAATGTAGTCAAGCAAAAGGCTAATCAGATTAATTACAGTTATGTGTCCGGCGTTGTAAAGAGCGATACCATTGTGCAGTGTTTACCTCAGTAAGTTGGCTGAGTGAACCTCTGAGCTGGCGAGTGAGTGGAGGCGGGGCTAATTAGCATATTCATGGTTCCACATACTAAATGAAGTGTAGTTACAATCAAGCTATTTTAAGGCATGAAGACATTTTTTTTTCACATGAAAATTTGTTTAAATATGTTATTTTTGTGATCAAAGATGGGTTTTAAGGGATATATATTTTAACCTGATTCACTATGGTAATAAGTGTTATTAAGTGTTTATGTTAGACCTGGCAGGATGGTTTTCGCTGGAAATTGCGTACTTGTGTCACTCACCCGTGCGTGTCTTGTCATATCAATAAATAGAGAAAAATTGCTCCGGCTACTTTAACGCAAATTATAGTGAGGGAGTGGTCAGGGCCGGCCCGTGGCATAGGCAGTATAGGCAAATGCTAAGGGCGCCGGCGCCTTATACCCTAGGGGGGGCGCCAGAGCCGCGTAAGGAACTTTCCGCTTTTATTGTAACATGCAACATGTGGCGCGCGCCGCGCCACAAAGCAGGATGGGAAACCACTTCCACCAATCAGACTTCTTTTACCCGCGGCGCCATTCGGTTTTCGTTTTTATTGCATCAATAAAAATTAATATGTCAAAGCGTCCCAAATTATCTGGTGCCCAGGGGAGGAAAAAAAGAAAAGAAGAGGAGGAAAAACGCGACAAAGACAAAGGTATGTTACAGTAAAGATGTTGTTAATGATATTATTTTGATGTTACAGAACGATGAACAATAATGCCATTAGTCATTAGCATACATGGTTAGCTAATCTATAAATAACCAGCGCTATCTGCTAGTTCTAACCATAATATTAACAGTCAATGGTTCTAACAGATAAGCCTAGCGCTATTATTATAGAAACTAGTAATATGAGTACCTTGCTCGGACAAATGTGTAAATATTAGATCTAATCAGTAGGTGTATTAATGTTAATTTCATTGACATCATTATCTCACGTTTTCCCAGCTTGTAATAATCAATCAAAATACCATTAATAATCATAATAATAATTCCATAGTTGTAACGCCAGCTGTTAACTGTGTTACAGCTCATATTGTCTATAAAGTGTGTTTGTTTATCATGTTAAAATTTACACCTGTGGCTGTGTTAAAGTGCACATCATTAATGTTAGAGCATAACTTAGCATTCCCACATGCAATATTATACTGCAGTTAAGTAAATACAGAAATGTAGGGGAGCGCGGGGCACAACCTAACGCGGGGTTAAATGTAACACGGACCTTTTACATAGTTAGTCGGGATCAAGCCGGTTGTGTTTCCACTCTTTTTCTCGCGCTGCCAGAAGACGGTCTCCCGCGAATTTGCGGAAAGTTTTGATAAGATTTCATGAAGATGCTGGACAAAGAGTGTTTTGACACCATGCAAGTAAATTTTTTCATCATAGGTTTTTTTCGGTTTCTGAGTTGGGTGTGTACGTCACTAAATCTAACTTTATATTGCCTTAATAACTGTCTTGTTGGCTAAAACATAGGACCGTTTTGAAACATGTCAGCAACTCCTAGCAACTGTTAGCTAGGCTTAAAATATGTTTTACACAGCGGGGTTAGATGTAGCACAGTGTTACAAACAAGCCGCCAAGTGTACAATGATAATCAAATGAAAACAGGGAGCCACACAACTTCTAGGTTTGAGTATTTATTTATATATTTAACTTTGTTGGACTTTCACAAACAATGTTGGAATTTTTATTTTTATTTTTTTATTTAGTTTACTATGCATTGATCACTTGTTTCTTTTTTTTTAAAATATAGCCTGGTTTTAATGCAATAAACCCTTTAATTTTTTTATTAAAATTTGTTATTAAGTTTTTATTATTATTACTGTTATTATTATCAATAATAATAATTTTACATGCAGCTGCCACACATAAATGTAATTCAATTGCAATTAAAATATTTGATGATTTTATTTATTTATGTATTGCTTGCAAAACTGTGCAGCCCTTTTCTATGTCTCTATCCATGATATTGATCCATAATAGAAGGATGATTGGATGAAGGATGGATGTATGGATATCTATCTATACAGATGCACAAACAATATCAAACAGATAAAATAGTACTGAATTATGTGTGTTACACACAAGTGTTACAACTAACCCCTCTGTCTGTTACAATTAACCCCGCATATGGGGTAGGTTGTAACATTTGCACTTCTGTCACTTTCAGTGCAACTGTACGAAAATGGAAGCTCCTAGAAAAAAACTTTAAGTGTTCATATGTAGCAGAGATGTGTATGTTGCTTGTGTAAAAAAAAAAGATGAATCTAACTTAATTATTTTTTAAATAATTGAGCCAAAACCAAAATGTGTTAGGTTGTGCCCCGCTCTCCCCTACCCCAGCATGTGGGTTGCTTTGAGAATCTCTGCCACTCTTCCTGTTACAGTGGCTGCTGCTGAAAGAAGCTTCTCAAAGCACAAACTGATTAAAACTTACCTGAGATCTACTATGATGCAAGAACGTCTCAGTGGACTTGCCATCATAAGCATCAACCATGTGGTCTCTAATCAGTTGTCATATGATGATGTTGTAGATGACTTTGCCTCAAGAAAATCCAGGAAAGTCAAGCTGTAGCAAGTCATATGAGATTAAGGAGGTGGTGGTGTAGTTTCTGAAGTAATTAAGGCAGGACCAAAAACACCAATAGAGCTCTTTTTAAGATCATCTTTTCGTTTTTTTAATTCAAATCCTTGTAGTATTTCTGTGCCTACTTAAAGATACAAATAGATAAGATAAGATAGATAGATAAGATAAGATAGATAAGATAAGATACTAATGTCTTATTTTGCACAGTGCCGTATTTCTATTGTATTTAAGTTAATGTCACTTGTTTACACTTTTCATTTCGGGAGTATTAAAATGTAATACTTTATATAAGCTATCTATATTGTATTTCATATGTTGAGTTCATTTTTTTTTATTTGTTTCTTTAATTATTATTTTTATAATTAGTATTTTGAATGTGCAATTGTTTTAGTTAAATAAAAGAATGTCTAAAACAAAGCAATTAGGTTTCTTGTGAGTATATGTACACTAACAGTGCAAGTACTACTGCGATGCAAGGGGGCGCGGGGGGCGCCACTCAAAATCTTGCCTAGGGCACCAAATCGGTTAGGGCCGGGCCTGGGAGTGGTACAGGTTAGTTGTCACAACGAGCGAGAAAGGTTGACATGGAGCAGCGACATCTCCAACCTCCGGGAATCACCCTTTTTGTAGAAAAAAACAACTCAGAGGAGCCTCTGCTGTCAAAATCGTCTTGGCATTTCAGAGATGGCAAGAACCGAGGGATTTGAAATGTTGTAAAAGTGACCTGGAGATGGTGTTTTTATTTCTCAACGGGTGAGGAAGGTATTTTATTGAACAGATAAATTACCATATGTAGATGTCTAACAGAGCTCATTTCATTATGGTTGTAGTGCTGTGCTGGAATTTATTTTCAAGGAAGTACACTCAAAAAAATTTATTAATTACCCTTAATTTAATTGAATAACGTTTTTACACAATTTGATTTACTTTATCTAAAAAAAAAATCTGTTTAGTTGAGTCAACACAATTTAGTTGGTTTATGGTCATATAATTCTATTATAGTATGTTTAACTTAACTTTTTCAACTTTAGTATGTTTAACTTAACTTTTTCAACTTTTTTTAGAGGTAAAATGTTTAACTTTAACATTTTATCAATGTTGGTCCAACTTAATTTTTTATTAATTTCATGAGATTTCATTTTCATACATTCAAATAAGCAGTTTCATCATTATTATACACAATGTATATAGTGAATAAATGAGAAAAGATAGGTATCAATATTGACTTTAGTAATGATCACTGAGTGTCCACAGCCTAATCTTCTGCATAATGGTAACCACAACATTCAAAAACAGAATCTCTAAATGTCCAACTGCACATAAAACACTATAACATCTTTCCATTCACTGAAAAACACATAAAATAACACTTACTCCTTACATTTACTCTCCTAATGTCCCCTTGCAAAGCATGCTGGGAACTACAGATCCACTGCCCAGTTAGTAGTCGACAAAAATGATGCATGTAGTTTAAACCCAAATGAATTAAGCAAATTATATTTAGCACATTTTAATTAATTAACCTTAACACTAATTTTATGAGTGTACTGTGTTCTATTAATGGGTAATGCTACAGTAACTTCTTCAGCTAGTCGACGAGATCCTTTCCATCTAGTAGTGAATGTTTTATGTGCAGTAGTGAAATCTCTCTCTCTCTCTCTCTCTCTCTCTCTCTCTCTCTCTCTCTAATGAGAAATAACGTCTCGGTTACGTATGGTAACCCTCGTTCCCTGAGTAGGGAAATGGAGACGTCTCGTCGGAGGAGTTTCCAACGAATTGGGATCACGCTAGGGAGACCAATTGCCTTCGAGTGAATTAAAACGAGCCAATAAATATTGGCATGCGGGATTTGCATTCCGCGTCCCGCCTGTCAATGCGGGTATAAAGCGGAAGCGAGCGCACACACATTTGCTTTACGCTGAGGAGCCGGACGGTGTCCAGTCCTCCGCGAAGGTACAGCAAGCATGGCGACGGGACGAGACGTCTCCGTTCCCTACTCAGGGAACGAGGGTTACCATACGTAACCGAGACGTTCCCTTTCGTATGGGAACTCCTACGTCTCGTCGGAGGAGTTTCCAACGAATTGGGATCCCAAATAAAACGCCATGGTGCTGGCCCCTTCCAGCGCCCAGCTGAGCTCCCCGCCAAGCAGTTTCATCTTTAGGGCGGGGGCTAGCTAGGAAGAAATCACACTGCTGTTCCGCAAGACCCGCTCAGAGGATTTGGATAACACTGGGGAAACGTGCCCATGTGGGAACGTTGCGGAGCCCCCGGCCAGCCTGAAGGGAGGCACTGAATACACATATGAACTAGCCCGTAGGGTAGTAAAACATATGGGAGTCCTCGAGGTAGTCCCAGCCCGTAGGGTGGGGAGCATACTCAGCAAGGACGACAGAGTGAGTCTGTCGAGGGGAAGACACGGGGCTAGCCCGTAGGGTAGCAGGAACGTGGAAAATGACCACGAGGAAGTCATCGTGAAGGTCACCCAGTCTACTAGCAACTTCTTAAGAGAGGTAATAGACCTAGCATCAGGCGGTCCGCCACGCCTGATGCCGAGGGGTGATGGAGGAGCTCAGAAGGTTAGCCGTTTGTTGGGGAACCAAGGAGCAAAAAGGCGCACGGATCCAGCTCATAAGGCGGAATGGCGTAGCAAGCCGACAGAACCTATTCCCTCGCGCCACTGACCGTAGCGAGTAAACGGGAGGAAACCGGTTCAGCACGTAAGCTATAAAATCTGGCAAACGTGTTAGGTGTCGCCCAGCCCGCAGCTCTGCAGATATCTGTCAGCGAGGCGCCTTGCCCCAATGCCCAGGAGGAAGCAACACTCCTAGTGGAGTGAGCCGTCAACCTGGGAGGGCAAGGCATGTCCTGGGATTCATAAGCCCGGACGATAGCATCCACTAGCCAGTGGGCTAACCTCTGCTTGGAGACAGCCTTCCCCTTCTGCTGGCCTCCGTAACAGACGAAGAGCTGCTCTGAGGTCCTGAAGCTTGCGTTCTGTCCACATAACAACGTAGAGTATGTACGGGACAGAGAAAAGCCAGGGCTGGGTCTGCCTCCTCCACGGGCAGCGCTTGCAGGTTCACTACCTGATCTGCAAATGGAGTGGTAGGAACCTTGGGCACATATCCGAACCGGGGTCTCAGTACCACGTGAGAAAGGCCCGGTCCGAACTCTAGGCACGATTCGTTGACCGAAAAAGCCTGCAGATCCCCGACCCTCTTGAAGGAAGCTAGAGCCAATAGAAGAGCGGTCTTTTCAGACAAAACTTTTAACTCTATGTCATTTAAGGGCTCAAATGGGGGCCTTTGAAGCGCTCTCAGCACGAGGGCTAAGTCCCAAGAGGGTACAGGGTGCAAATTACGAGGAGGATTTAACCTCCTAGCACCCTTAAGGAATCTGATGATCAGGTCGTGCTTCCCTAACGACTTCCCGTCGATCACATCATGATGGGCAGCTATTGCGGCCACATATACTTTGAGGGTGGAGGGAGACAGCCTTCGCTCCAACCCGTCTTGTAAAAAGGAAAGCACGACACTGATCGGGCAAGTTCGGGGGTCTTCCCGGCGGGAAGAGCACCAGACGACGAACAGGTTCCACTTCAACGCATAGAGGCGCCTCGTAGAGGGGGCTCTAGCGGAAGCGATGGTATCTACCACGGCCTGTGGTAGGCCATCTAGAACCTCCGCGTCCCGTCCAGGGACCAGACATGGAGTCTCCACAGGTCTGGACGCGGGTGCCAAAGAGTGCCCCGTCTCTGAGAAAGCAGATCCTTCCTCAGAGGAATGGGCCAAGGAGGTGCTGTCGCAAGGAGCATGAGTTCCGGGAACCAGGTCCGGTTGGGCCAGTACGGCGCAACTAGCAAGACCTGCTCCTCGTCCTCCCTGACTTTGCACAGTGTCTGTGCGAGAAGGCTCACTGGGGGAAACGCATACTTGCGTGGGCCCCGGGGCCAGCTGTGTGCCAGTGCATCCGTGCCGAGGGACCCTGCGGTCAGGGAATAGAACAACTGGCAATGGGTCGTGTCCGGAGAGGCAAACAGATCTATCTGAGCGGCTCCGAAGATTCCCCATATCAGCTGAACCACCTGGGGATGGAGTCGCCATTCTCCCGGAAGGGGCGGCTGCCGTGAGAGCTCGTCGGCTGCACGGTTGAGCACACCAGGGACGTGAATGGCCCGAAGCGACCTCAGATGCTTCTGACTCCATAGGAGGAGATGGCGGGCGAGTCGCGACATACGACGGGAGCGTAGACCCCCTTGATGGTTGATGTACGCCACGGTCGCAGTGCTGTCCGTACGGACCAGTACATGCCTGTGCAGAAGCAGCCCCTTGAGGCGGCACAAGGCTAAGCGTACTGCTTGCAACTCTAGGCAATTGATGTGCCAATGCAGCTGAGGCCCCGTCCACAGACCTGAGACTGCATGCCCGTTGTACTTGGCCCCCCATCCGCTGGCAGAGGCATCCGTGAAAACCACAGCATGCCTGGACACCTGGACTAAGGGTACTCCGGCCCGTAGAAAGGCAGGGTCCGCCAAGGACTGAAGGTTTGGCGACAGTGCGGGGTAATGTTGACCCGGAACGTGCCGCTCTGCCACGCCCATCTCGGGACGCGATCGTGAAGCCAGCGCTGAAGCGGTCTCATATGCAACAGACCGAGCGGCGTTACTGCGGCTGCGGCTGCCATATGCCCCAGGAGCCTCTGAAATTGCTTCAGTGGACCACTGACCTGCCTCGAAAAGACCTGAGGCAGTTGAGCACTGACTGAATGCGCTCCTCTGTGAGGCGCGCAGTCTGACTGACCGAGTCCAACTCCATACCGAGATAAGAGATCCTCTGCGTGGGGCAGAGTTTGCTCTTGTCCCGGTTGACCTGAAGTCCCAACCGGCTGAGGTGCCGGAGCACCAGGTCCCTGTGATCGCACAACAGATCTCGTGAGTGAGCTATTATCAGCCAGTCGTCGAGATAGTTGAGAATGCGAACGCCATTTTCTCTCAAGGGAACAATGGCCGCCTCCACGACTTTCGTGAAGACGCGGGGCGACAGGGCCAAGCCGAAGGGTAGGACCTTGTACTGATATGCCTGACCCTCGAACGCAAACCGAAGAAACGGCCTGTGTCGAGGCAGAATCGAGACATGAAAGTACGCGTCCTTCAGGTCGATCGCTGCAAACCAATCCTGGGGACGGATGCACTCGAAGATGCGTTTCTGCGTAAGCATCTTGAATGGGAGCTTGTGAAGGGCCCGATTCAAAACACGCAGATCCAGGATTGGTCGTAACCCACCGCTTTTCTTGGGTACAATGAAGTAAGGGCTGTAGAACCCAGACCTCATCTCGGCTGGAGGGACCGGCTCGATCGCGTCCTTCGCCAGCAGGGCAACGATCTCTTTCCTCAGGACAGGGGCGTCGCCACTCCGCACTTGGGTGAAGAGGACACCCCTGTACCTGGGAGGCCGGCGGGCAAACTGAATTGCATAGCCGAACCGGATGGTGCGAATGAGCCACCTGGACGGTCTCGGAAGCGCTATCCAGGCTTCGAGAGACTGAACCAAAGAGCCCACTCGGACCACCGGCGTACCCGCGGGGGGGCAGCGAGGTGGAAGGCAGGGACCCGCCCTCGGAGGCATTGTTGCGGCCGAAGGTGGGGTCTGTGTGTGTGGTGCAACACTTACCTGCTTCCACGGGGGGGCAAGCAGCAGGAAGGCCCATCTTTCTCTGGGGCGTTCGATTGCTGACTGTCCCGAGGCGAAGGTAGGAGGGGAAACGAGGAGCGAGGCTGGGAGGCGTCGAGTCCTGGCTTCCGCGCCTCCTTGCCTGGCGACAGATGAAAGTGACGAGGCCGTAGCGGCTACACTGGCATCTGAGCGCTTTGGCCAGCGACAGACGAGAGCGACGAGGCCGTAGCGGCGTCACTGCCATCTGAGCGCTGGGGCGAGGGGAATGAGAGCGGCGAGGCAACGTGGCGGCGCACACTGTCATTCTCACCCTCTAGGAGGGGAAACGAGGAGTGAGGCCCGGGGGCGTCAAGTCCTGACTTCCGCGCCTCCTTGGCCAGTGACAGACGAGAGTGACGAGGCCGTAGCGGCGTCACTGCCATCTGAGCGCTGGAAGAGGGGGAAAGGAGTGGTGAGGCATGGGAGCATCACTCACTGCAGTCCGCACCTCTTGTGACCCAGAGATGGAAGAAATCGCTCTATTGAAAATGTGGGTACCACTGGACTCTGGGAGCCAGCAGCGGAACAGGAACTGAACAAATTCTCCACCCGGCCCTCCTCCGGGGGTGGGAGAGGCGAGGACACCATCTCCCTGAGAGCAACTTCCTCCAACCCTGTGTCACCCGTCTCAGGGCTGCTGAGACAGGTGGCGCCGTCCTCCTGCGAAAGCTAGACGTCACCATAAAGCTGGCTGACATCTTTTTCACAGGGGGCTGACACCCTTGGCGACAAACAGACCGAGGAGAAACCAGGAGTGAGTCGACTTTTTTCATATCGGGTCAGCTCCTGGTCTCCTCAACCTGCTTCTGAACTGTGGAGAGCCGCTGGGCACAGTCCCCAACAGTGTCGCCGAAAACGGCAAACCCTGTGAGATAGGAGCACCGAGAAAGCGAACTTTGGCGATGTCTCGTACCCCACAAGGCCTAGCCGTGGGATGCTTCTGGACCACCAGTGTGGACATCGTCTGACCGAGGGCCAGTGCTATAACTTGCACAGCTCAACCCCGACTCAGAACTACCCTTGTGTAGTCAAAGCCACCCCAGCCACTAAGGGCAGTGAGAGAGGAAAAAAACTTTCTGCAGATTTTGGCATGTCTGGCTTTCCACAGCACCAACATGCTTCCATACTGCTAAAAGCCTTTTTCACACGCATCCGGGCAGGCACGGGGGCGGGGCAAGGCGATTACGCGTTGCACTGCGCCCCCAGAGTAGCCCAGGAAGTGTGGCTGTCAAGTCTGAATCCGATTCAGCACGAGCACACACACCATTACTGCGGGAACTCAGCGTCATCATTTCCAGAGTGTAACAGCCCTCTCTCCGATGCAGCGATCGACATCTGATCCTCCCCTGGAGCCCTGAATGAAATAGCTGGTCCCTCATGAGAAGAACCAGAGATTCCACCCGAAAGCTGCCAGGCATGCAAAACAGTGAACGTGGCCATACCTGATGGCACACGGCACGCTGAGCGCTCAACCCCTCGAGAAAGGCAAGCGAACAACGTGCCGACGTGGTCATGCTCTCGTAAGAGAGCATAAACCACCCACGAACACAGTCTCAGCATGTTTGCGATGCGCTAGAGGAGTGAGTGTTCCGAGGAGGTGGTCTCGTCAGAG
The DNA here is from genome assembly GCA_030578255.1 of Tiaroga cobitis. NCBI lineage: Eukaryota > Metazoa > Chordata > Actinopteri > Cypriniformes > Leuciscidae > Tiaroga > Tiaroga cobitis. The sequence goes on along the minus strand of CM060607.1, from coordinate 39,270,597 downwards.
AACACTCACTGTAATCCTCTAATCACCAATACTATTAGCCAAAATAGCCCTCCACCGTTGGCCACCAGAAGAGGAACTAGATCGGGGAACAGTCAAAGGCGCGCATCTAGAGCGCCGAATGACGCGCGCTGGGTTGCCGTGACAACCCGCGCTGTCAGCCGGCAGCTCGACGGCACACGGCACGCTGGGCGGCTCAAGCCCTTACGAGAAAGGGGAGACGACCAACGCGCCGACGTGGTCAAGCTCTCACGAGAGAACATAAACCACCCACGAACGCAGTCTCATCATGCTTAAGCCCAGGCACGTGAAACAGTGATCGTGGCCGTCAAATGAGGACAGGAAACGACCGCATCCAGAAACACACGGGTGAAACGTCATCCTGAAAAGGACGCAATCTTCACCCGTGTTGCTCTTTTCACAGAAAACGCTCTCTTATTGTGCTGAAGCACACAGGGATAAACGCGGCAACACAGCGGGGAAACTGCAAGCCCGCTGTGCGCACTCAACCGAATACCAGCTGTGACAACAGCTTTTTGAAAAAACAGCAGATCGCGTGAAGCAGCAGCTGGTACCCGGGAGATCGCGAAGATCGCTGAAGCGCCGTCACACCAACACAGAGAGGTCTCGGAGAAAACAGCAGACTCGTTGAGCGTGAAGATAAATTATTAATCTTGAAGCTCATCCACTCAGAGGACACAACCGTTCGGCTCCGAAGCTAAAAGCAAATGTGTGTGCGCTCGCTTCCGCTTTATACCCGCATTGACAGGCGGGACGCGGAATGCAAATCCCGCATGCCAATATTTATTGGCTCGTTTTAATTCACTCGAAGGCAATTGGTCTCCCTAGCGTGATCCCAATTCGTTGGAAACTCCTCCGACGAGACGTAGGAGTTCCCATACGAAAGGGAACCATATTCATCCACAGTCACTCAGAGCCGAAGCACAACCAAACCAATGTTCTTCCGCAAAATACATGCAGTTTTGTTTTTCAACCACTAGACGGCCCTAGTTACCTTGCTATGAGAAACTGTAATTCAATGATCATTTAGTCATAGTTATATCTGTTTTATTATCACCAAATGCATCATAAAAAGAGTTAATGCAAGTTAAAAACCGCAATACAGTTCAAGGGGGAAACAGCTCAGTGCTGATAAAATACAAAAAACTTTATTCAAGCAAATTCGTCATTGTTATTTTGGTCAATGTGAAAAGATAAATCGTTCTGTACGAAATTAATCTATTACACTGTAAAAAAAAATTTTTTGCTTTAACTTAAAGTAAGTAATCTGGTTGCCTTAATATTTTAAGTTCATTGAAATTAATAAAAAAAGTTAATACAATGAAGGAGATTGATTTAATCAACAGAAACTCAAATGATGCTATCTGAACCACATAAATTATCAAAGTTGATTTGAAAAAGAAAAAAAATGTTGTGATTAAATATTTTTTTACAGTGTACAATTTAATGTTGCTTATCATGACCTCCATATGGTGCTATATTATTTGAGACCTTTTTCTATGGTAACAGTATTTGTGAAAAGCCATCATCAGTGTACACAGTGTACACAACACAACTTCTCGTCCAGGCCCTGGTAATTTCTAGGCTTGATTACTGCAATGCTCTTCTGGCTGGACTTCCATCATGTGCAACTAAACCTCTACAAATCTGTTACCAATCTGTTACCTTAAATTATATGTTTATCTCTGTAAAGCTGCTTTGAAACAATCCATTGTTAAAAGCGCTATATAAATGAAGGTGACTTGACTTGACTTGACTACAAATGATCCAGAATGCTGCAGCTCGGCTGGTCTTCAACGAGCCCAAAAGGGCCCACGTCACTCCTCTGTTCATCTCTCTGCACTGGCTACCACTCGCTGCTCGCATCAAGTTCAAGGTGTTGACACTTGCTTACAGATTGACCACAGGATCAGCTCCCTCCTCCTTCCACTCACTACTACAAGTCTACATACCTACCAGAAGCCTACGATCGGTCAATGAGCGACGGCTCGTGGTACCATCAAAGAGAGCCTCAAAATCACTCTCCAGAACATTCTCATTTACGGTACCATGCTGGTGGAATGATCTGCCCACCCTCATCTGGAATGCAGAATCCCTGACAGCATTCAAAATACAACTGAAAACTCTTCTCTTCCGTGAGCACTTAACGTAAAAACAAAAAAAAATCTTTCCTTTTCCTTTAAATCCTTGCTTATCTGGCTTATGCTACTCCGAGCAATGTCTGAACTTTGTATTTTGAGCACTTCTTGCGTTGTTTTTGTCTATTCATGATGACTCGCTTGGTTTAGTCCTCAGTTGTAAGTCGTTTTGGATAAAAGCGTCTGCTAAATTACTAAATGTAAATGTAAAATGTAAATGTGTACAAAGCATTTTATAATACATGTGCAGGGTTCTCTTACGAGAGGTTCTCTCGTATTGCGTAAGTTTAGCTTACGCTACGGGTAAAGTTAAAGCCAAAAATTATCCTTAATTTTGTATATATTGTCAACGCAGTGCAGCAGCTACAGACCTAGAGCAGGCTGTCTAGCGTGCTCATTGGCTGCCTTGCAGCAACTGCAGCAGCCTACCAGTGAGCCTGGCGTGACGTCACGCCCAATGGTGGCGCTTCGCGCCCACTACGCATCACAGCCCGCGCAAAGGGGTGTGGCTTAGTGTATAAAAGCGGCGCTTAGTGGCTGCTTCCCTGATTTTTCATCTCTTCAGCGAAGCTCTTCATACCGCTGGATCCGAGAGAAGCCACCGCCGTCGAATCCAGCGACTGCCAGCAGAGGAAAGCGCCTGAGAAAGCCGGTCGACTTCTCGCCGCCTTCAGCCTTCCGTGCCAGCAACGCTATCCGGCGACAATATCCTTTACTGCTCTTTTTCACTGTATTTACTGTGTGTGTGTGTGCTCGCCGCTGCGAATCACACTTTTCTAAAAGAGCGCGAGCGTTCTTGTAAGAATGCCTCACACGTCCTGTGGCTCGTGCCGAGCCCCGCTCAGCGTCAGAGACCGGCATGTGTTTTGCGCTCTCTGCCTGGGCCCGGACCACACAGCCCTCGCACGTCGGGGGGCTGCGTCCACTGTGAGGAACTATCTATGTCGACCCTGCGGGCTCGTCTAGACCTCTTAACGGCAAAGCTGTCTCTCCGCCATCTGCTGGACCGCGCAAAAAGAAGCGCCGTGCACAGAGACTGCCGGAGCCTGATGTGGCACTCAAACGCTCGCCGGAACGACTCCCTCGAGCTTTTTTCTCTCCTTCCCGCCCCCCTCCCGGACGCGCAGCCACCGGCTCCCGCCCGCGCTGCCGCCGCCTCAGGGTACGAGGCGCTTGATATGGATGAGGACACGCCGCTAATAGCTGTTCCAATCACGGCTAGCTTCTCTACGTACGAGAAAGCTATCGCGTCCCAGGCGCATGCGTATCTCACCGGGGGAAAAGGGAAGAGTGGTCTAGTCCCGCCGAGGCCGGACTAACCCCTATCTCTCAATATTGCAGCTATGAGCCTGTTATATAACATGCACTCCTGCAAACTAACGGCGACACAAAGCTGTGATGACGCTTTCTTATCTGCTCGCGCTAACTTAAGCTTACGTTGTTTCCCCTGTGGCTCACTAGCGAAACCCTAAGCTTTCGCGCCAGAGACCCGTGTTCGAATCCCGGCTCTGGCAGAAGAAAAAATTTATGCGGCTCTCCTCTTTGAGCTCGCGGACAGTTTTTCTTACGTACAGAAAGCACTGTTTAAAGCCGCGGCCGGACCGCCGTCAAACTATCTCGCCATGTCAGTCCCCCTGGAAAGGGCTACTGCAGTGGAGTATTTGGCAGCCAACGAGTCGGTAATGTTACCCGCTCGCCTGCACACAACCGCCGTTTTTACGGCAGCCCAGAGAAATCTCAGAAGAGTGTAATGTCTGGTATCTGGCTCATGCCGTTGGTGTTTCAAGTGTAGAAAAAGTGCCCACGTCTCAGTGTTCACCCCTACACACAAGCACTGTACCCCCGTGTCTCACACTCGCAGAGCCCACTCTCTTAAAGCTGGCAAATGTCGCTTGAGTGTTAGATGCAGGTATCGTGCCCACAACCTTGTGTTCACGTCCATCCTCTGCTCGCTCTGTCACAGTACAAGTGCTCACTCGACGTTCCCCATTCAAAGCAATCGGGTCGTCATATATGAAACAGCTAGTCACTGCTAGTTATCCGGCTCACGCCGATGGTGTTTTACGTGTAGAAAAGGTGCCCACGTCCCAGTGTTCACCCCTGCACACAAGCACTCAAAAACATGTGTCCCTCAGGCCCACAGAGCCCACTCTCATAAAGCTGGCAAATGCCACTTGAGTGTTAGATGTAGACATCGCGCTCGCATCCATCTCATGCCCGCTCTGTCACACGCCCATTTCAACCTCAAGTAAGTCAGGTTATGAGTGTAAGTCACGTGCCCGCTCACAAGCGCTCACTCTTACTAATAGACACACTGTCTCCGGCGCTGCTCGCGAGTCACAGAATGTTCATGGCACGCTCCCCGTTCACAGTAACCGGGTCGCCTCATTTAAAACAGCCAGCTGTTGCTGTCAGCGAGCCGCCGCATATAGACACCCATATGAGTCGGGCTGCGATTGTAAGTCACGTGCCCGCCCCAACGCGCTCACGCTTACTAATAAATGCCTCGCCTCCGGCGCCACTCACTCGCTACAAAGCTCTCAGAAAACGTTCCCCGTTCAAAGTAACCGGGACGTCACATATGAAACAGCGTGCCATCGCTGTCAGCGATCCGCCGTGTTTAAGCACTCATACTGGTCAGACTGCGAATGTATGCTACGAGCTCGCTCACGAGCGCTCGCATGTACTATCAGTCGCTCCTCTCAAGCGCCGCTCGCACTTCAGAAAGCCATTGTAAAACGCTCCCCATTCAATGTAATCGGGATGATACGTGCGAAGTGCCGAGCGCTTCATCCAAGCGCTCGGCGCCGAGGGCTCCGCGCCCACATCTCCGTTTCAGTTCCCGAAGCCCACAGTGTGCGGCGTCCGGAACCCGGAGGCCATTCTCCCCCTGGCCACACATGCACAAGCATGGGAAGCCATTCCAGGGGTTTCAGAGTGGGTGCTAAGCACAATAAGACAGGGCTATGCACTACAGGTCGCTCGCCGTCCCCCGCGTTTTCACGGTCGGACCGAGTCGACATTGAGCACGAAAGTAGCACATCTACTTTGTGCAGAAATACCCAAACTGCTGTGCAAAGGAGCTATAGAACCGGTGCCGCCTTCTCTGAGCGAGTCAGGCTTTTACAGCCATTATTTTCTCGTACCGAAGAAGGACGGAGGCCTGAGGCCTATATTAGATCTGAGATTTTTGAACAAAGCTCTCATGAGGAGACCGTTCAAAATGATTACAACCAGGCAGATCCTCGCGCAAATTCGCCCGAAGGACTGGTTTATATCTCTCGATCTGAAAGACGCGTATTTTCAGATACAGATTATACCCCGTCACAGGCCATTCTTGAGATTCGCCTTCGACGGCCAGGTATATCAGTACACCGTCCTCCCGTTCAGCCTGTCCCTGGCACCCCGTACATTACGAAGTGCATGGACGCGGCGCTCGTCCCCCTCAGATATCAGGGTGTGCGAATTTTGAACTACTTGGACGACTGGCTGATTCTAGCACAGTCAGAGATAGAGCTCGTATCTCACAGAACTATGCTTCTAAGTCACTTGGAAAGATTGGGCCTCACGGTCAACTGGACCAAGAGCTCATTACGGCCCAGCCAGTCAATCTCCTTTTTAGGGATGGAACTGGACTCCGTGGCTATGAAGGCTCAGCTGTCGACAGAGCACGCGCGCCGTGTTTGACACCTAGCCGCATCTTTCCAGAAGGGCAGAACCGCCTCCCTGAAAAAATTTCAGAGGATGCTGGGCTGTATGGCCTCAGCTGCAGCAGTGCTTCAGCTGGGCTTACTGCGCGTGCGCCCGCTACAACGGTGGTTGAACGCCCGCGTACCCCGTCAGGGGTGGACGCGTGGCTACAAGCGGATCAGGATATCTCAGAGCTGCATTTCAGCTCTGCAGCCCTGGTTAGCGGCCAATTGGTACCAGCAGGGGGTGACAATGGGAGTGATTTCCTACCGGAAAATCATCTCGACAGACGCCCCCAACTCAGGTTGGGGTGGCTTTTTCGAGGGCCTGTGGTCAGACCGAGAGAAACGCCTTCACATAAACTGTCTGGAGATGCTGGTGGTCGAGAACGCACTGAAGCGCTTCCTCCCGTTCATACAGGACCAACACGTTCTAGTCCGCTCGGACAACATGTCGGGTGTGTCCTACGTGAACCGCCAGGGCGGTGACAGATCCAGGAGCCTCTGCGATCTGGCAGAACGCCTCCTCGTTTGGACCCAAGTGCTTCGTGCGCTCGCTGAGAGCGACGCACGTGCCAGGGATCCTGAACGAAGGACCGGACAGATTGTCCAGGGACAATATTCCCCCTGGGGAGTGGTCTTTACACCCCCAAACAGTCCAGCTGTTATGGAGCCTCTTTGGCAGAGCGGAAGTCGACCTATTTGCGTCAAAGGACAACGCTCATTGCCCAGTGTTCTTTTCAAAGAACGAGGATGCGCTGGCCCAACTCTGGCCCAGCCGCCCGCTATATGCCTTCCCTCCAATTTCTATGTTACCACAAGTAATCAAGAGAATCAGGGAATCGCACAGCTCCTCATAGCCCCGCGATAGGAGAACCAAACCTGGTTCCCGGAACTAACACGGCTGTCACGCACAGACCCGTGGCCGATTCCGGTGAGGAGGGACCTCCTCTCTCAAGCCTGCGGCTCGATCTGGCATCCCCAGCCAGAGCGCTGGTCTCTGCACGTGTGGTTGATCAACGGATACCCGTTATCCTGCCAGAAGGAGTTATGAACACGACCACGCAATCTAGAGCCCCCTCTACGAGACGGCTATATGCGTCTAAATGGTCTGTATTCTCCAAATGGTGCACCGACAAAATCTGGAAGGAGCCAGGAGGATCCACCTTCGGTTCCTATTTGGGATCTATCCGTGGTCCTAGAGGCCCTAAAGATGCATCCCTTCGAACCATTAGATTCAACGAATCTAAAATACCTCTCGCTCAAAACCGTTTTTCTTTTGGCTCTGTCATCAGTTAAACGTGTGGGGGACTTACACGCGCTATCTGTTAGCGCAGCGTGCCTTGAGTTTGGCCCGAATGACTCTAAAGTCATCCTCAAACCGAGACATGGCTATGTCCCGAAGGTGAATGGCACTCCCTTCAGAGCGCAGGTCATTTCTCTGTCGGCTCTGCCAGCATCCGACAGCGTGAGCAGCGACAGCCTCCTCTGCCCTGTCAGGGCACTGAGAGCTTACGTTACGCGCTCCAACCCCTTAAGACGCTCCGAGCAGCTCTTCGTTTCGTTTGGTGGACGCACCAAAGGTCTCGCCGCCTCGAAACAGTCCCTATCCAGATGGATACGATTTCTCGATTTCTGCTGCCTACGCGTCAAAAGGTCTGCAATGCCCTCTGGGCATCAGGGCTCATTCCACAAGAGGCATGGCCTCGTCGTGGGCATGGTCCAGTGGAATTTCCATTCACGACATCTGTATGGCGGCGAGCTGGGCCTCCCCGTCTACATTTGTGAGATTCTATAATCTAGAAGTTCCCGCCTTGCAGGCCAGACTTCTATCAGTCTAATGTGTGTATGATCTGCCCACATCACTGTTGCGCAGGCTACCTCAACGTTAGCTCTCCTGGTTGAGCTGCACTAATATGGGTTGATATACATGTACATGCAGCCCGGCGCCGCCGCTCTGCATTCCCCATGGGTGCTTATGTTTATAGATGTGTCGGCCCGCTTGCTGGGCGCCTGAATTTCGTACGGCGTTGACAAAGTGTTCCCGTAGCGTAAGCTAAACTTACGCAATACGAGAGAACCTCTCGTAAGAGAACGTACTCGGTTACCTAGCGTAACCTCGGTTCTCTAGAGAGGGAACGAGTATTGCGTAACCGGCCGTGCTAGCGCCTCGAGCGATTTTCGCTTCAGATCATGAAAACCAGGGGAGCAGCCTCTGAGCCCCGCTTTTATACACTAAGCCACACCCCTTTGCGCGGGCTGTGATGCATAGTGGGCGCGAAGCGCCACCATTGGGCGTGACGTCACGCCAGGCTCACTGGTAGGCTGCTGCAGTTGCCACAGGCCAGCCAATGAGACAGCCTGCTCTAGGTCTGCAGCTGCTGCACTGCGTTGACAATATACAAAATTAAGGATAATTTTTGGCTTCAATATCTCGAGCAAAGATGAACTTTACCCGTAGCGTAAGCTAAATTTACGCAATACTGGTTCCTCTCTAGAGAGAACCGAGGTTACGTTAGGTAACCGAGTACGTTTTATGAGCATGCTTTCGCCTGTGCAAATGAAAGCTGAAAACGCATGATAATGTCTGCACCTGATGCTGTTTTGTCAAACCACAATATTATAAAAATCTGACTGGAGTCAGTTTTAGTTCCTCTGAACAGGTTTGTAATTGTCATTTCCTCTTTCTAAATCACAAACTGAACCACAAACACACACACGTGCACAGAGAAAGAGCCTTATGACATATTCACAGAAACTTAAAGGCTCAAATCATATTTTTGAATTGTATTTTATTTAATTTTTCACTATGCATTTTTTTTGCACCAAGAACAGTTTTCATTTAGCTTTTCTTGTTTTTTTTTTCCTGTCATTCCTTAAGACTCAAATGCAAATACTCTTTTTGCATGTGAATTGAATATCAGCACTTTGCTACATTATATCACTGCAAAAAAAGTGCAATTTTAGCCATTTGGTTTTTTTGCAAATATTTTGTAGTACTTAAAGGGATTGTTCACCCAAAAATGAAAATTAGCCCATGATTTACTCACCTTCAAGTCATCGGAGTTATATTAAAAAATGTCCTGGCTCTTCCAAACTTTATAATGGGAGTCAATGGGTGTATTTTATGGGGAGTCTATCAAAGTGCATCCATCCATGATAAAAGTGCTTGAAGCTTAGTGTTAGTGCTAGTGTCAGTAAGTGTACTCTCTTGGCTTAAGTCGATTGCGTATGGTCGTCTGCCGGATGCTAGTTATTTTAGTCGATAAAGTTTTAAATATGGATATTTCCCTTACGAACGCATCGTTATTACCCCACCAGTGCCATGTAGAGCACTTTTTATAATGGATGGATGTGGTTTGATGGACTTCCAAAAAAATATACCCATTGACTCACATTATAAAACTTGGAAGAGCAAGGACATTTTTTAATATAACTCCGATTGTATTCATCTGAAAGAAGAATGGCTTCAGGGTGAGTAAATCATGGGCTAATTTAAATTTTTGGATACATTTTTTAAACTATCCCTTTAAGCAAAATATAAAAATATATTTCTGAAAAAATATATTAAAATGAAGTGAGTTTATGGCTTAAATCAAGAAAAATATATATATAAAAAAGAGTCTTATGCCATTTTGCTTCTCTAGTAAATGTATCTTGATTTCAGCATGTTTAGATATTTGTTCTGGAAAACAAGAGACAAATTCTAAGTAAAATTGTATTCCCCATGATATGAGCCCCTAGTGCAGTTCAGTGCTATTTTAGTATCGATGTTAAATACTGTAAAAAACATTAATTTGTAATAAAATACTTCAGTTCAGTTGAGTCTTAAACACACACTAAATTCATCCATAGTTGCAGCAGGCAGATTTTTTTGTCTCTGGTGTCTCTTTTTTAATGGCGGCCCCAACGACTAACCCGTGCCAGTCATTTCGGGTGGGTATTTTTCCTTTCAGGAAGAGTTCATATATCCCTCTGGCCAAGGTCTCAAACGATTCGCTGACGTTTATATTCTCCTTTGTAGATACTTCAAGATAAGCCACCATGTTGAGTTTTTTAGCCAGCGCTTCTCCTTCACTCTTCCTGACCTGTCGTCCCACAGCCAGGTCACTCTTATGACCCACAAGCAAGAAGAACATGGGGTTTGGTTTCACATAGTCCAGGACTTCCTGATGCCAGCTGCAAACACGATCAAACGTCTGTCTCTGTGAGACATCGAACATCAGAATGCAGCCCACAGAATTCCTCATGTAAGACTTACAGATGGACCTGCAGCAAACAATGCATAAGTCGTGTATGTTGAAGTTGTTTCAGCTGAGCAACTCTTAAAAATGTACAGAAGACACTTAGAAGTTGTCACTTGAACTCAAGGGAATGTTTTTCAGTACACAGGTTTATTTTTTTTTATAGTTCAGTTTCCACATCAACACAAACTTTAAAGTCTTCACTACAACAAACTATTGAACTTTTTCAAGATATAGATAATTTAACCATGTAAAGCCTGACCTGAATAATAGTTATATATATATTTTTTAATGAAACCATTTATTGAAACTTTTTTTGAAACCAAAAACTATTGGCAACACTCAAATACAGTGATGGAGTTTTTGCTCTGATAAAATATGACAACAGACATGTTACAATGGCAGCTGCATGCAGAAAGTTTTTAATTTCATATTGAAAGAATAAAATATAATATAAGTAAGGTTTAATGTACATCCAGCCGGTTGCTATCTCAGAATAAACCCCTGACAGGGTGATGAGGTCTTGCATCAGCCTGAAGGGGGTTTATTATCAAAATAACTCAAAATAATTAATTAGTTTGAGTAGGACAAACTTAAATTAAACTAATTAGTTCAGTCAAATGAACTTTTATGAGTATTTAGTACTTTCTTTTTCTTTCAAGTTCACAGAACTGATATATTTTAAGTAAACTGAACTGTTTAATTGTTTTGAGTTTAATGCAATTATTTATTTTAATTTGATGAACTTAAGTTTAACTGATTTCTATTTCCCAGCATGCTTTGCCCATGACACTCGAAAGGGGGAGTACATGCTAAAATGAAAATAAAGTGTAATATAATGGGTTTTTTTGTGCAAGAATAATGTTAAGTGGGAGATTTTAGTGATTAATGTTTTGTTATGGTAATTTAGAAGAATTCTGTTAATGTTGGTTTTAGGATAGTTACCATCATGGCGACAAGTGGGGCTTGGTTTGAGAGAAAGTATGTTAAACGCTTTATTTTCGCTGCACTGCAACTGTTGTAACATTCTATTGTTAACATGTTAGCTAATCAGCAAGTTAGCATTTATTGGACTAGCTTGATATAGCTAGCAAAGTTTATACTAATAAAAATGTTCCAATAATAAAACATTTCCACATTGAGGTTCCATGAAAATATGAAGTAAAATGTATGTATTAGTGTACTCAAACATGTTAAGAACAAGTAAAATGTATGAGTACTGCTTACTTAAACTTTGAATTTCTTAAAAAAATGTAGGCAGCTGATTGCCTTAATTTTTTTTAGCTTTGCCAACTTATTCGGGTTTACAGTGAGCAAGCATACAGCGCTGCTGACTTCAGTAACCAGGAGTGATCTGGGAATAACATACCGCTGGATGGTGCGATTGACCAAACAGAATCAAGTATTCCACAGAGAGAGCCATGTAATAACTTAAATTAAATAAAACGAATGAATGAATGTAGCATGCACATATATATATATATATATATATATATATATATATATATATATATACAGTATATTTATTTATTTATTTATTTTTATTTAAGGAAACCCTGAAAGGAAACAAAAGTATTAAACTAATTGTGGCCAATAGAAAATACAAAAGTTAAGAAATGCATAAAATACATTGACAACATTTTAAAATTGTGACACAACTTGCCCAACCTGACATTCATGAGAAATACCTGCCAGGTTCATGGTTATGTACAGTGTGTTATGATTTAAATTCTGTTTCCCTGGCATGATTTGATCTGGTTTCCTAGTTTGTTAGGAAAGAGGTTTAGAGTTCACATACACTTTAAACATGTTTTTTAAAAAGAAAATTGAATTAGTGAGCAGAAATCAACATAGAGTAGAACAAAAAGCACAGAGGACCATCAGTTTAAACTATTCCTGTATAATATCGGGTGCGTTGTTAGTTGACAAAAACTCACCTAAATCTTTCCTGACCCGCAGTGTCCCACAGAAGGAGTTTGACCACAACATCAGGGTCAAAGTTCATGTTATGCACCTTAAAATCAATTCCCAGAGGAGACTGAGAGGATTCATCAAATGTTCCTTCAGTGAAGCGATGCAGAAGAGAAGATTTCCCTACAGCCGAGTCTCCGAGAATGACTATCCCAAATCTGAAGTTCCACGGTATTGTTTCCTGCATTGTGAATGGTTTTGTTACGATGACAAGCAGCTGTTAGTGTTAGAACTAGTGCTAAAACTCAGCTAAAGTCTTCACTATAGGCCTTACCCTTTGGTGACTGACCAAACAGGTTAAAAAGCACAAAGAGGGGGAGGTTTGCAGAATAACAATTACACACCTATTTCACAACAGTAGTGGACTGTGAAAACGTGGCATTACAAACTGAAACCTCACTGTTGCACAAAAAGATACAGAATATCAGTGAGAGAATTTGATATGTACATGGCAAAAAAGATTTTCTTACTAAACATTCTTAAATCAAGACATCTTTATTTGAGAAGCAAACTGACATGATATTAAGTCTTGCTTTCTGAAAAAAAAATTGTTTTCCCTTTGAATTAAGTTTATATTTCTGACCCCATTGACTTTTTTTTCTTGTTTTAAGCATAAACTCACTAAATTGATACATTTTTCTGTATTATAGATTTAAAATCTACGTTTTCCCCCAAAGTCTTAGGAGTATGTCATAATATCAAACACAAATTACACTGACTATACACATGATTAAGATGTTTTTAAAGTCAACTTGAAATTAAAGTTTTTCCTGTTGGCTGTAAGGCAATAAAAGCACAACATCAGAAACATTTTAAATACTTTTATCCTCATACTGTTCTATAATGTATAAAAACACTCACAGTTGATCACTTAAAGGTGTCATAACATGAAAAAACTAATTTGAGTTGATCTTTTGACATACAAGAAATCTGTTCACCATTAAAACATCCTGCAACGTTAATAGCTTAAAATGTCCTCCTCATTATAAACAAAGCATTTATTTAATCAAGCTGCAAAAATATATTTACATATGCCTGCATCCAGAGCAAAAACATCAACAAATATTTTTGCATTGTCGCATTATAGCTCACTGGCGATCAGTCGTGATCAGGTGTTGTCTCTGTTTTTAATGGTGGCCCCAACCGTTTATAGGCATAGGCATTAACTGGCGTTCAGTCGTGACACTTGCTTACACCGGAATCGAGAGCCGAGTCGCATCAAAAGCAAACAGAACCCATTATAATCACTGACGCTGTCTACACTGGATACAGTATACAGATGTCCTTTTACTTTCTGACGAACTCCACATGCTTGAGTCTGCCGACAACAGGACAAATGGAAGAGTAAATTGAAGCGTAGAGGAACGTTCACTTTGACGAGTCGTGTTTAAACAGCTCATTTGTCATTTCTGCAGAGACTTCAGAAGGATACCACTGTCAGGAACAAGCAAATGGTTGATTTTTAATGGCGTCCTAGATTGCGTCAGAGGATTATATGCAGGGCTTGACATCAACACCCGCCAAATGCGGGTGGATTTCAGCAGTGGCGTGTAACGCAGTCACTACTAGCCACTTTGGCGGGTTGAATTTTATATATAATATACACATTTTTCAATTGTAGTCTTTTATAAAAAGCATCTGAAATAAACTAGTGCAATGTAGTGTTGTCAAAAATATAGATTTTTCGATACATACCGATACTGAAATATCTGAAATGCTTCCGATACTCATTTTCCGCAGAATAGATGCGCGATACCAGCGTCTATTTCTCGCTCTCTCATCTCTCCGACAGCGAGTTGATGAGATGTTTTAAGTGGACGTAAACAGTTGAGAAAGAAAACGCATGTGTAACAGTATAATGGATCTGTGCGTCAGGTCTTAAAGTGACAGCAGCCTAATATATAAGCTGCCAAATTACGAGATATTAAAAATATCTATATCTATCAGTGAAAATGCTGAGTGGCTAGTAACTGAAAAACCACAAGCCACGGTGGTTGATGAGCGAAAAAGTAAACGAGGCACAGTGTAATGGTGTATGCAAAGAAACTTTTGTTAAAAGATGAAGCAGCCAATTGTATTGGATCTGACCGCAGCTACATCACAAACCGTAAGTAAATGATTTAATAATGCTTTGTCTGTTAATGACGGTTTTATATGGATAATGTTTTCAAAACACTTACTCACGTACAATAGCGAGTGGGCATTGATACTGTTTACTATGCAATGACGTTATCCAATCATAACATTTACTGAAAAGCCTTAAAGTAGCCGCCCCTTAAAAGGTCAGAATGAAGGTTGAAAATAATAATTTTTCCGCATATGTTTTTTTGTGCCTAAAAAATTAACATTATAAGTGAACCTTTATTCCATGTCATTACATCACTATAAGTTTATCAAGCGACGAGAATACTTTTTGTGCGAAAAAACAAACAAAAATAACGACTTTATTCGACTATTCCTTTTCTTCCTTGTAGGCCTGAAACGAGACTTCAAGAGATTTCCACGACGCGCACGCGCAAGAACTGAACTGAAGTAGTTGAAGGAGATCGCAATTCTCGCGCATGCGTCGTGGAAATCTCTTGAAGTCTCGTTTCAGGCCTACAAGGAAGAAAAGGAATAGTCGAATAAAGTCGTTATTTTTGTTTGTTTTTTCGCACAAAAAGTATTCTCGTCGCTTGATAAACTTATAGTTGAGCCACTGTTGTGACATGGAATATTTAAACATTTTCTTTAATGACTTTCTGGGCCGTCCGGTGTCATTCCCTTAGGGAGCCTATGTAGCAGTCATAAACCTTTCAGATTTAATCATAAATATCTTCATTTGTGTTCCGAAGACGAACGAAGGTCTTACGGGGTTGGTACAGCATGGGGGTGAGTAATTAATGACTTAATTTTCATTTTTGGGTGAACTAACCCTTTAAGATAAAAAGACGGTCCCCTGTGTCCTGCTGTTAGCACAGGGAGAACCGCCGAGAGTTGATGTTCATCTTGGTGACCCCGATGACCTTGAGTGTCGAGGACAGGCCTAATCCAGGAGACATGGGAACGTCACATAAATCGGACATATCGTCTCGCTCCTCCAGCTCAAACGTTGCATCGTTCAGCATCTTGCGATGTTGGCTACACGTCTGCACGATTCTCTGGTTGTTAATATCAGTGCGCAGGTGCATTAGCTGACGTGCGAGCTGCTGGTCCTGTAAACGCATCTCTGCCTGCAATAAAAGGAATAAAAAAGATAAACGGTTACTGAAGCTTGAATATACATTAGAGAAACGCTGTTAAAACTTTAAGTCAAGTCAACTTTATTTATATAGTGCTTTTTACAATACAGATTGGTTCAAAGCAGCTTTACAGAGATAACAGGAAAATAATGCAATTATTGATAACTGATTAATCGCACTAACAGCAATTCATATTTAATATTAATTAACTTTTACAGCTTTTACGCTAACTTTTTTACAGCAATTTGATCAATTTGACATTAAATTGATCAAAACTGGCAGTAAAGGCATTAATAATGTTAAAAAAAATTATATTTCAAATAAATGATGTTCTTTTGAACTTTATATTTATCAAAGAATCCTGAAAAAATGTTTCATCTTTTCCACAACTGGTTTCAACATTGATAATAAAAATAATTTTTTTCTTCAGCAGAAAATCCGCATATTAGAAGGATTTCTGAAGGATCATGTGACACTGAAGACTGAAGTAATGATGCTGAATATTCAGCTTTGCCAATCAAGAATAAATTATATTTTCAAATATATTCAAAGAGAAAACAGTTCTGTTGAATTGTAACAATATTTCACAATATTACTGTTCCACTTTATTTTTGATCAAATATATGTAACCTTGGTGAGCAGAAGAGACTTCTCAATTAACTTTTGACTGGTAATGTACTGTATATACACACACTTTTATGCATTTGTTTTATATGTTTATATATTGTTTAATATATCCCCCCCCCCACACACACACACACAGTTATTTACCTGTTTATAATTTATTTAAACAGAAACCAAAGTGAAAAACTCACCAGATCTTTCTTGAGCCACTCCAATGCTTGGTCTATACTTCCAAATCCCAGTCTGTTCCCTGATGGTTGCCTCCCTTCATGGATCACATCAGCTTCCAGTGACGGCTTGGCCCACTGAAGAGGACCTGATGTTTTTTGTTTGTCCGTGTCACCCGGTGTCTCTGAGAGTCTGTGGCTCTGGCCGAGCATCTCCTCCAGCTGAGCTCTCCAGTCCAGGGAAGATGGCTTTCCGGTCTCGAGCTTCAGCTTCTCAGTCAAAGCCTTCAAACTGGAGAGGTGGTCATCCTGCGCTGCAGCAAGGCTTTCTGGGCTTTTTAAGGGCTTATCTGCATGTGACACTGCCATTGGCTTTAGGGACATTTCCTCTTCACTTGCCGGGAAAGTCAAAATCATTCACTGGAAAAGTGGGAAAAGTTGGCAGACCAACATCACTGTTGGAAATTGGTCAAGAGACCTGGATGGCTCCAGCAATTGTCCCGGATTTAAAGCCAAAATATGCACAGATTTCACAGATGTTCCAAAATGCAAATATCTTTAGTTTCAGAGAACTTTCATAACACACACATTAGTTATGATGTATTATTAAAGACGATATGTTTAAAAAATGGCGTCGATGTTCTTTAGCAGCTTTCTAGAGGTTCTCCAAACTAGAATTGCAGATGTTTCAGTCCCCTGAAATTATGATTATGATCTGAAATATAATAGCAACAAAAATTCATCATACCATGCAAAATGTGAATACTGAAATCTCTTGTATGCTTAAATGTGATAAACTATCTTATAATCTACAAATCGTCTTGTAAAAGAAACATACCTGTGCAGTTCTGTAATGAGGACAGTTTATCAGCAAGTTCACTAACACTTGTTTTACTAGTTAGTCTTCTTTCATAATATCTACTTCCTTGTAACTTTGTTCTTGACTCATCATTGACTTGAGAAATGACAAGCACTAATCCTGGATCAGAGAAAGCAAACAGGGGTCATATATCTTAGAAACAAACAGTTGCTTGTGTAAAGTATTTGAGCAAATGTAATCAGTGACGATACTCAAGTATATTTTTGGCTGCTTTGTAGTTTGACTGAGTATCAAGGATATTCACAACTTGCACTCTTAAGTTGACTACATTTTTGAATAAGTATCTGTCTTTGTGTTCATCAGAAGAAAGAAACTCATACAGGTTTGCAACAACTTGAGAGTGAGTAAATGATGACCGAATTTTCATTTTTGGGTGGAGTGTCCCTTTAACTTTCTGCAGCAGTTTATTTCTCCCACAAAAGAAGTGATATCGCCATCTTCAGGACATTGAAGGTACTGTATCTGGTGCGTTTTACCCTTACTCAACAAGGCTACTTTGCACCAATGCGAGTGCATTATTATTAGCAGGTAGTTGTGAATCACAGGTGTGTTATATATGAGATGAGGACATGACCACAGACGCTGATGAGGCCGAAACCAGCATGTGCAGTGCAAATGGGCTTTGACTTTAATTTGACCTAGTCTCAGCCTCAGACGTCACGCCCACGGAACGTTGGCTAAACGTCTGATGCATATGGTACACTTAACTGGAAACAGTTCAGGAATGTCGAAGTCGTCATCTGATTGGTTGAATTTTATCGGATTTCCGGGGGGCGCGAGTGTCGCGTTTATTTTCAGTCCGCCGGGAAACAAAGCGCAGACGTGTGATTGCGGAAGAAAAACTGTTGTGTTTACATGAGTGACAATGAGCATTTATCAAGATCTGCTAAACGTAGAATTCTCAAAAGTATGCGAGGTTCACGGGAAAGACTCTTGAAGTGTTCTTCTCCTTCTTTGATTTTCTATGCTGACTGACTTGTTGCACGCAGGTCTGTTGTTGTGGGGACATTTCCACGCACCGAAACATGACGCTGAACGAAACGAACTGTAATTGGTTGTTTTACATGTCGGTCAAACGGCCTTATGGGCGGGCCTTGGCCATACCTGCCGTCAGTCTGAAGGTCTGGCTACGCGAGACTAAATTTGACCTAACATTATTTTATTTATTTTAAATACTGAAGAGACCTTTTTAAATTATATTCATTTATTTAAGCCCCTTTTGAGCACTTGAGCTTAACTGAGGCTTGAGTGTTTGTAGACGTTTAAGAGGCTGTTGTGTCGACCTTGATTTATTGCAATTTTGAGGTGTTATTTCGATCTTAAAAAATAAACACGTGATTGCTCTCCTCACAAATCAACTGTTTCTTGTTTTCCACTGCAAGCATGTCTCTTAGGTCTTGAGGACTAGTGCATATTTAAACCTACATTGAGTACAAGCAAAAACACTGTTAAAATCAGATACTTTAAGACTTTTACTCAATTCCTATTGGAATTGGTGACTTGTAAATTGCAATGGAGTAAATTTCACAGTAAGGTGTCTGTACTTTTACTCAAGAAGGGTTTTCTGATGCTCTTTACACTTCTGGAAACAAACATGCAATTTGTTCTAGATGCATTGTACAGAAGAAACCCACATTGCCATCATATGAAGCAACATGAATGAACAGCTTTTTGTAGAAATAGATGAAACGATTCATTGTAAACTGCACACAATATTTCATATGTATTATTGATTGAATATGTGTAGAAAATTGGCTTTTTACACAGGTGATTTGAACAACTATATTGTGCAATCACTTCATTAGGATCAGGAGATTCCAACATACACTATATATATATATATATATATTATTCACTATACAAAAAAAAAAATGTTTTTACTCAGTATTTTTTCAGTATTCATGTCAGTATTTTTTGTCTTGTTTTCCAGTACAAGTATCTTCATTCTAAAATCAAGGGATAGTTCACCCCAAAAAATTATTTTAAACAACTTGAGGGTGAGGAAATGATGACAGAATTGTCATTTTTGGGTGAACTATCTCTTTAACTTGAGAAGCAAAATGACATATTAAGTCTTGTTTTCTGAAATAATCTTGTTTTTCCTTTGAATTAAGTTTATTTTTCAGATATGTCTTCTTGATTTAAGAATAAACTCGCTTCATCTTGATACTTTTTTCAGAAAACAAGCCTTAATATCTCAAGTCATTTTTCTTCTAAATGTATCTTGATTTAAGAATGTTTCGATATTTGTACTGGAAAACAAGACACAACTCCGAAAATCATTTTTGGAGAACATTTTACAAGAAAACACTATTCCAGTTTTTCTACTCCAAAATTTCATGTTACTTGCCATTTCTTTGAAATTATTTGTAAAAATGTACTAGTAATTTCTGAGTGAAAATTGTTTAAAAGTAAATCCTACACCATTTTCATTGGTGGTCTCACTTAAGGGTCGTTTTAGGATTGGTTCCAAATAATGATCAAATTACATTAGCATTCTTTTAGAATTTTTTGACAAGCAGAACAGTTTGTCCCAGATTGAGGGACTGAAGTTTTAATTATCACATCATAAAAGATCTAATACTTCACACATATGTCATATATAAGCAGATTGTTTATGATATCAGTCCCAGTCTGCTGGATTCCATATTCCTGTGGTTGAGGTTGAGCAGTGGAACTAGGACACAGCAGCTGACGCCTGCTAAACTGGGAACCCCTCGAGTCCCACCGTCTCTGTGCAATTCTAGTTCTCATCATCAACCAGAGCACGCACACTTCACCAAACAAACTCCAAATCTGGCCCTTAAGCTTTTATCATATCATCTCATAGCATCACATTGTGTACGGTCTGTCCTGGTCCTTTAATAGTGGCAGACTTTCCACAAAGCTGAGTTTATGGAACTCACTATATTAGGAATTCATAATGCTTGGAGGACCGACTGGTGAAAAAGTTGGCTAACTAAATGTGGGAAATGGAATGGCCACATCCCGTTTCCCGTGTTTTTCCGATGACCTGATTCATAGAAAAGTCACCATTACACTGAGCAACGGGATGCTGTCCATCAAAAAGAAGATCTGTGTTTTTGGCTTGAATATAATAAGAACATGCTGAGTATGTGTTGACACTTTTCATGATGCCAAAACCACTCAGATTAGGGAATCCCACGAAAACTGCCAAGAACATGTCTATAGTTCACAATTCATACCAAATCATTTTTTTATATAAATATTAAAAATATTTACAAATATTATTTGTATATAATACATATAGCCTATTTATACAATAAATAAATTATTTATTTGGTAACAATTTATTTTACAGTGTCATTGTTACATGTTATATTTAGTTACTATATAGTAATAACTATAAATGATGCATAATTACATGCAACTAACCATAAACCAAACCAAATCCTGTATATACATTTAATTACTTAATATTACCCTGAATATATAAATTCAGTGTAACAAAGACACCTTAAAACAAAGTGTAACCATTAATTATTTTACAGGTAAATTTGAATATTTAAAATATAAAAATAACTTCTTAATAGTACTATTTTATAATATTTTAATTATTCATTTACTAATATTTTATTTAAATATTTTTTTTTTCATAAAAGAAATACATCAATCCAGATTATGACAGTGGCATTATGGAAAAAAATATTTTAAATAATTATAAAAATATTTTAAATATCATAATTGTGCTATGTAAATATTATTTATGTTTAAATATTAACATTTGATTTTAATAATACAACTTCTTTTTTTTTTTTCTTTTTTTTTCATTTTAAAAAACACAAATAATACAGAGTGCATATGACATTGACAATTTGGAAGGCTTTCTCTCCGTCTATGGCACTTTGATCCAAACCAGGTGGAAAGAATAACTAACCTGCACCTGATATGTGTAGTTTAGGAAGAAACCTCGTGAAAGATCCTTTTAGTTCGAAGAACAGCCTTAATTTATACACAGATCTCTCTAAAAACTTTAACCCATATTTACTTACAGGGTGAAAAGCTCGAATGCAGCCGTGACGACATTTCTACAAATCCAGTATAGAGGAAATATTGAGGAGAGAAAAAAAGAAACAAGACAAAATTAGAACTGCGTTTCAATAACAGCGCTCGTGAAGACCACTAGTGATCCCCGGTTATGTTATTATGGAGATATGAGGAACAAAAATGTTTGAATAACAACCTACCTTCACCAAACCGCGTTTAGTGAGTGAGTCAAACCCCATCTACTGCAAATGAACGCGAACGTGCCGCGTCGCGTAAACGAGGTCTTTCATTGGTCGACTGGGTGCTGATGTCAGTTCAGACAGACGCGTCGCGCTTCGCTTTATTATTATACGAGCGCTATGATTGGTCGACGTCGGGATTCCATCGCTTGCAGTGTGAGCGTCGCGTCACACAGGAACGTTTTGTGCGTCAAACGCAGGGCGTCCATACCATACAGACAAGAAATGAATGTTCCTATGTTTTTGCGTCCTGAAACACAATGTAAACGCAATCACCACTTTAAAGCGGTTCAACACGTATTTCTGTCAGCGAACGCGGCTTAATGTTTTTACAGGACGCGTTTTTTTAAAAAGTGCGCAATTAAACACAAGTTGTCATTAAAGCGCTAGATTTGTTTTGAAAGTCAAATGTTGCTTAGACACACACTTTTAATATTTCAGTGTGATTTTTATTGTTCATATGTTTATCCAAAAGCTAAAAATATGACAATTTTACTTTTGAAGGAGAAACAATTATTAATTATTCCAATTTAAGACAAATTTAATGGATCCATAATTTTCACGTTATTTGTGCTCAAAACTGTCGTATGTACCCCCCCAAAAAAGGTGCTGAGGGCGAAGAGCACCTGCAGTGGGACGTCCCTCGCTTTCATTGGCTGATGGATCTGTCAGTCATGCAATGACGTCATGTGGGCATTGTGTTTGAGGAAGCGCAAGAAATAAACTGCATCAAGTCCAGAACATAATCTGACTTTATAAAACACCTCGACATCATCGAAGAGTTTAATGTGACTGGAGTTGATATAAACGCTTTCCAACGTCCCGAGTCGAAAGGTACGTTAATGTTTCGTCCTTTTCGGCTTCCTTAATGGCTAAGTTTGGCCAAAAAAACGTAATGTGGTCAAAATCATTAATGTGATCAGCGGCATTCAGTGCTAGACTGTCAATTTTTTCCTTGTTGTTTGCTCTTTTTTGTAGTTTATTTTTTTAAACTATTTTCCATCGAAAGGACCGACAGATTTATATTATATTATAAATGAGTTTTAATGAGGCCTGTATTGATTATTGATCAGCCCCAGTAAGTTTGATCCATGACTCTGTATGTTATGCACCTGCTCAACATTAGTATTTATTTTTACAACCACGTTTTGTCCTCCGGCGCTTCCTGTATCACTTCCTTGTTACATAAAACGCATAAATTACAGTAACTTAGAAGTTAAACACAGAAATGACTTATAAGTTCTACATATTCTACATATACATACTCTCATGGTTTACATGAGCATCTGCACTTTGACATATTTGCACACCTATCGTGTACAGGTAAAACTCGAAAAATTAGAATATCGTGAAAAGCTTATTTATTTCAGTAATTCAACTTAAAATGTGAAACGAATATAGACTCATTACATGCAAAGTGAGATATTTCAAGCCTTTATTTGTTATAATTTTGATGATTATGGCTTACAGCTTTGAAAACCTTTTCACAATATTCTAATTTTGAATTTGGGGGTTTCATAAGCACTTTTTGACTGCTGGAAATTGTGAAAGGTGAAATCAAATGTCCAGAAATAAAGTAGGTTTTAATATAGATTGTGTGATGGTTTGACAACACTAGACTTTAACACAACTGTAGGCTAGTCAATTAACTTTGGATGTAAAAAAGAATAAAAAAAGAAATGGTTTAATTATGATTATTTTGTTAATCGATTAATCTGTTGGTTATTCCGTTGATTAATCAATAAATCAGATTCAAACTAAATATTTATTACAAATAATATTCTTTAAAAATAATTCATTTAAATAAATGTATGAAATTATACCAAAACCTGTCGTTTGTCCAAACAGAGTGCAATTTAAAAACAGCAAATATAGTGAATGCATCTATGTTGACTATGCACAATTAAACATTGTTCAATTATTTTCATTATCAATTTCATTGATTAGTTGTTACAGCACTATTACTAACCCTAATATGCTTATTTTTTTTGGAGATGATGTGCAAGTGTTGCATGCGCTGTATATGTGCAGTCAGTAAAGTTCAGGGTGGGTTGGTAATGGTTTGTAACAGTCACAAGTTAAATAGCATTGTAGACTGCTGAAAAGAGCGTTTGTTGGAGGGAGGGCTTGTGGGTAAAAAAAATAATTTAATTATGGTACTTACACAAAAGATAGTCTGTCTGTTATAACGTGCTTTTGTATATTCACAGAGTGCAGAAAGTGACTTCCACATTCCCTGCCACAGGATGCAGATCAGCGCTTATCTGTACACTCTCGTCGCCTGTTGTGGATTAACCCTTTCAGCGCTAGAGAATGGCAGTGATGTGCCGCCACTCCTCCTGGTGTCTTTTGATGGCTTTCGAGCAGACTATCTTAACAAATACTCATTTCCCAATCTCGAAAAGTTCTTCTCCGATGGTGTCCTTGTACGTGAGCTAACCAATGTGTTCACGACCAAAACCTTTCCCAATCATTACAGTCTCGTCACAGGGCTGTACGCGGAGAGCCATGGGATGCTTGCCAGTATTATGTATGACCCAGTGTCGAAAAAGCATTTCTCGATTCAAAATGACAGTGACCCTTTCTGGTGGAACGAAGCCATTCCCATCTGGTTGTCGGTGGAGGAGAATGGCTACAGTGCAGCATCTGCTATGTGGCCAGGAACAGATGTGAATATTCATAACCACACATTAAAATACAAATTTAAATATGACTCAAAGGTGAGCTTCCAAGCAAGGCTGGGAAACCTCACACAGTGGATGACGGAGGACAGATCTGTTAAGTTTGCCTCTCTGTACTGGGAAGAACCCGACTGGAGCGGCCACAAGTATGGCCCGGAGAACACCACTGAGATGGCCAAGGCTTTGACGGAGGTGGATAGTCACATAGGTTTTCTGATAGAGCACCTCAACAAAACAGGATTATGGGGGAAAATAAATGTCATCATCACTAGCGATCATGGGATGACGCAGTGTTCTCAAGAGCGTCTTATTGAACTGGATAAATGCATCACTCCGAGCAGCTATACAGCAGTGGATCTCACTCCTGTGGCTGCCATCATTCCTTTGGAAGGTAATGTTTGTCATCGATACTCCATTTAAATAATTTTTGACACCATGAACTGTGAAATATTATATATTATCCCGGTCAAAAAAATCTGTTTGGATTTAAATAGGCAAATGCTTATTAAGAGTCTATGACTGGATCATTATTGCAGTGATTATTATTATGTGTTTGGCAACAGTTCTTCTAACCCTAAGGCCGTGTGTCCACCAAAGCGTTTTTAGCCGGCTGAAAACGCTAGACGCTCTTCTGAAAACGCCTAACGTTAGCACTGGGCGCTTGAGAGCGTTTTGGCAGCGCTGCGTTTTTTCAGTTGAGACGATTCGTTGCTATGATACAGAATATCCGCAGCACAGTTTACTTGTAACTGATTTCGTAGATAATTTGTTTCATACTAAAAATGTATTTTGCATCCATTTTGTTCGGTTAGCTCTGCTGGTTGATATCTTTGTACAGAAAGAATTTTGTGACAGTTGATCGGTGTGACATTTGTCCCGCCCCTCCTCCACTGTGATTGGATGGCTGTGTAAAAAGTGACAGTGATGAGCGCAGCGTTTTACCCAAAGTTGAACATTTTTCAACTCTCGGCGACCAGTAAAAAACGCCGGGCGCTCAGCGCTTGAGCGTTAAATACACGCTCAGCGCCTCGTTACGCTCATGGCGTTTAAAAAACGCGGCGCTCCCTTTGAAAACAATTGGAATTTTACGCCAGCTGCGTGGAAAAACGCTTTGGTGGACACACGGCCTAATGAATAATTGATGGAGTTTGTAGCTTTTCATTTCTTAAACAACAACCATGTTGGAAGACACATCATGGCCATATATTCCAGGATGACAATGTCAAGATTCATCAGACTCAAACTGTTACAGAATGTTTGGGAGGAGCATGAAGAATCATTTTCACACATGAATTAGTGAAAATAATGTTGATGGAACCTCTTGATGGAAATAAATGTTGTGAAAATTACGTTGTCAAAATAATTCCAGTTCACATGGCTACGCAGAAGCGATAAATAATTGTGTATTATACCCAGACAAGTAAGAGGTCAATTTGTAAAGAAAGACTACACGCCTGTCCACATACAGTATATTATACAGTATATATTCAAACGCGCATACCTATAGACTGAACATGTAATACGCATGTGCACGCCGTCAGCGTTTTCACAGGTTTGCTTTTTTGAAGTTTGCGCAGAGATAACTTTTTTTTTTTTTTTCAAGGTTTGCGTTCTCGAGCCACCAGGCACTGTTGTTGTGCGAATGAGCGGGCCGGAGCGTGTTAAGGGTTTTCTGTTAGAACGGCATCGTTTAAGCGGCCCCATAGTTAATAACTGATGATCTTTGCAAAGGAAGTGAATCAATCAAAACTAAATTTAGCTGGACAATAAAATCTGTTACTTTAATTTCCTGTTATCACTGTAAAGCTGGTTTGAAACAATCTGTATTGTTAAAGGCGCTATATAAATGAAGGTGACTTGACTTATTTTTTTATCAAGATTTTGGGTCTTGATAAAAAATCTTGTATTGAGAATGCAAGAGTCCAGCACTCTGTAAAGTCTCCTCCAGCACATCCCAAAGGCTTTCAATGAATTTAAGGTCTGGACTCAGAGGTGCCGATTCATGTGTGAAAATGATTCTAAGAAATTAGATTTAAGAAATTAAAAGCGACCCACTCCATCACACTCTGTCTACAAAAACCTTCCTTCCTTCCTTCTGTTTGGAGGTCAATCCGTCAAATCAACCAAATTTTTAAAACTTCCCTGGGTCAATTTTTTGATGTTGTTAATGTTTTTTTCTGAAGAAAGGCAAACATAATTACTGGTTAAAGTCAAATTACTAAATGCCACGGATGAATATTTACTTAAATAATTGCGTTACAAAAATGGCAGCATCAGTATTTTATTTTTACACATAGATTGGTAGGTCTACTAGTAAAAACTGTTGACTTTAGCTATCCTTGTTGCATTATATGCCAATGTTGACAATGGCACTTTTTGTCCCCCCTTTTTGCTAATTGTATTACTTTTGCTATTCATTTTTGCCATTCATTGTTTTAGCTTGTTTTTTTTTTTCAGAAATCAGGGTGGTTAAATAATATATATATATATATATATATATATATATATATATATATATATATATATGTATGTATGTATATATATGTATATATATATATATATATATATATGTATATACATATACATATACATACATACACACACACACACACACACACACACACACACACACACACACAAACACATACATATATAGCCTATATATATATATAATTTAACCACCCTGATATAATTCCATCCGTCCGTCCCTCCTTCCTTCCTTCCAAAATCAGCACAGAAAAAGTGTACAGATTCCACCTGTATTTTAATTTTTCCTTCTTATTTATTTGTTCATTTATTTACAGATAATTCCACTGTATACCAAAACCTGTCCATTTGTCACGATCACATGAAGGTGTACCTGAAGGATGATGTTCCTGACAGGCTGCACTATAAAAACAACGAAAGGATTCAGCCAATCATTTTAGTGGCAGATGAAGGCTGGACGATTGTCAAACATGGCAAACTCCCACGACGTAAGTGTTCCTTGAAAGCAGTTAGTAATTGTTAAGGTTACATTTGCCTTGAAATCTTATTTTGATTAATAAGTCCATGTTAAAAATATTTACTATTTAATTCTTTAAAAAATAATGAATGAATGGTTTTTGCAAAGGCAACCATCACTTATTGCATTGTTATTTTGGCAAGTTTGCGTTGACACCCTATTATGCCATTTTAAAGGTTTCTAATAATTTTTTTGGAGGTCTCCCACAATAGGTTTCCAAGGTCAAAAAACACTTTCATTTGCAAAAATACTGGGCATCACCTCTTTTCTCACAGTGTCTGAAACGGTTCAATCAAGGATCCAGTCTCTCTAAACCCCTCCTTTCCGAGAGCCTCCTCTGCTCTGATTGGTCAGACGGCCCAGTCTGTTGTGACTGGTGCTTACAGCATGTGTCGGAAATGAAAAACGCATTACCATATCTGAATTTTAGCTCTTCCTCAGCACTTGTATACACAATGATATGAAAAGTAACAATGGTGTCGGTTTTAACGTAAATGAGGACTCGCGCTCAAATTTATACATTACATTTACATTTAGTCATTTAGCAGACGCTTTTATCCAAAGCGACTTACAATTGAGGACTAAACCAAGCGAGTCATCGTGAAGAGGCAAAAACAACGCAAGAAGTGATCAAAATACAAAGTTCAGACATTGCTCGGAGTAGCATAAGCCAGGCAAGCGAGGATTTAAAGGAAAGGATTTTTTTTTTTTTTTTTTTTTTTTTTTTTTTTAATGTTAAGTGCTCCCGGAAGAGATGAGTTTTCAGTTGCCTTTTGAATGTTGTCAGGGATTCTGCATTCCGGATGACGGTGGGGAGATCATTCCACCAGCATGGAACTGTGAATGAGAATGTCCTGGAGAGTGATTTTGTGCCCCGCTGTGATGGTACCACGATCCGTTGCTCATTGACCGATCGTAGGCTTCTGGTAGGGATGTACACTTGTAGTAGTGAGTGGAAGTAGGAGGGGGCTGAACCTGTGGTCAATCTGTAAGCAAGCGTCAAAGCCTTGAACTTGATGCGAGCAGAGAGTGGTAGCCAGTGCAGAGAGATGAACAGAGGAGTGACGTGGGCCCTTTTGGGCTCGTTGAAGACGAGACGAGCAGCAGCATTCTGGATCATTTGTAGAGGTTTAGTTGCACATGATGGAAGTCCAGCCAGAAGAGCATTGCAGTAATCAAGCCTAGAAATGACCAGGGCCTGGACGAGAAGTTGTGTTGCATGCTCAGTTAGGAAAGGTCTGATCTTCCTGATGTTGTGCATAGCAAACCTGCATGATCGAGTTGTCTTTGTAATGTGGTCAGTGAAGGTCAGCTGATCATCAAAGATTACTCCAAGATTTCTGACCGACCTTGATGGGGTGATTGAGGATGAATCTAGCTGGATAGTGAGGTCGTGCTGTAGAGACTGATTGGCAGGGAGGACGAGAAGCTCAGTCTTTGTCAGGTTGAGCTGCAGGTGATGTTCCTTCATCCACGCCGAGATGTCCGCCAGACAGCTTGAGATCCGTACAGCTACTGTGGGATCATCTGGTTGAAATGAGAGGTAGAGTTGGGTGTCATCAGCATAGCAATGGTAAGAGAAACCATGTGCCTGTATGATGGGTCCCAGTGATGTGGTGTAGATGGAGAAGAGGAGCGGTCCAAGAACTGAACCCTGGGGAACCCCTGTGGTCAGCTGATGTGCTTTGGATACCTCACCTCTCCATGCGACCTTGAAGGACCTACCTGTGAGATAGGACTCAAACCAGTTGAGGGAGGTTCCAGTGATGCCCAGTGATGAGAGGGCGGACAAGAGGATCTGATGATTCACTGTGTCGAAAGCAGCAGACAGGTCCAGTAGAATGAGAACTGATGATTTGGAAGCAGCTTTTGCGATCCGCAGGGCTTCCGTGACTGACAGCAATGCAGTCTCAGTTGAATGTCCTTTCTTGAAGCCAGATTGGTTGACATCCAGCTGGTTGTTCAGAGACAGGAAAGATGATACTTGGTTAAAAGCAACCCGTTCAAGTGTTTTCGCAATGAATGGTAGGAGAGAGACAGGTCTGTAGTTCTCTAGAAGTGATGTGTTTAATGTTGGTTTTTTAAGCAGAGGAGTTACCCGAGCCTGCTTAAATGCTGTAGGGAAAATGCCAGTGTGGAGGGATGAGTTGATGATGTGTGTGAGAGCTGGAAGAAGTGTGGTAGAGATGGCTTGTAGAAGGTGTGAGGGTATGGGGTCTAGAGGGCAGGTGGTAGGATGACTGGAGAGGAGAAGTTTAGATACTTCTTCCTCGGTTAGTGGAGTGAAGGAGGAGAGAAGGTTGTTGGCTGTGGGAGAGGTTAGTTTGGGTTCCTGTGTGTGTGAAGCTGAGAACTGACTGCTGATAGTTGTAGTTTTGTTAGTGAAGAAGTTAGCAAAATCATCAGCAGTTAGCGAGGAGGTGGGTGGTGGTGGAGGTGGGCAGAGGAGAGAGTTGAATGTCTTGAACAGTGAACGTGTGTTAGTGGCGCTGTTGATCTTGTCGTGGAAATATGAAGATTTTGCGGTGTGAACATCAACAGAGAAGGCAGAGAGCAGAGATTGATACCTACTGAGGTCAGATGTGTCTTTTGATTTGCGCCATTTCCTCTCCGCTGCCCTGAGCTTGGTCCGGTGTTCACGAAGAACCTCAGATAACCAGGGGTTAGAGGGAGTAGTGCGTGCTGGCCTGGAGGAGAGAGGGCAGATGTTGTCTAGAGAGGAGGTTAGGATGGAGCATAAAGTATCCGTTGCAGTATTCACATCCAGAGATGAAAAATGTGAGGGTGAGGGAAGAGAAGATGACACAGCAGAGGAAAGATGGGACGGAGAAAGTGAGTGCAGGTTTCGTCTGAAAGTAAATGGTGGGGAGGTTGGTGGAGCATGGGTAGTGAGTTGTAGATTGAAAATAATGAGGAAATGATCTGAAACTTGGAGAGGTTTCACCAAAATGTTATCTGTGATACAGTTGCGTGTGTAAACCAGGTCCAGTTGGTTGCCTGACTTGTGAGTACCGGTGGTGATGAGGCGTTTGAGATCAAAAGAGGCTAGGAGAGAGATGAAGTCTGTTGCATACGGTTTCGCTAGGTGGATGTTGAAATCGCCAAAGACTACAAGTGGGATGCCATCCTCAGGGAAAGAGGACAGCAACACATCCAGCTCCTCTACAAAGCTTCCCAGTTGACCTGGGGGGCGATAAATAACTACAATATGGATCTTCACTGGAGTTGTAAGTGTAATAGCATGATATTCAAATGAGTTGTTATTGCATAGAGAAGAGAGAGTTGAAAATTTCCAAGTGTTAGAAATGAGAAGACCAGTGCCCCCACCTCTCCCCGATTGCCGAGGGGTGTGAGAGAAAGAGAAGTTGTTAGAGAGAGCAGCAGGGGTTGCTGAGTCTTCTGGGCGGATCCAGGTCTCAGTCAAGCCCAAGATATTAAGAGAAGAATGAGATGCAAAGGCTGGAATGAAGTCAGCTTTATTGACTGCTGATTGACAATTCCATAGACCCATAGAAAGAGTGAGAGGTGAGTGTGAGGATGAGAGAATAGGGCGCAGATTAGCAGTATTGCGCTGCCTTCTGTGCGTGGTGAGAGAGCGTTGTCGAGAGACAACAGGAATGTGTAGAAAGCACATAATGATAATAGGAAATAAGATAAAGGTAGGAAGGGAAAGGGTTAAGAAGATACTATAATTGCCTTGCAGGTGTCCTTGCTCGGTGGAGTCGCGCAGGTAGAGTCGCAGGTCTTTACCCGAGTCGGTCTTAACACGAGGAGGTTCAACACGAGCGCTGACTGCTTCCGCTGACGCTTCCGCGACAGCGCGCACACTACATAGATATAATGCTATCAATCGCCTGAGTGAGGACAGCTGTGGTAGCCCTTGCAATTAGCACAGCGAAAGCAAATATCCCGAGAATGGCCCAAATCGAAACTAGCTGTTATGAACAGCAATACTTAAGTGCTACAATAACAACCAGACTACAACCCTTAAGACGGCAGATATTCAAAATAGGAACGTGTCTAATTAAATTAAAGATATTTAGTGAAAATAAAAATTACAAATAAGCAAAGAATCGAAAATAGCCCTACTTACTTGACAAATGGTAAACAGAGCAACAGGGGAACTGGATATTAAGAAAAAACAACTTACGCGCTCTAGCCGTTCTCGCAGAGTGACTGCTTGTCCTGGCTATCTCCTGAATTTACTTCTAATTTATATCTGCTTTAATAGCCCTTGCAATTAGCACAGCGAAAGCAAATATCCCGAGAATGGCCCAAATCGAAACTAGCTGTTATGAACAGCAATACTTAAGTGCTACAATAACAACCAGACTACAACCCTTAAGACGGCAGATATTCAAAATAGGAACGTGTCTAATTAAATTAAAGATATTTAGTGAAAATAAAAATTACAAATAAGCAAAGAATCGAAAATAGCCCTACTTACTTGACAAATGGTAAACAGAGCAACAGGGGAACTGGATATTAAGAAAAAACAACTTACGCGCTCTAGCCGTTCTCGCAGAGTGACTGCTTGTCCTGGCTATCTCCTGAATTTACTTCTAATTTATATCTGCTTTAATAGCCCTTGCAATTAGCACAGCGAAAGCAAATATCCCGAGAATGGCCCAAATCGAAACTAGCTGTTATGAACAGCAATACTTAAGTGCTACAATAACAACCAGACTACAACCCTTAAGACGGCAGATATTCAAAATAGGAACGTGTCTAATTAAATTAAAGATATTTAGTGAAAATAAAAATTACAAATAAGCAAAGAATCGAAAATAGCCCTACTTACTTGACAAATGGTAAACAGAGCAACAGGGGAACTGGATATTAAGAAAAAACAACTTACGCGCTCTAGCCGTTCTCGCAGAGTGACTGCTTGTCCTGGCTATCTCCTGAATTTACTTCTAATTTATATCTGCTTTAATAGCCCTTGCAATTAGCACAGCGAAAGCAAATATCCCGAGAATGGCCCAAATCGAAACTAGCTGTTATGAACAGCAATACTTAAGTGCTACAATAACAACCAGACTACAACCCTTAAGACGGCAGATATTCAAAATAGGAACGTGTCTAATTAAATTAAAGATATTTAGTGAAAATAAAAATTACAAATAAGCAAAGAATCGAAAATAGCCCTACTTACTTGACAAATGGTAAACAGAGCAACAGGGGAACTGGATATTAAGAAAAAACAACTTACGCGCTCTAGCCGTTCTCGCAGAGTGACTGCTTGTCCTGGCTATCTCCTGAATTTACTTCTAATTTATATCTGCTTTAATAGCCCTTGCAATTAGCACAGCGAAAGCAAATATCCCGAGAATGGCCCAAATCGAAACTAGCTGTTATGAACAGCAATACTTAAGTGCTACAATAACAACCAGACTACAACCCTTAAGACGGCAGATATTCAAAATAGGAACGTGTCTAATTAAATTAAAGATATTTAGTGAAAATAAAAATTACAAATAAGCAAAGAATCGAAAATAGCCCTACTTACTTGACAAATGGTAAACAGAGCAACAGGGGAACTGGATATTAAGAAAAAACAACTTACGCGCTCTAGCCGTTCTCGCAGAGTGACTGCTTGTCCTGGCTTGTCCTCATCCTTTGGAAGTGCATCAAAGTAGATTTGCTTTCGCAGCACAGAACACAGCGTCTTCTCGACATGTCGACAACACAACAAACTCTTCCAGTTTCAGCTACAACTACAGCGTAAGGGTCAAAATAGACATTGTTTGTGGGGATCCATTGAAGACCACAGGCTGGCATTATGCAAATTTGTTACAAACCTATGTAGGTTCGAGCAGGAAGCAAGACTCTAATTACTGACGACTCGTTTCAGGCAGTTCACAATCGGTTCTTTCTTTTGAGAGACAATGGCTGTGTTCTTAATCACCCCCTATACTCTCACTCACTATTCCCTACATTACTCCACTAATATAGTCCACTTGAAGGAGGGAATGAAAACAAGTGATCGATTTCTGACACTGAGTGCGCCGGAAGGACTGCCGCTTTTGCATAGTTTCTCTAGGTGAGGTGGTACAGTAAGATTGAGCTTATATACATCACAGAGAGACTTACAACTTCCTTGTAAGGTAGAAAAACAAGTTGCTTATGTTTAAAGATGAAATGTATACCTAATGCACATGGTACAATCCACTTTTCCACGTTAAGAAACTATTTCTTCAGTGTATAGACCTTATGCACCAGAGAAACGTGGGCGCCGTCATCTTTAGAATATTGTCTTTGAACTTCCGTTTTTGCGGTCGCTCTGTATATTTCTATGGCATCGCGGTAAGAGGAGTAATTAGCTGGTGAAGTGGATTTACTTATTGTAGAGTTAACAAAAGTTATCAAGAGCATTGTAATGTTTATCATAAGCATTGTAAAGCAGATGTCTTAACAAATGTCGACCGGGAACTTATTTACGAGCAGTTCATTCATACCTATGCAAGATCGCTGTGAAAATACAGACCGGAAGTCAAAAGACAACGAACACAGTGCTGAAAAGGGGCGGGGCTACATAAGGTCTATACATTAGTGGTACATTTGCATCAGTTGAAACATTCCTTTAACATGTACACATTTAATGTATCATCATCATTGGAACATCTCTCAGTGAACGTGGCATTGCACACATACCTCTAGGCAAAATATAACTCTACCAGCTCTCTGCTCAGCACACATGTACAACATACTCTGACTTCACAAAATACATTATGACATTATTATGAAAATGAATGAATAAAAATAAAAAATAGCACTCGTTATTGCGGTGCATTGTGGGATTGAATGAGTGCACTCGATAATGTCCACTATGGTTTCGGACACCACTACAAATGGCCGTCCCCTCAAATAGTGCTGGTATTTAAGGGTATAGGGGGCGATTTCGGACACAGCCAATAACTCCATTTATTGTGCACTCCGATCTTTAAAACTTTTACATTCACAAACTGCTATATTACACACTAGATAAAAGTTAATATCTGAAAAAGCATAATAGAGGCGCTTTAAATGTTTTTCATCCGTTTCTTGTCTTTTGCAGTGGGCGATCATGGCTATGACAATACGCTTCCCAGCATGCACCCCTTCCTGGCCGCCCATGGGCCTGCGTTCCGTAAAGGCTACAAGATGTCGAGCTTTAACAGCGTGGATCTCTACCCACTCATGTGCCACCTCGTTGGCATCTCTCCAAAGCCCAACAACGGGAGCTTCGCTCACGTGCGCTGTGCGCTAGTCAACGAGCAGTGCGGAGAGCTAGCATTAGCGGTGGGCATCGTCATTGGTGTTTTAATAATCCTGACCACCTTCACCTGCCTATTCAAGCTGATGAAGAACAGAGATGCCTCGTCTTCACGTCCATTCGCCCGCTTGGAGTTAGATGACGACGACGCTGATGATGAACCTTTACTTGAATGAAGTGCAATACGCGTGTTGTTATTGTACACATGCAAAATGTTAAAGGAACAGTTCACCCACACATGGAAAAAGTCTGACAGGTTTAGGAAAACATGAGGTTGAGTAAATGATGACTGCCTTTTTTATTTTGAGGTGAACTGTTCCTTTAAATGCTGAAATGGTGCAGAGATGACAATCATATCGAAACTGTAAGGGAGAAATGTAACTCTTGTAGAACCTGTAAAATACACTGTAGGCACAATAAGGACATCATTAGTACTAAACAACATGACAAAACATGTCTTCAACATCAGCTGTTGAGCTAGAAATACTTTAGTTTAAGTGTTTAGTGCTTCGTTCTTATCCAGGTTATCAGATCTCTGGACAACACCAATATTTACAAAAAAACGAAATACATTTCGAACGTGTTAGATAATTTCCCAACCTAACACGCACAAGCATGCTGCCGTCACGTTTAACACAGCTTTCGGAATGATTCAGTTGTGCAACTTCCAATAATGCTTTTTTTGCATTATCTTAGGCATATAAATGTTGCTTTATAACTATGGATATTATATGTTACCAGTCAGGTTACTGAGGTACACCATGGTGTAAACTCTTGAACTGGTCTGCACTTCCCAAAAGCATCGTAAGCCTACAGTAAGTAGATCATAGCAATGCAATGGTTTCTGTGATCACCTTTGACTTACCATGCTTTTAAGAAACGCACAACGTAAGCAATAATAATTATGAACTAGCTATGGTCTATGTTTTTTTGTGTGTTTAAAGGGATAGTTCGCCCAAAAATGTACTCACCCTCAAGTTGTCCCAAATCCGTACGAGTTTCTTTCTTCTTGTTGAACGCAAAAGAAGATATTTTGAAGAATGTTGGTAACCAGACAGTTGAAGGTAGCCATAGTATGAAAAAAAATGACTATGGAAGTCAATGGAGTTCATCAACTGTCCGGTCACCAACATTCTTTAAAATATCTTCTTTTGCATTCAATAGAAGAAAGAAACTCATAAAGGTTCGGAACAACATAAGGGTGAGTAAATGATGACAGAATTGTCATTTTTAGGTGAACTATCCTTTTAAGGTTTGTAAACAAGATACTGAGGTTACTTGAAAATGCCCGTACTGATATTGCCTGTAGTGAAACTTTATTTAATAAGTCTGGTTACATCTGTTTTCGCATGCCAGGGAATACACAACCAGCTCAATTTGAATATTTATTTCTTGTTTTTAGAGGTTGCTTTGTCTTTTTTTCTTTGCATAAGAGACACATTTAGATCAAATGCAACTAAATCTCAGTGTTGCTCGGTCTATAAAGGAATGGTCAATCTCACATTTGTTCGTGAATCCCTACTGAGGAATATTTCTGTAGGGTTTAAGAGGGCTTTTTACCAGAAGATCGAATGTTTTCTTGTAAAGTAGAATAATCTTGAGTGTTGTTGAATCTTTCTCAGAGATTGTTGTATGTGTAAATACACTGTAAAGTTAGTTTTGCTTGTTGCACTATAATCTGTGTTCAGATTTGGGGAAAGGGAATCCGTGGCTGCTTTAAAAATGAAAAATTATTTCATGCTTCAAAATGAGTGAGTTTATTTAAGAGATTTTATTTTTCTTGTTTAATTAGTTGTTCCTTTTTAAATGTTGTTGCTCATTTTAGTGGAAAATAGCAAAAGGATATTGCTTTTTAATTTGTGATTTTGACTTTTAATGCTGGTTTTAATACTGTTGACTTTTTTTTTTCCAAGGCTCGTCATTTCATAAAAGTATTTTGCGCTGTTTTGTCTGTACATTTGACAAGGTCAAAAAATTATTTTGCATCAGTCTTTAGTTACTGAAAAGGAAGGTTACTATCAACGTCGCTTGTGGTGTATCTGGCTGTCAAATATTTGTGGTCGTATGTTCAGAGCTTTCTGAATCTTTGTGAATCTATGCAAAGCAAGAACTAAATGGTACATTTTCTCACTCTAAAATGATGACATTTGTTATCAACATCAAATAAAATATCTATTTCAGATATTTAAAGAGTGTTTGTTTTTTAGTGTGACTGTTATGGTGATCAGATATAATCAGTTCTTTGTAGATGTCAAGCAGCCACTAGAGGTCTCACTTCATGTTATTGTACAACTACAGGTTACTGTACTGTATATCATGGCACTATTGTGAAGACAATCAAGGTTTTTACGTTACTTAATCAGCTGATACTTGCCTATTGGTAGATTATCAGCAATAGTTATCAGTAATGCACTATCACCCTATATACTATATATAAACACTACTATTCACAACTTTGGGGTCTGTTTAAAAAAATTATGTTTTTGAAGATTATTTTGAAAATTACTGACCCCAAATTTTGTAATGTTTCTTCATTTCATGTATACACTGCCAGCCTAAAAAAAAAGTCTATGATTGGATCATTACGTTTCTATCATGTTATATATTTGGCAACAGTTCTTCTAACCCTAATTGGTGGAGTTAGTAGCTTTTCATTTCTTAAACAACCATGTAGGAAGACACATCATGGCCATATTCCAGGATGACAATGTCAAGATTCATCAGACTCAAACTGTGAAAGAATGGTTGTGAGGAGCATGAAGAATCATTTTCACACATGAATCGGCACCTCTGAGTCCAGACGTTTAAATCATTGAAAGCCTTTGGGATGTGCTGGAGGAGACTTTACAGAGTGCTGGACTCTTGCATTCTCAATACAAGATCTTGACCAAAAATCTTGATTGACCTCTTGATGGAAATTAATGTTGTGATGTTATTTCCATCAAGAGGTGCACAATCTGAGCCTGATGTGATGACTCTTGGCTTTGTCTTCAGAAATGAAAAGCTACACACTCCATCAATTAGGGTAAGAAGAACTGTTCCCAAACATATAACACGATAGAAACATAATAATCACTGCAATGACTATCCAATCATAGACTCGTAAGCATTTAAATCCAAACAGCGACTTTTTTATTTTTGACCAGGCAGTGTATGTAGTGTTTAATAGTGTGTATATATATATAGTCTTGTTAGAATTTTATAATCTGCGTAGTCCAATATGACGTACCACAAATACTTATCTGGTTAGTTGGTGTTGAATACAGAGCAACAGTTTAGTGTGTGACTGTTACTGTACAGTCCTGAGGTCAGTAATCATGTGTAAATGAGTGTCCAGGGAGGTTACAGCTCTATATTTAGAGAGAACTTACTGGAATGTTTTACCCATAACCCAGCCACACTGAACACCATCCGTTAAGAACAGCCAGTTGATTATGAGCATTACCAGTGACTGACCCCTTAAAAATTATTAGGACACGTGTATGCCACAGTTAAAAATTTAAGAATGCCATTCCAGTGTGTTTGTCAGCTAAACACCAGTGTGGAGAAAACATTTTGTACGACTTAAAAGTACTGGGTTTTCCCACAGAATTTAGCTACTTTGCTAAGGGTTGATTTTTACCCCCACGAGTTAAAGGTTTGACATTGCATAAATGATAAATGTGATAAAACTATGCCAGATGTTAAGTTTTGTGAAGGAGGGCTGCTGTTTATTATCACTCTTTGGCTATTTAGTGCATTTAGTGTTTTCAATGTGCATAACAGTCACTGTAAAATAAGTATTTTAGGATGAGTGGCATATCGCGTGGTTTTGATATTTGCGATGTGGCGATTGGTCTACTTTTGGGCTATTTTTGATTGGCCATTGGGCTAGTTTTGTTACACAGACCTGGCAACCCTAACCAGAGGTCCCTAAAATTAACATTCAAATTTAACCATGTATTCATGGAGCCACATTGAGATCCCCATTTCTCTGGAATTTAACAGGGTCATAAAAATGCAGACTCTAAAAGAAAATCTAAAAAGGTACTTCTTGAGTTACAGGCACACAAACTTTGGGGGGAAAAGTGCTTTTTCCCATTTTTGAACTGTCTCCATGCATACACAATGCAACAAGGATTGCTATTGTCAACATATTTTACCAACAGACCTATCAATCTCTGTGTAAAAATTAAGTAGTGATGCTGCCATCTTTCTAAAGTCATTTTCTTCCACCTGTAATTTGGTTCCAAATCACATATGAAAATAGGCCTAGTCATTTTGACCCCTCTACACAATAGTTTATTACCAAGTAAATATTCATCCATGACATCTAATATATTGGCTTTCATCTCTATTTATATTTGTCTTTCATCAGAAAAAAATAACATTTTAAAAGTTTCTGAAATGTGGTTGATTTGACAGAATGACCCTTGAGTCATTCCTAAGCCGTTTGGATTTTCACACCAGCGCTGCGAGAGGTCAGTATTTCGTGACTTGGGTTTTGAAAGGAAGGTGTGAAATATGATTCATCATATTCTATAAAGGACCCGAGCTGCAGTGAGTTGGAGACCAGATGATGGTATAGGTGACACTGAACTCCTCCCTCTTGCTCCTCTGCCGCGTGGAGGCTATTTTTGTCCCTCCTGTGACCGTTGGAGCGTCTCTCACTGACAGCTGACCACAGGGGACAAATCAAAACAACGACAGCACAGCCACCAACCTGTTACAGCGCTGAGACCATCACAACACCCTGCTGGACACACTCTTTCCTGAAAGCAAACTCGCATCCAAGGAAAAGGAGATCTCATTTCCACCATTCTCTGTCAGCCTCTGAATCTGAGTGAGCTTAAGCGATATGACCTCAAATGAGGAGGACAAAGATCCTGATATTGAGCTTTTTGTGAAGGTAAGCATGAAGATAACCTTTAATGAGCTCTTTTACTGTGTTTTGTGCACTTAATCAATAGTCAGATGTCAGGAATCAATGGTGGCATTACCTTTGAAAACCAGTTGTAAGCAATCTGACAAGTTTCTTGGCAACGATTAAGGTTAAGATGGGCGGTTGGCCCAGGATAGGACTCAAAAGGGGGCAGGTAACATTTCAAAGCAGAAACTCTGGGCTCTTCTTGAATTATTTCTTTCTTTCTATCAACACCTCATGCTCTAATTCCTCTGTAGGGCTGAAGGGAACTTCTGCTGCTTACTGGAGTTTGTTTTGCATTACGTTTTGCAGATGTGGTGACATTTAGAGAACATTTGAAGTTGCTGAAATGCTGAGAAAGACATTATTAAAAGCATTTATTAATCAAAGAACCATCATAATCGCATAAGATCAGATACTGTATTTATTCCATGTGGCGTCTTATTGCATGCATGAGTCAAAGTTATAAATAGAGCTAAAGGTGACAGACAAACTTTGACTGGTATGTGTTTACTGCTTGATTGAGTTGCTGAATATTGTCCTTATTTGTGATGTTTGCCAAGTTGCTTATTTGCTTAGTGAATTGACAAAACCCCTAACTCATAGTTTTAAACTTTCACATACTGTGTTACAGACATTAATGATTCCTTAAATCATGTGTCTTCTTGTAGAGATGTGTCTTGTTACTTTACTAAGTGATCTAGACAATAAATCAAGCACAGAAATGTTACTGATCACAGAGATTTAGAAGTGCTCTTTTAAACTGAGCCAGTAGGTCTAGAACATTCTTTTAACCACATATAGCAACATGCAAAAAAGCACTCTAAACACCATCGCAACTGCATAGAAATGCCCTGGTAACCAGCTTTAACTACTGACGCTTTAAAACACAAAGCTGTTTTGGGTCATTCAAAGAACTTTTAGCGAACAGTTCTTAAAAGAATCTAGTGTAGAGGACATTTTAATAATCTAAAGAACCTACTGTATTTCACTATAAAGAACCTTTTGAGTAATGGAAATGTTCTATGGATGTTAAAGTTCCTTCATGTCGCTAAAATGCCAATAAAGAATCTTAATTTTTAAGAGGACAAGGGCCACTCAGAGATCAAATAACTTATTTTAAGGTTACAATTATATTTAGTCCTTGGTCTGAAGATAGTTTATCCCACGGGAAGGTAAAAAGTTGGGTGGATTGAGTAATGTCAGATTTAAAAAAAACTTCCGAGTCACATACAGTAAATGTCTCCGTGTGTGAGCATAAGCAATAAGTTGGACATCCGATCTGAGCCAATCGTGCGTTAAACGTTTAACTCAGACGGGTGTTTGAAAACCACCCTCTTTGCATTTTATCCTACCAAGTGAAAACACATTAATTTAGGTGGCTAGGACGCTGTCTAACCAAGTTCTGTTGACAGGTACAGTATGACCCAAAACCCATTTGCTGTGGGCTAATGGGCCAGGTAATGGAATTTCCATGTATAATTGAGCTCGAGCACCGATCTGATGTCCGGCTCAGGTTACTGGCCCAGTTTAAGGACGCTATTTGATAGCTTGATCTTCTAATTTCAGATATGGAAAATTGGCACCGAATCCCATTGGTTCTTTGTGTACTATTGTTTTGAAGATTACAAATCAT
The DNA here is from genome assembly GCA_030578255.1 of Tiaroga cobitis. Lineage (NCBI taxonomy): Eukaryota > Metazoa > Chordata > Actinopteri > Cypriniformes > Leuciscidae > Tiaroga > Tiaroga cobitis. Next base: position 39,229,919 of record CM060607.1, on the reverse strand, counting down.
GTACTGAATGGTGAATGACTTTCAGGGGTTTAATAATCTCACATTTGCCCTAATTATTTAAGGATACATTGAAATTTCCAGTTCAATATATTCTTCCATATTTTTGTGACTTGGAAATATCCACTATTCGCTCCTTTCTTCCTTTTGATTTCCAAAAATGTGCATTTGGAGGGGCATTCAGCACTATTCTCATCGAAGATTCGGTAATGCTTTAGATTACAGCCTGGAAAGTACTGCTTAATTAAAGCGGTATCTTTTGTTAATTATAGTGTACCTATAAAGTACTTGCATTTAAGTATAAGGGAACAATATGAAATAGTTTGGAGAATAAAAGGGGTAACAACCAGGAGAATTAAAAAAATGATTTATACTGTAAGTATTATAGAACTAAGGGGTTCTTATTCTACTATTATGATACAACAATCTTACATTTGGGAGCAATTTAGCAAGAACACACTGCGTACCTTTTTTTTATAATGGTGTACCAATACATACTGTATATGCTTTTTAAAAATTACAGGGTACATATCTATGCATTTATACAGTAATCTTTTTAACAAAAGTGCACTGTAAACTAAAATTATTGCAACTTTTGCTTAAATATTGGGGAAAGATAGCTACTCTTGTTTCATGTAGTTACAGGGTAAGTACAATAAAATACATACAATCTAATATCACTGACTCGGACACCTTTATTTGAAAAACAACGTAATTCAAAACAGATTTACAACACTTCTTTTTCGTTTAAAACTGCTCTTAATACATTTTTTTTTTCAAATGCTTAAGTCTTGACAGAAAGTAGCACGTTTTGTCCCCCTTTTTTTCTCTTCCTTGGCTTCTTCCTTTTGTTCCTCTTCTTTTTATTTCTTTGCACTGATGAATCTGAAGAATAAATCATGTCTCTTGCTATTCTGTATTATGTATTAAAAGAAAATGCAGTAAAACTTTTAAAACTGTAGACTATCGCTTCAGACCAACTGTAATAAGTTGTTTTTCAAATAAGGTTTCCGAGTCAGTGATATTAGATTATATGTACTTTTTATTGTACTTACCCTGTAAATACATGGAACAAGAGGATAATAAGAACCACTTTAATTTACGGCCCGCAATGTCACACTTACCCTGTAACTACATGGAACAAGAGTGCAATAGTTTAAGCTTTACTTGCCTTGAAACATGTAAGCCCAAACTTAAACATCTGCACTTTTGATATAAAAACAGTATAAATGCAGATTATGTACCCTGTAATTTTTAAAAAGCATTTTACAGTATGTATTGGTATGCACCATTATTTCAAAAGGTACCTAAATTGCTCCTAAATGTAAGATTGTTGTATCATAATAGTATACTATAAGTACCCCTTAGTTCTATAATATAATATTATCCTGGTTGTTATCCCTTTATTCCCCAAACTTTACATATTGTTCCCTCATACTACATGCAAGTACTTTATAGGTACACTATAATTACCGAAAGTTACGCTATAAATTCGTCTTAATTACGCAGTACTTTCTTCTAAAGATTCTTCTAAAGGCACACTTCCTCTCCTTGTATGTGATTGCTGAAATCTCACTAGGTTATTGGTACAGATACTCTGTTCTTCTGTAAGGTAGTATCACTAATCTTGTGCGACATTATAAATTGCTACTGAAACAAATATAAAAAGTATCAAGTTGAGTTGTTTGCTCAAACAGCTTCCCAAGATTTGGATTGTTCTAGAAAAACAGTTCTGGAAAGTTCCAGAAAGTTCTAAACAGTTCTAGAAAGTGCTACTTATAAGCAGTAGCGTTTGTTATTTGGTTGTTCCAATTTTTTATCTGTGGGGACCTTTTTTAAAAACTTAGAGGAATTAGGGCCTTTTTCATTGTTTTTAAGCAAAAGTTCATCGATTTATGAAACAGGAAATATTGTATTTAAAAAATATTCAAAAACGTATAACCCTAATATATACATCTAAAAATGTATATTTTATACACATTTTTTTAATACATAAATCATTGCAAGAATTTTTATATTAGCTGATTTGCAAAAAAAACTTTCTTTAAAAATTGTACTTTGTTATGTGTCATGATTATTTTATTCATATATCGTACTGTAGGCTACATGATGTGAATGTATTGTGTCTGGTTTGTGTTCCTCAGGCTGGCAGTGATGGTGAAAGCATCGGAAACTGTCCTTTCTCTCAAAGGCTTTTTATGATCCTGTGGCTAAAGGGAGTCGTGTTTAACGTCACCACTGTCGATCTGAAAAGGTAATGAAATATCAATTGTTTTTTAAAATAGTTTTTTTAGTGCTGGGCAAAAAAAAAAAAAAAAAGATTTTCAATTATTATTATTTTTTTAAATACAGTCGATTCCATATCTATCCTCAAAAGCCTTGAATAGATATTTTTTTTCCGTATTTGCACAAACACTGAACATAAAATATCAGATTAATGTGAATCTTATTACTAGTCTTCTCCACAAGACAGATTCGGCGCCAGAGCAGATCTACTGGAGGGGCATTGGGTCATCAGCGGGGGGCATTGCCGTTTGAGAAATATTTTGACGCAAAAAAACGATTATTAAATTATTAATAATAATAATTATTTGCGAATTTCCCCACCACTTTTTGCCAGGGTCGATATTGTCCCCAGCACTTTTAAACATCTCGCGGCACGGATGTACCAATACAAATAAATAAAACATCACCAGTTAACTAGCAGAGCATTCATTTATTAAATAAGAGGCGATCTAGCACGCTGAAATGTATTGTTTCTGAAATCAAGTGATCAAAGTGCTCGTTGACTGGGATCAGTGGTGCTGATAAAGTGTTCTCTTGTGGCTCGCACAGTCAACACGGATGCGCGTTTTAATCCGTTGCGGAGAAATCTCTATTTTTTCCGGTGAAATCACAAAGTAAAATGCACACAAACGTCACGTGTCCCTACTTGATATACAACCACTGATAAACATAATCGGTTTTAATGAGGAAAAAAAAACTATACGAGTGCGGAATAGAATCCAGGATCTCTGACACACAATTCAAGAGATTTCCACGACGCGCACGCGCGAGAACTTAACTGAAGTAGTTGAAGGAGATCGCAATTCTCGCGCATGCGTCGTGGAAATCTCTTGAAGTCTCGTTTCAGGCCTACAACGAAGAAAAGGAATAGTCGAATAAAGTCGTTATTTTTGTTTGTTTTTTCGCACAAAAAGTATTCTCGTCGCTTGATAAACTTATAGTTGAGCCACTGTTGCGACATGGAATATTTAAACATTTTCTTTAATGACTTTCTGGGCCGTCAAGTTTCATTCCCTTAGGGAGCCTATGTAGCAGTCATGCACCTCTCAGATTTAATCATAAATATCTTCATTTGTGTTCCGAAGACGAACGAAGGTCTTACGGGGTTGGTACAGCATGGGGGTGAGTAATTAATGACTTGATTTTCATTTTTGGGTAAACTAACCCTTTAAGTTCTGCCACTGGACCATTAAAGCACATACAAAAAAAGTCGGATTGGATATATCTATTTCTTCACGTGAATTTTTTTGGCACCAACACATAATTAGGTCTCATTAAACGACAAATTAAACACAATGTACTATTTAGATAGATTGCTGGACATCGGTATTGTATATACATCTGATTTATGATTTAGCATTGTATTAGCAACTGTGGTAGGAGGGGCATCAATGACCGCTAGGGGGGGCACGGCCCTCGAATGCCCCTCGGCATTGCCACAAGATATCATCCTCTTATTTACCTTGTGCGATGTTACAATGGGGAGCCTTTCATTCATTCAGTGCTTAACATGACAGATGCAGGAGCTACTTTCAGCGTGACAGACGTTCCGGACAGATGGAACGGTCACTGTCCCGATCAGGCCAGTGCTGCATGGTCATGAAAGATTATCATTTGCACCATGTTTTAAGCCTTGCCAATCTGAACAATGCGCCCAGAAAGTAACTTTGTAACTTTAAAAAGGATTAATCTATATTTAATTTATACAGAATATGCTGCGTTATCTTACACTTGATCACTTTATTAAATTTGTAGGCCTACCTGAAAACTACTGTTAGATCTAGTAAAACCTGAAAACCCTGTTTATTTAATTTGTATCTTTGTTTTATTGTATTTATTTTTTGGTGCTTTTGCTTGCAGTTTGATTATTGGTTCTTATTTTATTAATGATGGTTTACTTGTCTTTAATAATACTTCAAATTTATATTTGTTAGTGGTGTAACTTTGTTTTAAAAAGTGTGAGGGACAGTACAATAATAAATGTACAAATGTAGAAACTAACTTTTTTTTTTTTGTTAGAGAAAATTATTTATTGAATTGAATTGAGAATCGGATTGAGAACTTGCAAATTGGATTCCACTCAAATCGGGACATCTGTATCAATACCCAGCCGTAGAGTTGCTGTTAATATATTACATATATATTTTACAAAATATTGTTCTCTTGTAACAAATGAATACATTTCTGTCGGAATATCGCTTCTATCACCAAACATTCACCAAATATTGAATCTTAAATTATATACACTTGATATGTGTTTTGTCAAGATTAGAAAACATTAAAATCAATTTTGAAACATTATGACACTCCCACTCCCTCCTATTTCAAAATGGTTTATATTAGATGAATTTTGAGTTAAGTTTTAGAATGATAATTCATTATGATTACTAAAATATGTGATAGGAAAAAAGGTGTGATAGGAATATGTTATGTAAGAAAAAAAATGCTAGCGGGACGCTGACAGTTATATAGGATATAATTTGAACACAGAGCTTGGTTTAATTAGACAAATGTGTATTCATGATTAAAAAAAGTTTGACGTTGTCAGGTTTCCGGTAACGAAGGACCCCAAAGTAGAGAGATGCTCAGTAAATACAATCTTTATTAATTAAGCTCAAATAACTGGCACCGAACTGTAGAGCTCAGGCACAGGCTCAACCTAACAGAAGAGAGAATAAATCGCAGACCAGGCAATAGTCAAAAACAAGATAATCAGTCCATAAAGAGTCTTTTCCAAGGGTGGAGAAGGAGAATCAGGCAGGTGAGAAGTCAACCCCAGGCGAACGCCGAGCAAACAGAGAATTAATCCAGGTCTGTGATAAGTGACAGGCAGTGGTGGTAGTTAAAGATCGGCAACCAAAGCAGGGGAGAATTCCAGAAGTATGAGTCACTAATTGATTCTTAACCCTCTGGGGTCTGAGGTGTTTTTGGGGCCATTGGGATGTTCTGATATGCCCTTACATTTGTGCTTTTTTCAGTTATTTATAAACATGTTAATGGCAAAGGTGTAAATTCACTCTATATAGCACAAACTGGGCTACCATAATATCTAAGCAACATGTATGTACATGTTTGTATTTTTAAGAGAATAATGTTTATGCGTGGTTATTGAAAAAATAAAAATGAAAGTTGTTGAAATAAGGCCACAAAACACATATTGATTATTTCTTCACAAGACTTTTGAAAATGGTATCACATAGCCTAGAATATTTGCTCCAAAACTATGTGAGAATCATCCTGACTACTCATTCAGATAAGACAATAAAGTATTTTACATTTTTAATGACGTGTTTTGTGTCAGAAAGCTTTATGCGAGGAGGCGTGATCTCTCATTAGTATGTATGCATTTCACACCTGAGAAAGACAAAGACCTCCCATAATGGCCCTATTAGGTGCTATCAGGCCATATCATTATAAGGAGCCTTGCACAAAGAATGAGGAGATTTAAAAAAGAATGGCTTTTAGATTGTTTGGATTTATTTACAACACAACATAATCCAAAGATACACACATACCTGTCAACATAGTACATAGTACATAGAAACATAGTACAAACCTGTCATTTCCAAGGTGTTTGATTTTTCATTTTACCATGTTCATGTACAGAGACTGTTGAATGTTGAAGTCAGCAGGACTCAGTGGCATCTCTCCCTGTAAAAAATGAAATAAAAAAATAAACACCTTTGAACATGCTGATATCAAGAGAAACTATATGGCTGCACGACTTTGGGCATGCATTGTAGAAAAAATTGCGATTTAATTTTATATATATATATATATATATATATATATATATATATATATATATATATATATATATACACACACACACACACACACACACAGTGCTTAGAATAAGTGAACACACCCATGCTAAAGTTGACTACCCTTCACAATATAGACATGGTTTTATTTCAGTTAGCCTAACTGAACATTTATACTTAAATAATATATTGTATTTAGACAGTATCACATATTTTACCGGAGGCTGAAATATATTTCACTAAATCATTATAACCTAAGCAGTTATTCGCAAACAAAATAAATTACGCATAAGGCAGTATTTTAGCATGATAATCAGTGTCATAAACTAATCTCAAAACTGAGTGAAATATATGTAGTAGGCTAATATCACATTTAAAAAGTTTACACGAGCGTATAGGGATATTGTGACTGTAAGGTAATCTTTCCTATGTCAAAAGCTAGCCAAAACTAGACAAAAATATAGTCTGAAAATTCATTTGAGCTCTATAATCAGAAAAGGAATTATATAACACTAAACAACTTACTCCGAACTTGTATCCTCGGCGGGGTCAATTCGTTCTTCAAAATGCTGCCGTTGGTCGTCAGAGTTTCAAATTCCTCTGAGGAAAAGGTGAATCCTCGCTGTCCAGAATCATCTGAAGGGCTTCTTCACCGGAGTAGCGTGCCATCCTCAAAACGCGATGAACTATCAGTGAATCTCATGAACAATCTTTGTGTTTTTATGGCATTGATCGGGGGCGTGTGCGCGATCACCTGAACTATTTATACGTGAACAGCGCCGGGGGCGTGGCGGCCTCAACTCATTAAAAATAATGAGGGGAGAAAGAACAAAATGGACCTCTCCTTGGTTTTAAACGGATTGCATAAACTGAGAATATTTTTTTTTAATATATAAATGACTTCATTTAAAAGAAGAGAATTCAAGCTTCATAAAGAAAAATCTCTCGTGCCTGTGTGACAAGTAATCGCGGAGTTACAGTTAATCTTAGGACACGTTTCAGAATGGACTTCACTGACAGAGAGAACGCAGAACTCGCATCATGTTTGTTTTTCTTTATTTGGTGAAAAGCACAACACTTTGTTTTTATTGTGAGTATCCACAAAAAAAAAGAAACTTAACAGGATCTAATGATGTATAACACTTATACTGTATGTAAGATCAAAATCAACCGAGTATTTTGAGTCTCTTTTGCACTGATAAGAAAAAAAGCGAGCAGATCACGCCGGCGTGATTGCCGACCCCAGAGGGTTAAAGTCGAGACTAGGATGGGCAGTCCGCTGATCAAACAGTCCGAGAATCCAAAAGGAACACCTGTGCAAATGTCAGAGCACAAAAGGAACAACTGGGCAAAAGAGAAAGCTCTTGAGAAAGAAACTCATGAGCAGCATAGAGTAAGCTGATTGTAGAGCGTGATCAGCTGAGAACAGCCGCCATGTGCAGGAAGAAAACAAAAACAAAGAGTAGTGCCAGAGAAAAGGGACTGATCAAACCTGAGTCCTGACAGTTCCCACCTCCTAGGGAAGCCAACAGACGCACCCCTGGTCAGAGGAGAATGATGTTGATAGAATTCTGTGATGAGCGAGCGGTCCAGAATGTCTCGAGCTGGGACCCAACATCTCTCTTTCGGGCCGTATTCCTACCAATCCACTAGATACTGGAAGCCCCGTCCAGACATCTGGAATCGAGAACCCGCCTGACAATGAAAAAACATTGTCTTTACACAAGAAACACGGAGAGGCTGGGGCATCTGAAGCCGCAATGTCACCGGACCCATGACCTTACAGATGGGGTATGAACCTGGGTGGCAGCTTAAGTGCTTGGTGGAAAGCCACAACTTCTGCCCACAGATATACCTGAGTGCTACAGTTTTGGCAGCGGTCGGCAGCTCTTTTAGGTGGTCCCTTGGACTGGACCAACGCCTCCCTGGTCCTCCTCCAGGTATGACACAGTGCTGGATAAAATCCTGGGCCAAGGGGACAACACCCTTTGCACCCTGGGAAGGAAACAGAGGAGGTTGATAACTGAGACAACACATGAATGCGGGAAACCCAGTCGAGGACACCGGTATTACAGCATACAGTTATGGGCATACCCAGCCCAAGTAAGCTTCTGACTCCAGGTAGAGGGGTTTTGGGTAGCCAGACATCGGAGCATCTGCTTGAGATCCTGGTTTGTACGTTTGGTCTGTCCGTTCGTCTGTGGATGGAACCCTGAGGACAGACTGGCGGAGACACCCAGCTGCTGACAGAAGTCCCTCCAAAAGTGGGACACGAACTGGACCCCCTGTCAGACACCACATCCTCCGGAAGGCAATGAATCCGGAAGACATGGTCAGCGACAACCAGGGCTGTCTCCCTAGCTGAGGGGAGTTTGGGAAAGGGAATGAAGTGAATCGTTTTGAAAAAGCGATCAACCACGGTAAGGATCATAGTATTGATGCTGGATTGATGGGTAACAAAATCCAGGGTAATATGTGACCAGGGCGGGAAGGAATGGGAAGGTTGTAGCAGACCAACGGTAGGTTGATTGGAAGACTTGTTTTGAGCAAAAACTTTGGATGTCCTCAGTCATTGCCTGCCACCAAAAATGTTGACGGGTGGCTATCAGCGACCTCCTCACACCAGGGTGGCACGTTAGTTTGGAGTACTACGCGCACGCGCGAGAACTTAACTGAAGTAGTTGAAGGAGATCGCAATTCTTGCGCATGCGTCGTGGAAATCTCTTGAAGTCTCGTTTCAGGCCTACAAGGAAGAAAAGGAATAGTCGAATAAAGTCGTTATTTTTGTTTGTTTTTTCGCACAAAAAGTATTCTCGTCGCTGGATAAACTTATAGTTGAGCCACTGTTGCGACATGGAATATTTAAACATTTTCTTTAATGACTTTCTGGGCCATGATTTTGGATTCCTCCAGCCAGTGACACCACTCTTTCAAAATCTGATGCACCACCAGCAGTTCTCTGTTGCCGATGACGTAATTGTGTTCTGTGGGAGAGCGACGTGTGAATAATAGACAAACGGATGCAACTTATTATCATAAGGGGATTTTTGAGAAAGAACTGCCCTGACACCCACCTCCACCCTGGACTGCCTACTGGAAAGAATTGAAGCGCTTTACGAAAGCCAGGCACAGGCCAGTCAGAGACAGCTCTTACTGTTGCAGGGTACAATCCCCTCCACTGAGATGATGGACCCCAAGTACGGAACCAACTGAGCATTAAAGGGACACTTCTCAACCAGCTGTTGTAGCACTCGCCTGACATTTGGATGTGCACCTGAAATAAGCGAGGAAAAATTAAGATGCCATCCAGGTACACAAAGACGAATTTATTGATCATGTCTCTCAGTATGTCATTGATGAGTGCTTGGAAGACGGCCGGGCCTGGGGCATTGGACAGGCTAAATATTGGTAGAACCAAATATTCAAAATGCCCCGTAGGGGTATTAAAAGCTGTCTTCCACTCGTCCTCCTCCCTCATCCGAAACAAAATGCTAACCATTGTGTAAGTTCAATTTCGCAAAGAGCGTTGCGCCCTGCAGAACCTCGAAGGCTGTAGACATGAGAGGTGGGGGGTACCTGTTCTTAATGCTGTGAGGAGGAGGAGGAGAGGTGCTGGGAAGGAGGTAAATAGCACAGTCATACGGCCGATTAGGAGGAAGAGAGGCAGCTCAAGACCCACTGATGTGTCCATATTTTAATGCTTTATACTCTAAATGTGTCTAAATGTTGCTCCTCTCATCCTTTCCTCACTCCACAGATTAAATATGTCTTAAACCTTCCTTTCTGCTCTTTCTTTCCTTCCTTTCATCTCTGACTTTAATTTCCTGACTACACACTCATTTCTGTTTCTAAAAAAGAAATTATACTAACTATAAAATAACCAGTGAATGTCAATTTATTTGATGAATTTTAGTATAATTACTGAAGGTTGAAGGTCACCCACTTTACCCGAATCACACTGCCCCACTTTATCTAACACATTCAGCCAAAGAGGGCCAGCATTATTTAAACACCTTTAACGATTCTTATTTTAAATCGTTATGCTGTAAGTCATCTTGAAAGTTTGTTGAGGCACCCTTGTGGGCCCTGGGCGAGAACCTTTGCTTTACATGTTTGTCCCACCAAAATACCCTGTTTTACTGGGAAATGTATTAACATTGTGAAGAAAACTGCTTTTTTAATTGATCTGCAGAAATGACATTCTCTTCTACATTGTGTAATGATCAAAATCAGAAAAATCTAAAGTTTTTAATTATTCTTCAAGGAAACCAGCTGATCTTCATAATCTCGCTCCTGGAACTCCCCCGCCATTCCTTACCTTCAATGGAGAGGTGCGAACAGACATCAACAAAATCGAGGAATACTTGGAAGAAATGCTAGCACCTCCCAAGTAGGTTGACAGGATGCTGATAGATGGATTGATTGTTTATGTAATGTGAACAGCGTTGCTATTTTTTTTCTTTTTCGTCCAAAGGTATCCAAAACTGGTTGCAAAGAACAAAGAGTCAAATACAGCAGGAAATGACATCTTTGCAAAGTTCTCAGCCTACATCAAAAACACAAAGCCAGAAGCCAACGCAAGTGAGTTTAACGTCTGCTCTGTAACTTATTAGACAGGTTGAAGGAATATCCACAGCTCTTTATGCATGCTCTGCTGTCAACGGAAAAAATATGGAGCCACATGTTATCCAAAGCTCATTCACATTCCGCTAGGCCTTTACAGGGATTGTCTTGACTTAAAGTCACTATATTTCTTCAGATAAAAACATTCAGCTCAAGCACATATCAAACTTTTGGCTGTGTAGGTCTGGAGAAGGCGCTACTGAAAGCTCTGAAGAAACTGGACAACTTCCTTAACTCCCCTCTCCCGGATGAGATTGATGCCGATGGTACGGGGGAGAAGTTCTCCAACCGAAAGTTCTTGGACGGCAATGAATTAACGCTGTCAGACTGCAACCTCCTCCCTAAACTGCACGTAGTGAAGGTGACGTGCCGCTGCAACATCTGGTGTAATTGATCACTTAGTGCAAGATAAAATACTGGTGATTCCTGAAATGTTCTAGGAGTGCCTTTTTATTGAACTGAATCCTATTTTTTGAAAGTCTTTTGAACATTCCCACCATTATTGCCAGGAATAAAAGATACAGTGGGGCAAGTTGTCACACTTCGTATCCTGTATGGGGTAAGTTGTCACAATGGGATCCTGTTAATTTATTAACATTGATTTGAGAAGAATACCTTTTCTGAAATATGATATACCGTCTCAATTAAAAGCAGTAATCTTCCACACTGTATTTTTGACTTGTTTTTCAATAAAATATCTAAAGATTCTTAAATCAAGATAGAAGCAAAATAAAGTTGTGTTTTCTATCTGCCAATGAAGTAAGAAAAATTTACTTCATGCAAAGGGAAAACTATTTTATTTTTCTGACCCCATTGGCAGACATCGTTTTCTTATTATTATCACATTATTATCACAAGTTATTTTGCACCACAAGTAAATGTATCTTGATTTAAGAATGTTTAGATATTTGTATTGGAAAACAAATCAAAAGTACTGAGTAGAAAATTATTATTAATATGTATTTTTGCAGTGCACATCATATCAACATATACAATTCTATTTAATGGATAAATTAAAACAATTCATGAAGCAAAGCAACATGCAAAGATATACAGCAATTGATGATTAAACACATGTGACAACTTGCCCAAACCTGACATTTATTAAAATACTTTTAGGATGATTTGTTTGGAATATAAACTAGCAGTGTCAGTTGTTTGGTTTCATCATTATTTTTCTTCCCACATTCATGCAGGTGGTTTCTAAGAAATTCCGTAACTTTGAGATTCCATCAGAGTTGAGTGGATTTTGGAGGTACCTGCAGAACGCCTATGCACGTGATGAATTCACCAACACCTGTGCGGCAGACAGAGAGATTGAACTGGCCTATCAGGACGTGGCCAAGCGGCCGGGCAAATGAACACGCACCAAGCAATGACTCTAATAATCATATGCAAAACTGGTGAAAGAGAAAATGATTTTCCTTCAGCAGTTCTTGAGCAGAATTTGCCATATTGGCTCAGTCCTGTGATATTCTAAACTGTTACTTGCCCTCGTCATGCTTGTGAGTACTTCCAATGCTATCTCACGGCCGAGTCGTACAAGTGAGGTCGTATTCGTACGAAGTAGCCACCTCGTACGAATTGCCGTGAGATCGAGTTGGTACTTCCATTACTATTGCCATTATGTTTACTGACTGACATAAACTGCTCTATTAGTGTCGCTATGACGGTCTAGAAAAAACACTGTGCCACTGTTTCTACAACTTTTCAGGGTTGGATGGTGATTCTATTCATTTAAAGTCAAATTCTTGCTGTAAAGCCCTTTGCGTTTTTGTGTTGCATAAATTATTTTTGCTAGCTTTTGAAACAGTAGCCTTAAATAAGTTTGTGCTCTATCTGAGAGAACTATATGTAACCTTAGTATTTCTTATCAAGTCAAGTCACCTTTATTTATATAGTTCTTTTTACAATACAGATTGTTTCAAAGCTGCATATTATGGTTAATGTTTGTAAATTTCTGAAGGAGAAAAAAAGTGAACATGAAAGAATTAAATTTCTTTAAAATTGGCTTGAAAACAATTCTATTTAGGCACACAGCCCCACCTAGTGGTGAAATTAATAAAACTGAGCTATTTAAATTGGCCTAATTCTGCAATGATATACACTGCACGGCCAAAAAAAAGTTTCTGTTTGGTTTTAAAATGGCAAATGCTTAAAGGTGCTCTAAGCCAGGGGTTCCCAAACTTTTCCATTCCAGGACCCACATAGACAAGAATAATCTATCTCAAGACCCACCAAAATAATTTTAAAGAATGACTGTGGGGTGGGAGGCGTTAGTTCTCTTTAGAGCAGTTTTTTTTCCCTTTTCATCTGACATATAAGTTTAATTGAAATACAAACTGGCTGTTGAAATAATGTGAAGAATACTAAGTAGTTTTTGTCTGCTGACTCAACTGATTTACCCAAACATGGCACTACAAATTTAAAGAAATGAAAAAGATTAAGTAAGCTTAATCTTAACCAAAGGTTTGATATGACAAAAAATCAGAATAGGCCTATAAAAAAAAAAAAATAGACTAATAATTTTATTTGACAGTAGCCTACGCCCAGGACCTAGAATTGTGTGTGTATACATTTTAAATGCTTTTTACATATATATTTTCCTTATGCGTTGGTAGGTATCAAAATGCATGCGAGGGAACACAAAACAACGCACTCTTACGACGACCATTTCTATGGAAGACAACAGCGCTGTGTTGAACAGACGGCAGAGATTAATGCGTTTCCCAAAAGCATCGTATGCCAAAGTAGATCGTAGAACCATTGCCACCATCTCTACAATCAACTTAGCTCACAATGCTTCTGGGAAACGCAGCCCAGACCTGAATCAGCCTTTCGTGACATTTGAATAGGCTTTATGCCGAGCGTCACGTGACCAAGCCGGAAAACAGATCACATCGCTTCCGATTCAGGTCTTTTGTATGTGCTTCATGACATTTTTTACGGTTTTACTCAAGATAACTTAAAAGGAGCAAGCAAAAATGAGCATAACCAATGTCCCTCGCATGTGCAGATTGATATTTAAAAGTTTTTTTTTAATTTTCCTTCTTCACACTAACGTTTAGATATTTAAATAGCATAAAACACCAATAACAAAGTGAACTTAGTAGGTTAGCTGATTACCTTAAAAATCGTCTCGGTTACGGATGTAACCCTCGTTCCCTGAGTAGGGAACGGAGACGTTACGTCGGATGACGGAGAATGGGGGTTTCGCCAGAAAGCCAATCCTCTTCGAGTATTTAAAAACGAGCCTATGGCAATGAAATGCCAAGGGTCTGCGGAATTTGCCTAATGTATCTCCGCCTCACCGCGTGAGTATTTAAGGAGAGACAGGTGCAACAGCAGATCATGTCTTCGCTGAGGAGCCGAGACTGAACTCAGGCGTCTACCCAGCGGTACAGCGGAAGTGGCAGGGAGACGTAACGTCTCCGTTCCCTACTCAGGGAACGAGGGTTACATCCGTAACCGAGACGTTCCCTTTCGTAGTCACTCCGAGTTACGTCGGATGACGGAGAATGGGGGTCCCCGTGTAATCACGCCACCTTCACAGCTGTCTTCCAGTGCCCTGCGAAGTCTGACCTCCCTGTCGTGATATAGGCACGGACGAAGGAGTCCTACTTAACACAGGAATACCAAGGTACACTGGGAAGCATATCTCATGGGAGATATGCCGCAGCATGCCTACCCATAGGGAGGACTTAAGAATACACATATGGCCCAAGGGGGCTACATATGGAGGAACACTGGAGTGACCAGCCCGTAGGGTGGCAACTACTTTCAACTCCAGGAGTGGCAGGTGACTTGCCGAGGGAAAGACACATGCTCAAAGAGGCTTACAGTGGAAAATACACATGTGGGGGTTACTCAGAGGAGGAACCATGCACACGGAGGCACCTAGCCGACGCACAGGCAATAGACACTGGCGCCAGCGTCAACAGTGCTGGAGGAACTCAGGGCTTCAGAGAGGAAGGCTCACCTGAGGAAATATCGCACGTATCCAGTCCGTGGAGTGGAATGGCGAGCAAGCGAGACACTTCACAGCTCCCATGTTAGCTTGAAAAAGACAGTACATGGGCGGAGACTGGCTCCACTCGGAGATTGTAGAATCTGGCGAATGTGTTAGGTGTCGCCCAGCCTGCAGCTCTGCAGATGTCTGTTAGCGAGGCGCCACGCGCTAAAGCCCAAGAGGACGCCACACTCCGGGTGGAGTGGGCAGTCACACCAAGGGGGCATGGTCGACCTTGCTGCTGGTATGCCAAAGCAATGGCGTCCACTATCCAGTGAGACAACCTTTGTTTGGAGAGAGCCTTTCCCTTCAGCTTCCCACCATAACAGACAAAGAGCTGGTCTGAGGTCCTGAAACACTGCGTCCTGTCTACGTAAGCACGGAGTGCGCGTACTGGACAGAGCAGTGCCAAGGCTGGGTCTGCCTCCTCCCGGGGCAGCGCTTGCAGGTTCACCACCTGGTCCCGGAAGGGAGTGGTGGGAACCTTGGGCACATATCCAGGCCGGGGTCTCAGGATCACGTGAGAGTGGCCGGGCCCGAACTCCAGGCACGCTTCGTCAACGGAGAATGCGTGTAGGTCCCCTACCCTCTTGATGGAGGCCAACGCAACCAGGAGCGCTGTCTTCATTGACAGGATCTTAAGCTCAGCTGATTGCAGAGGCTCAAAGGGAGCCCTCTGCAGGGCACTTAAAACCACTGAGAGGTCCCAAGAGGGAACGAGAGGAGGGCGAGGAGGATTCAGTCTCCTCGCTCCTCTCAGGAACCTGAGGATCAGGTCGTGCTTTCCAAGAGACTTACCTTCAACTGCTTCGTGATATGCGGCGATAGCGGCCACATACACCTTCAGGGTGGAGGGAGACAGCCTTCGCTCCAACCCGTCTTGCAGGAAGGAAAGCACAACGCTGATCGAGCATCTCCTGGGGTCTTCTCGGCGAGAAGAGCACCAGTTGACGAAGAGGTTCCACTTCAACGCATAGACATGTCTCGTGGACGATGCTCTAGCGGAAGTGATGGTAGCCGCCACCGCTGGTGGCAGGGTACTCAAACCTGCCTCGTCCCGTCCAGGAGCCACACGTGGAGTCTCCAGAGATCGGGACGAGGGTGCCATAGGGTGCCCCGTCTCTGAGAAAGGAGGTCCTTCCTCAGAGGAATTGGCCAAGGAGGTGCTGTCGCGAGGAGTATCAGTTCGGAGAACCAGGTCTTGGTGGGCCAGTATGGGGCGACCAATATGACCTGCTCCTCGTCCTCCTTGATCTTGCACAGAGTCCGTGCGAGAAGGCTCACTGGGGGAAACGCATACTTGCGTAGGCCCTGCGGCCAGCTGTGCGCCAGTGCATCCGTGCCGAGCGTGCCCTCGGACAGGGAGTAATACAGGGCGCAATGGGATGAGTCGTGGGAGGCAAACAGATCTATCTGTGCGTCCCCGAACTGGTCCCATATCAGCTGGACCGACTGGGGATGGAGTCTCCATTCGCCAGAGGTTGGCCGGAGCCGTGACAGCTCGTCGGCTGCACGGTTCCGCACTCCAGGAATGTAAATAGCACGAAGGGACCTCAGGTGCTTCTGACTCCATAAGAGGAGGTGGCGTGCGAGTTGCGACATACAGCGAGAGCGTAGACCACCCTGACGGTTGATGTACGCTACAGTCGCGGTATTGTCCGAGCGGACAAGTACGTGTTGACCCAGGAGCAACGCACGGAAGCGGTGCAGGGCAAGGCGTACTGCCAGCAACTCGAGGCAATTGACATGCATGAGGCGCTGGGGTCCTGTCCAGGAGCCCGCGGCTGCATGTCCATTGCACATGGCGCCCCAGCCCGTGGCAGAGGCATCTGTGGAGACGACAACATGCCTGGAAACTCGTTCTAGGGGAACTCCGGCCCGTAGAAAGCTGAGGTTCCGCCACGGGGTGAAGGTCTGACGGCAGGTCGGAGTTATTAGAACTCTGAGCGTACCGCGATGCCATGCCCACCTCGGGACTCGATCGCGAAGCCACAGCTGAAGCGGTCTCATATGAAGCAATCCGAGTGGCGTTGCTGCGGCTGCGGATGCCATATGCCCCAGGAGCCTCTGAAAAAGTTTCAGTGGGACCGCACTCTTGCCCTCGAACTGTCGAAGACCAGTCAGCAGTGAGTGTGCGCGCTCGCTCGTAAGCTGCGCGGACATGGCGACCGAGTCTATCTCCATACCGAGAAAAGAGATCCTCTGCACGGGGCAAAGTTTGCTCTTTTCCCAGTTGACCCGAAGGCCCAGACGGGCTAGGTGCCGGAGCACTAGATCTCTGTGTTCGCAAACCTGATCTCGAGAGTGAGCTAATATTAGCCAGTCGTCGAGATAATTCAGGATGCGAACCCCGTGTTCGCGTAAGGGAAGAAGGGCTGCCTCGACGACCTTCGTAAAGACGTGAGGAGACAGAGCCAACCCGAATGGGAGAACCGCGTACTGGTATGCCTGCCCCTCGAAAGCAAACCGAAGAAACGGTCTGTGTCGAGGTAAAATGGAGACATGAAAGTAGGCGTCCTTCAGGTCTATCGCTGCAAACCAATCCTGTGGCCGCACGCATCCGAAAATGCGTTTGGCCGTGAGCATCTTGAACGGCAGCCTGTGAAGGGAGCGGTTCAAGACGCGCAAGTCCAGGATTGGCCGTAACCCACCGGTTTTCTTGGGGACAATGAAGTACGGGGTGTAAACCCGTAACTCCACCTCGGCTGGAGGGACAGCCTCGATTGCACCCTTCGCCAGCAGGGTGGCAACCTCCGCTCTCATGATCGGGGCATAGCCACCGACCACAGTAAGCGGACTCCCCTGAAGCGGGGAGGAGACCGTGCGAACTGAATCGCATTGCCGAGCCTGATCATTCGGGCGACCCAACAGGACAGATTGGGGAGCTCTAACCAAGCCACCAAACACTGATCCAGTGGAATCATCCGAGCCACAGGCGTCCCCCCGGAGGGGCAGCGGAGCGGAGTGACCGGCACAGGTGAGGGTGGCATAGCGGCCCAGCACGCGTGCACAGTCATGCTCCGCGTCCTGACAGAGGAGACCAGGGAAGGACCAGCGTTCCGCGGGGGTCTGCTCTGCCAGGGGTCTGGCGATAGAGGGGGACGAGAGTGGTGTGGTCTGGAGACGGCACGCACTGTCATCCGCACCCTCAGAGACAGAGGGGAACGAGAGTGGCGAGGCTCGGGGGCGTCGCGCACTGCCGTCCAGCTCTGCGTGCTCAGAGATGGGATGCAGCTCTTTTTTAAAAGATTCTCCCCCAGCCCTCCACCGGGGGAAGGAGTGGGCCTGCAACCACTCCATGAGAACTGCAAGCCATAACTGAGCTGCCCGTAACGGGAGCGCCGCATAGCCTGGCGTACAGCGGGGCTGCGGGGCTGGTACGGGCAGGGGCACCTCCCTGCGACCACCTCCACGGCCCGGCCCGGTGCTGCTGGGGCCGGGCGGGAGGGGGCGGAAGTCGCAGGAGGGCGCATTCGACGGCAAGCGGACTGAAGCGTCTGAGCCGCCGGCTGATTGGCAGCAGAAGCCGCAGGGTCAGAAAAAAGCCACAGTCCACTTCTGGGCGGCCGAGAACTGTTGGGCAGAGTTCTCGACCGCGCCGCCGAAGAGGCCAGCCTGGGATATGGGGAAGTTGAGGAAACTGGTTCACTCAGCCTCGCGCACATCAACCAGGTTAAGCCAGAAATGTCTGACCACACATGTGGACATCACCTGACTCAGGGAGCGTGCGGTCACCTTCGTCGCTCGTAGAGCAAGGTCGGTGACGGCAGGCAGCTCAAGGATGAGCCCTGAATCAGCCCTACCCTCGTGCATGTCACTGAACACCCAGAAGGATGGCAATAACACACAGTGAGGTGGCAGCCTGCCCCGCAGCTCTATAGGTCCCCGCCACCGGAGTAGACAAGAACCTACAGGCATTGGGGGGGTGCTTAGGGTTGCCACGCCAGGTGGAGGCGCTGTGGGGACACCTAAGTGTTGCCACAGAACACTCCACAGGGGGGAACCCCAGTGTACCGTAGACTGCGGCCTCTACGAGGGCAGAGAAGGCGGAAGAGGCCGCAGAGCAGTCGCGAAAAGTCAAAGGAGACTTCCACGATCTCATGGCCTCTTCATGCACATCCGGGTAGAAAGGATTTGGGTTCGCCACCCCCAAAAACCAATCATCAGCCTCAAGTGCTCGGGATATGGCAGAATTTTCCACACAAACCCGATACTCGTGGCAGCCCGGGAAAGCATAGCTGTGAATTCTGAATCAAGCTCTCTATGCTAGCACATCCGAGGACAGCAGCACAGACGAGCCATCTCCAGAGGACTCCAGCTCACCTTGTGATGCGGCGATAAACATGATTTCATCAGCTGGTGGACCGAATGAGAACGCGGGCCCGCGGGCGGGCCGGCGAATCCACTCGGGACCACGTGGGTTGCAACGTGAAAGACGGGGTGTGGACCGAGGAATTTTCGTCGGTTAGTTCCAGACCTGACGTCTTAGTCACCCTGGCCACCAGCCGAAGTATTATCTCACGTGGAGAAAAATAGATCGGGTGATGGATGAGGGGACTCTCACTCAAATGAGCTCACAGAGTCTCGACCGTATACATTGCGATGGTCACGTTCCCACTGAGAGAACGTGACACACCCACGAGCGCTGTCCGAGCGCGATCAAAGCCCAAACACGCCAAACAGCGCTCGCGCCCAACAGCTGAATCTATCAGAATACCGCACTCAGAAATACACGGGCAGATCGTCTTTAGAAAGACGCGTCTTTAAAAAGACGTGCCGCGTGCACGCTCTTTTAGTGAGAGGAAAAAAAAACTCTGCGGATGCTGAAGCGACCAGGGAGAGACACACAGACCGGCAGACCACTGCTCAGATCGCAGGCAATATGAAACTCGCTGGATACCGCCGTCACACCAACATCAGAGAGTTCGCTCGTCTCGAAGAGATGTAGTCACTGAGAATACTCAGGATTTGGCTTGTGGAGTGAAGAGATTCTCTTGGCTCCGAAGCGAAAACATAATCTGCTGTTGCACCTGTCTCTCCTTAAATACTCACGCGGTGAGGCGGAGATACATTAGGCAAATTCCGCAGACCCTTGGCATTTCATTGCCATAGGCTCGTTTTTAAATACTCGAAGAGGATTGGCTTTCTGGCGAAACCCCCATTCTCCGTCATCCGACGTAACTCGGAGTGACTACGAAAGGGAACCATAGATATCGTAGTTAGTTCTTACGGCCGTTAACACTTTCTCTGACAAGCGGATGCAATGAGACCCGTTTTCCGGTTTGGTCACGTGACGCTCGGCATAAAGCCTATTATCCGGTGTAATGCGATCTCATGCAGAATGCAGTGCAGTGATTGGAGTAAACGAGTTTCTTCTCGTTAATAATGCGCACCAAACTGCTTAATGAACCGAAGCCGCTCTGAGACAGTGAAAATTATTATCACAAGTCGCACGCGCGCGCTTCATAAAACACAATACTGACATATTTATCTAACTTTAAATCGCTCTAAGAAATATAGCGATTTCTATTTAACGGTTCATCGTGCAACCTTTGTATGTGTCACTCATGACTTTTAAAAGCCAAGACAAAGTTCATATGGTCATCAAATTGTGTGCTAGCTTTTGAAAATGTTAAATCTCTATTGTGTTCATCTTCTGTCCTTGCTGCTCCTTGCTTTGAAAGGTCATTCTCTTTGCAGGTTGATGCGAGTCAGGTTGGAGCTGGAGCTGTCCTCCAACAGGCTGATGAGCAGGGGGTGGTTCGGCCTGTCAGTTTCTTTTCGCGCCAGTTTAATTCATACCAACTAAATTATTCTGTGGTGGAAAAAGAGGCTTTGGCTTTGATTTGGGCATTACAGCATTTTGACATCTATGTTGGATCAAGTCAACCCGTTGTCATTTATACCGACCATAACCCACTGACGTTTTTAAATTCTCTTCACTGCCCGAACCAAAGGCTCATACGTTGGTGCTTGTTTCTCCAGGCTTATTGCCTTGACATTCGACACATCAGAGGGTCTGAAAATGTTGTGGCAGATGCTCTGTCTCGTGCCCTATGATTGATATTTAATGTGTAGCGTAACTTTTTTTTTTTTCTTTGTCTTGCCCTGGCTGCTGTTCTTGGTCCTTAGCTTCTTGGAAGTTATGGGGCTTGCTTTTTGGCTCAATTGTCTTGTCTGTTTGCAGGGATTCTTGACAGACCCCTGTTTTAAGGGGAGGAGTGTGACGACCTGTGTCTTTAATGGGGTTTTCCCCAGTATTGGATGGATTTCTCCGCCCTCTACCTGATTGCATCAGTGACACCTGCTGCCAACTTCCCTTTTCCCCTTTTAAAAGAAGCAAGACGGATGGCAGACGCGGGCGACCTATTTGATTTGATATTCGTTTGGTTATGTTTCTTTTGCATGCATCACGACACTACAGCACATTACATTTCCACACAGTCACCTAGCATGATACTACTGACTCCTGACTGCTACATTACACAGTTTTTGTATAATTTTCCTTGTGTTAATAAATAACTTTCTTTAAAAGTTCGGTTTTCTCGTGTGTCCCAATTTTGTTGCGTCCCTTTTGAGCCACGGGGCGTAACAAACGTAAATTTAGCTGCAGCCAATATAGTGATTGCGCGACCCACCTCTTCCCAATCTGCGACCCTCAGTTTGAAAACCCCTGCTCTAAGCGATACTGGGTGACGTGACGTCACTTCTTGTTGACGTTCAAAGTATTGTCAAACAAAACGGAGGCTAGCTAGACCTTCCCTCCTCCTCATCCCGTCCCCTCCACCTGTAGTTTTACTGATACTTCTTTCAAGGTGTAATGTCGCCAAGTTAGATAAATGCTTTCATATAATGCAAAAAAAAGAGAAACATTACCAGAAAAACAGATAAAACGTTTCGCCACCTGAGGTTATAACTTTAGCTCCCATACCAGGACGCAATAATAGCAAGATAACGTTAGCTTCAAATTTAGTCAAAGTTGTCAATAGGTTATGAAGAACATTCAATTTCATAATAAATAGTTGGTGAAAACAATCATTCACACAAACTGTCGCCCTACTGTGAGTTTGCTTGATTATTTACAATAGAGATCGATAGCTAGCTGCTAGAAACCTATATGTTGTATTCACCAAAGTTAGCGCTGACTGCATTGTTCTAGCTAATTATATCCTTGTGTTTGTTAGGCGAACATGAAAGTCCATTTAGAAAAACCAAACTGGATTTACCCACCTGTCCAGCAAAAACAGAGCTAACGTTACCTGAATGTCGGATTGGAAGCCCTTCTGCCGGCGGAGTTCTCACCACCTTTCAAAGGCTTTTCCAGTGTAAATTCGGGCATGCGTTCCTTCTCCTTTTCCCTCTTCTTTGCATTTTTGCAATCCGTTCATCAGAACGTCGTCTCTTTGGTCGTGTGTCGGCCATATCAAACTTAAAAGAGTTAAAATTCTAACTTGCCTCTTCATGCTTCTCTCCTCCACACCCCCCATGTACTCTCACCAACCCCACCCCCAGGCTGGAACACTGTTTGTTTTGTTTCGTGGAGCGGGTCGCCACAGTTTGTTTTTGTTGCTGTTTGTGGAGCCTGGGCTGTCTACAGAGACCACATTTTTTTACAGTGTGGTCAGGGGACAGGCAGCTAGCGGATAGTGAGGAGATGTTTGCTGTGTGTGACAAAAAATGTTTTGGCCTAAAAAACGCGTGACATCGCTTAGAGCACCTTTAATTATTGCAGTGATTATTATGTTTCTATCATGTTATATGTTTGGTAGCAGTTCTTCTAACCCTAATTGATGGAGTTTGTAGCTTTTCATTTCTCAAGCAACCATGTTGGAAGACACATCATGGCCATATTCGAGGATGACAATGTCAAGATTCATCAGACTCAAACTGTGAACGAATGGTTGTGAGGAGCATGAAGAATCATTTTCACACATGAATCGGCACCTCTGAGTCCAACCTTAAATTCATTAAAAGTCTTTGGGATGTGCTGGAGTAGACTTAACTGGACTCTTGCATTCTCAATACAAGATCTTGACCAATATTTACTTCCATCAAGAGGTTCAATCAACATTATTTCCACCAATTCATGTGTGAAAATGATTCTTCATGCTCCTCCCAAACATTCTTTAACAGTTTGAGTCTGATGAATCTTGACATTGTCATCCTGGAATATGGCCATGATGTGTTTTCCTACATGGTTGTTTAAGAAATGAAAAGCTACAAACTCCATCAATTATTCATTAGGGTTAGAAGAACTGTTGCCAAACATATAACATGATAGAAACATAATATCCACTGCAATAATTATCATAGACTCTTAAGCATTTGCCTATTTAAATCCTTTTTTTTCCCCTTTTTCTGGCCAGGCAGTGACATTGACACAAAATGACATAATATTTAAGATTAATCTGTTTCTATTATCAAATTAAAACCATCACACAAAATAGGCACATGTTTAGGTCTCAGGTATCTCTAGCCCTGCCTGGAATTTTCATATATTTGAACTCATGCTCTCTTATAAGAAATATATATTTTTTTTATAAAGCCTGTGGTGCCTCTTTTGTTTGGTCACACACGTGTTATACTGCAAGATGAATATTTCAAGGTGAAAGAAACTCAAGACATGACGTCGATTACGAGTTGTCCTTCAGCTACGATGGAATTTAAATAAGAAATTAGCTTCTATTTTCAATACAAAAATGTGTATCATGTGATCTGTAAAGTTAACCCAACTCGTCCTTGTAGCTGCGGAACTTTTCTAGTCGGATATTCACGTTTAATGAAGCTCCTGTCTTTGTATCCTCCTTTTGTGAGACAGTTACCGCGTTTATCAACTTGGTGTGGTCATGAGTCATGACAGGAAATACAGCTTAGGAAATCATATTACACGTGCATTTTTAATTGTTGTGTAGCTCTACGTTCAAAACTATTTTTGTGCTTTGTTTATTTCCCCATAGACTTTCATTGTAAGAAAATGTGATTTTTGTTTATCTGAGTTAGTCACCATTTGTATTCAGTGGCATGGATATGTTACATATTCTGTAGAGTTTATTTTGTATTGAACCAGCCTGTTGTTCTGTCAATATGAGTGTGTTGATGTTTTTAGAGGTGTTTTGGCCACTGGTCAGGCTGGGCGATCATATAACTAGCTAAACCAGTCGAACACCAGCCTTGCCAGGTTCAAAGTAAACCACATTAAATCATGTTATGTTGATTTAAGGTTCTTGTTGTTGCTGTTGGGTTTTTCCCCCAGCAGGATAAAGATTCATTTGAATTAATATTCATTTACACACCTTACCTTGAATAACGCTGCAGTTGGTAACATATTCATATGGCATAAATAACTTGGAGTGGTTACAACCGAACATCTGCTGAGTTCCAACAACTGGATACAATATGAGACGCTTAAGATAATATTTCATGAAAACCAAATGGTCACCCTCTATCAAACTGTCAAATACGTGTGAAAAAAGCTGTCATTCCATCTGCACATGCGATGTCTGCATGTCAGGTTTAGCAGTATAATATTGCTTCAGTATTAAACAAGCATGGAGATCAGATTGGAACACATGCCGAAACAGGAGAGGTTTTCCTCTAGTAGCTCCGGGGCGCTCGGCCTCATGGGTTTTAATTACCCTACGTCCTGTTGAGAAAGCCCTTTCACCATCTTCGAGCCGTCCAACACAGTTCTTTCACTGCAAATTTAAACCATCTGCATTTATATCTGCAGTCTTTATTTGGGCAGTAGGGCAAAGGGCCGCTCATTGCTCCTTCCTTGATTGCTTCATTAAATTTTGCACCTATCTGGATGAAACGTCCTGCAGTCTTGAAGGTCGGGTCGACTCGCTCACATCCCAAGCATCAACGCACCAAACAGCCAATCATCTGTCTTCAGATGGAAATCCTTCTCCAACACACTTTTAAATCCCCAACATATGTGTCAAAATCTGTGTTTTTCCAAATTAATTTTTCTGACTTGCCGTTTCCAATAGACTTTCATTGGCTTATTTTTTTATTAGTCACCTCCTTCAATTTGATTGATGAGATTGCATTCAATCGGGTATCCTTGTTCCATGTACTCATGGCTACAGTACATCTGTATACAGTGGGGAGAACAAGAATTTGATACACTGCCGATTTTGTAGGTTTTCCCACTTACAAAGCATGAAGAAGTCTGTAATTTTTATCATAGGTACTCTTCAACTGTGAGTGACGGAATCTAAAACAAAAATCCAGAAAATCACATTGTATGATTTTTTGTTTTCAATTCATTTGCATTTTATTGCATGACATAAGTATTTGATACATCAGAAAAGCAGACCTTAATATTTGGTACAGAAACCTTTGTTTGCAATTACAGAGATCATACGTTTCCTGTAGTTCTTGACTAGGTTTGCACACACTGCAGCAGGGATTGTGGCCCACTCCTCCATACAGACCTTCTCCAGATCCTTCAGGTTTCGGGGCTGTCGCTGGGCAATACGGACTTTCGGCTCCCTCCAAAGATTTTCTATTGGGTTCAGGTCTGGAGACTGGCTAGGCCACTCCAGGACCTTGAGATGCTTCTTACGGAGACACTCCTTAGTTGCCCTGGCTGTGTGTTTCGGGTCGTTGTCATGCTGGAAGACCCAGCCACGACCCATCTTCAATGCTCTTACTGAGGGAAGGAGGTTGTTGGCCAAGATCTCGCGATACATGGCCCCATCCATCCTCCCCTCAATACGGTGCAGTCGTCCTGTCCCCTTTGCAGAAAAGCATCCCCAAAGAATGATGTTTCCACCTCCATGCTTCACGGTTGGGATGTTGTTCTAGGGGTTGTACTCATCCTCCTCCTTCCTCCAAACACGGCGAGTGGAGTTTAGACCAAAAAGCTCTATTTTTGTCTCATCAGACCACATGACCTTCTCCCATTCCTCCTCTGGATCATCCAGATGGTCATTGGCAAACTTCAGACGGGCCTAGACATACGCTGGTTTGAGCAGGGGGACCTTGCGTGCGCTGCAGGATTTTAATCCATGACGGCGTAGTGTGTTACTAATGGTTTTCTTTGAGACTGTGGTCCCAGCTCTCTTCAGGTCATTGACCAGGTCCTGATGTGTGGTTCTGGGCTGATCCCTCACCTTCCTCATGATCATTGATGCCCCACGAGGTGAGATCTTGCATGGAGCCCCAGACCGAGGGAGATTGACCGTCATCTTGAACTTTTTCCATTTTCTAATGATTGCGCCAACTGTTGTTGCCTTCTCACCAAGCTGCTTACCTATTGTCCTGTAGCCCATCCCAGCCTTATGCAGGTCTACAATTTTATACCTGATGTCCTTACACAGCTCTCTGGTCTTGGCCATTGTGGAGAGGTTGGAGTCTGTTTGATTGAGTGTGTGGACAGGTGTTTTTTATACAGGTAACGGGTTCAAACATGTGCAGTTAATACAGGTAATGAGTGGAGAACAGGAGGGCTTTTTAAAGAGAAACTAACAGGTTTGTTAGAGCCGGAATTCTTACTGGTTGGTAGGTGATCAAATATTTATGTCATGCAAAAAAATGCAAATGAATTACTTAAAAATCATACAATGTGATTTTCTGGATTTTTGTTTTAGATTCCGTCACTCACAGTTGAAGAGTACCTATGATAAAAATTACAGACTTCTACATGCTTTGTAAGTGGGAAAACCTGCAAAATCGGCAGTGTATCAAATACTTGTTCTCCCCACTGTATATATAGCCAGAACATTTTACTTTACCATGATGATGCTCCAAATTACAATTAATGTTGGAGTTTTGCAGTTTCTCCATCCAAATATCTCATTCATGATTGCTTTTCCATGTGTAGATTGAGGTTTCCAAACTTCTGCATGTTAAGGCGACACTATTTTTATTTAATTTTTGAAATGGACATAATTTAAAGGGGTCATGAACAGGGGCGGAGCGGGGGGGGGGGGGGGGGGGGGGGGGGGTGGCTAATTGGGCTTAAGCCCCGAATGTTTTGTCAAAAGCCCCGAATCTTTTAGGTTTTTTAAAATAACTTCAACCTTGTTTCATTTCCTGGAGCGGCAAAAAATTCAACAAAAGCTCCATTACCATGCGTGTGGTGGCGGACGGTAATGCATCACTCAGCTTGTTCGCCAACTGCCAATAAAAACTAACGAAGAAGAATATAAAACTTCTTCTTCGTCGTTCTTTTACTGTCTATGGTTGTCATCAGGGGCTGGCGGGCTGTTGTATGTTTCACCGGCATCGTAGCTAACCGGCTGAAGTTAATATGGACATAACTAAGTTTTTTATACGTAACTCCAGGGGCGTAGGAGCCATTATACGTGGGGGGGACATGTCCCCCCCACATTTCAAAATCGAAGTTTTGTCCCCCCCACTATTTCCCAATGTAAGATTTTGTTTTGCATTGCCTGCCTATCTCTGCCGATTTCGGAGTCTCCAAATTAATCCATTCGGCAACTTTTAAATACATAATTCAATTTAAAAAACGGCCGAACTCTTCAGCTGCTAATCTCGTTGTCAGTCGACCACGATCGCGCACCGCTCGCGCATGCGCATCTAGGTGACACGGATAAATGTACGCAGCAATATATAATGAGTGTTCCTGGGAGATCCTAGTTGCGCGGGATGTGGAAGCGTGCAAAAGTTCCAGAAATGTACATAAAGTGCCCTGGCCTTGAATGACAAGGTAAGGAAAATAAGACTAAATCTAAATTAAATAACCAAGACTAGGTTGGCCATGTGATTTTTCTCAGGAGATGTTTCGAGCATTTTCAGACACCGGATTATCAGCAAACTGCCAAGAGAACTGCTAGCTGGCTACTCAAAATAAACTAGCAATCTATTCAGGCAGCATACTTGTGTTTGATCTGTGTGAATTACAGAAATATAAGACTTGCTAGACCTACTTTTAGCTACCAAGGAACCTTTCCACAAGGATAGATTGATTTTATTTTTCAATCTATCCTTGGGGGGTAAGCTAGGTGGTTAATGGAAATTAAATCAACCATTTATTTGAGTTTTTAATTTTTAGTTAATCAGTACATGACTGATTAACAGTAATGTAAATGCTAAATGTCCTAATACCTGTTGATACCACAACAATGCAAAGTATATGCTCTTAACCTTGCAGTTTTTCACATATCATGTAAGACTCATTTTCTCAATTTCTTTGCACAAAACTCTCCAGAAAGTGCCATTTAATGGTTTATTTTTCAAAAAAAAATTCCCGGGGGATCATACCCCCGGACCCCCCTAGGGAGAGCCTAGATAAGCAGTGATTAGAAACTTATGTTTCTAATCTTATGTTATGTTATGTTCTAATCTTCTCACTTATGTTCCCCCCCCCCCTAGCATTTACTGTCCCCCCCCCCAGGTTCAAAATTGCTCCTACGCCCCTGCGTAACACTAACAGTAAACTTCACCGGCCGGAGAGAGTTTCAGAAGCAGCGTCAGACGTGACCAGTAGTCTAACTAATAAAGTACCATAACAATAATATATGGTCATGTTGTTTATCATACTGTGCAATTTCCCAAAGAAATATAATATAATTTTAATTAATGTTCTTCTGTTGGCCTGATATTCGATTCAGAGCATTGAAGAGCACATTTACTTGGCACTGCAGCATTTGCTGTTTGCTAGTAGAGCAGCCTAAATTATTATGGCATGGATTCTGATGTAACGTTAACAAATCTGTCAGCTAAGCACAAACTAAACAGAACTGAACTCTTAAGATTAGTAATGAGGTTTACACCAAATTCCAATATTACCTATGTAGCCTAACTTAAAAATAGTCAGATAATGGTTGCCTCTTTTTAGTTGCCAGGGGTGAAAATGTGTCATCCTTAACATTTTTGGTGTTTTGGATTCACTATAGCTGGAGAACAATTAAATACAAAATAGGTTGTAGGCTCTACTGGGTGATTTATTTATTTTTTTAACTATCTATCATAATTTTTTTTAGTAACTATCATCATTAAACCCAGATTGTGTATAGATTTTTAGGCATTCTATTATCTCAAACAGCTTGAAAAATAGTGCATTTAGCTGATGTAAATGGGAAAAAAATCTCCACAGGGGAGTATGCCCCCGGACCCCCCTAGCTTTGGGCTAAGCCCCGAATGTTTACATCGTCTGGCTCCGCCCCTGGTCATGAATTGAGAAATCAAATCTTCCATTGATCTTTTGACATAACGGGTCATTGTACTCGTTGTACTAAAATATCCTGTAAGTTTCAGAACTCAAGAATTCCTTGTTAGTCCACAAACACCTATTATTGAAAACAATCTGCCCAAATGTCTTGTTTTGGATTGTGTCACATTATGACGTAATAGTGCGACAAAAGCTTGGATGAACTTTATTTTTTAACGCAGTTCCAGATTACGTCAGTTAGACACTGTTCCTTTGTTCGCTTTATTTGACTGCGGATTCATTTTTAAACGCCATTTGGCCCAGGCTTTTTAGGATGTGTTCACACTTGGCATGTTTGGTTTGATTAAAACGTACTCTGGGGCGATTGCTCTATTAGTGTGGTTCATTTGAATAAGTGTGAACCCTGCCACCAAACCCTGATATAAGCCACCAAATAAGCGGGCCTAGACTGCTGAAAAGGTGGGTCTCGCTCCACTTCCCAACGAATTCTGGTGTGGTTCGAATGAAATATGAACGCAACACGGACCAATGATATATAGGACATAATGCTCAAGCATACCTATTTTTTCTCGTCATAGTCGCGATGTCACAGTTCGGTACAGGCATCAGAACCGCATCTCCTCGCAGCAGATCTTCCTTTTGTGTGTGTGATGGAGGGATTCCTGCCGCTGTTTTGACTCCTTTACACATTTTATAAGCTCATCACGAGTTCTCAGCTCCATCATATACCATCATATGTAGGCTACGCACATACAACGAGTGCATTTAGCCCGGCACACAGCATTGTTTTGGATGTTCGGTAAGTTCCGCCGCGAAATATACGTAATAAAAGCCAACCAATCAGGTTGTGAACATATCCCTATGCCATTAGGATTGGTGTTAAAATGTTCTGACCAAGTGAACCGAACTACAAGTGTGATCACACCCTTAGAGAGAGTAAAAATAAAAGACGATGCAGAGCCGACTATATTGGATCCAACAGTTATGTTTCAACACAAGTGTGAGTAACACTGTTTTTACCATGTGTCACTGTTGCTTTGTTTGTTACAGATCGTTGGATATATATTGAGTATACTGTTGCTCAGTCAAACTGTGAATAACCTAGTTGTGATTTATTAGATACGGATGAAGGCACATAGAGAATGCTGCCTTTGTTATTGTTTCCATCTAAGCCTTTCTCTGTAATCCTGAATAAAATCTTCAGTGAGCAACATCTTCTGTTTTTTTTCATGAGTAATAACAACATGTTTAATTTTATTTAAAACACAACACTGCAAATGACAATGTATACTTTTTTCACTTTATCGAAAAGGATGAACGATGAATAGCCTATAAGAACGACAGTGAGTGCGACAAACGATGTTACATTTATTCATAATTCCTTTTACACAAAACACTGTAAGGTATCATGTCAACTATAGGCTAACTGTAGTACCGGTACTACTCATAAAGAATATGTGGTATGTAACAAGATATTTTTCAACATTAGAAATGTTCAAAACAATACTACTTGTAATGGTGGTAAAGATGAAAATTATTTTAAAAAGCAACATACCCAATCATAGCAGTGGGCGTTTACTTCCAAGTCTTGAATGCAGCATGCATGTCTATCAAAACAGAGTGTTTGAAAGAGAGGGTCAAAAACAGGATATAAACATCTTGATAACATTATAAGTGGACCTCAGAAAGCATTATAAAAAATGCAGTTTATGACCCCTTTAAAAAATATCCCAAACTGTGGTTTTGCCTTACCCTAAATTACTATGGTAAGCCTATAATTATTTAATTTAAATCTATATAATTATTTATAATTTTGGATGAATTTTTCCCGGGAAAATACGGTTGAAGGTTGTGAGTGTTTGTGTCATACCCATAAATAAAGGAATGAAGATCAGGTAATACTAGGTGGTGTAGTACTGTAGCTCAAAACTACAACAAATGAACCTCGAGCCCAAACGAGTTTGCAAGAAAAAAGTGAAAGCAACAGTACGCAAAATAAAACACAAATCAGCATTGTTTGCATAGCATCACTTTAAATAGCCTAGACCAGCTATAACAGTTTAGAGGGGTGGTTAATTATAATTTGACTTTTTTAACTTTAGTTAATGTGTATGTTGCTGAAAGTTCAAAGCAAAGGGAGATATTTTCTTTTACAGAAATTGCTTTTTAAGGACTACAACAAACCCTAACCCTAACCCTGACAAAACTAACAGTGAGCTTCTTCACGGGTTAGCGATATCACTAACCCTTTCAAATTTACATAAACCCTGGACCAGGAACGCGATTTATAGATTATCATGACAGAATATGCTAATCAATGACTAGAAGATTAACTCCGAACTTACATAAATTCATCAACTAACCATTCAGAAATGTTGCATTCTACATGTAACTTCTTCTTGAGTCTCTCCATCTTTGCCGGACTCAGGTTTGAACCTAAAAGGCTAATAGTTTTTTTAAATTTTCAGTGTGTGACCTGTTTGAGGTAATCGAAGATGCTAACGCAAGAGCTTTTGAAGCTCCGCCCTCTGTGCCGGGTGCAGCTCATTTGCATTTAAAGGGACACACACAAAAAGTTTTCCCTCAAAAAGTGACAATTTTAAAATGCTATAAAAATATTTGAGCTAAAACTTCACATACACACTCTGGGAACATCAGAGACATATTTTACATCTTGTGAAAAGGGCAGTATAGGACCCCTTTATTTCTTATCTGATATTGATAGCAATAGGGAGAGTAAAGTTTTATATGTGGCCTGAATAAAGTGTGCATTTAAATTTAGACCAAGTTGCTTCTTGTTTTGCATTTCATCTCAAATCCCTTTACACTTGGTCCAGGTCTAGATAATTGTCTGAAATGTTAAATGCATGAAGTGTATGCTTAAATATATTTTGGGTGGGCTCTTTTACCTCGGACTAAGCAACCACCTAGCAACCGCACAGCAACTTGCTGACAACCACTCAGAACACCTCTGCAACCACATTGCGAAGCCCTGGCAGATGCTCTAGCGTCATATAGGTAAGTTTATCCCTCACATGTTCTTCAGGAAATATAGAAAATCAAAATTTTAAAACGATTTTACAGTGTTTACAATAACTGGAGTATACTTTATTTTGACAGAAACTCTAGTAACTGTGTTTGGTTGGAAGAAAGCAAGAATGATACCATTACAGTACTGGACGAATCACATTATATATCCTAAAATCGGCAATTACGTGTGAGAAAATGAGTCTTTTCCTGAATCCTTCTACCTTTCTTGAAGGGTGTCAAAGCAGCGGTAGACGCCGACCTCATTACTCACTTCCCACCTGATTTAACTTACACTGAAGTGGCAATTGCATTTTCATAGCTCAAAACCAAAAAGTAATCTAAAGCAGAGCCCACTCCATGGACACTGCCAACACGCCACGCAAGAGGCATGCGATTCCTCCACAACTCGGCTTGGATCGCCGACATCAGAGGATTTCAGGGCAGTAAAGTCAAGGCAACCTGTAGTTCACTCAGACCATTTTATCAAAACAAGCGTTTGCTTGAGTCTTATAATTATAGGTTAACGCACAGAGTTGGATTCAAGCATCGCTGCGCAGTAATATCCTTTGAGATCTTGTTGGATTTGTGACTGTGAATCGGTCTTGCATCAGTGCCATCGCCTGGGCTCTAAATGATACCAAATGTTGAAGTTTGCCCCTATTTCAAACAGCAGGGTAATTGTGGGTATGCATCAGTCAGATCTTGATTTAGACTTCAATGCTGTCTGTCTGCACCTCATGAAGAGATCCAAGAGGTTTCACATTTTATGGAGGAAAATTAAAAAGTCTGCATGCTGAGAGTGTATGAAATGCTGTTTGGTATTGTTTGCTTTGGTAGAAATATGTTTTTTGTCCATCGCCAACTTGCCTTTGGGATTTTGGGATATGAAATTGCTGCATACCCACTCTTCTGTCTACTTAAAGTTTCCATCTCGCTTTATATACAGTATATACGTTATGTTTTCATGTGTTCCCCATCTGTCCATCTCAGTGTTTAGATCTGCATCCCAATATAATTTATTTTTTCAGTGGAAAGCTTGAAAGGCATGGTTCACCCCAACATTCAAATTCTATCAACATTTACTTAGTCTAATGTTGAGCCAAACTTGTATGACTTTCTGATTTCTATATAGGAATGCAATAGGAGATATTTGGAAAAATGTTCAAGCCTCTGTTTTCTGTATCAGTTCACTTACACTAAAACCATAAAAAGTTACTTGAAATAAAATAAAATATATATTTAAAAAATCAACAAAATGTGTCAAAAAAACTAAAACTAATACAAATTACTAAAACTAATGGCAACAATAAGGTTTCATTTGTCAATATTATTTAATGTATTTAATAACATGATCTAACAATGAGCAAAACATTTGTTACAGTATTTATTCATCTTTGTTATTGTTATAATAAAAAATACAGCTGTTCATTGTTTGTTCATGTCAGTTCACAGTGCATTAACTAATGTTAACAAATACAACCTGATTTTAATAATGTATTAGTAAATGTTGAAATTAATATTAACTAAGATTGATAAATGCTGTAGATGTATTGTTCATTCTTATTTCACGTTAACTAAGGAAGTTAACTAATGTTAACTATGAACCTTATTGTAAAGTGTTACCAAACTAACTAAAATGAAAATGAATTCAAAATATTAATACGAAAATATATAACAATGACACAAAAAAACGAAAGCATATTAAACGAGACAAAAAGCTCAATAACAGTAGTTTATACAATTTGTGTGCTGTATTTATAGTCATTAGATAGCATTGCTTAAGAAATGGACTGAAATATAAGTACATTGACCTCATAAGGAGTCAGAAGACTTGAAATAAAGCACAAATATACTTTAATTGTGCTTTTTATGTCCTTTCTGATGTGAAACCAAAACATTCCATCAAAATGCTTGTGATATTATCTTAACACCTCGATCTACATCATCTTTTTCAGTCAATGGAACAGCTGCCACCTCCTCTCAGTAAGTCCCTGTACCGATGTGAAGAGCGTGGATGACCCTTCTGTGGTCTTAATCTGAGCCGTCCCGCTCTGAGCGCAGGGTTCCAGCGGTGTGCATGCTGGGAAGATTGAGAGGGTGAGAGTGATGAGGTGGAACAGTGTCACTCACACACGTGTGTTTGTTTAGGGTTTGGCACTCTGCAGCTTCCAGCCAAGGTGTGAGAATGAGCCTCACTTCTGTTTCACACGTCCTTTTTCTGAAACTAGAGTCCATGTCAAGCAGGGCTCGGGAATAATGATGAAAGTGTTGATGCGGGTTCTTACGTTTCGTGTTGTCATAACATCAAACTTTAGTCCAGTAAAATGTTATTATTACAACTAATATGACCACGATAATGGCAATGATCATGTTTTCTTTAAATATATTTTTTTTACACAAATACAGTGTCAAAGTAAATAATATTTGCTGGATGCACGATATATCGGCCACCAGATTCGGCATCGGCCTATATATGATCATTTTTAGTGTTATCGTTATCGGCCCGATAAGAAAATGTGGTATTTTTCCTTCAGCTGAGACACTTCAGATGCGCACTTTTCGCCATGATGGTTTTGCTTGAAATATGATTGAAAATCACTTCAAAAAGGAAAATACAGTTCAGTGCAACATGCAGCGCAAGTCTGTTGAGGACATTATAATTGTGGCTTTTAAAGTGTAAATTGCAGGTTAAACACCACAACCAATTAATGTGTAAATTAAAGTGCTCAATTTGTATATATGTAAAAAAAATTCTGTCTTAAAATGTGTTAAAATAACATTTTTTGGGGTTTCTTCAAAGGTAGCATGTTTTTTACCGTAACTGGGTGATGACGTCATAAAAGGGAGCGCGGGCGGTAATGCACTCACTCTGTGTGTGCGGGTTGAGGGAGAATAAAACGATTCGCAGGACTCCCGCAAACTAGAAATATCTATGAATAAAACATAAAAACGAATACATTTTTATTCATCTGTTGCAGAAAAGCAATAAGAACAACTAAAACAAAATAGAAACGGTTTACAGGCAGAGTTTCTATTTCTAACATGTCTGCAGCGTTGAGCGATGTAGCCAATCACAGACATATGTGTTGATTTCTTGAACGCAATAATGGCCAATCAGAAGCATTTACGATGGACTCCCCTCACCGCTCAAAACTGACTTTTTGTTCAGTGCTGAATTCTGTATGCTGGCAAATTCTCTAATTATAACAAACAGAGATGTGTGAGATCGCGATGAACTGATGTCAGCTTTTTAGGAATTATTATGGGAGCGCACTTTGCACGCAGTCATGCCAAACCATGCGCAGTAGCCCGCTTGCTTTTATAACAGTGGTTTGTGTGTTAATGCTTTATAACAAATAATTGATCAGGAGCATGTATGCTGATGTGTATGGTGGCGACATGTAGGCTAACTTGAAATTATTTGGAGGTACAGAAAAAAAGTCTCGGACACAGCGGGCTCGGGGTCTTGCTTGTTTTTTTTGGGCCCGATCTAAGCTCTACCTCGGGTAAGTTATGCTAACACAGCCGTTTGTCCTTGGAGAACTTGTGGAGCCTTCCCCGTTTTTGATGTATTCGTACATCCCGCACAAACACAATAGTTAACCATTTTTGCTAGCTAGGTCTCCAATATAACGTAGGCCTGGAATAGACAGTAAAGGTGATGATACACAGGGCAACTTTTTGAGCAATGTTGCTGGGCAATCTTGCTGAGCGATTGTTGCCTGGGCACTTTCCCATTGAAAATGGGAAATACATTTCTATCTGGATGATTTAGATCGGTCGCGGGCCCTGTGTCTCATCTGGTTGCCCGTTGATGGCAACATTGCTCAAAAAGTTGCCCTGTGTATCATCACCTTAAAAGCTTGGAGTACCTTTTATGACGTCACGCCCAGCCTAGTGGAAGGGAGGGGGCGTGCTTAAAACCACTGTAAAACGCACCAACTTATCATATTATATTCAGCATTTTGGTATAAAAAAACATAAAAAAACAATGGTGGGCGGTTCTTATCTTTATGTTTAGTAAGCACATTGCATTATCTTCATGAAAAATTTTACCTGCAATTTACACTTTAATGGTAAGACTTTTGTTTTTGTAATCAGGCTCTCAAAAATGATATAAAAATGTATTTAGATTTATCGGCCAATATATCGGTTATCGGCTTTCAAATATAAACAATGATCGGTTATTGGCCAAAATTTTCATATCCGTGCATCCCTAATATTTGCGTTGAATTTGTTATGATTAAATGTTTGAAATTAAGAGGGATGTGCAAAGCATGCACATTAGTTGTGAAATTGATTCTATAATCATTTCTAATTATAATGTGGCTTTAGTTTTGTCCTAAACCCGTTGCTTCATAAACCAACCAACTAGATGTTTCTCGAGTGAATTAAGCAAAGTGAGTTCATATTGAGATCTTAGACTTTTGTTTCTGTCTTGAGATAAATAATTAAGATATTAAATCTAATGTGTGTCTCTCCCCACATATTGGCTGTTCTGGCTGTCCATTGGCTGCTTTACATCTCAACACAATCTATAAACTTCATTAGAAGTTTACTTCATTCTCCAGATGACTGATTTAGAAACCAGAGACTGTGATTAGAGACATCCATAACCAGACACAGATTAAGATTTATGCTTGCGCTTCAGAAAACTGCTATTTCATGGTTTCCGAGGGCTTCTGTCCACCGTCTCTGACTCACAGCAGTGTTTATGGAGACTGAATGACTGAGCTTTGGCTCCTTGCACTCATATCTCCTCTTCACCTCCTCCATCCATCCTTGCCTCTCCTTAGCTAAAGGGAATCCCGAGTTTACCATGGCATATGGTTTCCATCAAAAAACCATATACAGGGTGGCCACCACGAACACCCTTGCAACTTCATATCATATCCTTTTTTTTTCATGCTTACTACTGTTGTGTGCATGCAAGTTTTAGTGAAATGTTTTCTTCAAGGAGCTCATAATTGTGATGCTGCAACTCTTTTAATTTTTATGTTGTGTTTTTGTTGCATTCCCACTGTTATCTGGTGTTTAAACATGTTTTTAACAGGAAGTTGGAAGGAAGATTACCCACAGGAGGGCAGTGTTTCTTAAAATTTGCCCATGCAGTCGGCACAGACATGACCTTAAAAGAGGACTGGGAATGAGGTGATGCTGCATTTGAGGTCTTACATTCAGAGACAGTTTTACACACACACACACACACACACACACACACACACACACACACACACACACACACACACACACGCACACACACACACACACACACACACACGCACACACACGTTGGGTTTTCATGTTTTATGGGGACTTAATGATTGACAAAATGACATAATGATTTTTATACTGTACAAACTGTATATTCTAACTGTATATTCTCTCCCTTACACTACCCCACCCCTAAACCTACCCATCACACAACACTTTCTGCGTTTTATCATTTTCAAAAAACATCACTTAGTGATTTATAAGCTGTCCCCACAAGGCCAAGGATTTCGGATATTGCCATCTTTGTGGGGCCATTGTATTCCCATGATGTAGGGATTACCAGGACACACACTCACACACACACACACACACACACATATATATATATATATATTTGGGGTGTAACGATACCCTCATGTCACTATTCGATACATATCAGGATACTGAACTCACGATACGATATTATTGCCATACTCCAAGACATATGGTAAAAGGTTAACAAAAATGTAGTTGATTAAAATGCTAAATTTGATATTACATTAGGGGTTTACATGAGGCTTGGACTTGGTGCTGGAAACCTAATGCACAGAACAATGGTGACACCAGAATAAAAATATTCATGACTCTGAAGCTGAAAATACAGAATTATTTTTGATGAATATGCTCTGTGAGATATACTCCAACTATTTATATTTAACATAATGTAGGCCACTTATTACTGGTAAAATAAGACATATGGCACACATATTCCCCCATTGCGTTATTGTATTCAACATTATATATAGTAGCTGTACTCTGTAAACTGGAATCTTTTTCTCATACATATTGTCACTATCCACGATACATATTGTTGAGTTTTTTAGTGCAATATATTGTGACACGATTTATTGTTATACGCCCATAATATATATATATATATATATATATATATATATATATATATATATATATATATATATATATATATATATATATATATATATATATATATATATATATATATATATATACTGTGTGTGTGTGTGTGTGTTATACCACATAATTGTGTATTCACATATTTTTTCCCCTCTAATAAATTCAATTGTGGTTAGGGTTTTCTTAACACTGTTTGTTTGACAGCATTTGTTAATCATGAACAAAAGACGCTGATCCAGGAGCACAACCTACTTGGCAACTTCACGGACACATATTTGTTAGGGTGAACAGAGGATGAATCATGATCTTACGGGTGTGATCAGCTTTAGATAACATCTCTATACATCAGTTCCACCCTCCTCTTATAAAGTGTCTCGTTGACTGGAGGTGTTTAAAGATTGCGTGTTCCCGTGAGCTTCACACTTCATTTGTACGGAAACCTCCCAGCGGCAGCAAATACTTCACGAGCGCTGCCAGCATAAATCATCAGGCCCGACAAGCCAGTCTGCAACCTTCAGACAGCCATGGGACACTTAGGGTCTCTATTTTCAGATGTCCCGCAGGTTTTACCCTGTTAAAGGCGTCGGGGCATTGTCCTTGGCACACCTCCAGCCAAACTGGGACAGCACTATGCAGATTTGATTGCTTGTGAAGTGATTTGGAGCAACCAGGGGCTCAACTGTATGAGAAATGAGTGACCCTTACAACACGCTGTGAAACCAGAAGCCTCCTATTTCACCCAGAGAAGACTATAGGAAATGATGCATAAATCAGTGTTCCTCAAAGAAAGACTTCTGTTCAGTTCTTGCATTGAAAAGAAAAAGTTCAATAAACTTAATTAAATTAAATTGATGAAAACATTTACCTAATGCAATTACAGATTTGTTTTTTTTAACTCTCTGGTGCCCTTCGCGTGTCGGTCAAAAGTGCCACAATTTATTTTCAACTATATTTTAGTTCGATAATGTTTTTTATTTAATATTTTGTATTTTTAGGGGATTTTATAGTACTAAATTATATTTACGCTGTATTTATAATCCATTTAGTCACATTTTGAGCAAATTTAATTTTCAACTTAAACTGTCGTAAATCTCGAATGCTTTAGAGCACAGACTTAAGTTTGATCTCTTTTCAAACACTTATCAGATTAT
Source organism: Tiaroga cobitis (assembly GCA_030578255.1). NCBI lineage: Eukaryota > Metazoa > Chordata > Actinopteri > Cypriniformes > Leuciscidae > Tiaroga > Tiaroga cobitis. Next base: position 39,190,787 of record CM060607.1, on the reverse strand, counting down.
TGCTGAAGTGAAAAAAAGTTTTTAAAAGTGAAAAAAGTTACAGAATTGTATGTTTATTATGAAAAAAATTTATATGAAATATATATATTTTCAAAATCATGTTTTACTCCAAAACTGTGAGAAAATCTAAACAAGATGTGATGAGCTTTCAGTGAGATTGTTTGGCCACAGTACCAAAAGATTCCACTAGATGAAATTCGTCTACCTTTCATTTCCAATGCGGTCATTTTTGACCTGGAGGAGCACAAGTGTGACAATTTTTTTCAGGACCAATTAACCTGTTCGAATCATGTCCATGATTTTTTTTTGTGTTCACATAGAAAGTGCCAAAACATTTACCAATTTTTGTACCATTCCGATTAAGAAAAAAACAAAAAAAAAAACAAAAAAAAACAAATGTAAAACAAAGTCTTGAATGAACATTAAAAATAAAAAATACAATTATTTTGCTGCCTACCTCAATGAAATTGAAACCCATTTCAAAACTATTTTAATTCATTATGGCTGTATTTTTTTTTTTAGTTTTTTTTTGTTCTGGTTCTATTCATGCAAATTGATTTAGTAAACATCACTGTTACAAATTAAAATGCAATGAAATTATGTTCATTTTAGTTTAATTCTTGTATTTTGTCACAAGCAGTCAAAATATTTTTTTTTTATGGAAGAACATTCACGCCTCAGTGTAAAAAAACAATGAGATAATTACATGTCATGTGACTTTATTTCTTATTTTAAACTTGATCTCACATTTACCTGTTTTAGTTTTTACTCTGAGGTGGAAAATTGTGTTCCAACAAGAAACTGTAAGATCCATTTATCAATATCCACTCTTGAGTTTTGTCTTTAAAAGGCCAGAGATGATTCCTTGTTCTTAGATCTTCTCGGTGTTTGGCTTTTGCACTATCGTGACTTATTTATTCAAACTCAAAACCATCAGGCAACATGCCAACCCACAAATGAAAACAGAATCAGAGAACGTTTATCAATTAGCCTTGATAAAGATGACAGAACATTGAGTACAATGTTAATTTTCAAAAGGAAACACACGTGTTTTGTCTTAAAACAATGTAATAGTGTCGAGCCCGCTCTAAGTAGCGCTAAATAAGCCCATTGAGTCGTTTCCTGGCTGAGGTGATCCAAACCAAACATTGATCCAAGCTGAACTCATGGATGTTTGCGTTCATTGATAGGGCCGTTTAAAGACCCTCAGTGCAGGTTTAGACAAACAGTTGGCATCGTGTTTGAACAGCTCACAGCATTAACGCATCTGTTTCATCTGACCACATTAACGTGCATTAATCACCACATGCTGTATAATAGACCATTTGTCTGTCTTGAAGTGTATGTTATGAAAGTCTTTGGCGGAAATTTAGAATATAGTCAGGAAAAGTGACAGGAAATCATATAAAATCTCATGGAGATTTGGAACTACATATTCTGGCAAGATATGCACAGATAAGGCCCGTTCAAAACAAACTGACTCGGAGAAGTTTAAACATTGCTATGCTCTTCAAGTTAAAGTGCCATTGCACAATGCGCCAGGGACGAAAACCTCTCATGGATTATCTCAGATTTTCATCAGAGCTGTTCAGAAAGCCCTATTTGTTTTCAGCGTGTATGACGGGGAAGTGTAACGTAAAATGCAGACCGGCTACAGTATATCTTTCATTCTTTGCAAAGATTAAGTGCAAACTTATAGAACCCAGACAACCACAGTAAGTGTCAGTGTCAGTTCAGTTAACTAATTAAGGCTCAGAGCCGGACAGTAACGGAGTACATTTACTTGAGTACAGTACTTAAGTACAATTTTGAGGGATCTGTACTTTACTCGAGTATCATTTTTGGGGAGTACTCATGACTTTACTCAAGTACATTTGAGAGGCAAATATTGTACTCTTTACTCCAATACATTTCTATCCATAACCGTGAGTACCCGAGTAAGAAAAAAAAAAGAAAAATCTCGGAAACCCTCAATTTGTTGTTTCCCTCTCAAACGTGATTGGATTGTGCAGGCGCCACTGATTGGGACAGCCTATCAGCAATCACTTTCAGCTTTCCGCCAAAGTCAACTCCATGGTCAGATTTTATATTACACATTAATGTAAGCCAAGCATTTGGTTTGATGTTCTTGAGTATGTGGTGTGTATAACACAGTCAGGTTCAAATGTGGCAGTGGCGTAGCCACGAGGGATTTCTGATTTCTTAAAAAAAAAACTTTAGGAGGCAAAATATATTTTTACTGATTATGTGAATTACACTGCGCAAACCAAAGTAGGCTACTACCCAGCGAATGAAGAAGGGTTGGCGCTCAGTCTCCACAGTACATAAAATATTAATTTTGTTTTATTTTATTTTTCGGGTTTGCATTTATGAGGAAAAAACAATGTTATGGACGTGTTCTCCGTTACGGACGTCAGCGCTCTGAAAGCGGCACTAAAAGATGCTTTAAAACTTTCACAGAGACATCAAACAGAAAACACAAAACCTTTCTTTAACCTGAATTTCGTTTTGCATTAATTGTATCTTAATTTTAATCAATGTTTCATCAACCAATTGCCTGGGTTTAATAAATAAGAAGTAAATAGCAGACGATAGATAAGAAACGGAGGCGCCGGCACCTGAACTGGATCTCGTCTCATAAATGAACCGAAACTCAGTGTATAAGGTAGCCTACTTGCCTCTCACAGACATGTCTACTTTTAAACAGAAAAATTCAAAACGAAAGAAAACAGACTACAGATTGCTCTCTGCTTATGTAATGCGTATGAAATGTGCATTTCTTTCTGGCGCATTCACTACTGAAGATCGCGAGTCAGCATCGTCAACTTCATCTAGCCGACACTGACAAAGAAAACACTTGTTTATTAACAAGTGTTTATTAATAAACAATTAAAATATCTCCTTGCTATACTTTACATATTCATAATCATTCCTTTTGCCGGTTCTTTGTGACAGCTTTTAGGTGCTTTATTGGCAGCGCCACCCTTACATGTGGTGTGTGTGTGTGTGTGTGTTGTCCCCACATTTAAAGATGGGACCCCCCAAAAATTTAATTAAATTAAATAAAGCAACATGGTAAAAAGATGAAAATGACTTGATTTTACTTTCAATACCTTTTACATTCTCCAAGGTATTAACATTAACATTTTTCATAACTCCATGTAGGACGTTTCTGTGCACAAATGTAAGCACTGTGGCAGTAGTAATACAATATTTAGAAAATCTACTCTTGTACTCTTGATACTCAAGTACTTTTAAAAACAAGTACTTTAGTACTTTTACTTAAGTAGACATCTGAATGTAGTACTTTTACTTTCAAATTTAGCAAGGGGTATCTGTACTTTTACTCAAGTAACAAAGCTCTGTACTCTGTCCGCCTCTGTTAAGGCTACATTTAAAAATAACTATTCTTATATATTTACATGTACAGTAGTTCAATTCAGCTACAGTTGAATTCTGTAGTAAAGTTCAACAAAACTGTTGGCAAATGTCATTTCTTACTGAAGCAGATGCTCTATTATGTTTTCATTTTCAGTCAGTTAAGCTATGTTTAGTTCAAGTTTGTTCAGCTTGATTAAATTCACTTCAACACAGTTCAGTTAGGGTGTGTTCACACTTGTAGATCAGTTTGCATGGTTCTTTGGCCCGGACCAAAAAGAAAAAGCATTTAGTCCTGGTTCACTTAGCGTTCACACTGAGTAACATCGAACCTAAAGGCATTGGGATATGTTCACAACTTGATTGGTCGGCTTTTATGACGTATATTTTGTGACAGAACTTACCAATCTTCCAAAACAATGCTGTGCTGTGCTTTGCTTAATGTACCAAACGGTGATGAGCAACATCGCAACTATGACGAGAAAAAACTGGTATGCCTTTTTAGTGTCACATCTTGTGACATCACGTCCAGTTTTTGGTTCCTATACATGTCTTTGGTCCGTGTTGTGTTCATATTTCATACGAACTGCCCCAGAGTTCGTTCGGAAGCGGAACGAGACCAGGGGTCTTGGTCCGCTTGTTTGGTGCGCACCAGGGATTGGATGGCAGTGTGTTCACACTTGTCATGTTCGGTTCGATTAAAACGAACCCTGGTGCGATTGCTGTTAGTGCGGTTCATTTGAACACGTGTGAACGCTGCCATCAGAACCCTGTTGCGCAACAAATAAGCGGGCCGAGACCGCTGAAAAGATGGGTCTTGTTCCGCTTCCAAACGAAGTCTGGTACAGTTCGAATGATATATGAATGCAACACGAACCAAATACATATACAAGAACCAAAAACAGGAAGATGAGACACTAAAAAGGACAGAATGCTCACGCATTTCGTTTTTTCTCGTCATATTCGCGAGTTTGGCCATCGCTGTTCAGTACAGGCATCTCAGACAGCAACATAGTGTCCGCCCAGATGTGGCCCGGATGTGGCTCTTCACACATTTTACAAGACAGGGGTGGCAGTGGCTCCAAGTGTCGAGGTGTCCATGAGTAAGACACCTAACCCCAGCTGCTCCCGATGAGCTGGATGGCGCCTTGTATGGCTGACACTGCCGTCGGTGTGTGAGTGAATAGGTGAATGTGAGGCAACATGTAAAGCGCTTTGGTGGCCATTGGGTCTGTGAAAGCGCTATATAAATGCAGTCTATTTACCATTTACAAGCTCTTCACAAGTTCTCAGCTGGTCAAAATACCATCATATATAGGCAACGCACTTACAACGAGTGCATTTATCCCAGAGCACAGCATTGTTTTGGATGTTCAGTAAGTTCTGCCTGACAATACGTCATAAAAGCCGACCAATCAGGTTGTGAATATATCCCTATAGCCTAGGTTCGGTATCTTATGGTTCGGGGATAAAAATGCCAATCTGAACGCTAATCGGACCAGGACTAAATGTTGTTGTTTTTTGGTCCAGACCAGCAGGCGAACCGAACTACATGTGAACACAACCATTTAAATGAACCGCACTAACAGAGCAATCGCACCAGCTATGTGTGAACACAACACCCAATTCAGTTAAGTTCATTTCATTTTAGTAAACCGAAGGCTCAATGTAATTTATTTCCTGTTTTATTTAGTTCAGCTATGTTAAGTTAAATTCAGTTTGGTTCGGTTCGTTTTTACTCAGCTTTTCAAATAACTTCAGTTCGGTTAAGCATGGTTCAGTTCAATTTATTTCCCTTAGATTTAATTCAGCTTAGTTCTATTTATTCAGTTCTGTTTAGTTCAGCTTTCTGAGAGATAACAGAGTACTTCCTGATTGTAACAATAAAACATGCATTTTCTATAAAGCTGCTTTAAAACAATGTATAGTCCCTTTTCACACTTCAAAGGGTCCATTGTGAAAAGAGTTAGAAATAAACTTGAATTGAATTCAGTTTAATTCGGTTAGTTTAAGATCAGTTTAGTTAAGTTAGTCATTTCTTACTGTAGCAGATTTTTCATTTCCACTCAGTTTACCTCAGCTAAGTTTAGTTCCCTTAAATTGAATTAAAATATTCTGTTCAGTTCAATTCCACACAATACGGTTGAGTTGAGTTCAGCTCAGTTAAATGTACTTCCATGTTACTGCTGGCTGCCGAACAGCATATTTAAATGTAACAGATTGTGAACATGTTTCAGTGACTCAGATACAGACGTTTAATGAAGCACTTCCTTGATGATTAGCTCTCGTTGGGCGAGGGGTTTTTCCATTGCAGCCGTACAAAGAACTGTCAAACCAGCAGTGCCTCGGGTTGTTTTTTAACCTTAGCGCAGTGAAAGAAGTTTTTCTTGCTCCCCTTGGTGCTTCTAAAACAAGTTCAAGTTTTCTAGGAAGCACCTGCTCTCATGTGTTTTTAATAAAGTCAATCATGATGGCAAGACTTTTCATTATTTAAAATGGGGTGGAAAGTAAATTTACATTTATAACTTTGATGCACTTGTATAATATTTGGTCTATATCGTTAACTTTTTCATAATGTCTCGAGAATAGGACACATTTGATCTATCCCTTCAAACTTCATAAATGCATAACGTTTCAAAACTGCACATTTGTGTTTATCAAACTCTTATGTTTCCCATTAATGAAATGGGAAAAAAAGAAGGAAAGCGACAAGTTATAACAAAAAGCCATTTTTATTCTCGAAGACAAATGATACAATCATCAGAAACGCTCAAAAATCTCACAATTTGTTTTACTGGATTGTTTGTCCCTTACAAACCGGTTAAAGTTTCACAAACAGAACTGTTGAAACTTAAACATCTTTACAGTATGTGCAAGGAAGTTGTTTACAAACAAAGCATTGTGATGAATCAAAATAATGCATATTTCATTAGCGTTGTGTTTCCAGGGTCCAGAAACGAAAATAACAAAGCGCAAAATATGTTGCAGAAGCATTTGGTTTTCTTCATATTTAAAATTGACCTTGCGTACTGGCAATATAAATGAAATTTGCAAATAGATATTCCATAGGAGAATCCCAAAACTCTCTGAATGTCTGTGATAATGACAAAACGTTCGTAAATGAAATCCCAATTCTTGTTTTAATATATAGAACAGATATAAATAGTCTTATGGAAGGAATCTCAGCTACTTGACCCAGAAGTTGTAAGACTCTTGCAAGGGTATACATAAAAAAAAGGGTGAATGAAAAGCATATCAATATTGTGGCCTTGTGACATGTTTGATTAAGACAGACCAATGTTGTTCTTGTGTTATCAGGCATGTTGAAGCAATTAAACATGGATTCATAAAAAGTTAACAGTGCAGAGGTTCTTTACATTAGCAGTTCCCTGCTTGCAGTTTTTGTAAACATTCTGTAAACATAAACGCTCTCCTCACTACCAGAAGACACCATGGTAAAGAAAAGGCAAACTCAAATAGTGGGGCAGTCAAGGACAGCGGTGTAAGTGAACTAAGAGAAATGGGGTTTAATACTGTACAGAACAAATAGCCGGGGTGACAAACACACACAGACTTGTTTTAAGCTCAGATTAGTCGTTTCTACAAATATGCATATTAATATTTATTAAAAAAGTATTTTGTATTTAACATTGTACTGGATTTAATTGAAGCTGATTCGAACAGAAAGGTTAGTTTGGGAAGAACATTTTCTTAATTGTCAATTGCCTTTCCTTCATGCAAAATATAACTTCTTGAGTAAAATATAACCCAGACATTTATTGGTGTTCTTTATATCTGGCATTTAGGCTTTGCATCCCTTTAAAAGAAGTGCTTTGTTCTACACACAAATAGAAATAAAAAAGACAAGTGACATTTGTTTCAGAAGGGCGCTGCCAGCAGCCTGTTAACTTACATTTGGACAAACATTTTATCAAGTACCACTTGTTGTTGAATCCAGATACATATACATTAATCATGAAAGATGCCAACTACAACGTGTAAAGAAGAATCACATCATTACAAATATAATCGTTTTAAAAATCCGTAACGTATTTGTATGTGTTCTCGTCAGTGATAATTTTATCCCATCTCGTTATGGTTTGTTGACCAATAAATAAATTCTAGAAATTGAGATGATAAGCTTTTCCCGTAAATAATTACATTTGATTGTCTGTTCAGTATAGTGTTTGCTTGCGGCCAATCTCATCATAAACAGTTCATTTGCCAGTACTTCTATCAGAGAGTTCCTAGTTTTCATGTGTTGTCTAATATGTAATATTAAAGTATTTTGATTGTATTGTACCTCAAGAACATTAGCACACAGCAGAGACATTTCAGAGTTTGATTGTTGTAGTACAGTTTGCATAGTGTTTAACCAACCTACAAAGTGCAGTTAACCATCCAGTTATAGAAGAGAAGGCTGATGATTGTATTGATTATGATTTCATATCTGCACAAGGGACTGAAACTGATTGTTTTGCAAGTGCATGCGTGAGATTTGATCATGTCTGTATCTGAAGATGCAGAGATTTAGGCCACTGCTGCAAGAGTTTGGTCGTTCTTGTAGTCACCAAAAAACATTAAATAAAAATTACATCTAAAATAAATTAACTTGCTAAACATTGGATACCAAAATAAAACAAGTGGAGAGTGCAGGACGTCACCTCTCGTAACATATCTTTGTACATTTATTGATTGTTTTTGTTATAGATGTTACTCAGATTTCCTCAGTCTAAAACATTTCCGGATGTCTTAATGCTTGCTACTTCATGTTATTAATATTAAACATTTCAGACTGAGATATTATTCTGAGATATAATCTGACAATGAAATATCCTTCCTTCATTGCTTGCGTACCATTGGATTTTCTTTTTGGTTGCTTTACAATAATAACAATAATAATAACAAAACATTTAAATTACAAAACGAGTAAATATTTCATTAAGTTATTAATAGATGTCCCAAAAATAATATTCAAATGTCTTAAATTTTGTCCCTCTAAACACATTGCATAATTTAAAGTTTATATGGCTTATATTGCTTCTCAATCAGTACCGTTTGCTACCATTTCATACATAAATTAAAATAATCAAAGGGAATTTCAATAAGCTGACTTCTAACACGCATAAATAATAAAAAATGCTTTCAGTGTTAAGAAATGCTAAATTAGACCGAGTTAGTATAAAAATATTCTGAGCCAAAAGTGTGTATGCATTCCCATTGCAATGAAAGTTTACTCTAGGACAGGCAAAGGGATAGTTCATCCAAAAAGTTATGTTCTGGCAACATTTACTCTTAAATATTGCTCTGTTTTTTACACAAAGCTACTGAATGCCTTCAGAATAATTAGAATATATAGCCCAAAATCTGCCATTTTTTTGGTGGTGAAAGGTTCACGATCAGCTGTCAAGCTTCAAAAACCACATTGAATAGGATTTTAGAGCTTTTTTTTGGGAGATGTATGCTTTTATTGTGTTTAAATGTGCAGCATTAACATTGTGCTAAACATCTCATTTTGTGTTCGTCAAAAGAAAGAATGTCAAAACTTGCTTTAATCAAGATACATTTACTTGAGAATCAAAATGACATGATAATATAGTCTTGTTTATCTGAAAAATTCATACAATTAAGTGAATTCATGCTTGAAACAATAACAAATATCTGCCAGTGGGGTCAGAAAAAAACTGACCCTATATTTTTCTTAGCCTATATCCATAACTCACTTAATTTTGATAATTTTTAAGGAAACAAGACTTTATACCTCATGTACTTTTGCTTCTCAAGTAAATGGATCTTTATTTAAACGGATAGTTCACCCAAAAATGAAAATTGTCATAATTTACTCACCCTCATGTCGTTCCAAACCCGCAAGTCTTTCGTTCATCTTCGGAACACAAATGAAGATCTTCTTGATGAAATCTGAGAGATTTCTGTCCCTCCATTGACAGCTACGCAACTACCTGACGCTTCAAAAAGTTAATAAAGAGATTCTAAAACTAATCCAAATGAATTGAGCATGAGAAGAAACCTCATTGGTTCTTGTTGAAGCTGAAACGTGCTGCGTAACACCAGAATGAACCTCATTGGTTATTGCTGAAGCTCAAACGTGCTGCGTAACACGAGAAGGAACTGTTGTGTGAGTTGATGAATGTTTATATGTGAATAAAAGCCTAAATTCAATCTGCTCATCATATAAAGCGATCGTGTCTCTTCTTGGAGTCAAATTTGGACTAAACCGCTCAATTCATATGGATTCGTTTTACGATCTCTTTATGAACTCTTTGAAGCGACAAAGTAGTAGTTGCGTAGCTGACAACAGAGGGACTGGAATCTTTCAGATTTCATCTCAGTAATTAATGACAGAATTTTACATTTTGGGTGAACAATCTCTTTAAGAACTTTGTATTATCTAAAGTTGTACTAAAAATCCTTTTAAAACGATATGAGGCAGTACATTTACATTTTTTGAGTGAACTATTCCTTTTAAATTCAGTGACCGGCGTTTGTTATATCACCGATAGCCGATGTGGAATGTCAGATGAATCAGACTAATGCCATAAATGCCATAAATCGTGTATTAGAAAATCAAAACAACATCAGTGTAGTCATAAAATACACTGCAACCATTCAACAATGAGTACCAACGAGTTTGTGCTTCAAATCCGATCATGCCTAAATGCAACTATCTCTCGCACTCTGTCTTTAAGGCTAACAGTGCTGCGTTGAGGTCTCTATTGGACCCTATTGAGCCTATTGAGACGGTTCGACCAGGCTGTCTCAATAGGGTCGCCAAACGGACTCGTCCATCCTGCCGCTGGAGTTGAGCACGGTGGGCGAGCTGCTGTGACTGCCGTCCGCTTCGCCACCGTCCGCCTGGTTGGGCAGGTTTGGGTTGATGAGGGAGCTGCCGGTGGACGCACTAGTGCAAGGCGGAAGCATCCTGGAAGGGGAGCGGTCTCCCCCCGGCACCATGGAGAACTGGTACGACCCGGACGAGGCGCCGTAGTAGAGATAGGGCGTGCTGCTGGTCTGGAAGGGCCCGCTCTGGTTCTGGGTGGAGCCGGGGTACGGGGGAGGCAGGTAGGTGTGGTAGTGGGTGTTGGTGGAGATGCCCAGAGACATACCGGAGGTGACCGGAGTGGGGGTGTACGTGAACGTCGTAGGATAGTGCATTCTGGGACTGGGGAAACGGCTTTCTGTGAGCGTGGACAGACCGGGAAACTGACGCTCAAACTGCCGAGGGTCGGCCGAGAAGGGACTGAGATCCGACGTACCTGGTGGAGAGAAAAGAACAGTTTTTCAGTGATTCTTAAATCGGAAATTGTGGGGTCCAAAAATCTGTGAGCACTAGGGAAAATGCTATTATTGTAATTATTATACTTTTTTCAATGTAATTTCCATTATATTCATTGTAGTGTGCTTTTCAACTTATTTTGTTTATGTACCAGACACAGTCAAACCAAAATGTATTCAGACACCGTCAACTTTTCTCACAGTTTATTCACTATAGTTTAGAAAATGGCAATAAACAAGAACTCAGAGTTATCAAATCTGTTGATATTTCACTGGTTTTGGCCATCCTTCTGTTAGACTCTCACAAATGAATCAGGTTGAATATCTGTTGAACATCAAATTTGTATACATTTTAGTGGTCCACTGTATGAATAATTTTTGGATATAATACATCACCGTTCACTTTATTTTGCTCTCCTCACTTACATAAATGAACTATAGTGTCCTGTAAACACATATAAAAATTGTATCTGGTGTCTGAATAATTTTTGGTTTGACTGTAAATGCTCTGCTTTATAAAAGTAAATAAAACAATCTGATATTTATAGTTTTGTATACTGTACATTTCTCATCAAAGTTTCCATAATTTTTATTATATTCTCTCTTTAAAAAAAATATTTTACTCATCTGATTGTGACATGGGAAAAGTGCAGAATCTGAAATATTTTTTCTTTTTCTTTTGTTTTATTTTTTTAATCCAAAATACATCCAGATTTTTGATGTGATGTCAGACTTTTAGACCCCATCGCCCCCATCGCCCCCCCCCCCCTTCCACCCCCATAGACCCCATAGAATTCAGAAGTCATTTCTATTCGTTTTAGCAGTTCATGAAATAGATCTGTTCCAAACCGTATTCACTCATTTCTTTCAGTCTCTGTGGGTCATTTTATACTTTTTCTTTTTTTCTTGTCTTTTTTTTTGTAGCTAAATACTTAATTCTGCTATGGGTAACTTTAACTCTTTTCAACTATTTAGTGTAAATTCATTAGCTCACCTTTGACATCCTATTTTAAGTATCCGTTTTTGTACCAGATATATATCCTGATTACAAAACAAATGATATAATTTTATATTTATAGATTTGTAAAGATATAGCCTCTTTAAACAGCATCAAAATAGTTAGATTATTTTTTGTTAGTAGTTTGTAAAAGACTATCTTGACTGTAACCGCTTTGAAACTCAGGATTAAAGTTACTCTTTATTTAAAGTAGCTTCACCCACACCAATTTAGACTGAAATGAATAAAGAGACATTGTTAAAACAGACAGAAGAGGGCGCTGTCAAACTTAATTCACACACAACTCAAAGTAATAGCCTAACACAAAACTCCCCATTATGAACTGGATTTCTCTTTGCTTCAAAATGATGAAACAGTCAATAATCAATGGAAAGTAATAATGAAGAGGCTTTCCCAAACAATTTGATTAGAGTTTCAGTGTTCGAGAAATGCTAAGGTATGAAAGTGTCATATCTTTGTAAAATGACTCTTCACAGTGCAAGAAAAAAGTTCACATAGGCCACGTACGTACACACAGTAAACCGTATTTAAATACGGGAGTGAATCCCTCTAAATTATTGTACCGTGCGTGCACAGACCACGACTCCATCCTGAAATTGTCTTCGGAACACAAATGAAGATATTTTTGATTAAATGTGACAGCTGGATCACTCCTCCATAGGCTCCCTAAGGGATTGAAACCTGACGGCCCAGAAAGTCAATGAAGAAAATGTTTAAATATTCCATGTCACAACAGTGGCTCAACTATAAGTTTATCAAGCGACGAGAATACTTTTTGTGCGAAAAAACAAACAGAGATTTCCACGATGCATTGCGATCTCCTTCAACTACTTCAGTTAAGTTCTCGCGCGTGCGCGTCGAGGAAATCTCTTGAAGTCTCGTTTCAGGCCTACAAGGAAGAAAAGGAATAGTCGAATAAAGTCGTTATTTTTGTTTGTTTTTTCGCACAAAAAGTATTCTCGTCACTTGATAAACTTATAGTTGAGCCACTGTTGCGACATGGAATATTTAAACATTTTCTTCATTGACTTTCTGGGCCGTCAGGTTTCAATCCCTTAGGGAGCCTATGGAGGAGTGATCCAGCTGTCACATTTAATCAAAAATATCTTCATTTGTGTTCCGAAGACTAACGAAGGTCTTACGGGGTTGGTACAGCATGGGGGTGAGTAATTAATGACTTAATTTTCATTTTTGGGTGAACTAACCCTTTAACCCCCAGTTTTTTGCACAACACATAGAGACACAGGTAAGTGTAGATATAGCCTACATCCCTGATGCAGATCGTCATGATTGTGAAGTACATCATTAACAACTTTTCTTCTCTACACACTGCACAGAATTTTTGTAAATGCGGTTGTCACCACCCGCATTTTTTGGGAGTTCATTTGGTTGTACTAAACTGTGTGTGAACAGAATTGAGAAGACACATTGACCAACAGACCAACATAACTGACCAATGGAAGAAACTGGCTCATCTTGTTTGTCAGGCTTTTAATTACCCTAGCAAAACACAAACTTGAATTGAACGTTTAGTTGCAACCTGAACTACACAATGCTTGGGTTGATTCAAGCTCAAGATGAAGACCAATGCTGCAAAAATGTCACCGGGCCATAAAATATCAATATGCAAACTAACTGTCAACTGGTGCTGACATGCTTCTGACAGGCTTTGAGTTTCACTGTTGGCTGTTTGTTTCTTCACTGAAGGTTGTCCAGGGGTTTGTATGTGAATGCGTCGTGTGCGCTCACGCTCACATGCACAAACACACGCATCCTCGCATTTTATTGAATATCAAAGAGAAATGTCGGGATAAACTGGGAGCGCACATGGAAACGCTTAGAGGAAAAAACAGTTTCCACAGGATGCATAATGAGCAGTCTCAGATGTGGTGGCATGTCTGCGATTAGCCAAAGAGAAGGGCCGATCTTCTCTCTTAGAACCACAAGATGTTTTTAAATTATAAACCACTAATGGGCTGTGACTCCCAGAACCCCAGGAGAGAGAATCCCAGAGGAACATCTTATCATCTCCTCATCTCCACATCTGTCTATTTCTGCACTGTGTATCCATCATGGTCTGCTTTTCAAATGGAGCCGCCTGCTAAATTAAAGGGTATAAATAAACAATCCTAAACTCCTCTCCTCTTTTCTTTTCTTTCCATTCCATTTCCCCTTTTCTTACCTTTCTATTTCTTTCCCCATTTCCCCTTTCCTTTACATATTAAAATCTTTTCCTTTGTTTCCCTTTTATTTTCTTTATTTCAGACAAACTAAAATATAAAGCTTTATATTTCACCTTTGCATTCCCATTTCCTTTTATTTCCTTTACTTAAAACAATCCAAAATCTTTTCCTTTCGGTTTCCCCTTTCCCTGTTTTCCATTTACTTCAAACAAACCAATTTTTTTTTTCCATTTCCCCTTTCCTGAACTCTCCAATTTCAGTTTCCCCTTTCCTTATCTTATATTTTCTTTCCTTTCCTTTCCTTTCCTTTCCTTTCCTTTCCTTTCCTTTCCTTTCCTTTCCTTTCCTCTCCTCTCCTTTCCTTTCCTTTCCTTTCCTTTCCTTTCCTTTCCTTTCCTTTCCTTTCCTTTCATTTCCTTTCCTTTCCTTTCCTTTCCTTTCCCATTTCAATTTCCCCTTGTCTTACCTTTCTATTTTCCATTTCTTTCCCCATTTCCCCTTTCCTTTACACATTAAAATATTTTCCTTTGTTTCCCTTTTATTTCCTTTATTTCAAACAAACTAAAATATAAAGCTTTATATTTCACCTTTGCATTCGCATTTTATTTTATTTCCTTTACTTAAAACAATCCAAAATCTTTTCCTTTCTGTTTTCCCTTTCCCATTTCCCATTTCCCCTTTCCCTTTTTTCCATTTACTGCAAACAAACCAAAACATTTTTCCATTTCCCTTTCCTGAACTTTCCAATTTCAGTTTCCCCTTTCCTTTCCTTTCCTTTCCTTTCCTTTCCTTTCCTTTCCTTTCCTTTCCTTTCCTTTCCTTTCCTTTCCTTTCCTTTCCTTTCCTTTCCCTTTTCTTACCTTTCTATTTTCCATTTATTTTTCCATTTCCCCTTTCCTTTACAAATTAAAATATGTTCCTTTGTTTTCCTTTTTCTTTTCTTTATTTCAAACTAACTAAAATATAATATTCACAATTTCAGCTTCCCCTTTCCTTTCCTTTCCTTTCCTTTCCTTTCCTTTCCTTTCCTTTCCTTTCCTTTCCTTTCCCATTTCAAACAAACCAAGATATTTTCCTTTCATATTCCTCTACCAAAATCTTTTTCTTTCCGTTTCCCCCTGTCTTTCCTGTTATTTCCCCTTTTCCATTTCCCCTTTTTATTCCCATTTCCATTTCTAATTTTCTTTCCGTCAAACACTCTCTCATCTAATCTAATCTCATCTCTCCTCTCAGATGAGGTAAAGTACTCTTTTATGCCGATAAATCCAGCGGCGTCTTTCGCGTCAGAGGATCTGCTGGATTAGGAGCGGTAGCATGTCGTTCGCGAGCCGCTTTATGAGTGACAGCTCGGCAAACTTTATAGAACATGTGTGGCCAATTATGAGCAGATTGCCTCTCCACATTATCAACTCTTGACATTTCAAACCAAACAAAAAAGACACTTCAGGCAGACAGTGCAGAAGAGAGGAGACCCTAGTCACTTTTCCAAAACAATGACAGAAATTCACATATACAACCTTCAATCACCATTAAAGTCCCTCTCCGCTGCAGACATTAACGAGAATGAACCCATTATGCTATCAGCTCTTGCCAGACCCTTTTTGGCTCAACTTAATACAACATCAATCACTTTGTATTACAGGGATGGTGTGGTCGAGCTGAAGCTCAAGGCTGGTAACCAAGAGGACCATGCGGGTTCAAACTGTGAACTATCACCAGTGTGATCTTCTGACCTCTGACCTCAGGTTGCTTCAGGGGCTGCCTGCTTTGAGAAGACACATTAAGGGGCCGTTCACAAAGAGCGCGTTTTTCCGTTCCAATGCGCTACTTTTCCATTTTTTACACGTGTATAACCGTGACGTGTATAACAGCGTCTCGCGCATGACACGGCGTTCTAAAAACGCGTTAAAAGTTCAAATCTGGGGCCGGTTGCATAAACTGCTTAGACTAGTCTTAAAGGTTACTCATTAAGTTAGATCCTAACTTAAGTTACATAAAAGGTAGATTGTTCTAATTTGAATGGGAAAAGTAAGACTGATTACCTGGTAACAAACTGCTAGTTGGTCCTTAAGACACGGTCTTAACATAGTGGCTAAGTCTCGAGACCTTGCGTTTTTTCCCCATTCCACAGCTCGCGTTTTTCAAGGCAAAAGCACGTTCTGTGTGAACCAGCCCTAAGAAGCCACTAACAAAAACGTATTATGCTATTTTGTATGTTTTTGTACATGCACACTACTGTTCAAAAGTTTACGGTCAATAATTTTTTTTTTTTTAAAGAAATTAATTATTTTAGTTAGCAAGGATGCATTAAATTGATCAAAATTGACAATAAAGACATTTATAATGTTAAAAAAGATTTCTATTTTAAATAAATCCTGTACTTTTGAACTTTCTATTCATCAAAGATTCCTGAAAAAAAAAATATCAGCTTCCACAAAAATAGTAAACTGTTCTCAACATAATAATCATAAATGTTTCCTGAGTAGCGAATCCGCATATTCAAATGATTTCTGAAGGATCATGTGACACTGAAGACTGGAGTAATGATGCTGAAAATTCAGCTTTGCATCACAGGAATAAATATTTTTTTTTAAATATATTTGAATAGAAAACAGATGTTTTACTGTAAATGTTAATAATATTTCACAATATTACTGTTTTTTAAAGGGTAATCATTCGGTACCATAGAAGACAAAGAATGCCACAACATGGTATTTTTTTTTTAATACCTTGGATTACCATTTAAATACCATGATTTAAAGTTTTGCATGTTTTGCAGACGTGCACATTAGAGTACATGATCGTTAGATCGTTTGGCAGATGCTTTTATCCAAAGCCACTTTCTGTTTTAATCAAGGTATATATTTGATCTGTATTATGCATTCTGTGTCATTGCATATTTCAAAGTACTGTTCTTTTAAATCACCCTCCTTAAACATACTTTCACAACTGGGGAAAATCAAAGTTCTTTACGGTCCTCCAGTGTCCTGTGATCCCAAACTGATAATTCATCGCTCTCTGTGTAATATTATTCATGCCTTCATGCCTTATCAGTCACCAGTTCTCTCTGGCTGAAAGGTGTAACAAGAGCCCACGATAGAGAAGAATAGCCACGCAGAGCAGCTGCAGAGGGTGCGATGCGTTCGGGACGTGTCTTCTCCATTCAGCGGCGCTCAGAGGAAGAATAGGGGGCGTTAGGACCAAGAGGTGCGTGTGTCTCTTTGAGGAAAGAACAAAGGCTGACATCTCCAAGATGAAAGCAGGGTGAAATCTAAACTAATCAAACCCAACGAGGCAGCTGGCCGGGGTTCAAAAAGCAGCCACACCAAGAAGTCATTTAAACTTTCATATTCGCTTCAGGCTCAAAGAAATCAGTTAGGGTGGGGAGCCGAAAGAAAAAAGAGAGTTCAAAAACCAACCTGGCGGAGAGTCAAACAGGTGTATTAAAGAAGTCGTCCACCCCCAAAGGGTGGGTGGACCACAATCTGGTGCCTATTTCATTAATAAAGGCAGTCACAGCAAAAAGGTTTGGACTCAAGAGCGTTTGTGTAGCTGACAAGAAATATTTTCCCCGTCTAAAACTGTTATGAGCTCATATGTATTGAAATGCAATTTTAAAACAATGAAATGCGATTTTTTTTTGTCTTTCCTAGATCATTTGAACCCTCTGGTGCTCTTCGCGTGGCGGTTAAAAATGAACGGTTTTATTTTTTATTTCAATGAAAGGAATTGACTGTATTTTAGTTTGATAATGTTTTTATTTAATATTTTGTATTTTTAGGGGATTTTATGGTACTACATTATATTTACGCAGTAGTCATAACCCATTTATTCACGCATAGACCTGAAAATTAAATTTCCAACATAAACTGTCATAAATCTTGAATGTTTTGAAGCACAGACTTAAGTTTGATCTCTTTTTAAAGACGGGACTTGGCAAATTATTCCAATGTCAAAAATCGAAATAAGTTGTGTTCCAAATTTGAGCTTGATATGTAAAAAAATTAGCTTTCAGTAAGATTTTGTTTGGCCGCAGTACCAAAAGATTTCACTAGATGAAATTCGTCATTTTTGACCTGGAGGAGCACAAGTGTGACTATTTTTTAACCCTTTCGAATCATGTCCATGATTTTTTTTTGTGTGTGTTCACATAGAGAGTGCCAAAACATTTTCCAAGTTTCGTACCATTCCGATGAGGTAAAAGAATTAAAATAATAAAAAACGTAACATTTTTCTGTCAAAAATGGCTGAAGAGCACCATAATCCTGAAAAAAAAAAAATTTTTTAAAGCATTTCACTGCAGGAACATTTACAGTGATCTAGTGGGGACAAGTTATAGAACAGTTACAACATATGACATACACTTTCCCTGCATTCATATAAATTTTAACTTAAAATCCCAAAGTCCATGGACACATTATGCGCTACACGCTTACCTTTTGAGTTCCATGAGTCAGAAACTCTTGTTCCTTTTAAAGGCATTTCAAAAGGAAGTTGAGTTCAAAGACTCCATTGGAGAGGACGGGGGGTTAGAGGAGATATTCTTTCAAATGCTCTCTATTTTTAAAGGTGCTATTGCTTGGAAGACATTTGCCCACAGGCAAAGTAACAAACGCTTACAAAGCAGAAAGTTAACGCTGGAAAAATGCTTTGATTTGACTTCAGTGAAGAAAGAAGCGAATGAGTGTTTGGACAAATGTTCACGGCTAACACGATCAGCTGAGAAAGTAAATACAGACACATTGAGACACTCTATTTCCCACATTTCTCAAATGAGAGGTTGGCTGAGAAAGTGATAAGGCCTTCAGGAGAATTTAATTTCTCCGAGGGTACTCTTTAATAGCTCAGTTGATTCATGTAGCGTCAACAAGTGAAACGCCATTTCACTTCACTACTTCTGTAATCTGATGTGTATCTGTGTGAAACAGGATATTCTATGATAAAAAAGGTAGTGTGGGGCTTGTTTTCTATCCTATCTGATAAAAATCTGGTTAAAAAAATTGTCTAACATTGATGTTCGCAGGTACAGGCTGAAAAACTACATTTAGACTTTAAATATCAATTTGGACTCAAATGTTTGTCATACAATACCTTTATAAGGAACAAAAATAGACACTATTATAATACCCCAAGAGTATATATAAAGAGAGCTATAAAGTATGGAAGCCTGTTCCCACTTCCCGCCACAGAATAAAACATTTTAAAAGATAATTGCGACTTTTTATCTCACAATAGCGAGATATAAAGTCAGAATTGCATGATATAAAGTCGCAATTGCGTGTTATAAAGTCAGATTTGCGAGATATAAACATAAACTTGCAATTCTTACTTTATAACACGCAATTGCGAGTTTATATCGTGCAATTCTGACTTTATATCTCCCAATTGCGTGTTGTAAAGTCAGAATTGTGAGATATAAACATGTAATTCTGAGAAAAAAAGTCAGAATTGCGAGTTTATATCACGCAATTCAGAGATAAAAAGTCAGAATTGCAAGATGCAAACTCGCAATTGTGAGGAAAAAAGTCAGAATTGTGAGATAAAACGTCGCAATTACCTTTTTTATTTTTATTCTGTGGCGGAAACAAGCTTCCATTATAAAGTCTATGTCAAGCAGCTCAGATGATTTGATCTTGTTGAGAAATGCTTGAGTTTATAGCTGACTTTGACAGGCGTTGGCATCTGAGCACAGTTTGAGACATTGTTGAGATCTGAAATTCAGGTGGAAACTTTAGCAGAAGTCTCCTTTTGTTCTGCTATTAATCTCGCTGCCGTCTAGTTGAGAAAATGAAGGTCTTATTAGTGATTTATGTACCTGAGAGGCGTCTTGGCACGTCGCTGATGGTGGGCAGGCCCGTGGCGCGGGTGGAGGACAGCGGGGTGGTGGAGTGGATGGAGGGAGATGTCATTTGGCTCAGGTAAGGAGTGTACGGCTGCTCGTAGGACCAGGGCGGAGAGGATTGTGCCTGCCGCGGATCTGTGAAGATGATAAATGAGACGACACCAGTCAGAGACAGAGCCACGATCTGCATGCAATAGCATCAAAGATGCTTTTTTTGTGCGAGAGTGATTTATATGCCTGTCGATTTAACGCGTTAATTTGATTAATTAGCTGTGGGGAAAAATAACGTTAAAATTATGCATTTAACGCACCCAGGACCAACGAAATTCATCTTATCAGACAGTTGATTGGTGACAAACATGAAGCAGTGCAAAAACTCATGCCCCTGGATATTTATATCATGATATAGTTAAGCAATATCGAGCCCGTTCTCATCCTTTGGCGTCATATAGGTGACGCCATATGACATTTCGTCGAAATCCTACGCACATGGCATCCTTTAGCGTCAATATGAGACGCAGAACCCAAGGCGTCATACAGGTGACTGGCATCCTTTAGCGTCAATATGAGACGCAGACCCTACCCCAGACCTAAACCTACCCATAACAGTGCGTGTTATATTGACGCTAAAGGGTGCCATGTGCGTCGTATTTCGACGAAATGTCATATGGCGTCACCTATCTGACGTCAAAGGATGAAAATGTGTTGGCAATATCACACAAGTAACAAGCGTGTGATATGTTTTGTCCCGAATAGCACAAGTCAAATGTCATATTGATTTTTTACAACAGTCCAATAAATAAGAAGTTAATATCGTATCATATTTTAGATACAATATTATCTGCTTTTGTATATTTTTGCCAACGGAAATATTACCTATAAAGCCAGAGCAGAACTTTTGTGAGTCTCCGATCAACACACAACAGTGCTTCCTTTCTGAATGAATCCACGGTTTGAGCGAATCAATCAGCTGAACCAATGATTCAATGGCCCATTCATAAAGAAAGCCATTGGGTGTTTCTCAAACGGAAGGCGGCATCTCGGCTGCCACGTCATCAAACGTCGCTGAAGGCCGTCTCAGTTTGAAGGATCCTTGGAAGGCAGGCTTCGTTTCGGGTCCTTCATTCAGCTCATTTTGAAGGATGCATCGGATGTATCCTTCGCGGCCTTAAATCACCCACAATCCTTTGCACATATTCCAATTCACGAAAATAAACTGACGGAAAACGAGTCGGTACTGAGCTTGTCTGAGTTTATGATTAAATGTAAGACAAAAATAATGTTTTCAGACATGAAAGCATATAGATGTTATCTTTATCTTAAACTGACAATAATGTAAGCCAATGGGAGAGACAGATATCTGTCATTCACTGGTATTGCAATAATAAAACACAGTTTAAAATGAAGTTTTAATAGTATTTCCGTGCCGTAACCGCAGGGGCGGGAACATGTGTGACGTAGCCATGCGCTCTTACTAGACCGTCTCATTCTAGCGTTTAATCGCTGAGGAGACACAAGCTTACAAGCCTCAGAAGGACTGGACTAGGAAGGACACAGTCTCGGGATGCAGCCTTCTGTTTGAGAAACACCCATTTACTTCGTTCCTGAATGAATCAGCTGTTTGAACGAATCGAATGAATAAATGACCTTACACATTCAGACATTTACTGCCACCTATACATTCAATTAATAATTAAATAATTAAAAGCAGTATATATACTGCTTTTAATTATTTAATTATTAATTTAATTAATCAATTCATAATCAATTATTAATACATTTGATTATACTTAGCTTATTAAATATAGAATATATTATATAATAATATAATATGGCACATTCATCATTCAAAACAATTGAAATTACATAAATATTATTTAGATTATAATGTAATTTTACTGCATATTTTAATAGACTATAATGTTTTATATATAATTTAATTTACATACATTTCTTATATTTTGAGGTAACTAGGACATGTTTTTGGGGTTCACCCTTAGAAGAGTCACATTTAAAAAGACTCATTGTGCACACAAAGTGGGTGACCTTTCTTTTTATAACAATATGAAGACCAAGACCGAGCTGACTAGTAGAAAAGGCCATGGTATGTAAATAGCTTAATCACATTCAGAGCCAAGAACGGTTTCCTGTTTGCTTTCTACAGTATTCTAGTAAACACAGCGTCTGCTCCGACAGGAGTGGGACTGGAGACCATCCAAGAGAATGGCAAACATTATGCAAACTCTAAAGCTGAGCGCATATGTGAAATAGAAAAAAAAAAATACCCCAAGCTCCAATATGCCAAAAGTGAAGCAGGAACTAATGAAAATATTTGGACAAATGTAATGGAATTAAAGCAATAGTTCACCCAAAAAAGAAAACCTGTCATTATTTACTCACTCTAATGTCGTTCCAAACCCGTAAGCTGTTATTTTTTCCGTGGAACAAAAAAAAAAGAAAAAAAAGAGGAATCTTCATTAATCTTCGCCAGAACCTGTTGTGTGTGATTTGAGAGCTATACAACGGAGGGGGAGATTTAAAATTGGGTCCGTTCCTCACTTAAAACTGTCATATGATTTCTGAAGCCTTCAAATATGTTGTAAATATCATTCTTTTATGCTGCTTTGTTGTTGTCTGGCCAAGAGAAGCATACAAATTCTTCAAAACATCTTTTGTGTTTCATGGAAGAAAGAAACTTGGGTTTTGGGATGACATGAGGGTGAGTAAATAATGACTTTTCGTTTCTGGGTGAACTGTCCCTTTAAGGTGATGTAAGCAGCCAATCCCAAACAAAGATAATGCCTCGTTCAAGTAAAAGTAGACAAAAGGATCTGAGACTGTCAGACCTGGCACGTCTATCAGTATCTCCATGTTTAAATCTGATTCACTCTGAAAACCACTGTGTGGCATTTCTATTTCTTGCGTCATGAAGCTTGCCTCTCACCCACTCTCTTTTATCTCTGCAGGCTTATCTTCGGCAAATGCCTTGAATAAACCTACCTGTTCTCCAAATACAGATGCTTGTACAGTACACAAACCAAGCGACTCGCCATTAAAGATCACGCCAGACAGGCTAAAATATCTGCGTTAAAGGGAAAGGAAAATGCCTGGGCCGGTTTACCTGAGATCTGAGTTTGCCCCTGTGGATTGAAGGAGTTCGGCGTGGCGTTGAGAGACGGCCGGGGACTCTGGGTTTGCACGGCAACTCTCATGGTGGTCTGGCGTAAACGCTCTAACTCGCTCAGGCGCTCGGAGAACAGCGGCGGTTTTGGGGGGTCTTCCATTTTCTGTCTGTGTCCTACCGAACAATATCAGACAGAAATTGCAGTTAATACACCTACTGCTCGATTCTGACCAACTTTAAAGGGATGTTTTGCCCAAGAATGAAGTCTATCATCATTTAAACACCCTCGTGCCGTTCCAAACCTGTATGCTTTTCTTTTTTTTCCTTCAAGAAACTCAAAAAGAGATGTTATGCAAAATGTTCACGCTGCTCTTTACTATACAGTGAAAGTGAATGGAGATGTAGCATAAAAAAAAAGCACTGTAAAACTAGTCCACGCTCCATATTTAAAGTCTTTTTGAAGTGATATGAACGTTTTGTGTGACGGACAGATATAAACTCAAATAAAAACATACATTTTGGACACAAATCTATCGTATGGCTTCAGAACACTTGCAGTTAAGCACAAAAGTTGTACTTTTATGGTTTCTTTGGTTCATTGTATGGAAAAGAGCAAGTTTGTGGATTCCCCAAAATATCCTACAATGACATTAGAGTGAATACATGATGACAGAACTATCATTTCGGAGCAAATTTCACTTTTAAAGGGATAGTTCACCAAATTATGAACATTCTGTCATCATTTACTCACCCTCATGTTGTTGCAAACCTATGTTTTTTCTTTCTTTATAACAATGAAAGTGAATGGGGGAAACTGGTGTCTTCTGAAGTCATACAATAGTTTTGTGTGACGAACAGATACAAATGAACCAATGAGATTTCAGAGCTCAAATAAGATCAAACATTTTGATACATCTATTGTATTATTGAGTATTTTTATGGTAGTTTTACTGTGTTTGATCACTGTTTACTTTCATTGTATGGAAAAGTGAAGTTTAAAGATTCTCCAAAATGTCTTGGAATCATGGAATGGCATTAGGATGAATAAATGTTATATTATTATGCTTATGTTTTATATATATATATATATATATATATATATATATATATATATATATATATATATATATATATATATATATATATATATATATATATATTAAGTCTTTGAAGAGATGCAAATGAGCCATTGAGATTTCATAAGTCAAATAACAGCTTAAATTTCGAACATAAAGCAATCGTATGGCTTCATATGTAAAGTATGGACTATTTCTGTGGTACTTTTAATAGTTTGCCTATAAAAGATCAGTTCCTAGATTACCCAAAATATATTAAAATGCCAAAGAGAATAAATTATGACAGAACTGTCATTTTTGGGTGAACTACACTCTTAAAGGGACAGTTCACCAAATAATGAACATTCAGTCAGCATCTACACAACCTCAAATTGGTCAAACCTGATAGATTTGTGAGAGGAACAGACCAAAAATTCATTAGAAATCAATATTTACTCTTCTGCCTTTTGAAGTGTAAATCTGAGATCTACAGCCGAAGGCAAGATTAAAATTACTGTTCCTCTATTCCAACCAAAAAGTTATTGAATGACATCAGAAGACATGAAATAAAGCACACAGGTTAAATAAAATACATTATTATGCTTTTATCATAAATATTATGGTACATCCATGGACATTTTTTTTTGAACGACATGAGGGTGAGTAAATGTTTCACATTTGGGTTAACTGTCCCTTTAATGGACAACCAACAATAAAACGTCATTATTTACCAAACAACACAGCAAAAGAAATTTGCAGATCAGTGTGTGGGTCAGATGCATCAGCGATCTCTGCATCTCTAATCACAGAGATCTCAGTTTTCACAATAGCGACCAGCACACAAAAGGAGGGGAAGTAAATCGACTTTCTACCTTGCCCGTACATGTTGTTGTTTTACACCGTGGCATCCATCCAAAAGAATTCACAGTCAAATTACACAACTGCTTTATTTCCCTATTATACCTATCATGCTTGAAAGTATGTCTGTGAGTCACGACAAAAGAATGACTCGCCAATGTTTATTCATTCATTTCCCATAAAAGAGGACAGACTCAATCCTCTATCCTGCAATAAAGAGTACGAGTCACGCCATGCCCCCACGTCCACCCCCTTCCCCCTCGGACCGATCACACATGAACCGCCCTTTCCAGTTCATACCGAGCTCAACATCTCTACTAATTTCATTGGAACCTCACTGTTGTGTCAATACCTGAGATGAATATGAGTTAAAGAGGGACTTTGTGAGTCTTTTTTTTTTCGTGCTTGTCTGTCTAGGCCTGGTTGGTTGCCCTGAATAGCTTGTAAAGTAAATGAATGGCATCGCACAGAAGAAAAGAGCAACTCCTGCAAAAGCTTGGCCGCTCTCCAGTTGGTTCGAGACAGAGCTACCTTCAATCTCGCAAAACCTGATTGTGCTCTGGAGTTCAGTTGAGCAAACACAGCTCCTCATTCACAGGCCAATGTTAGCTGCACACAAGAGCACTTTGCGTCGGGAGCGTGAGTAATTCCCTCAAAGTATTCCCTCTCACTACGCTATAAAAGAAACAATCAATAAAAGGGAACCGGTTTCATTTAGTTTAAGGGGCCGACATGAATCTGGCCTCTGTGTGTGTGTGTGTGTGTGTGTGTGTGCATGAAGGTGAGCTGCTTGCACATTATTTATGTTATTATGAGTGACCAAATCTGCCAATATTTTCCCCAAATGAAAATTTACGAGAGATATGAAGGCGCAGTTTCATAGACAAGGCTTATGGTGCTTTTCCACTGCATAGTACGTCTCGGTACGGCTCACTTAAATGGTACCACCTCGGTTGTGGTACCGATACTAAAATGTGACATGTAAACACTGCAGATAACTGATTGGTCAGAGAGAATCGTCACTATCAGCGTCATTGGATTTGCAACGCAAGACACCAAACCCGAACAAACAAACTTTTTCGTCTTGAATTTTTTGTTTCAACGGCAACACTATCAATGCCGAAATAAACTGCAGAAGTCAGGTGGTACAACTAGAGCTCTTTAAGTTGTTCATCATTAATGTAATGTTATGTGCTTTGAGACTTGAGCTCATTCTTTAAATTCAAATTTTTAAGTCTTTCGTGACGCTTTGCAGACTCTGCTGTGTGAGTTCATGTGTTTTGAAGGAGGCGTGGTTTTGGAGATGCTTTGAAGAGAGAGTGTGATCGCATGCTTTCAAAGCTAGCTTGCTATTGCTAGCCTCTCCGAAATTGCCTACCCTACCTTTAAGTAGCTTTTATAAACGTGCCTTAGAAAAAAACATTACTGGTGTGCATCTTGAGACAAAACAATGGCAGTGACATACTTTAAGATATTGTGTTAAGACAGCTCAAACATGCATTTCAGTCTGTGAAACTGGGAAAAAGACATGTTGCTGTGGCTGTAAAATTCAGCAAGGTAATGCAAACTACTGATGTAAATACATCAATACATAATGTAAAGGTATTTGTGAGTCTTCAAACTCAAGTTAAGTCACCTTTTTCTATAGTGCTTTATACAGCACAGCAGTGGTTCTCAACTCTGGTCCTGGTGGCCCTCCAACACTGTACATTTTGGGTATCTCCTTTGCCTGACAGACCCATCTCAGGTCTTGGATTGTCTACTCATGAGCTGATGACCTGAGTCAGGTGTGTGTGATTATTTGGGGGCAGGACCAGGGTTGAGAACCACTGCAATACTGGGGTGCGTCATTCAATGTCATTCATAAATCCTCTACCTTGGCCTCATGGGATAGTAAAGTGTCTATCGTATGCACACTTCAGAATCTCACAGAAAGAAGACGGTCATCCATGTGCTTTTTGCCAACTCTTTTATGAGTACTGTGAATTGGGACATACTTCTTTTGTCACTGTTTTGCTGCTGCTATATAGTAGGGAAGTTTGCGTTTTCAGATGCAGCCATTGTTTCAAAGCAGTTGGCCGGTAATAAACAGGAAAATAACAGAATCAGTGATGCCATCTTCATCAAATATGATACAAATTCTGCTATAAAACAGCCTTAAAAAGACAATATTGTCATTATTCAGCTCAAGTCAGTTCAGTTCAGAGTGTACAGCTCTTTAATAGCCTAACGGAGACCACTGAAGATGATTTATTGGGAAAAGCAGAAACTGCCATACAGTAAGAGTATGGAATTTTTAAAGATCTTTTTAAGATTTTCATGAGAAATGTTTATCATGAGATTTCGGTAACATTTTACAATTAAGCCTCATTTGTTAACATTAGTTGATGTATTAACTAACATGAACTAACAATGAACAATACATTTGTTACTGTATTTATTCATCTTTGTTCACATTAGTTAAGAAAAATACAGCTGTTCATTGTTTGTTCATGTCATTTCCAAGTGCATTAACTAATGTTAACAAATACAAAATTAGATTTTAATAATGTATCAGTAAATGTTGAGAACAAGTAAAAAACAAGATTCATAAATGCTGTAAGTATTGTTCATTCTTAGTTCATGTTAACTAATGTAACCACATTGTAAAGTGTTACCAAGATTTTTGACTTTGGATTACAGACATTGGTTATTCTGACACTCTGGAAGGGGACACATATAGAAATGTTTAATAACCCAAATATTTACTTTTATGGCATTTATCAGACGCTTTTATCCAACACAGCTTACAGAAATGGAAATCACTTTCATCACTGTCTAACTGTGTCTTATGAACATGTTCTGAGCACCGTTGAAGAGGGCAGAAGCAAACGACTTTAGGATTTGAAATTTGCCAAATTTCCAGGATGAAAAAAAAGGGATGCGAATGATTCAGCATGAACGAGAGGAAAATCCCTAATGCTCATATCCTATGAGACATGCAATATCCCCTTATGTTTACATCAGTGCTAAAAACATCTCTCAACGGTAGAGCTCACATGTTCAAATAAACACGTCTCCAATAAAGTAAAAGGATCCTGTTATGGCAAAAATGTTGAATATTTCATTTAAGGCTGAGAAACAAAACTGCTTCGGCAGGGGAAAAAAAACAAAGTCTTATTTCTTTGTTTTCATGCAAAAACGCCTTGATAAATAATACGGGTGTATAAACACCGCGTGCCAGCAATGCTATGTTAAATTGCCATATGATAGTGGCGTGACCCACAATAACACCCTGCGCTCATTAAACACCAGCACGCTTTCAACATCAAATATCAGTCAGAGAGCATCAATCACGCCTCGGCGACACAGGGAATAAAACGCATGGAAGAAGAAAGGGAAACATACATCCGTCTAGGTTTCATTTCTTTAATTGCTGTGGCGCGGAGGGCCGACTCCTCTGAAGAGTGAAACAATGGATTATTTCACATGGGGGGGGGGGGGGGGGGGGTTAGGATTTTTAAGGACAGGACGAGGCCGAACGCCCGCTCAGTCGAAGGATCAGAAGTAGACGGAGAGGGGGAGAGAAATGGAGAAAGCTGACGGCAGCCAAGCAGAGCTGGAGTTTTGCCAGTCGCCTGTGTGGTCCGTGTGTTTCGAGCTCCAGGAAGTGAACTACGCCAAGAAGGGGCACACATGCTACTAGAGCTTTAGAAATCGATGGGCCGACTGCAACAATCAGACACCATGCAACCGTACTACTACTAAACAACCAAACTTTTATTTCAGGGCCAACACGTATTTGTTTGAGGGGTGATCCGGGGCCAGAACGGCTCGGTGCCGTAATGTACTGTAATTGGATGCGAACTAACAAAAAAAAAATCCTCTATTTGCCTCATGTGTATCAAAAATACAACATGCGCATTAGGATCAGAATCCTGGCGTGGCTCTTGAAGATGATCTATGCATCTATCTAGTCAGATTAGTTGCTGTCATATTTTAGTGGAGGTCAGAGTGCTTCTGTTTTGTTGTGATGACACAACTGGAGTTAATGCACAAGGGTCGGTGTGTGTGAGTGTGTGTGCTACTGTTGAAAAGTTAGTGCGTGAAAGGGTCAGTACGTTTGTTTTTTTTACGAAATTAACTCTTTAATTCAGCGAGGATGCATTAAATTGACTAAATTCACCAAAGAATCCTGATTTTTTTTTTTTATCATGGTTTCTACAAAAACATAAAGCAGCCAAACTGTTCTCAACACTGATCAAATATAATGTTTCTTCAAAATCTGCTTATTAGAATGATTTCTGACGGATCATGTGACACTAAAGTCTGGATTAATGATGCTGAAAATTCAGCTTTCACCACAGGAATAAATTACATTTTAAAGTATATTCAAATAGAAAACATTTTTCTTAAATTGTACTAATATTTCACAATTTTACTATTTAACTATTTTTGTCTGGAGGGGATATTTGTTTTCAATGACTACAAGTTTGATTAAACCATCCAAATATTAGGAAAATATTGGTAACACTTTATTTTAAGGTAACACGTTACTACATGTACTTACTATAGAAATAACAGTAAATTGTGTATAATTACAAGTAACTAACCCTAAACCAAACCATAACCATAACTCTATAGTAAGTACATGTAGTTCATTATTATTACTCACCACTTATTTGAGTAAGTACAATGTAACGACGTCACCTTAAATGAAAGTGTAATCGAAATATTTTATTTATAAAATATAATATTTGTGGGAAGAACAAATTATATTTTATTTTTATTTAAAAAAGGTGTTTTATTTAACAAAACTAAAGCTACAGATTTTATTTTACTATGCAGAAAAAAATACAAGCTCACAGGAAAAAGCAAATGACTACAACATAATCAGTTATTCATATTTTGTTGGTTCTCTCATGTTTTTGCATGTGTTCATAATTTCTTTGTATGACAGCCTGGCCAAAAGTAATGTTAGCACAATTTGGCATGTTCCATTGCTTAGTCACAAATAAAACACTTGTCTACAAGCACAACTATGTAATTTGGCTAGCAATAGCAAGCTAGCTTTGAAAGCATGAGATCCCACCCTTTCTTCAAAGCATCTCCAAAGCCTCCTTCAAAACACATGAACGCGTAGAGCCAGAGCAAACAAAAACGTCACGAGAGATGGCGTTAAACTACCTCATGTCTCAAAGCACATAACATTACCATAATAATGAACATAAACAGCTTAAAGAGCTTTAGTTGTACCACCTGACTGCTGCAGATTCATTTCGGCGTTGATAGAAACATAGACATAAAAACGCATATATCCGAGTCTGAGGACGTGAACAGCTCTGGGCAGAACATCACGGGTTGTGATCTTGTAATTACGGTTATGACACGGCGTGAACGGAGCATAAGCTTGTTGTTTTGGTTCAGGAGGAACTGTAAAAGGCGACTGCTGTTTGTTTGTCCGCCGTTTTTGTTCGGAACCAATGCAATGACTGGACGAACATTTTTGGGTCTTGAGGCTTCCAGAGAAGATATATGTGCATATTTTAATATTTAGATCACTTTCAACCAGTATGACAAAAAACTTTTAATGCATGCTTAGAGACATACTTTGAGACTCTGTCCCTAAAAATGTTGATATCCATCATTTAGTGATAATTGCAGTATATAAATTAAGTTATTGCTTTTGGTAGAAACACTTTATGGCTTCTATCAAAAACACCGGGTTATACAGAAGTTCCTTTTCACTTAACATGCTAGTAGGCAGTAGACAGCATGGCTGTTCTGGAACAGAGCAACAACTGTTGTAATTATATTAGTTTGATATTAGCACAAAATTCCTTAAAAATATCTGAGCATGCATAATCCTAAAACAGCCAAATATATTGGTAGTCATGTGTAACCATCTATTGCTGATAGATAACATCACGTTTCTGTGCCAACACTAACAGTCACGTACTTGTCTTACATCACTTCATTTGAAAGTGTTCTTGAGGAAAGTATAAGCAGATCTTTCTTATGCAAGCCATCCTTATATAGGTTTATTTTCAATGGCCTGTGTTGGCTTTTATCTGAGAGGCCTGCCGTATGTGTTTTGTGTGCATTCACCTGTCTGGACTCGCAGAGCGTCGTTCAAAGAGAGAGAGAAACATCACAGGTTCACGGCTAATGCTCATTTCAGCACTGAGCAATTAGAGCGGCTCCGCGCAAACCACAACGTAAACAATCTGGCTCAATGGAAGATTTTATGTGCAACATATTGATTGTCAGAAGCTGTTATGCAAACAATGCACTGAAACATGTGGTGGCACAACGCTGAGGCTGCAAAAGAAAGATTTGTTCGTTTCGTTGGCCTGTGAAAGCATTAAAGCATTTCTTACAGTATTAAAACAGGGTTACAAACCTGCATAAGGGAGATGTTATTTATTTATAAAAACGAGTATTATATTCAAGTGGAAAATGTATTTATTTTTATTACAGAAAATGTTATTTAGATTTTAATATATATATATATATATATATATATATATATATATACTGTATATATATATAAACATTTTCTGGTGGAAAATATATATTTAGTTGTTATATCAATATATTTAGTTTTGATTCAACCTCAAAATAGCACAAGCAGGTGATTATGATATTATTATGTAGTATTTTGTGATATTAATGTGCTGTTTTTGGTTGTTATGTGAGTAAAAGTCACACGTTCCTTTTACCACAGGATCCTTTAGCCTCGGTGTACCAGAAACTGAATGAGAAAAAAAAGAGTGTGAGATAAAATGAAAAAGAAGTGTGGAAATTAGATTGTGGCGGACTGACTCCATCTGAAGAACATTTACACCGTTTACCGTCCTGCTCTATGAAACGTGTTTGGCTGAGTTCTGCATGAGACAATAGCTCTTTTCCAGCCGTCTTCATGGCAGTCAAAACACAGCGTCACGGATCATCTTGGCAAATACCTTTTTAAAAACAAGCCGTGTTCTCCATCTCCCCAATGCGAGGTGGCATTAATTAACAGAGCCAACACAGGCAAAGCAGGGAACTTTAGTGTGGTTTTCACATTGCACTAAATTGCATGGAATTACCTTTATAAAAACAGTCTAGATTGTCCGACTTAAAATACTTTCTTATTTTTTAGTGACGTTTCAGTGACACCACATCACAGCAATTCAATACAGTCTAGAATGATTCTGTATATATTTTTGAAGAAAATTATAAGAAAATATGAGTGGGTGTGGGTTGCTATGCTGTTCTGATTATTTTTGGCACATTTCTAGGTGGTTGCTTAATGTTTTTTGTTTTTTTTTAAATAATATTCTGGTGTCTAGATAACTATGTGGGATTTTTTTTGTGTTTTAACTAAAACTTAAAGGTCTATAAAACACGTCAAAACTCCACGAAGTAACAAGCGTATGGGTGAGAAGAACACTTGATTAAACAGCATTCACACCAGGAAATGTGACTGCGCATCACATTTCTGACATTATTGATTCTGCTTGCAATAGTAATGCAAAGGATCGGTCTACGAGGCATTAATTAAGCCTTTAAATAAAAGGGTTATCAAGCTATTTACACTGTAATATACACTAAAAAAAGCCTGCACAGTGACAGGAAATAAAAAGTGGGCTAAAAAAACAAACAAACAAAAAAAACACCAATGGTGCATGGACTTGCGCGCTCACGAGTGGAGCGGACGAATTCTTTAATAGTCACAATAATGAAGTCACTCTGTGCGTATGTTTTTAAAAAGACATAATTTAACATATATATATATATATATATATATATATATATATATATATATATATATATATATATATATATATATATATATATATAAAGTTGTATAGACCACTTAAAGTGTTTATTACAAATAAATTACTAAATGCTAAAAATGTATATATGTAAATGAACAAAAATTTGCATTTACAATTCTGTGAAAACGGGGGGCTGCAGCACCCCTGATAAAGACTGTAGAAAGAGAGATGGCAGAGAGACATTACAAAAGAGAAAAGGTCAGAGGAAAATCACTGGGAAAAGAAGGGTTATGATCAGGCAACAGCTTTAGGACCCGTGATAATATTAGAACATATAAAATATTAGTGTTGTTGGATAATCTGTTGTTGTAATACTAGCTTTAGTAACAGGGCAGTTTTGAGTGTCATTGTTTGTCTGGAGCTGCTGTGCTGCTGGTGACTAACAAACAACTCTTGCTTTTATATACTCTTGTGTACTGTGTTCATTTTTTGTTCTTCCTTTTTCGCAAAGCTTTGTTTTGCCAAGCTTCTGCTATAATAAAGAGACATTTACTCTTGCATTGTGTGTGCGTGCATTTTGGAGGCCGAGCAATGAAGGGAGGGGCGTGTTCGTTTGGGTTGATTTCAAATATCAACAGTGTTTCTCAGAAATTGCTTACTGCACCTTTAACATAAAATAACAAAAAATTTCAATTAAATAGCAATGAATAACTACTAAATAGACATCTAAACTTTAACTCAAATGAAAACAGAAAATATAACTATGAACTATATATATTTATATAACTATAAACATAATCGTGAAACTAATAAAAAAAACAACTCTAAAAACGATATTTGTATCGCATCGATACTACAATAACACTTCATAGCACAAACTCTGCAAGATAAGTTACACTCTAAATTTTTACATTTAGGCTTTAGTGCTTGTTTAAATGATCTGTAAGTATATGCCATAAAGGAAATGGTTTATAAACCAACAGAGTGAAGCCAACATTCCATAAACAGTTTAAAGATGACGTCAATATGTCTCATGCGTGCTACTGTTCTTAGTTGCATCTATCCGCTTTTTTAAAATGCAAACTTTTGTAAAAACGTATTTTGTTTTATATGACATAACAAGAATCAATTGACATGAATGTATATTGATTTTGCTCTTTTCCCTCTCACAGGCTTATAGAGACTGCCTTTCACGTGTCAAGCCCACCAACAAACCAGCACTAAAGGATCAGATATCGGCGTAAGAATGCTGCTATTATGATGGTGTGCGAGGAACACTGGCAGTCATGGTGGTAAAAGTAACACAGGGCCCTCTCTGAACGGTCTGAGCCGCCCCTCCCAGTCTATTAGTCCAAATTGCTCTTAATAACCACAGTTACACGAGACCCGGCAAATGATTACAGCAGCGTGCGGTTCACACTCATGGCCCTGTGCGACCAGACCAGTCAAGAGCTGCTGTGTAGCGTAGAATCGACATAAAACCAAAGCCATTAATCTGATTAATTCATAAAGCAACAGCAAGAACAACATGATTCGACGCAGCATTCGCTTGAGTTACGCACTTAGTTTGAGCAACAATATTGATGCTTGTCTTCTTGTGTGTCTTGGCTCCCATTGGCTAAAGACCATTGGATCCGTCTCCGGGTTGAATCTCGCAAGGAATATTTTCTTTACAAATGAGTACACGTTTCTGGGGAATTTCATGCTAGACAAAATATATCTGCACTTTCTCAATGGCTTAAACGGTTGGGGCAAGGTGTAGACCACCTTAGTAACAATGAAAACAGACAGTGGGCCAGATTTACTAAACAGGGCAAATTAGCGCCAACGGGAGTGGAAAATTCTGCGGGTGATCTACTGACGACATGCAAATTAAAGAACACAGCTCATTTCCATAATGACCAACGCAACCCACCAAGACCAGCGCAAATTAGCGTCAGGTTTAAGACATGCTTTTTTGGGGGGTGGTAAATAAAGGCGCAAATAACAGTAAATTGACTAGCGCAAACCTTAGTAAATCACCTTGCATTATTCATTTAAATACTCTCCACCAATAAATTTTGCGTCTGAAAGGGAAACCCTGCTAAAACAACCCTGTCCATGCCTTTTCAGCGCTAATTTTTCACTGCGTGTCTTTAGTAAATCCTGACAGTAATTTTTTAACGCCAAAAGAGGGTTTGTGCTGGCGCAAGCTATTAGTAAGGCATCTGTTAGTTGTTTTGGGTAACGCATTACAAGTAACACAAGTTAAGTAATCAGATTACTTTTTTCATTGGCGTCGGAAGCAAAAAAAAAAAGTGGCTGGGTCCTCCCCCAGAAAAATGTTACTGGAGTAAATGCCATGTATTCTGGTGCCTTTTAACTAACCCTCGGGGGTTTAAAACAATCTATTGTTTTATGTGAATAATTAGGCAGGATCATTTTCAGATCATTTTGAAGCAAAAACTCTAGGCGAAAACATCCATTAGTCAAAAGTCTTGTGGACACATATTTAGTATGTGTTTTGTGGCCTTATTTCAGAAACTTAAATTTTTTGTTTTTTCAATAACCATGCATAAACAATATTCTCTCAAAAATACAAACATGTACATGTTGCTCACATATTATGGTAGCCGTGTTTGTGCTAAATAGAGTGTAATTTCCCCTGTGCCATTAATATGTTTATAAGCAACTGAAAAAAGCACAAATGTCAGGGCATGTCAAAACATCTCAAGGACCCCAAAAACACCTTAGACCCCAGAGGGTTAAACAAATAAACTAAACTCATTAAATGCACAGCTATCCGTGGATTATCCCACTGCTGATACCATGGTCATTTGCCAGTATTGACAACTTAAAGCAGTTATTGATGTTTGCAACGCAATATTTGACTGGAAGGGTACAACGGGCGGTTATTTTCGTCAGTTGCGGCTCGTTGAGAAATGTAACGTAGGGATTCAGTGGAAATGGAGTTTAGTTCATTAGGGCATTCCTCAAGTGGAATGGATTTTACTGACAGCGCTCTGAAAAGCGAACAGACATATGCGCTGAATTAGAGAAGTGAAAGTGACTGGGACCAATATCATTGGTCTTAAAAAGTGGGTGGGTCTTGACTCTTGTCCCACCCATATACAATGGTTCTGACGCCCATGACTTTTTTCAAGTAATGAGTAATGTAACACATTACTTTTAAATTTACAACAAAGTATTACTTTTTCAAATAAGTAATTCAAGTTATTTTGTTTTTCCATGTATTGACCGACAGCTCTCCTGTCACCATGTTGAGAGAAACCATGAGTAAATGCAGAGGCGTTGTGTGCGCTGAGTAAACATGATTATTGTAGTTCTAGACTAAATGTGAGTGTGCATTTACTCATCTCACTTACACAAAAACAGATTCAGTAACACGCATCATCGCAATCTGAACAAGAAGTAAACGGGAAAACTTTTTTTGAAAAGAAAACTTTTTTTGAAAGTGTGAACACTTATAGTGACGAAAGAATTCCACGAGAAGGGACATATACACCGTTTACCCTCCTCTTATGAAGTGTGCAAACAATCGTCTCAATTGTGTTGGAATTTCAGGAGAAACATGCAAGACAGATTTGATACATAAACCTAACGGCGAACTCAATTCAATCTTATGCATGAGCAATGAAAGAGCAACCTCTGAGCAATAAAACCGTCCTTTGGAAATGAACTGTATGACGTTGAAACTTAATTAAAGGCCTGAATGTCTGTCTGTCTCTCTGAATGAGAGTTTTTGTGTCTCTCTCTCAGTTTTTCTCTCTTAAGCGCAGGAGGAATGTGTAGGCAGAGGCAGCTTCACAACACACTCGCAGGACGTTGCACAACTTTAAATGCCTCTGAATGTGTCATTTCCTGCAAGGCCACCTGCCTTCCGCTTAACAGCAGACGAGGATAAGAAATAGACCTCCAGATAGATATAGGAGAGAAGATTGACCTGAACCATTATTTGCCTAAATAAAAGCTGTTAAATTGCATAAAAGAACCCAGCAAACCTCAGAGAGGCTATGGGTTTTAAGGTCAACATACACTCTTAAAAATAAAGGTCTAAGGTCTACATCTGTGGTTCCGTGAATAACCTTTAAAGGGATAGTTCACCCTAAATAGTTATCCCATCATTTACTCACTCTCACTCTAAAGCCATCTTAACTGTATATGACTTTCTTCTTTCAGCCAAACACAATCTGTGTTAAATTTAAAAATATCCTGGCTCTTCCAAGCTTTATAATGGGAGTGAATAACTGATATTTTGAAGCCTAAAAAAGCGCATCCATTCATCATAAAAGTAGTCAATACGGCTCCAGGGGGTTGATAAAGGCCTTCTGAAGTGAAGCGATGCATTTTTGTCCTGGTCTTATTTGTGATTCATTGCTGCATGTTATTATTACAAAGAAAAAAAGTATATATGTTTTTTTAATTTATTATTTGTCATATACAGTATATTATTTCAGTTAACGTTTACTTTATTTTAAATAATGAAAACGTTTTTTTATTGTGGTGTTAGTCAACAATATTTACTCTGGTTTATACTAATTAACGAAATAAAAAGACATCAGCCAACTATATAATTCTGTAATTACGCAACATCTGAAAGAAAAAAACGAGTCTGTGTTTACACCAACAGAAGCCATGTCATCGACTGGTATTTTCCCTGATAAACACATGCACACAAAGCCAGAAAGAAAAACTGAAGATGAATGAGCTGCGTGAGATGAAAGGCTTGTCACATCAGAGATGCCCGAGGACACGATTAATCCGCTAATGAATGAAGATCACACACTGGCATAAAGTGGCTCCAAAACGCTGCTGCCAGATGTGTTCATTGAGATGAGGAGGTAAAGAGGGAAAAAACGAGACTTTAAGAAGTGATATTGTTGGTTTAGCCGCCAGAAAGTTATCTATGAAAACGAGGCCAGTGGCGACAGATGTGTGCCAGGCAAGTTGGCATGTTCTTTTTACAAATGTGCCAGGAAATTGCGCCAAGGCTGGATCTACAGCAGCGCTCATCAGACTGTGTGTTTCTATATATGATGGCGTGTGACGACGTGAGATGATATGTTGATGCTTCAGATGTTCTGGGTTGGTTGCTAAGGGGTTGCTAAGGTGTTCTGATAGGAGTGCAGTTCCAGATGTTAAAAACTCTATGGACACTTTTCACAGACTGAAGATGCGTTTTAGCAGTCATGAGTATCATAAATCCTGCAAAGTTTTATATATATATATATATTTTTTTTTTTATGTATGTAGACTTATAACACTATACCTAGTATTATATTACCTTTGCATCAAATTACAAAGAACGAATTAACGCTGCTGTGAGGGTGTTTCTAATACAGCGGCTATGGGACGGCTGTTATCAATCTTTTTTTCACTCTTTTTGAAAGTTGTGAAAACACTATTGTGGAGTTTTTCTTTTGCTATTTGAGCAAACTGGAATGCAAAAAATATATTTAATGTAGTCTCTCATTCACCACTATTGAAGTTAACCCAACTATGATGACTTCCACTTCTGAGAAACCCGGAAATGTGAAAAGGGTCAATTCATTTTTCACCATAGGGAAATTTTTAGCAGTAACTGGTTCGTTAAACAGACCTTTTGTTAAATGATGGTATATGCCTTTGAAGCCATCAGCCCGCATTATTTCAACTTATTTTTGTAAATAATCATGTTTAACAGTTGAATGTGAAGAAAATTCCACCAATCAGACGTTGCAACCAAATCGA
Source organism: Tiaroga cobitis (assembly GCA_030578255.1). Classification (NCBI taxonomy): domain Eukaryota; kingdom Metazoa; phylum Chordata; class Actinopteri; order Cypriniformes; family Leuciscidae; genus Tiaroga; species Tiaroga cobitis. The sequence goes on along the minus strand of CM060607.1, from coordinate 39,152,564 downwards.
TCTAAAAGAGCTCTTTAGCTCCGCCCACTCCCATGACATAATCGAGACGGTCTCCCTACGCTGTCTAAATACTAACATATTTGTATATGTACACTGCAAAAAACGAAAACAGAACATTTACTGGTAATTTTCTTCCAGGACATTATCCAGTAATTTTATAGAAATTTCCATTAACCAAAAAACACAACACAATGCAATGGAAAATTCAAAATACAGTTAAAACTTCTGTAAAAATAGTTTTTTACCTCATTCCTTCACCGTACTTTGTGCCCTGTTTTTACTGATTTTTTTTTTACATTACACACATTAATTTGGTTATGTAATTCGCAGTGTTTCATGGGCTTGTAGTTCTTTCTCTCATGTTGAGTTCCCAGGTGTGTACCTTTGTCTTTTTCTCTGATTTTTCTGATTTTTCTGTTTCAAATGAAAGTTTGTAATGTGATTAGCTGGATTGTTTGGTTTATGGCTCTTTAACAAAGACTTTTAAAAACAATTCCCCTTGAGTAAAATAATAATAATTAAAAACCCACTTCCGGATGGGCACTGTTGCACTTTATTAACACAGTTTCTTACTAATCCAAATCAGTTTTTATGATATTCTGGTCTTTAATATATCTCAGCTCCCTCTTTGAAAGCTGAAGGGATTTTTTGTGCAATCATTTAGAAACGTATAGTAACAGCACATTGAAAGCTTGCTTGTCATCGCCTTGAGTAATTTCACGACCGAAAACGGAAAAAGTTTGCATAAAACGTAAGCGTAAGAAACATCTGTCAGTCACCGTTAACAGTTGACAGAATCCGATCCACTTTTATTCGATTATTGTGAAGAACTTTGGCTGTAATGTCAGATTGCAGCAGACTTTAATCTAAACATACTAAAGAAAGTCAAGCACTGTGTGTTCCTGGTTCCATTCTCTGCCACATGAAAGTAATTCATGACAGCTTGTGTGTGTTTACGGGTCCTGGGGCTCAGTGTGAAAATTTGGAAATTTGGCAGCGTCTTGGCTTTTTTCAGGTAGTGAGAGCGACTGAGAAGTTTAGGCACGAGAACGGCGAGGACTGCACACAACTCACAAGTTCAGACATCAACTCCGATGAAGTGGCTTTTTCATAATTGACGCATAACTGGAGCTTTTTGCCAGATCAGGTTCCTCTGAAAGAGAAAACATGGGCTGTTTCTCTTTTCCGTGACAAGTATCTGTTCAGTGTATCGGTAAAACAAAAGCATCAAAGTTTCTTTTCTGTCTGAGAAATGTCACAATGGTTCCCTATAAATCTAGCTGATCCTGTAATGACCCAATATTGATGTATAAAATAGATTTTCTTTTTTTTCTTTTCTGGAAATACATCCTGACCTTCTTTTGTAACCCAACAAAGGGATGGATTATTCTTTCAATGCTTCATATTCAGAACTAAGAGCATGGCTCTGTTCAGAATAGTAGAGTATATTATTCCTTAAGGGATAGTTCACCCAAAAAAATTATCCCATAATTTACTCACCCTTAAGCCATCCTAGGTGTACATGACTTTCTTCTTTCAGCCGAACACAAGTGGAGTTATATTAAATAATATCCTGAAGGGTCACTCTTCCACCGGAACTCGACTTATAAAGTTTTAAATATGGATATGTTTCTTGCAAAAACCCATCGCTTCACTTCAGAAGGCATTTATTAACCCATTGTCATTTGGATTACTTTTATAATTGATGGATGGAGCTTCACAAACTCGGGCACTCACTCCCATTATAAAGCTTGGAAGAGCCGGGATATTTTCTAATATAACTCTGATTGTGTTTGGCTCAAAGAAGAAAGTCATATACACCTAGGATGGCTTGAGGCAGAGTGAATTATGGGATAATTTTAATTTTTGGATGAACTATTCCTTTAATGAGTGTGAATTTTCTGCATGTCTTTAATTCCAGCATGACATACTACATTTGCCAAAATTTGAGCACACCTTGTATCCCACAATGCAATGTGTCGATTTTACATGGGCTGTTTTGGGAATGGAATATTTGCATACTGCATACTGAATACTCTGCAGTAAATACTGTGTATTATGAAAGCCAATTTATATATATATTATATATATATATATATATATATATATATATATATATATATATATATATATATATATATATATACACACATATATGTGTGTAATTGTGACTATATCTCACAATTTGACTTCATATTGTAAACTATTTCACAATTTTCTTTAGCATATTTACTCGAAGGCAGATGAGTGCTTCCTTAATATATTAATATAATAGCAAGTAAATAGAATGACAAACATTTTAAACGGTATTTTACCTCACATGATCATGCTAAATGTTTTATTCAGAATGTGACTGTAAAAAATGAATTTTTCTAATAAAAAAAGATAATTGGAGTAGGCCTACATTTTACAAGAAAATCCTATTGAAGGTTTGCTAGTTGGAAATTTCTTTGTGTTGCTTGCCATTTCTTTGCAATTAATTGCGAAATGTAAAAGCAATTTCTGAGTGAAAATTGTAAAAAAGCTGTTTTGCATTTTTAATCCAATTTTGTAAAAAAAAAAGAAGTGTAAAATGAGCAGGTTTAAAAAACCCAGCAGATTGTACACTGTGCAGTATGCAGTGCACTATTATTCCATTCAGAACAGAGCCAGAGCACAGGTCAAAGGTCAAGCGGCTCGCTCTTAAGAGCACGTTGATGGACAGACACAAGAGGCCAATACAGTAAACATTTTCACAAGTCAAGCGGCCTTGACAGCACGTGTTTGTATTTGCCTCTCGCTGACCGTGCCTGCAGCTCCTCAAAGGCCGTCTTTGTGCATTGAGGCGTGCTGAATCCATTTTTTAAAACAGTAGCCTACCGTAACACAATCTATGCATCAATTCATGCATCGGGCCACACGTCTCGTCCCACTGGCTGGGCGTTATGCCACACGATGCTGCACAAAATCATTCATCTCTGGATTCGGGCGCTCTTTGCGCGTGCTGATCACATGACGTGTGATATTTGGTACTCACTTCGCGGCTCCCGCGGTCCGTCCACTGTGACCTTTATGGCTCGATGGTAAGTCGCCACTTGCGGTGGGTTCGTGAATACTGTGATTGTCAGCGTGAAGCTCTTTCCTGCAAAACACAAAAAAGGTTCAAACCCGATTAATCCGCCGGACAATGTGTCGCATTCATTGCACAGCGGTCATTTGCATTTCTCTGCTGGTGACGGTGATGACTGTGGGATTTTAACTGCGAGGAACTCGAGCCATTGAAAAGGGCCTGGGCGCGACGGACAATAATGGAATTGGTTTGGAAAGTGAGCCTTGCTGAGATTTGAATTTGTAATATTCAGTTGTTGGACATGACAAATCAGAAATGCATAAAACAGGCCATATTAGGGTTTAACGTACAGTACATGCAAGTGAAATAAACGGCTTAATGACTGAGCTAGGCCTCTGTCATTACTGTTACTGGTTGAGTAGGACCAGTAAGCAACCACCTAGCTACCACACAGAACACCTTAGCAACTGTATAACAACCCCCTGGCAACCATCCACATCATACAAACATTGTAGAGGTTATGCAAATGTTCTTTATAAAATGAAAATAGTCAAATTTTTGAATATTGAGTGAACATATAACTCATTAACAGTATATTTAATAGAATAAACACTCATACAGGGCTTGATGGGCTTGTTGGGGCTATAGACCCACCAGAAATGTGCTTAGCACAATTAGGGTTAGGGTTAGAATAAGTTGACATGTACTTTGCATAGTTACTTAAAGTAAGTAGAATGTCTCTTGGAGGAGCATCATAATAAAGAGATAGCAGATACTAAGCAGACAGTCTTCTAATACTCTAATGGGAATTATTTGACACGTTGTTGCACAGTTACAAAAGAGACCATCAAAATAAAGTGATACCCTTTCATTAAAAATAAAAAAAATTAAAACCTAAGCAATATTAAGAATCTAAAAAAAACAAATAAGGTTTAATAATGTTTTAATGGGGAGGAGTCAATTGCATGCTCAGGTATTAGCGAACGGCGATCATATTGAGCAACAGTGATCATCATAATGGTGCGCTATTAAATATGTGGAAAAATATAGCGTCGAGTTCAGACACATCTTGGATTAGCTCAGAAGATGTGTTGTCCTCTTGTAATCTGCTATTGGTGAGTTGCTATCTTTTTGAAGATTCACTCACTTTATAATACAGATTTGAATTTAAATATGTCAATATTAATATTTAATTTGATGCATATTTGATTCATACATTTGTATTACTATTATCAATTGAATATTTTTATTCATATGTATTATTTTTCTATTTTTAAATTATTTTAAATATATATAATTTACAGCAAAAAAATGAATTTACAGTATACTTACTAGACATGTTCTTCATTAAGAAATCCTCTATTTTTACTTTTAGACCTCAACTGATGCAAAACAATAAAAAATATAGAACCTTGCTAACATTCGCAAGCATGTTCTCATGCAGTGGCATTTGGATTTTCCTTTTTAAAGAGCAGCCAAGAATAAACTTCCACAGCAGTGCTGTTATTAGTAATCATTTTTTTTATGTGCGATTCAAAACAAGGGTTGGGTGTCAAGGTGGGTCCAGTCACTGATCTTTCATCTTTCGTGACCTTTTACTGAGCAACTTCTCTCTTTCAGATTAAACGTTCATAAACGTGTGAGCTCTTACTGCCAATTAACTTTCGACACAAGATATTATTCAGCTAAAACGTGGTATAGGGTTGAACCTTTCTGTCAGTAGAGCACAGGAAATACTAAGATACTTCTACTAAAGGAAGACTCAGCAGTAATGTGTAATGTGCGAAGCATGCTGTGAAGTCAAGCATGACACATTCTCAGAGATGCGATCTGCAAGTAAGACAGGAAGAGGTGGGGGGAAAGCACTGACACAATACAACAGGCAGCTACACTTGGCTTTGCCTTCTTAGCTTGTGCATCAGACAGCATGTCTTCTAAACTAGGTTTCATTTACTAACTCTTGGAATGGGAAGAGCTTTCAAACAAATAATCTAAGGTCACCAAACCCATTTGTTGAGTTTATATGCTTCACCACTGTAAAATACAGAAAAAAAACTGTATGAAGCTCTAATATAGCTCATACAAAATTGGTTTTACTTGAAACAATTTTTGGTTATACTTTATTTCTATGGTCTACTTTAGACATTAACTACAGTATAAGTAACTTTGTAAATGCATGCCAACTAACTCTCATTAGACTATTAGGTTAGGGTTAGGTTTAGGTTTGAGTTAGTAGAATAAGTTGACATGTTGAAAAGTTACTTATATTCAGTAGAATGTCTGTTGGGGAGCATTCAAATAAAGTGTTAGCAGATATTAAGCAGACAGTCTACCAATGCTCTAATAACTGCAAGTTGACATGCAAAGTTACTTAAGGTGTAAAGTGTACCATCAAAATAAAGTGTAACCCATTTTTCACTCAGAAATTACAAATAATTACAAAGAAACAGCAAGTAACACATTGAATGAAACACTGAAAGACTGAAATAGTATTTTCTTGTAATCCTAGTCTAACTTAAAAAAAATATTTACAATATTGAGTAGGACCAGTAAGCGACCACCAAGCAACGACTCAGAACACCTTAGCAACTGCATAGCAACACCCTGGCAACCAACCACAACATGCACACATTGTAGAGGTGAGGCAAATTGAATTGAATTGCAACATTTCAATTAATCATGCATTTTCTAGATTTGCAACATGTAACGAAATTACTAACGTATTTACACTTTCTACCATTAATTAGAAATAGAAATAGTAAAACATATTTTATTGAAAAAGCAGTCATGCATTTCCCATATGCATGCATTTTTTTTTTTTTTTAGAACTTTGATTTACCAAAATTTCTGCACGTTACATACAGTAAGTCTAGCTAATGTAATTACTCTTTCTTTTCCCCCACAGGAATCTGTCCATAAGCCCCAAAAAGCACGTTCTTGGACCCACCCGAGCCCTACCCAGCGAGCTGATACCCAACACACACCACGGCCCAGCCCAGTGTCTAACCGCTCCACCAACCCTGGCATCTGCCATCCATCCAACGCCTGGTGTCCAGCTACTAAAAATATCCTAAACGCATGGCTTATCCAGCGGCGTTTTTCTGTTCCAAATGATTTCCTAAACAGAAAGAGACTGTGAAATGCATAACTCCTGATCAACAACAAACATCCCGCCCTGACCTAACCAACCCAGCATAGCTAAATCCATTCATAAATAAGGGCACAGCGCTTCTGAAAACAGAAATGTGTTCCTGCACAAATGAAATGTTAAACACATTATGTCTCAGGAAACGGCGTTGCTTACGGTAATTCAAGGAGCGCTATTTTACTGATGTCATTTGTTTGATTGCGGTCGATCTTATTTTAATCTTCCACACAGTGCATCGTATCATTTTCCATATTTAATTTCCTTATGCTGTGCTATCTCCTCCCTGACTTCCTCTTCCAGATCCCGTGTCATAGATAGAGGAAACTCTAGCCTGTGGAGGTGTGGGTCTCCATGCGGGCCAAGGCCTGTTCACTCTGACAGCTGTGAGGAGATAACACGGATGCGCAACCCTGGCGTGTTGGGCGGTGTGTGAGGACATTCACTGACCGGCCGAATGCTCCACAAACTACTGTTTGCACGTCCGTGTCCTCTTGGACTGATTGTGGGTTGATCTGGTGTCTTCAACACACACGCAGATGCCACTGATTTAACCACCACAGACTTAAAGAGTAGCAATCCATATGATATTTATGTCCACTTGGCCGATTAACACAAGCTTTATCCATCTTTCTCCATCCCATTTGTGTCACTTCCAGAATTTACCAACAGCCTTGCATTGGATAATATTCAAATATTTTGTGCATGTGTTTTGCAAAGAAAGATTGTCCTTTTTTAATGTCCGATTCATACAGCAAGATTTTTTTAAAGAAATTCTTCTATTTAGAAAGGATGCATTCAATTGATCAAAAGTGACAGTAGAAACTACTTCTTTTGAACTATCTGTTCATCAAATAATCCTAATATATATATATATATATATATATATATATATATATATATATATATATATATATATATATATATATATATATATATATATATATATATATCACAGCTTCCACAAAAATATCAAGCAGCACAACTGTTTTCAACAATGATAATAATAATAAATGTTTCTAGAGCAGCACATCATCAAATTAGAATGATTTGTTAAGGGTCGTGTGACACTGAAGACTGGAGTAATGATGCTGAAAATTCAGCTTTGCGTCACAGGAATAAATTGGACTTATAAAATATATTGACATAGAAAATAGTGAACTAAAATTGTAATAATATTTCACAATAATACAGTTTTTACTGTATTTTTGATCTAACAAATGCAGCCTTGGTGAGCAGAAGAGACTTCTTTCAAAACTATTTAAAAAAATCTTACCGACATGAACTAAACGGTGTGTGTGTGTATGTGTGTGTGTGTTTATATAAAAAAAGGTACAAAAGCTATAACTGGAGCAGTACTTTTTCAAAATGTACTGCCCCAGTGATATATATATATATAGGCCTATATATATATATATATATATATATATATATATATATATATATATATATAGGCTATGTGTGTGTGTGTGTGTGTGTGCGCGTGTGTCTGTGTGTGATTGCGCAATATAATTTAGTGATAGGAAATATGATGTATAAATAATTGTTGAGTGTGTGTGTGTGTGTGTGTGTGTGTGTGTGCGTGTGTGTGGTGTGTGTGTGTGTGTGTGTGTGTTTGAGTGTGTTTGTGTGTGTGCGGGTGTGTCTGTGTGTGTGTGCGTACAATAGAATTTAGTGATAGTAAATATGATGTATAAATAATCGTTGAATTAAAATGAACCCTATTTACTCAAAATTCTATATTGTATATGTATACATATAATTTTTTTTTTTGATTTTTGAATTGACACTGGCAGAGCAACCACTTCTATCCTTTTAAATCTCAAAAGTAACCAAATATCAGACAAAATCAGTTAATCACAACATACATCAGCAATCGGCTACACGCATGCTCCATATTATGTCGGCATCAGCCATTGAAAAAGCCCATATAAGTCGAGCGGCGCTTCCCCAAAACACCTGGAGTTGTTTTCATCCAGATTCAGTCTGTAGTTTGTGGGCGCCGTGCGAGGGATTCCCTGCTGCACACGTACGTGCTTCACTTTAAGTGCCCGTGTGGATTAGCAGGGCAAGTCTAGACCTCGGATACGCAGCCTCCAGCAGCAGACGGGCGCTCCTGTGATCTCCTGTCCCGTTCTCTTCAAAGCCCTGCGTTCTCAATGCCTTCTTCCGACAGGATCACAAGAGCAGGATTTTGTCTTTGACAATAATTGCAAGCATATCAAAAGCAGCATTCATCCACACATAAGCAGTCTGTGAGCACTTTGAGCCCGCATTCATGTGCTAAAGAGTTTTTTGGGGGGGAGGGGTGGGGGGGGGGGGGGGGGGGGGGGGTGTTGTAGGGTGTGTAGGGTGGATGTAACACAGAAAAATATTAAATGGAAATACATTTTTACTTTGCAACAGTTACATGCTGCTTTAAGTTTTTTTACGTTTTAAGCTTCGGGAATACTTAAATGACTGTTATTTTTTTTTTGGGAGCACACCCTTTTTCTTTATTCTCAACGTGGAAGCACTCAAAATATTGGACGCTTGTGGAAAATAATAATGCGGAGGCCTCTTTGTGATTCGGTTCCAGTTCATGCAGTTCTTTTCATTTCGGTGTTATCCGTAAGTGAGGAATCTTGGACACTATCCTATTTGTGTTAATGTAAAATATGCTATGTATAATTTACATCATGTTTACATTTTTTTTTTTTTTACAAGTTACACAGATGCCATCAATAGACTCTTAAATAGCAATAAGTCCGTTTTGTATTTGCGGTAAAACTTGACTTTTCCTGTCTATTTGGATCGTGCACCGCATGCCAAACTTTTATTTCCAACATGTCATTTATTGTAAACGAATGTCTTACGTGATTTGACCCTTTTTATGATTCAGCCAAAGTAAACGAAGTGGCCAGCGAAGAATAAATAAAATTAAAGTGGAAGTACCAACCTCTTCCACTCCTGCCAACAAATCTCAGGTCGTTGAAACGCGCCACCTGATTCTTCATGACAGCTGAGGCGTTTCGCAGCTCTGCCGAGTAGTTCTCGTCATTCCCTGCCATAACTGTCACCACGGTCCCGTCAGGAACATCTCCCAGAGCAACAACCTGAGCAGAAAACACATCACTTACCCTGATATTCACTGTTTACATTCATATACGGTCTCAATCCTGATCAAAACAGGCCCGTGATCCAGATTACTGGTGACATTTTGAAACTAAACTGCTGTATAACACAATGATAACACAATAAATCAAGTCAAACACGCAAATATATCATTAGACAAAAGCTAGATTGTCCTTTTAGGTGAGTTTTCAAATTGTCTATGTAAAAAAACCACCTTAAACTGGTTGGAAAACATCAGGTGATATCAGTGAGTCCAGTATAAATGAGTTACACCAAGACTTTAACATTACTATTGATTCAGCAATAAACAATGAGAATAATGTCTAAAGCGAATGTGAATATATATGCCTGTATTGAATAAGTCCATTGAAGGCACTTAGAAAATTAATATAAATAAAAACACACATTTACTTATTGCCAAAATTACTAAAATAGACCCCCCCCCCCCCCCCCCCCCCCCCCCCCCCCCCACCCTAAAATAACAAACAGTAAAAATTATGTTTAATTCAGATGAATGATGATTTGATGTTATTGTTCAATGTGAGCAGGAGCAGCTGGTTCAGTTCTACAAGCTCATCTAAATGAACAAAGGTTTTGTTACAGATACTTTAGATGCATTTGTATGAAATACTCTATCTTTGGTGAAAGTATTAATAGTTGTGTGTAATTTAGGCCGCGCGATTAAACATGCATGTGTTTGTATCTATGAATAGCTTCAAATCGCTCAGATTTCACTTCTCTCCAACACGGCAGGATTTCTCATTTTAAACATCACCCACACAAACCCGCGAACAATAATTAAAACAAACAACAACTACACTATTATTAACATTAACGCACATGAAGTGTTGATGTGGAAAAGAAACACTGGTAAAAACATCATATATCGCGTCCATCAATAAGTTTTTAAAGAACTGGATTACAATTGGAAAAACCCAACAATGCTGCACATATTTTTAGTTCATGTACATTTAAATAAAAGTTCGATTATATATGAAGTTTGTATATGTAACGTCACGACCTGTGAGTTTACATTTACATAAACAATCAAATGAACTTAAATAGAATAATTTTATTGTAACTTTTATAAATGGCTGCATTTTTCTTTCCTACTAATTTTATATGTAATGTTATGTATTTTAATGTTGTCTGGATCATGGCCAGGTCTCTGTTGTAAAATAATGGTTAAATAATTACCTGGTTTAAATTAATAATAATAAATATATTAATTTATGAGTAAACGATCTACTGATCTACTGGTCATGTCTAATGCTAAACACATCACGAGTTAATGTGCATCTAAAAAGTAAAAAAAAAAAAAAAACATACATAGTTTAATATAGCCTAAATACTAATGTTTGTAAATCACTATTAAATCAGTAAGTGTTTCTGACCTTAAACGCCACCGGGAGAGTTTTGTTGCACCTCCAGTGAGACGGCAGCACTGAGCACAGAAAGTTGGGGCTGTCCGTGCGCACGAGCTCGGCGGGGTGGTCCGCGATGATTTCCACCATGGTTCGGTTGTCGTGCTGTCGGAGTCTCGGCACCGCCGCGTTCGGCTCCTGCTGCACATCGCTCATCTTCCCCGCCACCGGCTGAAGGCTGCTGGACGGCGGACTGAACCTGCGGCTGGTGTTCGGGTCTACCGGAATGCGCATCACAACAATGTCAGCAAAGGTAAGGACACTTCAAAACCAGCACTAAAGTCAGTGTTTTCGATCACAAACCGCCAGGATCTATGTAAAGTCCGTTAGGCTGATTAACGCGCCTTCCAGAAACCGAAAAAGTTGGATGAGATCGGTTCCTCTCAGGCTTTACGCGCAAGCTTTACGCGCTCCCACAGGTGAATCGCGTTGAAATGAACGCGCACGAGCTCATGGTTACACGCAGAAGAAACGCAGACATAATTTACGAGGTGATTTTTTGCTTCTCCGATGTTGAACGTTGCTGTTATAAACTTCAAAATCCGGAAAAAAGAGCGAGTCACTTCGCGTTACGCGCAGCGCTCGATCGGAGGGTTCACTTTACCGCGCTTCTTAAAACGTGCCACCATGTAAGTAGTAAAAAGAAAGTTTACGGCTTTGCAAAAGTCCCCAAGACCTTTCTTGGTCCATGCACGGTCTTTGTGAAGGGTTAAAAAGGTGATTCCAAAGGTTGTGGTTAGAAAGATGAAGGCGCTGCAAAGCCGCAGTGTTTTTGTCTCGTTGTGTGGTTTGTCTTAGGAGGCAGGGACTTGGGTGAGCTCAGGTTTTTTGTGGTTTATATATATATGCAGAAGCAGGAGGATTATTATGCTGATGAGTCTTGAGCACGTCATGTCTCCAAGCACCATTTCACGGCATCAAAATAAATCAGCAATTCAGAGGTTTCATATAATTTTTTTAGAGCTCTTTTTCCTCTTATAAAGCAATCCATAAACTACATAGAGACCCTGTTCCTATAAATAAAATGCAGAACAGTTGTCATTTATCTCGAAATGTAAAGAGATAAAAGAAAACAAAGTAAGGAAAGACCTGTATTAAGCAACAGTGACATATTCCACAGTAAATTCTTTATTATGGCAACAGCAAGTTTTCTTTCACTGTTCACTCACGTGAGACATAACGAGCTCATAAAGAGACATAAACACAACTCATTGAAACCAGACAGAAAGCAAACAAGCAAAGAAGAGAAGTGACTCATTTCCTATTTCTAAAGACAGATAAAGAGCCCGGCTAAAGTTAATATACAATAGCAGCACAGAAGCCATGACAACGACATCGAAGAAGTGTATGTATGCCTAATATGTTATATATATATTAGTCTATGTTAATGCATATAACTTATGTTCATATTTTCGGGCTAATTATTTTTTTAATCTGAAAAAGATTGGGGAAACAACTAGATAGGCTACAAGGTCAAATAATAACATTCAAATGTAATAATAAGTATTACATCATAATTTTAATCATATGAATTATTTTCTAACGCTTCTTTGTTGAAATAGCTACTATGCAAATGTTATGTTAATATTTAGGGTCTTGATTTGTATTTTATTATTATAAGCCTATTGATACTGCTTTTATTATCATTATTGTGTTTTTAACCGGATAAATCTGAAAAGCTCTTTAACGTTTAAATGCGTATTTTATTATGCGACGAGATTAAATGCAGAACTACAGCAGTTTTCGCTTACCACTGCGGGCTATCTGGGGCTATTGCGTTGGAAAACCATTAAAAACGACATTACCCACAATCCCTGGCAGAGCGAGTGACGTCAAATAGACACGCGCTGAACAGTATGTTTACATCTAAGAATAGGACACACAGGGCTAAATTCTTAATTGAAATTAATAGGGAAACATCCAACAGGGAAATGCCAACATTGTACTCATTTAGAAACTGTGGAGCATATTTTATTTCAGTGCACAAAATACAGTCAAGAAAGAAACCAGCTTTTTCAGTCTCTCAGAATGATCAATCAGAATACTTTTACAATGCAAGGTTTATTAGGAAAAACATCCAGCAACATTTATCACTTTGTTATTAAGTATATGAGAGACATAGACTTAGCCAAAAGGATTTAATTTTTATTTTTTTATTATTATTTTTTTTTTTTAGCTAAGTTCCAATATCTCTCGATTCACACTCCAGCCCAGTCGGTGGCGGTAATGCACCGTTAAGTTGGTTTGCCAACCGCCATAAAAACAAAAGAAGAAGAAGAAGAAGTATGTTTACATCAGTCAAGTGCCTTGCACTTTGAAAGAGCACATGTGGATGGATTGAATAGATCTTAACATACATAAGGTAAAAATAATCAGTTACTTTAATGTGTAAGCTTAAAATTCGGTTATTTATTTAGCTGAAAGTCAACTGATATTGATACGAGACTCGAAATGTTCTGTTTGTTCAGTTCAGTCCACTGTATGTTCACAAAGTGTGTTAAACACTTTTATAAGCAAGCATCATTATGTCTTTAGAATGTCGACAAGGATTTTATTTGATATAGTTTTAACTGTTTGGATTCTCTGAAATCTAGTGAAAGTTGTTAGTTATAGTTACAGTTATGGTAAATAGCTTTTTGACGTCACGTTATTTCAGCATCTTTAAGTCATACATAAGCATTAAATAATATACTGAGCCAAAATGAGCTTGCTTATGTGGGAATGAAAATTAAATATGCACATTATTAATGCAAAAATCATAATTAGATGGAAAAATCTCAGTGCTGATCCCATTTTCTTATTCCAGGCTCCAGTTGTGAGCCTGTGGTTAGTTGAGGTTTCATACTCTGTTCTTCCTTCACAGTCAATTCTGTGTTTTATTCTGGAAAAAATCACATCCTCACTCTTGTGTCTAGCCTGACTTTCCCCCCATGTGTATTGTTTGTAAAACCTTGGCTGTTTGAAAGACCGTAGGAAGAGTGATGTCAGCACTCGACATGAAGCCTGACTCTGTGGAAACTTGCACACACACAGATGATGGAGATTTGAACGTGCGATTCGTTTCTTCTCCTCCTCCTCCCTGTCCAAGTACACGTCCGAGAGCCTTTAATCTACACGTTTCGGTGTGAGAGAAATGGATTTCGCATGATTGCAGATCTTGTGGAGACGCTGGGAAACTGTGTGTGGCGGCCCGGCGAGGATGTAGGAGGGAAATAAAACATCCAATGGCTCTGAATCGCATTTGCCACTTCATTAGGGCCTCGAGAAAGACGCACTATTAAGTTACATTTCCTTCTTCGGCGACTGCGAGCGCCAAATATGTTTTTGATTTTCCCCCTGTTATGATGATCGTCTGAAAATTTATGAGACAGCTGAGTTGGGGTAATTGTAATTAATGAAAAATATAGTTGAATATATATTGAAACAGCATGTGGCGGAAGGTTGGATTGGGATGTCTTGGATAAAGAAGAAATAAATATGTTGGAGGTCTTTGAATGCTGATACTTTCTTAGAGCCGCAGTAGTAAAAGTGCCCTTCCTCAAAATCATTTTATGTCACCAAGAGTCATCCGTATTTTTGTCTTTACACACTGTAGGACTACTGCTCTTGGCAAAATCGACCAAAACACAAATCGAACGCCCACGACTAAATGAGGAAATTAACTAGGCGTCTGTAGAAAAAAAACAAAACAAACACAAAAAAAAAAAGACGTGGAAGCTACATAAAAGTCCTGACTATTTAATTACATAGAGGAAAAATGCAATAAATAGAACGGCTCCCTTTTCTGTTCTTTCAAAGCCTTTTGCATGTTGAAGTAATCTTGATTCATTTGCCACATCTGAATTCATTTTGCCCAGTATGGCGACCATCTGCCTTCACAAGTCAAAGCAAAAGCTTTATCTTTCATCCAACAGAGGGGGCGAAAACAGAAGGAAATGTTATGCCGCGATGTGTTTATTGAAGAAAAGGGCCCTGCGTTTGCTTTGGTGACACTTTGGAACATTTAGTTTCATGTCCCTCTGAGACAGAATTAAGATTTATATTGGCTCTGATTAAAGGAGAAGGTCACTGAAAAATGACAATTCTGCCTTTATTTGTTCACCTTCATGTCGTTCCAAACCCAAATGCTGTTGTTATTCTTGTGGAACATGAAAATAAGAAATTTGGAAAAATATCCTGGGTGCTCTTTGAAGCCATTCGGGACGTGTGCTGTCAAACCCCAGAATGATTAAAGCTAGTCCATGTGATTGGTGCTGTATTTTGAGTCTTTTAAAGCCACGTGACGAGATTGTCTGTGCTTTGTCATAGCTCTGAAATCATCTCATTCGCCATTCTCTGTGTTGAAACTGCTGTCACTTTGGTTTGACGTTCTTTTTATTTACAGTAATTGAATGTGAGCATGAATTAGATTTGAGAGCTGCAGATTATCTGTGATTAATGGCTTAAAGTCTGCATGAAACGGAAGTTGCGATAGTTTTTTGAGCCCTATTGTGACACATAGTGTTCACCAAGTCAGTAATGAAATAAAAAAAAAAGTGACGCTTTGAGCGCTGTTGATCAGAATCGTAAACGCCTCTGATTGGCCATTGTGTTCACGCGCTCATTGTAGCCAATTACAGACAGATTTTATGAGCTCGAGCACAATGGCCAATCAGAGGTGTTTATGATTCTGATCAACAGCGCTCAAAGCGTCACATTTTTTAAATTTCTGTAACCTTTTGACAAAACTAGTGACACATCTGAGTGAAACGGCTTCTCGAACAAGAAAAAATGTAGGGCGGGACTAGATTTTGTCAATGAGGTATTGATTGGATGGTTGTGGTTTGCTATTGGTGGACCTCATGTGAAATGAGTGACAGGTTTTCCCGCCCTCGTGCCAGTGAACCGTAACCATGTCATGTCTAAGAAATACTCCAATATTATATATAAATAAGTTGTTAATTTTAATTTCATGGCAACTTTAATGGTGTGTTCACATTTGGGAGGTTTGGTTGGATTAAAATGAACTCTGGTGCGATTGCTCTGTTAGTGCGGCTCATTTGAATAAGTGTGAATGCTGCCACCATTCCCTGGTGCGCACCAAACAAGTGAACTCAAACAAACTTTGGTACTGTTCGACTGCAATATGAACGCAACACGGGCCAAAAACGTGTAAACGAACCAAAAACATGCAACATCTTGTGTGTGTGACGGAGGGATTCCTGCCGTTGTTTTTACTCCTTTACACATTTTATAAGCTCTTCACAAGTTCTCCGCTTTATCATATAGCTACCAGCATATATATGCACATACATTGAACGCATTTATCCGAGTACACGCCATTGGTTTGGATGTTTGAAAAGGTCAGTCGCAAAATATACGTCATAAAAGCCGGGTTTTTTTTGGTATCTTAGTGTCAGTATTAAAAGTGACAGTGTGAACGCTAATCGAACCAGGACTAAATGTATTATTTTCTTTTTTTGGTCCAGACCAAAAGAACCAAACTAAATGTGTGAACACCCTAAATTTCATACTGTTTTTGAATGAGGGTGAGCAAATAATAATGATATCTTGTTTGTCAGACTACACCAGCATTAATAGGGATTATACGTCTCATCTAAGTGAGAAAAGGGCCGTCCGCTTGTGAGATTTGATAGTCTGATGCCGTAGGAAGGCTGTGGTTTCTGAGTCACTCATGTCAGCTTCAGGTTCAAACAGACCAAGGTTTGCTCAAATAATCCCAGTGGGCCGTGACGAGGCCGACAATGAGCGCATTTGAATTCGACAAGCTCCATTTCTGGGGTTGTATCAGCATCCTGTTAATTTGTTTTCTTTGTATTAGAGGAAGTCTAACTGCAAACTGTGCAGATAGCTGTGTGATGAATGTTAACTGCTCGACGGCACGTGCTCTGATAATTCAGATACATTAGTAAATAATGATGTTCTGAGTCTGATAGTAATGTTGACTGGTTCGGGAGAGTGGCAGACAGATGCAGTCAGAACCACCATGATGTTAAAGGAATAGTTCACTTCAAAATGAAAATGCTGTCATCACTTACTCACCATCATGTTGTTTCAAACCTGAATGAGTTTCTCTCTTCTGTTGAACACAAAAGAAGATATTTTGAAGAATGTCGTGACCAGACAGTTGACGGACTGAGTATTTTTTTTCCTACCATGGAAGTCAATGGGGTCCATCAACTGTCCGACATTCTTCAATATCTTCTTTTGTGTTCAACAGAAGAGAGAAACTCATACAGGTTTGAAACAACTTGAGAGTAAATAAGTGATGATGACAGCATTTTCATTTTGAAGTGAACTATTCCTTTAAAGGTGTAGTGTATTTGAGTGACAGACCGATATGGCAATTTATCAACTGATTAATGAGCCGGCCTCATAGTTTCTAAAAACAGCCTGATCAGTGCTAGTGCGCATTTTCCGTCTATAAATTATTTTTATTAGTATTAGTATATATATATTTTTTGTGTGAATTGAGTTAAAATTGAATACTCAATTTATATATAGCCTATATAAAAAAATGTTCACAAAGGTATAAATATTTGGTATTATTATTATTATTGGAGTTGTTGTTTTTGTTGTTTTGAACTGAGTATAAATTATATACTCAATTTATAGTCAAGCCGTTCAAAGTCAAAGTTTAAAAATCTTATATTTTAATGATTAGATATTTATATTTTAATAATTTTTTTCTTTTTTAATGTGTAAATTGTTCAATCAATATATACTGAATATTTGATGTCATTAATTTTATTTTTTATGAATTGTGTAAAATGTACAACATTTTTACTGTAAATTCACAAAAGGGATATATATTCGAAATTTTTATCCTTTTTATTATTATTTATATATCTCTGATTCAAAATTAAATTTAAACCTAAGGATGTCAGGATGTTAAGATGTAAAAGACTTTTGGCATGCAATTAATAAATACTTCAAGAGAGAGACAGAAATGGCATCAGCATTTTAAATATACATATTGGTTGACCACAACTTTATAGTAATGTTTTGTGTCTGTCATTTTATATATTGGCCCCTATATGCAAATGCTTTTTGCATAGGTCGTTGGTTCATTTTGATTTCAGGGATTTAGTGCCAAGTGAGCACAACACTAAAATGTTATATGAAACTAAATATGCACTTTTTATCATGCCATGTAATGCTGGCAAGATCAAGCGTTTAGTAAACATTAGAACAGAAACAGACTTTAAACATGTCTGCCGTTCCCTTTGAACTAAAAGATCATTTGTCAGCTCTCATTGCCTACAGAAGTTTAAGCAGCCTTGCTTTGGTCATTAAAAATAGTTCAGTCTCACTTGCTTAAAAAAAAGCATCCTGCGTCCGTCTCTCTGACATCTCTTTGTGAGCGCCGTTTGTCATTGACTCCGGTTGAACGTGTCCTGCTCTGAACATGTGGCGTGTTTCCCCTCCTGTCAGTGGATGCATCAGGAAGCGTTTTCCATGTGAAGTGGCTTTATAATTGCTCATGCTTTGAGTGGGTGTTGTGTAAAGCGTGCGTGTGTGTGTGTGTTGCAGATGAGCAGCAGTGCTGCGAGCCCCATGGCAGCCAGCAGCACCGGGGCCGGACGCGGATCCGGAAAGGCCACCAGCTTCATCCCTGAGCTCCAGAGCATGATGTAAGTGGATGAAAGTTTTCCTGTCTAAAATCATTCGGAAAACTCTGATGTGTTCCAGCCCTTACAACAAGCACTGTGGAGTTGCGTTGATGATGATACCCTGATATGGTGTTGACTGTTTAATATATTAATGTCATTTACGTTGTACTCCAAGATAATTCAGAGAAGAATTACCTTGGTACATGGTTTTTCCCATAGGTTAAAGTCCCCCTATAGTCAATCAGTGTCCCGTAAAACTCATCTTTGATCACCAAAATGACATATTTAAACGTTTTTTTCCTTGGAAAATAAAAAAACTGCATGCCTTAAAATAAATTGAGTATAACTCTACACCCTTGCCTCATTTAATATACACGGTTCTATGAAAATGCAAATTAGCCCTGCCTCCATTCACTCGTTGATAATCACACGTTGACGTGATTGGTTACAAGGTAGTTTGTGACATCAGAAACACCAGCGATTTCAAACCGCGTTTTTGAGACTGTCTTTGATTTACTGCAGTTTTAAAGAGAAAATACTCAGCAATGGTCTTGACTTACGAATTTACACATGGTTTGTCTTAAAGCATATTAAAGTCAAGTCAAGTCAAGTCATCTTCATTTATATAGCGCTTTTAACAATGGATTGTTCCAAAGCAGCTTTACAGAGATAAACATATAATTTAAGGTAAGAGAGATTGTTTTGGCTTTATAGCGGTTCTTGAATAATGTTATTTCCAGCTAAAGTTAGTTTTGATTGATTCACCTCCGTCGAAATGATCATTTGTTATTAAATTAGGGGCCACTAAGACGACGCCGTTCTCTCTAAACAGACTTTAAACGCGAACCTGTGATTAACGCTGACGGCGTTCACATGCGCATTAAGAATTGATTCTATAGTTATGTACTTTTGAAAATATGTGCGCAGGTTTGCAATTCCATACAACCCAGCCTAAACAAACTACTTGTCTTGCCTATACATTTTGATACAGAATTTTGTTTTATTTGATCACTTCGGGGTACGCGAGCCAGAATTCACAACGCTTCATCTGTAGAGTGGGAAAGGGATCCTCCATAGGGAGAGGATAGTTGACACTTCAGCACTGCATTGTCATCGGGTCCAGGCGGATCTCCTTCGTCAGATCACGGCCTAGATCCGGCAGGCTGCGGGAAAACCTCGGGATAAACAAAGACACTAATATTAGCGTAGATGCCATTCTTCTTATGATGTAGCGAGTACATCAAGATTTAAGGGAAGTGTGTCCAGTTCCGGCTGACCTAATCTATGCAGCCTAACATTGAATTTATAGAAGTCTATAATGTATTATGTGTATGCTAGGTCAAAGAGATGTGTTTTTAGTCTAGCTTTGAACTGACAGAGTGTGTCTGCTTCCCGGACAATGGTAGGAAGACTGTTCCAAAGTTTTGGTGCTAAATAGGAAAAGGATCTACCGCCAGCAGTCGATTTAGATATTCTAGGTATTATCAACTGGCCGGAATTTTGAGGTCGCAATAGACGTGAAGGACTATAATGCGTTAACAGCTCGCTCAAGTACTGCGGAGCTAAACCATTTAGTGCTTTGTAGGTAATCAACAATATTTTAAAATGTATACAATGTTTAATAGGCAGCCAATGCAGTGTTGACAGAACCGGGCTAATATGGTCATATTTCCTGGTTCTGGTAAGAACTCGAGCTGCTGCGTTTTGAACTAGCTGTAGTTTATTTATTAAGCGTGCAGGGCAACCACCCAGTAGAGCATTACAATAATCTAGCCTTGAGGTCATGAACGCATGAACTAATTGTTCCACATTTCCCAATGAGAGCATATGGCGGATTTTGGATATATTTTTAAGATGGAAAAATGCAGTTTTACAGATACTAGACACGTGACTTTCAAAAAAAAGGTTGGTATCAAAGAGCACACCCAGGTTCCTAACCGACGACGAAGACTTGACAGAGCAGCCATCAAGTGTTAGACAGTATTCTGGGTTATTACGTGTGGAAGTTTTTTTTCCAATAATTAGAATCTCTGTTTTTTCAGAATTTAGTAGTAGGAAATTACTAGTCATCCAATTTTTTATATCAGCTATGCATTCCGTTAATTTTGTGAATTGGTAAGTTTCGTTAGGTTTGCAATTAAAAACATCACATAGACATGTGAACTGCATTAAAAACTTGATTTTCACCACAGGACGACTTTAATACAATACTCATTGCTAATTTTATAAAGCTCCAATAAGGGCTGTCACGAATCCTCGGTTAAATTCGAATGCTCGTCTTTAAACGATCCTCGATTGCAATTTACCCGTTTCGATTAACAGGCAAAATGCCGGAAGTTGCGGGTTCAACGGACGATAATCCATGAACCGCATTATCAGACCATTTTCTAAGACTGGACGATATATTAAAACCATTTAAATATCATAATATTAGCAGAGTGCTGTTGTGAAATAACAAAAGCTGCGATTCAATTGAATAAATAATTATATATGCGCTGTGGGATTCAGAGTGAAGCGTGGTGCTTTATTTACATGCGTGCAGGTTACGCGTTTCTTCCAGCATCTCAGAGCAGCTTCATTCACAGTAAATGCTGCTCCACACAAACTCAGTCTCTGCGTAGCTGTGCGTACATAAGTTGATTGTTTATATCATGTATATTACATTTATGCATTTTAACAGTGTTGTTCAATAAATCCATATATGATTACTTTCTTTTGATACTTTAATATGAACCAATTATTATTGGGAAGTCATTTTAAAGGCTATTGTTCACTTAGGTCTGTGTTTATTACCACAAAAAAATATCCAATTACTCGATTAACCGTCAAAATAACCGTTTATGACGGCCCTAGCGCCAATGATGGAAGCCGTGGCCTTCAGAAGAGACAGTCTGGATTTCCATCACAGAGCCAATGGCAGAAGACCACTTTACGGTTTACCGAAGTATCAATTAATGCTTATTATTTCATCCGTCAGAAATAATGAGGGTTTGCTTATTGGAAACCGCATCTGTGTTTGTGGTTCTCTGGATGTACTCCGGCACACGACAGTAGTTTTGTCAGAAACCCTGTTTTTCCGTCAAAAACCTTAAGTGTAGTTGATCTTGGAATGAATAATATTTAGCTCGATCTATAAAGCAAGAGTCCAGGTCTACAAAACTGCTTCACCGAAAGCACAAAGGAGTCATAAAGTAAATTTACATGCCGATCCATTTACTTCCCTCCAACAGAGCGCTTGCGGTTTGACCCAGTGAGAGATATTCTTTAGGAAAGCCACAGTGAAATTCATCCTATCGTTCTGCTTTGAATCCCACCTGAGGAGACCTTCAAACTCATGCAAATCACAACACCTCGCGTGGGGGGATTGAGTGAGGGCAGAGTCAGACAGAGAGAAACACACAACAGCTTGTCCAGAAAAATAAAAACACCTCCCCTTTTTGTTTAGTCAAAACTGGAGACAATAGCTGGTCAACAAAGGTTTTTGTAAAGTTTTGTTTTGCATGAATAAAATGATACATACATACTTGTTTTTTCTTTTTTTTTCTTTATGAAGATTAAGCACATTTTCATCCCAAATTCTTATTGCTATGTAATAAGAGTGTAATAAACTATGCAATACAGTCCACATTATTAAATAGCTATACATATTATATTTGTTTTAACATTTATGATAAGTGTTTATGAATAGAAATCAGCATAAATTAAATTCAGTACAAAAATAGTAAAGAGTTATGTATACTTAAAATTTGTATGCAATTTAAAAAATTGCGGAATATGCATTATTGTCATTAAAATAATGTTACATTGCAAAAAAAAAAACTTTTTTCTTTGGATTTTACAGGGAAACGTGACCCTGACATTTCTGGACGATTTTCATTTCGACTGTTTTTCTTACACAAACTTTTCTCGTGCAATGAAATCATCCCTGCCAAGATTAAAAATATTACTGTAAGAAATATTGTTTTTAATAGCTTGTTTGGCCTGTACAGAAGCCTAAAATGATACACGTCTCCTATATCTGCCGTGATGAGTAACATCATGTTGATTTTCTCCAGGGCCGATTCATTTTTTTTTTGTCGTTGTTGTTACGAGTCATAAATACGAAATGCGAAATGCCTGTTGAATCTCACTTCATGTCTTAAACTGCACACAGTCATATCATTTTAGAACTTTTTTTTTTTGAAACAAGAAAATCGTTTGACCCTGCGACTCCATAAAGGGCTCCGGATTGCAGTCTTATATTTTTTGAAAGACATTTAATTATAGCTTGCAGTCAAAGGCATTTTTGATGGAGACTAAATGGCCTCCAATTGCAAAGATTTTCTTCCTCTTTTGGCAGGCGCTTGCACTGAGTGATGATTTGGAGATATTATATTCCAGCGTCTAACAATCTGTTGCATTCATCTGTGTCACACTGTACAATTGTTGTCAGCGACGCATTTGCCTCATGCCTTTTTTTTAAGATTTGCTGCTGAAACCGATGTGTAAAAATGGCGAAGAAGAGAAATAAGGTTTGTGAAAAGTCAGCTGGGACTTGGCATGTGCGCTGTGCTGTAAAACAGACTCTGGGGTGTTTTTGACGCTGTCTGCTCTGGGCACGCCGGCTGTCTGGAAAAGTGAGGGAGGAAAAATGTAAAGACAGTTTCCTCTGCCGCCTCTTGCCGTGACTGTCTGCCGCCCCGTGCCTTCATGGAGGTCTCTAATTGAGATCACTTGTACTTATAAATGGTAGGAAGCTTTGTGGTTCAATGAGAGAAGCATTAGAACCATAGTGTGTGCCTCTTAAAATGAAAATGAGGCTACCGTTTAACTTTCTTAATCAGCTAAATACGTCCCTCTCCAGGCGTTTTTGGGGCTTTTTCATCTTAACAGAGTCGTTTTTAATAGTGGCAGACCAATATGTGGTTTTTAGTGGCTGATACTGATATCTAAAGGGCAGAACACATAAAAACAGGGAAAAAGTGCATTATCAGTTGTCAAATCGAAATCAAATCAAGAGCTTTTGGAAGTGTTAAAAAAGGCAAAATATATCTTCATCATAATTATTGGCTGATAAAATAACCTTTTAGGTGAATTAGCCTTGCCGATACATCCCTCGACAGGCTAACACTATTTTTGAGCACAATTAAATGTTGTTTTGTCATGTTTATGAGCAGATCTTTTCGAAATGACAACATGACCATGATTATAGTGTGGTCAGGTAAAGGTGATGTCTACAATGCTAAATTACATCTTTGCTCGGATTGTTTTTGTGAAACCATCTCGTTACGAAAACAGTAGTGACTGCAGAGGTTTTTAGTGCACTGACATGTTGCTAATTTGCTATTTGACAGCAAAAGAGGGCTGATACCTCTGACAACTGCCTGATTTTGACTTCTGTCTGAAGCACTGTATGGTAAAATTCATTTCTTAACATGCGTCCAATCATTCAGTCGTGTTATAATCCGGTGCGCTCTAAAAAGTGCTTGCTTTGGCCAGGAATCTCAATGATACATGCATAAGGTGCTAAAGATAACACAGACGGTTTAATATGGCCAACGTCCTGCTATTCTGTTCTCTGTGGATTCGACCAGCCTTCATCCTTCTCTCTGAAAGCCCTGTCCAATTAAAACACATTTATTGTACTTCAGTAACGTAAGCAGTGTCTGTAATGATGGATGATTTTATAGCGAGACGACGAGAAAATATCGGACACTGAACACCACAGCTGAGCTTCGCACGTCTACAATCTCAAAAGTAGCCTGGAACTTCATTTTTACGTTTATTATTAAGTTAAAGCGTAATATTAAACTACCAAATTCCAGTGGATAGTCATTATTTGATTAGAATTACATTGTGGAAGCTGTGTATTTATAGCGTGTTTACTCGATCCATTGCCATCCAATGCTAATTTGCCGTCAACTTCAAACAAACCAAAAAAACAGAAATGGCAAATTAAACAAACAAGTGAAAACAAATCATATGCTTCTGGTGGGATTCATTCAGGACAGATTTGTCTATCTCTCTACTGCGATGCTTCAGTCTGAGCTCATATTGAATTTGGGTTTTATCAAAGCGTTGTGAATTCCGGCTCGCGCACCCCGAAGTGATAAAATAAAACAAAATTCTGTATCAAAATTTATAGGCAAGAAAAGTAGTTTGTTCAGGCTGGGTTGTATGAATTACAAACCTGCGCACATATTTTAAAAAGCACAGAACTATAGAATCAATTCTGAATGAGCATGTGAACGCCATCAGCGTTAATCACAGGTTCGCGTTTAAAGTCTGATCATTTCAATGGAGGTGAATCGATCAAAACTAACTTTAGCTGGAAGTAACATTATTCAAGAACCGCTATAAAGCCAAAACATTCTGTTACCTTAAATTATATGTTTATCTCTGTAAAGCTGATTTGAAACAATCCATTGTTAAAAGCGCTATATAAATGAAGATGACTTGACTTGACTTGACGGCAGAAGTCGTTCCTGAGGCGATGCACTTCGACTGCTTCTCTTTAACTGTCGACTTCAAGTATATCACGGCCTGTGGTTGTAACCTGATCAAAGTGTGTTTTTTAAGCGAGTCCTCTGTGAACTCCTGGGTTCATCACTGCCGCTGTGCCAATTGCATGAAATTCTTCTGTTTAAGTGATTTGAAATAGCATTTGTGTGGCATCAGAGACTAACCTAGTCTGTATTATCATGTTGGCAAACGGTGTTTAAAAATACCTGAAGTCATTTAGTTCCAGTCCATTTTTGATGATACATTTTAGCACCTATTTTATTTTGCCACAATTATTTGTGGCACGGTGTTAGTACTACTGTACTCAGACGAAACCCACACCGGCATTTTTGTGGGTTGCAAGTCCTGCATGTTTTTTCTTTTATACTGCAAGAACAATACAGTATGAGCACGAAAAAGCTACTAGATCTGAAATGCATTGTTGAAATATGGAAATATTAGAGCACAAAAATGTGGAAATCGCAAACTGTGGCTTTTATATTGCTTTTTTTTTTGGGTTGCCTTTGAGGGAAATTTCCTGACTATTTCTACAACGGTTAACATCAATATATTTTTTTTACATTGCAGAACACTAATGACGTAAACGCGTAAGTGAGACTTGAGAGCTTTTAATGCTTCTAAAACCCGTTGCATCTCAATATGCTGTTTTTGAGAGACGTATTGTTATTCAATTAAATATGACGTATTTTGTGTTTTTGCCTCACTATCAGTAATTAGTGGCTATGAGCAGAGAAATGTACGGCCCCTATGCCTTGAGCTGTTTGTAATGTCAGTCCCTTTATTATCATACACTGTGTAATTGCTTATTTTCCGTTGCCATTTGCCATCTTCCAGTGTGTGCAGTTGTTATTTCTGAAATGTTTTGCTTGTCTACTTAATTGAGCTGTTGAACAGCAATAAGTATATATATTAATATATATATATATTAAGAAATGAATGCTTTTTATTCAGTAAAGAGGCATTACATTGATCAAAAGTGACAGTAAATACTAAAGCTTTAAATTATAAATAAATTTATAATGTTACAAAAGATTTCTATTTCAAATAAATGCTATTCTGTTCATCAAAGAATCCTGAAAACAACAACAATATGAAGCAGCAGAACAGTTTTCAACATCTCAACATTTCATTTCTGAAGGATCATGTGACTGTAATGTAGGCCTAATGATGCTGAAAATTCAGCTTTGCATCACATGAATACATTTCATTTGAAAATATATCCAATAAATAGATTCACAATGTTATTGTTTTTACTGTATTTGTAATCAAATAAACAAAGCCTTAATTGGTGAGCATAAGGCACTTCTTCCAAAAAACGTTTAAATGTCTTACGATCCATCTTTTGAATTGTAGTGTAGATATAACATAGACTTCCAACAACATTTTTGGGCATGGATCATGCTAGTACTATGCTATTCTTTGCAGTTATCTTGAGTATATTGCATGTACACACTGAAATACTTTACCATTTGTACCATGGGCTGATTTTCCTTTTCTATTTTTATTTTGAGTCGGATTTCGTTTTCCCACAATGTTCTTTCGTTTGTGTAATCGGCGTTGTGAAATAAATCTTCATTGAAAGGGTCATATAATATCTGGGAGAAAAACACAATCATATTTTATATTCAGGAAAAAGTAGCTGATGGAAAAGCCATTTATGTGTCTTTGTGGGAACGTAATGAGACTGAGTGAATGTAGCACTTTAATTTACTCCCAACAATTAGGTGAACGTCAGCCACTTACTGTAATTAAATAAGGCATTAAGATTCAGAGTTGTCGGGAAGCATCGAGTGGCATTCCCCGGCAGGACGGCCCACTGTCCTCTCGTGGCATTGCTTTCAGACGCCTAACCGCATTTACAGCGATCTGCTACAGGACCTGGGTGAAACCATGGCCCGTTGACTAGCAACGTGTAGGCATTTGTCTAATTCGGGCTTCTGTCTCCTGGGCTACAGCCTGTATAAAACCCTCTGTGCTTTCAAGGCCCCTCGAATGTTTTCGTAAACTTGGATGGAGACGAGTCGCATTGGAAGCAAACATCAGTAATGAGCTGGCACACAGACTCTCTGGTTAACCAGACTGTAATTTGGGGACTGAAAAGAACCTCTCATCACTATTGAGTATTTGTTTACCACAGTTTAACTCTAGTGTTTCTGCACAGAGACTCTCACTGAAATACGCTTTAACTGTTGCCGTTCTGATCTTTGTCATATTGGACGTGTTTTCTGTCATTGATTCTTTGAATTAAACGCACGTATTGTTACTTATGCCCTCGTATAGGCTCCGTTGTAAAACCTAGAGAGCCAAACCTACATAGCCAAATTTTAAGTGATTGATTTAGAACATTATACATAGTATGTACCATTTGTGCAAAAGGATGAATTAAAGTTGATCGAAAGTGCCAATTAACACATTTTATAATGTTACAATGTTTTTTTTTTTTTTTTCAAATAAGAATTCTGACCCAAAACTTAGCAACGAGTCAACATATATGATTTCCACAAAAATTAAGAATATCAATGTTGAACTGTTTTCAACATTGATAATAATAAGAAATGTTTCTTGAGCAGCAAATCAGCATATTAGAATGATTTCTGAAGGATCACGTGACACCGAAGACTGGAGACATGATGCTGGAAATTCAGCTTTGATCACAGGAATAAATTAAACTTTAAAATATTTTCAAATAGAAAGCAGACATTTTAAATTGTAGTAATATTGCACAATATTACTGTTATTACTGCATTTTTGATCAAATAAGTGCAGCCTTGGTGAGCATGAGAGACTACTTTCAAAAACAATAAAATCCTTCCAACCCCGAAAATGTTTAATGAACTTTTTTTCCCCTCTGCTTTGTCCGGATTTTTTTTTTCTTTTCTTAATTAACGTTATTAATAAGATACTTTTTTTGGCCAAATTTAAAGGCAACATTACATTTATCCTTCATAGAGTTTTTGCTTTTCACAATACTTGTGCTCTATGCATGATAAATACAATTGTACCCTAAAATTAGTTCAAAAGGGTATCTTAATAATGCTGCCTACCTGGGATGCCTTAAAACGCTCCCTGCGTACTTGGCTTACTAGATTTTGGAACAGAGCCATTGCATTTGTTCTGACTGAATTTGTAACATGATGGTAATATCAACAAAGAAGACTTATGGTGGTCTTATGGTGCATGTTTTCAACATTCGTTTTGTCTCTCGAAGCAGCTGTCAGCAGTAAAATTAAAGAACAATATGCTCTGGAAGCCTTTATTTACTTCATAATGAACTCCCTACATCACAATGCCAGTAAAGCCGACTGCAGTCTCGCCCATCACATCTCGCAATACTTCTGGGAAAAGGCTCGGAACAATGGAGAGATTCCTGTGCATATGAATCTCGTGTTTTGAAGTCGAAACAGAATAAGTAGGTGCTATAGATTCCTTGTGTTCTTCTTGGTTGAGGTTTTTACGAACGCCGGACTGCTAGAGCGATAATGATCGATGGCTTGAAGTGCGCAAAACAAAAATCAAGAGAAGAATGTTTCGCAACCTTCTTATTAAAAGCATACATTGAGGATCTGCTTATTTGAAGCATGCTTTCTATAGAACGAAGTTTTGAATTGATTTATGATGCATTCAAATCTCTTCAAACTAGGACGAGACTCCCACCTTGTTTTGATATAAACGTAAAAACTCTTCACTCGAAATCCCAGTCGTAGCATCAATATTCAAGCATTGTTCAAGTATTGTTTGTGCATTTACATGTCTTTTTCTGTTTCCTCTCACATTAATTGTAGCGCCGTTTACCCCGATCCAGACGAATCGTGTTTATTAATAAGATGCCTTGTTAATATTTAGACGTCGTGAGAATGTCGAGAGAGATCTCTTGTTGCCTTTGTCAGCAAAATGACAGTCCATGGAAAGCTCCGGGTTTTTCACGTTGCTTTCAAACCTCCCTAAGTGTGTCAAACTCCAGCGTTACTCTTTATTTTTCAGTGGAAAACAACTTCTTTGGAGATTCGCCTTTGGAGGTCTAATGCATATTTAACAGCAAGGAGGAACGTTTTAATAGACAGTGTCAACCTCGGTTGAGGGAGTCTTTCTGATTAATTTTACATAAGGCCTGGCCTTTATACTCCACTGAGTGGCTGTTATTTTCCCAAAGGATTCACTGATGTACCGAAACACCTTTACAACTAGTTTTGTGCTGGCAGTGAACACACGAGACAATGAAACAGGAGCCATGATGTCTAGTTTAGTAACTATAGCAGCCTGCCGAATGCCGTCAGAGGATGAGTCAACAGCCGCTCCAATCAGAAAAACAGTGTTGTTGACAACAGTTGTGGGGTTAATTCTTAATGACTGTTTTTCCCCTCTGAGCTTTAACATGCCTCGTGTTTGGAGTCTCAACTTCTCCAAAAATCGCTCTCGGCCCATTTGCGGCACGCTGATAATCGCTAATTGATTTCATTTAGGCCGCGTCCCGTTGTCAGGGAGGTTGAAGGCATCCGTTAACTGTCGGGTCTCAGGGAAATACTGTGCTGAACGCAAACAATCAAATGGAACGAACCATGTAATAGTGCTTAATTAGGATAGAAAAATATCCCAGTGTTTGTTTTAGATTTCCTGGATGGATAATAATTTCTGTGTTTTTTTTGCGTTTACAAAAAGGTCAATTTCCGTAATTCAGTCATGTTAATGATTTTGGATATTATGTAGGTACATGCAGTCAATGTCAGTTTGACGTTTTTGTTACTTTTGTACAATATACAATTGTGGTGCACTGTTTGATGTTCAATGTAAAATCTGTGACCTGAAAGCAAAACCAGCCGAGAAGCACTTGATTAACCAACATGAATTATTTAGTCCTAATGGCACATGGTGATTATGTTCTGGCTAGTGTGTTCTTGTATTCTGCTAATTATAAGTAATGCAATTAAAGGGATAGTTCTCCCAAAAATGAAAAGTTTATCATCACTTACTCACCCTCGTGTTGTTCCAAACCTGTAGGAGTTTCTTTCTTCTTTTGAACACAAAAGAAGATATTTTGAAGAATGTTGGTGACCAGACAGTTGAAGGTAGCCATTGACTTCCATAGTATTTTTTTCCTACTATGGAAGTCAATGGCTACCTTCAACTGTCTGGACACCAACATTCTTCAAAATATCTTCTTTTGTGATCTACAGAAGAAACTCAAACAGGTTTGGAACAGCATGAGGGTGAGTAAATGATTTGTGGGTGAACTATCCCTTTAAATGAGAGAATAAGCATAAACTCTTAGTGCTTGGGTCCAGGTTCCACTGTTGCTTATTTTAAAATGCAAGATTCATTTAGATTCACAAGAATCTCTCAATTGTTCTTGTGCTTTTCCCCCAAAGTACTGCAAGAATTTTTTTGTTGAATTCCAAATACTTCAGTTCCAAACCGCTCAAGATGTTCGACACAGCGCTATAGCATTATCCTTAAGTGCAGTGGACATGGCCTAAAGACCTTTCAAATCTGTGAGATGACAAAGTGTTTCTTTTGTGGTTTCAAAACACTTGTAACAGAAGACGAGAACTGGATACTATAGAATCAAACCCGGCATGTAAAGAGCCGCTGCATTGCTCCTCGAGCGGATATCCGATACGTGCAGGTGTGCGCGATGGCTTCTGTAAGCGAGTGATTGCTGTGGTCAGATTACCATGCCAGTTAGAGAGGGCTATTTTGTCCTTTAAAGCTAATGTTTGTATTTCCACGTGTTCTGCACGCTGCTCACACTCACGCGACAGCTTCGGTAACTAGCCCTGACGTGTTTGCTGGTACGAATGGCAGGCACATGATGTCATTTGATCCCTTTTTCACTTTTTATTTTTTTGTATGTTTGAGCATTTCTCTGCATTTTCATGGTCTTGTTTACATCAGCTAACTCAAATTTGAATGTTTAAAACCGTAATCACAAAATGCATACGTGTTTTTTTCCAGTTAGCCGTTTGGGATGCTGCTTTCGGAGCCAGGTTGGAGACAGACAGTTTGACTCCCAGCTTCTTCGCTTATTGTTTACATATCAGAAATGTACATTTTTAAGGGGAAATAAAGCATTACAAGGGCCTTTTGGAAAACACTCCATTTCTCCTGCGGTGAGCTGCGGAGCCACAGTTGGAAAAGGAAGCCAAGGTTGAGGAAGAACGCCAATGCAGCGCGTCCAGTTTTCCTGTTTTCCTCATTCCGGGCATTTTTACGTTCTGTTTTCCCTTATAGCCCTTATGCGTATCATGTTATAAATGTTTTAAAGTAATGTTCTGGCTTATGGAAATTTTGCATTCCTGTCGAGGTTAAATCAATACGCCGGGCCGGTTTTGGCTGTGGCGAACAGGTAAAGCCTTGTTAAATGCAGTTGCTGGAATCACTTCATTACGGCACAATCAAAACAGCCAAGTAGTCGACGTCCACTTATCTGAACATTTCATATTTTTTACCCTTGAAAGCGCCCGATGCTGCAGACTGCAGAAAGCGGGTCGTGTGGACCGCCTGATAAATGTAGCAATATTAGAGCATGAAGAAGGATTTTTTTGTTTGTTTTCTTTTTGAAAGAAATAGTTGCTTTGGATTGTTAGTCTGTTTCCACAGTATTTTCTTTCTGCGATATTCTTCCTAATCCTATGCTTTGCCAGTTCCTCCAAAACAGCAAATAAGAAATGAAAGAGGCACTTTAACAGACTTGTACGTCAAAATGTGCCAGTGTCCGCAGGCGAACGAGTGTTTCTGATGTAAAGGTTGGAGTTGAATACAACTTTGGTGTTATTGATTGGTATTTTTTGATGCATCAGAATTAACATTGTGTTTAGTCCTCCAAAACTTACATTTTGTATGACCACAATGCCAAATTTGTGCCAATGGAGCCTAAATATACACAAACACATGTGGAATATTGAATATATACAGTGGTCATTTTAATTTAGTTTTTGAATATATTTTAAACAAAGTTGAGGCATGTTAAATAACATTCCTCACCATTTGTAATGTAATTAAATTAGTGACATTTATCCTGTGACTTTTTTTATGTGAAAAAGGTCTCAAAAGGTCTCAAATCAAGCTGTACGACATGGATCATTAGGTTTTGTCCATGCCAGCTCATCTTTTCATGTAAATTGTCATGCAAAAATGTTAATTTGTAAAGAAAATGCTCTCAGATTTTTGTATTATTATTACTATTTGAAATATATATTTGTAAAGTACTGTTCTCTGAATCCGAAATGTCTTTATTATTACTTCTCTTCATTGCTGAGGTGGTCTGAAAGGCGTCTCGAGCTCATGGTATGATGAGGGGGCCATTCATTATCGGAGCTGTTTGTCTGGATTCCAGCTCCATAATCCTCCTCTTTAAATACACTTACATCAACCATTGGCTCCGTCCCTCGTACACAATCCGCCGCCTATGAATTCTGTATTTTCATGTATATTTCCATCAGCGACGGCTTCAAACGGTGATATATCAGAGGCGCTGGGTTGGCTGGCTATGATTTAAAGATGGTTTGTGGCCACTCTGATGGTTTGTTGACTGGGTTTCCACGTTACAGAAGTCGGGTCTCTTCGTGTTATGGGACTATTTATTGTTTCCCACTTTTAATGTTATGTTTGGCTGACTGAGACTCCATGGTTAAGTGTTTGATTATTTTCTAAGAAGCTCCCTCCAAGTTTGTATGAGACATCAATGCCGCTCTTTGTCATGTAGAGAAGCATGTTGGATATACGGTGTGTGGCACAGGAGCTCCATGGGAGAAGTGGCACTTTTTTTGTATTTATTTTTTACTACGGAACATCAACAAATGTCGTCCGTGGCGTTTTGTCGAGCAGATTCTGAGATTGAGCTAGTTAAATTGAAAAGAAATTTGTTCATTTCAAATGAAATGCATTTTTATGTTAGGCTGAATTTCTTTTAAAAAGTACAAAAGGGAATCCAGCAACACTTGTGGTAAGGGGAACTTTAATAGTTTCTAATTAGTAAAATGTTTCACTTTTTATATATCGTCTGCTTCCATGCACCTGGTAAAGTCATGCCAGATCGAACCTCACTATGAAGTTCTTTTATAGAAGTAAATGCTTCGACAATGTATTCAACGCATTTTTCTGGTTGCATGGAAATGAATGCAGTCGAAATTCATCCTCGAGACTATACAATTCATCCTGTGTGATCTAAAAAAAAAAAAGTAGTATTTAGTTTGAGATCACTATAAAACAGTTCTTTCGTTGTAAAGTTTTTTTCAGGGTAAATTATTATGAGCACAAAAATTTTTAGTTTTAAAAATTGCATTGGAAAATGCACACGATTTTGAAAAAGTTTTTTGTTTAACTTTAATTACATCAGCACTAAACAAAACCTGATGATCATGATTTAAGATGTTCCAAAGAGCGGATCAATGTCAAGTAAAATTTGTCACCTAGAAATAGGGTGCAATTTAAAATATTTCATTGTACACCGTAACGTTTCTTTGTTGGTAAAGTCAAGATTTGGTCTCAGACTTTGAGGGAAAGCATAACAAAAAAGCAGCATGATTATAATTTGTTCTCATTTCTCTGTTTGCTTTGAGCAGCTCCAGCAGAATTGAACTTCTGCATCACTTTGTCTCATATCACATTACAGCCTCGTCCTCTGAGGAATCAAGGCTGATTTTTCTTCACCATTCAGCCTGTAATATATCTAATTAGGTTTCCTTTACTTGTTCATGTCCTTTTTTTTTTTTTCTGACACATCGTCCGTTATCATTGATTTTGGTCTCTTGAAGCAGTCCGTTCTTGAACGGGTAATTATAGTTTTTAAGACAGATTATCGCACGCATTACGTTTGTGACAAACTCACGTTAAGGAAATGCACATGTTCTGAGAGATGCAGTGATTTGGTCCTATAACGCGTCACACATGGCGTAAATTATTTCAAGCCTTCTGCTGCCAATACGCCCGTATAAAAACGCGTCCGGCTGATAGACGTCCTTGATGTTGAAGCCAAGATAATGCTAACTCCCCCCTCCCCCTCACAAAATTAAGTTTTGATGATATAAAACAATGCAGATATGAAAGCAAAAACCATAAACCACTCAAAGAGATCATTTCATTTGTCAGTCAGTGCATATTACATCAGACTGCTAGATGCCTTTTAATTTTAGAATTTTCTTGACTTGAAAATTAGTGATTTTAATTTCTCTTTAATAAAAAAAAGCCCTAAGCCTGGCTGTAGATATTGCATTTCATGAACGTTTAGCTTTCTTTTGAATAAGCTGGACGTCTCTGACTGCTCTCTCTCTCTCTGAGGTTTGGTTACCCAGGTCTCGTTTCGTCCATTAATGTTGTTTTTCTAGCGTAAACGAGAGATGTGATTATCAATTAGCTGAATGAAGCCGCTCAATCCAGGCCAGGACATCAGCGCTCGCTGTAAATGAGAAGCACATGTCACCTCTGAGCCGAACAACACGCTGCTAATTGATTAGCGACGCTCTACGAAATTCGCCAAAAGCTTGTTTAACATCTGTACGTGTTGCATGTGACGGCCGTTTGTCACCTGAAGGAGTTTGAGCGTTCCTACTCCTAAAATGATCTTTGTGTTTGTGTAAACGTGGAAATGTGACGGGATGTTTGTGCTTCTGCAATGCTCTCTCGTTTTTCAGGGTCATGCTGGGCGCTACATTGAATTGTGACTGTTAATGTGATTTTAATAATCATTGTAGGACGTTTTTCAGCTGCCTATTATCTAGACCACCACTGCGCAAAGGCAAGCATCATCGCTATTCATGTATCCTACTTTAAGTTAAAGGGTTAATTCCAATCCTGAACCCTATTAACCCTGTTTAACTATTTACCCTATCCCTAACCAAAAATAAAATGCCATTATGAATGTAAAATGTAATTAATAAAGTCAGTCGTTAATCAGAATTATTATCCTGATTTGTAAACGTCAGTCCTGTTTATTTTAAAAGTCTTTATAAATAAGATGCTTTCTACTTTGAGAGATTTATTTGCTTATAGGGAATCAAGAAATTATTATTTTTGTTTTTGTTTTGCTAGAGCAACAAACTTTTATAGACCCCTTCTGCAATCCCCATTGATTTGACATTTTATTTAATTTTGCATGTTTGAAAAAGCCTAAACTAAGCTGAACACAAATAAAGAGAAGAATTGGTAACACATTACAATAATGTTCATTGGTTAACATTAGTTATTGTATTAACTAACATGAACTAACAATGAGCAAAACATTTGTTACAGTATTAGTTAATCTTTGTTAATGGAAATCCAGCTGTTCATTGTTTGTTCATGTCAGTTTACAGTGCATTAACCAATGTTAACAAATACAACCATTGATTTTAATAATGTATTAGTAAATGTTGAAATTAACATTAACTAAGATTAACAAATGCTGGAGAAGTGCAGTTCATTCTTAGTTCATGTTAACTAAGGTAGTTAACTAATGTTAACTGATGAACCTTATTGTAAAGTGTTGCTGAAAAATGTAAGCATTTGCATGTTTAAGTGCTTTTTAGCTTATGTCAAGATATTATTTTTTCCATTTTGATGCTGGAACAACAAATACTGTATGTATGTTTGTGCTTTAAATCAATGCAAGACAGTTGAAATAGATGTTTCCAGGTTATGAAAGGTTTATAAAGTTTCTAGAAGGTATTTGTACCTACTGTAATCATTTTTCTTTTATTATTATTGTTAGTACGCTATAATATAAAGCCGTATATTCGGTTGTGCTTTTCGGAGCGTTCAAGGTCTTAACGCTCCTCTGCGGCCTCGTGTTTTTGGAGACGCCACCTATAACGCCTTTCTGTGTGCCGACAGTGATGACAAAACCATGTAGCTCACGCTGTCTGGCTCCAACTCAATATCATGCCTCCATATGTTTGTCTAGAAAGGCCTCCGATTACGTCGACATGAGACACTTGATGAGGAAAATACTGTAAGTACATTCTGTGATTGCTTTGTCAACAGTGTTTTGTATTTTTATTTCCATACGTACTGTGCGATAAGATCAGGATTTGTTTGGATTTTACATGTTAGTATATTTTGAATAGCTGAGGTATTCAAATAGGTTTTGCATAGATTGATTTTTTACATGTGGTTTTTTTTGTGTGCTGTATAATGCTGGACTCAATTTTCACCCCCGGTTTTGCTCTCACATTATGTGAGGACCAAAAAAAAATGTTGATATACCCCTTCTGCAGTGCATATTAAAAGCTCCATTCAATTGGCATTTTATTTCCTTTTGCATGTTTGAAAAAGCCTAAACTAAGCTGAACACAAATAAAGAGCGTTTGCATGTTTTCATTCATAAGGATTAATATAAGCTCCCTTGTTAACCAGGTTTGTGCATTTATCAATTACCATTAACCCCCACAAATCCTACACATAATATCCAGCCATCCCATTTTTGAGCTGAAGTTTTCCACATCTTGTTCTAATGTACCTCTGTAAATTGAAACAGAGCGAATGTTTATACATCCAGAAGGGTTTTTCTCTTTCTTCGGTCTCATCCCCCCCCCCCCCCCCCCCCCACAAAAGTTTTTTTTAAGTTACACAAACATGTCAGCAACTTAGCATGCACGCAAACGTAAACACGGCGACTTTTAACGTTCCCGAAGCATCGTGCGCGTGCGCCATTGGTTATCGACCCGCTCGCGGAGCTTGACTCCTGTGTGACCCGACGCTGAACCACAGTGAAATGAAAATAATTTTTCACAGCACTCACCCCAGAAAAAGTTCTGCTGACATGGAGTCACCGAGCTGAAAAGACTGTTAGACGCCATAGCCACACGTCGGCTCTCTCCTCTTCTGGAGGTCGTGGTGACCCTCGAAGTCCTAAACTGGGAGCACAAATCATATCAATGCATCTGAAGGGGAAAACACACAGCTACAAACAAACTAAACCAGTCCGCACGGTCCCCTGCAGTCTGCAGCCGAGGAGAGCGTTCAGGCACAGATATCAACGCATATACGAGTGTGGTTAGAGCATACTTACTGACTTGTTGGGTCTCTGTGACTGGGGTTGACCCACTCCGATTAACCATTTACGCCCCAGTGGCTCCCTCCTATCGTCCTGGGGAAATCTCGTGCACCGCACTTGTGGTTCTGTGGTTGTTTGTGAGGGGAATGAGACATTCTCACAATCCAAAAACGTGTAAGCTTTAAAACACACTTTTTCCCCCCTCCTGATGGGCTGTTACTGGAGAGGCTGGGTCATGTGTTTGGTGACATCAGAGGAGTGAAGAGGGCTCAGCCCTCTTGTCAGTGGTCCTGCGTTTCCTACTCTCATCCAGCGGGATGCAACCTCAGCTCCTGTGAATCCGAAAGGAAGGGGCTGGGATTTTCAGCACTTCTTCACTCTTTTAACTCCTTTTCTGTAGTGCATTTTGTCAAATAAAGCTCCGTTTGAATTGGCATTTTGCATGTAGATGCACAGATAAAGAGGAAAATTAAAGGGTTTGCATGTTTAAGTGCTTTTTAGCTCAGTGGGATGCAAGAAATAAAATGATTTTTCCATTTTGATGCCAGCTGTCTAGTGCCAGTTTGTGCTTTATATCAATTTCAACTCCTCTTGTGTGGTTTTGAAGCGTTTCTTTCTTTGTCGGTCTCTACGTTGCTGTCACGTTCTCACAAATCTTCCTGTACATTTCTGTATTTATTATTTCTCTGTCCTGCATTCTTCCCGCATGGGTGGTGTTTAGTCTCCAGGTGTGTCTCTGCATAAGTTGCATAATCGTCTCTTTGAGAAATGACAGTCTGGAAGGGGAACCTGCGTTCACTCTTGGATCACGTCTGCCTCTCGTAACGACTGCATTAGCAGCCGTGATTCATCCGTCTGTTTTGCGCGCCTCGCAGGTTTGGATTTTGGCACGCGGTCAGCGCTCTGCACGGAGTATGCGGCTCAGGTGTTTGTGTAAGCGTGGAAAAAAAAATGTGGCGAGATATTTGTGCTTCTGCAGTGCTCTCGCTCTCTCTCCATGTTTTGGGGTCATGTTAGGTGCTACGTTGAATCTTGAGTGTGTTCAAAATTACACTTCCTAGTATCTAGACCAACAACTAAGTTGAAGGAGGGACTGAGCTCTTGCTACTGACCAGAATATTCCTCGAGGGTGGACCAGTAAGTAGGCACCTAGCAACCACTCATAACAGCCTAAAGCATTCAGAACAGCCTAGAAGCTGGTGGCACGTTTGGCTGGACTGCTGTGTTATGAAATGGTGGTGCGTATGAAAATAATGAAAATCGCAGCTCAGAGGATGTGGTGTGGTTATAACAGGAAATGGTTCGCCCACAGCAGGCCATTCCCTAAACGTCTTCTCCGGAGGGGGCGTCTGAGAACAAGGGTGATGAGGGACAACAAATGTAAGCGCAATCTGTGCTTTTATTGCAATTAGTAAGTCAACCCAACACATTTTTATTTAATTTCAGTTCAAAATCCAGTGCTTGTATAGTGTTGCATCGTACATATTAAAATGTTATTGTATGATAACGAGGCTCATTATAGAGTGGACCAGATTCTCAATCTTCAGTGCCTTTTATTGATTTCCTGACACAATTAAAACAACACTATTACCGCCAACATGATGGGACGTTTGTGTATATTACCTAATGATAATTAAAGTGCCCCTATTATGCTTTTTCGTATATTACCTTTCATGTAGTGGGTAATATAGCTGTTTGTGAATGTAAGAGGTGTGCTTTTAAAAGTCAAAATACACGATAAATAGCAAGTGCTGTCTAGATGGCGCAGGCTGATAGGTCATTAACTCAATTTGTAGTGATTACATCGTTATCTACTGGACCCTCCACCTCCCTCAGCTCCACCTGTATGGATCTGCTTCGGGGTTTTTTTCATGTCTATTACATGTGCGGCAGCGGCAGCATGTCTTACATGCTCACAGCAATGTCTGTGAATGTTTTGGCAGTAACAAGTCTCGGTACTTGCTCTGCAGCAGCAACTGTGTAACAGACTATTCCACCAAGACCAAATACAATAACATTGCCAAATCCATTACCATGCCAATCTCTCAGGGAGTTTTCATGACAGAAATGAGTTATTGACTACTAATAGACAGAAGCTATTCTGAACTGCCTGAAATCAGTCGTCAGTAATTCCAGCCTTACTTTCTGCAACGGACCTACGTAGGTTTGTTACAAATTTACATAATTCCAGCAAATTATCTTGATTGGCCGCCCCGTGAACAACGTCTACAGTGTGAGAAAAGAGGCGATGCTACAATGTATAATATGAGAAAAGTGTTTTTTGACATTGTCCTAGACCTCCAAAAGAAAATTAGGAACCTTTAATTTATATAGCGTTATAACCATTTATATATTTATATATTATATATTTCAAAGCAGCTTTACAACAGGAAATTAAAGTAACAGGGATTGTTTTGGCTTTACAGCAGATCTAGAATAAAGTTATTGTCCAGCTAAAGTTAGTTTTGATTGACTCACTTCCATTGCAAAGATCATTAGTTGTTAACTTAGGGGCCGCTTACACGACACCGTTTTAACTGAAAAAAGAAGACTTTTAATCTGTGAAAACGGTGACGGCGTGCACATGCATATTACGCATTTAGTGTATAGGTATGCGCGTTTGAATATATATGTGTGCGCAGGCGCGTAGTCTTTCTTTACAAAGGGATGTCGCCAAATGACTTGTCTAGCCTGCGTAATACAGCATTTCTAGTCGCTTCCGCGGGCCAATGGAAGAACTTCTTGATCTAGAAAGGTTGCCGCTCACTGTCTTTTAGCTGTATTCAGCACGCGTGTGAACAAGGCACACATTGCGATCAGTTATGTGATTTGTGTAGTTCCTTTAGTGACTCAGATGCTAAAACAACACAGACAGCATGTGCAAATAAATGCTAGCGGGGAGCGCAATTCATTCTTGGTAAATGTATTCCCGTTCTTTTTTCTCCACCTCAGATTTTAGTGATTTTTCACACTTGAAGATCACGAGAAACTCCTGACTGCACATTCTGCTAATTATAGACTGTATTTTCATTTCAAATGAGTTTCTGCTGTCTCTGAACACGTCAGCGTCGCGGCGAATATCTGCTCTTTGTCGGGCGAGCCCTGGTGGTCTTCTTGCGAGCATGGTTTCACTGTGGTCCGTGTGTGTGTGTGTGTGTGTGTGTGTGCCCCTCTAAGGCCCGGCTTTAGCTTGGCCCGCTTCAGTACGGACCACACAGGCATAAACCGGGCATTAGACGCTAGAACATTATTCCTGGCTGCCGGAGGAAGTGCGCACTAATGCTTGCAGGAGACATTACACCCTGCACGTTTCACACGTTCATAAATTAGAGCTGTTATGAGTTTACCGTTGAAAGCCATGCTCTATTGCTTTAAACAACATTAGAGGTTACGTTTGTTAGTTTAAATTCAATCATTGCCTTCAATTGGGCTTGTCCTGGAGGGCATGAAATTGTAAATTGGGAACTGTCGTTCATTGTGAATACAGTTGTGCATCGTCCCGCTCACTAGTGTTGACATGCATGCCCCCCCCCCCCTCCCCCAACTTAAACTTATTTTACATCAAAATCTTTTTTTTCCCCGTCACAAGTTGAATCTCCAAAATGTATAATATTGTTCTTTGCATTTCTCCTCTGCTATAACTTGCTTCCTAATCTAGTTGTCTAATAAACCTTGCATTGTATATTACGATAATTGTTGATGAAATGCTTTTG
The DNA here is from genome assembly GCA_030578255.1 of Tiaroga cobitis. NCBI lineage: Eukaryota > Metazoa > Chordata > Actinopteri > Cypriniformes > Leuciscidae > Tiaroga > Tiaroga cobitis. The sequence continues at coordinate 39,112,040 of CM060607.1, read as the reverse complement.
GTCCTCTTTTTTTAAATCGCGTTTAAGATGATAAATGTAAATAATATACCTTTTTTTTTTTAAAGTCAGACAGGTTAAAACAGACTCTTGATTTGAAACTTAAATATGAAATTTAAGATGGATCTTTAAGAAGCTTAGATGTGACTATAATAAATGAATTTCCTTGTATTATTAGCAATTAATGCAAATATTTTATTTAATAATATATTTAATAATCAAATATTTTGTTAATGCAAATGTTTTTTTTTTTATTATTTTATTTTTCACATTGAAATTTGATTGCATTCAGTGTGGTTATGACATGTGGTTTTCCATTCTCTTTTAACCCTGGTTACATCATCAGAAAAGACATTTCTGGGAGGGAATTTTTATTTTTTTATTTATTCACTCACTCACTCACTCACTCACTCACTCACTCACTCACTCACTCACTCACTCACTCACTCACTCACTCACTCACTCACTCACTCACTCACTCACTCACTCACTCACTCCTTCATTCACTCGCTCATTCACTCGCTCATTCAATAGTTCACTCGCTCACTCCTTCATTCACTCACTCATTCACTAGTTCACTCGCTCACTCATTCATTCACTCGTTCACTTGTTTCCTTGTTGACTTAGTCGTTCAGTCGTTCACTCACTCACTCGTTCACTTGTTCACTCAATCGTTCACTCACTCACTCACTCACTCACTCCTTCATTTACTCTCACTCGTTCACTAGTTCACTCACTCACTCATTTGTTCATTTATTTTTTAAATAACATGCACTGATATATTGTGCACAATAGGATAAGGAATTAAAATAATATAAAGAGTGATCATGTCTGTAATGTTTTTTTCATCTTTTCTTTTTTGCAACCCAAGCAGATTGTTTTTTTAGTGCACAGGCGTCTTTTACAGTCTCACAAAATATAATTTATAATCATTTCTAGGACCTTTTTTGCGAGTGTTGACGGCCAAATTGACCCGGTGATGCGAAACACTGTAGAATTGATGCTGGCAAAGGTCAGGACGAGTTGAACCACAGCTGTGATCTGCACTGCTGTTTACGCATTCAGCACACATTGCAGAACTCTGGGATATGACAAGATCACGCTTGGCAGGGCTCGCCAACCCCAGTGGCTTTCGCTTGCGGCATGGGCACATCGTGAGAATGGCAATTAAAGGAGAAGAACCTGTTATTTCTGACAATTATCACAAGTCTGGGACTGGCACTTTTGAGTGCTGAGTGACGTTTGAAGAGGCTTCAACGGCCCGTGACTCATCACTGTCACACATGCATGACGTCGCATGTGGCGTAATGTCACAATGTCATTTAAACCTTTATTTGAGAACTAGTCATTTGTTTAGTTTAAGGGTAGAAAAGGTTGACTAATGACACTTGTTGATTGGAGAGCTTATCTTTAACTCATTTCAAGCAACAATCTATCAAATATAATAGTCTTTTTTTCTCTTTTAACCCTGATAAAGGCATGTGTGTCAAAGCATATATCAAAGTTTAATATAAATCTCCATCGGGAATTGTTGCTGGTTGAGTGTCTCCAACTGTTTTGCTGCTGTTTGATAGAAAAGTAGCTCCAGAATAATACTGTCATGTATTTATGATAAATGCAGTATCTGCAATTGAGACTGAAGCATACGTGGGCTTCATTTGTACTGTTTAGGACCTTAACTTAAGTGTTTAAGATTTTAATTTAAGATAGACCCTCTTATTCTGGTGCTGTGATCAGATTCTCTTTCACTGTAAAAAGTGGTCAGTTGACTTAACTTAAAAAAATTGAGGAAACCCGTTGCCTTACATTTATTAAGTAAATAAACTTCAAGCTCAATTGAAAAAAAAGTGAAATTGTCAAGTTCACATAACTTATTTTTTTTTCAATTAAGCATTAAGTTTATGTACATTAAACACTTTTTACACTGTACACAGTTGTGGCTCATAGACAAAACAGCCTTTAAACTCTCTTTATTAATGTGCTTTTGTTACTCTTCTTTCACTGTAAAATCCATAAAATGCTGCATTTTGGTGAATTGAGTTTTTTAGAGCTTCAAAAATTGTAGAGAATGTGAAAAAAGTATACCATCTAGATTGCATTTGTATTTATTTATTCTTTAATTCATGCTTTTATTCATTTGTCTGTTTTTGTGCAGCTTCAAGCTGTTTATTGCAATTTGTGTCAAGCATGCATTTAGTTTATACATCTTTTGAAAATCTTACCATACTTCGAATTAACGTCATTCTTAATTCTAAAACCACTTTTTTTCATTCATTTCATTCATTGATCTTAGAGACAAATGCATGTTTAACACAAACACAATGTTTTTGATGTCTAATGAGCTTCCCAGTGTTTTCTCCGCTCAGTTGTGGTAATGAGCTTAAAAAGGATGAAGGGAAATGATGCAAATCACATCAGCCTCAAAAATATTTAAGAAAGCATTACAGTGCTCATGTTGTTTATATGAGTTAGATCACTAGCTTTGCTGTTGTAGTGCTTATTTCAGTTTATGATAAACAGTTTCTTCATAGCTATCTGAAATGACCAAGCGTTTCTTTGTTGTCCAATATCTTGGCGTTGAAGAACAACAGATGTAGTGAGTCAGTTAAACGGATTTCCTGGATATTAAAAAAAAGTTTAATTTCTAAAGAAAAAGTCCTTCAGTTTTGCTTTTGTTTCATCATCATTTTGATTTCAACAGACTCCTTGTGAAGTTTGACGGCAGTTTGTGTAGTCTAATATCAAGAATCTGGTTTATTTTCCTCTCCTCTATTAATAGATGTTTGTGTTACTTTGACACCTCTGCTGTGATTTCTTGGAACTGTTTTAACCCCGGTGGCTTGTGTGTTTTGTCTTTGTAAAGCGTGATGACATTATTGCAGTGTTTTCCCCGTGTGGTCCTGTAAGGTCATGAAACACAGCCGCAAATAGAGATTGGTCACAGTAGAAGAGTGAGAGAAATGTTTCATCTCAAGCATTTTCTCAAATCAGACTTGACAGAGAGAAGCTCTCCGGATTAGACTACAGTGCACAACATTCTGTTCCTATCTTCTGGTTAGATGTTCCTCAGTTTGACATCCAATTCATACATTCATGCTGGAAGGCTACATGAAACACTGTTTGTGACACATTTTACCTCCGTAATGACTATTTATGAAGAAAATAAAACGAGATAAAAAAGAGTTTTTATTTTGTTATTTTATTTCAGTTTATTTTTAATTTATTTCAGTTTATTTTATTTTTTAATTCAGTTTATTTAATTTAATTTTGTTTTGTTTTATTTTATTATGTTTTTATTTTATTTCCTTTCAATTTATTTCAGTTTATTTTATTTTTTAAATTCAGTTAGTTTGTGTTTTATTTTATTATTTTATTTTATTTTATTTTATTTTATTTTATTTTTTATTTTATTTTATTTTATTTTATTTTATTTTATTTTATTTTATTTTATTTTATTTTATTTTATTTTATTTTATTTTTCATTTCATTTCATTTCATTAGTTCAGTTCAGTTCTATGCAGTGATGAATCATTTCATTTATTTCATTTATTTCATTTATTTCATTTATTTCATTTATTTCATTTATTTCATTTATTTCATTTATTTCATTTCTTCATTTCAGTTTCAGTTCAGTTAATTTCATTTTTCATTTCATTTAATTTTTCATTTAATTTCATTTTTCATTTAATTTCATTTTTCATTTCATTTCATTTCATTATTTAATTTCATTATTTCACTTCATTATTTCATTTTATTTCATTTCATTATTTTTGTTCAGTTTGATTTGAGTTCATTTGAGTTCATTTGAGTTCATTTGAGTTGAGTTGAGTTGTTGTTGAGTTGAGTTGAGTTGAGTTGAGTTGAGTTGAGTTGAGTTGAGTTGAGTTGAGTTGAGTTGAGTTGAGTTCAGTTAAGTTAATTTAATTTTTCATTTCATTTCATTTTTTATTTCATTATTTCATTTCATTATTTCACTTCATTATTTCATTTTATTTCATTTCATTATTTTTGTTCAGTTTGATTTGAGTTCATTTGCGTTCATTTGCGTTCATTTGAGTTCAGTTGAGTTGTTGAGTTGAGGAGTTGAGTTGAGTTGAGTTGAGTTGAGTTGAGTTGAGTTGAGTTCAGTTGAGTTGAGTTGAGTTGAGTTGAGTTCAGTTGAGTTCAGTTGAGTTCAGTTGAGTTCAGTTGAGTTCAGTTGAGTTCAGTTGAGTTCAGTTGAGTTCAGTTGAGTTCAGTTGAGTTCAGTTGAGTTCAGTTGAGTTCAGTTCAGTTCAGTTGAGTTCAGTTCAGTTCAGTTCAGTTCAGTTCAGTTCAGTTCAGTTCCATGCACTGATTAATCATTTCATTTCATCGTTTCAATTCAGTACTATGCACTGATGAATAATTTACAGTTCAGGTCAATTTTGATTTCATGTTGACTTTAAACAGATATAGCCATTAGAGCCGTAAACGCAAGACTTTAAATAAACTTAGACGTACTTTCCGATTTGAAGTAAAATTCTGTCCTTATTATGATCTTTTCCTTCAAACTCTGGTCATAAGAGTTCACTGCTTCAGGCGAATCACAATTGTCTTCCAGTAAGAAGAAAAACCCTCCCAACCCGTTATTTACCGAGCCCATGTGCTGTTGGTAAAGCGAGTTTTGCTTTATGAGGTTTCGAGACGTTGCTCTGAATGTGCGCTCTTGAGTTCAGTAGATCTGCTCTATTTGCCGTGTCTCTACCAGTGGTTTGAGCTAATACGACACAGAGGCTTGTGTTAACATGTGGTAGTGTTCAGAGGGACCACACTTCAGTGTAATTCAGGTCTCCCTTCCTCTTACAGCGGGGTCTGGGAGTACTTCAAGGTTTTTGGCAGGTCTCTCATCATTTTCAGAGACTGTGTTTCTGGCAGCTCTTCCTCATGTGTGATGCCAAAAAATGAGAGTGGATAGTGGGTTTGCAGATAGTGGGTAAACGCTGGACAAGCAGGTACCATCACTGATATGATGTCGATGGGCTTTTTGGAGATTTTTTTAATATTAAGCTTAGGCCGACTTTTGTATTTCCGTTGTTTTAATATATAGACTATATATCTATAGTGTGTGTTTATATAAAAAATCAAAATCAGTGATTTCCACTAATATTTACAACAAGATCTGCGTTTCCATGGGGTTAAATAAAATATTTTTGTTATAAGAGACAATTAAAACAACTGTGTGCATCAAAACCACTTGTTTCCTGGTAAAAAAAAATGAAGTTGATTTTCAAAGGTCAACAAATCGGCGACAGCTGAATTTAATATTTTTGACAAGCCAAACATATCAGTTTCTGAATGACGTAATTTATTTAAGCCATAAATTAACCTAAGTTAAAAAAGTATAGTGAATTACACAAAAAGCATTTAGAACACCTTCAGCACAAATTATAATTATTATAATCATATATATATATATATATATATATATATATATATATATATATATATATATATATATATATATATATATATATAAAACATATATTTAAACAGTATAGAGCTATTATTTTCCGATGTCTTTTTCTACTGCAAGTTGTTATTATTATTAATTTATTAAATAATTTATATAATAATGGTTCTAAGTGCTGTTCTTTTTTAAAGTAATAAAACAGCTTTTACTGCTGATTTTCCTTGTAATATTTAGGATTGCATTTCCGTGCATTAGTATAAATTCTGTAAAAAATATAAAATAATAAAAAATAATAGGCAAAATGTTGTATCTGATCAAATTTCTTCATCAGTGTATCTGCACTCGCAGTATTTGTAACAGACGCAACGGCCAAACTGCCCAGTGTGACTTTGGTCAGAATCTGGGCAGGCAGGGTGTGTAAATTCATGACTTTCCTCACTAGTCATATTTGCATATTGTGAGTGGTTAGCAGAATTCAAATCAGCGGTGCAACTGGTCATCGCTCAGGCCAAAATTCAATATGAATTGTATTCAAACAAGCATTTAAATGACATGAAACACCACGCCACTGTTAAGACTGAACATTAACAACAGTGACAAGATAAATAATCTTCACAACAGAACAAACAGCTAAATGCACAATGGAAGTCATTGTATGTTTCTCACTGTGATGTTTCCAAACATACTTACGAAATACATTGATGTTATGATTAAGGTACTCAGGAACTAGAATAAATATGGCTGCACATGATACTCGGTTATTTAAACATGTATCGAGTGTCAAAAGACAAAAAGACGAGTGTATTTGATTTGGAATAATGGAGGTATTTTTAATGGACACGGAGTGAATGTTTGGGACTGTAGGGAGTGTTGCTGGCAGACACTAATGGTTTCCAGTCTCTTTACTGATTTCTAGATGTGTGGAATTAATCGCATGGAAGCTGTCAAGTCATGTCAAAGTACTTTAATTTACATAGCGCTTTTTACAATACATATTGTTTCAAAACAGCTTTACAGGAAAATAATGCAATAAAGTTTGTTTCTAGAAGAAAATAGCATCACAGTCCAGCTTAAGTAAGTTCAGTGATGGTTCTTTTTTGTTGTAAAAAGTTATTAATTTAGTTAATTTTTATATATATATATATATATATATATATATATATAGCGGCTCTGGAGAAAATCGTGATGTCATCGTCCAGCTCAGTTCAGTTCTCATATAATGGTGTAAATACATGCAGATCAATAATATTGTTGAATATTAAATTAAATGTCACCCTCATGGACACGTGTTCAGGAAAGGATGGACGTTCAAGAATGTGTTTAATTGAAGAAGGCTTATTTAGGACGAATGTTCAAACTTGTGAAGCACTAAACACACGAGCGGAGGACTCTTTCTTCTGCATATCTGATGGGTTGATGTTTTTTACATCACTGTTATGTCTGGACTGATGTCTTGTTTGAGTTTAGTATGATGTTTTATGGAAACATTTGCTCTTTTGTCTTGATATCACCTCTGTATTCTGCTCCTGCCAGTGAGGTGTTCCTGTTTTCCTGAGCGTTAGATCTCTAATCACTGTTTTTATGAGCATATTGAGTCCTGCGTGCGTGGCATGACTTACAAGAACTCAGCCCTCTTGCCTCCTCAAAAAGACAGTTCCCATTTCAGTTCATATCCAATGATATCCAGTTTTATCAGATTTATCAGATGCATGCTTGGGGTTATTTGGCTGTGTGACCGATAGAGTTGTTATTCATGTCTCAGTGGGGTGTATCTCATTGTCTTATCGAGCATTGAGTTCTGTTGATGTAATGAAGACGTTTGCACATTATACAGCTAAACTGCCAATATGAATTAGATTTGTACATTTTTGAAGAAATTGCATCTGGTGTCTGACCATGCAAACGTTATACTCAGTGTTCTGGCTGGTTTTCAGGGCATTGCTATGCAGTTGATTGGTTTTAGTTATTTCCATAATTTGGAAAATAACTGTTAACTGTTTTAGATATATAACACACACATCAAATATATATATTAGGGCTGTGTATCACCAACAATGTCACGATACGCGCATCGCCAGGAGTTCATGACGATGTATCGTTGTATCGATATTCTGAGCACAGCCCTAATATATATATATATATATATATATATATATATATATATATATGAGGGCTGCAACTAACGATTATTTTGATAATCGATTAATCGGGCGATTATTTTTCCGATTAATCGGATAAAAATTTCAATTTGATTTTTTGTTTATTATAACTAAATAAAACCCTAAATCAGGGTTGTGGCGAGCAGGACGAGGCCGAGGGACGTGAGAGATGCGAGACCGGTGCGTCTCACAGGTGTCGTTCATTATCACTCACGCCACCGGCCTCTCACGTCCCTCAGCCTCGTCCTGCTCGCCACAAGGGTATTTATGTGTAAAAGTGTACTTTAAAAAGTGCAAAAGCCACACATTGCGTTTTACTAATATCAATACTTGCTTTGTTTTTAATGATAATTGCTGATGGAAAGTTGACAACCATGATTAATGTAAGATTAATTAAAAATTATATCCAACATGTGTTTTAACGCAATTTTTGTTAAAACAAATTTACACAGACATGTTGTTCAGATGTGAAGATATAAACTAAAAACATCTCAAATATATAATTAATTTAATTTTTATTTAAAATTAATTGAATTATAAGGATAATTGATAAAATAAATATAGAAAGACTGAAAACAAGCGTGTGAACGTAATTAAAACTTAGTAGACAAATGCTATAAAAAGAACTGAATGGAGGTACGCAGCAAGCTAACAGGCTTGATTAAAAGGACAGGAAAAATGATGCATTAGTGCACAAGCATCTTTTACTGCTGCTGTTATTAACTGCCTTAATATTTAGTGCTTCACTTTGTAAACACTGTTTTAATTTAACCTATTTCTGCGGTAGCCCTATTTTAATCCATCACTTATGTTGCGAGCGAACTGATTGCGCAACCTGATGCTCGAGACAAAATACAGACATCCCAAGTCTCGCGGAAGTTCCGTAAGTCACCCGCATATTGACAGCAGCTCCCTGATGCCCGCAAATTAGTTCAAACTCCCGGAATCTAGAGCGCGCAAGCAAGAGCGCGCATGCGAGACAGAAGAAACTGTGCTCCAAACATAGACTGTAAAAAAGATCTCGGTCTCTGCGCGCACGGCAGATCGGCGAAGGGAGAGAGACCTTGCGTGTGTCTCATGCAAGGGGGTAATCCATCCGCCGGAAACTGAAGCATCCTCTGGGGGCCGCCATTGTAGCTGGCTATCACCTACTGTTAGCATCCCATTCATTTTGGCGTCACTTTGACAGTGAATAACTTTACATCTGAGTCCAAAGACTCAATTTGTCCATTATTTATTTCTTAAGAAACGGGACAATGGATAAAAGGCTCCATTACTTTGTATCTTACGTTATGGTCCCGTAGAAGCCGTTTTTGTAAAAATAGGCTAACGATTGCGTCATAACCACGGAAGGCTCTGTCGCACAGTAGAGAAATTACCGTATAGACAGAAGTAGAAGCTCGTAGGCAATCGTTTACTGTCTATGAGGCAATCGGGTGGACATGGAGGCATAAAGTCAAGGGAGAAGCCCATAGATAGAGAGTTCATAAAAGCAACGGGACAAAATATTTCAACAACAGATTTGTTTCAGATTTCAATTCAGATTTGTCTCGGCACAGCTACTAGAAGGTCAGAACGGTTGCTCACGTGACATCTACGTCGTCAAGCTCAGTTTGAGCCTGCGCAGTGCGCTTGGCTATCAGGAAGTGAGTGCTTTTATGGGCTTCAACTTTCTCCGTTGAAATCTATGGGGTCGCTGTGTCCATTTCTTTTACTGTCTATGGTCTCATGAAGCGCAGCGCATCATGATTGGCCTGTTTCAACCAATCACCAGTAAACGCTTCCCGTGACGTAAGCAGACCAACTAATCGAAAATGACATTCGTGGACAACTATTTTAATAATCGATTTTAACCGATTAAATCGATTAGTTGTTGGCGCTCTCACGCAGAAACTCCAAATATGCCCCGCAGAAGTAGATAACACACGTCATTCCACGAAATCCCTATGGGCGTCATACTATCACTGTAGCTGAATAAACAGAAGATTGAAATGCTTTGATTCATTAAATGTTGTCTTTTGTTGGACAAGAGATTCATAAATGCTTCTCATGTTTGGAAAAGATGTTTGACTCGTGTTGCTTTTTCAAATGCACGTTATAAGCGATTCAAACGCAGTGCTTTCAGATGGAGCAGCATACTGATCACAGAGCCGTACGTCACTGACAAGCTGCACATATAAAATAATCGCAGCCATTGAGATTTGAAATGGTTCTCGGTAATCATCTTAACCCACAGTTCGGCATGCACTAAGTGCACCTCGGTTCATCTTAATCATGACGACTCATCTCTATAATATGGTTTATTGGAAATAACGCGTAAAACAGACAGACAAAGTTCTGCTAATGCATTTTTTTGTCGATGGATACACATTCCCAATACATTACAACAGCAATGATAAAAAAAAATTAAAAAACGTGAACAAAACGTCTTTGTAAACTTTGTTCAATGCGAGTGCCGTATGATCTATGAGCAGTCATTTACATTGTAATCAGAATCACCCGGGTGTTGATAGCGTACGAGCGCAGATGAGAACTGAACTATTTGTGTTTGAACTAAACTTATTTAAGTCTTGCCAATATAAACATTTAAGAGCCAGAACAGAAGAACTTGCGAATGAGAACTTGCACGCGCTGTGAGAAGATTGCGTGTGTGCACTTTAACAGACAAATTCACAAAAATTATGTCATCATGCCCATTTTGGTGTATATCCTAGTCGAGGCGTGTGTATCAGTATCAGTGTTGGATCCGTGCATTATATCTTAAAGTGACAGCAGGCTAATATTCCTGCTGCCTGTGTTTGTAATGATAGTCAAACAACAAAAGACAAGGAAAACACTCACTGCTCTAGATTGAATAGCTTTTGTAACTTTAATATGGATTCATCTTTAATTTATACTGTCAAATATGCAATGTTATTTCACAATTTATGTAACAGAAAACGTCTCGGTTACGTATGGTAACCCTCGTTCCCTGAGTAGGGAACGGAGACGTCTCGTCGGAGGAGTTTCCAACGAATTGGGATCGCGCTAGGGAGACCAATTGCCTTCGAGTGAATTAAAACGAGCCAATAAATATTGGCATGCGGGATTTGCATTCCGCGTCCCGCCTGTCAATGCGGGTATAAAGCGGAAGCGAGCGCACACACATTTGCTTTACGCTGAGGAGCCGGACGGTGTCCAGTCCTCCGCGAAGGTACAGCAAGCATGGCGACGGGACGAGACGTCTCCGTTCCCTACTCAGGGAACGAGGGTTACCATACGTAACCGAGACGTTCCCTTTCGTATGGGAACTCCTACGTCTCGTCGGAGGAGTTTCCAACGAATTGGGATCCCAAATAAAACGCCATGGTGCTGGCCCCTTCCAGCGCCCAGCTGAGCTCCCCGCCAAGCAGTTTCATCTTTAGGGCGGGGGGTAGCTAGGAAGAAATCACACTGCTGTTCCGCAAGACCCGCTCAGAGGATTTGGATAACACTGGGGAAACGTGCCCATGTGGGAACGTTGCGGAGCCCCCGGCCAGCCTGAAGGGAGGCACTGAATACACATATGAACTAGCCCGTAGGGTAGTACAACATATGGGAGTCCTCGAGGTAGTCCCAGCCCGTAGGGTGGGGAGCATACTCAGCAAGGACGACAGAGTGAGTCTGTCGAGGGGAAGACACGGGGCTAGCCCGTAGGGTAGCAGGAACGTGGAAAATGACCACGAGGAAGTCATCGTGAAGGTCACCCAGTCTACTAGCAACTTCTTAAGAGAGGTAATAGACCTAGCATCAGGCGGTCCGCCACGCCTGATGCCGAGGGGTGATGGAGGAGCTCAGAAGGTTAGCCGTTTGTTGGGGAACCAAGGAGCAAAAAGGCGCACGGATCCAGCTCATAAGGCGGAATGGCGCAGCAAGCCGACAGAACCTATTTCCTCGCGCCACTGACCGTAGCGAGTAAACGGGAGGAAACCGGTTCAACACGTAAGCTATAAAATCTGGCAAACGTGTTAGGTGTCGCCCAGCCCGCAGCTCTGCAGATATCTGTCAGCGAGGCGCCTTGCGCCAATGCCCAGGAGGAAGCAACACTCCTAGTGGAGTGAGCCGTCAACCTGGGAGGGCAAGGCATGTCCTGGGATTCATAAGCCCGGACGATAGCATCCACTAGCCAGTGGGCTAACCTCTGCTTGGAGACAGCCTTCCCCTTCTGCTGGCCTCTGTAACAGACGAAGAGCTGCTCTGAGGTCCTGAAGCTTTGCGTTCTGTCCACATAACGTAGAGTACGTACGGGACAGAGAAAAGCCAGGGCTGGGTCTGCCTCCTCCACGGGCAGCGCTTGCAGGTTCACTACCTGATCTGCAAATGGAGTGGTAGGAACCTTGGGCACATATCCGAACCGGGGTCTCAGAACCACGTGAGAAAGGCCCGGTCCGAACTCTAGGCACGATTCGTTGACCGAAAAAGCCTGCAGATCCCCGACCCTCTTGAAGGAAGCTAGAGCCAATAGAAGAGCAGTCTTTTCAGACAAAACTTTTAACTCTATGTCATTTAAGGGCTCAAATGGGGGCCTTTGAAGCGCTCTCAGCACGAGGGCTAAGTCCCAAGAGGGTACAGGGTGCAAATTACGAGGAGGATTTAACCTCCTAGCACCCTTAAGGAATCTGATGATCAGGTCGTGCTTCCCTAACGACTTCACGTCGATCATATCATGATGGGCAGCTATTGCGGCCACATATACTTTGAGGGTGGAGGGAGACAGCCTTCGCTCCAACCAGTCTTGTAAAAAGGAAAGCACGACACTGATCGGGCAAGTTCGGGGGTCTTCCCGGCGGGAAGAGCACCAAACGACGAACAGGTTCCACTTCAACGCATAGAGGCGCCTCGTAGAAGGGGCTCTAGCGGAAGCGATGGTATCTACCACGGCCTGTGGTAGGCCATCTAGAACCTCCGCGTCCCGTCCAGGGACCAGACATGAAGTCTCCACAGGTTTGGACGCGGGTGCCAAAGAGTGCCCCGTCTCTGAGAAAGCAGATCCTTCCTCAGAGGAATGGGCCAAGGAGGTGCTGTCGCAAGGAGCATGGGACACCAGGGATGTGAATGGCCCGAAGCGACCTCAGATGCTTCTGACTCCATAGGAGGAGATGGCGGGCGAGTCGCGACATACGACGGGAGCGTAGACCCCCTTGATGGTTGATGTACGCCACGGTCGCAGTGCTGTCCGTATGGACCAGTACATGCCTGTGCAGAAGCAGCCCCTTGAGGCGGCACAAGGCTAAGCGTACTGCTTGCAACTCTAGGCAATTGATGTGCCAATGCAGCTGAGGCCCCGTCCACAGACCTGAAACTGCATGCCCGTTGTACGTGGCCCCCCATCCGCTGGCAGAGGCATCCGTGAAAACCACAGCATGCCTGGACACCTGGACTAAGGGTACTCCGGCCCGTAGAAAGGCAGGGTCCGACCAAGGACTGAAGGTTTGGCGACAGTGCGGGGTAATGTTGACCCGGAACGTGCCGCTCTGCCACGCCCATCTCGGGACTCGATCGTGAAGCCAGCGCTGAAGCGGTCTCATATGCAACAGACCGCACTTGGGTGAAGAGGACACCCCTGTACCTGGGAGGCCGGCGGGCAAACTGAATTGCATAGCCGAACCGGATGGTGCGAATGAGCCACCTGGACGGTCTCGGAAGCGCTATCCAGGCTTCGAGAGACTGAACCAAAGAGCCCACTCGGACCACCGGCGTACCCGCGGGGGGCAGCGAGGTGGAAGGCAGGGACCCGCCCTCGGAGGCATTGTTGCGGCCGAAGGTGGGGTCTGTGTGTGTGGTGCAACACTTACCTGCTTCCACCGGGGGGCAAGCAGCAGGGAAGGCCCATCTTTCTCTGGGGCGTTCGATTGCTGACTGTCCCGAAGCGAAGGTAGGAGGGGAAACGAGGAGCGAGGCTGGGAGGCGTCGAGTCCTGGCTTCCGCGCCTTCTTGCCTGGCGACAGATGAAAGTGACGAGGCCGTAGCGGCGACACTGGCATCTGAGCGCTTTGGCCAGCGACAGACGAGAGCGACGAGGCCGTAGCGGCGTCACTGCCATCTGAGCGCTGGGGCGAGGAGAATGAGAGCAGCGCGGCAACGTGGCGGCGCACACTGTCATTCTCACCCTCTAGGAGGGGAAACGAGGAGTGAGGCCCGGGGGCGTCAAGTCCTGGCTTCCGCGCCTCCTTGGCCAGTGACAGACGAGAGTGACGAGGCCGTAGCGGCGTCACTGCCATCTGAGCGCTGGAAGAGGGGGAAAGGAGTGGCGAGGCATGGGAGCGTCACTCACTGCAGTCCGCACCTCTTGTGACCCAGAGATGGAAGAAATCGCTCTATTGAAAATGTGGGTACCACTGGACTCTGGGAGCCAGCAGCGGAACAGGAACTGAACAAATTCTCCACCCGGCCCTCCTCCGGGGGTGGGAGAGGCGAGGACACCATCTCCCTGAGAGCAACTTCCTCCAACCCTGTGTCACCCGTCTCAGGGCTGCTGAGACAGGCGCCGCCGTCCTCCTGCGAAAGCTAGACGTCACCATAAAGCTGGCTGACATCTTTTTCACAGGGGGCTGACACCCTTGGCGACAAACAGGCCGAGGAGAAACCAGGAGTGAGTCGACTTTTTTCATATCGGGTCAGCTCCTGGTCTCCTCAACCTGCTTCTGAACTGTGGAGAGCCGCTGGGCACAGTCCCCAACAGTGTCGCCGAAAACGGCAAACCCTGTGAGATAGGAGCACCGAAAAAGCGAACTTTGGCGATGTCTCGTACCCCACAAGGCCTAGCCGTGGGATGCTTCTGGACCACCAGTGTGGACATCGTCTGACCGAGGGCCAGTGCTATAACTTGCACAGCTCAACCCCGACTCAGAACTACCCTTGTGTAGTCAAAGCCACCCCAGCCACTAAGGGTAGTGAGAGAGGAAAAAAACTTTCTGCAGATTTTGGCATGTCTGGCTTGCCACAGCACCAACATGCTTCCATACTGCTAAAAGCCTTTTCACACGCATCCGGGCAGGCACAGGGGCGGGGCAAGGCGATTACGCGTTGCACTGCGCCCCCAGAGTAGCCCAGGAAGTGTGGCTGTCAAGTCTGAATCCGATTCAGCACGAGCACACACACCATTACAGCGGGAACTCAGCGTCATCATTTCCAGAGTGTAACAGCCCTCTCTCCGATGCAGCAATCGACATCTGATCCTCCCCTGGAGCCCTGAATGAAATAGCTGGTCCCTCATGAGAAGAACCAGAGATTCCACCCGAAAGCTGCCAGGCATGCAAAACAGTGAACGTGGCCATACCTGATGGCACACGGCACGCTGAGCGCTCAACCCCTCGAGAAAGGCAAGCGAACAACGTGCCGACGTGGTCATGCTCTCGTAAGAGAGCATAAACCACCCACGAACACAGTCTCAGCATGTTTGCGATGCGCTAGAGGAGTGAGTGTTCCGAGGAGGTGGTCTCGTCAGAGAACACTCACTGTAATCCTCTAATCACCAATGCTATTAGCCAAAATAGCCCTCCACCGTTGGCCACCAGAAGAGGAACTAGATCAGGGAACAGTCAAAAGCGCGCATCTAGAGCGCCAAATGACGCGCGCTGGGTTGCCGTGACAACCCGCGCTGTCAGCCGGCAGCTCGACGGCACAAGCCCTTACGAGAAAGGGGAGACGACCAACGCGCCGACGTGGTCAAGCTCTCACGAGAGAACATAAACCACCCACGAACGCAGTCTCATCATGCTTAAGCCCAGGCACGTGAAACAGTGATCGTGGCCGTCAAATGAGGACAGGAAACGACCGCATCCAGAAACACACGGGTGAAACGTCATCCTGAAAAGGACGCGATCTTCACCCGTGTTGCTCTTTTCACAGAAAACGCTCTCTTATTGTGCTGAAGCACACAGGGATAAACGCGGCAACACAGCAGGGAAACTGCAAGCCCGCTGTGCGCACTCAACCGAATACCAGCTGTGACAACAGCTCTTTGAAAAAACAGCAGATCGCGTGAAGCAGCAGCTGGTACCCGGGAGATCGCGAAGATCGCTGAAGCGCCGTCACACCAACACAGAGAGGTCTCGGAGAAAACAGCAGACTCGTTGAGCGTGAAGATAAATTATTAATCTTGAAGCTCATCCACTCAGAGGACACAACCGTTCGGCTCTGAAGCTAAAAGCAAATGTGTGTGCGCTCGCTTCCGCTTTATACCCGCATTGACAGGCGGGACGCGGAATGCAAATCCCGCATGCCAATATTTATTGGCTCGTTTTAATTCACTCGAAGGCAATTGGTCTCCCTAGCGTGATCCCAATTCGTTGGAAACTCCTCCGACGAGACGTAGGAGTTCCCATACGAAAGGGAACTAATGTTAGACCCACCTGAAAAAACAGAAAAGCACTGTTTATTTTTATCTTTGCTCTTTGTATTTATTTGTGCTGTTGCTTGTAGTTAGATTATTTGTTCATATTTTCTTTATTTTATTTTACAGTAGTCTGTTTTTCCCTAAACATAGGACATACTGAATCGTACCGAAACCATGACCCTAAAATTGTGATACAAACCAAACCGTGAGTAATTTGAACTGTTGTGTGTGTGTGTGTATATATATATATATATATATATATATACTGTCACGGGGTGAAGAATCACACGACAAGGAGAGCTCATGCAAAGTGCCCAAGAGTGGATTTATTTACAACATGAAGAAAGAAACAAAGAAAAACCCGGTGAAGTGTGTTGCCTCTTCCTTGTAGTGCAGCGAGTCTGGGCTGTGCTTCTTGGAGGCTGAGCTGTGCTCCTTGGAGGCTGAGCTGTGCTCCTTGGAGGCTGAGTGGTCAACTGCTGCTTTCTGGAGAAAGATAGAGAACAGGCATTAACGTTCTGTCTCGTGCAGACATCTCTCTCTCTTTGACAAAGTCCATGCGGCTTATGTAGCTGTTTGCTTGATGGAGCACGGCTGGGGCCGATCAGCCTGTGACGAGGGCATGCAGGTGTTCCTCGTCTGTTTCCAGGGCGACGCTGATGAACCCTCTGGGTGCTCGTCACACTCCCCCCCCCAAGCGTCGTCTTGGTCCTGTGGACGATTTGAGACAATAGGGGAGAAATAGTGGGTGGGTGGGGAATTACCCCTGACAGACCTGCAAAAGCTGCCCATATCCGAGAGAGGCCGTCAGCATTGGCGTTTGCGGCTCCCGCCCGATGGCGCACGACGAAGTGGAAATCCTGGAGCGCGAGGAACCATCGAGTTACCCTGGCATTGGTGTCCTTGGCTCGGACCATCCACTGAAGGGGAGCGTGATCCGTGACCAGTGTGAACTTTCGCCCGAGGAGGTAATACCGCAGCTCCAAGACGGCCCACTTGACAGCCAGGGCCTCCTTCTCCACAGCGGCGTAGTTCTTCTCGGCTGGGGTCAGCTTTCTGCTGATATACAAAACAGGGTGTTCCTCACCTTCCTTGATCTGTGACAGGACGGCTCCCAATCCTGTGTCGGATGCATCTGTCTGTAACAGGAAGGGGCAGCTAAAGTCCGGTGCTCGAAGTACCGGTTCTGAGGTGAGGGCCGTCTTAATGTTTTGGAACGCTTTCTCCTTTTCTGAAGTCCAGCGAACCTTTTCCGGCTGTCCCTTTCTAGTCAGGTCTGTCAGAGGGGCGGCTAAGGAGGAAAAGTTAGGGATGAAGCAGCGATAATACCCCGCCAACCCCAAGAATGCTCGTACCTGGGTCTTTGTTTCGGGTCTTGGGGCTGAGTGGATCACCTCTACCTTTTTCTCTTGCGGTCGGATGAGACCCCTACCGACCTGGAAACCCAGGTACTTTGCGTCGAAAAGCGCGAGGTGGCATTTTCGTGGGTTAGCGGTGAGCCCAGCCTTCCGGAGCTCTGACAGCACCCTCCGCAGACGGTCCAGATGATCTTCCCAGGTCTCGGAATGGACCACGACGTCATCGATGTAGGCGGCGGCGTAGGCCTGGTGGGGTCGTAGTAAGATGTCCATCATTCTCTGGAACGTGGCCGGTGCCCCGTGAAGGCCAAAGGGTAGGGTCCGGTACTGCCAGTGGCCACTAGGGGTGGAAAAAGCAGTTTTAGGTTTTGCACTTTCAGAGAGCGGTACCTGCCAGTAGCCCTTGGTAAGATCCAGTGTTGAGATGTACCGGGCCCTTCCCAACCGGTCCAGTAGCTCATCGACCCTAGGCATGGGGTAACCATCGAATTCAGAAACTTCGTTGAGGCGACGGAAGTCATTGCAAAAGCGGAGGCTGCCGTCAGGCTTCGGGACCATCACAATCGGGCTGGACCATGGGCTGCGTGAAGGTTCTATCACCTCTAACTTCAGCATTTGTTGTACTTCCTCCTCAATAGCCTGCCGACGGGCCTCAGGGACACGGTAGGGCCGCTGCCTGACGATGACTCCTGGAGGCGTGCGGATGTCGTGCTGCAGGACGGTGGTCTGCCCGGGAAGAGAAGAGAACACGTCAGAGAACTGATCAATTAGGTGTTGCAGCTCCCCCTTCTGGGCAGCCGAAAGATGGGGGTTGACGTCTACCACCACGGGGTCAGAGGTGGCGAGGGCAGCGAGCTGGTCTCTAGTCCCAACCCATTTTTTTAGGAGGTTGACGTGGTACAGCTGCTCGGCTCGTCTCCTTCCCGGCTGCCGCACACGGTAGGTAACCGGTCCAATTCTTTCAATCACCGTGTAGGGGCCCTGCCATGTGGCCAGGAATTTGCAGGCAGCGTTGGGGACTAGGACCATTACCCGATCTCCGGGCTGGAACTCTCGTGGTTGGGCGGCCCGGTTGTAGTGGCGCTGTTGGGCCTGCTGTGCTTTCACCATATGCTCCCTTACCAGTGGCATGACTCGATCGATCTTCTCCCTCATCTGTTTCACATGGTCCACCACGGAGCGATGGGCAGCAGGCTGTTGCTCCCAGGCTTCTTTTGCTACATCCAGGAGGCCGCGGGGTTGTCGGCCGAAAAGGAGCTCAAACGGGGTGAAGCCCGTTGAGGCCTGGGGAACTTCGCGGATTCCGAAAAGGACATAGGGTATCATGAGGTCCCAGTCGCGTTTGTCCTCCGCGACCACCCGTCTCAGCATCTGCTTTAGGGTCTGGTTAAACCGTTCCACCAAGCCATCAGTCTGGGGATGGTAGACGGTCGTCCTCAACTGTTTCACCCGCAGCAGGCTGCAAAGGCTAGCCATTAGCCGGGACATAAAGGGGGTACCCTGGTCAGTCAGGATCTCTGCTGGGATGCCGACTCGGCTGGAGAGCAGGAAGAGCTCCTGAGCGATGGCTTTGGCAGTGGCCTTTCTGAGGGGGACTGCTTCTGGATACCGGGTGGCGTAGTCGACGATCACCAGGATGTGTTCATGTCCCTGGGCAGACTTAGGCAGTGGCCCCACCAGGTCCATCCCGATGCGCTCGAAGGGCACCTCAATTATGGGCAGAGGAATCAACGGAGTGGGGGGTGGAGTCCGGGGTGACGTCACCTGACAGGTCGGGCAAGCCTGGCAGAAGCGCTTTACTTCGGCCTCCAAGCCTGGCCAGTGGAAACGGTCGCGGATCCGCTGAACGGTGTTAGCGGCCCCCAGATGTCCCGCCATGGGGTGCGAATGTGCGAGTTCGAGCACGGTCTCCGTCCTTGTGCGTGGCACGACTAACAATGCTTTCTCCTCTCCCCTTCGCTGAGCGACACAATAGAGCAGGCCATTCTGGACAATGAAGTGTGGGAAAGGATGGGGGCCAGGCTGAGCTTCTTTGCCCTCGATGACGCGGACTTGGGTCCAACAGTGTTTCAGCCTGTCATCCCCACGTTGTTCCTTGGCGAATGAGCCCCCTCGCGTCACCTGTTGGAACACATCATAAAAAGGGTTAGGATTTTGTGAGGGGGACTCACCGTCTCTTCCGCTGTCCGAGGCCAGGAGGACGGGGCGCTGACGAGGTTCCCGAGTCCGCCTCGGTCTTTGGCGGCTCCTTCTACGGCTGGCAGGCAGCGTCAAGGCGGCCAACAGGCGGTCAAACCCGGGCCAGTCTCTCCCAAGCAGAACGGGAACCGGCAGATCCTTCATCACTCCTACCTCCACCGGCCAGGTCCCGGGGCCAGCTGAGATGGTCACTCTGCGAGCTGGTACTTGTCGGGTATCCCCGTGGACACAGGTTATAGGGAGGAAGGCGGAAGACTCCGATCGGGAGGACAGAATGTTCGAGTGGACCAGGCTTACCGCACTGCCGGAATCCAGGATGGCCCGAACTGGCTTCCCGTTGATCCTGACGTCGGCTTCCGGGGCTCCAACTGGTAGATTGTTATGAACAATGCAGCCAGCGAGCCAAGTTCGGGCCGGAGGCGTAGAGGCCGCCGTTGGCATGGGCTCGTCCCGAGGTGAGGGAACTGCTGGCCTGTCTACTTGTCCCTGAGTGCTCTTTAGCGTGCGTTGCTCGAGGGTCAGCCTTCGAGGAAAGGGCGGCGCTCGCTCCCCAGCCTCTCGCTGTAGGGCAGCATCTGCCAATTCGATGGCTTCGACAAGTTCCAGGGTGGTGGTTGGGTTTCTCATCCCGACCGCCTGTCGGTGTGAACGGGGAAGAGCACGAAGTAGACGGTCGATGACAACGCGTTCCGCCACTTGACTGGCCGTTGGATCACCCTCCAGCAGCCAGTGCTGCGCGAACCGTGTGAGTTCAGCGGCCTGGGGACGGGCCGGTCGACGGGGCTTATACTCCCAATCAAAGAAGTATTGAGCAGCGCATACTGGAGATAAACCCAGGCGGGCAAGAATTTCCCGCTTTACCTCGTCGTAGCGCTGGGCGGTGGCGGTAGGGAGGGAAAAGTATGTGCGCTGCGCTTCACCAGTTAGGAGAGGGGCCAATACCTGCGCCCAATCCTCACGCTGCCAACCTTCAGTGGTGGCTGTGACTTCAAACATCTGTAGGTACGCTTCTATGTCATCATGGGGGGTCATCTTCGGTAACAACTTGGCGGCTTGAGTTCGGGGGTCTGGCAGTGGGACGCGTTGAGCGGCATGCATTGCTGCGAATCCCTTCTCGCTCTCATCCTGGCGGGTAGCGAGATGCTCAACTATTCGTTGCTGGCGGATGCTAACCTCGGTGAGCCGGTTGAGAATTTCCTCCATGTTGGGGTTGGATCACTCGCCTATGGCAGAACCGGGAAAAAAAAACTAAAAAAAAACAATGAGGCGTGCAAGAGCTCGTTTGTCTGTGATTTTTTTTTTTTTTCTTCACTCTCTTGCCCGCATTCTCCACCAAATGTCACGGGGTGAAGAATCACACGACAAGGAGAGCTCATGCAAAGTGCCCAAGAGTGGATTTATTTACAACATGAAGAAAGAAACAAAGAAAAACCCGGTGAAGTGTGTTGCCTCTTCCTTGTAGTGCAGCGAGTCTGGGCTGTGCTTCTTGGAGGCTGAGCTGTGCTCCTTGGAGGCTGAGCTGTGCTCCTTGGAGGCTGAGTGGTCAACTGCTGCTTTCTGGAGAAAGATAGAGAACAGGCATTAACGTTCTGTCTCGTGCAGACATCTCTCTCTCTTTGACAAAGTCCATGCGGCTTATGTAGCTGTTTGCTTGATGGAGCACGGCTGGGGCCGATCAGCCTGTGACGAGGGCATGCAGGTGTTCCTCGTCTGTTTCCAGGGCGACGCTGATGAACCCTCTGGGTGCTCGTCACAATACATACATATATATATATATATATATATATATGTATATATATATGTATATATATATATATATATATATATATATATATATATATATATATATATGTGTATATATATATATATATATATATATATATATATATATACAGTAACATTTATACACACACACAAATATATACACATATATATATATATATATATATATATATATATATATACAGTAACATTTATACACATACACAAATATATATATATATATATATATATATATACAGTAACATTTATACACACACACAAATATATACATATATATATATATATATATATATATATATATATACAGTAACATTTATACACATACACAAATATATATATATATATATATATATATATATATATATATATATATATATATACACTGAACAAAATGATAAACGCAACACTTTTGTTTTTGCCCCCATTTTTCATGAGCTGAACTCAGATGTAAGACTTTTTCTATGTACACAAAAGGCCTATTTCTCTCAAATATTGTTCACAATTCCGTCTAAATCTGTGTTAGTGAGCACTTCTCCTTTGCCGAGATAATCCATCCACCTCACAGGTGTGGCATATCAAAATGCTGATTAGACAGCATGATTATTGCACAGGTGTGCCTTTGGCTGGCCACAATAAAAGGCCACTCTAAAATGTGCACACATAGCACAATGCCACAGATGTCGCAAGTTTTGGGGGAGCGTGCAATTGGCATGCTGACTGCAGGAATGTCCACCAGAGCTGTTGCCCATGAATTGAATTTTCATTTCTCTACCATAAGCCGTCTCCAAAGGCGTTTCAGAGAATTTGGCAATACATCCAACCGGACTCACAACCGCAGACCACGTGTAACCACACCAGCCCAGGACCTCCACATCCAGCATCTTCACCTCCAAGATCGTCTGAGACCAGCCACCTGGACAGCTGCTGCAACAATCGGTTTGCATAACCAAAGAATTTCTGCACAAACTGTCAGAAACCATCTCAGGGAAGCTCATCTGCATGCTTGTCTTCCTCATTGGGGTCTCGACCTGACTGCAGTTCGTCGTCGCAACCGACTTAAGTGGGCAAATGCTCACATTCAATGGCATCTGACACTTTGGAGAGGTGTTCTCTTCACGGATAATTCCTGGTTTTCGCTGTACAGGGCAGATGGCAGACAGTGTGTATGGCGTCGTGTGGGTGAGCGGTTTGCTGATGTCAACGTTGTGGATCGAGTGACCCATGGTGGCGGTGGGGTTATGGTATGGGCAGGCGTATGTTATGGACAACGAACACAGGTGCATTTTATTGATGGCATTTTGAATGCACAGAGATACCGTGACGAGATCCTGAGGCCCATTGTTGTGCCATTCATCCACGACCATCACCTCATGTTGCAGCATAGTAATGCACGGCCCCATGTTGCAAGGATTTGAACACAATTCCTGGAAGCTGAAAACATTTCAGTTCTTGCATGGCCAGCATACTCACCGAACATGTCACCCATTGAGCATGTTTGGGATGCTCTGGATCGGCGTATACGACAGCCTGTTCCAGGTCCTGCCAATATCCAGCAACTTTGCACAGCCATTGAAGAGGAGTGGACCAACATTCCACAGGCCACAATCAACAACCTGATAAGCTCTATTTGAAGGAGATGTGTTGCACTGCATGAGGCTAATGGTGGTCACACCAGATACTGACTGGTTTTCGGACAAAGTTTTTCGGACCCCCCCGGACCCTCCCAATACAGTAAAACTGCACATTTTAGAGTGGCCTTTTATTGTGGCCAGCCTAAGCCACACCTGTGCAATAATCATGCTGTCTAATCAGCATCTTGATATGCCACACCTGTGAGGTGGATGGATTATTTCGGCAAAGGAGAAGTGCTCACTAAGACAGATTTAGACAGATTTGTGAAAAATATTTGAGAGAAATAGGCCTTTTGTGTACATAGAAAAAGTATTAGATCTTTGAGTTCAGCTCATGAAAAATGGAGGCAAAAACAAAAGTGTTGCGTTTATAAGTTTGTTCAGTGTGTGTGTGTGTGTATATATATATATATATATATATATATATATATATATATATATATATATATATATATATATATAAACAATTGTATGTACAATAAGAAAAGGAACATTTATTAATATAAATAAAATAGGCTCAGTTTATTATCTATGCTCAGATTTAATGTTGTCTTTTAAAAAGACAAGAACAAGCACAAAAACAAGTAGACCAGAGGGAAGTAACAAATAAACGTTCAGATTCATTGTAAATTAGAGAAGGTTCTGTATTTTTTAAGTGTTTTCTATTAGGAAACAAGCTTTTAAAGGAAAAATTGGACACCAGAGAGATTAATTTCATTAAAAATCAACCTTTGTAATCAATTGCAGCTCCAGAGAGGCAAAAACCACAAACCCTGATGGTAGAAGCGTGCTTTGGGAGATAATCCGACAGTTCAGTAACCATTGTGGGGGTAATGGGGAAGATTTACTCAGGAAGATCAGAGAAAACCACAAGCCCACTGAACTGGCCAAAGAAGCGTGCCGGCTTTCAGCAGCGAGACAGCATCTTTATTTCCAAAATTCTGCTTCTGCCTTATTACTGCAATTAGCCAATGTCTTTAGGGGCTTGAGGATTTGATTGGTTCTTTTCATCAGCGATGGACCAGCTTGTCATCATATGTGCTGAAACGTCTGTCTTGCATAACGGTAACAGAAGCATGGCTCACCAGGAATCATTTAATATGAAACACAAATTATTTAGGGAATAGGGATTAAAAAACTCTGATGGATGCATGCCAGACAATGTTCAATGGAGCTCATTTACCAAATAATGAAGTTAATGAAACCTTGAAATATCCAGCAACCGCAGGATTTAATCAGATTTTGGTAGTTTAATCTGGGTTGTGTTCTGTATGTGACTAAATATGTGCAAACAGTCCATTAAATTACTTTACATGTATAGTTCCAAACACTAAAATCTGATTGGATGAACCACTTCAAAGGCACTGCACAATAGCTTAATCTGAACAGCTCATCATTTGAATTCTATTATATGCACCCAACAGCTACAGACCAGTTAGATTTTTAAATATTACTATTTGATGATCCGTTAATCTAATGCTGTTTTTGCCAAAAATGGACCTTCATATGCTGGTCTTTTGGGCAGGAATATGTATTAAAACTAGCTGAAGTCAAGAGACAAGAGGTTAAAGAATAGTTCTAATAGTTTAAGTTCAGCAGACTGTCTTGAAGATTCCTCAATTCGAAAAATGTAATTAATTGAGCAAATCAGCGTATTCATGATTTCTGAAGTATCATGTGACACTGAAGACTGGAGTAATGATGTTGAAAATTCATCCCGCCATTTTGCTGTAATCATTCTGTGAAAATCTTCTTTCATAAAACGGGATAGATAATCAAAAGCGTATTTGTTAAAAAAATAATGAAAGGAAACAATTTTATTTAACTTTTGTTTAGTATTTTTAATTAGTTCACAAATTAAATTTTTATCAAGTACATATCAACCCCTCACCCTTCAACATTACAGACACAGTCACATGAAAAAAAAAAAAGAAAAAGACAAAGGGAAAATTAAAAACAGTGCATTCTAATGAGGACAGCAATGTCCAAGTGAACAAACAGATTGGTAAGCTATTAACTTATATACTTTTTTTCATTGCAAGTCATGTCAATTAACATTTAACATTGTTGTCTGAGAGGGCGAATTGATTAATGTTAATATAAATTCTATACCATGTATCTCTATTACAAAAAAAAAGAGAGAAAAAGTCAGCATTACATTCCAGACAAACTGATGGAATTGTTAACAGGGATGCAAACTAGTCACCATTCATTGAATATAGGACAGTTGTGTGATTTCATGTTGATCCGATGGGTTTTTGAAAACTTTTCTACTCCATAATTCAGTACAAAACATTGAACTTTAATAGTGATTTTATAATATCTAAATATAAATCCAAAAGCAAAACATATGAAAAGGAATATATTAGGGAGTGGTAATGGGAAATGAGACAAGCTTTTGGTTTTAGTGGTAATATTATGTCATTTTCATTTTAAAAGTGGTTGTTTTCCACCAGGTGGCAGAAATATTTGACTTAAAGGGATAGTTCACCCAAAAGAATGTTAGGTAACCAAACAGTTGATGGGTCCCATTGACTTTCACAGCAAATGCACAGTTGCGCCCCTGCATAAGAGGCTTCTTTCGAAAACTTTCTTTATTCAATATTACCAGACTCAATTCATTATGACTGTATGCTATACTGTACGTTACTGCTGCTTTGAGATCTTAACTAGAAGTACACTTGTAAAAAATAAGGGTTCCAAAAGGGGATTCCCTATAAGATCCTTTCAGTAAACCGTTCTTAAAAGAACCATTTTAACTTTTTAAAGTTCAAACTTTTTAAGTATAAATAACCTTGTGTGCAATGGAATGTTTCCATAGATGTTAAAGGTTCTTAATGGAGCTATAGATGTCAAAAAATAACTTTTTTTACAGTGTAATCTTGTCAGATTCTGTGTCCAAAAAATACTTGCATTGAGATTAATTATGATGTAATGGTGAAATGAATAAAGGATACAGATTTTTAGTGGTGTTTACCAAATCAAACATCACTATTACTATTGCTCTCTCTAATAGAATAGCGATTTGAACAAACCCCTAATGCTAAAGTGTTAAAGGGTTAGTTCACCCAAAAATGAAAATTAAGTCATTAATTACTCACCCCCATGCTGTACCAACCCCGTAAGGCCTTCGTTCGTCTTCGGAACACAAATGAAGATATTTATGATTAAATCTGAGAGGTGGATGACTGCTACATAGGCTCCCTAAGGGAATGACACCGGACGGCCCAGAAAGTCATTAAAGAAAATGTTTAAATATTCCATGTCACAACAGTGGCTCAACTATAAGTTTATCAAGCGACGAGAATACTTTTTGTGCGAAAAAACAAACAAAAATAACGACTTTATTCGACTATTCCTTTTCTTCCTTGTAGGCCTGAAACGAGACTTCAAGAGATTTCCACGCGAGAACTTAACTGAAGTAGTTGAAGGAGATCGCAATTCTCGCGCATGCGTCGTGGAAATCTCTTGAAGTCTCGTTTCAGGCCTACAAGGAAGAAAAGGAATAGTCGAATAAAGTCGTTATTTTTGTTTGATTTTTCGCACAAAAAGTATTCTCGTCGCTTGATAAACTTATATTTGAGCCACTGTTGTGACATGGAATATTTAAACATTTTCTTTAATGACTTTCTGGGCCGTCAAGTTTCATTCCCTTAGGGAGCCTATGTAGCAGTCATGAACCTCTCAGATTTAATCATAAATATCTTCATTTGTGTTCCGAAGATGAACGAAGGCCTTACGGGGTTGGTACAGCATGGGGGTGAGTAATTAATGACTTAATTTTCATTTTTGGGTGAACTAACCCTTTAAACTTTCACTCTTACAAATTAGTCCAGTTTTCTTTCAGTACAAATGCAGAAGCAGTTAATGGAACATCAGTAGTTGGTTTTTGACTCTTTTGATTGATTCCACTTTATAGTTCATAAGGTTCTCTCCGTTCCTCATGATTGGAAACTTCCCTGGCTGTTTTATGATATTATGGTTGTGAGAAGTCGTGAATTTACCTTTGACAAACCTTTCACTTTCTGCCCCCACACGGTCCTTAAAAGTGCTGAAGCATGCATGCGCTATTTACGTCTGCCGTATTCTCTGTGCGTTTTACTATCTGCGGTTTTTAGAAATTAGAAACAACCAAACATTGTTGCTATGGCCTAGAAAATAAATTTCAACCAGCTGTGCCATAGTATTTTTAGATATGGTTTTAGGCACAGAGGGACTTTTTTGGGGGGGGGGGTTGTGAAGATCAGCAATTTCACACAGTACCCTGAAGTTCCTGTTCGACATAATTACAGCTTACTATTCGGAGCTAATCTGAAGGAGTCTATATGGGCAAGAGATAAAAACATGTAGCAGATGCATCATGCAAAATAATTTCGTTTTCTCGGCTCCACTGGAAGGTACCAGGAATCGCTCAAAGTGCCCTTCATGCCTCATCCTCTGAACTGGCAAGGATTCTGCTTTTTGTCCGGATGAGACGCCTGTCCATGGCAGTTTGGAGTTGGCTTGGAGTGCCGATGAAATGTATGGGACATGTAATATGTTTGAGCCGTTAGAGCAGGGGAACAGAAGCCGTTTTGGTGGGGACTGTGATTGGAATGAATCATGTTGGCTAACTCGGTGTGGGCATCACACATATGGAAACACTCTGAGGACTCAGAAACTCAAGACCGGCAGACTTAGACAGAAGCTTTTATAAACAGGACTAAGCTGGTATTAGAGATGGTATCGGCTTTCTGCTGTTGTCATCTTGCGTAGACAGAGGGATATAATTAACTTTGGACTGATCGTGATTGTTGTACATGACTCCCTATCATTTTCATAAATTCAATATGCATTTTTAAAAAATGGCATTTAAAAGTAATTCTTCTGATACATTTATGGGAATAAGATTGCATTGACATACTGTAGCAATTGTTCCTTCTAAAGCTGAGAAAACTCACGAGAAAAACATGATCTGGGCTGCTATTCAGATATATTTAACTCTTATTGTAAGAATAAAACATGTCCAATTTTTTATTATAGAAGTGTTTCCCCTTTAAAAACACTTATCTACAGCACATTATCTTATTTACAATGCAATCATTTATTAGTTCCTTCCCTCTGGTCTGCTTGTTACTGCCTTTTTAAGAACAAAGTTAAATCAAAATTGACCTAATTGATTAAATATGACAGGTTTTCGGGAGCATTTATTTCTCAAAAAAGTAATTATAAATTAACACACACACACACACACACATATATACACACAGATGTCATCATTTAGTTTTCCTCATGTCATTCTAAACCCATGTGACATGAAATATGAAATAATGCATATAATCAAAGGGGTGAATAAATTAGATGTTTATTGACGTTTAAGATGTTAAACAATGTGAGTTATGTTAAGTGAATCTTTTTTTCTTTTCTTTTTTTTTGTAGATTTGTTGTCTTGTCATGTTTTTGTACCCAGCAATATATGGTATAGTGGTGTATGGATATCTTATGGTCATGCATATGTGTGTATTTCCATATGTATATTGTTTAACTTGTTCATATTACGTGTTCTGTATGTATTGCACCTTCAAGAATAAAAAAATAAATAAACCCACGTGACATTCTTACATGGAGCACGGAAGGAGTTTGAGATCGAATAATCTACTGGTCGCTCTTTGCAATTGAAGTGATTGGAGTTTTCAAGTCTCAAGCACCATAAAAGTGTCATAAAAGTAATCCATACAGCTTGTGTTCTGATATATCGAACTCTTCAGAAGTCATATGACAGCTTTGAGTGAGGACCAGACTGAAATCGAACCCATTATCATTTACAGTCTTCTCCTCTAATGGATTGTTAACTCTTTAAGATCATTAAATCAGTGAGCTGAATGGTCAGTTGATTCATTTATAAAGATCAGCTTCAAAAGAATGATTGGTTCACACATCTGAGAGCAAACTCTGAGCAATGTGATTTTACCTCAGTGGAAACTCATGTTGGAGACTCGCGTGCTGTGTGTGTTCTCCCTGACCCCATGTTTGTTAGTGAAAATCCAGTACTCAAATGAAATGGGATGTGACCCTGACGGTCCGTGAGCGGGACACAGCAGCAGGTGCTTTGGGGATCTGCGGCTTAGGATGTGGCTTTCGCTGGAGCGATTGTTCTAAACAAGAGAGACAGGTGGCCTATGGCACAGGAAGCTCGTATTGTGTTGTCGCTGTTTGACTTTGGACCGTTCCTCTCATCAATAACCCAGCGAGTCTCTTTGCTCTTTAGAACGACAGGCTGTTTGGAGTTTGTTGTCATTGTTGTGAGGCTTTTCCCATGTCATTGTCACAGTGATTTACATTAATATGTTCTTGTATTGTTATTAGAGGCGAGCTTTAATGCACATCACTATTGTACAATTGTTCTCGCTGGTTTGATTGAATACTGGACATTCGTGAAGCTTTGTTTCCAATTAATGCAAAATAATTTGATATGCTCATTCGTTACAGTGATTTTACTATGGTTAAGGGGTTTTGTTAGACTCACGGTGAAGCACAATAATCAGTCATGTGCTTCTTCAAATGGCTTATTGCATTTATGGCGACATTAATATAATGAAATAAACCATTGTTTTATAAACAATTTTAATTGTTCAGGTCATAGGAGGGAAAAAAAGAAGCAAAACATTAAATGGGCGCCGGGTCTTTATGGTTTTTGACGTTATTTTGATTACAGTAAAGTAAACTGAATTTAAACTGTTTCCCCTTGTGTCATTATCTGTGAAGGAGCTCATTCTCATGGTGATGATGATGTTCAAAGTATACATAATGGTAGTATTTATTTTAGTAAATTGTGTGTGTGTGTGTGTATATATATATATATATATATATATATATATATATATATATATTCTTTTTAGCATTTCAGTTTGCTAATTCATGGAACTTTGTCTTTGACATATTCATTCAAATTACTGCAATTATTATGGCACAAAGGATCTCTTGTGTATGCAATTTTCTGGCCATAGGAATTTTCAGTTTACTTACAAGTAAAGTCAAGTCACATTTATTTATATAGCACTTTTTACAATACAGATTGTTTCAAAGCAGTTTTACAGAGATAACAGGAAAATAATGCAACAAAGTTTGTTTCTGCTGTAGAGATGGAAGCATTTGAAATGCGAAATGGAGAGAATCTGTGAACTCCTTATAGATCTGAATTTACACAAATTGGTAAAAATGAGTTAGTCCGGGGATCTTACTGGCCTGATTGATGACCTGTGACAGTTTGCTGTTGTTTCTTCTCATTCTTTCATTCTTACCCTAAAATAATGCTAAATGTAAAAATCCTTTCAGCTTTTACTCATTCCTTCATTCTTACCATGATCTTACCAAAATCCTTTCAGTCAGTGATCAGTAAGCTTTGGTTGGCATACTGGTGTTGAAACTAATCCGTTTCTTGTAGAATTGAATTAATGTTTGGTTCAAGCTTTCTGTAAATGGCTTTGAATGACATCTATTGAATGAGGCTATTGGTATTTACTTATTCTCACACCAAATTATATTTATTCTTTAGAGAAATGCTAGTTTTCGCCAAGATGTCTCACAGACTACCGTGTCAAACAGATGTTTGCAGTATGTTTGGCTTTGCCGGGTGTGGTTGTGTTACTGCGTTTTTAAATTCACTTGTTAAAGCTCTAATGACCGCGGTGAACGCAGAAGCGCTGGGTTTGTCGCTGTAGCTGGGACGTTTTCGTGTGAAATCGTTTTAAATGGCCATTTTTTACATTTACGATCCACTCACTTACCTAAGCACATTCTTGAGATTTACAAGTTCAATTTTAAGCAACCCAAACTTCATAACAGGAAAATAGTTAAACAAGCAGCTAAACGTCTGCGAATTCCCCACGAGCTGGGCGGTTTTAAACAAGCACTCGAGAACGCTGCGCCAACAGAAGCTGTGGTTGTTTTTTAAGTCTTGTTTTTCTGTATTTCAAAATTACCAATTTCAACCATATCCTGTTATTGAAGCTGATTGATATGAGTAACACAAAGATTTCCTCTTCCTCACGGTGGGCAGAGCGCTCGTCATTCTCAACGCATGACTGGACACATTCGAACGCAACAGTCCACTGTGTCACCCTATTAGTGGGATTGTATTTTTGACATGGCGGTTGAGTGGGTGTGGCTCGAACCCTAATTTTACCATTTGCTGTGGCCTGTTGTTGGTGCAATTTTGCTTAAATAACGGTTTGGATTCAATGTGTTTTTTTTCTTTTTCTTTCTTTTTTTAAATTTTTTTTATAGCCTGAGCACCCTGCAGGCCGTCTTGCAGTTCTTGGCCGTTTTCCCTCACACAAAATGCACATCACATCTGAGACAGCTATGCCCAGATGCTCTAATGTAAATGTTGATTCACAACCAGCAGTCTGACCATCCGGAAAGAGCCAAGACATTGTGCGTGCCAAGAGCAAAATAGATCGCAGCTGAAGACTGGCATGTTGAGTTTGTCCAGGGCCTTCACTTGATTCACAGAGCAGGCATCAGTAACCCATCTGATGTCAAACGTGTCAAACGATCAGTAGCCCAGCTGTCAGAGCAGGAAAGACTGGGGTTGGCCGGATGAAGCTGTATATACTGGTAGTGATAGAAATGTGTCCACCGATAGACATTTTGCTAAACCGTTTATATACATCAAGTTACAGCTACACATTTCAACACTATTCACTGTCTGGTTTAGTGTTGTCAAAAAACTCGGTACTTCGGTACCAAGTCGGTACTAAAAAAATTAAACGGTTACGGGTACGGTCCCAGCTTTTCTAGGTACCGAGTATACCGGGTTAATCCGGTTCTTGATGCGCTGTCGGAAAGATGCAGAGGTGCGTACTCTTCATAAAAACACTCTGAGACACGGCGACCGGCGCTGCTAATGCGGTGGCTCTGAATCCACTTGTTGACAAGAAAGGAGGAAAGAGACACATATGGAAATATTTTTAATTAGGCTAATGTCACGTTGCCATAAAGGGCCGTTCACACGTTTATATAGCGCGTTTTTTTGCGCGTGCAAATTTCAAATGTAGGCGCGCGGCAAGCACGCTCATAATAGAAGAGACGTGCGAGCTCGTCTTTCCAGGCTCGCCGCTGTTCATGGTTGCATAGCGGAGACACGGGAAAGCAAGCGCTTGTGGAAAGGAGAAAGCGGTGCGATGCGCTCTCCATGATGACGAGGAAGTATCATAATTAATTGATTTCTAGCCCTTGCATTAGAAATCAGCTACAGGGTTCTCAAGCTTTGAAGACAGGCAAGAGTGACATTTTTGGATTAAATAAAAGTACAGTTAAGTCAAATAAAACATGTTTTATCTCCTGTATAGTTTGGTAACACTACAATAAGACACCATTCATTAATATTACTTAATGCAACAGCAACACATTGAGTGAACAATATATTTTTACAACATTAATTAATGTTTGTGAATGTTATTTAATACAAACACTTGATTGTTCATGTTTGTTCACTTCATTCATTGTGCATTAAATAATGTTAACAGATAAAACTTTTGATTTTAAAAATATATTAGTACATTTTTAAGTTAACCCCATGGAGAATAATTGCAGTATATAACTGTTGTTTATTGTTAGGTAATTTTATCTAATGTTATCTAACAAATAGAATCTTATTGTAAATTGTTTTTAATACTACAGTTTCCATCTTTGTAACCGTGATATACACTTTAATATGTGTAAATTTAATCTAAATTATGCTTTGGTACCGAAATTGGTACCGAGAACCGTGGATTTTCACTGGTATTGGTACCGAATACTGATATTTTGGTACCGTGACAACACTAGTCTGGTTTCTAGCTCTGCTCACTATGGACATTCATAAGGTCCATAACCAGCTTCATTAGGTGCACAAAAGTATAATTATTATAAAGTATGATTTTATTTTATGAGATATATATATATATATATATACATATATAAATCATAAAATAAAATCATATATATATATTTATATATATTTATATGCAGGCAGCTCTATGAAATGTATTATTATTATTATTATTTTACAGAACTACTTTTCAAGCATTTAAGCCATTAGATCAAAATGATTTTAAAGGCCCCCAAATCAAAATGTAAGTGTTTTAGATTTTAGTATGGAATATGAATATTTTAGCCTTAAGGTTATGAATAAGCTGGTGTGTTCCAAAACCAATGATAAAATTCACATTTAGGAGATATAACCATTCAAAACTTACAGTCTCTCACTTCCGCTAAAATGGATCACGGATTTTACGACATCACCACGGACTTCAGTTTCTCATCCCATCTTCTGTCCAATCAAATGCTCGCTAGAATCTAAAGCGTCCCACGACTCCCGCCCCCTATATGCCATAAATACCACCTGGCCAAACCGACCGTTGACGCGTCACGGAGCAATATGGGTTGGAGATGTGTGTTCTGTTGCTCAAATGCTTGGGTTTTATCCCGTTTTCCAACTGTACGTTGGTTAAGAATGAAATGGCTAGAATTTATTCACACCTACTATTGAATCCAACGCATAATCAGTGCTCGGATTCGCTTCCATGGGGCTGTCAAGTATGACTTGCAGTCTGTGAGGTAAACTAAACGCTATTGCCTATATGAAAAGGGGGAGGAGCCATTCAATATGTCTTGCCTTAGCTTCCTGTTTCAGTGGAAATTACGTCAACGCAATCCACAAAGCTGCGCGTTCCAAGCCACTTCAGTGGGACTTTAAGGTTTTATAAAACAAATTCAGTCATTGTGCCTAAACCTTTGACTGGTGGTGTTTTTTTTTTCAAATATATGTTTAATTTACAATGCAAGTAGGGCTGGGACAATGCGTCGACGTCATCGATGAAGTCGACGCAAAGAATATGTCGGCGCAAAATATGCGCGTCGATTCGTCAGACCCAAAACAAAGATGGCGGCGCCGGAGAGTAGTAGCTGACTGGATTGTTGACTATACTGCGCACATAACAAACATAGTGCGCGTACGGCAGAGAGGAGAGAGAGCGAGAGACACACGCAAGGTCTCTCGCTCTCTGCCGTGCGCGCGCTATGTATCTTATGCGCGCAGTATGTTCTGTCTCGCATGCGCGCTCTAGATTCTGGGAGATTTGAACTAATTTGCGGGCATCAGGGAGATGCTATCAATATCACGTGGTATGTCAAAAGCTAGCCAAAACTAAGCAAAATATAGTCTGAAAATTCATATGAGTTCTATATTATCAGAAAAAGAAGTATATAACACTAAACAACTTACTCTGAATTTGTATCCTCGGCGGGGTCAATTCGCTCTTCAAAATGCAGCCGTTCCTCGTCCGAGTTACAATCTTCCTCTGAGGAAAAGGTGAATTCTTCCTCGCTGTCCAAAATCATCTGAAGGGCTTCTTCACCGGAGTAGCGTGCCATCCTCAAAACGCGATGACTATCAGTGAATCTCATGAAGAATCTTTGTGTTTTTATGGCATTGATCGGGGGCGTGTGCGCGATCACCTGAACTATTTACATGTGAACAGCGCCGGGGGCGTGGCGGCCTCAACTCATTAAAAATAATGAGGGGAGAAAGAAAAAACTGGACCTCTCCTTGGTTTCAAACGGATTGCATAAACTGAGAATATTTGTTTTTTTTTATATAAATTACTTCATTTAAAAGAAGAGAATTCAAGCTTCATAAAGAAAAATCTCTCGTGCCTGTGTGACAAGTAATCGCGGAGTTACAGTTAATCTTAGGACGCGTTTCAGAATGGACTTCACTGACAGAGAGAACACAGAACTCGCATCATGTTTGTTTTTCTTTATTTGGTGAAAAGCACAACACTTTGTTTTTATTTTGAGTATCCACAAAAAAAGATACTTAACATGATCTAATGATGTATAACACTTATATGTAAGATCAAAATCAACCAAGTATTTTGAGTCTCTTTTGCACTGATAAGAAAAAAAGCGAGCAGATCACGCCGGCGTGATTGCCGACCCCAGAGGGTTAAACCAATGGTGTGAGTATCTGATATGGTATAGTATGCTATAGTATGGTTGGTATGTATACTATATGCTATAAGCATATATACTATATGCTATAATATTGTATGGACTATCTATTTGGCTCACCAATGGCAGAGTTTGGGAAACCAGTTTGAAACCATAATTATTTTTTTGCAAATCTGGTCACTCTTGTGGCACAGAAATTAGATGCTTTTCCTTTAATTCATACGTCATTATTTCCACTGAATTTCAAGGTAAAGTAACTGTTGTGATTTATACCAGACTCATATTGAGACTATTCTTTGGAATACTGTACTTCCCTCAGCGTTTCCTCACCTGATTTTAGGGTTGTATTGTTATTTTATAGTTGACTGCTGGTGAAACTCTCTTGTTCTTTTGTGTTTTGCATGTGGGCCGACAGCAAACATCATGAGCTCATGCTGTCTTATTGATGCCATCTTCAGACACATCTGTCATTGAGTTAGTGTGAGTGTGTCAGTGTCTCCTCAGTATTTACAGTAGTTTAGTCAGCAGTGCATTGGAATTATATTGCAAATGTTGGTTTACAGTGCAATTTTGACATCGCTGCTCCAGAATGTAAGCAAACAGATGAGATCCAGAGCTTTCACTGAGGTTGACATTTCCAATAGGTATGATTCTATTTGTTTAATTGGCATTGCACACAAAGAAGTTTAGCTTTTTGACATGTCGGAAAACAAACACATTACATGTGCTAGGAGCCAAAAATACTTACAGCCAACGGAAACTCATCATCACATGTGCTCTATGTGTGCTTAATAAGTTCGCTTATGAAAATTATTTTTTCTTCCAGTCATTCATTCACTCATTCATTCATTCTTTTTATTTATTATTATTATTATTATTTTTAAAAGTTAAAGGTACTCACTCACTCACTCACTCAGGATGGCATTTGTCAATGCAGCCAAAACTAAAAAGGTAATATCTCAGGAGAGTCCCTTAAACACAAAGTCAACAGTCACTTATCTTACTCCACAGGACAAGAAATCCCAAAACACAGGAAAGTCCTTCTTGGAGTACATGCATAGAGTACAAAACTTCCAACATAAACATACAAGGCTAGACAATGACTGTGTATAACGGAGAAGTTTTTGCTTTTGAGTTTTCCGTTTCAAAACCATCCCCATTTACATGGAACCCACCGAAAACGATTAAAAACGCTGTATTCTTCTGCCAGGCCATTAGATGTAGGGTTGGGTATCGGTTGGGTTTTATCCGATACCAGTACCTACTCTGTATTTTTTAAACGGTTCCGGTGCTTAAACAGTTCTTGAAACGGTACTACTGAAAACGAAACCGCACAGACTTTGTCAAAAAATAATACCCTTTTATTTACCGGGCCAAACCGGACACAATATTAACTTAAATCTTTAAACAATATACATAAAAGTCAAATATGGTAATAATAAATAAAACAATATAAAATAAAAATTCACATTTACATAATATCAAATAAAACAATATTGTATCAAACAATGTAATAATACTGGAGATTAATAGAGATTACTACCAGGGTAATCTTTTTTTTTTTTTTTTTTTTTAAACCAGGGTAATCTAATATCGACATGGCCACAGGTTCCCGTGTTTTGTATGCTTGAACCAGTCATGTAAGTTATCTGGTCATTGTACTAGTTACGCAGCGCTTAGCTTGGCGAGTTTGGCATTTCGTTCCGACTGCGTCTTAGCTACGCAGCTTTGAGTAAACCTATGAAAGAGAACGTCTCTGGTTACTGGTGTTCTAACCCATGTTCTCTGAATAGGGAACGAGATCCTGCGTTTGCTGCCAAACTCCTCACGCTGCCGACAAGCTTCCTTTTTTGGCCGAGAAATCTGAGGAGCAGATGATGCGCGCGCTAATATAATATGACGACGTAAGAGCGTCAAGGAGGCGCCCGCGCCATCAGCCAATGGATTAGCGTGATTCTATATGGGCTTCAGACAATCGGCACACCCAGAGGGCGTTCTGACGCGTAATTTTACACGTGAAATGCAGCCAAACCGAGAGACTTTGCGTGTGTCCGCCTCATGACAGAGACTCAGGCACCGAAATCAGGCACCGAAATGTTCGTTCTTATTCGGTCTGGTTACTACCATTTACGTCGGAACCGGTTCCCTATTGGCACCGCGTTTCGGTACCCAACCCTAATTAGATGACGATGAAACACTATAGATTGAACACGTAATATGCATTTGCATGACGTCATCGTTTTCAGAGATTCGTGTTTTTGTTGTTGGAGATCATTTTCAAAAGCTTTCACTTTGAAACCCGTTTACAAAAGTTTGCGTTTACATCCACCCAAAACGGCGTTGTCGTGTAAACGATCGTCTGAAAACGCATAAAAAGTTTCACCTTTTTTGTTGAAAACGGTGTCGTGTAAACATTCCCTGAGAATGGTATAAATGGAAGTCGAAATGAGCGGGTGATTAGATGCAGGTGTGTGTGAACAGAGTTCACAATGACTGCAAAAACCAGGGAGCATCGATGCGCACTATGCTCCCTTCCCCGAAATTACGTCACATTTCTGAGGCGCGAAACAAAACGCACAAGCCGACTCAATAAATAGAATGACATGCGATAGAAGGTTTAAAAAGACAAACTGTTTTTTATTATTTGTCAGCATAAACGCTGACAGGTTCCTTGCCAGTCCCTGGAATCATGTACACGATACACTGATTCACAAGCTCGGGAGCTATAGGGAGGTGATTAAGATGCACCTGGAGTGTCATTCATTCATTCATTTATTTTATTTTTTAGTTGTTTTGTTATTCATTCATTTGAATTTTAGTTGATTAGTTATTAATTCATTCATTTATTTTATTTTTTTTGTTGTTTTGTTCATTCATTCATTCATGTTTTTGTTTCCATCCATCCATCCATCCATCCATCCATTTCAATTTACTATTTATTTATTTATTTAAAGTACTCTTGTTATGCTATTTTAAAGATTTCTAATTTTGTTTTGTTTCTCCTACACAGGGTTCCCGCGGGGTCTTAAAAAGCCTTAAAAGCATTGAATTTATGAATTTGGAAATAATACCTTAAAAAGTCTTTAAAAAGTCTTGAATTTTGATGTCCGGGTCTTAAAAATTGTGTTGTCTGTCAGCGTTTTATTTCATTGACTAAAATAATAACTTTTCTTCAACGACATTTTTCACTGACGAAAACGAGACGCTACCTAAATAAAACCTAGTTTTGAATGACAAAAACTATGACGAAAATCTATTGACATTTTCGTCAACGAATAAAAACTAGATGAAAATGTTAGATAGTGTCGATCTGGGAAGCGATCCAGTCAGAACTGATGTCCTGCGTGTGTGGTAGATACACACATTTGTACTGTAACGTGCTGATCTACCCCGCGGTCTCATAAAAGGTTAAAAATGTAAACACGCACCAACCCGAAGCGTGGAGCCATGCGCATACACCTATACAGCGCGCGGGTACTGCACTGAGCTCTCTTTCGTGTCTGAATGGACAAATACACACAACATTAAGTCTAAATGTCCGGTTTGGAGAGTATTCATGTAAACTATGTCGGTTTTGTCTTAAACAGTTGTATCGGGTGTGCATCAGTGCAATCGTATCCGCATGTCATTGGACATGAGCCGGTGTCTTAAAGTGACAGTGGCAATAAACATAATGCGGTCTGTGTCATTCATTTTGATCAAGCAACAAAAGAAAAAGAGAAAAGCATTTACTGTTTGTTAATAGCTTTAATAAGGATTAATTAAATTTAATTCATACAAATAATTGTCTGCTTGAAAGAATAAAGAATTATGTATGTAAGTTGTTATAAAGAATGCATATATCATTCATTGAAAAGAAGACTGTGTTTTACTTTAGGATACAATTGACCTAAACCCATTATATTTTAGTCGACTAAATCTACTGTAGATTTAGTTTACAGTAGATTTCGAAAATCTAAAAAAAACCTCAAATCTAAAATCACTAAAATCTTATTGTATTTCGTCAACTAAAACTAGACTAAAACTAAAACAATTCAGATGACTAAAATATGACTAAAATTAGTTTGTCATATTTTTAGTCAAAAGACTGAGACTAAAACTAAATCAAAATTTGCTGTCAAAATTAACACTGCTGTATGTAACTTCTCCGTATTGTATTTTTCCTCAAAAGTTTCATTTGTCAACCACGATGTTTATTGTTCAGGGGTCTCTCAGTTCCCCATATTCCCAGCATAGAATAAGTAGCTAGCTAATGTTAAAACACAACTAAACATTGTTCACAACTTTCTTGTGGCCTACTGAAATGTTTTTATTTTTCACACCTGCTTGGCTTATCATCTTTTACCCATTCCATATTTGAAAAATAAATCTGGTAGGGACGTGAAATAGGTATTAATTTTTTATATAAATGGTCTTAAAAAGGTCTTAAAAAGACTTGAATTTAACTTGAAGAAACCTGTAGGAACCCTGCTACAACAGGTTTACATTCATCCAAGGTCAAAAAACACTTTAACTTTCTCATAATATACATTGCACATCAATTAATTTCTCAAAGAGTCTGAAAACAGTTTGTTCGAAGATTCAGTCCCTCTAAAGCCCTCCGTTTCCCAAGCCTCCTCTGCTCTGATTGGTGGGATGGCCGAGTCTGTTGTGATTGGTTACTGCTTAAAGGGTTAGTTCACCCAAAAATGAAAATTAAGTCATTAATTACTCACCCCCATGCTGTACCAACCCCGTAAGACCTTCGTTCGTCTTCGGAACACAAATGAAGATATTTATGATTAAATCTGAGAGGTGGATGACTGCTACATAGGCTCCCTAAGGGAATGAAACTTGACGGCCCAGAAAGTCATTAAAGAAAATGTTTAAATATTCCATGTCACAACAGTGGCTCAACTATAAGTTTATCAAGCGACGAGAATACTTTTTGTGCGGAAAAACAAACAAAAATAACGACTTTATTCGACTATTCCTTTTCTTCCTTGTAGGCCTGAAACGAGACTTCAAGAGATTTCCACGACGCATGCGCGAGAATTGCGATCTCCTTCAACTACTTCAGTTAACTTCTCGCGTGGAAATCTCTTGAAGTCTCGTTTCAGGCCTACAAGGAAGAAAAGGAATAGTCGAATAAAGTCGTTATTTTTGTTTGTTTTTTCGCACAAAAAGTATTCTCGTCGCTTGATAAACTTATAGTTGAGCCACTGTTGTGACATGGAATATTTAAACATTTTCTTTAATGACTCTCTGGGCCGTCCGGTGTCATTCCCTTAGGGAGCCTATGTAGCAGTCATAAACCTCTCAGATTTAATCATAAATATCTTCATTTGTGTTCCGAAGACGAACGAAGGCCTTACGGGGTTGGTACAGCATGGGGGTGAGTAATTAATGACTTAATTTTCATTTTTGGGTGAACTAACCCTTTAAAGCGCGTGTCGGAAACAAATATATCTGAATTTCAGACCCGGAAGCTTCTTCAGCGTTGTATACACAGTAATGCGAACAGTAACAATGGCATCAGTTTTTCCCTAATCAATTCCAGCGCGAGTCCTCATCCTTTTGAAGTTTATGGAAAGTGGATTTGTAGCGCAGAAAACAACATATTCTTGACATGTCACCAACATGAATAAAAACTCTTCCAGCCTCAGCTACAGTGTCTGAGGGCGGGTCAAATTAGACGTTGTTCGTGTGCATCCAATGAAGACCAAAGCCTGGCATTATGGAAATTTGTTACATTAGGTATTTAACAGAAGTGAGACTGGAAATAATGTCGACTCGTTTCGGCAGTTTAGAATCGATTTGTTCTTTTTGGAGACAATAACTCCATTCATCGTGCACTTTGATCTTTGATACATTCTTAAACAGCTCTATTACACACTACATCAATTGTTAGTGCTATTGTATTTTTTGAAATGTAATGAAATGTTTAAATGTTAGGTTTGTTATCTATGCTATTTATTGATTTATGACTTAACTCAGCAATATGTTCCTATGTTTCCTTTCTTCCTGCCCAGGAACTGCAGATGAAATTTAGCTCTGTAGATATAATTCTGGGGCAGCCATGGACTGTCCATCATCTCCATTGTTAAATAAACTATTAAAAAGTTTTTAGTTGTTCAAAAATAAACCTGTCATGTCATACTGAGCATCTCTCTAGAGTCACAAAGTCTAATGGGAGCCAACAAATTTCCATGACACTCTCTCAGTTTTAGCACAAACCCCTTTCAACTTCTTAGACTCCTGCTCCTTCTCTCCACAAACCTAAGAGGTTTAAATGTGATTAGGAGCGAGGGAAAAGGCACACGTCAATAATCACTCACTTATCTTCATTACGTGGTGGCAGCAGAAACTGTGATTTGCGGGTCGCATGTGTTTGTGATAAAGGAACTCTCCGGGGCT
This sequence comes from Tiaroga cobitis, assembly GCA_030578255.1. Taxonomy (NCBI): domain Eukaryota; kingdom Metazoa; phylum Chordata; class Actinopteri; order Cypriniformes; family Leuciscidae; genus Tiaroga; species Tiaroga cobitis. Next base: position 39,070,755 of record CM060607.1, on the reverse strand, counting down.
TTGTGCCGAGTGCAGCGGGGTTCACGTGTTGTCCAGCACTCAGCTCCAGGTGCTTTTCAGCTACTTTTACCTCAAATGAAAGTGTCCTGCCAGTTTCTTTTGGCCTTGGGTTTCTTAGGATGAATGGTCTGAGTTCTTGATCACTCAGACCTCAACACAGGAATCGTAGACTCTGTTTTCAGTCTTTCTATAGCATGTTGAACGCCATTGAATCTGTAGAATTGAGTTTAACAATACAAAATATTCTGTCCAATATACATAGGACATTTAACCCTGGTCTCTTTTTTTATATATACTGTCATCATTGTACATTTTATTTTTCATTATTAAATGTGTTTGATTCATAAATAAGTGGATCATTTTTGTACTCAAACATTGTGACTACTTCAGAATTGTGCTTCGAAGAAATAGCTGTACATTATTTACCCATGTAAGGCCTGCTAAATCGATCCAATGGCGGTACTCGATTAGAGGTGAAGGTTTCACGCGTGTTCCGTCTTTCCCATGGCAAAGTGATTTTCAATTAAATGCAATACATTTTATCTTATGTATTAACTCGTTTCATCTGACTCCATAAAATGAAAAAGGTTTAACAATGATATCTGTGCATCATTAAATACACGTTAATGTTTGACTATTCCTTTTAACTCTAATGAAAATAAAGTCAAAGTTTGTTAGAATAATCAAATACAACAATTTATTATGTCAGGTAAATGTATCATTACAATTCCATAATCAAATTAAAGATAACCAATGCAAACCATCAAATGTTTCTAGAACAAAGAACTTTACCCAACATATTAACTACATGAATGCTGAGCCTTGAAGACACAGCATCATGGGCTGATCTGATACAGAAAATGCAGCCCTGAGCTCTTGTTGCATTTTCCTTTAAATAGCCAGACCTTATTTGATATGTAAAACATGAGTTTAGTGGAAATTTACTAAGTTCCCCCACCATAGTTACTGGGGGTAGAAGTTGACCATCTGCTAAGAACAGTGGAAATTAGCATTCATGAATTTACACCTTTGGGAGTGCCTAGAGACCACATTCCTTTGTATGCCAGTTATTCCTAAATTCTTAAAAACCTTATTACATTTACATGCTGACGCTTTTATCCAAAGCGACTTACAATTGCTATACATGTCAGAGGTCGCACGCCTCTGGAGCAACTAGGGGTTAAGTGTCTTGCTCAGGGACACATTGGTGTCTCGCAGTGGATTCGAACCCGGGTCTCTCACACCAAAGACATGTGTCTTATCCACTGCGCCATTATTACCAGCCACCCTGAGACCTTCAAAATGATACTAAACAATAATCATTCACATTAAACCCATATAAATTATTGTGTGAGTGTGGGTGATCTCTGCAAGTGTGGGGGATGTGGGGAAGGAGTGTATGAGAGATGTTCAAATGTTAATGTGCAAGCAAGGTCCTTTGTCTTATAGACCTGTGGTGAGGTTGATTCCATCAACCAGTTCTTCCAGTCTTACACCCATTTATTATTTTCTAACGAAACATCAATACAAAGCTTTGTGCGATAGTGAACTTGTTTGATGGTTAATGAAGGATCTAAAGTAACATCTGAGTGATTCTAGAACATTCCACTTTTGTCTATTTGACCTGTGTTGAAACATGTCCACTGTGAATATTTCAGAAACGTGTTCCTCGATCGTACATGAAATGGCTGTATTTGTTTGGACGAAGTCAAATAAGCGGTCGGTAATAAGTGTTGAAGGTCTCAATAACGCTTGCCAATGCATTGCACAAAATAACAAACTGTGCTTTCACTTTACGACTGGAGCTGCCACAACTGTTTATTTTACCAGACAGTGTCTGCCAGCAACTTCACAGATTTTTAAACAGACATTCAGAGCTTTTGTGTCATTTGACGGGTAGAAACAGAGCACGGAGTGTGCGTCCATTAGAGTGATGTGTGTACGGCCATAAAGAAGCAGTCAGCGAGGTTTCACTTAAATGTGAGACGAGATGAAAGGTCACACTAGATCTTGCTCTCCATTCACCTCCATTCATATCCATTCAAATCTAAGCAAGTTCATAGAAGTTTTGTCTCTCTGTGTACCGATGGTTGAGTTTAGTAACTTTAGTTTAGTAATATATATATATATATATATATATATATATATATATATATATATATATATATATATATATATATATATATATATATATATATATATATATATATATATATATATACACACTCACCTAAAGGATTATTAGGAACACCATTCTAATACTGTGTTTGACCCCCTTTCGCCTTCCGAACTGCCTTAATTCTACGTGGCATTGATTCAACAAGGTGCTGAAAGCATTCTTTAGAAATGTTGGCCCATATTGATAGGATAGCATCTTGCAGTTGATGGAGATTTGTGGGATGCACATCCAGGGCACGAAGCTCCCGTTCCACCACATCCCAAAGATGCTCTATTGGGTTGAGATCTGGTGACTGTGGGGGCCATTTTAGTACAGTGAACTCATTGTCATGTTCAAGAAACCAATTTGAAATGATTCGAGCTTTGTGACATGGTGCATTATCCTGCTGGAAGTAGCCATCAGAGGATGGGTACATGGTGGCCATAAAGGGATGGACATGGTCAGAAACAATGCTCAGGTAGGCCGTGGCATTTAAACGATGCCCAATTGGCACTAAGGGGCCTAAAGTGTGCCAAGAAAACATCCCCCTACACCATTACACCACCACCACCAGCCTGCACAGTGGTAACAAGGCATGATGGATCCATGTTCTCATTCTGTTTACACCAAATTCTGACTCTACCATCTGAATGTTTCAACAGAAATCGAGACTCAGCAGACCAGGCAACATTTTTCCAGTCTTCAAATGTCCAATTTTGGTGAGCTCTTGCAAATTGTAGCCTCTTTTTCCTATTTGTAGTGGAGATGAGTGGTACCCGGTGGGGTCTTCTGCTGTTGTAGCCCATCCGCCTCAAGGTTGTGCGTGTTGTGGCTTCACAAATGCTTTGCTGCATACCTCGGTTGTAACGAGTGGTTATTTCAGTCAAGGTTGCTCTTCTATCAGCTTGAATCAGTCGGCCCATTCTCCTCTGTTCTCTAGCATCAACAAGGCATTTTCGTCCACAGGACTGCCGCATACTGGATGTTTTTCCCTTTTCACACCATTCTTTGTAAACCCTAGAAATGGTTGTGCGTGAAAATCCCAGTAACTGAGCAGATTGTGAAATACTCAGACCGGCCCGTCTGGCACCAACAACCATGCCACGCTCAAAATTGCTTAAATCACCTTTCTTTCCCATTCTGACATTCAGTTTGGAGTTCAGGAGATTGTCTTGACCAGGACCACACCCCTAAATGCATTGAAGCAACTGCCATGTGATTGGTTGATTAGATAATTGCATTAATGAGAAATTGAACAGGTGTTCCTAATAATCCTTTAGGTGAGTGTATATATACACACTATATTGCCAAACATTCGTGAAATAATGGGTCGCTCTCAGGAGCTCAGTGAATTCAAGAGTGGTACTGTGATAGGTTGCCACCTGTGCAATCAATAAGTCCATTCGTGAAGTTTCCTCATTACGAAATATTCCACGGTCAACTGTTAGTGGTATTATAACAAAGGGGAAGCAATTGGGAACAACAGCCACGAAGTGGTTGGCCACGTAAAATCACAGAGTGGGGTCAGCGCATGCTGAGGCGCAGACCTCCAAACTTCATGTGGCCTTCAGATTAGCTCAAGAACAGTGCGTAGAGAGCTTCATGGAATGAGTTCCCATGGCCGAGTGGCTGCATCCAAGCCTTACACCAAGTACAATGCAAAGCTTCGAATGCAGTTGTGTAAAGCACACCGCCACTGGACTCTAGAGCAGTGGAGACTAGTGTTGTTTTTGGCGGCCTATTTTAATTTTAGTTTTAGTCTAGTCTTTGTCTCAAGCTGTCTTTTTAGTTTTTTTAGTTTTAGTCACGTTCATACTCTTTTTAGTCTAGTCTAGTTTTAGTCGACGAAAACTGATGACATTTTAGTCTAGTTTTAGTCGACGAAAGAAATAGTCTAGTTTTAGTCAATGAAAATTTTATTTTAGTCTCTTTTTAGTAATGCAATTCTATTTAACCCAGTCAATATAGTATAAGTACCTAGTAGTATAGACGAAACCAAAATGTTCTTTTAGCCAAACCCATTTCAAACAATCTTATCTTCTTATAGTTATCTTATTATATTATTGTTACCTTATAGACTCAAGAATACATCCATTCCAGACACGGAAGACGCTCTGATTTGAATTTACAACATATTTATTTTACCAACCAAACACGTTAGAAGTAGCCTACACACATGATGAAATGAAAGTTTTTCCAAATGTCATTTCTTCTTTTTCTCCCAAAGACGAATCCCTTTCTCTGTGTCAGAATTAACTTTGTTTGTTGTCGTTTATGCTAACGCCTGTTTCACATACTCCGTGCGTATTTTTCCCCGCATATGCCCCGTATATGCGTCCGGCAATGCGCTCCAGGAGTGGTGCGTGCATATCAGCTGAGCAGAGATCTACACAGTACCTCAACAACGCGACATAATGGATGTAGGCTAAAAATATTGATTTGAAATAAAAAATAGAGAATGTTGTGATTGTGGTACAGCCGTAGATCAGTTGCGCACTGCAAACGCAGCACACGTGAAAGCACAATAGCGCGTGCTGCTCCTGCATACACACCGCAACACGCACCGCATACGCACTACACACGGAGTGTGTGTGAAACAGCCGTAACTCACGCAGCTGCATCTTCTAAATAATGCCGCGAGTGGGGCTTGAGGATGTGACGTCGCCTGCGTCTGCGCAGTGCGATCTCATGCAGCCCCTGAAGTGACACAGGAAACAGAAATGCTGCATAGTAGGCCTAATAATAATGCAAGTAAACGAGACTAAATAACATTTCATCTCATCTCGTTTTGGTCAACGAAAATGAAGAGACATTTTAGCATAGTTTTTATTTAGTAAACCCCATTTAGTCTCGTTTTTATTCGTCAACGATATTGCATTATACATTTAATTATAGTCATCGTCACATGACCAGCATTTACGTTGCGTCTCGTTTTCGTCACGTGATAAAGGTTCGTTGACGACGATATTTAGTCATAATTTCCGTTGACGAAAGCAACACTAGTGGAGAGGCATTCTCTGGAGTGACGAATCACGCTTCTCTGTCTGGCAATCCGATGGATGAGTCTGGGTTTGGCGGTTGCCAGGAGAACAGTACTTGCCTGACTGCATTGTGCCAAGTGCAAAGTTTGGTGGAGGGGGGATTATGGTGTGGGGTTGTTTTTCAGGGCTTGGGCTTGACCACTTAGTTCCAGTGAAAGGAACTCTTAATGCTTCAGCATACCAAGACACATTTTGGACAATTGCATTCTCCCAACTGTGTTGGAACAATTTGGGGATGGCCCCTTTTTGTTCCAACATGACTGTGCACTAATGCACAAAGCAAGGTCCATAAAGACAATGGATGAGCGAGTTTGGGGAATATAATTTGTCTTGTTTAATATGTTCATTTTGACATCATTTGCTATATCAAGCAAAGTAAACCATCAGATTGAAAAGGTGATTCTCACAAAACTGCAAGCTTTTTTAAAGGTACATTTAGGTGTCTTTGCATAAAAGGACACTTGGAGACTCCAAAAGGACACCAAATTACCGAGTGATATAAGGAGTCCATATAATTCATACATTTATGCACACTGCTGGTCATACAGCGGTGGGATGTTTTGATGTTTAGTCTGTTTTACACAGCGTAATGCTTGATGGGCTGGTGCTCTTCGGAAACCATCACAGAATATGACAGAGCTCGAAACACACACTGGAATGAATAATTCACTGAAAAGGCAATGTGAGTCTCTATTCCCTCTTTACATTAGCACTGTTTTGGACTGATTTGAATGCGTTCACTTACTGGATTATTGGACTGAAAACTTTCCCGGAGTTTAGCGGCTTAAAATGGTCTGATCGCAATTAGAGAAGATAAATCGAGTTAAAGGGTTTGATTGAATAGGGAATTTTCACCTACCAGGGTTACAGGAGCATTGTAGATGCTCTCGACTTTGAAGATCATCTTCAATTTCAGTCATTTATTTGCATCTAATTATTTTAACCAGAAAAGTTATTAAAGACATTGTTACAATAGTCCAAGTGACTACAGTGGCTCAACCTTAAGTTTATAAGCACATACTCAATTGTGTCGGTAATGATTTAGCAAAAATATTATTTAACTTTGAGTAATTGATTTATGCATCATTCCTGTAATTATTATTAATAATAATAATGATAATTGTATAAATTTGAAATATAATTTTAATTGTAATAATTATCTATTTTTTTTGTTTTTATATTCTTGTGAATTTTGTGTTTTGCAAGTTTAAATATTTTTTCAATTAAATTATAAATGTAAAAAATTAATTAAAATAAATTGTTAGAAATGTTTAATTGGATGGTTTTCTAAGTGAAGCAGGGTGTTCATATGGGAAAACAAGACTAAAGAGGCTACCTTTATCCAATAGGATTGTGAAAACTGGCCGTTACATCGCAGAATAATGCCAGGTGATTAAAGGGAAGTTGAAAAGTAAGAGGGATGATGATTTCAGAATCAGAATAGAATAACGTGCACTGATGAGGTCAATAATGTCGATTTTGCCTTCCTGTTGATTTTAAAGTGTGTCCCTTTTATGCTTCATGCAGATAATCTGGACTTTCTCATTGCGCTAATTCAGAGCTCATAAAACTCGCTGTCTGTGCACTCGAATTCCCTCGTATCAAACTTGACGTCTGTTTTGCCGTCTCCTCTGTCTGAAAATAGCCCAGGTCCAGCACAACCCCACCCTATCACTATAAACGCCTCTGAGCCTGGAAAACTCCACGGCAGACACACACGCTGTAAATACATTTCAAAGTGGAAAAATCCTGCATAAAGTGTTATGGAACGGTCCGGAGAAGGACTAAAAGGTTTCTAAGGCCAAAATCACACACACACACACACACACAGGAAATATTCACTTTTTCCGGTTTATACTGTAGCTAAACACTGGCTTTTTTTTTTTTCATTCAGTGTCTTTAAAGTGACCCACAATATTTAGATGCTTTCCTTGTGCTGTGACCTCATGTGAAAGCCACCCAATGTTGAAGTCATTGATGAAAATTGCAGAGACTGTGAAACTGTCAAAATCTAGACGTAGATTTCTTTTATATCTTATGAGTGAATCTCAGTACATTTTACAGACCACAATTCACCCTGGATCAAAAGACATATTTAGCACAAGGACAATTAGGCCTACTTTTCAGACCATTAAGAACGTGACAACTTCTCTGCTGTAATGCAAACGTATATTATTTAAATACATGTATTTATTTACCGTATTTAATTTATGCATGACTACAATTTTTTACAATAATAGTAAATAATAATAATTATGATTAATAATAACAATAGGTATTATTATTATTATTATTTTATTTTCTATATTATATTTAAATTTTAATTTAATTGATTTAGTTATGCATGTTATTTTTATTTATTCATTTATTTTATTATTTTTTATTTCATTTCTATTCTTTTCTTTTTATTTGATTCTATTTTCTTTTTATTTTCTTTTATTCTGTTCTATTCTTTTTATTCTATTCTATTCTTTTTTATTTTATTTTATTATTTTATTTTATTCTTCCATTTTATTCTATTTTATTCTATTTTAGCCTATTCTATTTTATTCTATTCTTTTTATTTTATTCTTTTTTATTCTATTCTATTCTTTTTATTCTTTTCTATTTATTTTTATTTTATTATTTTATTTCATTTTATTCTGTTCTATTATTTTTATTCTATTCTATTCTATTCTTTTTATTTTATTTTATTCTCCCATTTTATTATTCCATTTTATTCTCATTTAGCCTATTCTATTTTATTCTATTCTATTTTTTTTTTTCATTTTATTATTTTTTATTCTATTCTATTCTGTTCTATTCTGTTCTTTTTATTTTATTTTATTTTTTCTTGTTTTGCAGAAGAATAAGGCTGTGGTTAGTTTGAGTCAATGGTCTGGACATCTAAAAAAGTGTATTATTTTCTGAAGTTGTTTCCAGGACCAGGAGGATGTTCTCACGGTGTTGTGATGTCAGAGCCCAGGTGAGAGAGGCAGACTGCGTGACAGTGTTTAAGGGACGGCATGTTACAGTCTAGAAGCTTCCTCAGTTTCTCCTTCCTCCCCATGCAGATCTTGCTCTCGTCTCCACGGCCCACGAGAGAGCCCGAAATATAAACAGAGTTTGCCGTCCTGCAGTTTATCTTGGGCTTAAAACTGTCTCATTGACTTGATTCAGTGCTTTGGTTCGGATAACAGTAGTTGCAGATTGAACAGGGATAAAGTCACTCTCTTTATCTACCTAAGTAAGACATACTCTAACGTTGTGAAATGAAAATATTATCCTTCAACCCTGCCCACGTTCGTGAAGTCAGCGTGTGCTGCTCAAGGGCTGAGCACATGCAACAGTGAGAGCACAAATTGTTTTTATATAAAGCAAGTCATACTTTGGTTACAACCCTAATTAGATTTATCCAGCCGTCTGCTGAATGAATTCACAATCATAATTGTGTCGGTTAACCATGTAACAATAACTTTGGGGATTTTGTGATGTTTAAAATTTAGAATCATTACATGTAAACCTGATGCCACCATGAAGTGAGTACAAGCGAATAGTTCTGTTGTTTTAATTAGTGGTGCTATAACTATCATTGTTTTTCATACTAGAGTTAGTGATTGATGCAAACTCCTAAACTTTAGTATTAAAGTTGGCAGGAAATATAGATAAAGAAATCTCTTATTCTCACCAAGGCTACATTTGTTTGATCAAAAATGTAATTAAAACCAGTAATATTGTGAAATATTATTTAAAACGAGTTTTCTATTTGAATAAATTGATCAAAGCTGAATTTTCAGCATCATTACTTGTGTCACATGATCCTCTAAAAATATGTCTAATATGCTAATTTCCAGCTCAAGAAACATTTATTATTGTCAGTTGAAAACAGTTGTGCTGCTTGATACAAATTTTTCCGGATTCTTGATTGAATCAGTTTGATGACAAACTATATAAAAAAAATGTACTTGCCGCCTTTATTTTCGTTTTTTGTTTGTGTATTTTACCGTTATTAAAGTTTGTGAACGTTTGCCGTTCTTTCCATAACAACAAACCTCGTTACAGTAATATTTAAAGGGATAGTTCACACAAAAATGAAAATTCTGTCATTCATTACTCACCCTTGTGTCGTTCCAAACCCATAAGACTTTCGTTCATCTTTGGAGCACAAATAAAGATATTTTTAATGAAATCTCAGAGCTTTTTGGTCCCTGCATTGACAGCTACACAACTACCACTTTTAAAGTTCATAAAGAGATCGTAAAACCAATCCATATTAATCTATTCATCATATAAAGTGATTGTGTCTCTTCAGAAAATTGGCCTGAACTGGATTATGGATTCGTTTTATGATCTCTTTATGAACTTGTTTTGCGTAGCTGACAATGGAGGAACAGAAAGCTCTCAGATTTCATCAATAAGATCTTCATTTGTGTTCTGAAGATTGACAAAAGTCTTACGGGTTTGGAACGACATGACGGTGAGTAATTAATGACAGAATTTAGTTTTGGTGAACTATCCCTTTAAATATAATAATTTAAATAAAGAATTATTATATTATTTAAATATAGCCCGTTTTTACCATATTGGGTAGAGAAACCAAAAGAATATGAATCATATTAGTTGGCTTAATTCGTTTAACAAATAGATGTTTCCTTCAGTTATTACATGCTTAATTATGCGTATTAAAATATATTGTACGAGTTTCTGTTATATGTGCTCAACAAGCTTGGACGTGTATATGACTGCGCGCTCGATCCACTTTAGGTACTTTACTCATCAGCTCGCGCACAGCCGCTATACAGGCGTAGATATTGAATTTATTTTTAGTATTCTATTAATAAGATACATTTATTACATCTTTAATCTCTAATATATGGCGGTGGTTGAGGAGAGACCCCTGATATGATTGTAAAGCGCTTTGGATTTAGTACATATTATAAAGCGCAATATAAACGCCTCATTTCATATCTCCATATTTGAATTTCAATGTATTAATGGATAGCCCCTTGAAATGCAACATCTCATTTTCAAGAGGGTCCAAATACACATATACATGATACAAGTTCTCTGTTATGTTGTTGTCTTTCTTTGTCTGGACACAAACACTGTACACATGACGTGTGGCATCGTTTTATGGTAACGGAACATTTCAACGAGTACGAGACAATATCGGGCCCGATACCAAACTGGTATCGGTGCAATATTTTCATGCGAATAATGATCAGTGATTTTTGCACAGGTTCTGGTGTACGTATAGGTTTACAAATCTGAAAATGTTTGTGTACTACGCAAAATCTGCCTTTTGTGCGAACGCACACTTTAACCCTCTGGGGACCAGAAACGCGCCGGCGCGTTTTGCTCGTTTTTTTCACATAGCAGAAAAATAGACTTAAAGTACTACCATCATTTCTGTTAATATAGAGTTAAGAAATATGAGAAAATAATCTGTTAAATGTCTACTTTTTTATGTGCCCACATACAATCGAAATAAAATATTGTGCTTTTGTAAAATAAAGAATATAAACAGGGTGTGCGTTCTGCCTCTCAGTCACCGTGAACTTTTTTCCTGGAGCACGTCTCTAATCTTCAACAAAACTCAGCAAATACTATTCACCCAGACATGAGCAATATATCTTTTAAATCATTTGAGTTTGTACTTTTAAATGATCCGATTCAAAACTAAAATAAATATTCTCCGTTTATGTAATCTATATAAAAAGAGAGACGTGTCAGCCTTTCTAATTATCTTTCTCTCAGCTCATTATCTCCGGTAATGTGACACGCCCACGGAGAGCACGCGCTATTCAAACGCAAATACGTGAAGCACCACATTGAGACGCGTTAACGCCCATAAACTCTGAAAACACACTATATTTTTTAGTCAGATTAATCTACTGTCATCTTGAGCGGCTATGAGGAACAATCCTGGGACATTTACCTACCTCAGAACAAGTGCTGGTTTATTTTCACCACGAGGAGGAGCAACAGATTCAGCTGAGAAGTGTGTAAGTGTTTTATGCTTGTGCTTTGTTCTAATCGCGATATAGAATAACGTTAGTGTCTGTAAACGGAAAAATAGCATACTGTTTAAATGTGAATCATGTTTCTGTGTGTGTGTGTGTATGTGTGTGTGTGTGTGTGTGTGAATGAATGAATGCACAGATACGCACTGTTATAGACGAAATAAAAGACATTTTGTTGACTAGTTTTGGATAGAGTATAAAGCTTTTACTCTAAAATAGACATCAAATAAGCTTTGTTAGGAGTTTCTGCTCATATGTTAAATATATAGTATGTTTTGTCAATAAACTAATCAACTAAGATGTTATAGTCTAGTGTTTGTTCCAATCCAAGCTAAATCAAAATAATGAATCCTCAACTTTTAAATATGTATGATCAAACTAAGACATTTATGGAAAAGACAATTTTCTTTTCAAGATTTTTCCAACTCTAACTTTGAACTTAAATAAAACCTTGTCTATATGGTGAAGGGTGTGTGATAGATGTGTCCAGACGTATGCACCCTGTATTTTAAAGAAGAACATTTAATTATTTGTGATAAATGTTTCATTCACAAAGAATTCAAGGACATTATTCATGTCCCTAAAGGTTGGAGTTTTCCTCATTTTTTTAATTAAGGCATTACGATTTTTTATTCCTCTTTTTAGTCAACTTTAGCATGGGTGTGTTCACTTATTCTAAGCAGTGTGTGTGTGTGTGTGTTGTAAATAAATCCAAACAATCTAAAAGCCATTCTTTTTTAAATCTCCTCATTCTTTCTGCAAGGCTCTTCATAATGATATGGCCTGATAGCACCTAATAGGGCCATTATGGGAGGGTCTTTGTCTTTCTCAGGTGTGAAATGGATACATATTAATGAGAGATCAAGCCGCCTCGCATAAAGCTTTCTCAAACGAAACACGTCATATACATTCTAAAAGACTTTATTGACTTATCTGAATGAGTAGTCAGGATGTTTCTCACATAGTTTTGGAGCAAATATTCTAGACTATGTGATACAATTTTCAAAAGTCTTGTGAAGAAATAATCAATATGTGTTTTGTGGCCTTATTTCAGAAACTTTTATTTTTAGTTTTTTCAATAACCACGCATAAATAATATTCTCTCAAAAATACAAACATGTACATGCATGTTGCTAACATATTATGGTAGCCCAGTTTGTGCTATATAGAGTGAATTTACACCTTTGCCATTAACATGTTTATAAATAACTGAAAAAAGCACAAATGTCAGTGCATGTCAAAACATCCCAAGGGCCCCAAAAAACCTTTGGTCCCCAGAGGGTTAAGGATGAAATCTGAAAGTTGTATACATGATTCCCCAGGAATGTGTATTGAGAAAGTAAACTGGTTCAACTTTTTAAGTCCCGCTGTTCCTTTTATAGTTTCCTCTGTTGACATACTGTATCGCGTTGGTCACAGAGTGTAAGAGACGTCTGGCCCCGGGTCCCTTGGACAAGATGTTTACTGTAACCATCTCTGATCTCTGCACTGTATTTAAACATTGATTGTTTTGCTGGAATCGGGACTGTCAAATCAATGTGTTTACATCAGTCACATTGCTCTCTCTGTTTCTAAGCAAATCCGGGCAGCCGGCGAGATGGAAAGAGGCGGAGGAGGCCGTCAGCGCACCGCAGGCGTGTAAACATCGGCGGCACACTCTGAACACAAAATCTCTATCCAAACATTCAGCTTATTTTTGCAAAACTGATGATGCTGTCTGGCATCATGTGTGCACACTTAGAAAGAGAAAGGACTCGATTCTTATCGTGAGACTGGGCTCGGTTTAGCGCTTGTGATGTTAGTTACAGTACTGGGGGGTCAAAGGTGTTTCAAATGCAGGGGGAAGTTTCATTGAAATCCAGCTTTGCATGATCATGGTTGTGCAACTCATTTTGGAGATATTGAGTAATATTAGCATTTCTGTAAAAGTTATCAAACTGTAAAAGCTTTATCTGTATCTTTATCATCTTTATCATTCTGTGCTCATCATTCCTTTTAACTGAGTTGAAAAAATCTAAACTGTGTAAGAAATAATGAATTATGTACAAGGCTGTGTTTCCCAAAAGCCCAAGTTGATCGTGAAGACCATTCCAACCAAAGTTCTCTATGATTAACTTAGCTCACAATGCTTTTGGGAAACGCATCCCAGGTCATCAAAACATACGGGTTTATTTTGTAATAATGACCGACTGATTGACCAATTGGCACACAAACTTTTAATATTAGAAGATCCACCGACATGTTTTTGTTGTCAAAATCGTTTAGAAAAAGCAATGTTAGATTGTGCCCCATTAAAAAAAAACAACTTTTTTATTCAATTAAAACTTTGGAATTTTTTTTAACAAAGTTAAAACCAAATATAGTTTTAGCGCTTTTAGCAAAATCAGATTTTAATTACCATAATTTTTTCTGGTCATGATAACAAAAAGCCATAGAAGCTGGCATGGAGAAACAAATAAAAAACAAGGAAACAAACAAACTCATTGATGAATCAGACTTAAACATACCAGAGATATGCATGATAAATACTGTATATATGAGGTCAAAATCCATATTAATGTCCATTAATGGTGTTAGAAATATATCAAATTTATCAGTGTATCAAATGTATTTGTAAAATACCAATATTGGGAAAAAGTCATTGGGATGACAGAAAAATGTCCCTACTTATTACGGTTTAGTCTAAAGCGTGTATTAACATGTATTATGTATTATTACATTAACATGTATTATTTTTTTATTTTATTTTTTTATAAATGTTTTAAGTGTTTTTAAGCTTCCGTCCAGATCTGAGTTGAATTTTAATTTATTTTATTTTAATTTATTTATTTTTTCATGGTTTTGTCTGAAGCATCTAGATGCTCTCAATATTGTCTTACTAGTGTCCTGTTCTGAGCTGAAATGCTTTGTAACGAAACAAATGGAATAAATTACAACTCTGCAGTAAATTACAGTTTTTCCTCTGGGAGGCATTTGGATTAAAATGCATTTAGGTTAAAGAAAGGGGAATGCAATCGAATTTAATTGAGACGGTTATGGTTGAGATATCTATTAACCAGACACATGGAGCCAGAGTTTAGCAGTAGGTGACTCTATACAGTAAGTGTCTCCCAACCATATAAAGTAAATGAAAATGTAATTAGCCACTAGTTTAAGCATTTTTAATCTTGCCAATGTATATACTCTTAAAAAATGGTACTGTAAGTGTTATTTGTAGAGGGGAATCAATCAGCCAGATATATAAAAGCCAATGATAAAACTCTTTGACAGAACTTGTGTGGTTTCCGACCAGAATTATGTCACTTCTTGAAGAAAATGAAATAAGTGTAAATCATTTGTCATGGATTTTTGTGAAATGCTGTTTCTAGCCAGACAATGTTGGTTGATGAAGCCTCTTCCATCGAAAGTGTTGAGCTTCTCATGGAAGTTCCCATCTTCTCGTCTTTTAAAGGCGAGAGTCTGTGGCCACCCGGTGGTTTGCGCTACTATTGGATGAAACCGCTGTGTCGATATTAAGCACAATGTGGGAAGCTTTGGCAGCTGCAGTGTGGGAAAAACTGTGAATAAAGCCCTTCAGATTTTGTAAATAGCTCTCTTGCATTGGATACTCGAGCCATCTGTAATGAATGTCATCTTTTGCTATGAATGAGTGATGCCTTTTTATTACCCAATTGAGGGCTTAACTGTGTGTTAATTGCCATTTTATGAACATGTACTCGCTGGGATGGCATAACCGAATCTATTTTAGATTATTTATCTAAAGATTTTGAGGTTTCACTTATAGTGATTGTGAAACATGTTGGCCAAGAGTTTAAAATGTGCTATGCATTGAATGAAAGGTAAAGTGGGTTATCATTTTTCTGAAATGTTTTTGACTTGCAGGTTTGCCCTTGGTGACGCTCGAAGACCCTTGCACGAGACCGCTGCCCTGGTGGAAGACATAGTGCACACTCAGCTCATCAACCTCGTAAGTGTGAACATCAGTCTTGTACTTCCACAATGTGACAGATATTTTGGGATTTGATTGGCTTCTGAAAAGTAGGCAAAAATAATATTCATTTTCCCTGCTATGCAGTTTTCTTTTATTTTGATGAATTTGAGAACTTTTTTTTTTCTTTAGAAGAATGCAGTGTACTCTATTTTAATGAAATGTAAATATGCAGACCATTGAAGCAATGAAGTGAATTTGTTTTGGTTTCATGTTGTTCATGATTTCAATATAAACTTTATGGTTGAGCACATTAGCTTGTGGCTACACGTATTGGCGCGGTACTTGACAACCGCATCACCGGTAGCACCGGCGGTGGTCCGCCAAAACACTTTTTTTTTTGTCAGTGAATGCTGTTTTACGTCAATATTATGACACGAGTGAAGCACAAAGCTTTGTTTACAAAAGAAATAATACGTTAGCAATTAAATGTTACATTGCAGCCATGGAAATGTTTGGATTTGTGCCGAATGAGAGAGGTACGTCACGTGAGCCCATAAATTTAAGCTTTGTCGGCTTTGTATTACGTTTTGTGATCTGGTTACCCGATTATCAGCGAATTTAACAATATTCCATTGGACATGGAATATCTTGTTACTTTTCCCAGATCTTCACTCACGTCTCGGCCATTTTCACAGGGGATTATAAACGATTCTTCCTTTGGTCCATGGACATTTTTTACAACTCCGATTGTATTGCTTTGAAAGAAGAATGTCATATACACCTAGGATGGCTTCAGGGTGAGTAAATCGTGGGCTAATTTTCATTTTTGGGTGAACTATCTCTTTAAGCCGCCCAACACCACTGTGCCACCGCCGGTAGTTGGTCCATTACCACCGTGGTGGTAAAAAACTGCCACCATCAGAGCCCTAATTGCTTAGAATAATAATGATTCAGAAAACACCTAATTGGTCCTATAGGGTTAACCAGGGTCCTTTAGCTGGTCATTTGGGGTCAAACATGAGTGCTGATAAGAGCTTAAGGTAACTAGCATGACACCCTGGTCCACATGCCCAGCTCGAGACATTTGCATCTGGAAAACGGTTTTACTGAAATCTGTAATTAAGTATAAATAGCATCATCAGAGGCAGCCTGTTTTCCCTCCAAAGGGAACACCACCTTCTTCAAATGCTTCCTCGGCTTTTCCAGCCTTCTGAAATGGATCGCATTCAGTCCGACCGCTGCAATGTGATATGAGAATTGCGCCGAGTTAAGTAAATAACTGTGCTTACAAAGCCAATTGCTTTCACTGCTTGGATAAACACCGTTCCTCCCCGGCTTACACCTTGTCATGCCGTTACCACAAGCAAATCAAAACACTGACTGTAACAGACCAGAATTCCCCTGAACAGAGCCCAACAAATATCACCGGGAAGCAGCCTGCGCTTTACTGGCACGCTGACTCCAGATATAATTGGCTACGCTCAGAGGGCGCCTTGAGTTTGGAAACTCACTCGGAGAATTATCTTGTAGGGGTCACGTAGCAAACTCTGACATGTTGCGGTGGTTTTAACCTTTCACCCTGTAGCTGCACGGTGCCCTCTCTCGCCAAAAGCAGTAAAGCAGTTTTTAACATTCATTGTTTTAACCTTTAGCCCGTTGAGTTGGAGAGCTCTTAAATCAGGCAAGCTGGTGGTCTGCAGGTTCTCCATGCATTTATTTTGTATGCTCAAATTAAACGTGGTACATTTGTTTCTCTTCTCGGAGCCAAACCATCACAGTGGCTGAGTCTGTCATATAGACGCGGGATATGAATGCGAACACAAGCCGAATCAAACTAAATATTTGCGCAGCGCTGGTTCGCTTTTGGCAACAACAAGATTTCAGACCCTGTTATTACCAGAATGTTAAAATCAACCCATTTTTCTTTGACACTGCTTTGGGGTCTTGCAGTTTGCAGAGGAAAAGGCCCCACATTTTATTGTGAAGATCAATGGAGTTTGTTCTGACGCTTTCCGCAGTACGAGGGCCCTCATATGTTCACCTTCCCGCTAAAGAAACCAGCTGCGTTCAGGCTAAAAAGGAAGCGTCCCACCTCCAGATTCTCAATTTCTTGTCTTGCTCACTTAATGTATTTGTTGACTGTCATCTGCACATCCTTAATATCTGAGACTGACTACATGCACACATTTCCAATCAGATGGGATCAGCAGTGTTGGGGGTAACACAAGTTACATAATCAGATTACTTTTTTCAAGTAAAGTAATGCATTACTTTTAAATAAACAAAATATCTGAGTTACTTTTCCAAAGAAGTAACACAAGTTACTTTGTTTTCCCATTTATTGACTGACCCCTCTCCTGTCCCCATGTTGAGAGAAATCGGGAGTAAGTGCAGAGGCGTTGTGTGCGCTGTGTATTTAATCTCAATTTATTTAATAATATCTTTTAAGCTTTTACCTTTAAACTATATTCTAGGGCTGTGTCCGAAACCCAGAGGTGGACAGCAGTGAAGTATTTTTACTTTACTTTTCCAGAGTGTTTTTCTTTGGAAAACTTTTTCAAACATTCCAAAGCATAATGTCATACTTTTTTACTGCACTACATTTCATAAATAGAAGTCCATGGTCCATTTTTTTTAACCTTTGATACTTAAGTACATTAGAAATGTTGTACTTTCTTACTTGTACTCAAATGAAACTTTGAATTACTTTTACTTGATTAAAAGTAAGAAAATACTAGATTTCCAATGTAATTTAAGTTTTTAAAGGAAATTCAATAAGAAACGTAGTGCAGTAAAAACAAGTACGACATTATCCAAGAAACCAAACCAGTTAGTAGCCTAATCAACTAAGATGCATATACATGTTCTACTACTATCTCTTTTAATGTTTTAAGGTTTGTATGATATGATAAGCTACATGCTATTTTTTTTTTCTCGCTCTCTCTTGGAGATGTCATTTATGCAGGTATACACTTTATAACTTGTTCAGCTTTGCAAGTTTGTCTTTTATTTATCATTTAGTATTATTGTTTTAATTAGAAGATAATTGAATATTTATTTATTGAATCACGAAAGGTCCTCAAGCCTGGACTCGACCTCATGTCGCCCGAAGCACAACCGCGTTACACCTCAATTACAACTCATTGCACTGCCTATACGAGGCTACCGGCTCCAACAGTTAAAAGATATTTAAATGTTATAATCATAATAACAAAATTTTTTATCAGTTATACAAGGCATTTTTGTTCAGTGATAACAACGAAGAAAACCGATAGGCTGTAAAACCATAGACATAACGTTCTTCTCAAGTAATTGTACGAACTTCCTGGTGAAGGCCCGCCCACTTCCGGTTTTATTCGAATACAGATACGAATAATTTTGCGATTGTTACAGATATATTCCCCTCTGCTCACCCCTACTATATTCACTGGCTTCCAGTTACGCCCATACAAGAGTCTCGTTCTGACGGAAGAGTGAACTCTGATCCGACGCATGACGTATTGACAAACTCGGAAGCGCAGAGGATAGATAACACAAAACACCATTCACGAATTAGAAGTCTAAAATGAGAATATTTAAAGAGAAATGTCAGAGGAGCTTGAGTTTGTTGCCCATCCCTGTTTGTTTGAACCGCGAGAGGCGTCTACTCTTACCAAAGCTTACGCTACACCTACATCCTACAGCCTACATGCGTCGGGTCAGAGGTCACTCTTCTGCAGGAACTCAACTCTCTTGTCAATGCGCGTACGTCCGGAACCGGGAGCTGGTGATTACAGTTTATAAAGTTTTATTTAGAAGGCCTTTATCAACCCCCTAGAGCTGTATGGATTACTTTTATGATGGATGGATGCGCTTTTTTTGGGCTTCAAAAAAAGGTACCATTTTAAAGCTTGGAAGAGTCAGGATATTTTTTGATATAACTCTGATTGTGTTTGGCTGAAAGAAGAAAGTCATGTACACCTAGGATGTCCTGAGGGTGAGTAAATTATGGGATAATTTTGGGTGAACTAATCCTTTAAGAGTGTTTAACATTCTTCTCCTGTTTTCTATTCTTCTGTAATCCAGAATGGCAGCACAGCTGAAAGGTTTGTTTGAGTGGCGCCCTTTACTCTACTGGTGTGCATTTGCATTTCCTTCAGCCTGAGGCGTATTCATTTTACTTTTGGTGTGAAAGTGCATTTACCTTTGGCAATAATATAACTTTTGTTTCTTTTGTTCTTGTTAAAATCAAATAAGCAAGCCCAGCCCAGGGTGAGAAAGAATAATATAAAAGTAACTCAATGCATTACTTTCCATAAAAAGTAACTAAGTAATGCAATTAGTTACTTTTTTTAGGGAGTAACGCAATATTGCAACGCATTACTTTTAAAGGTAACTTTCCCCAACACTGAGGATCATTGTACAAACAAACTGAATGAAATTAACTCTAATGTGGGTTAAAGTTGCATCTTTAACAATTGCTGGAATCAGATCATAAGGAAATGATGCTGAATAGGACATCCCAGTCACTCACTCACTTCTTAATATTAAATGAAGATCCTCTGCTATGTTCCTCATACCATCTCATAAGCATATTTTATGAAATTTTATGAAACTTTTGTATAACAAAGTCCACCCTGAGACCATATCAGAGTTTTTAATCCAAAGCAAATTATATAGGTTTTATAAATGGCTCCTTTACAGCATTTTCACTTGTTGATCGCCATGAAAATAGCCAAAGAAGCTGGCATGATGTTAAGGCACAATACATAACCAACCTATCAGTTGGTGTATTATAAATCACTTTATTAAAATCTAAATCGAGCCCACATGCCATCATGTAAAACTACAGATATACATGATAAAGCTGTGACATGCATTGTGTTGCATGTAATTTACAGCATATTTTCAATTTAATGAACTCCAGAAAGTATTGATTAATGTTTCAGATCACCAGACATCGAGCTTTGAAGAACGTCTCACGCATATCCGCCTTTCAGCACCTTGTAATTTCCTCGAAGTGGCCGATCTTCTTGTGTTTTCTTCATCTGACAATCCCAGAATGACACGGTCTGTTTGGCATTACGACACTATTTTCGTGTTTACTTTCTCAGCACTATAAATAACCCGCTCGTCTCAGCAGTGAGCGCTAAACGGGGCATGATGGTGATAACCTTTCATTCATTTTGGGTTTCCTCCCTCGTGGATTTATTATTGTTAGGAGAGGCCAGGTGTTTCTCCTGCTCGGACTGTAATTGTGAGCAAGCTACTTAGTCAAAGACCACAGCGGTAATAAACCAAATTGCACAATAAATCCTTCCCAGATGGCCTGCAAAATAGTGCACACCACTCTGTCAGTCTGTGTGTGTGTGTGTGTGGTGTGTGTGACAGAAGACATGAAGTTACATTTTTACACCTCACATACTCTCTCGGGTGTCTGTGACTTACTGCCTCGTGATTTATGGTGTCTCGGGTCAGTTTGCTGCCTGAAACAGTTAGAAACTGTATTTTTTAAATGCTTTATGTGTATGAATTTCAAATCAAATTAATCTTAATTCCTGTTACTCAAACAGTAGAGCATGGCGCTATAGCACCGTCAAGTTCATAGGTTTGATCCCCAGGTAATGCATGAACTGATAAAATGTGTCACTTTGGATTAAAGCATCTGCCTAATGCATAATTACCTAAATGTAAATATAATTCAAATCATTTTTCACCAATGTTGTCATCATCTTTTCTCACTTCTTTACATTGTGTTCTAGCAATACATTGTTTTCTAACTGGTTATGTCCTTCACAACAGTTGATCTCACCTGGTTTAATATAGGTTTGTTACAACTAAACTACTACAATTCAACTAACCATGTTATCAGGTGTAATCTTACTTTTAGAAAGGATACAAATCTCCCTATATCTTTGCTGATGCCAGAGGTCATGTGTCCAATCAAACTCAAACTAAATTTGTTCTAGGCAATTCATTCTTGTCTGGCAAGAACTTAAAGGGCCCTGTTTTAACGATCTGAAACGCAAGTATCAAGTAACTTTGTGGGCGGGTCTTGGCCGCTGTTGCTATTTTCCCGGCGGGATAAATGACTCTTGCGCCCGACGCAAGTTTAAAAGGGGTTGGTCTGAAATCGCTTCATTATTCATAGGTGTGGTTTGGGCGTAACGTGAAATAAACCAATCAGAGCGTCATCCAACATACCCTTTAAAGGGTTAGTTCACCCAAAAATGAAAATTAAGTCATTAATTACTCACCCCCATGCTGTACCAACCCCGTAAGGCCTTCGTTCGTCTTCGGAACACAAATGAAGATATTTTTGATTAAATGTGACAGCTGGATCACTCCTCCATAGGCTCCCTAAGGGATTGAAACCTGACGGCCCAGAAAGTCAATGAAGAAAATGTTTAAATAGTCCATGTCACAACAGTGGCTCAACTATAAGTTTATCAAGCGACGAGAATACTTTTTGTGCGGAAATAAAACAAAAATAACGACTTTATTCGACTATTCCTTTTCTTCCTTGTAGGCCTGAAACGAGACTTCAAGAGATTTCCACGACGCGCGAGAACTTAACTGAAGTAGTTGAAGGAGATCGCAATTCTCGCGCATGCGTCGTGGAAATCTCTTGAAGTCTCATTTTTGAAAATTTGGTCATTCTGACTAATTGTGCCAGAACCGGTCGCAAATGATGACATAATTTTCATTTTTTAAAATAATTATCCCTTTAAGTAAAAAAAAAAAAAAAAACATTTACCCATGAAATCTCGCATAAATCATCACCTGTGCATTGCATTCTGGCAGGAAAGGGATGTTTGTCCACTAAATCTGTGGTTCTCAACCGGTGTGTTGTAGGTTTGTATATAGACTGGAAAATCACTGCTACATAAAAAAAAATGCAACTAACAATACAACAATGTATAAAAATACTTCATCTACTTTTAAAAGGGAGGAGAAAACTCTTTCCAGATCTTTTGCCGATGCCATAAATTGTCTGCCCATTCAAACTCTCAAACAAAATATGCTTTGTGTGAGGAATATTGGTTCATGATAATTTAAACCCATCAAAATGCATTTTTTTTTATGATAAACAGATTTGGTACTTGATTTCTTGGAGAAAAACCATGAAACACTGATCTGAAAGGTTTCATCTTTAGGAGCTTGAGTTGGGACAGAATATGGACTGAGTGATGGTGATTCAGCTAAATCCACTGGGTTGTTGCTGAGTCACAGTCTCCTGTGATGCCAGTCATGCATGTGCGAAGGTTTCTGTGAACGGAAAGGACGGCCGCTAGTTGAAAGCAGATTGATCAGGACCTTTTGTTTAACTCATTGTACATTGACAGACGTACGGAATGATGACGCTGACCATGAGTCAGTCTTTTGTGGAGCATCTCTCCATTGTGTGCCATGCAAGCTGATGTTTACGGGATCCTTACAGTGACCTCTAGTGCTCGACTCCATACTGTATGTGAGATACTGTCATTTTACCTCTAGAATAGCTGCGTCATTCACATTCTGGAGTTGGTTTTAAAATACGAATACGATTGTGTTGTAATTTAAAGTTGCATTTCTATAAAAGTGTGCAACAGACTTTGATAAATGTGCTCTGGTTAAACTCAGACACTTTTTTAACATTATTATAAAGTGATGAGAAGATGATCAGGGTGTTTTGAGCTGAAATGATTAGTTGTAAAAATGATTGCACCGGGGATGTCGAGTTGTTTGTATGTTTCCATTTATTGCTTCCATTTCCTAGCGTTCTTTAAATGATCTTCTTTTGTGTTCCGTTGAAGAACTAAAGTTCCATTTATTTATTTCCATTGAAGCTTCAGCTACATTTAAAGATGTCCTTCAGTTAAAGACTGTGTAGGACTCTTGCAGAGACAGATGATGGAGTTTTATTAGTTTAGGTTCTGTAATCTGTGTGGGAAATTGTTAATCCAGCATCAGACTTCCTCCTACTGGAATGACTGGTTGGAGAATAACCAAACATGCCTGTGAAAAGCCTTCACGTTTCTCCTGACATGTGAAACAGAGTTCACTTGGTGTTTTCCTGTAGCACCAGGTGCAGATGTTGGCAGGCTTGACTTTCGTAGGCCATTATTCCCCAGGAGTTTTTCCTGATTCCAGTCTTTCTATCAGTCTCAAGGGTCTTGTTTTTTGCAATGACAGCAATTTTGCTATACGACTCTTTCAGTACGGACCACCATTGTAATATATATATATCATATATATATCACATATATACTATATATATCTATATGTCACTATATATATATCACAGTTTTTTTCATATATTTTTATATTGTAATAATTTCGCATTTAATCTTCAAACTAAGAAATTCTCCAAATTAACAAAGTCAGGGCTCAATTTTTCTATTGGCCCAGTCAGACATGTTCAGATTTTTATATGCCCTGTCAAAATGAACAAAAAGTTATTGGGCCCTATTTTAACGATCTAAGCGCATGGTCTAAAGAGCATGGCACAAGTGCACTTAGGACGTGTCTGATTCGGACAGTGGATTCCACTTTTGCTAGTTGTCCCTATTCTCTTAATGAGTAATGGGTGTGTTTGGGGCGTAACATGCAATAAACCAATTAGAGTCTCATCTCCCATTCCCTTTAAATGCCAGTTGTGTTCGCGCCATGACGGATTCGCTATTTACATGACTATAGGCTCCTATTACTAACATGCCCTTTAAATAACTTAAAAAAATATTGTGCCATTGACTTTAGACCAGGTTTTTGTTGGTCAATGGCGCAGCATATTTCAGTTGCATCAAAATAGCAACGCGCCATCAATGCGCCTGAACACACCTCGTTTTCAGACCAGCACGCCCATGGGCGCACAAATGGGTGCAAATGCATTTGCTATTTAAACAATGTGGCGCAGGACGTGAAATTGAGAACTGCGTCAGGATGAAACTAAAAACACATGCGTCGCACCTGGCGCTGCATTGCGCTGGGTATATGATGGGGCCCATAGTTTTCTTGCTGTTTTTGACCCATGTAACCTTGTAAACTGTGCTTTAAGATTTTTAGGTAGGTCTAACAGGTAGGATATAAATTGAAGTTATCAAACACTTCACTGCATAAATTATAAATGAAAGATTAAAGCTACAAAGGTTATTTAGTCAAGAGCAGTCAGGGATTTTCACTTTTTTCTTCTTCTTTCCTTTATTTATCCTTAATGACAAACAGAAGCAGGTTTATTAGGCTGCTGTCACTTTAAGACCTGCCGCACATGATGTGGATCTGACATGCATCCCGTTTTCTCACAACTCTTTACGTTAAATAATCGCAAAGAGTTTTGTGCTTTGTTACTTCTAATAGTAAGGGATCATTGTCAAAGTTGCATTAAATTATTGAAAGTGAATGCATGAGAATGTACATATGCATTCATTTATTTATGCATATAATTAAAACATACTATGAGCTATGTTCCTGTGACACTGTTTAAATCTGCACAGAAACCATTCAAGGCACAGCTATATAACACAGCTCAACATGAGCTCAAAAGTGGCATTTTTGACAGTTTCTGGCTGTTTCTGTCCAGTTATTTAGAATAGAAAGGATGCTGCACGTGTGGGATTGAGAAGTGTGTGTGTGTGTGTGTGTGTGCGTGTGTGTGTGTGTGTGTTTGAGAGAGTCTGGTGCTAGTCATATGATACTGCAGTCATATAAATTATTTCTTGAATAATGCCAATGTAGAATTTTATTTTACTCTTTACTCCAAATAAAAATGTTTAAAGCTTTTGTAACGTTAGCTAGGAGAGCACTGTTCCCCCGCACCCTCCCTTTCGAAGTTTCTTTACAATTTGACCTCTGAATATAAGTTATACCACAAGTTTATAAGTTATAGAAACTACCATATGTGGAAATGAGTTGTATACTATACATTAAACTGAGTTTAATTATTATTAAAATATTATAGTGATGTATGGATGGATGGATGGATAGATAGAATAATACATTTATTAAAATATTTTAAATCATTGATGATATTCAAATATGAATGAAATAATGGTAATGCAAATTAGGGGGAAATGTGCTCTAATGCTGCATAATATGCAAAATAATTATCTTTTTTGATTTTAACGTTTTGTGAGATGCAAACCGTCTGTTCAGGAGCGTTTTATATGTAGACAGTAAGTCTAACAGTAAATATCCTCTTTTTAAAGTAAAAATGATTTCCTTTTTCAAGTAGCGTTAGTGTCTACTGTCATCCAGTTCAGTCAAACGTCGTTGAAGAACGTCTAAAGTTCATGTTTTTCTTTTCGTTCATGAGAGGTCTAGAACCTAATCTTACTAGATGAGTGTGTTCTGCCAGAAAACCCTCTGCAAACTCAACTTCCCAGACCTGTTTTTGTTTTCATAAATCTATTTTATAAATGTTATATTTTGTTGACGTGTTTGCTTTGCGGACTCCGCCGTGATAGGTGGTCTCTGTTAATAATGAGTGAGATAAATATCACCGTTCACTTCTTTTTTAGCCATTGAAGAAGTGTCGGTGCTCGGCCTGGTTTGAATGTAAGAGACGTCCATTCATCCGCAGCGAGTCTGGCTAGAAGACGTCTTCCAGAGCCAGACTCAAACCTGTCCCGAAGCCCAGACGCCTGCAGGATGTTTGGGCTTGAAATGGGTTGGGATGTGGAAGTACGGCTGCCACCTCCAGTCCAGGTGCTCACGTTGACATATGTCAGAAGCGCTCGGGTGCCCGAATCAATTAGCTTCTGTCGTGTGGAGCAGGGAGGACAAATTGGCAAAGTGTTTTGTTTAAACAAATGGCCTTGGTGTAGTTTTTCCACGGGGAGTGAGGCTTGAAGGAATGTGTGGTCTCATCGTTCTTAGAAATAAGTCGTTGCAGCATCGTCCGTTGACAACACGTTTACTTATTCACACCGTAGCAAAACCATAAACTGAGACCTCCTGGCTGTGGCCGCACTGTTGGAGATTGTGTAACGTGGAATATTTATTGAGTTTTAATCCATCATAATGGGTTTTTTATATCTTAAGTTCATGTTTTGCTGTAAGAGGCATCTATTCAATTGTCATTTGGGACCATTTTGGAACAAAGAAGAGATGCAGTTTCAATAAGCCCTTTTTGCAGAAAACTCGTCCCATTCGATTACTTTTCTAAGGCCTCATATTTTCACCTGCTGGACGATAAAACAGGCAAAAAAACTCCCTCAGACATACACTGAATGACCTGAGCTATATCTAGAGACCAGAACTTGTTTTTTGTAAATGGGAAACACTTATTTTATTTATCGAACTGCCCGTCTCACAGGGACTCTGAGTTTCGGTAAACATTGATAAAGTCCGCTGCCAAACATCACCATTTAACCGCAGAACACAAGCAAAACATTCCATCTTGTCGAGCCGGACGAGTTTGTGTTCTGGCGATAATGCTGCTGTGTTACTGTTTTTCACTAATTGTTTTTGACAAATGTTTTTCCTCTGATTTCTCATTGTTATGAAGCAAGACACAAGGTTGCTTGGAGACCAACATTGAAGGGTTGTTTTGGTAATTGGGCGAATAGCAAGAAAACATGAGCAGGTCACATTTCACCCCAAAATAAAATAAAAAAGAAACAAGTGATTATATGTTAGAGTAAATAATATAAATTTTTTAGGACTCTTTATTAGGGATATTTACCAGGATTATTATTGTTAACTAAAACTGTAAAGAAAAAAAAAAAATATTACTTGAAACAAAAATAAACATTAACTGAAATAAAAAAAACGTAACTTGTTTAAAATCAGCTAGTTGCAAAGGCAACATTTCTCATTATTGTCTCATTTCAACGTGAAATACTAAAATAACAAATAAAAAATAAAACTAATAAAAACAAATGAATAAAACTATAGACATATTTTTTGAAATGACAAAAACGACAAAATTACTAAACATTTTAACAAAAATTTAAGTGAAAAAATAAAATTAACAAAACCTAGTATATCAGTGAAACTAAAATAACACCCATATTTACTGAATATAATATAATATATATATTTGCATTGACATTTTATAGACTTTTAAGCATATTCCCCTCTTTATTCTCATATATATATTCAACATTAAATACATTAAATATTTTCATGATATTTATTAAACTATCTGTTATGTTGCATTTTTTTTAAATATGGGGGAAATGTTCTTAATCGTCATAAAATAATATATTCTTTATTCAAAATATATTTTCTTTTCAGTCTCTTAATTCTTGATGACCCAAGAGTGTTTTTGACAGGTGTTGTGTGATTTATCCATGTCACTTACTTTTAAAACATCGCAATGTGCCTTTGAAACTGCACCGTAACCAATGGTACTCAGCTTTGTGTTGAAAGTATAAAGAAGTCTTCAGCCATCATGTTCGATTTCCAGGTGATGTGATCAAGCCGCGAGTGAGCTTTCCAGCTTAAGCAACCTACAATCTGCCCGTCTGGTATAGGTGAGTTCTGAAAATATCGGCGCTTGTTTTATTTTGTCGTCTTTCAAAAGGAAATGGTGTAATTGATCTTTACAAGGACGCTGTGAGTGGAATTCTCCCCGGTCTTCCTGTTACCTTTTCCCAGTGTAATCAAATAATGGATTTGGTTTCAGAGCGCCGCAGTAGCAGAGGAGAGGAAATTATCTTCAGCAGGCTTGTTTATTTGACTTCTGCCATTCTGTTGCATGAAAGCTCGGCACTGTAACGTGACATGAACCAGAGACCCGCCGAGGCCAGTGTCGCTTGGAAACGTGTTGTAATTAAAATTGATCTGTCTAATTAAGGAACAAGACCTGTGTGCTTTCCACAGGCCAGGAATCTGTCTCTGAAGTCATTGGCACTGAATGCATCGTCGTGTTGAGCTATTTCAGTGTTACTGCTCTTATATGCAATACTTTTTTTCTTTTTTTTTTTTTTTAAGTTTTGGGGGGTTTTGTGTACTATAAAGATGCATCATATTTCTGGGCTGATCTTCATTTACTCACCTTTGTATTATATGCATATAAGTTTCTCTTTTGAAACATTTTGTTTGAGTGTTGAAATTGTTCCCGTACAGCGATTGAAAATCACTTACATTTGGGTGACTTAATGATAACAAACTTTGATTTTGCCCACAAGAATATCAATACATTTGACTTGAGGGTAACACTTTACAATAAGGTTCATTAGTTAACATTAGTTATCTACCTTAGTTAACATGAACTAAGACTGAACAATACTTCTTCAGCATTTATTCATCTTAGTTAATGTTCATTTCAACATTTACTGATACGTTATTAAAATCAAAGGTTGTATTTGTTAACATTAGTTAAGGCACTGTGAACTGACATGAACAAACAATGAACAGCTGTATTTTTATTAACTGTAACAAATGTATTGCTCATTGTTAGTTCATGTCAGTAAATACATGAACTAATGTTAACTAATGAAACTTATTGTAAAGTGTTACCGATTTTAGTTAGTGTTTTTTAGCATGGGTTAGAAAACTGGGCCAGCGGTCAATCAAACCATCATTGGCCCCTCCCTCCACTACCGTGTTTACATATCAGATTCAGCCTTCTGTGTTTTCAGCGAAACCATAAACGATAATATCGAGATGGGTAAAAACACCCTCAATCTTATGAATACCTCTGTAGTATGATAACTCAGGCATTTCAGAAATGGTAAAACAGTCCTTCGCCGCTCGAGTAAACTGTCAACAGCCTGGAAAAAGTCCACAGAGATCCCAGTGTTCGTGGAGTCTCTGAGCCATCCCGAATGGAATAACCGGACCGACTTCATTTAGCCTCATGGCTTTGATCAACCTGTAAAATTAGAGCAATTACTAAAATTAATCTGATATTTTGCAGAAGACCGTTTTATGAGCCAGGAATTGCAAATGGTACGGAAAAACCTTCCTTAAGCCTGAAAAGAGCCATACTGTGAGACTTTTAAGGGATCATGTTTTTTTTTTCGTTTTGTTTTTTCACTTTGGGCCAAACTCAATGAAAACTTTTCCTTAAAAGTGGATTTGTGTGCATTTAGGGAAATAAATGATTATTAAAATGCGTTTTTATTCCTGGTTTTGTAGTGCAGATTAAGTCGAATAGGTCATACAAGTTAATGTACAAAACGAGTCAAAATCCAGAGTATGTCAGAATACTGTCCTTTATAAATATAATTCCTCGGGAAAGTGGTTCTGGTTTTCCGAGGATGATGGGAATTTTGGCTCGGATGCGTGCGGAGAGTGAGGGATGAGATTTTGGATACTTACGGCCATTTTTGTCTATTAAAAACTATTCCTCTGTGAAACGGTGGGACAGACATGGCAGTCGGTATGTCAACCTTGGTGTGATGCCAGGCCAGAGAGATCTATATTAAACTCTTCTGGCGCGGGGTGGTAAATGCTCCCCCTGTGTGTGCATGTGTGGGGTCCGTTCTACTCGCAGACTTCACGCTCGCATGTACGCTCGCGAGCAAATATATTTATGACCAGCAAATGTTTACAGACGCTGAGAATTGCTTGTGTGTATTCCAGGACTCAAGGTGGATTAAGTTTTTACCTCTTCATGAAGAATAGCATCTTTTTCTTTTTTGGACGAGTTGTAGTCAGTTCTGTGAGTTTAATTGGCCCCACACTCCAGAGTCGAGGATATTTCAAGGGCCCTTCAGTGGCTTTACCAACAAGAGCTCTTTATTGAGGATAGCATGTCGATAGGTTTTTTCCATTGCCTTTTCAGTTTCAATTTAAAATGATTTTAAAAAATCAAGTCCAAGTTCAAGTTCAAGTCCAAATAGGTGGATCTCACTTATTTCTCCAAATTAAAAGGGAATGAACCTTTAAGGTGCAGTTAAGCACATTTTCAAATATAAACCAAAGCATATAAATGATCAATCACAATTCGATTTTTTAAATGGAAAAAAGGCCTAACAGTGCTTTAAATAGGCTTAATGTTTTTGTGAGATTCATGTTTTGATGCTTAATGGCATCTTTTAAGTTATTTTATTCTTTAAAGTAGGGCTGTGCAACAATTAATCGCGATTAATCATGATTAATCAAAATAAAACACAAAATAAAAGTTTGTGTTTTACATATGTGTGTGTGTGTACTGTGTATAATTATGTTGTATATATAAGTACACACGCATGCATGTATATATTTAAGAAAAATGTGTTATTTATATATAAAATATTTATATATAATATAAATATATCTACAGTATATACATGCACATATTTCTCAAGAATATACATGCATGTGTGTGTATTTATATGTACAAAAATACACACATATAATATGTAAAATATTATGCACTGTAAAAAAATATTGTTGGTTTAACTTCAAAAATTAAGTAATCTGGTTGCCTTACAATGTTAAGTTCATTGAAATTGAAAAATTGAGTTAATACAATGGAGATTGATTTAATCATCAGAAACTCAAAATATTATGTTATCTGAACCACATAAATTATCTAAGTTGATTTGACAAAAGAAAAAATGTTGTGATTACAAATCATGAAAATATTTATATTATGAAAATATTGTAAGTACACAAACTTTTCTTTTAGATGCGATTAATCGCAATTAATCGTTGCACAACCCTACTTTGAAGGTATTTGTTTTACATTTGTCAGATTGTTCTAATATATACAGTAAGTGCATCCTCAACATGAAATCAACTTTTTAACTAAGGAAGCCTGGTGCACAAGTAATCAAATCTTGCTCTTTTTCTGTGTTTGTTATTACATACGTCACAGATTATTAGTTGTGGTTTCATTAAGTTCAGTTCAATATATTTATATAGCACTTTTCATTAGGGCTGTCACTTTTGTGAAAAAATCCTGTTCGATTTTTGAGACGTAAGTGTTCATTGAATCGATTGTAAATCGATTTTCCCTGTCTAAAGACGTTTCCATTTTCATCGCCAAATATAGGCAAATCCACGGAAACTAACAGGCATTAGGACGAGCGTAAAGAGGGCGCTTGAGACGCGCACAAGTCAGCAATATTTCTGATGATTTATTGGCGTGAAGTTTCAGCACAATGATAAACAAGAGCGCAACATTCAGGGATTGAAATTAACACCCTCCAACTCGCCAAATGCGGGTAAAAATGAACTTTGGCGGAAAACGCTGTCAAATCACGAGCCAATCTGGCGTGTTTCTATGTTTACTCACTTTCTTTGCTGTGGAAGTTCGTGTAAGCCAAATCTGCGCGGATTTAGCGCAAATACGCAACTCGTGAGTCCTAATGATATATTAAATACAGCGTATAGCGCAGAATCTGCGCATTTCTGGCTTACTTGAACACACACGTCACTAAGCAACAAATAACGGCGCGCTTGTTCACTTGCATTGAAGTAGCCTAATAGCGAACATTAAAACACATTTGGTTAACAGAAAAGACATTGTTATTTTCCAACATCCTACATGTTCTGTGCACTGTATTGATCTGTCCACCTAAAACACATTTTTGGTAAAAGAAAAAAAAAAAGGCCGTTAAAATCGATTCCCTATTTTTGTTTTCGATACTTGTGTTGGTTGGTCCGATTGATTGTGCAATCGATTTTCGAACGTAAAGTGACAGCCCTACTTTTCATATACGGTTCCAAAGCAGTTTTACAAAGAATAGTTTTGTTAAACTCAATCCTCCTTTTTTTTTATCCTTTTGTAAGAACGGGTTTAAAAATATCAGTAAGTTAACACTACAGTCCTTCCATGAGATTTGCCATAATTCTAGAGCATTCATGGGATATGTTGATTTACACAAGAACAGCTATCATTTCCACCATGATGGATGAGCTGTTTTTCCTCTTTTGGCAACAAAGTGAAATTATAGCACTTCACCAGACATATTTCATTACAGGTTTTTTTGTCCTTCTCAAGCTTAAAGATTTATTTGCATGTGATTTAGACATTCCTCTGTAAACCTCTCATGCACTGGCTGATAAAAAGGTCGAGATGATTATGTCTTTTTAATCTTTACATTAAACCAGGACACATAAAAAAACACTGCTACAAGTTATTAATTCTATTTCTAGGCTGTTTATCCTGTTTCCATATCCAGACCACCATCACGTGGTATTTTGCTGTGGTCTGCTCATTTTTATCCGTTGTTTTGATGCATTTCTCTCTGTTTACATTGCAGACAAGGACATTTTCTGTCACATTTGAGTGAAAAAGTCATATGTTCTTGCACAATACCTGAAGCTCACATCACGCCATAAATCCTGCTCTCAAAATAAAAGCCCTTATCAGTTTCCTCAAGGTCTTTAGACTGCACATGCAGTGAGTCAGTTGCCTACAACGCGCTGATTTTAAAAACATATTTCGGTAGATGTTAGCGAGCGCTGATTGTTTCTTTGCTGATTGAATTGCCTTTTCTTTCCTCCCTCAGCTCCATCAGGCCGCTGAAGTGGCCCTCCTGAGAGGGGCCAGGGTCATTTCACCAGAGGATATCATCTTTCTAATGAGGAAAGACAAGGTAAAAGCACACAAATATGAGACATTACCGCAACATAAATCATTACCCTTCCTTTTTATGGACTACTGGTTTGGTTATTGCTTTTGTAGTTCTGTTGCTTTACAATCACAGGTTGAAAGCAAGAATCGGGGCTGGGTGATTATAATAAAACATCTTTCCTAATCTTTTCTAACCCCATGTTTTGATATGTGTGGGATTTCAGTGAATTAGGCAAGTAGATTCAATAAGTTGAATGCAGAAACTAAAACACAAGCATTTATAAATATAATGAATTAATCAATCAAGTAAAGGTTTTCACTGGATATTTTACAAAACATTTGAATAAAATGTACATGATGAACTTGCTTGAATGGTTGTTCACAGGAAGTTTGATTTGATTCATTGAAATGGACAATCTGAACTGATTCACAGAAATGAATCCAACTTAGCACTATTAACTACATTTTAATTCATTTTTGCAATATTTTGATATTCAAAATGCTGATTAATTCAGTATTTCCATCAAAATTGTGAATGCATCACCCAGCTAGAAGGAATTGAATTTCTTGAATGTTCTAGAGAAAAAAGAACTCAAAGATCACTGTGAGATGATGGATGGATATTGTTTTAGTTTAAAAACTGAGCCTGTTTCTTTCTTTCTTTCTTTTTTTTTATTCACTAAGAAAAAATTACAGCGGCTCATCAAGTACATGCAGTTCAGAGACTACAAATCCAAAGTCCTAAAAACCATCGACGATGAGGACCCGCTGGATTCAGGTATGAGATGTGGAGTATTTTCTGATTCATCCGCTAATTTTGTACAAATATTTTAAACCTGACTTTTTGATAACAACAAACAATGAATCACGCTTCCAAACTTCATGAAAATGATTTGCTTCCAAAAACGGTTAAATATTTCTGAATGAGAACCAGTTTGCGACTCCCAACCCAAGTTAACGTATGGTACTTTCATATATATTGCAGCTTAGCATGTTTTCCTTTCGAATGATTTTCTCCATAAGAAATTCAAAACATTTTCCCCCCATCAACGGCCGTTGCATTAAATGACGAAGCCGTGCATAATGAGCAGAGTCGAGCGAGGTCATTTCGTACGCCACAGTCAATCAGCGAGTCATTAACCAAAATGCAGACAGAAGCTTTGGCATCAATCTGCTTTGAACAGCGCTCCACCGCCCTCATCAATACCACCGAAAACTGAGCACGAGGGAGGAAAACCATACGCAGAAGCAGCGGACGTCCCGTGTAATGTCATGCGGAGTATCATTAGGACTCTTGCTCCTCATCTAGAGTGTAACTTGAGAGATGGAAGAACATTGAAATGCAGCGTTCCGAGAGTCTCTGTGTCTGAACGCAGATGCTTTTCCATGGCTCACTCTTTTTAACGTGTGGCTCTTCTTGCGTGTTGTTTTACCTCTGAGAGTTTCGTGACCCTATCCGTGACGCTTTCAATCGGGAGATTATTGTTCCCTGACTATTATCTGTGTTATTGCATGCGATATAAAATATAAGAGGGAATTGTTTCAGTGTGAGGAGAGAACAGCCTCTTTCTGTCCTGGGAGGCCTGCGGTGGGAGCCAGCCTGTGTTAGGACGTGGTTTTACTCTGGTGTGGTGTGTTCGGAGGGTTGCAAAAGAGGGAAACGTAGAGCAGTCGGGTTTTGATATCTTTCCATACAACACAGTGTTCGTGCAGTGACCCCTACAACAAAACTACACTGCAAATGAGGAACTTCTGTTCAACCGCTATTGTCTTGTTTTAGGTTGCTCAGCAGATTTGGGGTGAGATATAGTGTAGCGTGAGATTGTCATTGTGAAATCCTGTTTATGTTCTTACTATGTGTTCCCACATGGTCTTATTGTGAGCAGTGCATGTTAAAATCTGAAATGATTTCCCTTTTATTTTCCATTTAGAGACACTTTTCACCATGTGTTCAATTGTCAGTGTAAAAAAAATGGTCTTGCATGTTTTTTTTCCCCCATTAAATATCCTGTTTCGGAAATACTCATAGTTACGGAAGTAAATATGGTGGCAGGCTCTGTTGGTTGAGTGGTTGGTCGTGTTTAGACATTTAGACACATTGCTCTGTAAACAGATGCTCAGTTAAATGTATTTATTTATATTTTAATGCACCATTTCATCATTATTACATTACCTAATTGTCCAGTTGAACACTTCTCACCGTTTTTTTTATTTATTTTTTTTATTCTATGTGTAAAATATTAGGTCTCGGACATTTTTTTGAGTTGAATATCCTGTTTCACTTGGAAATGCGAGTAGTTATGGAAGTAAATTGCAAGCGTGTTTAGACATTTAGACACATTGCTCTGTAAACAGACGCTCAGTTAAATTAAGGTAGGTAAGTCAAGTAAAAAATGCGTGATATGAAAAGCTTTGTTTTTTTTATTCACAGTTTTATCTTTTGATCTGCTGTGTTCGAAACACTTCTGCTCACCCTGTTGCAGTCACATTTAAAAAGCCATTTTTTACTTGTACTTCTTAATTTTGAAGGATGAATCCACTAGATCAAATATGTTTTTACTAGTGTTTATTCAATTAGATTTTAATGCACCATTTCATCATTATTAGATTAGCTATTCGTCAAACCAAGATTTTTCAAGGCCTGTTATTCATCCAAATATTGTATCAAATGTCAAATTAAGGATTCTTTAAAGCCAGAATGCACTACTAATTATGTGCGTCGACATATTTGTATCATTTAAAAAGTGAGTTTATACAAAGTGACTTTTTTACCGTTTGATTGAATTGCCCCGTTTACAGAGGAACTCCACAATTACAGTCTGTTCAAGGTTGTGCCGTGCCAGGACCAGCGAACCTGAAGCCCATAAAACAAGCTGTTATTTAGGTGTCATAAATTCAGTAACCTTGATTAAACATTTTCTGGGGCTATTTCTGTCATTCACAACCAGACGTTACTTCACAGAAGTGTGTTTAATCAGTGTATTTCCTTTCATTTAATTAACATTTTCCTTCTTTTTTCATTTTCCCACCCTGGAGCTTTATGCCTGTAATGCCCACTGACGCTGAACCACATGAACATGCTGGAAAAAGTGAAAGTCGTTCGCTGTGGTAGAGCTTGAAATGATGCTGCTGTGGGAATTATGAACATAGTGAATAAAACATGTGACACAGATTAAATA
The DNA here is from genome assembly GCA_030578255.1 of Tiaroga cobitis. Classification (NCBI taxonomy): domain Eukaryota; kingdom Metazoa; phylum Chordata; class Actinopteri; order Cypriniformes; family Leuciscidae; genus Tiaroga; species Tiaroga cobitis. Next base: position 39,035,031 of record CM060607.1, on the reverse strand, counting down.
TATATATATATATATATATATACACTGACCTAAAGGATTATTAGGAACACCATACTAATACTGTGTTTGACCCTCTTTCGCTTCAGAACTGCCTTAATTCTATGTGGCATTGATTCAACAAGGTGCTGAAAGCATTCTATAGAAATGTTGGCCCATATTGATAGGATAGCATCTTGCAGTTGATGGAGATTTGTGGGATACACATCCAGGGCACGAAGCTCCCGTTCCACCACATCCCAAAGATGCTCTATTGGGTTGAGATCTGGTGACTGTGGGGGCCATTTTAGTACAGTGAACTCATTGTCATGTTCAAGAAACCAACTTGAAATGATTCGAGCTTTGTGACATGGTGCATTATCCTGCTGGAAGTAGCCATTGGAGGATGGGTGCATGGTGGCCATAAAGGGATGGACATGGTCAGAAACAATGCTCAGGTAGGCCGTGGCATTTAAACAATGCCCAATTGGCACTAAGGGGCCTAAAGTGTGCCAAGAAAACATCCCCCACACCATTACACCACCACCAGCCTGCACAGTGGTAAGAAGGCATGATGGATCCATGTTCTCATTCTGTTATCGCCAAATTCTGACTGTACCATCTGAATGTCTCAACAGAAATCGAGACTCATCAGACCAGGCAACATTTTTCCAGTCTTCAACTGTCCAATTTTGGTGAGCTCTTGCTAATTGTAGCCTCTTTTTCCTATTTGTAGTGGAGATGAGTGGTACCCGGTGGGGTCTTCTGCTGTTGTAGCCCATCCGCCTCAAGGTTGTGCGTGTTGTGGCTTCACAAATGCTTTGCTGCATACCTCGGTTGTAACGAGTGGTTATTTCAGTCAAAGTTGCTCTTCTATCAGCTTGAGTCATCGGCCCATTCTCCTCTGACCTCTAGCATCAACAAGGCATTTTCGCCAATGGGACTGCCGCATACTGGATGTTTTTCCCTTTTCGCACCATTTTTTGTAAACCCTAGAAATGGTTGTGCGTGAAAATCCCAGTAACTGAGCAGACTGTGAAATACTCAGACCGGCCCGTCTGGCACCAACAACCATGCCACGCTCAAAATTGCTTAAATCACCTTTCTTTCCCATTCTGACATTCAGTTTGGAGTTCAGGAGATTGTCTTGACCAGGACCACACCCCTAAATGCATTGAAGCAACTGCCATGTGATTGGTTGATTAGATAATTGCATTAATGAGACATTTAACAGGTGTTCCTAATAATCCTATAGGTGAGTGTGTGTATATATATATTGCCAAAAGTTTTGGGATGTCAGCCTGTACATCCACATGAACTTTAATGTTATCCCATTCTTAATACGTAGGGTTTAATATGGAGTTGGCCCATCCTTTGCAGCTATAACAGCTTCAACTCTTCTGGGAAGACTTTCCACAAGGTTTAGGAGTGTGTTTATGGGAATTTTTGACCATTCTTCTAGAAGAGCATTTGTGAGGTCAGGCACTGATGTTGGACGAGAAGGCCTGGCTCGCAGTCACTGCTCTAATTCATCCCAAAGGTGTTCTATCGAGTTGAGTTTAGGACTCTGTGCAGGCCAGTCAAGTTCCACCACACCAAACTTGCTCATCCATGTCTTTATGGACCTTGCTTTGGTGCGCAGTCATGTTGGAACAGGAAGGGGCTGTTCCCACAAAGTTGGGAGCATGAAAATGTCTTGGTATGCTGAAGCATTAAGAGTTCCTTTCACTGGAACTAAGGGGTCAAGCCCAACCCCTGAAAAACAACCCCACACCATAATCCCCCCTCCACCAAACTTTACACTTGGCACAATGCAGTCAGGCAAGTACTGTTCTCCTGGCAACCGCCAAACCCAGACTCATCCATCGGATTGCCAGACAGAGAAGCGTGATTCGTCACTCCAGAGAATGCGTCTCCACTGCTCTAGAGTCCAGTGGCGGCGTGCTTTACACCACTGCATCCCACGCTTTGCATTGTACTTGGTGATGTAAGGCTTGGATGCAGCCGCTCGGCCATGGAAACTCATTCCATGAAGCTCTCTACGCACTGTTCTTGAGCTAATCTGAAGGCCACACAAAGTTTGGAAGTCTGTAGCTATAGACTCTGCTGGTGACTGGCGAAAGTTGGCGACTTCTGCGCACTGTGCGACTCAGCATGCACTGACCCGCTCTGTGGTTTTACGTGGCCTGTTGTTCCCAATTGCTTCCCCTTTGTTATAATACCACTAACAGTTGACCGTGGAATATTTAGTAGTAAGGAAATTTCACGAATGGACTTATTGCACAGGTGGCAACCAGGATACCACTCTTGAATTCACTGAGCTCCTGAGAGCGACCCATTCTTCCACAAATGTTTGTAGAAGCAGTCTGCATGCCTAGGTGCTTGATTTTATACAACTGTGGCCATGGAAGTGATTGGAACACCTGAATTCAATTATTTGGAGGGGTGTCCTAATACTTTTGGCAATATAGTGTATATACACTGCCGTTCAAAAGTTTGGGATCTGTACGATTTTTTATGTTTTTAAAAGAAGTCTCTTCTGCTCACCAAGGCTGCATTTATTTGATTAAAAAAAAACTGTAATATTGTGAAATATTATTACAATTTAAAATAACTATTTCTATTAAAAAATATTTAAAAATGTATTTTATTCCTGTGATGCAAAGCTGAATTTTCAGCATCATTACTCCAGTCTTCAGTGTCACATGATGCTTCAGAAATCATTTTAATATGCTGATTTGATGCTCAAGAAAAAAATATTATTATTGTCAATATTGAAACCAGTTCAGTTCTGTTCAGTTTTTCAGTATTCTTTGATATATATATATATACTTTTTTAATTTATATAAATTATGTATATAGGTAGAACATTTGTTTTATAAAAAAAATATACTTTTATATGAATGCATAAGTTATTTTTCCAACAAAACTACTTGCAAGCATTTACCTGGGGATGCACAATATATTGGACCTATATCAGTCATACAGTATATGGATAATTATCACCCAATATCCGATCAATTTAGATCATCACTTTTTTACTATCTAAAAGGGATTGTGATAGATTATGGCAAAGAATAAACCTTTTAAGATCACTATTTCGTGAAGAACGTTTTTTCCCCCCTTTTTTCTATAATATCCAACAAATCATTCAAATCCATTAATTTGAACTCTGATTGACTAAACAGAAATCCACAGATCCCTCCGATGATAATGTGCACCTATTTTTGCTTATTCAAACAGTGTGTATACTTTTGTTCTATAGCAGATTTCCAATAACTTTTTTCCTATATTTTTAAGAGTTACAAGGCTTTGGCTTTCAGAGGTCTGGCTTGCTTCTGAGCCGAGATGACTCAGAACAGAAAGCACTATAGTCGAGTGGGCCGCTGCATCTCGAGTCAGGTGTAAACAAGCCCAGCTGGCCCGCAGATGTGTTCAGGACGGAGACTCAGCAAATGTGCCTGTTTCTGTCCTCTTACAGACAAATACAGCAGCAACAAGAGGCAGCGTCTGGCGCAGGACTTCCTGGTCTCCATCGACCAGACGGGGGAATTCTTGTCTCTGGTGGAGGAAGAGGAGGTGGATGAAGTCAAGCAGGAACGGCTGGAGGTGAGTAGGAGGATCCCAGAAATGTGCTTCAGCCTGAACACCCAGAGCTCGCATGCCAGCGAGGGTGGACGGCACTGAAACTCAAGGGGATTATCCTGCGTTCACAGAAAGAGGGGAATCGGTTCATTCTTTTATGATAAAGACTTCCAAACTAACTAAAACCCTGCAGTTCAGTTAGAGGTTAGACGATTGTAAACGTGCTCACATGCACAGCAATGCAATAACTCTCAAAAAGCAGTTTATTATACAAATAATCAATAAAATCAATAAACTGGGAATGCAAGAATTCACTAGCCTGGTAAAACCAGACCATTCTCAGTTGTAACTGAGTTATGGTCTGGCAAAGCGTCATAGACAAATCATTTCCAGAGGGGCGTCACCAACGGATGTCGCGGATAGACCTAAAACCAATCAGAGCGATGAAGAAGATGACGAATGCAGAGCGGCGGAGAAACATAAATTGTGCATAATAACCTTATGATTTTCTGTATAGAGCGTAGTCATCCATGAAAATACTAATAATTTCCAGTATCATTTCTTTAGTGAATCAGGTGCTAAAACTATGCAGACAGCGCAGTTTATTCTTTTAGTCATTGTGGAACAGAAGTTTGACTTAAACGAGGTGTTTAATCATGTTGAATATAATCGTGAACCATAGGAGCACCTGATATTGGGACGACACTGAAAAATGTGGTTTTGTGACTCGTGTTCCATGAAAAAACAAGAAGCCGAGGATCAAACTCCTGTCAGAAGGTCCGACTGGGTTTCATCCCCTCCACTAGTCCTAACATCTCATCTGAGTTTCCATTGTGATGTCAAATAAGCCACGAGTCAATCTAGAGAGTGGGAATTTGACCTGGAAAACGTCATTATGAAGTCAACAGGAGCGTTTTCAGTCTGATGAGGCGAAGCGATTCTTTATCAGTCCAAATCAGACATTGATGAGTCTCTGCGATTTGAACGTGAACTCTTGTGGCATACACACAGGAGTCTTTATAACATCCTTTTGTTCTCACTGTGCCAAGGGAAATAAATGGCCTTAAATAAATAAATTACAGCTGAAAGATGTAATTAAAGGTCTGAAGCAAGAACCGTGGACAAGGGGGTATTACCATGAGACTTTATACGTCCCGTCTCAATTAAAAACCAAGCACCAGTCTGTTCTGGATGTGGCCAAGAAAGCCTGCGGTTTCCCCCAAAACTTTGTTCCTACTGAGTGTTTTAATGGGTATGTTTTAGCTATCAGGACAACCTTTTGGGAATAAGGAACCATATCCTTCTGGGCCTCCCACTTTGCCCCACTCATGAAGTCCTCGAGAGAGGAGCTTTATGGTTTAACCACACGGCACTGCGCTGCTTTATCTAGTGCCCTGTTCGCCCCACCACCACCCCCTTGTCTTCTTTAACTAGCTCTTTTAGTGGCTAAGAGCACATGTCTGGTTTTCCTGTGCTCTTCCATCTGCTCGCCTTACCGGTTGCATATAGACGTTGTGGGGTGATCATGTAGTTGTCAGATTTCATAGGGTTTTTTAAATCTCAAATGTATGTTTGACTTTTCATATTTCTCTGCTAGTAGCTAGCTAGTGGCCGCCCAATTGGTCAATATCCAGTGGAGAAGCATCTGTCTGTCTGTCTGTCTGTCTGTCACAAGTTTACTTTTTGTAAATGTACATTTGATTAGTGCATAATGTTAAACTGTTCTTTCATTGTTCTTGTACAACTTTTTCCAAACATCACTTTTTTCATAATTCTAAAGCTTTATTAAAACATTTTTTTAAATAGTTAGTATATTGTGGCAAGCAGGGCGGGGCCGAGAGCTGTGGGAGCGGAGCAAGTCCGGTGGTGCAAGTGTTAATGAGCGTCACCTGCTCGCCACAGCGGTCTGGATTTTCACAGAGGAGCTCCAGAAGGATAAAAGGAGGAGTGACGACAGCGAGAGATGTGAGAGGGCCAGGCCTGGACTTTATGTTGGTGGTTTGTTTTAGTTTATGCAGCAGTTGTCCGTGAGGGGTTGCTGCTTTACTTTCGTTTAGTTGTTTTTGCTTATTTTGTCATTAAATTTACGTTCACCATTTGCCAGTTCCCACCGCCGCCTTCCCTGAGCTTTTAACAACGTTACATATAAAGGGCTGTCAAAAATTAACGTGTTAATGGGTGGGGGGTGGCTGCACCACAATGGAAAATGGACAAAAACAAAGTAGTTTTTCTATAAAATTATGATTTTGTTTTTTATTTAATTGCACATTTATTTTAGAAATTGATAGATGTATAAAGTTGGAACTCATGCAAACCAAAAATAAGTAGATCCCTATCATTTAATCCCTATCATTCCCAATCAATTGGCTAACTCACCCTCACTTTCATCACATGGAAGAGCTAACTCCGCACTCTTCCTATTGCCCTTTCCGTAAAATATTGCTGTATTCGTTTTTTGAAAAGAAGAAATCAATTTGGTATTTATATTCAAATACAACTATACTACAATAAACACTTCAAATAAATAAATAACTGCAATCATATATAAAAAATCCCAATGGGGAAATACATTACCACAATTCCACTGTGGTACAGCATTGTCATACGGCAACACATGTATTTTTCCATAGTGGTACAGCGTTGCCATATGGAAACATTGATGTTTTCTCAATTTACAGTAAAGCTATGTTGATTTGTCAATAAAAATATCTAATTTACTTATCAAAGATGCTGCAAAAAAATCCTCATTGAGAAGAGATGTTTAGAAATGAGGTTAATAGAGTGATTTCTGGAGCACTTTAACAGGTGTCTTCCTTGTGAAGGTGACAGTGGGAAAGAGAGTTTTGGAGAGACATTCAAATGTCACGTGACTTAAAAACAGCATATCATTGGCTACCTTGAGGCCTGCCCTTTTAATTGCATAGTGCAATATATTGTTTTTTTCTTCAGACAGCGCTTGAAGTGGAAATAGATAGCTTTTGATTATACCGTGATGCTGAAAGGCTATAGTGGCTAAAATTGAGAAAACGGAGACATCTGTAGCAGTATTGGTATCTGTGATTCTGGCCTTCTTTCATAAAAAGATGCCATTAAACAAATATTTTAAATATAGGCTACTGTCTTTGTTATTTCTACATTCATTTAAAGATTAAATGTGAAATTATTACAATGTAAAAATATATGAAACACTTTAATATTCGGGATTAGTTACAGAAAAAAATATTTTAAAAAACGATTGACAGCACTAGTGTATAAAGGTACTTGAACTCATTTTATAATTGATGAACTATACACAGAGTAATTAAACTGAACTGAATCAACACTGAACTGACCTCAGCTGAACAATGAGACTTTTTTTCATTTTAGTGCTCCTTTACAGCAGAATTGAATTCTGTTTGCATCATTGAATCATTATTTTCCTGTTTATCACCATAAAGCTGCTTTGAAACTATCTGTATTGTATAAAGCATTAAAGGATGAAATAAAGCAACAAAAAAAAAAAAACACGACAGTAGAGACATTTATAATGTTGCAAAAAATGTCATATTCATATTGATGCTGTACTTTGTTATTTTTTTCATTTATTAAAGGATCCTGAAAGAAATGCACCCCGTTTCCACAAAAATATGATGTTTTCAACGTTTAAAATAATAAGAAATGTTTCTTGAGCAGCAAATCAGAATATTAGAATGATTTCTGAAGAATCATGTGGCACTGAAGACTGGAGAAATGATGCAGAAAAATCAGCTTTGCATCAGGAGTAAATTACACTTTAAAATGTTCACATAGAAAACAGCTATTTTAAACTGTAATAATATTTCACAATAATATCTATATTTTATACTGTGTTTTTGATCTGTGAAATAAATGAGCATAAGAGACTTATAAAAAAAAAAAAGACTGACCCCAAGGTAGCGCATTCAATAATTATATAAATTAATATTATATTTGTTATATAAATTATTCATTATTTAACTGTTTATTATTTTGTAAAGTAGTAATTATATACATACAATCATATATATCATATCATATATCATATAAATAATTTATTTAGATAATATATATACAATTTTACCAAATCAAAAAATTAGTAAGTAATTGTGTTTGAAAAAGTACCCAAATATCATCTGCTTTGTTGGCCTGGTCAGTATATGAGTCTAGCACTATACTAGTAGCTCTCTTTTACAGTAAATCTGACTATTTCAATGACCTCATTTGCATCGTCCATTTACTCGCTACTAGATTTTCTCGCTGCTGTGAATAAACTACAACACTTGTGTAAATGCTCAGGCCATTATTTCATAGGATTTCCAAAGCCACAGCTTACGGGTCAAACATCTGTCAGATGTCCAGTCCTCTAACTGCACGTGTGAACAGCCAGGGCAGCCGCGATCAGGTCAGGGGTATAATTCACTTGATCAGCCGCCGAGGGCTTCTCTGTTGTCAGTGGTGAGTGGATTGTATTTCCTCAGGCAGATCATCCATCTTCCCAAGGACCCTCTAAGATCTCTTGACAATCTTGTTATTTTCTCGGCCACATTCAGATGGGAATGCTTAAAAGTGTTTTTGTCATGTTGTGTGGGATTCGCATTGTTTTGCCTTAATGCCATGATGACAGCAGGATGCTATTCTGGGACACTGGTGATCTGTCTTTTGCAAATTCCCTAGGAAATCGTAAATGCTGAAAACGGCTTCGTAAACTCTTGCACTTTTGCTTGCTTGGGTTTTCATAAAACTTTAGTTTTTTTTTTTTTCACCTTTAGATTTGTTCTTTAAAGGAAAGTAATGCCATCAGCAAACTAGTCTGAAGACAATGCAAAAGCATCTCTGATGTTATTCTCTCTTTAAAAACACGTATTTTAGTGAACTTGAGTGAATTTTTTTTTTTTTTTTTTTTGCATGAATTCATATGGAGGTAGATTTGTTTCTTTATTATTCAATCAAAAAAAAGGTTGCTACAATCCCAAAAAAAAATTTCAATTAAAAAAACCTTCACTTCAATGAAAAAAAAAATTTTCAATCAAAGAAAAAAATTATTTGAATCCAAAAATATATTTGAGACTCAAAAAAATACATTTGAACACTGCTTTTCTTTGATTGAAAATGTTTTCTTTGATAGAAGTCCGTTTTTTTGTTTGTTTAAAGCAACCTTTTTAATTGAAGTAACATTGTTTTTTTGATTAGACCATATAATGGGTAGGACATTTGTGTCTTTATCATTCAATCAAAAAAGAATTTGCTTCAAACAAACAAACAACAGAATCAATAAAAAAGTCACTTCAATGAAAAGATAAACATTTTCAAATATAGAAAATCGTTTTTGAATGCAAATAAAATATTTGAGACTCCAAAAATTGCATTTGAACGCTTTTTTTTTATTATTGAAAATGTTCTCTTTGATTAAAGTAATCTTTTTTGTGTTTGGGCCATACATGGGTAGGACATTTGTGTCTTAATCATTCAATTCCAAAAAAAGTTGTTTCAATCAAAAAAAATATTTTCAATCAAAGAAAAATCTGTTCAAAAAAAAAAAAACCCGTGAATAAAAAAAGTATTGAAGAGAATGTGTTTTTTCGTTGTTGTTTTTTTTTTTTTTTTTTAAGTGCAAAAAGTTTTGAAGTTCAAATTTTTTTGATTGAATTATTTTGACACAAACGTTCCGCAGTGGGCGGGTGCTTCTCTATTGGTCAGACATGTTTGATTGACAAGTGTCTACACCAACGACATCTTTCTGACAAAGAAGTCATGTTCGCCAATCATCCAAGTGGATGCTGCACATTGGTGGTGGTTGAGGAGATTCCCCCCTTCCATGTGAAGCGCTTTGAGTGCCTAGAAAAGCGCTATATAAATGTAATGAATTATTATTATTATTATTATTATTCGCCAATCGGGATTCATAAATTTTGGGGCATCTCGCCCGGGGGCGGGGTTACGTCCTGCGTCACATTTCTCATGCGGGTTGAACGGGTTCTCGTCGACCAGGGTCAGCGGGCGCATTGACAGACGAGAAAAGCCGCGACATTTAAAAATACTACTGTTATTGTGTCACGAAATGTCGTTTTAATAGTTTTTCAGTCGACAATGTAGTTGTTTAAAGGTCAAATATGTGGTTTATTTATAAAGATAGCGCCTATTTAAAAAATTGATCTGACGTTTTCGGAGTTGTGATATCCAGTCTTTCACCGGGCGCTCAGCGCTCATGTACCCCGCCGAGAACAGCCGTACCTCGGCCAGTGCTTCTGACGTTTGCCGCTGGCTCTGATGTCTCTAGTCTAGTGGTTAAAACATGAGATATAATTCGTCTTGTGTATATAACGGGCGATCTTTGGTCTCATTAATCTATCATTTGTTCCCTGGCAAATCGTTTTGGCTGAGGGCAAAGGGAAGTTTCATAATTTTATATTTTGGCTATTTTAACGTTGTATCCTGCTGTATGTTTGTCTGAATCGTTTACTTTATTTCTTGTCTTGTATAACTTCTTATACCTTTTAGGCTACTTATACTGTTACAGTGTCTATTACTGATCAATAAAACTAAAATTTAACAAAAATAGACAGGGTTGTGTCATTTTATTTTATATAGCCTATATTTTATACAGCCTTTTCATTACAATTTTATTTGCTGTATACTGTTTGTTTATTTTATTGACTAAACTATTTACTATTACTTTTCAGTTTATCTTATATTTACTATTTGCGTTGCACTGTAGTTGTACCATATCGTATCTATAAAGGATCCATCACATGCTAGGGCTTCACCCATCTCATGGCAATACACACAAGGGTTGGTTTGTACATAGGTGTTTCTTTTTCTTTTTTGTTTGTTTCTTTTTTTTGTGTGTGTGTTTATTTTGTATGATTACTTCACCCATGTATTTGTACTCTGCTGACTAATGCTGATGTGTTGTTGATAAGGGGGGTGGGGGGTTAAGGGAAAATTTGACAAATGCTGTTTATATTTCCCTGTTGAAAACATTGCATTACAAAAAAAAAAATATTGTATATTATAATAGCAGTATTGAGTCTAATTAGTCGTTACTGCTTGAATCACCTATAGAAGAAACATGAAGTTTACTTTTCTGCAATACAATAAGTAGGCCTAACTTTATCGAGGTAAAAGTTTCCCCGCTGTCACCAGACGTAGGTCTATGAGTGGAGAGAAGAGTGACAAAATCACGGCAGGGCTGTGCAAACAAAGTAGGCTATCTGTCTAGCATTGCCATGTCAGTGTATTGATTGATTCATTGTCCCTTCATAGTTTGTAAGAGACATTTCAGGTTGGATGTATTTAATAAACTGAGCGAAGCCAATTCATCTGTTAATATGAAACGCGACTTGGCCATTGTAAGGCTACAGCACATCTTGTACAACTTAAACCCATGGTAGCTAGGTAACGATAAACAAACTGAAAGACCGCAATTCCTGATTTCGCTTTCGTTCACTAAACAAAGACTATGGAATTTAAACATCACTTTTCCATCAAAAAACGTGTTGTAAAAAACATAACTTATTAGATTTAAGACCTAGGTTCGCTAGCTAGTTCTGTGCCTGCCTGTGTGAGCTATGATGCGCGCTGACCCTGGTCGACGGGAACCCGCATGAGAGATGTGACGCAGGACGTAACTGGCAAAAAGCTTGCTGGCGAGTGGCGAACAAGACTTCTTTGTCAGAAAGATGTCGTTGGTGTAGACACTTGTCAATCAAACATGTCTGACCAATAGAGAAGCACCCGCCCACTGCGGAACGTTTGTGTCAAAATAATTCAATCAAAAAAATTTCAAAACTTTTTACACTTCAAAAAAAAAAAAACAACAACGAAAAAACACATTCTCTTCAATACTTTTTTTTATTCACGGGGTATTTTTTTGTTGCATTTGAACAGTTTTTTCTTTGAAAATATTTTTTTTGATTGAAACAACTTTTTTGGAATTGAATGATTAAGGCACAAATGTCCTACCCATGTATGGCCCAAACATAAAAACGGACTTCTATCAAAGAAAACATTTTCAATCAAAGAAAAGTAGTGTTCAAATGTATTTTTTTGAGTCTCAAATATATTTTTGGATTCAAATAATTTTTTTCTTTGATTGAAAAATTTTTTTTCATTGAAGTGAAGGTTTTTTTAATTGAAAATATTTTTTTGGATTGTAGCAACCTTTTTTTTTTATTGAATAATAAAGAAACAAAACTACCTCCATAAATTCACAATTTGCCTGGCTTTGAAAGTGAATGTCTTTTTTGTACATTTGTTTAATTAATTCATTTGTTTACTAACTTTTTACTTACTATAATCATTTAATTATTATAAGACCACTTTTACCTTACATGTCATACTTAAATTAAATATTATGTATATCATAAATCAATGCCTCTGAATTTGAAAGTGCTTTAGTTCATTTTATCCAGTATTTTTTATTGTTTGTTTGTTTCGAGCAATGTCACTTTCAGCACATCATAGCAAATTACTTGCCCTTTTCATAAGATGTAAAATGAATATATGATGTCCCCAGAGTGTGTTTGTGAAATTTTAGCTCAAATACCCATAGATATTTTTTTGAGGGTGTGCAAAAACGCACCGTTTTTGGGTCTGTCCCTTTAAATGCAAATGAGCTGCTGCTCCCGGCACAGAGGGCGGAGCTTCAAGAGCTAGTGTGTGTTACCATCTTCAATTACCTCACACAGACATGCACTGAAATTTTCAAAAACTTTTAGCCTTTTATGTTCATACCGGAGTCAGATAAAGATGGAGAGACTCAAGAAGAAGTGACAACATGTAGACAACATTTCTGAATGGTTAGTTGATGAATTTATGTAGCTTATGTGTAGTTATCTTCTAGTCATTGATTAGCATATTCTGTCTTGATAATCTATAAATCGTGCTCCCGGTCTAGGGTTTATGTAAATTTTAGGTTTGTGATGTCACTAACCAAGGAGGAAGCTAATGTAGTTGTAGTCCTTTTAAAAGCAATTTAAAAAAATATATATATATATCTCCCTTTGCTTTGAACTTTGAGCGTCATAACTTTGCAGATGTTTATGCTCAAACAGAAACATTACAGACTAACTAAAGTTAGAAAAGTGAAATCATAATCAACCACCCCTTTAATATATAATATATTTAATCTAAATTTTTTTCTCTTTTCTTATGGTAACGTAATGGTGAAAAATATTTAAAATGACATGCATGGGGAAATTAAAGTGAACCTGGAGCACTGCGTTGTTAATACATTTTATAGTTGAATCGTTCACAGAGATTGTCTTTGTTCAGTTCACTTCAATGTGGTCTGAGATTGTTCCAGCATTCACATTTACACCAAAATCAATGCAATCCAATCTCAGACCAAGTGAACTGCACGAGCATTTGTGTTTTGCATTTGAAAATCCCTGTTAATTCCTTTGTTTAGACTTTTAATGTAAAATTTATTTTGTATATTTTCTATTTATCTATTGATTAGGTATTTTACTTTTTACTTTTTCCACTGCAATGTCCTGCAATTCCTCAGTACAGTATAAGTCTACCTGGGGGGTGGATGTGGCCACACTCTAAATGTTGTATCTTTTCTATATTGACGTGACTACTGAATAAAAACAATTGTTCACAGAGAAAGAAAAATGCCTAGCCCTTTACGCAGGACACTTGAACATGAACTGAGTATGCTTTATTATTGATTATGACCCTTTAAAGGTTCAGGAAGTGAAGTGGCATCAGGTGTCATATTCAGTTCTCTTCAACCTGAAAATTAAAAGTAATTGTCACAGTTTGTTTCAATCAGCGCGTTTGACTGCACATAGATCACTGACTCTCTTTCAAGCAGCTTTAGACTTCTATGAGCAAAAACAGTGATACTTTAATTCATTCCTGTTTGATCGTCTAAGCCGTGCGTCTGAATGAAATGCCCCACAAATTTAATTATAGCCTGCCTCGGGCTGTTAATCACAGATGCGCGGGTTGACGCGCATTGAAATATACTAGATAGCCAAAATATATCTTGGGCCTCAGCCTATGGAAATCTCATCGCTAGCAGTGCTACAAATTGAGATTCCCTTTATCCAGACCACACTGGCATGAAATGAAAGTCGTGAGCGGGCCAAATCAAATATTTGCCAACGTCCTCCTATACGGCCGCCGCGTCAGTTGTGGGTATAATTTGGCTATTAGCAGGTGGGTCAACGTTTTGATTTAATCAGTGGCTATACATAGTATTCAAACATCGAATCCCCCCACTGCTCTTTTCAGTCAATAAGCCACAGTCAAAACATTTCTCCTGTCTCTGGCCGACCCGGTTGACAAGAGTTATTTAAAAGTGCAGCGGCTCCAGTCTCGTATCGCTCGCGGCCCAATTTGGAGCGGGACCCAGACACCGAGGCTGCTGCGAATTCCCCCTCAGAGCTGCAAAACGAGACCTCCGTTCGCCTCTTAACGACACTAATAGAAATCACAGTTCCAGCGCTGTGTAACGAGAAGGCGCTCGGCATCATTAATATGTATTTTCAAAGATGGAATTTCCAACGACTGCCAGCTAACTAAATAAAAAGACTCCGGTTGGTTTGGGTGGCCTGAAAACGAATCCAGGCTGCCTCGCATCGGGCCCCGGAGCCCCGAGCGTCATGTCAGACTGTCCTCAGTCTCCAACTTGACGCTTCCCGCTTACCATTCTCTCTCTAGACTGTAAAACAGATTCTTTGCGGCAGGAGGGGGGGGGGGAGGGGGAATGGTCATAAACCTTGAACCTTTTTTTATGACACACAGCCTGGTAGAGAGCTCAAATTGACTGTTATGTGAAGGTATGAAATTGGTCCAGGATGAGGAAATGTCTAATTATAGGTTCTGACCTGCAACTTAACACGCTCAGCTGTAAATCCAAGTGAAACCTGTTGGGTTGCTATTAAGAGGGTTCATTACTGCGCGTGGCTCTCTTAAAGTTTACGGAGACCGTCCTTCCTCTTATGTTATGCCATTTCATCTTGTGTAGCGTAAAATAAAACTGATATTGAATCCTTAGAGTAGCTGATAAAACTGTGGTTTAAATCATGACATCAAACAGGAGCTCCACAATATCTTAATTGAAGAGATTATTATGGGATCCAAAAAATTGCTATCAGCAAATCCCTAACCCTAACCCAACACTTCACCTTCAAACGCTCATTATGACGGGCGATCTTTTAAAGAAATTTCCACTTTTATTCAGCTAGGATGAATTGATCAGAAGTGACAAATAAACTGTTATTTTGAACTTTATATTTCTATTCAGTAAATAGTCCTGAAAAAAATGTTTTGCAAATGTTTTTAACATTGATAATAATAAAAAAATGTTTCTTGAGCAGCAAATCAGCATATTAGAATGATTTCTGAAGGATCATGTGACACTGCAGACTGGCGTAATGATGCTGAAAATTCAGCTTTGCATCAAAGGAATAAATTACACTTTAGGATATATCCACACACACAAAAAAAAGTTATTTTAAATTGTAATAATATTTTACAATATTACTGTTTTTACTGTGTTTTTAATCAAATAAATCCAGCCTTGGTAAGTAGAAAATACTTTTTTCAAAAACACTTTAAAAATCTTACTGACCCCAAACTTTCTTGAAACCAGAATATCACAGACAGGAAAACCCTAGCAAAGTGGCAGCGAGTTTTGCACAGGCGTGTATTTCTTGACTTTTGTTTCATGATGTTGACATTAAAATAGTTAATATTCTTCTTTTCATTTTGTATACAGAGAATCGAGAAGATGACAAGAAACATGGATTCCAGTCTGTACAGTGATTTCTGTGAAAGTCGACAGCTGAGTTTCTGTGAGTAATCGTTCACTGTACACGATTGTTTTCATTTCATTTTTGCGTTTCCAAAGTGACTTTGCATTGAAGGGACACATTTTATCAGTTCATGCATTACCTGGGGATTGAACCCATGACATTGACGTTGCTAGTGACATGCTGTGGTGGTACAGCTACAAGAATTCTTTCCTCTGGGGTTTACTGCATGAAAGCATCCGTTTTGTTGCTCCATGAGCAGGTCAGGTGTGGTTTGTAGTATCGATGTAAAGCAGATCACTCCCCAGAAGAACTCCTGCATCAGATATCGTCTCCTATGAGTTGTTCGGTTGGCAGTTGTGCGCCCGAGGGCTTGTAAGAACGCAGCTGTGGGATTGTGAACACACCACCACTGGGTTCTGAAGGCCACATTTCAGCACTAATAACACGTTCACTGGCTTTGTGCCGCTCCAGTAGCTGTGATGTCTTACTGGCATTGAGCTGCAGGTTGGGACAACAGCGCCGTAAATGTCCCTGAATAACCCTGTTACATAACACTGGTGCTGAGTAAACACAACAAAGTGTTTTGTTTTTGGTTTAATAGGATATGTTTGGAATTAATTACTTATTGTTCTTATGTAAAGTGTGCAGTGTACACAGTATTCTGTCTGCTGGTTTAGTCATAGTATGCAGAAAATGCATTCTATATGCAGTGCTGAACATTTCAAACAATTATGTGAGTAAGCTAGGTTGTCACATTGTGTGTATGTTTCATTCAGCAATTGGCATTCTTCATTCACAAGTAAAAGCATTTTGCATTTTAATTCAGTTTTATGATAAAATGTCTTGTGAGTCTGAACAAATAATGAGTCAAATTAAGTAATCGTTGATTTTGTGGTGTTTTTTTTATGGAAAGTCAAGTGTATTGCTTAGTAGGTTATAGCATCTCACGTTCTGTTCTGAACACAAAGGTTTTGTGAGCGAGCGCAAAGTTGAGAGGAAAGCAATTGTTTCGTGAGCGAATGCAAAGTTTCTCGGGGGAACGCAAATGTTTCACGAACAAACGCAAAGGTTTCGGGAGCGAATGCAAAGTTGGGAGGAATGCAAAGGTTTCGCGGGCGAACAAAGTTGGGAGGAACACAAAGGTTTCGTGAGCGAGCGCAAAGTTTCTCAGGGAGAACGCAAAGATTTCGTGAGCGAGCGCAAAGTTGGGAGGAACACAAAGGTTTCGTGAGCGAGCGCAAAGTTTCTCAGGGAGAACGCAAAGGTTTCGTGAATCGTGAGCGAGCGCAAAGTTTCTCGGGGAACGCAAAGGTTTCGTGAGCGAGCGCAAAGTTTCTCAGGGGGAACACAAAGGTTTCGTGAGCGAGCGCAAAGTTGGGAGGAACACAAAGGTTTCGTGAGCGAGCGCAAAGTTTCTCAGGGAGAACGCAAAGGTTTCATGAATCGTGAGCGAGCGCAAAGTTTCTCGGGGAACGCAAAGGTTTCGTGAGCGAGCGCAAAGTTTCTCAGGGGGAACGCAAAGGTTTCGTGAGCGAGCGCAAAGTTTCTCAGGGGGAACGCAAAGGTTTCGTGAGCGAGCGCAAAGTTTCTCAGGGGGAACGCAAAGGTTTCGTGAGCGAGCGCAAAGGTTTCGTGAGCGAGCGCAAAGTTTCTCAGGGGGAACACAAAGGTTTCGTGAGCGAGCGCAAAGTTTCTCGGGGGAACGCCATGGCTTTGCGAGCAAACGCAAAGTTTCTCAGGGGGAACACAAAGGTTTCGTGAGCGAGCGCAAAGTTTCTCGGGGGAACGCCATGGCTTTGCGAGCAAACGCAAAGTTTCTCAGGGGGAACGCAAAGGTTTCATGAGCGAAGGCAAAGTTGGGAGGAACACAAATGTTTCGGGAGCGAATGCAAAGTTTCTCGGGGGAACGCAAAGGTTTCACAAACGAACGCAAAGTTTCTTGTGGGAACGCAAAGTTTCTTGGGGGAACACAAAGGTTTTGCGAGCAAAAGCATTGACTTATTTTTGCTCCCATCTCATATTTTTTTTCCATCACCATGTCCCTTTAGGAGCTTTGTATGTTCTCACTCAAAATGATTCAAATGATTTGCTCTGTTTAGCTAAAAAGGCCTCGAAATTCCGCGAGTGGCTGGACTGCAGCAGTCTGGATGTGAAGCCCAACGCCATGTCCATGGAGGTCCTGTCGTATCTGGCCTACGAGACAGTGGCCCAGGTGAGCTGCCATCGCACTGTTTTTTCTTCCAGCCCAACAAGGAGCATGAAATCGCATTGTATCTCAGATAAGTCTTATTTCAGAAAAATCACTCTTAACGTTTGCTAAATTGGAACTTTACTTTCACTCCATCTGTGCTTCCAATGCAATAAACCCAGAAAGCCAACATGAAATTAGACCCCTGAAAATAACCTCTTTTGAAGCGTTCCAGGGCTTTGATTGTTTAATATGATGTTTCCTGGAAAAAAAAAAAATATCATCATCTTGTTTTTCATATCAAGTGGCATTGCTCATAAGCTGATATGGTTTTATATTTTAGGTTGTCGACCTTGCCCTGTTGGTTAAACAAGATATGACTCCCAAAACGGGCGATCCGTTTCAACATGCCATATCAGCAACTTTCATCCAGTACTGCAACTCCTCGGCTGAGGTAAACAAAACCATTTTTAGTTTACTCCTTGTTAGTCACTGTTGTTATTGTTAACTAAAATTAAATCTATAAAAAATAGTTTTTGTTAATTGAAATAAATCTGAAATAAAATAAGGTATTTCATTAGAGGAGAGATCTAATGAATATCATTTCATGAGACTTCATTAGATGAAACCTTAAGAAAACTTCTAAACTTTTTAAATGAGAATTCAAAAACGTTCTAAATGAAAATGAGAAATGTTGGCTTGGCAACTAACTGAAATAAATACGTTTTAATACTAAAATGACAAAAACTAAACTGAAATGAAAATAAATTAAAGCTAAATATTAATATATAAAAAGCAAAAACGAATAAAACTGACAACAGAATTATTAAAATATAAAATAACATTAAAAAGAAAACTGAAAATATAAAAATAAAAGCTAATTCAAAATATGTTTTTCTCTAAATAATATAATAGCATATATACATAATATTAAAATAACACTGTTGTTAGTGAATAATATTTGGGAATTATAAGCTGTGGTTTAAGGTTCAGTTCCCTCCAAAAATGAAAATGTACTCTCCCTCATGATGTTCAAAACCTGTATGACTTTCTTTTGTGGAGGAGAAGTTTTAGCAGAAAACAATGAAAGTGAGTTGGAACGGATGCGGTCAAGCTGCTAAAATCGCAAAAGAACCATAAATGTGCAATAAAAGTAAAGACCACCATGAACATTTTTCAAAACATCTTTTGTTTGTAACAGTAAATGATGACAGAATGACAGGCAATCATTGTTTTCTAGTTCTTCTCAGGAGGAAAGCCAGTAATGTGTTTGTTATTTGGTTTAAGCTGCATGCAAGTGATATTCCTCACCAATGCATTCGTATGTTGTAATCCACTATTAAAATGGGTTTTATCAGATTGGTTGCAGTTTGGTAAGTCTATAGAATAGTTTAAGTGGCTTTACTGGCGTAAATGTATGTGTAGGGATGTGTCAACAGCTTTCTCCGAGCGCTTGTCCATTGGAAAAGAAAACCAAACAAGACTGTCCCGCTCCGTGGGTTTGACCTCTCGCCAAGTAGGGCCGGCAAGTTTGTCCAAGGTGGTTTTGAGCTGCGGGACTGTTCCATGGATGGACTTCTCTGTCACTGAAACCACAAAAACCTGATCTGTCTCTCTTACACTCTTTTTTCGGACTCGGCCAAGGCCACTCCGGGTCTGGAAGCGCACATGGTATTTTTTAAGCCTGAATTCCAGTATTGTTTTTCTCCTAAACCTTGGGGGTCGATGGTGTTCCCATGTGGCGAGAGTGACAGAATGACCCTGTGGTTTGAGCGATAGGACTGAGACGTGTCGTAAGACTGCAGGTGATGTTTTTCAGGGTTGTGTTGAAATGTTTTGTAGCCGTGACCTTTTCACGTCATTATTACTTTTTGAGTTGCCCAAAAAGAGTGTGTTGTGAGAAGGTTGAGCACATTGTTATCCTTATATGAGTTGCAGTCGTCTAACGTCACTCTTAGAAAAATAATAAAGAATTTATGTTCACGTATATGTAAGTGATTTTTCAGGTCTAATTTAAGGCTGCAAGCACCAAAAAGGAAACGGACTCTCCAGAAAACACCCCTCCGTCCACTCCCAGCGGCCCACTGACGGCGGGACACCAGGGGAAGATGCACTCCATGGCCCAGGGCAACGGTGGGCCAAACCAAGATGGCAGCAGTAAGGTTAAACAGAGGAAAAGGAAGAAGGTACACAAATATTTTAGCAACAAATATTATTGTTCTTTATGTTAATATTTTCCTAGCAATATGTTACAGATAATTGTGATTACTGCACCACTAGTGGTTTTTAAATGGAATTGCAGACTGTTTATTTGAAAAGTCTAACTGGGCTGGACATAACAAGAGTGGCTCAACCATTGTTATTATAATATTTTTAATTATGTCTTTATTTTTTATTTATTTTTTAGATTGAGCTATATATATACACACTACCAGTCAAACGTTTTGGATTGGTAAGATTTTTAATGTTTTTATAAGAAGTCTCCGCTCACCATTTATTGATATAAAAACAACATAAAAAAACTGTAATATTGTGAAATATTGTTATAATTTAAACCTTTCTGTTTTCTATGTGAATATATAGTGTCATTTATTCCTGTGATCAAAGCTGAATTCACAGCATCATTACTCCAGTCTTCAGTCATATGATCCTTCAGAAATCATTATAATATGATGATTTGATGCTCAAGAAACATTTCTCATTATTATCAATGTTGGAAACAGCTATTTACATTTTTATTTCAGGATTCTTTGATGAATAGAAAGTTCAAAAGAACAGCATTTATCTGAAATAGAAAGCTTTTGTAACATTAAACACTACCGTTCAAAAGTTTGGGGTCAGTAAGATTTTGTATTGAATTTTTTGGAGGAAGGAAATAAAAGAAATCAATACTTGTATTCATCAAGGATGAATTGAATTGATCAAAAGGTACAGTAAAGACATTTATAATGTTACAATAGATTATATTTCAAATAAATGCTGTTCTTTTGAACTTTCTATTCATCAAAGAATCCTTAAAAAATTTACACAACTGTTTTCAACATTGAGCAAATCAGCATATTAGAATGATTTCTGAAGGATCATGTTTCATCAAAATTCAGCTTTGATCACAGAAATAAATTTATATATATTTATAAATTTATAAAAAATATATTAAAATAGAAAACAGTCATTTTAAATTGACATATTATTTAACAATATTACGTTTTTGTTTTTTTTTGGTATTTTTTGGTATTTTTAATCAAATAAATGCAGCCTTGGTGAGCAGAAGAGACTTCTTTTAAAAACATGAAAAATGTATAGATCCAAAAAAAAATATATTAATCATAAATAATAATATATTATTATATTTTATAATATTAATAATAACATTAATAATAAATTTTAAATAAATACATTTATTTATAGAGTGTGTTACATACACTATTTATTATTATTGTTATTAATGTTAAATTCGTTCACTTTCATGTGCCAATTTAAGCTAGTCCAACCTTTGACTGCATTGTAAAAATCCCTTGACTTTCATTGGTCAGACAAACAGATAATCCTGCCCCAACCCACACCATTGGGCAACTCAGAAAACACCCTAACACCCTGAGGTTATTCTAATATTTGTCACAGATTCCAGCTTCTCCATAAGCAGTAGAAACATTAGCGAGGAATAAGTCTTAATGTTCCTATTCACCCTTTTTTACTGACTCCAGTTTCTCTGATCTTTATTGCAAACATCCAAATAGGGAAGTTGTTTTCCCATCCGATTTGATACCGAGTTGAAATTGTTCCCTTCCCTCCAAGTGACTTCAGAGACACTGCAATTACAGCCAATCACACGCAGCACTAACGTTTACTGTCAAAACCTCTATATATCAGTGCTGAAAGTTCATAAAGCATCAAATGACACATAGCATTTATATCTCTCCGGAGGTAAAGCTCTGGCCAATCCTCCGATTTTGATTCTGAAAAGCGTGCGATTGTGTGTGTGCCGTGTCCTTGCCGGGCTGTGTTTGTGCATTAAACTGCAGGACTCCCACAGTGTTTTTGAATTAGCAATAATACGAGCTGTATTTTCTCTGTCTTCTTCGTTGCAGAGCGTGGCGGCCTGTGGCGCGGAGGCTCAGAGCAGTGCCATCCAACCAGCCCACATCAGAGAGGCCATCAGGCGCTACAGCCACAAGATTGGCCCGCTCTCCCCCTTCTCAGTACGTAATAACAGAGCCGTAAAAGAGTTATATTTATAATCGCAGCGCAGCCCCATTTTAAAGTGGTCAAGCCCTAAAGTATTGGAATTGTTTAGCGCAATTTGTGGTTAGTGTAATTTTCCTCATAAAAGTCACATAATTCTACTGGAGAATTAAATAAGCGGAATTTCGATCCTTTTTGGAAATACAAAGGAGATTTAATTTTGTTTTGTTTTCCGTAAGTCCTGTTTACAGCTGAGAAATGCCTGCTTATTCCGCGCACTTACGTATGCGACTTTGCAGCTCGCCGACTGCGAGTTATAATTTTCCATCAGGCGCAGAAGTGTGGGAGTCTTAAGTGCTAGTCTGCATTTGAGAAATGGCTTTTGGAGGCTTTCTCACAGCCAATTTGGAGGCTTTTGCTATTGTGGTCAATCTGCAATTCACAGGTAATGAGCAATTTACCACTGACGGCCTACTTGATCGTTCCCGAGCCAACACGCCGCCAGAAGAATCTGTTCTGCAGGGCTGTTTTTTGTTTTAAATACTGATATTTGTTACTTTTCATTATGATGTAATACAGTTATCAAATAGCAAAGCACTAGATCATGGGCTGCTCTGCGTTTAATGCAAGTAGACAACGATTTCCTTTTATAAGATCTCTTGAGGACCTGTTTAATAAGATCCTTCAAGAACACGCAAAACCTCTTGCATTTAATTTGTTTTATTGTTCAATTTTATTTTATTTGGTTTTATTGTATTCATACAACTGTGTAAATGGTACAAAATGTACAACACAGCTCTTGGCATGGTAATACCATCAGCTGCTGGCATGGCATTCCAATTTTATTTCATTTTACAGCAGATTTAACTCGTGTTTTGCCAAAGGACCTCCATGGAAATGCACAACATCCTGGGATATTTCCGTCATGTCTCTTCCATGTTGTTTGGCCAAATATTCTGTAAGAATTGCTCTGCTGTTGAAGAGGCCTTTGCAAATTAAAGTGTGATCGAATCACTTTCTTATTACATCTCTAAATGAACTTAAAAGTCCTACAGTTTCAGTGTCACCAAGCAACGCAGGACAACTGTGACTGGATAGGGCCATTTCCATGGCATAAACACGAAGCCGACATGTATAACTGTTGGAAACTGGGAGTTGCTCAGGGACGCAGTGTATTGTTTAATATATAAAACAGGTGTTATATGGTTTTCCAGGGTATGATGCTGAGTGAAGACTTCCAGATGTTCTCTAGTGCCACTTGCGTTCGCCTTTGATGAGTAAATCTCAGCTCCTTACTGGGAATGGCACTGGAATAATTAGACGGGGGGGATGCGAGTGACTGAGTGAGTGCCGTCAGAACGGAGTTATCATGTAATTGGCTTGGTTTTATTGCGACTGGAGCCAGTTTAAACCCATGATTAATTGCACCAATAAGCAATTTTCACTCTGGTCTTTAAAAAAAAAAAAAAAAAGGTAGAAGTGAGCCCTTGTTTGGAAGGTCGAGCGTATATGGGGTCGCTGACAGACGTGAGGCAATTTCTCATTAACATGTACGGTTATCTATTGGGCCGTTCGGTGGTGCGGTCACGTCCCAGATTGCGCTGTACATATGAGCCAACAGTTAAGTCGACGTATTAACTTCAAATGCATATGAGATTCTCAACACTCCCCCAGCTTGAAACGAAGAGAAATAGCCAATCTGGAAACGGTTCGCTTTCACTCAAGTTTCACCATTGTGGATGTGTAGCATTATGTAATTTAAATGTCTGCCCCAGTGACTGTTGTTGGAGGCTTTATCGGCCTCAAATTACCAAAATCAAGTCATTGTGAGATTATTAACTTTGAAATTGAATTAAGAGGGTAACGCAAGACCTAGAATCATTCAGAGATCATTAGATTACACTCACGCACAGGGCAACGCGATTACCTCCCCCGTCCGCAAGGACAGTAAGTCTCCGGCCAAGAAGAAGTATACTTTTATTTGATTCCAGAGCCTGCTGTTGTGGAAAATC
The DNA here is from genome assembly GCA_030578255.1 of Tiaroga cobitis. Classification (NCBI taxonomy): domain Eukaryota; kingdom Metazoa; phylum Chordata; class Actinopteri; order Cypriniformes; family Leuciscidae; genus Tiaroga; species Tiaroga cobitis. Next base: position 39,011,323 of record CM060607.1, on the reverse strand, counting down.
GGCTCATCAGATGGAATTGTTTTTCCTTTTGTGTTTGTTTCTGCCAGTTTTGAAGATGCCTGGTGAAAACATCCTTTTCTGATGCTTAATTTTACCTGCTAATGTGAGGCAGGCGAGGAGAACTTTCTAGTGCTTTGTGGTGCCACGAGTACATAACATGTAAATGTAATATCCGCAGGGATTTAATTTTAGTACACAGAAATTCACGTCAGTCATTTTCAAAGTGTTGCATTTGTTAAAAATACCAAATACCTAAAAGTAAGATTTTCTTCTTATACATTGTGGTGAATTATAAAGCATCGTATGTATCACTGCTTTTTTATAATTAGAACTCAGTTTTTATATTTTCTTAAAGGGGTCATATAATGGTACATGCACTTTTTCAAGTTGATTGTACTGAAATGTGTGTTGGCAGTGCCTGTACACAACCATCATATAATGCTAAAAATCTATCCAGTGTTTTTGTTTTAATCTCCTAATATGTTTTCCCCTGCCTCAAATCGAGCCGTTTGACCGTGTGTCGTCACACGGCCGGACGCCCCTCCCACGATTGTTGATTGACAGCAGCGTTTCAACACAGACCCGCCCTGAGCGAGCTGTCATCATAGTCCGTCATTGTTGATACGCTGGAGCAGAATGGCGTCTAAGTGATTGTGGTGTTCTGTTCCTGGGTGTAATAACGAACACAGGAGTAATTTTGATGTTCCTAAATCCGCACCGCTGAAGACACAGTGGCTGAGTTTTGTTTTCGAAGGGAAAATTCCCCACGAGCAACGTCAATGCTCTCATGTTAGCGCGATTCGCGAATCTTTTCTCACCAGACATGCTTTATAAACGAGGATCAGTATAAAGCTGGTTTTGCTAAGAAGCTGCTTCTGAAAAAAGAATCGGTACCAACTATTCGTGTCCCTGCTGCACCTCCTGAAGAAGTGAGTGTAAAATTATATATTTTATATCAATCTTTGCAAATCGCTTGCACGCTTCACGATGAATGCGGCTAAGGTTTACACTCATGTTTTCTATACGACGTTCTCAATATAATTCATAATCCCACGTTTATAATGAACAACGCGTTATGGTTATTGTGTTATTACAAACTGAGTACGTATACATCAGTAAACATATAGGGTTCATACATCTCACTAAGTTACTCTACCCTGCCAGTACACAAAGACATTATGTTAACCAACAGAATGAAACGTCCTGTTCAAGCCTTAATTGTCGAACTTCTTTGCGGCCGTCATCTTGTTCCGGGTTCCGACTCCGGTTCAAACAGATACGGTTGCACAGATGTGTCCTCAGAGACTCCCGCTGGCATTCTCTCTCCAAAATATACCCTAAACTCTGTTGTCAAGGCAACACTCCACGTGCGTTGTGTCTACACGCCCGCAAAACAGAGGGCCGGAGTGAGCGAAGCTCATTATCATTTAAAGGCATATGCACTGAAACGGCGTGCTGAAAACAGAGCTGTTTTTGACCAGGTAAAATTTGTGTTTTCTTACAATACTAATGAGAATTTTTAATTAAAGTATATTACAAACTTTTCATTTAGACCCTAAAGAATCAAATTAACTTGGCATTATATGACCCCTTTAAAAAAACCCATGTGAAACTCACTGCTATGATGAGTTTGCTGTAGTGTTTTCAAGTAGTTTTTAGCACATTGCAATTTGGTATCTAGGGTGTTACTATGTGGTTGCTAATGTGTTCTTGGTGTTTTTTTTTTTAGTATATTGCCTTGCCTTGCTTTGCCTAATGTGTTCTGGGTGGCTTATGGTTTGTTGCTATATGGTTGCTAGGCTGTTCTGGCTGGTTTTTACAGCGTTTCTATGCCACTGCTGAGGAGGTTTGAGGGTTTTTTACTGCATTTGCTATGGTGTTGCTATGCAGTTACAATTGTGTTTTGGGTAATTCTTGTGGTTGCTAAGGTGTTCATGGTGGTTTTAAGTAAATTGTTATGTGGTTGCTAGGTGTTCTAATTGGTTGTTAGAGCATTGTTGCTTTGGTGTTTTGAGTGTTTTTACTTAGCATGTTGCTATGTGATTATTGGGTGTTCTGTGTAACTATGCTGTTACTAGAAGTTCTAGCTGATTTTTGGGGCGTTGCTATGCCATTACTAAGGTAGTTTGATGGGCAGTTTTTCCCAGTGCATTGCTAGGATGTTACTAGTTCTGGGTGGTTACTAAGGTTTTCGAAGTGGTTTAGCATGTTGCTATGTGGTGGTGGATGGTTGTTTTAGGTTGATAGTGATAGAAATAGTAAATCTTGCTTTAACAAAAGCTTCAGACAAGCACAAAAGTGTATCCCAAAGAGCTAGAGATACGTTAGTCGTTGCTAGATCTGTTCATTGGCCCTTATGCATGTTTAGAAATTGCTGTGACAGCAATATTTTGTGCCTTACTTACAGTTTCCACCGGTCTTGCTTTACGTAAGTCTTTTTGCCAGAGACAACAAATGGGGGAGGGATACGTCTCCTCTCATGTTTATTGCCCCATCGTCTCTATATCTGAGGATGGACATCTTGTACTGGGCTGCTGACATCCACAGAACTCTGTTTCTGTGCCCTTTTCAATGCCTCATAAATGTTGCACTATAAACAGCCCATTGGACCAGGTTTTACATCCCTGAATTCCAGTTGTGTCCCTTGTGTTGGCATCAGACGCCAGTTCCTGCGCTCAGTGTCTACAGAGCCATTGAAAACCTTCCCTAACAATTACACATTTACAAGTAGAGACATTTTTCCCTGTGGTTTGAATAGCTTGTTAATACTCTATGAAATTGCTTTGTGGACGTCAAGTGAATGGTCGTACTGGCAGAGTCCTACAGAAGTGGGTCAGTTGGAATGGGAAAACGGCATACGGTAGTCTTCCAAAGAGGCAATATTTTATCGAAATGATATTCAAACCTCCCAGTGCAGAAATGCAGCCCAAGTACTGGCGCCATTTGAAGTAAAGCGTAATATTTGTCTTTGAAATACGTTTATCAGAGAAAGAACAGCACTCTACAGTAATGTCCAACTTCCTGGATTATGAGCCTTGAACACAAAGAAATGTATTTGTTTTTATTTTACGCCAAAGTTTTGGCAATGGTGGCCTATCTTTTCTTATTTGTTGAAGCATTGATATAAAAATACTATGCCATTAGAAGCATGAAGCTGAGCGTTTGGTGCCAGAAAACGCTTTGCTATTTCTCTCTCTAGATTTATGGAGTCGTTTTTTTTCTTCTCCCCCCTCTCCTTCAGTATAATTTCTGTTGAGCCGCATCTGGAAGTATTTATTTCAGTGCCATGTAATCCATCTCGTGGCGCAGTAAACAGACTGGCTATTATTTTTTGAATAAAGTCTCATCTTCAAGCTTCGAGAGAGCGGAGTGCTGCCTGCGAGTCCTTCTGGCTGTTTCAGATGCTATTGATTTACAGTGGGTTTTTCCACATGCTGACCCCCAAATCCCACTTCACAGCGAGGTGGTGTACAGTACGGCCCATTAAGTCAGAGTTCTGGGATGCACTTTGGAGCACCGCTGGAGTGCGCTGGATCTGGCTGCGTTTCGACTCCCCAAATAATGGGGCTCCGCAGCACAATAACAACTGTAATCCTTTGCCCAGAACTCTCGAAGGTGCCGCTTTACTCTAAATCACGCCGCTTTACCATTTCTTCTGTTCAGACTTGAGGATAGAGCTCAAATTCTGATTATAATAGCGCTGTTTACAACATACCATCATTGGGTATTTCCAAAATAAATTAAGCAATATCAAGATCTATTGGGCTCCCTTTCAGTCGCTCACGTTCGAAGTAGTCAACGTGCCGACTGATTGGGATCACGCTTAGGGAGCCTGTCATATTCGAGTATTGATAAAATGAGCCAATGCACATTTGCGTGGTAGCTTTGCATCTCACGCTCCGCCCCGCAGCGCGGGTATAGATACGAAAGTGGATGCACGCACCATTTGTCTTTCGCTTTGGAGCCGATCAGTGTCGATGTCTCTGAAGAGTGTTGAAGTTTTCAACGAGCGAGTGTGTCATTGTTCTTCTGGAAGACTCTCCCAGTGCTGGTGGTTCTACAACGCGAGTGCAGCGGTGATCGCGAGCTTCTGAGCTCTCAACTGCTGTTTTAACAGCATCATTTCTGTGTGTTTGTTGACGGTTGTTTAGAGGGCAAAGAAGTGAGTGTTTCACTGTTTCAGTTTACTGTTCAGTGTTGCCGCGGTCATTCCCCTGTGTGCTCCGGTATTGGTTATGGGTCCCATTTCCTGAAAGAGCAACACGGGTGCCTTTTGCGTCTTTTTCTTTTTTCACAATCGTTGCATCACGTGTTTGAAAAAATAAATAAAATAAATATATATATATATATATATTAGGGCTGACTTCTAATAGTCGAGGATTCGACGATTCGATTCGGAGAGGTCTGATTCGACTATGAACCTCATAGTCGAACAGTAGGGAAGTGTTATGTAACCAATAGGGGTGTGACGGTTATCATATAACCATGAGACCGACAGTGTCATTAGAACTCCATAACCGCCAAAACCGTGCTATTAAAATATTTTTTACAAAAAATTTTTATCATAGAGAATGTTTAAATACTAATATCAGCTTACGAGGGAAACGGAGGCGGAGTTAGTGGTGGTTCGGAGGCTGAGTGCTGGAGATCATTCGGGAGAGGTCTGTGCACCTTCACCGATCAGAACGCGCGCTGACACGGAGAAAGCCTTGTTTATACCAGACGCGTCCGCACGAGCGCGAAGGTGCGCATGGCAAAAAATGACGCGTTGGGTGTGCAAGACCGGCAAGACCCCATTTCGCTTGGCTGTGTGCACGGCTTTTTTTGTAACAGCGCGCGCGACACCGCATCCGAGGATGAACGGCTTCAAGCCGAATCTGCTCGGGCATGTACGTCTCACCGACCGCACCGGCAACCAGTTTGCGCGTCTAAATTGCAAAGTTCATTGCAAAGTTTTTTTGTTAAGGTTTTGTTTACTGTGTGTGATTTATTTAAAACAAAGCTTTTTTTGTTGTTGTTAAGGATTCATTTAATGGAAAGCACATTCACTTCTAGTTGTCTTGCTGTTCATTTTAAACGTAGAGCGAGTTGTCCTATAAGAGACGAACAGTTATTCAACCGAACGTCTAGCTGCTATCTAAAAAAATAAATAAAAAAAAGGTTCGACTATCAGTCGACAACGGCAAAATCTAACGAATCAGATTCGACTATGAAAATCCTTCGTCGAAAACAGCCCTAATATATATATATATATATATATACAGCACGCTGAAGCAGCTTTTGTGGATAGTTCATGTTCTCATTGCGAGAACATGACTATCGCGGTGAAATCGAGTGAGACTTGCCTTCGTGTGTGAAGGTGGAGTCCCCATTATCACGCCCCTCTAGGGCGTTGTGTAGGATCAGAGGATCATAGTGAGGCTTCCCCGCCCGGTAACCCATCCCTGTGGGCCCCTCACTCCTCTATCACACCGCAGCTGGTGGAGCCCCCCATTGAGCGCGCTGGTCCCTCTGTAATGGACCGACCAGCCGTTTCATTCGGGGTCCCTCCAGAGGACAGGATGCCGATTGCAGCATCGGAGGGTAAGCTGACCTCTGGAAATGATGACTCGGCTGCGTTATCATTTAGAGAGTAACGTTGCCCAAGCCAGATCCAGAAATTTCACCTGTGCTGAAACGGGCCGCCGAGGCTGTCGGGCTCGAGTGGAATCCTCCACCGTGTCCCGAACAGTCTTAGTTGGATGATTGGTATCTCGGGGCGGGCCGCGCTGGTTCTCAGCTCGCCGCCCCAGTGCCTTTCTTTTCCAAAGTGCATGGAGAGCTTACCAGGTCAGGGAAGTGTTGTGCACCACACTCAGACCCCGCTTCGGGCCGCCTTCGGGCCTTCTGAGCCGGGTCCCTGTCCTCCACCTCGCTGCCCCACCCCGGGTAAGTCTGTGGTACCGCTGATTCCCTGGCCCAGTTCGTAGAAGCCTGGAAAGTGCTTCCCCAACTGGTCCAGTCGGCTCCTCTGTACCATCAGACTCGGATGCAAGATTAATTTCGCCCGCCGTCCGCCCAAGTTCAGCGCTGTGTTGAGCGAATGTGCCCAGTCAACTGGGAAAAGAGTAAACTCGCCCATGGGCTGAGGATCTCTTTTTCCGGTAAGGAGCTGGATTCGGTCTAACACGCCTCACAGCAGGAATGTGTCTGATCGGTGCTTTCAGAAGTAACAAAGGGTCCCACTGAAACCTTTTCAGAGGCTCCTGGGGCGTATGGCAGACACAGCCGCAATGGCTTCCTCCATATGATGACCGCTTCAGCACTGGCTTCACGGCCGAGTCCCGAGGTGGCTGTGGCAGAGCGGCACGCTTCGTGTGATAAATACCCTGGCCTGCCGCCAAACCCTCAGCCCGTGTCCTGACCTCTGTTTCTCCGGGCTAGCGCCCCTAGAACAAGCGTCCACCAACTCCGGCTGAGGGGCCACATATAATGGGCATGCAGTAACGGAGGTCTGGGCGGGCCTCCACCTGCTTTGGCATCAATTGCCTCGAGTTGCTAGCAGTACTCCTTGCTTTGAGACTCTGTGTGTGTACTTCTGTGGACCAGTTTAGACCATTGGATTGAGGACAAAGTGGGTAAATTGATGACCTTTTGACCAGTTCTCACTATCTTAAGCCTTAGTTTTAGGTTTATGTATTAATTTATTTTTATTTATAACCTTTATTTAACCCTTTAAAGCTCCATGATAAACTGAATACAATGCCTATAAACAATGCTTAGGTGCCTGCAGATAGATAATATCACATTAATCCAACACTGACAAAAAAGTAGCAGCTGTCAATCTCTTCCTTGCTTCAAACTAAAGACATGACTTAACTCTAAAGAAAAAGCCCTATTTAAACTTTAATTTCTTTACAAGATGCTGAACATAGGGCCGGAATGTGAGAGAGTCATCAATTAAAAATCCCAAATATTTATATTGGTAAACTATTTCAATCACTGAACCTTGAAGTGTAGTAGTTCAACATGGACTTGAGAGTGTAGACTTTCTATTTGAAACATCATTGGTTTAGTTTAAATCCCTCAATTTATGCTGAACCACATCACAATTAGACGCAGTGTTACTTATTGTCTAGTAAAAGCATTAGGTCATTTAATACTTTTAAATTCGCTGTGGTACTATATTTTTTCTTAAAACCTTATTGGAAATCAAACTTTTTTTGAGGATAAAAACTCTTTTTAAAAGATCATTCACAATTGAAACCTTAGCTAAAATAGACAATTTGGAGATAGGCATGTAGTTTAGTTCAGTTGGATCACCCCCTTTGAATAATGGCAGACCATAAGCAGTTATCAGAAATCAGCTGTCAACTTTAAAAAACATGAATCCAACTTATCCGGACCAGGCAATTTCTTACTATCTTAAGATTCTAGTGCCTTGTTAACTTCTAAAACTGTTACTGGACTAAAGTCAAATACTTGATCTGCCTTTAAATGACTTTCGTCAGAATAAACATTTGTCAAAGGTCAAATCATTAGATGTTTAAGGTTAGGGTTAGGGAAGGGTTGGGATCAGGCACTTATAAGGCACTTGTGATGGTTATAGGGTCCTCAAAAAGATTGTGTGTGTAAAAAATAAAACATCTCTTTTTATTTTATCTAAAAGTAGGAAGGCAGAATTTGATATATAATTGTTATTGATCATTTATATATTAATAATATATTTTTAATCAATATTTGTGTGTGAAGTATCAATGCAATATTGTCAGAAAAACAAGACATATTGATTTGTGTTAAATAAATTAAAACCCTACTAGTAATCGGTATCCACACCATCCTGCTCATTCTACCCATGAAACCTGGACCTGATGATTTTACAGACAGAGATACGCTCGAGAGAGAGAGCGGGAAGACGGTCTGAAATTCGTTATTGCATTAAAACCCACACTTAGCCTTGTCTATTTTCCTAAGCCCTCTGGATTTCAGATCGAAGGCGTTTGAAGGAGGTTCTGACCCGGGACGACTGTACATTGATACAGTTGAACTTGCAGGCAGACTTGAGCGCTGGCAGTCTGACGGTGGGGAAGTCCCGGTCATACGCCATCTCGTATGGACCGCAGCCTTGATCCAATTCAGTCGGCTCCAAGCAGACAGGACCACTGCGCGTATCCCTGTCCTCTCCCTCCTCCCGGAGCTCTTGGCGCCGGCACACACACACGAGAGCTCGCACACATTCCCACATCTGTCTTATGCTGCTCATGAATATGCACAAGCAGGAGTTACACTTATGGTAACGTCTCATTACGGTCGGTGAAATGCACAACCATACATCTTTCTCCTATCTTGTCTTTACATGCCTCTCAGACCTTTCATTCACACGTTTGTAAAAGGTTAGTCCACCCAAAAATGAAAGTCCTGTCATTCATCATCATTTACACGCCCCCATATTGTTCCAAGGTGTGCTATGCTGTACAATAGAGCCAACGATATCTTTGTTTTAGGAAAAGAGCAAAGTCATTTGTTAGAAATCGTTCCTTTTGCCACAACTCTCAAATCCCTTTTGCTCTCACTTTCAAGTTTAAAAATACGAAAGTGTGAATGAGATTTCAGAGCTACGGTGGAGGGAAATTTTCAACAGCCTTTTCCTCGCAAAGCTGTCGTTTGATTTCAGAGGACATAAAATATAGCGTACAGTTTGCATGGCTGTTATTTTCTTTCAGAATCATCATTGGCTGGTAGAATGGATAAGTTAAAAACTGTAGCATTACATTTTTAATAAATTTTTAATGAAAATAAGATCAAGAACCGAATCATTCAGAGGCGTGTTTAAAATGTGTATGCACTGAGCTTTCATAGCTTCCGATATTCTAGAGTAGTCTGTCCATAGACGCGTTGTACAGTATATTTTCATTCTTCTGGAACACTGTAATAAGGTTGTGTAGCGTATACATTAACACTATCCTACACAGAGGTTAACATAACCAACAATACTTTCTAAGCCTTTTTAAATCTTTATATAAATATCTATATACCAATTTTATAGGCTATTAAAGGGTTAGTTCACCCAAAAAAATTAAATGATCAGAAAGCGCTCATATTTCATCAAAAAGAAATTCATTTGTTTTCCGAAGATGAAGGAAAGTCTTACTGGGTTGGAACGACATGAAGGTGAGTAATAGATGACAGAATTTTCATTTTTGGGTGAACTATCCCTTTAAAATAAAGTGATGTGACATCATTAAGGACTAACATGAACTAACTTTGGGCTTTAGGGGAAGCATTTAAATGATTCTATGAATGCACTTAAAAAAAATGCAGAATCAAATCGTTAATTGGATCTCATTGTGAATCGTTTCAAACAGAAAGTTTCTGCTTTTTTAAAAATAGAATCGTAAGCCTATGAATTGTGAATCGAATCTATTCACTCTCTACCCAAAGATTCACAGCCCTAGTGTTCCACAGAAGAAAGAAGTTCATACAGTTTGGAACGACATTGGTGTGAGTAAATGATGACAGACCTTTAGTTTTTAGGGTAAACTATCCCTTTCTTTTTCTCATCCAGTCTTTGGGGTGAAGTTCCTGCCCAGGCTTAGTCTGTGACAGATCTTTGTTTTTCTTTGCTGGTATTTATGTTCTTTTTGTACCGAAGTGTTTAAATGTATTCCTGAACCTTTTGTCTAATGTGTATCTTGGCCTGCGAACCTTGTGTAAAAATGACAAGAAGCGAACTATTGGAGGTGTTCGAGGCTGAAATATGCACCCACTCAGTTTTATGGTGCGTGCGATGGACTTGGTTTTGTTTTTTGACTCTAACAATGTTTCTGTGTTCATCAAACCGGCCGCGCACTGAAACGGTCACACACAAGACCCGTGGCACATTGGTTATGACACGCTGTAAACAATGCCTGATGGCCGCCATTTTTTTTATTTGCCATAAAAATAAGAGGAACACAGAATGATATTCTAGCTAATGAGTTACATATGTGAGTTCTCAGTGCAGGACTGATAATTGGAGTGTCATCTCTCAGCGGAGAGGAGACAGTTTGTCTCTCACATTTACGCGTCCGCCTGAGACTCGACGGCCAACGAGAGGACACAGCGGCGCTGATCAAAGATAAACCTCCTCTCTCCGGGGGTCATCCTTCTTTTTTCTGCACAATCCTGGCAGTGATGCAGCTTAACAGGCTAGAAAAGAGAAGTGCAAACAGTTTCCTTCCTCACGCAAACAAGACGACCAAAGAAGCTTCTCTTTCAACTTGGCTCGGTTTTTGCCTGCCAAAACGACCGAAGCACTGGAGAGTTCTTTTATGAGTTGAGCTGTTCTCTCCTTGTAATGCCGATTAGATCACGCTGTGTTTACTATTAGAGTAATTATGTATACACATACTGTATATACATTTCTTGCATAATAGGTTGTCCTTTTTGGACATAATTTATAATTATAACAAGACACATAGTAACATTTAAGAAAAACATGAATAAGTAGAACTAATAGTTATTATCTCCAAACTTTTGAATAAATGGGACTAACGCCCGTTTCACACATACTCCGTTTGCAGTGCGTATGCGGTGCGTATTTGTTTCCGTACCCATGTTAACAGGTTAGAGCTTTCACACTGCACACGGATGCAATCCGTCGATCCGTTCCAGTTGCGGTGCGTATACAGTGCAGAGATCGTTTCCGTTTCCGAGTCTATTTTTGCTGTGCTGCAAACGCTGAATTAAAGTGACAGCGCACGGTTCGTGGTCAAAATGAACACAGATTGACCTGAAAATGTAGTAATTTCACCATAAATGCATTTAATAAAAAAAAAATTAGTAATCTCACCATAAATGTATTTAATTAAATACTACTTTTCATCTTTTTACTTTAAGACCGGGGTTTTAAGCAAGGAAAACAATTTACCTCAACAAAGACATAATGAACTACACGTGGAGGTGGAAAAACAAGTTCTTTGATTGTGACATGCAAGATTTATTGTATTAAAATTTAAATGCAAAAGAAAAGGCATGAGAGTCCATTTTAAGTTTTAATTTAAAATGTTTCCGATTTTAATATAGGTACATGGTTAAATATTTGACCACTTGCTTGAGCAACTTAATATATATAGAAGTAATGCATGGAATTATAGGCCTATGTTGTTTAAATTGTGTTTAAACGTGCATACGTCCATTCAAGTTTGTATATGTGTACAAAGAGAATCGCAATGCTGACAAAACCTTTTTTTTAATAAAAGTTGCTGCATAACTTCTGGATTTGAATAAAAATAGTGAGTATGTGTTTGTGGTACAGTCGCAGATCAGTTACGTACTGCAAACGCAGCATATGTGAAAGCACTATAGCCCGTGCTGCTCCTGTACCGTATACGCACCGCAACACGCAGCGCATACATACCGCACACGTGTGTGAAACGGGCGTAATAATTATTATTATCAATGTTGAGAACAGTTTTTGCATTTGTGGTATTAAAAAAGAGAGATAAAGGAATATTTTTATTCAGCAAGGATGCAATAATTGATTAAAAAAAAAATGACAATTTTTAATGTTACAAAAGATTTCTATTTTAATAAATGCTTAAATAAATTTACTAAATAAATGTAATAAATACTGTTCGTTTGAACTTTCTATTCATCAAAGAATCCTGAAAAAAGTATCGCCATTCCACAAAAATGTTAAACAGCATTTTCAACATTGATAATAATAAGAAATGGGTCTTAAGCAGCAAATCAATATATTAGAATGATTTGTGAAGGATCATGTGACACTGAACACTGGAGTAAATTCAGCTTTGATCACAGGAATAAATTACATTTTAAAATGACAAGTTCTTTAAATTTGTAATAATATTTCTCAATATTACAGTTTTTACTGTATTTTTGATTAAATAAATGTAGCCTTGGTGAGCAGAAGAAACTTCTTTCAAAAACATTAAAAAAAATTGTAATAGCAACTTTTGAATACGTTTATTTATATATTATTTAATATTTATACACTTTATTGGTTTATATCAATACAATATGGAAATTTGTCACGCTGCTGTCTAAATATTGGTATAAACCCGTATCGTTCGACCACTCTTCAAACAACATGACAGTCAGTAAATCAGTATATAGTTTTTTTTACTTTTTTTTTTTAACTAATGTGACAGCGGGCTGTCTGAAATGATCCATTGTAAATAAATAAAACAATGAATGTGTTTGTGTGACCCTTTTGACCTTTGTGTACACAACTGCAATCCAAGAGCAAATACTCTTGCTCATGAATATAAAATCCACACTGTTATTTCTCTTTAGATATTGTGTCAGGCTCACACGGTTGGAGAAAAATCATTAATTCACATCATGCCACCAATGCAAATTTAACAGCTTGCGCGGATAACCGCCAACATGTGTTGACCATTCATTCACAGAAGTGAAGGACACGAGCGCGTCCAATAAAGCCTTCCAGACCCCTGCCAGCCTTCCGTATCCACCGATCCCAGATTTCTGATCCATACGCTCTGGATTTCAACAGAGCCCGTAATATATCCAGGCAATAAAAGCAGCGAGGGTCAGTTGCTGGGCTACTGGAATGCGTTTTTACAGCGGCGCTTCTGTACGAGGACTCTGAAACCGCACGCTCTCTTCCTTCTTGTACTGTCAGCAGGCGATATTTCATCAGAAAGCCTCTCTCCACACAGATGCTTCCTCTGACCATGTTGCAGATATTTTCTCCTGGAGTTGTTCTTGGACCCCGTGGGCTGGGTTTCTCCCCGGCAGAGGTGCCACCCACTGCCAAGGCCTTGGGCCTGGATGAGCCCGGCCTGAACCCGGAGACCTCCGCGGAGTGTTTCCATAAGGGGGGGAGCGGAGGTCTTACTTAGCACTATTTATCTGCAAAAATGGAGATTTATGAATGGTCGAACAGAGGGATCGCGAGGCAGTTTGCAAAAAGCACAAAGGCGGAATGTGTCGCCCGCGTTTGAATTTGCCCTGTATTATATATTGCAGTTAATGGAATTTAAAGAGGACAGAATGAGATCAGAAGTGCTCTAAGATGGAGCTTTTACTCAAGCTCCCTTTCATCACTGTCCTTTTCAATTTGACTCTGTCATTTATATTTGCTCTTTGCACTGCACAACTTCCCAGCTTAAAATAAGCTGCAGGTGCTAAAATGCATTGTGCAAAGTGTGTTTAGTGAATTTACTCCTTGATTTCCTCTTTCACAGCATAATTTCTGTTCACAGAAACAGATGTGTGACTTTTTAGGTGGGTAAAAAGTTGTGAGATCTCTTCCTCAACAGAAATTCAGTAGGATTCAGCACAAAAATGCCACTCAAAGTCCTGCTGTTTCAGTTCGTGTTGTTAAATGTGGGGCTAATATAATGGGATATTTGATTGACCTAAAGTCAGCTCTGAAAACACTGAAACATGAAGAAAACACTCCTAAGTCTTGAAACAGCAATCTACTCAGAGTGCTTTAATCAAGTATAGGAAATGACAAATATATATATATATATATATATATATATATATATATATATATATATATATATATATATATAAAAATATTATACAAAAAAAAACAAACAAAAAAAATCAAGGCTTTTTTTCTAAATTTGTACAATTGGGGGTTTTTTCTAATTAAAAAAATACTAATAATTTTTCCATTTTTAACAAGTTTATGGTCTCTATGTTAGATGAAATAGCTGTTTCGAAGTGCGTTTATAAATATATATATACAGTCAAACCAAAAATTATTCAGACACCAGATATAATAATTATTATAATAATTAATTACATTTATATAGTGCTTTTCTCTGCACTCAAAGCGCTTTACATAGAAGGGGGAATCTCCTCAACCACCACCAATGTGCAGCATCACCTGGATGATGCGACGGCAGCCATATTGCGCCAGAACGCCCACCACACACCAGCTTACTGGTGGAGAGGAGACAGTGATGAAGCCAATCAGTGTATATATGGGGATGATTTGGAGGCCATGATGGACAGAGGCCAAGGGGCAAATTTGGCCAGGATGCCGGGGTTACATCCGTATAATTTTTTATATTTGTTTACTAGTGGGTGCAGGACACTATAGTTAATTTATGTAAGTGAGAAGAGCAAAATAAAGTAAACTGTGACATATTATACCCAAGAATTAATCATACTGTGGACAACCAGTAAAATTTATAAAAATTTGGGACCAAAAATTATTCGGACACTTTGACCTGAGCATGTTTTACTTGAGTGTTTTTTTCTTTATGCTAATGCGACCGTTTTACACCACAGACTGAACAAAATGAAGCATTGCTTTTGTAATTGGTTGACCTAAATTGGTATTCTCTAACGGTGTGCTTAAATTTAACAGCTGACAGATATTCAACCTGATTCATTTGTGAGACAGTCTAACAGAAGAATGGTCAAAACCAGTGAAATATCAAATGATTTGATAACTCTGAGTTCTTGACTGTATGACTGTATGTGTGTATATAATTATTGTAAAAAAAAATTTACATTTTATTATGGACTCTTTTTTTTTCTTTTTTCTTTTTTACAGGTAACAGCCATTATTGTTCATATTTGTAATTTGTTTTAATTCAACAATAACAAATAACTGCATATGTTATATATAATACATTTCTCAAATACAGATCATTTCAGACACTGTTCCACGCTGCATGAGTAGTCTAATTTGTCCTGTTTTCCCTTCTTTTCCGTTCGCAAAGTATAAATAATTAGCTGAGGGGAGGACAAGGCTTGAGACGCTGCGACAGGTCTCATGTGCAGACGTCAGGATGAAAATATATTCCACACAGGAAGGAACTCTTCCCTGAGATATATCTCAATTGCTTCCCCTTGAAACATGCACATTATATACATATATCAGGGTGGATTTCATGGCTATATTTATTTTTCAGGATCTTTAGGGAACTCCTCTTGGTCAGCTTCCTCGAGGATGTGTATTTTTATGTTGGAAAATAAGCCTGGCGATGTTGCGCAAGGCCGAACGTAACTGAGAATTTCGCTGTGCTGGAAAAATCCAGCTTTTAATAAAGCACCATTCATTCTCAATCTGTCAGGCCGAGGGAAACCGAATCAGATCAGAATTCACTGAAATTGAAATCGATCAGTTCAGTGAGCCAACACTTTTATATTGCATCCGTTTTTCATTCAAACATTTGAAATGCTTGTTCATATACGTTATGTTTTAAATGGTTATTACGGCATTGTCGATGTATCAAGTTAAATTTGAACGCAGTTTTTCCCACATCCAGTGTAACAGATACAGGTGTAAACGCAGAAGCGTTCCTGTTACAGTCGATTCTTGACCGGAGGATCGTATGTTCTCCTTTTCCTCGTTATTCCTGATTAGCAATCCGCTTCCCAGTGTGCTGATCCTATAATTTGACTCCGAGATAATGACCCAAAGAAACAGAAGTCTCGAGCAAATCAAGCCTCGACCTTTGAGCTTTGATATGCGGGAATCTCGCTTTATAAGTTCCAGGTTGTTCGATGTGGAATTAGAGCTTTCACAATATCCTTTCTCTTTTTTTTGCCTTATTCTGTCGTGTTTTTTTTTTCATGTCAGTTCATGTTTCTAGGCCTGTATCTAGTTTGAGTCGTCTGTTTTCCTCTACCGTCTGGGACCTGTCTCCATTTCGCTTTTTTTGTCCCGTTAAAATGCCAGCCAAATGAAGAGAGTTCGCCATAATACGAATGCAAGAACACACGCATCAAAAAAACAAATTGTATCGCATGGAGGACGAGGCCAAACGGCACACATCTGGTTCGAGTTCTCCTTTTCTTTTATGACGAGGAAATTAAATGACATATATAATAATCTACCACCCAGACTGGGTTTGGATTCTGTCGGCTCCTTCCTTTTTTACCCACAATGCAGCTGTATGCGCTGTATTGTCCTGTTCTTGCAATGGTTTCTCCCTGTGGTTGAATAATCATAATTAATAGTGCTATAACAGACTGTCAGAGGAGTTTGCCGTGTTGAGTTCATAAAGACACTTGTTATTTTTATATGTTGCCCGTGACTGCATCCGCCTTTCACCCCGGGATTGTGGTGATCTGATGGTTTCGTTCATAAAATACAGATCTCTGTTGGCAGAAAGATGTCTTAAATAATTAAAATGATGTTTGTGTGTGACCGCTTGTTACCATCCAACCAAGTGCTTATGGTAACTCGAATGACAGATGATGTTAAACATTAAACGCCTCATATGAAGGTTACGCAACTAACTGAGAACATTGATGTCGGTTTATACCGTTTTTTTAACAAAAGTTTTGTTTGAATGGCTCTAAAAATGACCCGTGGTTATCCAAACAAAATGAATGCTTCATTTAAAAGTTAGGGCTGTGCAACGATTAATCGCATCCAAAATAAAAGTTTGTGTTTACATAATATGTGTGTGTGTACTGTGTATAATTATTTTGTGTATATAAATACACACACATGCATGTATATAATAAGAGATATTTGTATATGCTGTATGTATATATATATAATGTATATTCTATATAAATATAAATATTTTATATATCGGTAACACATTTTTCTTAAATATATACATGCATGTGTGTTTATATATATATATATATATATATATATATATATATATATATATATATACACACACAAAATAAATATACACAGTACACACACACACATTTTATGTAAACACAAACTTTTATTTTGGATGTGATTAATCGCGATTAGTATTTAATTTTTTATATTTTTAAATGAGATAATATTAAAAATGGTCATGGTCATGAGCATGAGCAATTTATTGTTTAACCATTTAATGAATTTTGTAATAATTTAATAGAATTATAATAGATAAATCAACACATAAGACATGAAGCCATGTCATTGACCCATACAGTACTTTTGTCATCCTATACAAACAATTTTCAGAAAAATACACTATCGTTCATAAGCTTGGAGTCAGTAAGATTTTTTATTTTATTTTTATAAATGAATGCTTTTATTTAGCAAGGACACATTACATCGAGTGATAAAGTGACAGCAAAGGCATTTATAATGTTACAAAATATTTGTATAATAAATACTTTTTTTATCCTGGAAATGTTTTTTTTTTATTACAACTTCCACAAAAATATGAAGCAGCACAACTGTTTTCAGCATTGAAAATAATATAAAATGTTTCTTGAGCAGCAAATCAGCATATTATAATGATTTCTGATAGATCATGTGAGGATGCTGAAAATGTAGCTTTGCATCACAGGAATACAGTATATTCACATAGAAAACAGCTATTATAACTTGTAATAATATTTCTTAATCTTTCTGTTTTTACTGCAATTTTGATCAAATAAATCAGCCTTGGTGAGCATAAAAGATTTTTTTCAAAAACATCCCCCCCCAAAAAAATTCCCAAACCTTTGAATGGTAGTGTATATTTCTACATGATGCTTTTAATATTTCGGTCTCTTTTAAAGCTTCAGGCAAAAATATTTAAATCATAAAACATATTTGCAACCTAGTTGTTATACAGTTCAGAAATAAAATATGTGAACCATATAACAACTACTTTGCAGTTCTGTGGACCCTCACAATTACACCCCTGTGACATTCTTAAAGTCAAGCCTTCAACAGATCAGAATGCCGTTTCCCCAAATAGATTCATAAACCACTTGTTAACCACATTTGTTTTGTATCTGCGTTTCTAATAGATGAAGACAGTGTCTCGTAACCCACAGAACCAGAAAAACTTCGATTAAACATAAAAGAGAAAAAAAAAGGGCTCCACATTCCAGCCCGTGTCGTCTACGAAACCGGAAAACAAGAGCCGGCCTTCTGCCTCTGTGGAGCTCCAGTATAATTCATAACACATTTCCTTTTCTCCGCTGTTCCCCGACAGAGTGCCTACCGCAGGAACGGGATGACTTTCCTGGCCTGCTGACGTGAAGAACGCGAGGAGTGCGTCTGTCACGGAGTGTGTCTGTGTGTTTGCAGGCTCGTTAGATGGGAAACACTGTGGACTAGCAGGGATCTGGACTGGACGTGTTGTGTTTTGTTGGTGTTCATGTAAACTCTAGCAGTGAAAGTGTTCTCTTTTGTAAACAGGTTTAATTTTTTTTATTTTTAGTCGGTTATAACAAATATTTCATACTTTTTTTAAGATGAGGTGTAGAAGCTCAGGAAGTTCCTGATGTTTAATTGTCTGTCTTCATCTGGAATGTTGGATAATGAAACCCATCATCAGTGATGCTGTAGAACTTTATTTTTCAAGTAATATCTTGCTTTTGTATTCATATTTGTTTGGATTTAGAGGTTTTAATTTCTTTTTTTATGTTCCAAATCTTAAAATAAAGTATGGTCTGTGTTTAAACTGTATTTACTTTATATTTTAAAAAAAATTAAGAACAAAACCATGGTGAATACCATGGTATTTTTTTGTTTGTCAAGAAAGAAGAACGCTTAATAATTTTGTTCTTTTTTCAATCTATTAGCTGATATATATATCTTAGTTTTTATTTTTTGTGATAAAGTATTATAAATTCATAATGTGATAGTAAAGTGTTATAAAATATATTATAAATAATAATTATCTTATATATTTCTTTCTTTTATTAGTATAAGAATATTTTTAATAAATAATAAATTCTATCTCTCTTATTTTCCACAAGAAAAATTCATGGTATTCAATTGTTTGAAAACCATGACACACACACACACACACACACACACACATATATACATATATGTGTATATATTGAATAAATGAAAAATGAAATATATATATATATATTATAATTTCATTTTTCATTTATTTAATCCAAAATACTAAGAAACATTAAACCAATTCTTTAAAAACATTAAAAAATCTTGCCAATCTAAAACTTGTGAACGGTGGTGTGTATATATATATATATATATATATATATATATATATATATATATAAGCACACTCTTGCAGTCCACACACACAGAACCAGGAGAGTCACAGAAAGGTCATGAGACTTATTAGATCAGTAGGTGTGGAAGGTCTGCATAGTATTACCATAGTACATATGTCCAAAAAAATGCTAACACCAGAATACTTTTTTTTTTGTCTTTTTTTTTTTTGTTAAGAAAGTTAGTTTGATTATGCCAGCTTCAGGTGGGTGTCATGCGTTGCCCTGCATCAACTCGAAAACATCAGAGCTCCAGCTTCTTAGTAGACCACAACAGAAATAAACCACACGAGCACATGCCCTCATTTTCCAGCAGTTCCTCGAGTGACACACGCTGACTTTGAGGTTTACCCTGCATAGGTATCAAATAAACACCAGTCATATTGTTTCTAAAGTGCACGTGTGTGCTGAAGTGTGTTTCTCCAGTTACCGCTGACAGTTCTGAACGAGCGGACTGCAGATTACTGTAGTGACCTCAGGGGTCAGTGTCCCGCCACAGGGGTCAGTGTCCCGCCACAGGTCAGCGAGGGTTTGATGCTAATGCCCTCTGGGGGATCACAGCTGTTATGTTCACCAGAAAACTGATCTAATCACATGGCCAATTGGAAAGGGTTTGCCTATCTGAGGGTTGTCAGCTTCTCTTAGCCCTGATTTGTGCACAGACTGCTTTTTTGTTCAGAGTGTGTTGCTGCATACTGCAGTTTTTGAAAGAAACTAGTATGCATTGCATTCTATATTATGAGTAATCATTTGTGTTGCTAAATAATATGCAGCTAGCAATGCATCCCAGCATGCAATACTTGACCTTCCATGTGCAGTATGACAAATGACCCGGACGATGATGACTCACTTCATAAAGCATGCAATGTGACGAGACCATGTGACAACAATGCATCAAAGTACTACTTTTAAAATGTATTGTTTATTGCATATTAGTGGTATATTGTCTCATTATGTTCATTTTCCTGATGCATCGATTTAAAATCCTAGCAATGCAATTATATCAATCTTAGTTATGACTTGAAATTGTTGAGTGTGTTTGTCAATTGGCCTAAAATGCTCAAATACATACAGTAAATTCATTTTACAGTGTACATTGAAATATACCATAGTATTACTTTTAAGGAAGTCATTTGTGTTGGGCAAAACTGCAGTCAGCTTTACCATAGTTAAACTTTTATATATTTGAATATTTAAATGAGCTATTTTTGCCTAAAGATTAGAAGTCTTTTAATTATTTTGAAATGACTTTTTAGAAGATGGACTCAAATTGTTAATAAATGTTTATTGAATTATTAATTTTAATTATATAATTATAAATTAATTACATTAAATATAATTATAAATTAAGAATTATATATATATATATATATATATATATATAATATGATGTAAAAGTTTCACTAGGCTATATTAGTTCAATGTGAATCCATTTATTTCATTCATTATTTTTTTTTTAAATGTATTTTGTATTATCCTATTGAAGTATGCAGTAGATAGTATGCTAGTATTCCACTGTGAACAGTCACAGGCAATAGAAAAAGTAGCAAAGTTGCTGGTTTGCCTTTCCTACAGGCCTGTTAGCTCGTCTGTCATCGACTCTGCTTTAGTTTAATCCAGTTTGATGTCTTCATGTATCGACCTGTTGCGTTTAAACAGATAATTCTGATGTCCCGTCCCAAATGCCTTTAATGTGTGCACATTTTTCTGTCAGCACCTTATAAACGTCCCACGGTAAAATCCTCTATGATATTTCAAGGTGTTCGCCGTAAGCTCGACGTATTGATGTGTAGATCCTCGTAAATTCGGCCATGTGAAATCCCAGAGCTTTTCGCAGGAGATGGACAGGGATTTATGGGAGCTGAAGCGATCGGACAGCCTGCTTTTTATTTCATTTTATTATTCACACACTCGCTCACGTCTGCTGACTGAGTTAACGTTCCTCCACCTCAGGGGCCGTTACAGGAACATCCCGACTCCAGGATCCTGTCCTGTCTGTTCACATCAACTCTGTTCAGCTTGTCAGATCTGCATTTAAGATGGGACATTTTTTATAATACGGCTTGCTGTTCATTATGACAGGTTTTAAATGCTGAAACCCCTTTCATTTATACCATTTTTAACATGGTTTCATTCACAAAATGTGCCTAGAACAAAGTTACTCAATATTTTAACACGATTATTAATCAATACCAATAGCGATTGACACGTTTGACACATTGCAACCATGGTTCTTATAGGGTTAATGCGCTTAAAATCATTTCCCATTCCCCTTATTATTAGTAATAGTGGATATAGTAGTGACAACCACAGTATGCTGCAAGACACCAATGTTCAATGTAGTTAGTTAATAATTCATTATTATTATCATCATTAACAATATGATATGATATGATATGACAACAGTGGCTCAACTATAAGTTTATCAAGCGACGAGAATACTTTTTGTGCGGAAAAACATACAAAAATAACGTCTTTATTCGACTATTCCTTTTCTTACTTGTAGGCCTGAAACGAGACTTCAAGAGATTTCCACGACGCGCGAGAACTTAACTGAAGTAGTTGAAGGAGATCGCAATTCTCGCGCGTGCGTCGTGGAAATCTCTTGAAGTCTCGTTTCAGGCCTACAAGGAAGAAAAGGAATAGTCGAATAAAGTCGTTATTTTTGTTTGTTTTTTCGCACAAAAAGTATTCTCGTCGCTTGATAAACTTATAGTTGAGCCACTGTTGTGACATGGAATATTTAAACATTTTCTTCATTGACTTTCTGGGCCGTCAGGATTCATTCCCTTAGGGAGCCTATGTAGCAGTCATAAACCTCTCAGATTTAATCATAAATATCTTCATTTGTGTTCCGAAGACGAACGAAGGTCTTACGGGGTTGGTACAGCATGGGGGTGAGTAATTAATGACTTAATTTTCATTTTTGGGTGAACTAACCCTTTAAATAGTAAACTTATTTGTAAAATATAAAAATGATTTGTTCTATTATTATTATTACTACTACTATTATTATTAATAATGATGATGATGATGCCTAAGATATATTGCAACCTGACATCATGACTTTTGCGTAAACAGACACGCCACTTTCAAGTCAAGTGGCGTGTTATCTATACGCATTTTGAGATATCCGCGTGTATGCGTGTATGTCTACGCCATTAATGTCCAAGTGATTCCGCGTATATGTACACGCCATTAAATTTCCGAGCGAAACGAAGCAAAACGTAGATCTACATCTGGGGAGCGATATTTTTTTTTCCCTAGGATGGCAGGGGAAGACTCATAAATGCTATTAACCCCAGTGACGGGTAGGTTTAGGGACGGGGTGGAGGTAGGTCATATATTTATATATACAGTAATAACGTTAAGTCAACTGCGTTCATAAACACGCTGAAAAGCGATTGTGCGTGTTGATAGCACGCCAAAAATGGAAATACGAATTGGCGTGTCATACACACGCAATTTTATGAGATCAGTCTGTATATTGATTGTTTTTATAGTGTAAACAACTGCAAGACATTAAATTATTTATGGAACAGGTGACTTTAACACGTTGTATAAAAGCCGTTTTTAGTTACTGGCCGCATGCTTTTACTCACATAGCCTCCTGTGGATTATTGGTTTATTAAAGCAATTTCCCCCCCCCAAAAAATGTGGCACTGAAATCTCCTTTTTGGTTCAGTCCTCTTTTGTTAACCATGAAAGTACCTGTTCCCCAGCAGTGTGTGCCCGCTGTGACCCCGGACCCCTGGCGTCACTGCCACACGCGGGCCGTCCTTTACGAGCAGAACCCCACGGGTGCGTCCTGTCACAGCTTGTGCTTCCACGGGCCGGATACGGGGCTTGTCAGGTCATCGCTGCTTTGAGTTACAGGACACCAGAGTCTGCTTATCTGTGAAAGCAATGATTCTCATTCCAGATCACTGTGAAAGCCATACAATAGTGCAGTCAGCCTCGCGCACATTCAGTCGGGTTACTGCAAATAATCAGCTATAATGTGAATGTTTTGTTTACAGTCAAGCTTAATAAATGTGAAGTATATTAAGGAAATATAAAAAACTTAGCCATGGCTGTGAGTTTTGCACGTGCAAGCGACACTTCTTAAGAAAATGTAAAACTCGAGTCTAGTATCTGTGGTGTGTGGTTGGAATCATAACATCTGATTATGATACATTATAAATATTGTTTTGTTTTTAATGCATTATATATACAGGCTTCACAGAACATTAAAGATGTAATGAGCAAATGTGTTTAGTGTTGTAATGCAATCTTTTCAGGAAGCTCCGCTGGAGAATTTAGACTGAAGAAATATTGCTTGTTTATGAATATGAAATCATAAGCACCTGCTTTACATCTTGTTCCCCTGTTCCCAAATTACATTTCTTCTGTAAACCTTTCAACCATCCGAGCAGATCCTTTTTATCCCAAACCTGAAGCGTTTATGGTTATCAACTGCAAGGAAAGCGAAGTTATTTAAGCTCAGTAAAGCATGGCATTGCTGTATTGTGTGTTTGCAGTGTTCAACAACTGTTTATTATTCATACGCTTCTGGCAGATGAGTTATATTAACAGACATTCGGACCTGTTTTCTAGCATCCAGACTTTGAGCTTTTATTGTCAAATGTGAATAAACATGAAATTACAGCTGTCATGTTTCATTGGAACGTCAAAGTTCATTTATGGCCTAGTCATAAGTTATGCCTTTAATAATTATGATGCATTAACATCCACGCCCAACACTGCAAGCATTCATGGAAAGTTCTTTCCTGCACAGTGGGATCTGGACATTTTTGTTTTCGTTTCTTGGTGATGCACATGGGTATTGTAATGTGTTGGACGCGTGAATACAGCTATTTAGGAAAAGTTGCAGGCCTCTTTGAATGTACGTGATCATCGATGAACATGGCCGACCCGCATGAGCTGTGAGGTCTGTCCCGTGTGAAGGGGAACATGAGTGTTATGTAAACTGTGCATGCATGTGCACACATAAACGAAGCATTGAGCAGCGGAGAGTGATAAAAGACATGCGTCACTGGATCTGTGTTGGCGGGATGGGTTTACAGTGGCAGTGCCCGCGCTCTAATGAGAGCTGACAGACGGGACAGAAAGAAACTGTGGAAATAAACAGTTGCACATGAGAGACGGGACAGAAACAATGACTCAGGTACATGTAATCACCTTTAATCCCATTATCATTACCTTCATGACCAAACACTGGAAACTGAGGGGTTCTGTTTGATATGCATGACAAAATGATTTTTTTTTTTTTTATATATATATATATATATATATATATATATATATATGGATAATTTGACAGTTTTTCAAACTTTTACTCATTAAATTCAGTGGCTGGAGGTTTTTTACACTGCAAAAAAATATATATATATTTTTGTCTTGTCTTTTGTTATAAATATCTAAACATTCTTAAATCAAGATATATTTATCTGCGAAGGAAAATGACTTAAGATAATAATCTTGTTTTCGATCATTTATAGATTATATAATTTATTAAATAAATTATCATTTTAACAAGCATTGTTTATGCTTAAAACAAGAATATATGAGTGTCTCCCAATGTATTGGGTCAGAAAAATAACCCCCCCCCCCCCCCCCCCCCCCCGAAAACAAGACTCAATATTCTAAATGTCCTTCTCAAGTGAATGTATTATGATTTAAGAATGTTTAAATATTTGCACTGGGACAAAAAGACCCCCCAGCAAAAAATTTTTTTATTTTTTTTTATTTTTTTTGGCTATATGCAAGTTCTGGAAACATCTAATAGACATCTGAACACAACTTTAATCACTAGTTACTTGCAATGTCACACACAAATGTTACACACTCTTTATCTAACGGTCTTTCCCTTTAAAGAACGTGTTCTTGTTCCTCATACAATAGCTTAAAAGCTTTGCTCAGTAACCCCATATTATGATTTTAGCATTTAAAGGAATAGTTCACTTCAAAATTAAAATGTTGTCATCATTTACTCACACTCAAGTTGTTTCAAATTTCTTTCTTCTGTTGAACACAAAGGAAGATATTTTGAAGAATGTTGTAACCAGACAGTTGATGGACTCCATTGACTAGTATGGAAAACAAATACTATGGAAGTCCATCAACTGTCTGGTTACGGCATTCTTCAAAATATCTTCTTTTGTGATCAGAATAAGAAAGAAATGTATACAGGTTTGAAACAACTTAAGGGTGAGTTAATGATGACAACAATTATTATTTTGAAGCAAACTGATCCTTTAATATGCATTCATTTTTATTTATATTATGTGCAGAAAAAGCAAACATTTAATGCATTTAAAAAATCTTTTCTCCCACATCAGCTGTGAAACCTCATCTCCATTTTATTGGGAAACGAACATCTTCAAAACATCTCCTTTTGTGTTTGACAGTATCAACACGATGGCGAGTAAATGATATAACAGAGTTTGAGTTTGAACTACTTTCACTGGTCAAATTCAGCTGGGCTTCTTTAACTGGCCACTGTTCTTTGTTCAGATGATCTCAGAAGTGATTCACAGACTTTTTGTCATCTAAGTGCAAGATGGATTTGATCTAATGTATCCAGTGATGATCTTTCTGGTGAGTCTGCAACAAATAACAAATAATAATCATACACTCTGCCAGTTCATGTTTAAAAAACTCTCAACAGTGTATCAGATAATGTGCAATTTCCTCAGTATGTTATTAAATGTCACTTTTGAGTTTTATTCCTCTGGTCTGGATGATGCTGTGATAATTGAACGCAGTCTTGAGTTACTGATCAGTTTAATTTCATCTGGAAGGATCTTTGTGTTCCGTCATCCCCAGAATACAAGGCATTAAACACACACTGATTGGCTGCTGTCTGGTAATTACATTCATCTCTTTTAATGGCATTTTTCTCATTCCATGAATATCTGCTCTATTCAGATGAGGGTCTGTCATAAGCGCTCAGTGTGTGTCTGATCGGGACTGTGTTGTCATACAGACGGCAGTGGCTATAAAATTGGAGACAGTCAATTTTTGGGGAGCGCCGACGCTCATCAAAAGCACAGTGTCTGTGTTTCTGAGCAGGAAAGGGTCGTGATCGCAGCGATTGGGCGTTTGATTTATTGGACGCTATGTGAAATGAGGAATGTTGCCTGTGTCCTGCAGCAAACAGACTGAGTTTCACATGGAAATCTTTAACTGGCTACAGAACAGCACGACTCCAGTAGAGACAGTGTAATTGTTGTTTTGAAATGTGAAAGAATGTAGAAAGCATCTTTCTTCTGCTCTCTACATCTTTTATTCATTTTTTAAAAACATCTTATATCCAGCCATCCCTCCCAGAAATTTGAGTACCAAAACTGAAAAATCCACCCAAGTAATGGTTTTCAGATGTTTATAATTACTAAGAATAAACTATTATTTGATTTTTTCAATATTGTACATATATAAAGGTTTTCAGAGAATTCTCTTATGCTATTTGATTAAAATGTCAGTAAAACCGTAATATTGTGAAATATATATATATAAAAAGTTCAATAGAATGGCATTTATTTGAAATATATTTTGTAACATTGTAATCATCTTTATTGTCACTTTTGATCTATATATGTATGTATATATAAATGTATATATATATATATGTGTGTGTGTGTATATATATATATATATATGTGGGTGAGTGTGTGTATATATATATTTATGTATATGAAATGTGAAAAGGGTGTGAATGATTATTTCATGTTTTTTTTTATTTTTAATAAATTTGCAAAGTTCACAAATCAGTTTTTGCTTTGTTATTATGGTCTATGGAGTGTAGATGCAGGAAAAAATAGGGGGGTTTGAATTATTTTGCAAGCCACTGTAGCATTCCAGTTTCACAAATTCAATTGAATGGGTATCATTTGGAAAGGCACACATCTCTCAATAGAAGGTCTAACAGCTGAAAATGTATATCAGAGCAAAAACCAAGCCATGAGGTCAAAATAACTGCCTGTAGAGCTCAGAGACAGGATGATGTCAAGACAGATCTGGGGAAGACCTGAAAAAAAAAAAAAAAAACATTCTGCTGCATTGAAGGTTCACAGAATGTATCCTCCATAAACCTTAATAGAAGAGGTTTTGGACAACCAGGACTCTTCCTAGAGCTGAGCAAATCGATCCATTGGAAACTGAGCAATCGATGGAGAAGGGCTTTGTTGAGTTGTGACCAAGAAGCTGATGGTAACTCTGTTTGAGTGGCCAGACTCAAGCCTCTACTCAGTGAAGACACATGAAAACACACTTGGAATTTGCACCAAAAAAAAAAGCATCTAAAGGACTCAACACAATGGGTCTCATTCATGAAACACGAGCAGAACGAATTTTTGTGTAAATCGTGTGTAAAGTGGTTCTGGCGTAAATTTTCGAATTCATTCAAATGTTCGTATTTTCCAAATGTTAGTTGGTACGAAAGAAATCTACACCTGCTCCCAGCCACGCGTAAATAGTGAGTTTAACATCCGAACGCTTTGCTCATTAATAACTAAGACTGCATTTTAATTCACATATTTACACAGCATTTTGAAAAAATATTATTTATAGTAATTACATACGGTTTTTCTTTTTTCTTCTGGGACTGTTTGATTAACAGGTGAAACTCCATTAACTGCATCTGTAATATGCTAGCCTACGCTTGAAAATAAAATGTGGTGTTTTGAACGAACTTCTGATAATAAAACTTCGATTTCTGCATCTGAGAAATTTTTCTTTTTCATTCGCTTTTGAGAAAACATGTTGAAATCCTTCGTTTGGTGTCATAATATGATGCCCATATATAGTTGTCAGTCGGATATATGGGCGGGATTTATGGTAATTGAGAATGAGCGTGCACGCCTGTCCCATTTACGGCTGATTGGAATTCATTAACACACACACACATTTCACTATCACATCTGACGTTTACGGAGTATTTGTGAATCAGGAGATGAGTCTTCGGGAAGGTCTCTTAACGCGCAAATCACTCTCATATTTACTCGTGTATTTACGAATGTTTCATGAATGAGACCCAATATTCTCTGGTCTGATGAAGCTCAGTTCCAAGCATCATGTATGGAGGAAATCAGGCACTGCTCATCACCTGCACAACACCATCCCAACAGTAAAGTGGTGGTAGCAGCGTCATGTGTGTTTTCCAGTGGCAGGGACTGGGGGGCTTGTCAGGGTAGAAGAAAAGCTCAACACAGCAAACTATAGAGATATCCTAAATGAAAACCTGGTCCAGAGCATTCAGAGCCTCGGACTGGGCAGAAGGTTCACCTTCTAACAGGACAATGACCCTAAGCACACAGCTAAGACAATGCTAGGCTTATGGACAACTCTGTTAATGTCCTTGAGTGACCCAGTCAGATTCTGGGCTTGAACCCAATCGAACATCTCTGGAGAAACCTGAAAATGTCTCTCCATCGACGGTCCCCGTCCAACCTGACAGAGCTTGAGAGGATCTGTAGAAGATTGGCAGAAAATCCCCAAATGCAGATGTGCAAAGCTTGTCGCATCATACCCAAAAAGACTTGAGGCTGTTAAGGTACTTTAACTAAGTACTGAGTTAAGGGTTTGAATACTAATGCAATGTACTTATTTCAGTTTTTCAGTTGGAACAGATCTGGGGGGTTTTAACAAACAACCAAGAACATTTCAAACCAAGAACATTTTGGCCATTTAGAAAGAATACCATTGCCAAAATGTTTTTTTAATGGATGCGTGTGCGTTTAATTTTGTTCTGTTCTTTTTCAGGGACGTCAGCTCAGAGACGAGCTGAAATCCCAGATTTGGATGAGCTCCATCAGGGACCCAATAAAGGCTTTGAGTAATGAACGGAGCACTTCCTGCACCAGACTTTTATTAGCTTGCGCTCAAATGCACCAAGTCTCACCATCACTTTCCTGCGAACTTCATCCGTTTCCATGTTCAGTAGACTCCGTGGCTCCCGTCAGCCTTAGACATCACGACTACTGCAGCCTGCCAGATATTAACCGCACGGTTTGCACGGGTCACTTTCCATTCTGATTACGAATTAGTTGTTGTTTTAAGACATCTGATGCACTTCTGTATGACTACAGATATGAGAAGCTGGGGAAGAAATGATGATGAACGTCGTCTCCAGTTGCGTCTGGCCCCTTGAATCGGGAGCGTCATGATGCCATGGAGTCATCGCAATCATCTGGGCAACAGTTAGTGCTCTTTCTCAAAGCGAAGTGAGCAATATAATTTCTTGAACATTCACATTTGATGTTGTTGAGGTCATGATTATGACTAGTGTCTTTAAATGCCGGCTCAGCTTTGAAACACGAAGCAGATTCTTGCAACAACCTCATAAATCATTGGGAAAGGTATTGACTAATATGAAGTCTCAAAGGGGGGTGGAAAGCTGTTTGGGAAAAGCTGAAAAGACTTTAATTATGGGCTCATAAAATGAGTAAGTTCTTGAAAAGGGGCGGCCTTTCCCTTTCTTCGCTGCCTGGTTCTGCACAATCGCTTTTACCCGAGCACTTCTTCCCAATGTGGGTGCGAGTTTCCCATAAGTGACTCACGTAGAGGAACGCACCAACAGCAGACAACTGGAGCTTCACACCTCAGTGGCTAAATCAACTAGCTTGTGCGACTGGCAGACTGGGAAAAGGACAGACCTCCTGATCAGGTGTCTGGATTTTCACGTTTCCAGCACGTCGTGTCCCGAAAGAGTTCACGATCTGCAGGTTCCAGGCTCGCTGTCACATATCAAATCCGAACAAACACAAGCAGAGCTCTGTGTAAGGTCATGTTGTCTGTTCCTAAGAATAACTGGCTGAATTGAGCATTGTGCAGGGAAAAGTGAAAAGGTTTTTGACATCTCCTTCCTCACAGTTCTACATGATTCCTGTAAGCAGCGGTTGGCAGAGAAGAAGGTAAACTATAAAGGCCCCTATTCAGGGGTTCTCAACAAAAAAAAATATGACCCTGAGTGCATTAAATTAAGTGTGCATGATCTACCCGATCTCACAGCAATTAGGTGGCTAATTCGTACAAATTTATACAACCTCACTCATACAACCTCACTTGAACGAATTTGTAAGATTTTTGGTAAATTGTACATATTTTACGAGTTGCCCAATTCGTATGAATTCGTACGAATGACCTACCCCTGACCCCGCCCCTAAACCTACCATTCACTGGGGTTTAGACAAATCGTAAGAGTGAGGTCTCACTTGGTCGTGAGATAGTGTTGGCATGATCGCAACCATATCAGTTGTTGGCCAGTATTAGAGAATTTTTGGTCACGCTTTACATAAAAAAATAAGTACAGTGTACTTATTGTGTCCATGTTGTAATGCAAACCACTTCTGGTACTACTGAGGTGGGATACAGGTACAGGAAGGTTCGGGACAGGTTTAATGTTACGGTTTGGTTTAAGGCTGCATGGGTTAAAAAGTAACGGAAGGGTGAACAGTGCAATTCCATGCAGGTATAATTATAAGTACAATGCAGAAACATGAGGGCATTGTAACAATTTATTCATTTAAATGTTAAAGACACCTAACATAAAGTGGGACCCAATTTTTTATTCATCAGCATTGGTCGGTATTGTATATATATTCGTTCATGCAATTATTATTTTTTTTGCATCTCACCTAGTTAACCTTTAAAAACACTCATAATTTAATAACACTGTTGATATTACATATATTTACTGTTTAATTTATTTAAACAAAATACACTACGAAATGGATTTTCTTTTAGTATTTTTTATGAATATCAAACATTCTTAAATCAAGATACATTAACTTGTGAAGCAAAATGACTTTAAGAGACTAATTGACAATTAAATGAATTGTTTTTCTGACCCCATTATCAGATATTTTGTCTTGTTTCAAGCTTAAATTCAATTCATTTTGATCATTTTTCAGAAAACGTTTTTTCAGAAAACTTGTCATTTTGCTTCATAAGTAAATGTGGTAACACTTTACCAATAAGGTTTCAGTAGTTAACATTAGTTAACTACATTGGTTAACATGAACAAATAATGAAATGCACTTCTACAGCATTTATTAATCTTTGTTAATGTTAATTTCAACATTTACTAATACGTTATTAAAATCAAAAGGTTTTTGTATTGCGTTGTATTTTTTAACATTAGTTAATGCACTGTAAAGTAACATGAAAAACAATAAACAGCTGTTTTTTTTATTAAAGATGAACAAATACAGTAACAAATGCTCATGGTAAGTTCATGTTAGTTAATACATTAACTAATGTTGCCAAATGAAACCTTATTGTAAAGTGTTACTGTAAATGCATCTTCATTTAAAATTGTTATATAGTTGCACTGGAAAATAAGGCAAAGAAATGCTAAGAAAGACATTTTCTGCAGTGTAATATAACTCTTAGCACATTTTCAGATATTTTTCTCTTAGTAACCATAGCATTAAACTATTATGACTTATTGGTATTGGGCAGAATTTTTAAATCTGTTCATCCCTAAATCAAATGCATCCTGTAAAATCTGGATTATGGAGCAGAACCCGTAGTGAACTACGTATGTAAGTATATTTTCTGTATGTTTCTATCTTAGTTTAGGAACAGGCCAGGAGAGACTCCCTTCGGAGGATTCCTCCACTCTTTAGCCAAACGCTGTGGGATGGAGGGTCATGTGACCGTCTAATAAACATGTCCGGGGCTCTCAATGGGTCACAGATGAGAACGGGCTTTTAAAATACTTTCTCTCTTTTTTGAAGTGATGTGGCCGATAGTGGAGTGATTTACACAGAAGTTATTGAATAAAGCCGTCTTTCACAGAGCTCGGATTGATAAGGATCTCGGAGCAGAACGGACTGTGCTGATATAAACACTGAGAACAGTCCAGGCAAGAGCGGGGAGCCCCAGTGCATGATGGGATATGTGAGTATATGGCCATCTGTGTCAGGCACAAATCAATGACCAGTATACATTGATGCCATTGAAATTTTTAATGACCATCTAGATTGATGTCTTTGGAAACGCTTTATTTTGATTATGCAGGAGGGGAATTAAATGTTTAATATTTTGGTTGTAATCAGACTCCACATATAGGTATTCCATTATAACATACGGTTTGATCTAACTTATGATTACCACATAATTGAATTCCAGGGAATTCTCGGGAAGTCTTCATATTGATATATTACGTTTCCATAACATGCATTGTGCTGCCAGTTATTTAACATGTTACACCTGGATGAGTGTAATTTGATTGTTAGTGGTGTTTGCGAAGTCAAGCAAGCTTTAATAGTGTTTGTATTTATAAATCCAGTTTTGCGTGACTGAAATATTACGTCAAGTAGCTACAGCTTGAACAGTGTTTATTAGGAACATTAAAAATGAGATAAATAGCAAGCTTATCCTGGTGTTCAACCATAGTTTATAAAGCTTTTAGAAACTAACAAAGAAAAGGATTTAGTACTGATTTCATATTAAGGATCAGTGATTTGTAAAAATATGCAAACGTGAACATGGCTAATTGCAAACTGAACAAAGAGCTGATGCGTATATTCTCACGCTAATGAACGGACCCTGGAGGTAGCCAGTACTATCAAAGCATGTGGGGCAAAGAATATGTTTTTTCATCCACAGCCTGACTAATTATACGAAAATAACAGCCAAGATGGAACAGCATACATTTTCTTCAGAAAGGAGGAGGATTTTTGCTTAGCTTGGCATTTGAAACGGCTTCTCGATATTTGACACCTCTAAGAAGTAGTTTGCCAAACTGAACCGTAGCCGCGTCCAAAAGCCCAGAGCACAAATACAGCACTGAGCACCTGGGTGTCTTAATGCTTGACAAGAAACAGACCACAGCTTAAAAAAAAAAACCCTCAGCAACCCTCTGTTTCTTTAAACAGGTGGTCTCGGGGCAGGCCGTGTTTAAAGTGATGTTGAGAACTCCTTCAGTAGATTAACTAGTCGGTGAGAGCCGGCAGACAACTGTTAATTGGCACATCATGTAATTAATTAGATTAAAAGTTTGCATATGCCTATATCTAACTCTCTCTATGTAAATGTAATTATGTATGTATAGGCCAATGCAAACTGCAAAATATATATGAGAAATATCACACTCGTAGCCATGGCTCTACATCAGCAGTCGTGAGTCGATGAATATGCAAGAAACAACCATGGCGTGTCTAAAAAACCCTCTTGTGTGTGGAACTATTTTCTTCTGCAACGGATTCAAATCTCAAGTTGACAGTTTAACAGTTGATCCCAAACCTCAGTTACTAAATCGAAAATGTCACTTTAGAACTAGAAACGAAGGAATTGACTTCTTCAGTGAAGTTATTAGTGTATAGTATTAGATCTGCTGTACGGCCGAAACAAACTTTGTTGCACAATCTGTATTGTACAAAGCGCTATATAAATAAATCTGGCTTGACTTGACTAGTATTACTGAGTAGAGTATTATATGAGAGAGAGAGAGAGAGAGAGAGAGAGAGAGAGAGAGAGAGAGAGAGAGAGAGAGAGAGCACGTGAATACCTACATCTGGTATAGTTTTTATTTTCTAGGTCTAATTCGTAAAAATAATAAATCAGTTTGCCATATCCGTGTGCGCTGTTGAAAGTAATATATTTGTCGTAGCATCCTTTCAAGGGTTAAAGGTGCAGTAAGCAATTTCTGAGTAACAATGTTGATATTTGAAATCAACCCAAACAAAAACGCCCCTTCCTTCATTGCTCCGCCTCCAAAATGCATGAAGTAACAGTAACATGAATCAAAGAAAGTAACGTGAATCATTTGGGAGATTTCTACGGTGGCCGAGAGGTGCAAAACAAATTACAATTCAGAAAACACAACAACAATTCAGGGAACACAACGACAATTCAGAAAACACAACGACAATTCAGAAAACAAAATAACAATTCAGAAAACAAAATAACAATTCAGAAAACACAACAACAATTCAAAAAAGACAACAACAATTCAGAGAACAAAATAACAATTCAGAAAACACAACGACAATTCATTAAAAACGGAAAAGGTAGGTATATTTTGAGAATGGCATACTTGTCGCTGATTGGACGAGACATCTGTCAATCATGCCAGAACCGGAATCAAGCGATTACTGGAAGTACCGAGGTTAGAAAAGTGATTCGTTTTTACCATAGACTGTAAAAAAATAGGTTTTTACATTGAAGTCTTCACGGTTACTTTTGTACATGCAGCTTTCTCTACCATGAACGAGATTTTAATGTTATTCCCATCCGCTGGTTCATGGTGTGAACGGGCGTTTACTCATGAACGGAACAAAAAAGATGGAAAAGTATCTTCATCATCATTGTAGTTTTAAAACAGCAGTTGTTAATGAGATTATCTGATGACAGGCCTAATGTGGAAAAATATCCCGCTACCTCAACAACGTTACTATTGGGTGGTTGCTATAGAGTGTTTCCCATTATCAAGTCTCTATGATATTGTGGCCTGTGTCCCTCATTCACCACTAACTGTTCTTCGCTTAAAGCATCTACCTAGATGCACTGGAGCTTATTCTCAGACAGGGCGCCGGTTTGATGTCCTCTGTGTCTCTGGCTGTTGTAATGACAGGCGGTTGTTTGCTCTGGCTAAACTCAGACTCTTCAGTGGTGTTTAGATCAGCCAAGCTCACACTCCACCCCACTCATCCCCACCCATTAACATCAAAACCTCTCATCAGCATATACGTGATGGATGGGAAGCCCATGTCTGAACTGTCTCTGCTGGGAGCTTATATACTTAATACAATTTTTATTTTTATTTTTTGGGAGAAATTTGTAATCTTTTTAAATGTAATTATTGATCCAGCAGCTGATGGTATATGCTATTCATTATTGGAACAAAATATTTAATGAAGCAATATGCATTTAATTTGTGTTTTTTTCTCTCTGATTTTTGAACAGTTGAATGAATATCTTAATATATTATCCTACATATTATCAGATGTATGTTTTCTTAGAATACTAATAAAACATGTTTAATTAAATGTATTATTTATTAATTATAATTATATATTACCATATATAATACATTATAATATAATATACAATATATATTATTTATTAAATATAAAAATAAAAAATGTATCTCAGTAATATATATATAGCCTACTTTTTATATTTAATATATAATAATAATAGTAATGCATTTTTGTAATAATTATTATAAATACGTTTTTATGTTAATTGAATAATAATAGAATTATTATATGATTAAATTTATTTGATAAATATTAAATGCATTTATGCAGGCAGACTGATAGATATTTAAATGGATAGGTTTTTATTTTATTTTAAATGTGAATATCTGCTAAAAGTGAAAGGTTATGATCATACAAGCATACAGATGAGTCCAAAGCTAATAGACATAAACAAAACGTAAGTTCTGATTTATTAGGTCTTTAACGATGACACTGGGTTGACAATATCTATCAATTGTAAAAAGAAAAAAAAACACAAAAAAAAAAGAAGAAGAAAAAAAAAAACAAGCCCATCTGGTTTCCAGTGGACATATTTTGGCTTTTGACATTTTGTTAAATACAGTTACATTGATTGTTGCAGATAAATTCTATTAGATTTACATCTTAGTAATTATAAATGGCAAGTGAAACTCGCGCTTTCCCAGCGATGATGACTTAAACAGAAACAGAGAGAGTGTATTTTAAGACGCTGTTTTCTTAAATACCCACAATGAGAGTTCAAGCCATGTAGGCTCAGCATATTTCATATCAGAACAAATATATGTTTTCACGTGTTTACATTCGAACACAGTGTGTTTTTCACATCTTGGAGTCTACATGTCCCGTGAATGAGTTGTATTCATTTCATCTACCTAATACATCAAGACACTTCCAGCAAAAAAACGCGCGCGCTTTCCAAATGCAGCCATAAAATAGTGTGAACATATTGAAGATCCATTACGACGCAGACAATATTTTCAGATATTCAAATCAGGGGAGTGTGATGAAGATGATTTACATGATTAAAGCTGGTAAATCTACCAGTGCTGGCGGAGGAGGACGCGCGTACAGACCGACTCAAACCTATGCGTCTCTCTCTGTGAGCGTGTGTGTGTGTGTAACGGAGCACGTTTCCATTGCAGTTCTGACCACCATTTGCCACAGACCCTCTCGACTAACCCAAATGTTGCCCTGTAAGGGCTCAGGAAGCAAAGACCACACAGCTCAACGACACCAAGTAGCCTATGTTATTCCCAAAATGGGGAATGTCATTTTGAGGCTAACACTTCCATTAAGTAGTTTTAAGTCTATTTTACAGCTGTGTGGAGGGTTTAACTGTGTTTTCACTGCCTGTGCTGGCTTGTGGTTGATTATATCAGAATGCTGATTATTGCTTGTTTGTATATAGGCCTATGAGCTTGGTTAACCAGTCCAGCGATTCTGGATGTGCTGATCTTTTAGAGTCCTTCGAAATGATTGGAGTTCATAGTAAGTTGTGTTTATTTAATGCAGGAACTATTGCCCACAATGTAGCTAATTGTATTTGGCTTCACAACAGAGAACACGTCATAATACAGATTCCAGATGTAGATTAAAACGGCAACACTTTACAATAAGGTTTCATTAGTTAACTACATTAGTTAACAAGGACTAATAAATGCTGTGGAAGTGAAGTAGATTATTAATCTTTTGTTAATGTTAATTTCAACATTTACTAATACATTATTCAAATCAAAAGTTGTATTTGTTAACATTAGGTAAAGGAATTGTTCCCCCAAAAATTAAAATTCTGTCATCATTTATACTCACCTTTAAGTTGTTTCAAACCTGTATGAGTTTCTCTCTTCTGTTGAACACAAAAGAAGATATTTTGAAGAATGTTGGTGACTAGACAGTTGACGGCACCCTTTGACTTCCATAGTATCCTTTTTCCTACTATGGAAAGTCAGTGGCTACCGTCAACTGTCTGGTTACTGACGCGTCTAGTGGTGCAGTCACTTTCATTTGTGTTTATGAGATCAAAATCAAACCAGCAGCAGAGTTGACTTGGAAAACATTCAGATTTTGTCTTCAAAAGCAACTAAACTGCTTGCTGAAAGTTTAATTAATACTCGTAAAAACGCTGCATGGCTGTTGAAACGTTGCCCATCAGTTTTCTTTTGTTCAGAATTAACATAATACATTGCTGACACGGTGAAATAATATTTTCATTAGATATTTTACACAGAGATAAAGTTTAAGAGCTTGGCTGAACCCAGTTACCACATGCATTGAAGGACAATGTCAGGATGTTCTGACTAGGACAATAGCGCCACCTATTGGACACACCGAGCTCAACTTGATGGAGCTTTATTAGTGCCTGCCACTTTTTTTCTGAGGAAAGCATCATAATGCATATAGCTCATAGTTTTTTGTTTTTATTTCTCAAATCATGCTGCTGGTTAAAGAGAGGTGTGATGTTACTTTTCTAAGTGATCAAACATACAATTTTCACCTTGTGGAAAATGTACAAATCTAGTTTAACAAATGCAATTCATCAACTATTGACTTGCATTAGGTTTCAGCATCATCAAAGCGTGTCTCGTGATTATAACAGGCAGATATTATTTACTGGCAGCGGTCTGAGGTGAGGCGGGCCAGGCTCTGGCGGTCATGAGAGGAACCCAATAGTTCTGGACTCGTTCCACAGACCACAGAGACCACAAATGAGAGGCGGTTCAAGTCCCCAGACGCGAGCC
This sequence comes from Tiaroga cobitis, assembly GCA_030578255.1. NCBI lineage: Eukaryota > Metazoa > Chordata > Actinopteri > Cypriniformes > Leuciscidae > Tiaroga > Tiaroga cobitis. The sequence continues at coordinate 38,973,723 of CM060607.1, read as the reverse complement.
ACTGACCCTCTCCGGCACGTGTCCCAGGCCAGGTATAGGCCAAAGACAGGTCGAGCTGTCACTGCACAACAGCACTCGAGGGCTTATGGGTTCATGTCACGGGCACACAGTTCACAGTCAAAGTGTGCATGAAATGGCTATATGAGGCGGTGTGTGTTCAGAATACACTAATACCTCTGTACAAAACATGCACTCTGCTGCTGAAAATGACATTTGAGTTGACTGCACCAGACTCATTTCCAGAACATGTTTTTTTTTTATATATGTCATGCATCTGTAAATAAGAAAAAATAAATAGACGTATATAGTAATAAAATAAGTCATTATAATATTATTTTATGATGATGATAATTATCATTTTTATTTGTTTGCTTCCATTTATGGAAGGTAATTTACTCCAGATAAGAAGAAATAAATATCACAACAAATAAAGTCGAAATTATTAAGTCCCAATTTTTAAATAAAATCAAAATTATGACTTATAATTATAATTTATAAATGATACATTTTATATTTTTTAATACAATTTAGACTTTTTCGACTGTCATAATTTTGACATCTCATAATTACAACGTTGCGTGTCATTGTCAATTTGGACTATTGTCACACTTGTGACTGTTTGTCATAATTTGGATTTTAATCTCTTTTTTGACTCAATTTGAACGTTTTATTTCACAACTGACATTTTATCTCAAAATTTTGACTTTATGTCATAATTATGATTTACCAAAACATGATTTTTTTTCGCCTTATATGGCAACAATGGGCTTTTATTTTTTATTTATTTTTGTCGTAATTTTTCATCAAAATGAAATTATTTATTTTTGGCAGACATCACCAAAACTGTGTGGGTTGATTCACCAATAGTCAAATATCTATAGCAGGTGATGAAAATCTTGGTAGTTGTTAACATACAGTAGTAATTTTAAGCTGGTCAACATTAATGTAATAAAGGTTACAGCAAAAAAATATTGGGATATGTGGAGATGTTCCGCAGTAAATGGGGTTTGAACATTGTTGTCTGTTGATTTCAGTCAATTTCATCTATTGAATTTTGCATCTAAATGCATGTTATAGATCTTAATGATTCATCCATAGTTTTTTGGACCTCAAACTTTTTAATCAACATGTCATAACTGGATCCTCCGGTGAAAACCACAGACTCTGGTGACGTATGCGAGATTTCTCCAATCATTTAGTCTGTTTAAATCCTGCCAAAGCACTCAAATCATCCAAGAAAGCACAGTAGACAGTACAAATTTAAACAGATGTGATACAACCTGCTTGACCAGACTCAAGCCTCCTGCAATACTGAACATGAAGGATCGGATGAAATAATTGAGCATTACATATTCAGCAAACCCTTGATCAGTTCAGTAACCCCGGCCCTCGCTTTTATAAAACACAATGAAACTACACTGTAATTTAACAGCACAAAATCAGATGCAGGACTTAAATGACATTTGGATCTGATAAACGGTGTTGCCTGCGGGTCCATCTTACACTGGCACAGAGTGGAGCTGGCAGCGCCCGGCCCGACACACTGCCGGCCCGCAAAAGCTGCTTCTCATTCAGCTGTGACATATTTGGAAGTTTGGAAGTGGAGCAGCAAAACAAGCCTTTAAATCCATCTCACTCTCCTGTAAATTACAACCCTGCTTTTTTAATTTCCTATGCATCATACAATGCTATTCAGCAGAGTCCAAACCAAACACGACCATAAGGGAACAAACTATCCTTCTGTTCACCGAGGCTCTTAAAATCTCAGGAGTAAAACAGATCTGTCTCTTTAGTGAAAGAATAAAAATACAACTGATAATGAATTCCTTTACAAAAAGTACGGTAGCAGAACAGTGATTGTTTTTCAGTCATTTAATGTGCCACCGTGACAATGTTTTTTCAGACATTCACCATATATACAGTGTTGGTGTGCTTTTCGGTCTCACCATATGCAATATGTTTAAATCTAGACTCATATTTTATTATGGTTTGGGTTTGATTTTGCTCATGGTCGAAGCTTGGAGCTGGACTTGCAGACAAAAAGAGCTTTCTAAACAGTGCATTTGTTCATCTTCTTTTACTATATTTATTTTCCAGCTCGGGAAGGAAATGTTTAATTCACAGTAACTCATTCTGGTTAACATACATTTATGGCCTTATTTGTCCATTTCTTTATGTTTGCTTTGGTCTTGTTTCTGAATGTCCTTTGATGTTTACATGACTATGAAACATGACAGTCTGCATGGTCGTGTAATTAATTAGTATGCAATGTGACTAGAATCATGTTTTATACACCGATGAGCCAAAACAGATAGGGGGAATTTTTAGACCAGGGAAACACCTTGAGTTCTTCATCATCTTCCTCAAACCATTCCTGCCTTCTGCGCCCAACACACCTGTAACTGGTTTCTGGTTTGTCCCTCCTTGGATAACTGTTGGTAAATTCTCACCACTGCTGAACAGGAGCAACACACAAGCCTTGCCGTTTCAGAGATACCCTGACCCATTCACCTTAGAATAACAATTTGGCCCTTGTCAAAGTCGCTCAGATCTTTATTCCTGCCCATTTCTCCTGCATCAACACATTATATACACAGTAGTGGCCAAAAGTGATGTCTGGAGGTGATGTTTGTTGTTCTACAAGTTTGATTAAACCATCAAAATATGAGGAAAGATTTTATATTTTTATATCGATTTTATATTCTTAAAATATTTTAAATATGAGGGAAGAACAAAACACTAAACTTGGTTAAGCTATCTGACAAAATTATTTGGCAAAAAAGGCCAACTACAGATACAGGTTTTATTTTAAAACATAGAAAAACAAAAAGCTCACAGGAAAAAGCATACATTGAAAACACCAATCAGTTATCAATGTTACGTAGGTTCTCTCTTGTGTTATGAACCCAGTATGGGTTATATTTGTAGGTTGTGTGTTTCTTCAGTCCAGTTATAGCGGAGCACAGCCAGCGGTCCCCGAACGGTGTGCCCAAACACCAAGGGTAATGTGGGGGGGGGGGGGGGGGGGGGGGGGGGTATCGGGTGAAGGTTGGGTTTCATAATTGTAAACCCTTTTCTATGGGGGAGGGTGTTATGAACCCAGTATGGGTTATATTTGTAGGTTGTGTGTTTCTTCAGTCCAGTTATCGCGGAGCACAGTCAGCGGTCCCCGAACGGTGTGCCCAAACACCAAGTCATTGGGACTAAAACGAGTACTTTCCTGGCTCACCTCACGCGCTGACAACATCAACCACGGCAATCCCTGCTCCCAATCACCCCCCAGCTCTGTACAATAAGCACGCAGCAAGGACTTCAGCGTCTGATGGAAACGCTCCAAAGCCCCCTGGCCTTGAGCATGACAAGCACTAGCTTTATTGTGCTTAATATGCAACAGTTTCAAAACCTGCTCCACTGTTTCCAATTCCTGCTATTAGTCCACCTTTTGAGCACTTGATTATTGATTGTGTAGGCCCACTGCCTAGATTAAAATCAGGTAGTATTTATTTGCTCACTGTGATGTGTGCATCGACTCGGTACCCTGCGGCCTATCCCCTCCGTACAATCACTGCAAAATCGGTGGTGAAGGCCTTGACTCAATTCATTTCTAACTTTGGCATTCCAAAGATTGTGCAGAGTGACAACGGGTTCTAATTTTACATCTCACTTGTTTTCGCAGGTTTTGAAACTGTTGCATATTAAGCACAATAAATCTAGTGCTTATCATGCTCAAAGCCAAGGGGCTTTGGAGCGTTTCCATCAGACGCTGAAGTCCTTGCTGCTTGCTTATTGTACAGAGCTGGGGGGTGATTGGGAGCAGGGATTGCCGTGGTTGATGTTGTCAGCGCGTGAGGTGAGCCAGGAAAGTACTCGTTTTAGTCCCTGTTACGAATTAAATAACTCTACTCAAAGAGAACAAAATCATCCGTAACAATTAACAGGGATCTGATCAACAAGATCCCTGGAGTCCCCGCTCTCACTCCCAAGGCTTCAAAAAACACCGGAACACTCTTAAAGTGGTAAAAAGTATATTTATTAACAGGAGTAGCTAGAGCCACAAAGTTCAGGAGGGGGAAAAGCCAAAACAAATAACAAAACAAAGCTAACTAATTTAAGGATACTAACCTGGAAATCAGATAACAAACAAAAGATACAAAAACTTCCCTCCCTACCTATCAAAAACAGGAGAAAACAAATAATAAATAAGAGAGGCACCCACCTCCCTAGTATGCTCCAAAAGGGTTGAACATAACTAATCACAACTTAACATAAGGTTGTGGTTCACATCAAATGTTTTAAACATGTACTAGATCACAGTAACACATCTCTTCGTCAAGGAAGCCATGAGAGCAGGGAGCTGTAGTTCCATGATTCAGGAGACTTAAATACAGCGCCAAGGACTCCCGTCACCAATCAGGTCACTCGTTAGCAGCTCCACCTGTGAGTCATTACAGTGAGAGAGAGAAACGAGAGAGAAAGCACACAAGGAAAACTACACCAATACACTGTTTCCCCAACAACACAAGGCAAATACACTTCCACGTAACATCCCAATGACTTGGTGTTTGGGCACACCGTTCGGGGACCGCTGGCTGTGCTCCGCGATAACTGGACTGAAGAACACACAACCTACAAATATAACCCATACTGGGTTCATAACACCCTCCCCCATAGAAAAGGGTTTACACTTATGAAACCAAACCTAAACCCTTCACCCGATACCCCCCCCCCCCCCCCCCCACACACACACATTACATAACTTAACATAACTTAACAAATTCTGAGGCGGTGTAAAAATGTGCATAAAATGTTAATCCATTTAACAGAGAGGGAACGTACCGACTTGACTGCTCTTATTAATCATCATGTCTCTTTATTTGGTGATGTACCTTCGTGTACACATTGAGCGGAGCACGATATTGATGTTGGGGAGGCTGAGCCCATTCGCCAACATTTTTATCGTGTGTCCCCAAATAAACTTTTACACCTGGTTGCTGAAGTTCAATATATGCTAGATCATGACATTGCACGGCCATCATTTTCCAGCTGGGCATCTCCCTGCTTGCTGGTCAATAAATCTGATGGAACTTATCGGTTTTGTACCGGTTATAGGAAGGTAAATAAAGTGACGAAACCAGACTCCTTCCCACTTCCTCGTCTTGAGGATTGTGTTGATCGGGTTGGGGCAGCGAAATTTGTAAGTAAGTTCGATCTGCTCAAGGGCTACTGGCAGGTTCCGTTGACCCCAAGGGCTCAGGAGATCTCTTCCTTTATTACATCTGAGGGGTTATTTTCTTATAATGTTATGAGTTTTGGTCTCAGAAATGCGCCTGCAACGTTTCAGCGACTTATGAATAGGGTTGTGTTTGGATTGGAGGGAGTCGCAGTTTATTTAGATGATGTGGTGGTTTTTAGTGATTCGTGGGAGCAGCACTTGAGTCGTATTGCAGATCTGTTCTCCCGTTTTGTTGAGGCTGGTCTGACGGTCAATTTGGCTAAATGTGAGTTTGCCAAGGCCACCGTGACTTACTTGGGTAAGGTCGTTGGACAGGGTTGTGTGCGTCCAGTTCGGGCTAAGGTTGAGGCCATTGATCTATTTCCTTCTCCTTCCACTAAAAAGGAGTTGATGCGTTTTTTAGGGTTAGTGGGTTACTACCGGGGATTTTGTAGGAATTTTTCCACCGTGGTAGCCCCACTCACTGATTTGCTGAAGGCAAAAGCCGATTTTATCTGGACTTCTGTCTGTCAGGAGGCTTTTGAGGCATCTAAATCACTGCTCACTTCCGCTCCTGTGTTAGCAGCTCCTAGATTTGACCGCCCTTTTAGGTTGTGCGTGGATGCTAGCAACGTGGGTGCGGGAGTTGTATTGTTACAAGCTAACGATGAGGGGATTCACCGTTCCGTGAGTTATTTTTCGAAGAAGTTTTCTTCTTATCAGTTAAATTATTCGGTGATCGAGAAAGAGGCTTTAGCGCTGATTTGGGCCCTGCATCATTTTGAGGTGTATGTGGGATCAGTGTCAGATTCTTTGGTCGTCTACACTGACCACAATCCACTTATTTATTTACACTCTTTGCGGTGCCCAAATCAACGTTTGACTCGTTGGTGCCTCTTCCTACAGTCATACGCCCTTGAAATTCGACACATCAAAGGTACTGACAATGTGGTGGCAGACGCATTGTCTAGAGTTCCTTGCTCTTCCTAACTGTTTACAAATAATGTTCTGTCTTGCTTCCCTTTACTCTCTTAAATTGCTTCTACAGGGCCCGTAGTTGCTGAGGACATTGGGGGTAAGATGAAGTTGGTGTTATACAGTAATGTGGGGGGGGGGGGGGGGGTATCGGGTGAAGGGTTTAGGTTGGGTTTCATAAGTGTAAACCCTTTTCTATGGGGGAGGGTGTTATGAACCCAGTATGGGTTATATTTGTAGGTTGTGTGTTTCTTTCTGTTTGGTTTACAGGATGGAGTTAGTGAGTGATGTCATTATTGACTAAGGAGTTACACCTGTGTTGGAGCTAATGCCGGCAATTAAAAGCTGTTCCCTTCAGCTATGACGAGGCGCACTCTCCCATCTTCGTGCCGTTTGTGTCTTGGATTCTGTTTGTTTTTTTGCTTGCCGTCTCGTCTCCGTCTTATTTAATTGTTCTTACTTTAATAAATGTTATCTTTTTGAGCAAGATCCAACGTGTTGTCTCCTTATTTGTCGCGGCTTGCGAGCTGGCCGTGACGCTTGTTTTTGCACGTGTTCATAATTTCTTTGTGTGACAGCCTGGCCAAAAATGATTCAATGATCAAAGGGTAGCACTTTACAATAAGTTTTCATTAGTTGACAATGAAAGTAAATGTTGAAATTAATTTGAACTAAGATTAATAAATGCTGTAGAAGTATTGTTCATTCTTAGTTCATGTTAAGTAAGGTAGTTAACTAATGTTAACTAATAAATCTTTTAGCCAATACTTTATATATAATACTTATTTAATGTGGGGATTAATTTGTTCCATGGAACACAAACTGAGTTATCGAAACGTCAAATGTTTTCTGTGAGTTCTTATCAGAGTAATGATTATTTTCTTATGACTTTCTTATTTCCCTTGCTTTTCTTCATAATGTTGAAAGCACTTTCATGTTATTGCCTCAGGATGAACAGATTTGTTGTAGTCCTCATTTGTAAAAACGTCTTCCAAATGAATCACAGTAAATGTCCCACTCTTTTTCTTACAAAGAAAAATGCAGGATGCTCACTGTGAACTCCTTTTGCAGTTTTGCTTGGTTTCATTAAAAAGTATGTGGTCATCTAAATGCTTCAGATTGATTATTATTGTGTACTTTAACTAAATGCCAGCACATGCTATGAAGCTTGTGGTTTATAGAGGTGAAGAGATTGTTGAAAGTATTCATATCGCACTGAACGGGAAAAACAATAGAGTCTATGCCCTCCGCATTGCTCTACATTTATTAAAAACGTTTGAAAACAATGGCATTCAGACAATAGCTGAGTCTCAGAGACATCTGATAGCATTGTGTCGTTTCCAGGCAGAACTGTTTCTAATCACTCGACTTTCATTCAGACCAGTTCACTTCCAAAACAACTCTGTGCTCCTCTATATTTTTCAATCTTTTTGAACAATGGGACTTAAAAGTGAATAAATGTCAGATTGCATGAAGTGAACATGAAGTAAAGTGCATGAGTTCACGGCCCATCAAGAGCGCTAAGAACATGGAAACATGTCATTTAGATTCTTTCATGTTCGTTTCAGCAATTTCAAATCATCCGTTATTCAAGAAAACAAGCAGAGACCATGAACTCACAGGACAAGAACAGAAACACCCAAAAAGTATTTGGATAAATGTGTGAATGTGATTCATTAGATCGGATTCTCAAATGCTGCAGAATCTTTTCTCTTCACTTTGAATTTTTCTTCATAATTGTTGACGTTGCAGTGTTTGATTTGGTGATTAATATATGGAGTTCATGTGAAGGTGTAGATCACTACATTAACATGTTCCACTAACCATACACACACACACAATACTTGTTTTCATTTTCAACACTGTTTTATTTTAAACTCAAAATTCTGTACAATTAGACCCTATTAGTTAACATTATAGTTATGTATTAACATTTCAGTTTTTCAATTCTCAAAACTACTTGTGCACAAGTGACTAGATGATGTGGAGTTTGAACATCACAAAAGCAATTTTTCAATTAGTCTGAACAAATTGCAAATGCTTTGGTACAGTCATGCAATTGATCATGTACAATTGTCTGCGGTTTCCTACATTATCAATTGCTTATGTCATGTTTATCAAAATGTATTATGCTGGTACCCTGTTGAATAGTTTTACCACACAAAACATCTACACATTAGTCTCTTGCATAAGTCATCAAATGCTAAATGGTTAAAATTGGCATAATGCGTCAAGTGTGCTTTCTATTCTATTAGACTTTTCTTTCTTTTTTTGAATCGATGAATTGCAGAGGAGAATTTTTTATTTCTCTAATGAAGGGAAATGTCAGTTTTCTAAAGAGCTTAGATGTCATCTCATGAAGAGGCCAGGATTGTAGAGATGTTTCTGATGAATTAAGGGCCACTATTGTGGACCATGTTATCGATCATGACCTTAAGGCCGAGGCGAGGCGGGTTGAAAGGTGCAGCCGAATGTTGTGAGAACAACTGTGTCCTCATTCAATCATTTGTAGACAGAACAGGCATTAATTAGACAGTGTTCACTATACTGTAATTCTATCACTTGCATTTTACATTATACAGTAAATATACTTGATAGAGACAAACACACACACACACTCACCTAAAGGATTATTAGGAACACCTGTTCAATTTCTCATTAAAGGGTTAGTTCACCCAAAAATGAAAATTAAGTCATTAATTACTCACCCCCATGCTGTACCAACCCCGTAAGACCTTCGTTCGTCTTCGGAACACAAATGAAGATATTTATGATTAAATCTGAGAGGTTGATCACTCCTACATAGGCTCCCTAAGGGAATGAAACTTGACGGCCCAGAAAGTCAATGAAGAAAATGTTTAAATATTCCATGTCACAACAGTGGCTCAACTATAAGTTTATCAAGCGACGAGAATACTTTTTGTGCAAAAAAACAAACAAAAATAATCGACTTTATTCGACTATTCCTTTTCTTCCTTGTAGGCCTGAAACGAGACTTCAAGAGATTTCCACGACGCATGCGCGAGAATTGCGATCTCCTTCAACTACTTCAGTTCAGTTCTCGCGCGTGCGCGTCGTGGAAATCTCTTGAAGTCTCGTTTCAGGCCTACAAGGAAGAAAAGGAATAGTCGAATAAAGTCGTTATTTTTGTTTGTTTTTTCGCACAAAAAGTATTCTCGTCGCTTGATAAACTTATAGTTGAGCCACTGTTGTGACATGGAATATTTAAACATTTTCTTCATTGACTTTCTGGGCCGTCAGGTTTCAATCCCTTAGGCAGCCTATGGAGGAGTGATCCAGCTGTCACATTTAATCAAAAATATCTTCATTTGTGTTCCGAAGACGAACGAAGGTCTTACGGGGTTGGTACAGCATGGGGGTGAGTAATTAATTACTTAATTTTCATTTTTGGGTGAACTAACCCTTTAAATATTTCTTGATTTAAAGATGTTTAGCTATTTGTATTGGAAAACAGAGGATATTTATTTAATCAGAGGATATTTATTTTTTGCAATGTATTCAACATTTAATGCAATGACTAAGAACTTTTTAATTTGTGTAAAGGGCAAAATAACACTAAGACATGCTGAAACCCTGTGAGTGTCTGTAAACGTTTAAGACTTTTACTCAAGTCGTATTGGAATTGGTGACTTGTAATGTGTAATGGACTCATTTTACTCAAGTATGGTTTTCAAGTACTCTTTACACCTCAGTAAACAGTTTCCGAACTATAGAGACACGTCCCTCTGCAGACAGACAAGAGACACCAAACACCTCCGATTCTGCAGATGAGTTCAAATCAACATTCACAAACACTTCCAAACAGATCTGATCAGTCTAACATACTTAGACATACATTGCATTGTGGTTTGTTACAAACCATAATGCAAATCTGACTGTTTCTGATTGCAATGAAGAAAACAGTTTTGTACAGGTGTTTAAATTAAACAAAAGCCAACTTTGTGTTTGATGATATTTAATCAAATGTAAAGTCATGCAACCATGATATTAGTTTTTGTTTTGAACTGAATTTAAGCTGTTTTTGCACAAATACCAGACTGAATTTGTTAAAATAACAAAAGAAAATAATGGAATAATGTAAGATTTAAAAATAAAATACAAAAATTAAATAGAGTATCCAGTAAAAAAAAAAAAAAAAAAACTACCCAGTAAAAAAAAAAAAAAAAAAAAAAAAAAAAAAGTAAAATATACAAAAAAAAAGAAAAAAATTAAGAATCAATACTATTACCACCACACTGCATTACTTCTCATATGTGCATAGTCGATCACACATGGCCAAATTTGAAGCACACATAAGATTTGAGAATGAAAGCTTTTGACAAATGTGCCACTCATTCACAGCTCGGAACAACTCAGCGCTGATGATTTATTTTGTAAATGTACATTTTCAATACCAGACATTCCAATTTACACCTGAAAAGGAGCAAAAAAGCGTCTTATATTCAGAACAAACCTAAAAATGGCTTGACATGAGAAAAAAACGTACTGGAAAACAGACGATATTTACACTTACAACATCGTATTTGCACAAGTAAAATGAAATCATTTTTAAAAACAAAAATCTGTGAATTAGATCCCGGTGGGACATTAAGAAGCTGAAAGCAGTTGATTACAGGAGAAAGAGAAGGATCCACAGATGTAAAACATGCTGATGTGCACACTGAAGCAGGACGGGAAGGCTAGACTTTAGGATAAGCACAAACAGTTACTGTACTGACTGCAGAGAAGCTCAGAACTTCTGCGAGAGCGTCTGTTTCTCCAGGAGCAGGTCAGCGAATCTCTGCTGCAGCTCTTTTTCTCTGTCCTGTTGCCTCTGAACATCCTCTCTCAGGGCCTGGATATGAACGACAGTGTTGATCAGTGATAATCAAGTATTAACTTTAAGAAATAAAAATTAAAATAAATACATTCAGTAAAACACAGAATTTTATTGAGTGAGACTTGAGTGACAAATTAATGTATTCAAAGAATGGACCCCAAACATAATTTCCTAAACTTTTGCAAGCAATTAAATAATATGTGCATTATTTACATATTTACATTACTCAATTTTATAATTCCAATTTATATATTTATATATATATAAAAGCTACACGCATATATACATACATACTGAACAAAATTATAAACGCAACACTTGTTTTTGCCCCCATTTTTCATGAGCTGAACTCAAAAGATCTAATGCTTTTTATATGTAAATAAAATGCCTATTTCTCTCAAATATTGTTTACAAATTTGTCTAAATCTGTGTTAGTGAGCACTTCTCCTTTGCCGAGATAATCCATCCACCTCACAGGTGTGGCATATCAAGATGCTGATTAGACAGCATGTTTATTGCACAGGTGTGCCTTAGGCTGGCCACAATAAAAGGCCACTCTAAAATGTGCAGTTTGACTGTTTTGGGAGGGGGGGGGGGGGGGGGGGATTTGATCATGCTGTAAAAGTGTAACAATCACCAGGTCGTTAGCGCCCTCTGGAGTTGATGGAGTACAGGACAGTGATTGTTTATATTATGCATTTTAATGGTGTTGTTCAATAAAACCACATGATCACTTGCTTTTGATACTTTACTTTATTTCAACCAATTATCATTGTTATATATGCATTTTAAATAATTTTAAAGGCTTCTGTTCACTTAGGTCTATTTTAATTACCACAAAAAACATGATCCGATTACTCAAAATAATCGACCGATTACCAAAATAACCATTAGTGACAGCCCTAGATTAGTTAAACCATTTCAAAAAGCACCTGCATTGTTTTGCATTTTGTGACTTTCAGTCAAATATTTTGTCATTGAAGATTTTCTCATTCTCATGAACTCAAAATCGTGTATCGTCTCGTCTTGTGAGCTAAGTGTTTCATCACACCCCTTATCACAACATCTAATAGAGATAGTAAAGTGTTTCACCTCCTTCCTGCGTGGAATGGCGTGGTCTTCCTGTTTCTTCAGCTCCTGGAAGGTGTGGAGCTCCACGTTTGCCTGTTCCACTTGATCCCAGAGTTCACTGAGCTGTTTGAGCAGTCCCATGGCCCGAGACTGATACCCGCCCAGAAGAATCTTCATCTTCTTCTCCATCTTCGCTGCACGCTTGGCTTCTGTGGTCATGTGACCTCTGTTAATCTGTCAGACACAGGAAGTGAGGGGAACTGTTACAAACAAGACTGCAATCAGAATGATTTAAAGATGACTTTGAATTGTTATTAAATAAACCACATGCAAAGCTTGAACTACCTGCTGCATTAGTTTTTGAACTGTTGAAAGTGTATCATTGAAACAGTTTTTGCACTGAAGCCAGACTTAATTTGTCTAGATAAAAAGAAAGGTAATATATATAAAAAATACATTAGAAAAAAGAATAATAATTTAATAAAAAATTTAAAATATCAACTAAAAAAGAAAAGCTCATCAAAAAAAAGGTATATATTTATGAATTTAAGAACTTTTTAATTTGTGTAAAGGGCGAAATAAGACCAAGACCTGCAGAAACCCTGAGTGTAAAAAAAAAAAAAATTCAAATAAATAAATAGTATCCAAATACAACACAAAAAACCCACAATAAGCAACATTTAATCTCTGCTAAATTGAAACAGTTCTTGCTCTTGTCATGCTGCGATGGGAGGTCTAAGAAAAAACAGGATTCAATTCTTGCCTTCAGACACTGGCACCAAGAAATATTGAAACCATCGCAAATGCAAACCATTTTCAGACGGTCAATTTTGCAATAATGTGTGACATGCATAAAAGCAGTGAATTCTGAAAAGTTATGAGATGGAAACAAAAACAATAAACCTCCAATGTAAACACAGGCCTCAGAAACACACGCCATGTCTTTGGGCTTTAACAAATCATTATGCAATTATAATGGATCTGTTTTCATTCGAGCGCCTGACGTTTTCCAGCAAGAGTCCGGCTGCCAGCTGAAAGTCCTGACTGGGCATCTCTGGCTGGGTAAAACACCCAGACGAGCCGAGGCAATAAGTCCAGCACAACATCCAGACAACAGCAGACGCAATGCAGATCATCTTAAAGTGACCATCAGCTGATCAACTGAAGTATTATGAACACATTCAACATTTTGAAGAAAGAAATACTTCCTTTATTAATATTTCATATTAAAAGGTAGGGTAGGTAATTTCGGAGAGGCTAGCAATAGCGACCCCATCCTCCCTTCAGAGCGTCTCTAAAGCCACTCCTCGTCCAAAACACATGAACGCATGCAACCAGAGCAAACAAAAGCATTACGAGAGACGGCATTAAACTACCTCATGTCTCAAAGTAGATAACATTCCAATAATAATAAAACAAACAACTTAAAGAGCTTTAGTTGTACCACCTGACTGCTGCAGATTCATTTCGGACCGAATTCAACGATTGGACAAACATGTTATGGTCCATGTTTAGGCCTTCCACAGACGATATATATAAATACATTTAGACCACTTAACTTTAAGATTTCTATCAGGATGTGAAGAGACTTTCAACCAGCATAAATGTTTCTGGAACAAATAGCCTACCCTGCCTTTAACAAAATTAAACAGAATTGTGAGATATAAACTCACAATTGTGACAAAAAAAAAGTCAGAATTGTGAGAACAGTCGCAATAATTTTTTTTTATTATGTGGCAGATTTTTTTTTAATGTAAACTCTTTCTCAGAATTATATATTATATATATATATATATATATATATATATATATATATATATATATATATATATATAATGTATATAGTAATTGTATATTTATTTATATAAGTAAATATAAGTAAATTTATATATTTCTTGTATGTTTTATAAGTGTTTATATAATTGAGGTAAAACACATTAAATCTAACTACAGCTGAGGTGTGTTTATAAATGTGCAGTGCAGATGCTGCCGGCATAAATCTGGTGATTCTGTGAATGAGAGCCGCGTGCCACGGCTTCCCTATTCCTGCAGGAACACCGGCTCCCCCACGGCTCTGAACGTGCTGCAGTGTGAATCGCCTCCAAGTTTCCGCCACACGCTCCCAGCCAAGACATATGAACACAAACGCAGTCTTTGTGGAATGGGGGGGAGCTAATGAACTGAAGCTCTGCACATGAGCATGTCCTGAAACTGCAGGCATCTGGCTGTCTGTCTTACTGGTGGCTACCATTTCTGTTTGTGTTAAACCAAGCATTAATGCCCAGGGGAAGTTTAGAGCCATCCTCATTAAAACAGAATTAACGGATTTATCACAAATTCTTTTTACTGATTAATTAAAAGGTTAACACTCTGGATAGCATTTAAGATCAGAATTTAAGATCTCTTGTGCTAAAAGCAATAAGACACAAGTGATTTTAACAAAACCCTGAACGTTACTGAACATACAAAAAAACAAAATAAATAAATAAATATTTAAAAATACATTTAAAAAAAATAAAGTAAAATACAAAAGAAACGGATAAAGTAAATTATTAAATGTAAAAACAAAATATAACAAAAAATACAAAATTAATTACACAAAAAGTACCCAGCAAAAACAAACAAACAAAAATCAATGTTAAAATAAAAAATAAATGCTAATAAACTAAAAATTAAAAGATTAAATGAAATGCCCAACAAAATAAGACTAAAAAAAAAATAAAAAAAATAAAAAAATAAAAAAAAATAAATAAATAAATAAATAAATAAATAAATAAATAAATAAATATATATATATATATATATATATATATATATATATATATATAAAAATGAACAAAACAAAAACACACTGCATGCCTTTTAAAAGCAAAAAGAATGGATTGGAATAAACTGTCTCTAAAAGCAATAAGACATTCAAGTGATTTTTATCAAAACCCTGATTAATACTTTAAATCAGTGTTGTATTACTCGAGACTTGGACTCGGACTCGAGACCATATTTTAATGGTCTTGGTCTTGTCATGGACTCGTGTACATTTTGACTCGGACTCGAACATATTAGGACTCGGACTTATTCCCGAGTCCACTCGAGTCCAATTCAAAATATTTTTCATGATTATTACTGTATGTTAATATTTCTTCAAATTGATGTTTGATTGACACGTCCAATGATTGGTGATTTTCTTGTGCAAAACTGCGCATGACTTAGACTAATGTTAGCACAAAGGCAGCAGGACTCAGGTCAGGTCAGGATGTCATGAGCCTATAGCTCAACTATGTATTGAAAATGTCAGCTAAATCATCCATTATTCAGTTTGCATATAAGAGCCACAAAGAATCCATATGTAGTAAGACTTTAAAAAGGAAAACCTCTGTGACATGTAAATTCTGTGGTAGGCTACTTCAATTACCGAAGCAAAGGGAACAACAAATAAAGCACAAAGAAAGATTAAGATAAAGTAAGATTAAGAACTCATAATGTTTGTATATGTAGAGCTGTGTTGAAAAAATCGATTCACCAATTCTGAATCGATTTTCATATAAATTTCTAAAGATCGATCCGTAACTCAGAGGATCGATTTAATAATAGGCTTACATTTTCCCTGTGAACTTTAACTTGCTGCGACTGGGAGATCCCTATGCGCATTGAAAGGCTTTCAATCAGCGCGCACATTGTTACGACAACGGACTTTGAGTGAATCATTAAACCGTTCATTCAACGAACACGTTCAGAAAAGCTGATTCATTAAAAGAGATAAAGTTAAAAATAATTAACACCTTGTTTCATTGAGTTCCACTTTTCAAGGCTCAGCTAAGCAGCAATGCGTCGCATGGGTAACGCTGAAAATGCTTAATTTATTAAAGACCATTATGGCATTGATTCAATGCGTGACTCGCTGATTTTATTTCCCCGCGGCTTCCTCGCGCTGTGGGAAACTGACCAGCGCTGCTGCTGACGCGCATTTCCGTGACGTGAACGTTAAAAGGACTATACGACAAATATTTCGCTTTCCTTTTACACGGCAACCTTTCCACGAATATGACTTCAAAGACAGACGCAGGTAATCGCACGCGCTCTGCCGATCTCTCTCATTCACTGTCTGTGGGAAGCCGTAGGCTACAAATCACCATGATAAACAGTCTTGTTATCATTATGAACTTGTTCAACATTCAATACACATGCATGAAGTTCAAAACAAGAAGGGTATAGCCTTATAAAAATCCGTGAATATTGCTGCGGTTACTTGCAATCCTCTGCGGTTGACTTGTCAGTGTGTGTGGTACTACAAGATTGCGGATATCGCGTCAGCCCTACTACTGCTGCTGATATACTGCGTCCTCTGTCGTCTACACCAGTGCAGGTTTGTGAAAGCAGTTGTATCAACACTCTGGAAGGGGGATTGTTCTTTACAACCATCCATTCTAGGGATGTCAACGATTAATCGACGATCGATTAATTGTCGATAATACATTTAATCGATAAAACTAATCGATCATCGATTAAGCAGGATCATGCACGTGCGTGCTGCTCAACCGCGAAACATGTAAGCGAGCGCGCCGGTGTGGTGAAGTGTTGAGTCCCACTGAATGACACACACCGGAGTTGTTTGGGACTATTTTATATTTTACACCTTCATCATGACTATAAGTTTGCGTGTGCATTCGCAGCCTTTTGTTTTGTGCAAATGTAAGTTGTAATAGTTTATTTTGTGTACGCTTATCTATATCTGATTGGTCTCATATTGGATGCATTTGGTTAAGAATCGACGTGATCTTTAGCGCACTCAGCTCAAACGACAATGCACGACTAATAATGATTATTGGGACTGTCATATTACACAAGATTATAAAGAGAACACTATTGTAATAAAACATTGTGAATTATTTGGGTTTAGATGCCATGTCGCGTTGTTCCAGGAAGAGCTCGTCAGAGACTTTGAGCGCGTCCACCACAAGAGTCATTCTGAATGGCACGTAACTCTGTTTAAGTTACTTGTGCATTCACGTCATTTTGTGCAGATATAATTTTGTAATATTCTGCTTATTTTGTATATATCTGATTCATATCAAATAGGATGCGTTTCTTTGAGTTAAATAAACGCTAACAAAGTGCTCAACGGTTATTCATTCAGCGCGCGCCGCTCAAGCAGAATGCACAACTAATAATAACGATGGTTAATTTGGGACTTTCATATTACATAACATGAGAACACTATTTTATTAAATGGTTGTGAATTCATTGGGTTTAGTTGCCGTTTTCAGTGCGTTGTTCTAGCACTTCCACAACAGTCACACATTCTGACAAGCACGCATCTGAGGCGGCGTTGGTGACACATTGTATTTGTCGTTATATTTATATATTAAATAGTTAATTTAATTTATCAATCACATCAAAACATTTTACAATCCTACTAAGCCTTTATTTAGATTAAAAAACATTCTTATTAATTTGGTGAGTAACATAGCTTTTTGAGCAGCATTTGCAGACCCTGTGCTGTTTGCCATTAATGCTAACGATTAATCGATTAATTGATCGTTAATTTAAACGACGATCGATCATGGGAATTTGTGAAAATTGACATTCCTAATCCATACTCAGTTGAATGTCTATAATAATAGTATCAATATGTTGCATACAGTCCTTCAGGTAACAGCTGAAAAAAAAATGCTTTTTTCAAAAACACTGATCTAAATCTCGAAGATCGGATCGAATTGAATCGAATGATGATAATCGATTCAAGATCTTGAGAATCGGAATCGAATCGATTCTTGAAATTTGAATCGAAACCCAGCCCTATGTATATGCATGAAATTTTTGCATTTTGACAGCTAATGCTTAGTTAGTTCTGTGTAGAAGTCTGCAAGGGACTACTTTTTTCGTCCTGCGCTTCATGTGCTCTCCTACACCAGTGACCCGCCCGCTCTCGCTTCTGTTTTACGCTGTGTCCACCTGCCATCCGCCTGTAGTGATCCTGCTTTCCAGAAAGTCAACATAGGACAAAAGCGTCACAGAGAAAACCAAATCTCGTTTAAATAAATAATAAAATGAATACAGTTACGATGAAGACTGATGACTCTTGCACCCCCTCTATAACTAAATGTTAATCTGATTGAGTTCTAATGTTGTGGTACAATGACGTTATGTGGACAAGAGCACTTATTACTGACAAGTAATAATTGTAATAAAATTACCTTAACATCACCTATTATGTGGCCTTTTTACCCTTAACTGATAATATTTTTAAACCAATATCACTCTAAGTAAATAAAACTAAATGAGTTAATCAACCCTCTCTGGTCTCGGTCTCAACTCGGACTCGACCCTCTCTGGTCTCGGTCTCGACTCGGACTCAACCCTCTCTGGTCTCGGTCTCAACTCGGACTCAACCCTCTCTGGTCTCGGTCTCGACTCGGACTCAACCCTCTCTGGTCTCGGTCTCGACTCGGACTCAACCCTCTCTGGTCTCGGTCTCGACTCAACCCTCTCTGGTCTCGACTCGGACTCGAGTGAGCTGGTCTCGACTACAACACTGCTTTAAATCCTTAAACATAAGCTTCAATCAACCAGACAACTCCATCTACTGGATGCAAAGGGAGTGCACAGAACACACGGATGATGAGCTTACCTCCAGCTTCTTCTCCATAGACTCGATTCGGTCCTTCTTGCTGGCCAGATTGGCTCGGGTGTAGCGGCTCTGTCCGGGCAGGTACAGGACCTGACTGTAACACTCCTCCCACACCTGATTATAAGCCTCCATAGAGAGATCTCCATGACTCATCCCATGTTTCACCACCTCCATCTCCTGGCCCAGCAGCTCTCCTGCCTTCAAACGCACACATACAGCGTGAGCCTTCTGACGCATTGGCTTTGAATACATAGAGTGATGTACTTTTATGACTGAAGATAACTGATGCCGGAACCAAATATAAAAGACATTGTATTTGCATAAAGAATTTTTTTTTTTTGCAAGGTGACATTATTTCTGACAATTAAGCATATTTACCCTCAATTTTCAACACTGTACAGTAAAGAAAATTGTCCTGACTGAACGTCCTGTTTTTTTTTCTTTCACACAGCATACTAATTATGATACTTACACTTAATTAGTACATACATTTGCAACAGCTAATAAAAAAAGCATAAATACTTTATTTTGGGGTGAATTTTCTTTACACTTTAGCGAGATTCACACTTCTAAATAATTTGGCAGGCCACACTGAATCTGAGCCTGCAGAATGACAAAAGCTCCAGAGATTCACGCAGAATTTTAATGTCATAGTTAAAATTCTAGACCTCTCCAAAGCCCTTTGTGTTCCCAAGTAGGGATGAGTCGCGATCTTCGAATAGTCGAACTGCGTTCGAAATTCGATCATAAAATTGCTTATTCGAATATCATTATATTTTCGCGCAATTCCAATGTGACATAATTGATGGCGCGCCTACTGTCACAGATCGCGCAGCAGAGTATTTTCCTGTCGGGGACACAAGGTGTCACTAACATGAATGAAACCCCCTCCTGAGCGACCTAGGATACCAGCGTTTTATACATAGTGTAAACAAACATCAAAAGAAGTGCATTGTCTTGACCGTTAACTCTGCGCCCATGGGTATAACCTTTACTGTCTATGGTAGAATCGTCTATGGTAGTAGCAAAGTAGGCTACATTAACTTCACTACGTTGGGTGAGGTTCCTCTCATTTTAATGCAATATGTTGTTAAATGCGTAGTTTATTCCAAGCGCGCTGTATCTTTTTTATGGACATGAGCCATTCACAAACGAATCACTCTTTTGAGTCGATTCTGTTCAAAGACTTCATCAAACAAGTTGGCAGATCAGTCTAAATCGGTTCGCGAATCAGTTTGAATGATCTGTTCAGTTCCTCGTGCACTGAATCGTCTGAAGCGCTTTCAATTCACACTCGACACGGAATCGTATTTAAGAACATCAAGAGCGATGGCTGAAGTGGCCGTGGATCTACTACAGTTTAGTCTAGTGATGCCATACATGCATCATATTTTTGCCAGCGATGAAGATCTAGTTGAACATCTTCGTATGATGTCTGTGAATGAATGATTCCACAGGACGATACATTCGAGTTCATTTCAGTCAGGTAATACATTTTACAACCAAACAGATTACTACTCGACGATAGCACTACAAGTATGACATTATCCGTTTTTTGGACATATACATTCATTTATAGGCTACATTAAATAAGCTACCATTGTACACAGTTTATGAAATGAACACCCGCCATCCCGCGGTATGTGTATGTATTGCGCACACGAATAGTTTTGATTGAAACTAATTAGTTTAAAAAGTAGGCTTTTGCAGTAACAAGGCAGGTTTGCATAAAATCATTATGACATTATTTTTTTATCTAACGAGCATCTGGTTTGGCGATGCAAGAACGGACTGTCGTGCTTATTGTTTTTTTTCTTCTATGTTAACTAGAAGAAAATAATGTAAAAAAAACGACGAAAACATGTTAATTGTTCGAATAATAAACAGTTTGTTTGATGACACATCGCTAAAGATGAAATCGGCCTCCCTTTCTGTCATTGCGAGTGTGCGTTTTTTTTTGTTTTTTTTTGAACGATAATCGACTTTTGCTCCTCGATTTTCGAATGGCATTTTTGGCAGAAATTCACATCCCTATTCCCAAGTATAATTTAAATAAATTATTTAATAACAAAGCACTCTCAGATTATCCTCCCAGATTAAAAAAAGTGCCTATCCCATATGGGTCCAATAACTAACCAAAGCAGCAAACCTTTTTGAGCTCTTCCTCTGAGATCTTATCGTAGGGTGTTTTCTCCAGGTAGGAGATGTGCTCCGCATTGTTGGAGCTGGATCCCACTCCTTTACCCTTCCTGGCCTGGATGTCACTGAAGGGGTGATGCAGACAGTCGTAGTGGATCATGGTGATCATTTCCTTCTTGACGAGTTCTTCTGCCAGCTGCAGGTCCGTCAGAGGCGGCTCCACATTATGAGGCCGGAGTATCGTCTCATTTACCTGAACACAAAGATACAGACTTCATCTCATGGTAGTATACATAACTTTTTTTTTTTAGTACTATTTCTTTATCTATACAACTTAATGAAGCAAAAATTAATAGGTTCACTTTTATGAACTAGTTTAACAAAACCCATCAACTAGTCAATTTTTAAATTATGTTGTTGCATCCCCCAGTTTTGCCCCACATTACTTCCCTCTGAATTGTGATGCAAATATTTAAGACAATATGTTGCTAAAAAGTTTATTTAATTTATATAGCATTTTAAAAAAGAAAGCAAGGCTGATCAAAGTGCTGAACAACCATAAATACATTACACAGGGACGTGCACAGGAATTTTGAGGGGCAGTTGCTCTGACACTCAACCTGACCTGTGACGCCGTGAGCTATGTAAACCATATGCCATTGCCACACAGTCACACCTGACACTTCAGTGCTCCCATACAATCCACCCCCCTTTAAACAAAACAATCAAAGAATAAGTACAACAATATAGAACAGAATGAGGTTCAAACAAACAATATTTATTGAATAGAGTATTTTCTATAGAATGTTAACATAACAAGTGAATATTAAAGTAAACATAAAATAAGAAGAAAATAATAAATTATAACCCTGAGCTTTGGCTTTTGGGATTAACTTTGGTTCTCTCTACAGTCTGGGTATTTTCGGCATCAGTATGATTTTTTTTATTTATTATTGTGCATGTTGAAGCAATTCTTGATTTATGGTTATTATTTACTGAGGAATGTGCATCCATATTGACCTGTCCAGCTAATCAACATTTTAAATCCAATATAGCCTATAAATTAGGGCTGTCACTTTTTATTCGATATTCGAATATGCATTCGAACATGCCGTGAAATATCCGTAATCGAACTATAAATAAACTAACCGGTTTTTAAAGTGCCATGTTTAGCGCATTTTTTACAGTCTATGATTAGACCGTTTGTTTTTCATTTTATTGTTTGCCATCTCATCCAGTAGCGGGCACTCTAAACGTATTGTAGCGTAAACTCATGACCAAATCAAGCGAATAATAGCCAATAGCCACCCTGTTTTGAAAATGGAAGATAACGCACAGAACGGCCAGCCTGAGCGGAGAATTTCTACCCCAACTCATCTAAAAAGTAGTGTCTGGAAATGGACAATCCGATTGATGAATCCGAACATGAACATGTTTACATTAACGATACATAAAGTAATGTGCGCGTTATATGTCACAAGATTCAAATCCGAATTGATTTTTTGACATGCGCACACTGCACGAATATGCCGCTGTTCGCGCATAACTATTCTCCTCTATTGGTTCTTTATTTGTTTTAAACAGCAGACTTGATATTTATCCGTCTCTGGTCATGATTTGGAGACGATGAGCATGATTTGCCGTGCTGCTTGCCTGCTTATATTGATCACGCAGTAAAACCCTGCGCCCAAAACCAGTCGTCCGTGGATGATAATCTGAAACAAGCGCTGGTGGCACGTTGTCCTGCTTCACTTCACAGACGCTGAGTGAAATAAGAATTTTTTAATAACGGAACACTCATTTATGACACTCTATTCAACAGGAAGAACAGCTCGCTCCGTGCGTAATACGTCATTGCACATGCGCAGTCCTTTTAGTTTCGTAGATATTCGAATATATTCGAATACATTGCTTGATATTTGATATCCGTTCGAATTTGATTTTTCTCAAAAGTGACAGCCCTACTATAAATCAATAGTCAATCAATGTTCAATTGTCAATACATTGCTTTATATCTTGCATAATTAGTGCAGAGTTTTTAACTACACTGAGACTAGATAATCAGTGTCTTGTTTTATAATGTGTACTTTGATTGGGAGTGCCATCATTCACGTGCATGTATTGTACAGTATGTCTGGTCACCACATATTTCTGCTTGAAAAATGCGCGTTTCATTTCGTGCACGTGCATATGAACGCACGATAACACACGCGACGCGGTTAAGTTTTCCGAGCTGCAGTAAACAAACACCGTTGCACTTGGTCGTTTATCAAAAACAAACGTAATAAATAATTGTATTTTACTCTCACTTTTGTCAGGCACAAAGTGATGCAAGAGATGCACTGCCTGCCCAGCTAGGTTAGCAAGACCGAAAAACATTAAACTTTGCTGACATCAAACTTAAAGGAGAGAACACAAGTTTACCTGATTGTTGTTCCCGCAATTCACTCTCATGTTTTTTTTCTTCTTCCTCTTTTCGTGACCAGAAGGATAGTTTCGCTTCATTTTTTCATGGATGTTGTACACATTAATTGACGTGCTATGACACGGGAAGGAGGTGTTTTTAATCTAGGCCTACATGAAATTCTGCATCCATTGTACGATTTTTTTTTTTTTTTCTCGGAAGGGCAACCTGAGTCGAGAGGGGGATATGGGCAGTTGCCCGGGCAACCTGAGCAACCCCCCTGTGCACGTCCCTGACATTCCATGTATTTATATAATAAAAAGTATGTGCCAGTGTTGCTATCATTAACAAAACTAAAACCAGAACTTCTGAAAACATTTAATTGAAATTAAAATTAATAAATATATACAACTTAATTTTAAATTATGCCTTCATTTTTATATTTTGTTTTCATTTTAATTTTCAAGTTCTTGCTATTTAGTTTGGTATTTTTGTTATTTTTAGTATTTTTTTTCTAAATGTCTACAAATGCTGCAAATATGTTTTATTTGAGTTATTTTATTACAATAACCCTGTTGGGACAGATCAGCAAGTATGGATGTCCTCACCTCTGAAGGTCTTGGTAAATCTCTCTGAACTGCCGTGTGTCTCTGACGCAGCTCCTTCTCCCTCTCAGCATCTCTCACGGCCTGTGGAAATGTCACGCAAGATAAATAACACCAAAAACAAATAAACACACACTAACTACAGCACCCTCTGGGTCTTGAGCGACCGCTTTATGAACATTAGTGTGTTTACAGATCACAGCATTTAGTCAACGGACCTGTTTACGCAGTTCTATCTCGGCCGCATCCTCCACAAAACTCTCGTCCACCTCAGCTTCCTCCAGCTCTTTCTCAGCGTTTTCAGGAAGAACAATCTCAAAATCATTTTTGGGCACCGGCAGAGACATCAAGCCCAACTTGAGCTGCTCGCGGGACTCCCTTTGCTGGAACAAACAGAACAAATCTAACCCTGATGCAAAAACACACTGCTGACACATCTGTACTTAAATCAAAACTGCATTAAATCCACTGAAGGACAATGATTTAACGCACCAAGTGTTTGGCAAATGACGGGTCACTGTAGTCCACACTCCCTTCCTCTGTGTTGATGTTGAGTTTGTCCCGCAGCGGGGTCCTGCCCGGGGTCACACCCACCGAGGGTTTAGGAGTCATTCCACCTTGAGGGGTCATGCCCTCAGCTCCGTGGCTGGGGGTTCTGGGAAACCATATTCATGAAGGCATTATTCACACAGCTCATTAACCTGAAATTTAGCATATACTTTAAAATTATGATATATTCAATGCAAATAATAGAGAATATCTGGTTTAAAATAGGGATGTGCACAAATATTTGAATTTTCGATCTGTAATTATTATTCGAAAAATAAAATACTATTCGAATTTTACTATGCCGTAAATGCAGTGAATCCATGATAAATCCCAAGCACTAGCTCACAGTTATAATTAAATGCACTGGGTGGCGCTGTGGAGTGTGTTAACAAGTTGTGTGTATTTGATCAAATAATGTTGTCGTCTGCCTTGCGAAATTTGGAATTACTTACTATCTTACTAAATGATCTTACAAAATGGAATTACTTTTGATCAAATTAATTAATTAATCTGAGTTATAATATCATCACCACAATGAGAAATCGCATGAAATCCAAACAGTCGAATGAGGAAAGGCAGCTGACCAACACTGTATCATGCATCTGGACCCCGCGTGATCCGAAATAACTTACCTAATAGCAAAATGATTTTGAGACATATACTTCCTTTAAGTTTCGTTGAGGGAGACCGGTTTAAGAACAGAAAACGCAAAGTGCTGTTAGAAACTTAGAACATCGATATCTTTGTGTCTCTGAAGTGTCAACGCAGCGCCTTTTCTCGAGCATAAACTGCTGGCGGCGCCCCTGCATGTGGATATTATTGTTTTTCTCAACATAAACGTCAAACAATATAAACACATAATCATATGCTGACTCAAGCGTGTACGTTCTGTACGATATCTGGCGCAATCTGCTTTATTAGGCGTTTTTTTTCCCGTTAGCGCTGCTCGAGCATGCTTTTATTAATGCTTTTTACATTTTTTTGTTTACACATAGGCCTACTGTTTATTGTTTTCAACTAAAAGAAAACTTTAACATATATTGTAAGCTTGTTGTGTATATTGCCTAATCGTAAACTTCAGAAATGGTGACCAAAACGTTAAAAAAAAATAACATTTTTCGTTAAACGTCATTTAAATAAACGAATATTTGATTTTTATGAGCCCGAATATTCGAATGCAATATTTTTGAAAAATGCCCATACCTAGTTTAAAAATACAATAACTTTAAAAAGTTTGGGGTTGTTAAGAATTTGTTTTCAAAAGAATTTTCTTCCGCTCACCAAGGCTGCATTTATTTCAATGAAAATATAGTAAAAACTGTGATATTACTTTTCTTATTTGAATATATTTTAAAATGTCATTTATTCCTGTAATGCAAAGCAGAAATCAGCATCCTTACTCCAGTCTTCAGTGTCTCATTTTCTGCTCAAGAAACATTTCTGATTATTTTCAATATTGAAGACAGTTTCATATTTTTTTGGAAACTGATAAATTGTTTCAGGATATTTGGAAAAGTTCAAAAGAACTTTTCAAATTTAAATTAGAAATCTTTTGTAACATTATCAATGTCTTTACTGTTAATTGAATGAATCCTTGCTGAAAGTATTCATTTTATTAAAAATAAATACATACAAATCTTACTGACTCCAAACTTTTGAATGATAGTGTATATTATAGCTCTAGCACTAAAATCTGAAATCTATACTAATGTGCCCAACCGTAACTTAACATAACTTACTGTGTAGAATATTGGTTTAATCTTAACTTTAAATTATTTAATAATTTTGACTGAACACTGTTGTCTTATTGCTGTCATTTTATTTAAGCAATAAGCTACTCAAGGACATGTGATACAGTGATTTTATTTGCATCAACAACCCAGAACAATAAGACCAAATCACTTGTAAACCACTCTCTTAAGTGGCTTAAGTTGGGTTCACACTACCAGTGACCAAGTGATGTTTGTGAATGATATTCACCGATGTTACTCCATGATGTAGACAACAAATCAAATTTCTTACCGCTACAAACAAACATTTCGGAAGGAAAAGACTAAATATTAATGGAATCCATACATAAAATGCTTAATATTAAAGATGAAAGGGAAACAGCGAGTGCTCTTTGCCATCGTGGCTATTTTTCTGCAGCGAAGGCGCAAGTGCCGGTCAATCTAGGGTTCACAAAACCATTCAGGCTTAAAGTCAGCATGGCGAGTAACCCCACATGTACACAGTTACATTTATATAGGAAAGTTGCTGAGCACTAAAATAAGATCTTGCCTCGACACTCCACTACAGTATGTGGTGACATCACGTGTGCTGCGCTCCACTGACTTCACTCCTATTGGTTGTTGCTTCTGAAAGTCGATCTTCATATGCATTAAGTGAAACATCTCAACATTATTACGTTGCTGGACATGCCTAAATCCTGTCGCTAGTCTCCGGAAATCGCCAGCTCTCCATTGAAATAAATGGGATGGTGTCGCTTTGCCGCTGCCAGTGTGAACGGAGCTTTACTGTTTTAATATGGCATTTTATTTTTGAAGACGTTTTACAAAACTCAATTACTATGATTATGAATATGCTAGTGCTGTCAAACGATTAAATTATTTAAATCGCGATTAATCGCATTAATGTCATAGCTTAACTCGCGATTAATCGCACATTTTTATCTATTCTAAATGCCTCTTGATTTGAATTGTCCCATTATTTTTTCTAATTTTAATGCTCTTATCAACATGGAAAAGTGGATCGGCTTGGTTTGTGCAAATATTTTTTATTGAAAACAACATTGGCATATACTGTGTTCAATTTCACACTAACATTCTCACTCGGAGCAAATAATCTCACACAATGTAACACTGTCCATCAATAAAAGGGTGAAAGAAATACTGACGAGGTCCTGATATTGGCGGAGAATTCGCATCAGCTGTGTGTGTGCTTGGCCATCAAGTGGTATTTCAGACTGGACGTGCTGCGATGATAGCTCAGTTCACAACGACAAAACACACAGTTCACTTTGGTCTTGTCAATGGAACAATTTGGCAACTTTTTAAAAGTAAACTTTCCATTCAGAATCTTATTGGCATCCATTTCGGCGTCTCGCGCTCGCCATCCACTCAAAGCGTAACGTTAACCAACTATTTGGCCGGCTCGCAAGCCCAAACAAGTGTGTGCGGCGCGCCTGTTGTTTTGTTTCTGGTCTAGCTAGATCCGCTTGCGTTTTGGTCGACAGCGCAAGCCATTGAAATGAATGGGTTTCATAGCGCAGCACCGCACGTGCCGCGTCCTGTTGCAAAAGCATGTGAAAAAAACTACAAAGTTTGCAAGGCCAAAAATACCATTAATCGCACAATAAAAAAATTACCACCGTTAAAATGGGTTTGCGTTAACGCTGTTAATAACGCGTTTAACTGACAGCCCTAGAATATGCTAACCTACATTTTCCATTTAAAAGTAGACATTTTCATGCATGATGGGTACCTGAAGGGTGTAGACAGCACGGTGTTGGGCGTCTGGACCACCTGTCTCTGTGGAGTGACACCAGAGAAGTCACTCTCATGGAGGGGGGTATTCAGCCCTCCTTTAAGAGGGGTGTCCACATTTGTAAGTGCCATCAAGTTCTGGGCTTCCTGTAGGGGTAAAAGAACTGAGCAGTGAGACTCAGGGCAGAACATTTAACAACCAGTTTGAAAAGTGCGTGAAACTGCACCAAACCTGCAGGATCTTGTCCTGTGCCGCTGGAGTTTTGGGTGTGCGCAGGGCCATGGAGTTATTGGTCACGTTGTATTCAGACAGGAGAGCGCTGGAGGCAGAGTTGGTGATCCCAGACTCCTCTGCGGTCTGACGGGCGATTTCGCTGGCCTGACCCAGTTTCACAACCTCCTCCAGCTCAGCATCAGAGATCTAAAATCAAAACAAATCCGTCAAATGTAGTTATTCAACATAAACTATCTGCAAATCTATTATAAAACACATTTAGTGGCTAATGTGTTGGATTAGTGTTATTTTAGTATTATTTATATACACTATTATAATATTTAATATTTTAATTTGACTTTTTTTTTATATCAGGGTTTTTTTTATACTTCTGTTCAGATTTATTTATTTGGTTAACATGTTGCAATAAGTGTTATTTTAGTATTATTTACATTTTATTACAGTATTTATTAATATTTTAAATTAGCTTTTATTTTTATATTTAACTTTTTTGTTCAAGTTGTGCTTTTGTATTTTTTTCTCTATTTCCATTTAATTTTTTTTATTTTAGTTTTATTAATTTTAGCGAAGTTAGTCTTTTCTTTCTTTACTTTTTTAACGGCATGACAGCTTCTGTTCATGGCAAAAGCCAGGTTTAGTTATTCAAAAATAAAAATAGATAAGATGTTTAAGATTCTCGTGTTTTCTTCCGAAAAACCTTGACTAAATTTGGATTGACCTTTTCAGAAGTATCAACAGAATAAAAAAAGTTCCTCAAAGAGATAGAAGTATTACATTGCAGCATGTTTAATGGACAGTGGATTATAGGGCTGTAGTCAAGACCACCTTTGTCAAGTCCAAGACAAGTCCAAGACCATGACTAGTCGAGTCCAAGTCAAGACCGAGTCCAAAAAGGTTAGAGTCTGAGTCAAGACCGACTCCAGGACAGGAAAAAAAGTCTTATGCATGACATTATCAAGACAATCATTTTGGGTTATTATTTGTTGATCTAAAAGCAAAAACAGTGTCACAACACCCAGGATTTTTAAGTATAGACATTCCCCTTGATATCATCTTTAATCTAAAGAAAAAAGAATGATGACATATGGTGATAATAGCAGTGTTAAAACTGATACAAACAACACCAACCTACTTTTATTACCACTGCTAGGTACTAGTACTAACTACATGACAATATAGCTTCACTCCAGTAAAATATATCTGTGGTAATTAGCCCACTTAACGTTAAACCAAACTTTTATTTTGACGGGTTTCTGAGTGTATCTGACGATGAAATGCTGAAGATAAACGTGTACTTGAGTATGTGTAGTACATGAACCTGCGGCACTCATTTGCAGAGACTCGCTGAACAATCAGATTTGATAGCAGTCTTTAATATTCACAGTCACTATAGTCCATATAGCAATTTCATATTATAATCGGCAGTGAATAGACAGATCTGTTATTTCATCAATGCGCCGGTATTGCAGTAGCAAATAGTAGAAAATAAATCACACACGCGCAGGTCGTACTTGTCAATGACTGGCACTACAATCTGCGGCAATCTGTGGAGGTTTCTGCGGGTGCATACTACAATAATACGTTACTGGGAACATAATAAAGACACCTGGACTACATACAGGGTTCGGACACCTTTTCCAAGGTCAAATTCAAGCACTTTTCAAGTAGAGATGTTCCGATACCCTTTTTCCCTTCCCGATACCGATACCTGGACTCAAGGTATCGGCCGATACTGAGTACTGATCCGATACCTGGGTGTGTACAGTATCTATACAGCTGCAATTCATACTAGCACTGTATTGATAGAATTATTTTATGGTGTGTTTCAGACTTATCCCTTAATTAAACATGAACAAATACATACAGTGAACTAGAGTATTTTTATTATCTGACATACATTTCACAGCAATATATTATTTATCTTTCTTAAGTGAAAAAGAACTTAAAGCTAGGGTATACGATTTCAAAGATTGTTCATTATTAATATCCTCGTTTATATGCTGGTTATGGTTATATAGTACAATCCTAACAATATGAATAGAAAAAAGAATGAAAAAAATCAATTCAGTCTATTGGCTGTACAGCCGCAGAGAAGTTGACCAATGTAAGCTGTCCGGCCGGACAGCTTACATTGGTCAACTGCTCTCATCCAATCACCAGCTCCACTTGAAACTCCGCCTGGTGCTCGCATCTCCAACCCAACCGCACCCGACCCCGCCCCCCTCCTTAAGCGTGCAACCAGCTGACAGACAGTCTTTGGTAGTTAGCTAAGTAGCGTCAGATCAGCAATGGATAAAATATAAACGACAGCAACAAGCGGCCCCTGCTTGCCCCTACTGTAAAGTTTGGACGAAAGAGAAAGTCTGTAGAGGAAAGAGCAGAGATAAAAAAAAAAAAAAAATGTACCGCCGGACTCTAAGTTGGATAAATATAGGGTCCACCATTGACCGTTGGAGGAAGTTTCAGGGAGATCTGGGACTGAAAACCGACGCTGACACAGCTGACTTTTTGTTGAGCATGTAAACATTTATTCATACTTTTATGTTGTGACGTCTGTTACATAAATAGCTTTTTATCAGTTTGACACCTTGCTCATGCTGCCGGTCGGCATTGGCAATGTTAGCCGTTTAGCATCGCCTATCACGGGTCAAAGTAAATATATTTCTTGAAGTGCTTGAATATATTTCAGTATGCCTAGCGGGTTTCTGTTCGAGCCAATCAGAATTTGAACAAGATGCGCTGTGTGCTGCAATAACAATTACTCAAAACCTTAGCAGAACATTTCATGTGTTGCTAGTTTTGCGTTGACGTGAACTCAAACGTGACATAGCTCAGGGATCAGGTAGCACAGAGGGGAGGGGTGGGATGAGTTTTTTAAAACTTCCCTACCGTCTCAGGCTTTCTCGACCGATTTTTAACATCGTATACCATAGCTTTAAAATGCAACCACACATCTGATACTGTAAACTGAAAAAGGTATTTTAGTTTTAAAATATAACTGCATAAAAAAGTAACAAATGAGTGCATTCACACCGGGAGCAGGAGCAGCGCGTGAGCAGCAGTGAAGCGCGGGTCTCGGCGCAGAGTATTTTTTTTGCAGCACTGCTCTCAATTAAAGTGAAATCACACTTTTGATGGACAAAATAAATATGATTTCACTCAAAAAGTGCCCAAAATGCACAGAATTTGCACGTCTGGTGTGTTTTAACAAGAACTGGAATAGGCTGTCAGAAAAGAAAATGAAGACTCAAAAATATTTATAGAATTTATTTTTTATTGAATGCTAGACATCAAGCTGTTATTTTCATCTGAAAGAAGAATTACAAGATGCACTATTTTTTAGTAAGCTAGGCCTATGTGTTTTCAAGGCTTCAAAGTTTTATTGAATGCTACCTCTGACTAAGAATGCATTACTTTGCACTTGTATATTTTTTTATTTTGGAATTTTAAGAGCAATAAACATGTATTGCAATGTTAAGGAATTCATGTTTTTTTCATTCAGATATATAAATCAACATGTATAAATTGGTATTAGTCAATTAATGGGGAGATAATCGATAACAGAATCGAATCGAAATGGACAGGAAAATTGAATCGCTAGATTAATCGATGCATCGAAAAAATAATCGCAAGATTAATCGTTTAAAAAATAATCGTTTATCCCAGCCCTAATGTAGTTATTCTCGAAAAATCGTCATAAAGGGCTTTGTATACTAAATAAAGCCAAATCTTCTCCTTGTTTGACTTTTATTTGGCAAATAATTTATTTGGTAAACTATTTTGATAGCTAAATATAGTGAACAAAACACACATCAACTTTTAGAAGAACTTCCCCCAACTGACTGATATTAAATACAACTCATAGGTGCAATTAAACTTCAAATAAAGTGTTGCTGAATACATTTTTCAATCTCATGTTATTGTTTTACCTCATCAATCAGTTTATAATATCTAAATATTTTATTTTGAACTATTCTATTCATAATAAATTAGTAACTTCCTTTTAATTTGGTAGGATAATATTAGCAATACTATTATGTTTAAATGTGTTCCCCGGTACATTTTTTGCCATGTCTGCTTATTATAGTGCGTTTTTTAAGGGGCTTGTTTTGCTCTTTTTGTGATATCTGGCAACCCGTCACCTGGAGCTTTAATCAAGAGACGTTCAGTTGTGTCAAGTTCAGAAGTGACTAGAAGGAGAGCAGCAGTATGAAAACCGAACAGCAGCTACTGTTAATGTTGACTAAGCAGTTTAAATTATACACACCTTGTAACTGCTTCATTATTTAATATTTTACCACAGCCGGTACACACTGACACACCGCGCTCCCTCTCAGTGTGCGTGTCATTTGCATCAGTATCAGTTACTTTTGCATCAGTAAAATGCGATCGGTTCATTTCAGTGTCAAGTTGTAATCACGGATCGAATCAAATGAAGATTTTATCAGCTGGTTCAGTGGCCAATTGTTTGGAGTTAGAAATATATAATTCGCGCTGCATATTTAGTAATTTTGCCTCAGGTACCGAATCCAAGACTACCTGGAGGAGGTGCTCTGAGTTCGGCTGCTCCCGAACCGTGCCGCGGTTCGCGTGAATGTGAAAGAATCACGGACTCGGGTGCGCACTTAGTAGAGTGACCTGCGCATGCGTTTTAGCTGATTATGATGTATTTAGTTAAATAAAACACATGTAAGGGATGATAGTGTTGATGATTTACCTTGGATACGAGCGAGAGTGAGTCTGCAGTGTATTCGCACACACACATAGCGAGTGGACTCAGGCCAACAAATTATTGTAAGTCCACTGTCTCCTGCGTTTGCAATCAGCAGAAAGCTAAATGCGATACACAGTAAACCTGTGTTGTTCACTCAGCTGCGCATAACACCAAATTATAAAAAAAAACAATATATTGACCCGCGTTCTGTTTTCTATCATGCGTCGCGCACGTTTGTGATGACATAATATGCACGCAAACGCACCAGGATTCGATAGAATCAAGTTGAGTGTGAAACCAGGCCAACGCTGCGGGGGACGCCGGGAACAATCACGCTCGGGCCGCAGCAAACGATTTATTTCGCCATTTAATAAACTAAATATTCAGTCAGATAGGTATTTGTTGTGAAAGAAACCGTTACAATTTCAAGCACTTTCAAGCATTTTAACCAAAATTTAAGCACTTTTCAAACCTTGAAAACACAACATCAAAATTCAAGCATTTTCAAGGATTTCAAGCACCCGTACGAACTAGGGCTGCAACAAACGATTATTTTGATAATCGATTAATCTATTATTAGAGCGATTAATCGACTAATCGTCGATTAGTTTGCCGGCTAATCAGTAAGTTTGGAACGATTATTCAGCTTTTTCAATTAGTTAAAACATTGAGTTATACATATTCTTACTATAATATAAAAAAAGAAAATCAGTTCAGCTTTTGAAATAGTTGTTTTAATGAACTTTGAGCCAACTAAACAGGTCATTCTCTTTAAGTTTTCAGATTTCAGAACTCAAATCACACACAAATGCTCTCTAAGCATTGTTTAATAGGCCCATTGCTTTTCTTAGAACTGAAACAGAAAAAGGGTCATTTACTTCAGGACACAAAGAATGGTAAAATATTAATCTGCAAACCATTTTTTAAAATATAAAATTACAATCTTTTTTTTACATCACAATTGAGCTGACAGAGACGTTCTCATTCACCTTTTAATTTACAGTATGAAAAAGAAAAAGTAACTGCCATGATATTCTTCCTAACATCTCCTTTTGTAAGTCTTCATGATTATGGAACAAAATACAGGCAAGTGATAAGACTATAATACCTAACTTAATAGTGTTACAATAATAAAAACAGCCCTGACTCCTAAGCTCGATCAAGCTTTATTCTATGCAAAATAAATCATCACATTACTGTAATTATATTATTATTGATTATATTATTACTATTATTAGTAGTATTGCATTATCTAATAAAGAGATTTACCACTAGTTAGTTAGCTCCAGCTGGAGAACACTCAATTCTCACCGGTTCCTCTCCTGCCGGGATATTTCCTCTTTTAGTGCTCCAAAATGCATGTTGTGCTCCCGTGAAAAGCAAGTTCCGCCTTGCATGTATTGCACATGACAGCATTGTTGGTTTGAAGTTTTGTGAAACTTTCCCAAACCTTGCTAGTTCGGATTCGTTTGCACTCCGTCATAATTCGCGCTGTTTTTTCTTTTACCGCAGTAGCATTTGTAAGGGCTGCATTACACTCTAGCGCCACAGCGCCGTAGCGGGCAAATCGTGATATTGCACGCCCTTACATTAGGTCACGTTAGATCAAACGACTACTCGACAACAACGATATTTGTCGACAATTTTTTATTGTCGACATTAGGGATGTCAATTTTCACAAATTCCCATGATCGATCGTCGTTTAAATTAACGATCAATTAATCGATTAATCGTTAGCATTAATGGCAAACAGCACAGGGTCTGCAAATGCTGCTCAAAAAGCTATGTTACTCACCAAATTAATAAGAATGTTTTTTAATCTAAATAAAGGCTTAGTAGAATTGTAAAATGTTTTGATGTGATTGATAAATTAAATTAACTATTTAATATATAAATATATCGACAAATACAATGTGTCACCAACGCCGCCTCATATGCGTGCTTGTCAGAATGTGTGACTGTTGTGGAAGTGCTAGAACAACGCACTGAAAACGGCAACTAAACCCAATGAATTCACAACCATTTAATAAAATAGTGTTCTCATGTTATGTAATATGAAAGTCCCAAATTAACCATCGTTATTATTAGTTGTGCATTCTGCTTGAGCGGCGCGCGCTGAATGAATAACCGTTGAGCACTTTGTTAGCGTTTATTTAACTCAAAGAAACGCATCCTATTTGATATTAATCAGATATATACAAAATAAGCAGAATATTACAAAATTATATCTGCACAAAATGACGTGAATGCACAAGTGAACTTAAACTGAGTTGCGTGCCATTCAGAATGACTCATATGTTGTGGTGGACGCGCTCAAAGTCTCTGACGAGCTCTTCCTGGAACAACGCGACATGGCATCTAAACCCAAATAATTCACAATGTTTTATTACAATAGTGTTCTCTTTATAATCTTGTGTAATATGACAGTCCCAATAGTCATTATTAGTCGTGCATTGTTGTTTGAGCTGAGCGCACTAAAGATCACGTCGATTCTTAACCAAATGCATCCAATATGAGACCAATCAGATATAGATAAGCGTACACAAAATAAACTATTACAACTTACATTTGCACAAAACAAAAGGCTGCGAATGCACACGCAAACTTATAGTCATGATGAAGGTGTAAAATAGTCCCAAACAACTCCGGGGTGTGTCATTCAGTGGGACTCAACACTTCACCACACCGGCGCGCTCGCTTACATGTTTCGCGGTTGAGCAGCATGCACGCACATGATCCTGCTTAATCGATGATAGTCGACATTGTCGACAATGTCGACTAATCGTTTCAGCCCTAGTACGAACCCTGTACATATTTGGCAAGACCAGTGGCCGAGACCGAGACAAGTCGGAGTCCGAATACCAGCGAGTCCGAGACAAGTCCGAGACCATAGACCAAGACCGGACTCGAGTACTACAGCCCTGGTGGATTATGACAAGATGAACACTTTGGTGAGTTTTCTCCAGATAGTAAACATTTATGTGAGTCTTGAGTGTCCGATTCAGCATCGAGTGTAACTGACTTCATCCCAGCTAATTTTAAAAGGGAATATGTGTTTTGTCGAAACATCAAGATTTATTTCTCGCAATTTATTTAAGCACTGAACCCAAGTTTATGTTATCATTTATATTTAAGCTTTATTTCAATTAACAAAAATTATTATTAATAGTTTTAGTTAACAATAGGACTGGCTGCGATGCACTTACTGGAATGACTGGGTGGTTGAGAAGCCGTTTATGCAGTTTGTGTTTAAGGCAAAAGAAACACAGAGAAGTTAGTGATCTTTACCACGGTTAAGGTGGTAATGTTTGTGCTGAACTGACCTGTGGTGCCGGAAGCACCAGTTTGCTTCTCTTCTTTGTGAACTCTGACACTCCACTGGTCTGCAGGATGGCTGAAGGCAGATCGGACTCCTTCTTCTTCTTGATCTTCTGTCTGTCCTTCTTTCGGTCGCGATCCTCCTTCTCACTATACACAAAATAGCAGAGGGGCGATCAAAAAGATGTCCATCCGAGCAACTGAAGTACCTGCAGCTCAAAACACAACCCTGCTCACCTCCTGAGATCTTTATCCAGATGCTGCTGGCGCAGTCGTTTGAAGTCAGGCTCCAAAGGATCATAAAGCTCCATGGACGTATCGTAGAAACCCTGAGCTGGTTTCTTTTCAAATGGGATCTCAGCATTATAGTCGACACCTCTCTTCTTCTTGCGCTTCTTCTGGATGTCGATGCCTGCTGCTCGCAGTTCCCTGCGCTTCTGAAGAGCTGCCAGACGACTGCGGGAGACAACGCAGGGAAGAATGAACAGTGAAGACGGCTTTATAATTAACTCCAACACTGTGAGAACTAATAAAATCCTCATTAAGACACCATCAACTACACTTTTACATCATAAAACCAAATCAACAACTAGAGTTATTTAGTTAACTATAACTAGTGATATTTGGCATTGGCCAATAAGTTTTTCTGTTTGGTCGATGTGTTGTAAGCGAAAAAGTATTACAGCATTTGCTTTTCTGTTTAAACTTTGCTGCGCTCTATCCAGTTGGCCAAGGTGTTATATTCATGTCACTTTCACCGTGTTGTATGTAAAATTAGAGTTACGCTGTCTTTAAAAAATAAATATATTATGGATGTCAATTTTCACAAATTCCCATGACTGATCGTCATTTAAATTAACGATCAATTAATCGTTAGCATTAATGGCAAACAGCATTATAGGGTCTACAAATGCATCTTAAAAATCTATGTTCCTCACCAAATGAATAAGAATGGTTTTTAATCTAAATAAAGGGTTAGTAGGATTGTAAAATGTTTTGATGTGATTGATAAATTTAATTAATTATTTAATATATAAATATAACGACAAATACAATGTGTCACCAACGCCGCCTCAGATGCGTGCTTGTCAGAATGTGTGACTGTTGTGGACGTGCACTGGAACAACGCACTGAAAACGGCAACTAAACCCAATGAATTAACACCCATTTAATAAAATAGTGTTCTCATGTTATATAATATGACAGTCCCAAATTAACCATCGTTATTATTAGTCGTGCATTCTGCTTGAGCGGTGCGCGCTGAATGAATAACCGTTGAGCACTTTGTTAGCGTTTATTTAACTCAAAGAAACACATCCTATTTGATATTAATCCGATAGAGGTGGGGGAAAAAATCGATTCTGTTCAGTATCGCTGAACAGTGTGTTCAGTGTCTGTGTGTGACCAGACGGGCTATTGTGTGACCCAGCACCGTACTCTAGTGTGAAGGCGCGCGACTCGCCGGCACGTTTCTCTCACGCACGCAAAGAGAGTGAGAGAGTTACATTATACCACGCAAAATCGACGCGCTACATGTAAACGATTTCTTGTTTGTATTTTCCTGTCAAAATAACTGAGTTCATCTGGTATTATTCAGCTTTTAAGAACAAGCAGAAGAGATGCCGGTTTCTCCGGTAGTGGGTGGAAGTGGAACTAATGCGCAAACGGCAATCTTATTGGATGGCACCCATGCCTGTATGCCAGGCCAAACGAATGCTGTCAAATGATTTACATTCATGAACCAAGCAGCTCATGTGTTGTAGGCATATATTATATTTTTTTATAGACTATAGTTGTATATTGTCATTATTATTAGTAGAATTAGTAGTAGGATTATCTTTTAATAATAATTACTATTATCTTACTTTTTTTTTACAGAAACACTGAATGACCAACAATATCGTAAGCACCACCAGTTCAGTTTAAGTTCAGTTAAAATGACAAATATGCATTCATGCATGATTATCAAGTTTTAGTTCTAACTACTGAAGTTCTATA
Organism: Tiaroga cobitis; assembly: GCA_030578255.1. Classification (NCBI taxonomy): domain Eukaryota; kingdom Metazoa; phylum Chordata; class Actinopteri; order Cypriniformes; family Leuciscidae; genus Tiaroga; species Tiaroga cobitis. The sequence goes on along the minus strand of CM060607.1, from coordinate 38,935,550 downwards.
ATTAAATAGGCTAATGCTTGATTATCATAATATAATGCTTGATTGACTGATTTTAAGAGTGTACATTTAGATATTTAAAAAGCTGTGCCATTCAATAAGCTGATTTTGTGGAATTATATATAAAAGTTTTTGCAGTTCAGTTAATGTGTAGAAGATAATGTTCACAGAATTAAATGTGACATTTGAAGTGAGTTGAGTCTTATTTTCCTCTATTTTTTGTAATGCCTTTGAATAATATGGGGGGCATGAATCGCAATATATTGTAGAATCGAATCGCAATACTTGCTGTATCGCAATATGTTAAGAATCGCAATAATATTGAATCGTGGGCCAAATATCGCAATACTATCGAATCGTCACATTTTTGCCAATTCCCACCCCTGTAATCCGATATATACAAAATAAACATAATATTACAAAATTATATCTGCACAAAATGACGTGAATGCACAAGTGAACTTAAACTAAGCGCTAAAGATCACATCAATTCTTAACCAAATGCATCCAATAAAAGATAAATCAGACATAGATAGGCGTACACAAACTAAACTATTACAACTTACATTTGCACAAAACAAAAGGCTGTGAATGCACATGCAAACTTATAGTCATGATGAAGGTGTAAAATAGTCCCAAATAACTCCGGTGTGTGTCATTCAGTGGGACTCAACACTTCACCACACCGGCGCGCTCGCTTACCTGGTTCGCGGTTGAGCAGCACGCACGCTCATGATCCTGCTTAATCGATGATCGATAAGTTTTATCGATTAAATGTATTATCTATCGATCGTCGATTAATCGTTGACATCCCTAATATATATATATATATATATATATATATATATATATATATATATATATATATATATATATATATATATATATATACACAACTTACTTTTTATTCACATATCTTAATTTCTTTTATAAATAAATTATAAAAAACTATACAGCAAAATAACAAAAAGAAAATCTAAAAATAAAAACATTCAAAATATTCCAAAAAATTATAGTAGTATCTCAAAAGATTATTCAATGTTACCCCCCAAACCTCTCCAAATGACACAAGATCTTACCGCGCTTCCTCCAGCTGTTTCTCTCTGGCCTTCCGCTTTGCCTTCTTGCCTTGTGTGTTGGCCAATCTAGCTCTGGCTTCAGACAGCATCTCCAGCTCATCTGCACAAGCATTTGTGAATGGTATGCTTTTTATCTTTCATTGCAGTGTTAAAACATTTTTTTTACTTCTGACATTACATTAAACAGACACCCTCACCTTCATCCATATCCACAGGGTCAGGTCTGGCTGGTTTGGTCTCAGGGTTTGGGTCGATCTCTCCTGGTTTTAGTTTGCGAGGGTCATCGCCCACATCATCTTCATTCTCTCTCTGAGCAGCTTTATCTCTGCGGTCATAAAGAATTAATTCAAGCTTATCTTGATTCTGCAAAAAGGTGCATGCAAACGCAAAGGTGCCATTGAGGATTAGACTGAATTGTGAAAAGTTAAACTATAACATTAATGATTTATATTATTTTTATCTGACAGTACAAATGGTTTGAATGGAAGGTATTACATGTTTTTTTTTTATTCTGCATCAAACAAATGTACTTACAGCAGAAACTCATAATGCTCCAGACACTGAGCAGCCGTTCGTCCAATGATGGGGGCGATTGTTCTCCACTGAGTGGGCATCAGTTTGGCCAAATGAAGAAGTTTCTCCTCTTCCTCACGTGACCATTCTGTTTTCTTAATGCTGGGGTCCAGCCACTCATACCTGCATGAAACACACCATATGTGAAATACATATGCATTCATTACAGTTGTTCTTAAGGAGATCATTTAAAATGTACCTATGGCGTTCAAAAATTACATGATCACTAGGTTGAGACATCACCTGAATAAGACTGACTCAAAGATATAAACTCACCATCTGGCTTTACACTGTTTGGCTGATTTGCGGTGCAGCAGGGATGCGATTCGAGACCACTGATTTTTGCCATATTTCATTACAGCTGCTTTGAGAATCTCATCCTGTTAATAAATCACACAAAAGACATGACTAATTAAAGAGGTTTTACAAAACACAGCGCCCATGAAAATGGACGCAACAACAACAAGACTGACAAATGACAGATTATTTTACTATTACTAACCTAACTTGAATTTTGAAAGTTGATTTACAATTTTCAGCTTTTCCATTTTTTCCAGCATAATAAAAAGAGATGCACCGATTGATCGGCTGGTGACCGGAATCGGCCGGTTTTCATGTGATCGGCCATGATCGGCGACCGGCCGGTCAATCTGACATAATCCGATTTTATGCCGGTCAAATGCACTCGGGCGCCGCATGATTAACATCGCGCAACATCAGCATCACACGTGCACACAGAACGCGCACATGTAGGAAACCTCGTGAATTACGGCCGTTTCACACCACAAGGTGCAGCGCGTTTTTTTTTTTTTTTTTCGGCGTGCATGTTAATCAATGAGTGCATTCACACCGCGAGCCGGAGCAGCGCGTGAGCGTCGAGCAGGAGCGTCGCGGGAGCAACAGTGAAGCGCGGGTTTCGGCGCCGAATCTATTTTTGCTGCGCTCAATTTAAGTGAAAGCACACTTTTGATGGACAAAATAAATATGATTTCATCCAAAAATTGCCCAAAAATGCAAAGAATTTGCATGTCTGGTGTGTTTTAACAAGAACTGAAGTAGGCTAGGCTATGTCAGAAAGAAAATGAAGACTCAAAAATATTTATAGAAAATTTACCCATTTAAACTTGTTTTTATTATTATTTAATCGTTCCCCTGCACATGCTCCACTTGTCCTGTTTAGCTAGGCTTGACATGTGTCAGATGAGAGAAGAACTGCTTGAGAAATATAACTTGCCATTGATATACAACAAGTGATTGCAATAGGCCTGTGTGTGTGTGTGAGAGAGAGAGAGATAAATATCTTTATACTGCAAGGCTATATTTATTGAATTTTTATTTGTTATTTATATATTATTTTATTGCCATTACCTGTTTTCATACAGAAGTTTAGTTTGCTAAATATATAAAAAAAAAATTTATTGGATATTGGATGTGAAAAGGAAATGGTTCTTCCATAACACTGCACTTTAGATGTGTGAGAATGTTCCACACTAGGAGTCATTTATATAGTTCTATTTTATAGCGATTATCTGTTAAAAAAATGTTCTATGCAAAATGTTCTATTAAAGAGAAGATTGAAAATAAATATTTGTGTGTGCCGTAAAGTGGTTTGAAAAAATAAAATCGGAATCGGCTAAAAATCGGTATCGGCAGGTCAAACTCAAGGAAAAATCGGAATCGGGATCGGCCTAGAAAATTGTAATCGGTGCATCTCTAAATAATAAAATGACCTGAATAAATTTCTCTCAAAAGTTAGCATAGTTGTTTATAAAAGAAACATCAGTGTCAATAAAAAGCAAGGCAAATGTCACTTTTGAACAGAATATATATATTGTATATATTCACTAACAAACAAGCTGAAAATTAATTAAAAAAAATTTAATTAATTAATTAAATTAATTAAAAAATATATATATTAAATAGTAGGGATGCACGATATATCGGCCACCATATCGGTATCGATAGCTATACGTTCATTTTAATGTCATCGGCCTGATAAGACAATTTGGACAATATATTAAAGCCGATAAATAATGAATTGTATCCTTCGGCCGAGACATTTCAGATGTGCACTGTTTGAAATTATGGTTTTGAATTGCTTGAAATATGATTGGAATCACTTCAAAAAAGGAAAATACAGTTAAGTAAGGGCAGATCTGTCATATCGGCTACATAAAATTATAAGAACAACATTATAAATGTGTGTTTGGGACATGGCTTTTAAATGGTAAGACTTTTGTTTTTGTAATCAGGCTCTCAAAAATTCTATACAAATTTGGATATATCGGTTATCAAATATAAATATTTATCGGTATAAATACCGTTATATGATTATTAAAAACAGTAGTATTGTTTGTGTTCATTCTTGACGTATAATGTGTATAATTAATAATCTTGCCTAAACCAATCTAAACTTTGTGGTTATTTTACCTTTTGGTAGTACTATGGTAATTGCATTCATGTTTTTGATAGTTTATTAACTCAAAATAGAATTCATAAAAATGTGTACAACATAAGCTACAACGCGAGCTGAAATCATTCTACATCATCACCCACAACATACAGAGAGAAGTAAATGAAACCACAGCAACGCGAATATGTGTAGAATAGAGATAATCAATACCTATTTGACGTTTGAATGCCTTTTATTAACAAAATGCTCATGAGTTTTAATGCTAAAATACTGTGTGTCTTCTAAACAAACCTCAGTGTTGCGCCACACGCCTCCTTTAATCATAATCCGCGGCATGTTGGCAATTCAAAGTCTTCACAGGCGCTCCCGCAGAAAAATCTTGTTCTGGAACCTCAAATATGTGCAATTAAAACGAAATAAGGGAAATACACTGAGTTTATGCTGCAGCGCGTTAAACTGCAGATGAGGAAACCGAAATGGCTGCGAGCGCACAGAACTGTGGGAAGCAGGGTCTTCTTCTATTGATTCATTCGGGATCTGTCACGTCTCTTGAACTCAACAACGCCCCCCACGTGTATGGAGCTAGAAATGTGTTTTTATTACATGCGAGAAAATCAAGGGGGTAATCCATCAGCCGGAAGTTGAAGTCTCGCGGGAGCCGCCATTGTAGCAGAACTTCACCTGCTGTTAGCATCCCATTGACTCCCATTCATTTTGGCGTCACTTTGACAGCGAATAACTAAACATCTGAGGCGTCCAAAGGCTTAATTTGTCGATTATTTATTTCTAAAGAAACACGACAATGTATAAAATGCTCCATTACTTTGTATCTTACGTTACGACCCCGTAGATCCCGTTTTTGTAAAAATAGGCTAAAGATTGCGTCATAACCACGAGACTTTCTGTCGCACAATAGAGACATTACCGTATAGACAGGAGGAGAAGCTCGCGGCAATCTTTTACTGTCTATGAGGCAATCGGGGGGACATGAAGGCACAAAGTCAAGGTAGAAGCCCATAAATAGAGAGTCCATAAAAGCAACGGGACAAAATATTTCAACAACGTTTTTGAGGAATTAGGTGATTCCGATTTTCCTTGGCACAGCTACTAGAAGATTTTCAACTGTCAGACTGTCGTCACGCTCAGTTTGAGCCTGCGCAGTCGCTCAGACATCAGACAGGAAGTGCAGAAATCGGGCTTCAAGTCTTCTTCGTTGAAATCAATGGGGTCGCTGTGTCCATTTCTTTTACTGTCTATGGAGAAAATAAATGATCTGAGAGAAAAAAAAAGTTTGAGAGAAAAAGTTACCACACTGATAGCAAAAAAGCATTTCATGAGGGAAAAAAGAATATTTGAGAGAAAAAGTTTTCATATCAATAGCAAAAAAATAATATTTGAGACTAAAAAAAGTTTTGAGAGAAAGTATTTTCTCATTGAACAAAAATATAAATTTACATTTTTTAAAATTATTTCTGAGAAAAAAATCTCTCAAAATACTTTGAAAAAAAATCTTAAATATATATTTTTTTGCTATCAGTGTGAAAATATTTTCTCTAAAAAAAAGTGTTTCTCTCAAACGCTTTTCTTTGCTCTCAATGCAATTTTTTTCTCTCGTGTCAGGATTTTGCTTTCGCTGTGAAAATTGTGTCATGGGCGGGGCCACGTTCTTTTTTTTCCTATTAGAACGTTCCTATTGGCCAGTCGGGTGAGCATCGTCTTGTCTTGGGAGTCGAACTGAATCATTACACCATTGTTCGGTTCACCTAGATAGATGCCTCCTCTGCCTAAATTGAGCACGGACACTCCAATGTTTGGGTAAGATGATGACACACACAACTGGATGGGATTACTAGCGATTAACAAGCTAATAATATAATACACATTCATTAATGAATATGAGTGCTATTTTTAATGTTTAATCTTCAGTGATGCTGAACTTGCTCAGCCAGCTAACATCCAGTTGTGTGTGTCATCATCTTACCCAAACATTGGAGAGTCCGTGCTTAGATCGGGCCCAAAAAATCAAGCCCGACCCTACCCGAGCCCGTTGTGTCCGAGCCCGGCCCCACACATTAACTATAATTATGAGCCCGATTTAAACCCGACCATTTTAATATGTGGGTCGTTATAACTGACGTTCTCAACTGTCCATGTTACTTTCTCCTCCTCCTCCTCTGTTCTGCACCTCCAAATACTTTCAAGTTGTCGCCATCATACACATCAGCATAAATGCTCCTGATAAATTATTTGTTTTTAAAGCATTAACTCACAAACCACTGTTATAACATAAAATCAAGCTGGCTACTGCGTGCAAAGTGCGCTTAAAAATTCCTAAAGCTGACATCAGTTCATCACGATCTCACACATCTCTGTTATTATCAATGAAGCTGACTGCACGATTAATATTTCATAATATATACACTTTGTTTGTTATAATTCGAGGATTTGCCAGCATACAGAATTCAGCTCTGAACAAAAAGTCAGTTTGGAGCGGTGAGGGGATTCCATCGTAAATGCTTCTGATTGGACATTGCGTTCAAGAAATCAACACATATGTCTGTGATTGGCTACATCGCTCAACGCTGCAGACATGTTAGAAAACGAAATTCTGGCATAAATCATTTGTATTTTGTTGTAGTTGTTCTTGTTGCTTTTCTGCAACGGACAGATGAATAAAATGTATTCGTTTTTATATGTTTTATTCATAGATATTTCTAGTTTGCTGGAGTCCCACGAATCGTTTTATTCTCCCTGAATCCTCACACACAGAGTGAGTGCATTACCCCCCGCGCCCTCGCTCGCACTCGGCCATCAAATCTAGTCCCGCGCCGCACGCTTTTGAGTTGGGAGTGCACGTCTCTAGATCAAAGGCCTCGGGCTCGGGCAGAGAATCTAAAGGCATCTATCTATGTGAACCGAACAATGGTGTAATGATTCAGTTCGACTCCCAAGACAAGACGATGCTCACCCGACTGGCCAATAGAAACGTTCCAATAGGAAAAAAAGAACGTGGCCCCGCCCATGACACAATTTTCACAGCGAAAGCAAAATCCTGACACGAGAGCAAAAAATTGCATTGAGAGCAAAGAAAAGCGGTTTGAGAGAAACACTTTTTTTTTTAGAGAAAATATTTTCACACTGAGAGCAAAAAATACATATTTAAGATTTTTTTTCAAATTATTTTGAGTGAGACTTTTTTTTCTCAGAAATAATTTTTAAAATTTAAAATTTATATTTTTTTATGTTCTATGAGAAAATACTTTCTCTCAAAAGTTTTTTTAGTCTCAAATATTATTTTTTGCTATTGATATGAAAACTTTTTCTCTCAAATATTCTTTTTTCTCTCATGAAATGCTTTTTTGCTATCAGTTTGATAACTTTTTCTCTCAAACTTTTTTTCTTCTCTCAGATCATTTATTTTCTCGCATATAATAAAGACACATTTCTTGCTCCATAGACGTCAGAGAGGCGAACGACATGCTCAACAAATTGTGCATTCAATAATAAACTAGCGTAGGTCTACTGTTGTCTGTTGCACAGACAGTTATAACCGTTTAATAAATATTTCATAGTGTATTTTCATTTTACTCAGACGACCAATCAGTCTCTCAGGATCATTGAGAAGCTATTAAGCCACGCCCTAGCAACCATTTAGAGCACCCTTAGCAACAACTCCCATAGACTTCCATTGAAAGAGATCGAAGGGATATCTCTGGACTGAATTGTCATAGAAACATGAGGGTGGTCTCGTTTGACTCGGGGCAGCAAACAGCCAATCATGAATCACCTCAACACTTTCTAGCCACGACCTAGCAACCATTGTCAAGCACCTTAGCAACCAAAATCCAAAGAGGAATATCGTCCATTCTGAATGTCACAGAGGCATGGGAGTTGGTTTATATCATTCATACTGACAAGAAGCCTTTGGAGTTTCATCATTGGCAGCTGCCAAGCCACTTCCTAGCAACCAAACAGAGTACCCTAGCAACCATTTTGCAAGACCTACATCTCTGCATCAGAACATCGTATAGAGATGGGGGTTGGTTTATATCATTCATACTGACAAGCAGCCTTTGGAGTTTCATGATTGGCAGCTGCCAAGCCACTCCCTAGCAACCAAACAGAGTACCCTAGCAACCATTTTGTAACAGCTATATCTCAGCATCAGAACATTGTATCGCGATGGGGGTTGGGTCTTTTGACTCATGCTAGCACACAGGACTTTCAACATGCTAAACATGCTAGCTGTGAATAGCTACATGCTAATATTGATTAGCTAAGTGCTAAATCATGCCATGAACATTATACAAACTCTATAGTAACCATATGTGAACACTACCAACCACCTAGTAACACCATAGCAACCATTCAGAATAACATAGCAACCACCTAAAACACCTAAGCAACTGCCTAGCAACACCATATCAACCACCCAGAACACCCTAGCAACTGCCTAGCAACACCCTAGCAACCACCCAGAACACCCTAGCAACCGCCTAGCAACACCCTAGCAACCACCCAGAATACCCTAGCAACCGCCTAGCAACACCCTAGCAACCACCCAGAATACCCTAGCAACAGCCTAGCAACACCCTAGCAACCACCCAGAACACCCTAGCAACCACCTAGCAACACCCTAGCAACCACCCAGAACACCCTAGCAACCGCCTAGCAACACCCTAGCAACCACCCAGAACACCCTAGCAACCGCCTAGCAACACCCTAGCAACCATCCAAAACATCCTAGCAACCACCTAGCAACACCCTAGCAACCACCTAGCAACACCCTAGCAACCACCCAGAACCGCCTAGCAACACCCTAGCAACCACCCAGAACACCCTAGCAACCACCCAGAACACCTTAGCAACCACCCAGAATACCCTAGCAACCGCATAGCAACACCATAGCAACCACCCAGAATACCATAACAACCGCCTAGCAACCACCCAGAACACCGTAGCAACCACCCAGAACACCCTAGCAACCGGGTGGCGAATTTTGCCACTGCAAGCACCACTTCACATTTTCTTCTGGAAATGTACATTCTAGTTCTTCTACTTCTTCTTCTTATTATTATTCCGGACAAAAGTTCGGCGCGCTACTCCTCCCGCAGCTTTTGTCACACACCCCTGAGTGAGGCGTCAAATCGACCGGCTCATTGAGGAGAGGTGTGCTATGACTTTTCTAAGAGATCGGGTGTACGATGTTCGCACAGCGGACGAAAAAGCGGCCAAAAAAGTCCCATTGACTTAACATTGCGGAACTTTCAAAAATTCAAATCCCAACTGTCATTTTCACACAGACACAAAAGGCTGCTGTCAGGCAGACCTCTCTCTCTCCCTAGGAGGATTTATTTTATCAAGCAGCCAATAAGTAATGGCCTAAAATCTTCATAGCCACACCATAGCAACCAGTTACAGCACCCTAGCAACCGTGGGCGCGCGGCCTCGTGCCATACTAAATAACTCTATAAAAACTCTATAAAAACTCCATATAAAAACTCCATAGTAATTATCTGTAAAAAAATACACGCCGACATCACACACCCCTGAGTGAGGCGTCAAATTGTGCGGATTATTGAGGAGAGGTGTGCTGTGACTTTTCTTAGCGATCGGGGGTACGGTGTTCGCCCCAGGGGCAAATAATTGGGTAAAAAAAATCCCACAGACTTAACATTGCCACAAACTTTGACGACTCGTAGCACTGACCGATGATTTCTCAGAAACTTATAATTTATAAACTTATAAACAGAAACTGTAATTTACCACATTTGATGAGGTTGGCAGGCTCTGTAAGAACAAACCTCACAATGGGGTAAAAGTTGCACCCCTGGCGCACAAGAGGCCCCCAAAGTTTCCTCATTGACTTACTATGGCGAAGGTCGTCCCATGAAACGCATGCGTTTTTCCTAGTACGGTAAATTGCATAGGATTTTGTATTGAACATAGCTCTGGATCACTGTGTCATAGAGACAAGGGGGCGGGGTCATTTTACTCAGACAACCAATCAGTCTCTCAGGATCAGTGTGAAGCTATTAAGCCACGCAATTGCTGAGATTCTGCCCTAACCCTAACGCCAGGATGCTGATATACACTAAGAGCTCCACTCCACACAACTAACTAAGTGTTAAATGAGTAATATCACACTCATAGGCAGGAGGCCGTAGGCCGAGTGCCTAACCCAAGGATACTGATATACAGTAAGAGCTCCATAGCAACCACCCCAAACAACTAACTAAGTGTTAAATGAGTAATATCAACCTTGTAGCGATGCATTATTGCTGTATATCAGCACATCTGTTATTCGGTTGCGGCCTTGTGCCTTAATCACAGGATGCTGATACACTAAGAGCTCCCTAATCACCCCAAATGACTAACACAGCATAGTTAATTACAGCCATAGGTAATTACAGCGTGCTGATATACAGCGATATCGCACAACTACGAGTGTGATATTGCGTTTACAATAGTTTGACGGTACATGATGTGAGTAAATAAATAATAAACAAAAACGGACACCTAGTTTTAGGGTTTTTTCTTCCTTTTTTATTAATCATTATTTGAATAAAACATTCAAATATAGAGACAATATTATATAGATGCATTTTAAAATTAAGTGAAATTACATTAATAAGGTAAATTATATAGGTATATTATTTTTATTATTAAAATATATAATTTAAGCATTAACTCAATTTCATGTGTTTTACTAACAACCAGGTGTTTTAATAACTTGTGGAATTGTTGTTTACTCGTTAAACTACAAGAAAGAGATGATAATTTGGTGGATGATTTAAAAATATTCGTAGATCGTCTGTAGGTTGCGAAGTCATTTGAATGCAATCATAACCATAGATATACATAATAAAGGCCATAATGATCTATGGTCATAACGGTCGCCTGAGGGCGCTCAACGACCACGTCATCCGTGAGCGTGAGTTTCTAACAAAAAAACAACAGCAATTTACTAAAAAGAATAAAAACATAAAAAAATTACCATTGTTGATTTGTTTGTTTTTTTCGTTTGTTATTTTAAGTTTAAAATATTATAACTGATCCCCCAGCGTGAGTTTTTCCAGTCGACCGTTATTTAGAACCTGTCACTTTAATGTGTCCATGGTGACGCGTCATTGCTTGTCACGTGACACAGCGCAACCACAACACAGCGCTGAATGAATGATGAATGATGAATGAATGATGAGCTGCTTTCATGTAATTTTCCCTTTTCTATTCAAAATATTCACAAATGTATTAGCTATAACATGGAACACTTATATTCCGATTGTCAAATATGTGCAAGTGGATGTGTTTTGTTGTTTAAATGCGTTAGTTGAGCTGTATGTGCTATGGGCGGCGCCTCGTTAGTTTACGTCAATTCCTCAACTTCTCACGAAATACATGAAAGTAAGTGGCCGGTGAACTGGGAGAAGAATATGGTAAAATGTAAAGCTACTAACACAATGTGTATCTGATATGATTAAAACGTGTTGCCATAATGGAAAGGATGATTATTGCCGCTTCCATAGACATCAGTGTGTATTTTACAAACTCAAAATATATATATTTTTGCTGGTACTTATGTGTATTTAAATGTCTAAAACCTAAAATAAACATTATGTGGTCGAAAACAGTTGTGATATATGACAGCACTGTTTCGGACACAGCTACTTCACTTTATTTCGTTCACTCCTTGCAGATATAGTGCACCCAGATGCAATAACGTTACACTATACAGGGATTAGTGAATGAGCGGATTCGGACACATTCGAGACAACTCGGTATTCCCGAATCATATTAAAGATTTGTTCACACTGAACGAATCGTTCATGACCGATCCATCACTACAAGGTGTGATTTTATTGGTTGTACAATCAAAGCTCGCTGCTGATTGGCTGCGAGATCGACTCTTCACGGGAGCAGAACTGATGAACTTCCCGCATTATTCTCTTGAGGTTAGTGGTGGCGGTCGATTTCATATCCTGTTTTATAAAGCCTTGTATTGTCAAATTCAGCTCTTTATTTGAATTAAATATAGGTAATATTATTCGTATTATCATATGAGTTGTAGTTAATATTGTTTTTGTTTACACTGAAGCTACCCTTTTCTCTGTAAAGAGGATAATGTATGAAAAGTTATGTCTCCAGCTAGTCACACTTATCATTCTAACATTATGTTTTGTGTGTGTCTGATGGATATTACTCTTTGAGTTTTGCTGTTTGTGTAGCTTATCTTAATCACTGTGTGACGAGTTAATTTGGGCGCTTATTTTAAGCTACGATACAGCATCCTCACTAGTAACTTTAGCTTATTTGGTGATGTAATATACTTATGGTATACTCGCCGTTGTATTTACATTCATGCATAGATATTTGAATTAAAATTGTCGACTGATGCTGGTCGCTTCATGTCAAAGGCAGCGTCAAAGTTTCTGCATCTAACAGTTCGGCCTAATCAAAAGCGGTTAACGTTAGTCGGTGAAGAAATCCGGTGACATCCGATTCCAGTGCTCACTGACAGAATTCTCTAATCATAAACAACAAAGTGCAAATAAGAAATGTAAGAAATGAATTTTGCTCTGTAGTTGGCTTTATTTAATATAACAGGAGTTCCATGAGTGTTTTACTGGTACTTAATACTCGTGAGTGAACTGAGGGACCGTGCTGTCGCGCCTTGCGGTCACGTGGTTGATGTTACACAAATCCGCGCTGACAATCTGTTAGATAGGGTTCAAGTAGGATAGAGACTGCAGCGTCACTATATTTGCAGTGATTCTTGGTAAATATTAAAGCATGATGTGACGCAGAACGCATCGATTACTACGCTGACGAGCTTCACAGTATTTTGAGGAGTGATGGAGACGGAACAAATATGTTTTTCTTGTGTTTAACCCTCAGGCATTCCTTAGATTATGCGTCAGACTCAAAACTGACCAAACACCTGTAACCTGTAACGCAAGTGTAACTTTTATCAATTAAAAATAAGTTCACTATATTTTATTTCAGTAATATTTAGAATGTATTTTATGGAAGTAAAATAATGTCAAATGTTTTTGAAACAAAAAGCATGTTGAATTGCACCAATTGAAAAAAAATATGCATTGCGTTAACCATGCTTGCATTTTAATCCATTGTATTTTTAAGGCTTGCATTTTTATGGGCTGAAATTCAACATGGTTGAATATTTAAGCTGTGAATATTTCAATTAAAAACATTTCAAACACATTTTCAATATTAAAAATTCAATAATCCATATTCACCTTTCATATTTCACTTCCAAAATTTTCAAACTGTTTAAAAATACAACCTATAATATTCAACAGGCAAATTTCGGTCCATTTTATTTCGCCTTGAAAATTCGCTTCCACAAATTCAGTGGTTCAAATTCGACAGTAAATTCAACGTCGACATCCAGGAACTGCAGGAAAAGCAGTAGATTACCGATCATAATCTCCATCTGCTGTAGTCGGCTTTACCAGCAGGGGGTGCACGCGCGTGTTGACAAGCACCAAAGTAACAGGAGAGGCCTTCACAAAACGTCATATGCTGAAATGGACAGAACGATGAGTACGAGTTATAATTTATATGTGTATGGAAAAGGTTGATTAAGACACAAAACACACAAGCGTTTACTCAAGTGTCTTATGATATTTATTTTTACCCCCGTGCAAAGTAAGGTGATTTGTCCACTGCAAAACTAAATTCTCTCGCCGTTGGCATTGATATTAAGTTTTAGTAAAACAACTGTAATACACTGAGACAGAGTGAATTGTTTGTTTTAGTCACTATGACGGAATACTAAATTGATGGCTGGGTTTTGGCAAAGGCAATTTTATTTAAATATAGCATCATTAAATACAACCCAATTACAATTATAAATTAAATTCAGCAATTAAAAATTACATCTCTACCATGATATCTGGTCATCTCTGTGTTATAATGTGAATTGTCTGGGTATTTGTCTGGCCAGGGTATTTGTCATCTTATTTTATATCTTTTTGTCCATTTGGAGCGCGCGTCACGTCACCTATTAGCGTCGTGCCTGCCACAAGATCTCTCACTGTTTACATGAACCAGACACTCCAATGAGAGCACATAAAGTGCAATCCATCTCTTATTTACCATTTTTTCATCTTATCGTATATTTTATTCGCTCCTTTGCCCGTATTGGAGCGCGTCTCGTGGCTCTTACTAAGCGTCGGGCCAGCCACACGATCTCTCACTGTTTTAATCTACCAGACACTCCGATTGATGCACATGTGCAAACAGACAGTGCAATCCTGACCTGCTCTTATGTAGCCTATCTATTTGTCATCTTATTTTATTCGCTCTTTTTGTCCATAATGGAGCGCGCGTCGTATTGGAGCCATCTTCGCAGTAGTGAACGCGCCGAGAGAAATGCTCATTTCATACGGATTACATTATCTGAGAGTAGTCTATTTATTTTAGTTTTGAATTGTTTCGTTTAAAAGTAGGCTAGACATTTCTACCTTGATGTATTTATCATGCCTGTGAGAAATGTGCAATGCAAAAATTTCATGATTTTATTGCTATGCCTATGCCTATATGTCATGATTGAAATTAAGATACAATTTATTAAAAACGAAATTCACTTTAAAGAAAGGCTTTATAAAAAACAAAACGTAATGGAGTGGTCAAAATCATTCTCCTTCAGAATGTCAATCGGAGAATCAGGCAACTGTAATAGGGAGAGATCTTGTGGCTGGCGCGCCACGAAACGCGCTCTATGGGACAAACGAGCAAATAAAATATAAGATAAGATGGCAGAAGGGTAACTAAGAGCAGGATTACATTGGCTTTGTGTTTTCGTGCATCAATCGGAGTGTCTGGTAGATTAAAACAGTGAGAGATCGTTTGGCTGGCCCGACGCTTAGTAAGAGCCACGAGACGCGCTCCAATACGGGCAAAGGAGCGAATAAAATATACGATAAGATGAAAAAATGGTAAATAAGAGATGGATTGCACTTTATGTGCTCTCATTGGAGTGTCTGGTTCATGTAAACAGTGAGAGATCTTGTGGCAGGCACGACGCTAATAGGTGACGTGACGCGCGCTCCAAATGGACAAAAAGATATAAAATAAGATGACAAATACCCCTACTGTACGCAGCCCTGGATAATGGCGGAGACAATTCACGTTATAACACAGAGATTAGTACCAGATATCATGGTAGAGATGTAATTTTTAATTTACAATTGCTGAATTTAATTTATATTTGTAATTGGGTTGTATTTAATGATGCTATATTTAAATAAAGTTGCCTTTGCCATCATGTAAAACCCAGCCATCAATTTAGTATTCCGTCATAGTGACTAAAACAAACAATTCACTCTGTCTCAGTGTATTACAGTTGTTTTACTAAAACTTAATATCAATGCCAACGGCGAGAGAATTTAGTTTTGCAGTGGACAAATCACCTTACTTTGCACGGGGGTAAAAATAAGTCTCATAAGACACTTGAGTAAACGCTGTGTGTTTTGTTTCTTAATCAACCTTTTCCATACACATATAAATTATAACTCGTACTCATCGTTCTGTCCATTTCAGCAAATGACGTTTTGTGAAGGCCTCTCCTGTTACTTTGGTGCTTGTCAACACGCGCGTGCACCCCCTGCTGGTAAAGCCGACTACAGCAGATGGAGATTATGATCGGTAATCTACTGCTTTTCCTGCAGTTCCTGGATGTCGACGTTGAATTTACTGTCGAATTTGAACCACTGAATTTGTGAAAGCGAATTTTCAAGGCGAAATAAAATGGACCGAAAATTGCCTGTTGAATATTATAGGTTGTATTTTTAAACAGTTTGAAAATTTTGGAAGTGAAATATGAAAGGTGAATATGGATTATTGAATTTTTAATATTGAAAATGTGTTTGAAATGTTTTTAATTGAAATATTCACAGCTTAAATATTCAACCATGTTGAATTTCAGCCCATAAAAATGCAAGCCTTAAAAATACAATGGATTAAAATACAAGCATGGTTAACGCAATGCATATTTTTTTTCAATTGGTGCAATTCAACATGCTTTTTGTTTCAAAAACATTTGACATTATTTTACTTCCATAGTATTTTATGGTACTAAAGAGTAATGAATCAATCGACATTATCATAATATCAATGTTCATGCCACTCAAATCATGATGCGTTGAGCACTACAGCCAATCACATGCGTTTCTGCTGAATTTAAAAAAGCAACGTCCAATCAAAGGAGGTTAGATTAGTCTCCGGTGAAGAATTCCGGTGACAACTGATTTCAGTGCGTGCTCACTGACAGAATTATCTAATCATAAACCACAAAGTGCAAATATAATGTTGAAATTCATTTTACACTGTAGACCGCTTTGTTTCATGGTTTGTCCTTATTTAAATTGTTTTATTTGCCTTATAAAAGCCTTATTTGATCGATGATTGATATAGATGACTGCTGCGCATGTGACAGGGCACTGAGAGAACGAGCAGAGAGAGGAGAGAGACTCGGCCGCGCGCGCGCTCTCACCATCTTCAAACCATAGACAGTAAAATAAGCTTCAAAGCGCTGCCTTGCGCTCTCTCCCTCGTGCAATTAATCAAAATCAAATGACGCGATGGTAAAAGATCGGATATTTATATAAGGTTGTTTATATGACAATGTGTAGATTTTTCTAGAAAATGACAAAAAATGTAGAAATTACCCCCAAAAATAATTTAGTTTTGACTGGAGTGAGTTGAAAATGTTCAGCAATGAAAGTTCAAGTTAAATGGGTTATGAGTGTGGTGATGAGTTTTATGACAGTCTTGTTTCTCTGTTTCAGAATACTGTTTTCATTCCTTACTGCATTTTGAGGTAAAGGTTTCATTTAGGGACATGGCCACATACAACATGTTTCAGATTTGACTTCTTGATAAGAAAATCGTTATAGTTAAAAAATGATCAGGATCATAGAAGTTATTTAAAAAAAAAAACAGTTTTGTTTATGCAACAACTAATTAATTACCCATCCATTCTCCAAACTACTTGTCCTATATAGTAAACCTGGATGGATGGCCAGTCCATCACAGTTTTAAGCCACATATTTTACATAACTCTGCTTCTTGAAAATATGAGAGAATTTCAAGAAAAAAAAAAACATTATTGATATACATTCCTTAATTATATTCTACATATAGTTAAAAATAATGAATGTAGAACATGCAAAGAAGTTATGCATAGTTGACTCGAGTTTAGTAATTTTTCATTATGTTGTCATTTTTGTTTTTTTCAGACTGACTGATCAGAGCACAATCTGCATTTTCTGCTGCACCACTGTTCCCTTGGTTAGTATTAATATGGTTTCTTAATCTGTACTATGACATTTTCATCACATCACCATAATTCTAGTCCCTGTGCCCTAATATGTCTGGTTCTTTTTTTTTTTTTTTTTTTTTGCAGGTTCCTTGTGTTTTGGCGTTTTCCACAGAGAGCAGTTCATTTCATTTCTTAGCCCCAACTGCCCCCACCAAAAAAAAAAAAAAAACATTTTACAAGTTTACAGTGTCTCTTTCGTTGTTGTTTAACTGTTTGTTTTTCTTCCTGAGAGTACTACAGGTTTTATCTTTTCAGGCTCAACAGCTGTGACACCAGGAGAACTTTCAAAGTATGTGCCTATCAAAGGGAGAATGTCCTGTTAAAATTATTTGGACTAGCAATTAAGTCGATTTTATTAATGTATTACTTTAACTTTTAAAAGTACAGATTTTACTTTTGCTTCATTCACACAAATAAGTGAGTTAGTCAGATATATTTGACAAGAATATTTTTTCTTTTTATCTCTTCATATTTTTAAGGATGCCGCGGAGAGGAAAGAGATCACAGGCTCAAAAAATTCGTTGGTGGAAATTCGACCTGGAGGAGGAACAGACCAGACCCTCCAGGATTAACCAGGTACTATTGATACCTGTGTCTTGCAACATGCTCATTTCAGGCCACCCTTATTCTTGGGACTAGGGCTGTCACGATTGCACTTTATTAATCCCTTATTTGGACTATCCAGATGTAGCTGAATTAATGTGAATTTGAAACATTATTAAAGACAAGTAAGCAGTCGGTAATAATATAACAAATTAATCGAATCCTTTCTAACTAATCCAACATGTACAGAAATTTGAAAAAGTAATAAAATGTTAGAAAAAAAAACACTGCACATCCATTACTGTATAAATAAAATATAGATTGATCTTTTTGTAATGTTACAAAAGGTAGCCTATTTAGTCAAGAGCCGTGAGTCATGTATTTGTCCTTTGTTTGATTAACATTAAAATACTTGCCAAGACAAGCGTTTTTTTTTTATCTTTTTTTAGTTGGTAAACCGGTGTTTCGGCTGAACACCAGTAACACCGACTATCGCAGCAAACCTAGTGACCGTCTCAGATTAGATAAAACATTTCTAAAAAAATAGATATTTAAAAATGCACCTACATTGTTTTGCATTTTGTGACTTTAAGTTGGATAAAAGACCATTTTTCCAGTCATACATTTCATCATTAAAGATTTCTTAACTATAGTGTTAAAATATCATCTGATCTTGTTCACGTGAACCCATATGTATCGCAAGTGTTAGATAAGTGTATCATTACACCCCTAATAAAACACAATTTTCAAACAACAATTTTTGCATTTGTCTTTTTGTGCACACTTACTGTGTACAAATGCCCTTTTCTTTAGTTTTTTAGTTACGTTTTTTTAGAACTGTTTAGTAAAAATGCCTTTGTCCCAAACTGCATGAAGTGCAATTTAAAATTTAACACAGATTCTATAACACTAATTTTGACCTGCAGCCTAATTTCATGAATGATTATTTACAGGTTGAACAGGCAAGCACTTTACAGGCAGCTGTAGCTCAGTTTTCAGGTAGAACGTATGTAGAAGGTGGTGATATTGCACCCAGGGTTGTGTCTGTGCAGGCATCTCATTGTCAGGGTGATTATAGGTATGATAGTTTCTCTAGAAATCACCAGTGCACGTCTGTAGCGTTGACATTTTTAGCCAACCAGAGTGAAGGGATTGCATTCAAGATGCCTGATCTTGATAGAGTTTTAGAGGAGGGAGATGCGTTATATATCAGCATTAAATTGCAGCTTATTGCTGAAGGACGGTTTAAATTCAACCACCTGACCATGGAGGAAGTACCGTTGAGGGTTTCATCATTTAATCGGACATACGATGTGCTGAAGATAGGAGTGATGCATGGATACCTCAGAGCCCCTGGCACTGAAGAGTGGTTGATACCTCTCACTGAAAGGCTACAGTGTCTCTCCACAGATGTCAGCTATGCTCTCCTCCTTGTATCTCCAGAGTGTATTGCTGTGTTTAGAGACAGATCTGGAAGGTATGGATACTTTGATTCTCACTCGAGGACTGCTGCAGGCTTGCCCCATCCTAATGGAACTGCTGTCATGGTGACTTTCACCCACCTAAGTGCCATGGCAGGCAGACTGCTCAAGATCTTCTGGGATCGTGGCTATGAGACCAGCTATGAATTCATGCCTGTATCATTTGAAACTGAGCAACAGTCTGTCCAACTGCCTTCACCATCTGTTTGTGAACAGGCGTCACAAGTGATTTCAGCTCTACCAGAACCAGAAACAAACGTTGGAGCCAAAGTAAATTTTGTTGGCTCAGGAGCTGAAAACCAAGATGTGGTAGATAAAACAAATAAGCACAGAAGAAGAAAAGAAATGCGTAAAACATTAAACATTTCAAAACAAGGTGGAGATCCTAAGGACATGGCTGCATCTTATGCTACCAGGACCCATAAAAAGAGATTATGAGAGACAGAGGTATGCTACTTCTTTGCAATTCCAATCAAAGAAAAAAGAAGCAATTAAGGTAGAGTATAATAAGGATGCTCTCTTCAGAAACAAAATGAAAGGGTTTATAGTGAAAAGGTACAGCACTTCTTCTGTCTTCCAGAACAAGATGAAAGGGTACAGTAAGAACAGGTACAGCACAGATTCTCTCTTCCAGAAGAAGAAAGAGTACATTAATAAGCGGTACAGCACAGATTCTCTCTTCCAAAAAAAGAAGAAAGAGTACATTAATAAGCGGTACAGCACAGATTCTCTCTTCCAGAAGAAGAAGAAAGAGTACATTAATAAGCGGTACAGCACAGATTCTCTCTTCCAGAAGAAGAAGAAAGAGTACATTAATAAGCGGTACAGCACAGATTCTCTCTTCCAGAAGAAGAAGAAAGAGTACATTAATAAGCGGTACAGCACAGATTCTCTCTTCCAGAAGAAGAAGAAAGAGTATATTAAGAAGCGGTACAGCACAGATTCTCTCTTCCAGAAGAAGAAGAAGAAAGAGTACATTAAGAAGAGGTACAGCACAGATGCTCTCTTCAAGAAGAAGATGAAAGACAATATGGTTAGGAGGTACAGCACCGATACTCTCTTCCAGAGGAAGATGAAACAGTACTTGGTGAGGAGATATGCAGGTGACCCAGAGTTCAGAGCGCATCACATCCTGCGATGTACCCTGCGAAAGACCCAGAAATGTGCCAGTGATGCTACATATCACGTTCTTCATCGATTGCAATGCGCACTGCGGATCAAAAATAAATATAAACCTTACATCCGTTCCAGCCAGGAAAGACCCCAGCCTTTGGTTAGCAAAGAGATGGAAAGTGCCATACATGCATTCCGGTGTAAGATTCAGAAAGGCCCTACACATGTCTGCACAGTCTGTCACAGAGCCCTGTTTCCTGATCAAGTCAGGGTGTGTCATAGAGCGAGATATTACAAAAATGTTCACGTTGCAGCGTCTTGCCTAACCGGCAAGTATGTTCACGCGTGTGATAGTGCCTGCTCAGGGTTCCTGCGTAGTTCCGGAAGAGAGAAAACAGGAGTGGATTTGCCACACTTGTGACAGCCACCTTAAGAGAGGACAGATGTCTTCAATTGCAGCAGCCAACAAACTGGAGTTGCCACCAATCCCTGCGGAATTGGATGACTTGAATGTCCTTGAACGTCAACTCATTGCAAAAATTTTACCATTTGCAAAAATAGTTGTGCTGCCCAAAGGACAGCAGAGAGCAGTGCGTGGTGCCGTTGTGTGTGTGCCCTCCGAGATGGAAAAGACTGTCAACTCTCTGCCGAGACCAAGAAGTGAGGCCCAGCTGCTGCAGGTGAAGCTGAAGAGACACGTGAAGTTTAAAGGATATCAGCAGTTCCACACGGTGAATATGCACA
Source organism: Tiaroga cobitis (assembly GCA_030578255.1). NCBI lineage: Eukaryota > Metazoa > Chordata > Actinopteri > Cypriniformes > Leuciscidae > Tiaroga > Tiaroga cobitis. The sequence goes on along the minus strand of CM060607.1, from coordinate 38,914,262 downwards.
ACATGCTTGCAGCTTTATCGAAGCTGAAAGCAATGCATTCAGAATACAGGGATATCTCCATAAGAGATAGTGCTGTATTTGAAAGTCCCCTAGACGAGGAGGCTGATGTCTCTGAGATGCAAACGGAAGCCGATGCTGCCGAGCAGGATGAGATGCAAACGGAAGGCGATGCTGCTGAGCAGGATGAGCAACACGTTAGCGTTGAGGAAAAGGACGAGCTTCGACCCGGCCTCACATTAGACACGTGCATGCAGCCGCCTGACATCGGACAGGAGATCTTGTCGTACGGTGAGGGAATATTTAGTATCGCACCTGCAGGACATAAGCCTGTTAGATTTTTCAAAATCCCAAAGCTGGAAGCCATGGCGTTCCCTGTTCAGTTCCCCACTGGACAGAATTCCATTGACGAGGAAAGACAAATTTCAATATCTCCCAGTATGTATTTCAACGCCAGATTGTTCAGCGTGGACATGCGTTTTGCAAAAGATCAGAGTTATCTTTTCTTTGCACAGTTTGTTACGGAAACGCAACTGGCTAGAAACAGCATGTCTATCCAGTTACGAAAAGGCAAACCTGTCACAAGAGACGGCCGGAGAATTTCGAACAGACTGCTTCAAGACAACCCGGAGATTGACAGATTGGTACATAACAGAGATGCCACAAGGTTCATGCAACCACTGAGAGGCTCTCCATCATATTGGGAGAAAACTTTGCGAGATCTACAGGCTATGATACGACAGTTAGGAACCCCTACGTTTTTTTGCACGTTCAGCGCCGCCGAAATGAGATGGCCTGAAGTAATAACAGCAATCAAGGCCCAGCAAGGTGAGCACGTCGACTTTTCCGAGCTTGACTGGACGACAAAGTGCGAAATCCTCCGAAGCAACCCAGTCACTGTCATGCGCATGTTTGAGAAAAGGGTGGATGCGCTAATGACTCATCTGCTTTTGTCGCCTGCCCAACCCATTGGTAAAGTTGAGGACTACTTTTACCGAGTGGAGTTTCAAGCTAGAGGAAGCCCACATATCCATCTTCTCGTTTGGATAAAGGACGCACCCGAGTTTGAAAACGACTCTGATAAGTATGTCTGCGACTTTATTGACCGCTACATAACCTGCCAGTTGCCCGACTCCTCGGCTGATCCTGAGCTTCACCGGATCGTCACAGAGGTCCAGCTTCACAGCAGGAACCACTCGAAGTCCTGTAAGAAGGGACATTTATTGTGTCGATTTGGGTTCCCCAAACTACCGGTGTCTAGCACCACGATCACTCGTCCGCGACCCCAGCGTCCTGAAGAAGAGGATGACACGGACACTTCTCCATCTGGAAGCTGCATGTTTGCGTCTAAAGCCGCACAACCACAGCGTCCTGAAGAAGAGCATGGGAAAGCCCAGGAGCAAGAAGAAAGACGGAAGTTGAGACAGGAGGCTGCTCAAAAGGCAATGAGCGAGGCCAGAACGAAACTCAAGCCGGTGTGGGATCTGTTGAACGACCCCAAAGCCTCCTTTGACAGCCTGTCAGCGCTACTGACAGAGTGTAAGTTGTCCATCGATGACTACAATAAGAACGTCGAAGCATTGTCCAATGCCATAATTATGATTCAGGCAACATTACAGGTCAGAAGTTAGATTGGATCAGAACATTCACAATATTTATAATATCCAGCTCAATCTGGTTGGAGGTTGGAGTTATCACGCCGGTATGGAGACGAGTTTGTTGAGGTGTCCATGAGGCCTTCACAGGGCTGATGAGGCTGTCACTTCAGGGATGCGTTGTGGTCGTGTCCAGGCGCAGGTTCACCGTCTGATCTGGATACGGCCCGGATCCGGCTGACTACAGTAAACCTCGGAATAAATGGAAAGACTGACCTTAGCATAGATGCCATTCTTTTTATGATGTAACGAGTACATTGGGTGTTGTAGGAAGTGTTCCCGGTTCTGGCTAACCTAATCTATGCAGCCTAATAATCATTTAACTGATTTGAGTAATAGAAATGTATAATGTTCTATGTGAATGCCAGGTAAAAGAGATGTGTTTTTAGTCTAGATTTATACAATGTTTAATAGGAAGCCAATGCAGTGTTGACAGAACCGGACTAAAATGGTCATACTTCCTGGTTCTAGTGAGAACTCGAGCTGCTGTGTTTTGGACCAGCTGTGGTTTATTAAGTGTGCAGGGCAGCCACCCTGTAGAGCATTACAATAAGCTAACCTTGAGGTCATGAACGCATGAACTAACTGTTCCACACTTTTCATTGAAAGCATATGTCGTAATTTAGATATATTTTTTAATACCAGAATTAAAAAATCCCTCAACACATGTGTTTACAGTCTTGGAGCGTGATCAATAACTCTTCTGCTTTTTACAGAGTGCCAAACTAATGCCATGCTTCCAAGGGTAATGATATCTCCCAAGGGTAGCATGTACAGAGTGAACAGAAACAGTCCTAGTACTGAGCCTTGTGGCACGCCATACTGAACTTTTGATCGATAAGACATCTCTTTGTTTACTGCTACAAACTGATCGGTCAGATAAGTATGATTTAAACCATGCTAATGCATTTCCACTAACACCAACATCATTTTCAAGTCTATTTAAAAGAATATTGTGGTCGATGGTATCAAATACAGCACTAAGATCGAGTAACATTAATGGAGAGACACAACCACGATCGGATGATCATCCTGTCATGGCTGGGCAGAAGAATCAGGCAGATGAAGATAATTCCAAAAGATAACAAGGTTTTAATGTAACAGCGTGAGACATAAAACATGTACACACGAACAATAACCGACAAGGGATTGAACAGAACAGGATAAATAGAATAAATACACAAGCAGACTAAACTAGGAACAGCTGACAAGACTTAACTGATTGGGAACCATAGAGACTAACGAGAACAGGTGGAGACAAGACAGAACATGATTGTGACAGGTACGGTCTAAATCCTGACTGGAAATCCTCGCCGATACCATTTCTTTCTAAAAAGGAACATAGTTGTGAGGATACTGCCTTTTCTAGTAATTTTGACAGAAAAGGTAGATTCGAGATCGGAGTGTAATTGACTAATTCTCTAGGATCAAGTTGCATTTTTTTAATAAGAGTTTTAATAACAGCCAGCTTAAAAGTTTTCGGTACATATCCTAATGACAAAGATGAATTAATGATATTAAGAAGAGGATCTATGACCTCTGGAAGCATCTCTTTAAATAGCTTAGTTGGTGTAGGGTCTAACATACATGTTGTCAATTTAGATGATTTAACGAGTTTGGACAATTCTTCCTCTAATATAGTAATGAATGATTGGAATTTTTTCTCAGGGAGACTACAATGCACTGTCTGATGCGATACTGTAGTAGATGGTTGCATAGTTATAATTTTCTCTCTAATATTATCAATCTTGTAAGTAAAGAAGTTCATAAAGTCATTACTGCTGTGCTGTTTGAAAACGTCCGGTGTTGAAGTTTTATTTTTCGTTAATTTAGCTACTGTATCGAATAAATACCCAAGGTTGTGTTTGTTTTCTTCTAAGAGTGTTGAAAAATAAGCAGATCTAGCAGTTTTTAAGGACTTTCTGTACGCAATCGTGCTCTCTCTCCACGAAATGCGAAAAACTTCCAATTTTGTTTTCATCCAGCTACGTTCCATTTTTCTGGCTGCTCTCTTAAGGGCCTGAGTGTCCTCATTGTACCACGGCGTTGGACTATTTTCTTTAATCTTCTTTAAGCGCAATGGAGCAATTGTGTCTAAAGTGCTGGAAAAAAGAGACAATCATTTCTGTTGCAACATCGAGTTCTTCTAATCTATCTGGGATGGTGATGAGATGAAACTGATCAGGAAGATTATTTATAAAACAATCTTTAGTGGCAGAAGTGATAGTTCTACCATATTTGTATCACGGAGTCAGCTTTGCAGCCTTGGCTAAATTAAGGATACATGAGATTAAATAATGATCTGAGATGTCATCGCTCTGCTGCAGAATTTCAACTGCATCAACATTTATTCCATGTGACAATATTAGATCTAAAGTATGATTACGACAATGAGTAGGTCCTGAGACGTGTTGTCTAACTCCAATAGAGTTCAGAATGTCTTTAAATGCCAATCCCAATGCATCTTTTTCATTATCTACATGGATATTAAAATCACCATCAATTAGGAATTTATCTGCAGCCAGTACTAACTCTGATAGAAAATCAGCAAATTCTTTGATAAAATCTGAATTTTGCCCTGGTGGCCTGTATACAGTAGCCAGCACAAAAGTTGAACAGGATTTATCACTTACGCTACATAACATTAAAGAAAGCACCATTACTTCAAATGAATTATATTTGAAACTAGATTTAGGAGTAATACTGAAGATATTGCTATAAATTACAGCAATACCTCCCCCTTTTCCTTTTAAACGAGCCTCGTGTTTATAGTAGTAATCTTTCAGAGTGGACTCATTTAAATTAATGTAATTGTCTGGTTTTACCCAAGTTTCTGTCATCTAGATTATGTCATTCTAGCACATCTAGGTTATGGTCTGTAATCATGTCATTAACGCTGCAGTCTGCAAATCTGGCAGATTGAGTGGACAAAATTTTGAATGTTTACAACTCTCATGCCCCTCCCCCACTATCAACGAATACCCTCCCACCGAGTTCGTGCTCGTCAGTGCGTGTGCACCAGATTTTCTGTATGGTATGTAACCGTTTCCCAAAGCCAAGGGTTAATAACCACACTCCGGAGGAGCCGACACCAAAGGCACCAATCAGGCAAGACAGCAAGTAATGTAAAAACTCTTCTTTTTATTTATTAATTAATAACACTTAAAACAGCAACAGAATGACTTTGGGTTCCTTTTCTTCACTCCCGGATGTCCCAGCTCGTAGAATAGCTGCAGATCGAGCGCAACAGTCAGCAGCTTCTCCTTCAGAAGGATGATTCACAGGATCTCTCCTTTCACAGAACGACAGCAGATTGAACACAGTAGTCGGCAGACTCACTTCAGAAGGACGATTCACAGGATCTCTCAGTTCACAGAATGACAGCAGATTGAACAGCAGTCAGCAGACTCATTCAGAAGGATGATTCACCGGATCTCTCCATTCACAGAACGACAGCAGATTGAACACAGTAGTCAGCAGACTCACTTCAGAAGGATGATTCACAGGATCTCTCAGTTCACAGAATGACAGCGGATTGAACACAGTAATCGGCAGACTCACTTCAGAAGGATGATTCACAGGATCTCTCAGTTCACCGAATGACAGCAGATTGGGCACAGCAGTCAGGATCTCTCAGTTCACAGAATGACAGCGGATTGAACACAGTAATCGGCAGACTCACTTCAGAAGGATGATTCACAAGATCTCTCAGTTCACAGAATGACAGCAGATTGAACACAGTAGTCAGCAGACTCACTTCAGAAGGATGATTCACCGGACCTCTCCGTTCACAGAACGACAGCAGATTGAGCACAGTAGTCAGCAGACTCACTTCAGAAGGATGATTCACAGGATCTCTCAGTTCACAGAATGACAGCAGATTGAACACAGTAGTCAGCAGACTCACTTCAGAAGGATGATTCACAGGATCTCTCAGTTCACAGAATGACAGCGGATTGAACACAGTAGTCAGCAGACTCACTTCAGAAGGATGATTCACCGGATCTCTCCGTTCACAGAACGACAGCAGATTGGACACAGTAGTCAGCAGACTCACTTCAGAAGGATGATTCACCGGATCTCTCCGTTCACAGAACGACAGCAGATTGAACACAGTAGTCAGCAGACTCACTTCAGAAGGATGATTCACCGGATCACTCAGTTCACAGAACGACAGCAGATTGAACACAGTAGTCAGCAGACTCACTTCAGAAGGATGATTCACAGGATCTCTCAGTTCACAGAATGACAGCAGATTGAACACAGTAGTCAGCAGACTCACTTCAGAAGGATGATTCACAGGATCTCTCAGTTCACAGAATGACAGCAGATTGAACACAGTAGTCAGCAGACTCACTTCAGAAGGATGATTGGGAACCTGGACACAACTTCACAATCGACAGATCAGGTTTAACTCTTGATGTCCCACTGGTTAGGCTTCCCCGAACAAAGATGATAGAGTGAGGGTAATGATTTGGTCTCCCACACTCGTGCATGCATCAATACTATAACTCTTCACACGTGCTCACCTCACACCTTCAGACACTGCAATGCCACATCACCTCTCGTGAACAACAGGCCTTCACTCCATCTTTGCAGGGTCAGACAATCCACAGATGGCTTTTCGCATGGGGGTAGCAGGTTTCAAGAACGATCTTATAAAGCCCAGTTCCTTCTTTGGATCTCTGAGACTCACAACGAGAGAAACACCACACACTGCCAGCGCAAGTCAGTATTCGAAAAATTGTTCTTGGTAGGTATTCATCACATCACCCTTTCGTACGTTGCTGAAAAGTACACTTAACTTCTCTCCTTGATAACAGCATAGATCCTCAGCACGGCCCTTAATCACTCTGTCCTCTCCGTCCCATGTGTCAATCACTCACCCGTCTTCAATGCACAAACATCCCCACAGTTTATATTCGCTGCGGTTGCTGCTGTCTGTAGTCTGCTGACAAGAACGCCAAGGGGAACCCAAAGTGAAAAAAACCAAGCACCAAGAACCACCCCTATGTCTTCAAACTTCTCCTTAAAAAATCCTCCTCCCGCCTGTGCTCACTGATAACAGCCTGATTGGTGTCCGCAGCTGGCGCTCGTCAATGCCGGCGGCCATGACAGGTCACCGGAACCGGCCCGGTGTTACACCGGAAGTCGCTCCCCCGTGCAACAAATCCCGGTTCTAAGGTTCCTATTTCTCACCCGGTGACACCCTCCCTCACCAATCCGTTCTAGTCCCGAGAACGGGGGCCCGACTCCCACTCCCCGTACCTCGCAGGAGGCACTCCCTGGGTCTCTCGTTGCGAGCGCCTCAACGGCACAACCGGTTCCTCTCTCCTTGGCTCAGCAACGGGGACTCTAGGAACCATAGCCCAGCCCATCCAAGGTGGTCCAGGGTCCACTGGGGCGGGCGGGGCCTCGACCACTTGCCTCGGGTAGTTGGGACATGGGCGAAGCAAGTTACGGTGCAAGACCCTCACAGGCCCGGCTCTTCCCTCCGGACGAATGGCATAAACGGGCTGGTCAGGGTTCTGTCGTCGCTCCACCACATATGGTACGGTCTCCCACCGGTCGCTAAGCTTCCCCTTCCCTTGGCGCCGATTATCGCGCACCAGCACACGCTCACCAGGCAGCAAGGGGGCCTCTCGAGCGGTTCGATCGTACAGGCGTTTGTTCTTCTTAGCAGCTGTATCAAGATGTTCAGAGACCCTCTCGTAGGCAGCGTGAAGCTGTCGATGGTGTCGGTGTACCCACTCCGTAGTGGTGGCGGGCTCTCCGGTTGCAGCAGTTCCCAGTATCAGATCCGTAGGCAAGCGTACGTGTCTTCCAAACATCAGGTAAGTAGGGGCATATCCCGTGGTGCTGTGGACGCTATTATTGGAAGCCTGTACCAAGGCAGGGAGACTATCCGTCCACTGGCTCTGATGGTCCGTATCCAATGTCCCCAACAAACTCAACAGCGTCTGGTTAAAGCGCTCGCAGCCACCATTTCCCTGTGGGTGGTATGGAGTAGTGTGGGTCTTCCTACACCCGTACAGTTGACACAGCTCCTTGATCACACGGTACTCGAAATTAGGCCCCTGATCCGAATGGAGGGTTTCGGGGCACCCAAAGGGCTGGAACACAGTTCTCCAAAGGGCACTCGCTGTCGTGGTGGCCGTCTGATCCAGAGTCGGAATAGCCCAGGCATACTTCGTAAACAGATCCGTCACCACCAGGATATTTTGACACCGATCCATCGGGCGACTCAAGGTCAGAAAGTCCATAGCCACCATATGCAACGGGGCCCGGGCCGTACCGGAACTAAGGGGGCCTTCACTTCTCTCCTAGCTTTAAACAACGTGCAGCGGGGGCACCCCTGCACATACCTCCCCACGGACTCTTCCATTTTGCCCCAATAGAAGTGCCTACGCAACAAGGACACTGTTCTCTCCCTCCCTTGATGCCCCAGCAGGTCATGGTATGCCTGGAGCAGGGATTGAACTTGGGCCTCTGGCACCACCACCTGATGTACAGCCTCACGAGTCCTTGGGTCCTGGATAGATCGACAGACCACCCCATCTCGCAAACACAGCCGTCTCCAGTGCCCCAGAAGTTCCCTCACCGTCAACACTTGGCCCTGTTGCTCCGCCGCTCCAGGTAATGTACCCCGCTCCAGGTAAGTTCGTAAGGTGGACAGCCCTTCGTCCTCCCCCTGTCGTTCCCTCCAACGTTGCGGGTCCCATCCCCAACTAGCCGGAACTTCTTCCGACCGCGCTCCAGGCGCCTCTATCACTCCCACCATCAGCCCCTCATCCAGTTCCTCCTCTAGATGTTCTCCAGCTCTGGCCACAGGTAATCGGGACAAGACATCAGCGTTGACGTGCTCACGGCCTGGCCGATACTGCAGCTGGTAGTTGAAGTTGGCGAGTTGGGCCGCCCACCTCTGCTCTACCGCTCCCAGTTTAGCCGTCTGGAGGTGAACCAGCGGGCTGTTGTCAGTGACCACCAATACTTCAGCTCCCCATAGGTAGTCCTTGAATTTCTCACATAAGGCCCACTTCAGGGCCAAAAGTTCAATCTTAAAGGAGCTATAGTTTGCATCGTTCCGCTCCGCTGGGTGGAGGCTCCGGCTGGCATAGGCAATAACCTTCTCCACTCCGTTCTGCCGCTGGGCCAGTACCGCCCCTAGCCCTGTATTACTGGCATCCGTGTACAGGACGAATGGCTGAGTGAAATCGGCATAGGCAAGAATAGGGGCCTGCAACAGCTCCTGTTTCAGCCTCTGAAAGGCTATTTCACACTCTGGGCTCCAGACTATCAACGGGGAACCTCGGCCACGTGGACGACTTGAACCAGCGAGCAGTTGATTTAAGGGCTTCGCAATCCGGGAGAAATCCTTGATGAATCGCCGATAGTATCCCACAAATCCCAAAAAGGACCTCACGTGCTTCACCGTTTTAGGGGGATCCCAGCCTTGCACAGCAGACACCTTATCCGGGTCTACGGCCACTCCCGCAGCACTCACACGATGGCCCAAGAACTTGACCTCCTTCCGAAGGAGCTGACATTTCCCAGGCTGGAGCTTCAACCCATACTTTTCCATGGCTCGGAATACTTGCTCCAGATGTAACAGGTGGGAGCCAAAGTCAGGTGAGTAGACGATCACGTCGTCTAGATAGACCAGAGTGGAGTCCACCAACTGCCCTCCCAGGCATCGCTGCATCAACCGTTGGAACGTGGCGGGGGCGTTGCAGAGTCCGAAGGGCATCCGGTCCCACTCAAATAACCCAAAGGGTGTAGTAAAGGCAGTCTTCTCTTGGTCTCTTCCTTCCACCTGCACCTGCCAGTATCCGCTCGCAAGATCAAGGGTAGAGTACCAGGCGGCGTGGGTTAGGCTAGTGAGGGAGTCTTCAATTCTCGGCAGGGGAAAAGCGTCCTTTTTGGTGACCTGATTCAGCTTACGATAGTCTACACAGAATCTCCAAGAGCCAGTTTTCTTGCGCACCAGCACAATCGGGGCTGCCCATGGGCTGCAGCTCTCCCGAATGATTCCTCGTTCTAGCATCCCCCGCAACAAGGTACGGATCTCGGAGTACAAGGTTGGAGGGACCGGACGGTACCGCTCTCCACTAGGTATGGCATCCCCAGTAGGTATCGAGTGCTTCACCACATCCGTGCATCCGTAATCCTCGTCATGCGTGGAAAAGACGTGCTGCCACTTGGCCAGAAAGTGTTGAAGCTGGTATGTTTGTTCTTCTACTAAGCCCTCGCCCTGCAGTGATTCACCCTGAAGATAAGCCGGCACGCTCCTCCCAACAGGATCGGACCGAAGTTCTTCCGACGTCAAGGCTACTTCGACCACCGTGGCACTCACTTGACAGAAACGGACCTCCTGCCCCTCTCTCACCTGGTGAGGACTCACCGGCGTAATACGAGCCAACCGTTGGTGACGGAACAGATGTACTGGATACGTGCTCACATTCCTCACCCGTACTGAGACTCGGCCTTGACGTGCCACCGCTAACCCTCGAGCCACCTCCACACTCTGGCACTCCCAATGGGGCTCCACAAGAACCCAATCTTCTGGACCATAAGTCCGAGCGGGGAGACGAACCCAGACTACCGCCTCGCTTCGGGCCGGAACGGAGATAGCGTACCGACATGCAACTCGGCCAGCGTCCTCTCGATCTTGTTGGAAACTTGCGGCCTGTACTCGCCGACAATCCGTAACAACACGCTCCCAGTCTTGCTTCTCGGCCAAAGAAGTGGTACGAAGGGGCCCGGCTTGAAACAATTTCTCCCAACACTCCATCAGCACGTTCATCCCCAGCAAGGCTCGATGCGCCCCCAGGCAAGAGTCTCGGACAACTACTACTCCCTTCTGTGGTATCACAGTCCCATGGATCTCAAAGTCGGTCACTTGGTACCCGATATACGGGATATTCAGACCATTTGCTCCCCGTAGTGTGAGCCAGGGGACCTCGGTTTCTGGTAAGTGATGGGCATTAAACAGTTCTTTGGACAGACTTTCAGCGAATAGGGTGACCTGGGATCCGGTGCCCACCAGGCACCGGACATTTACGCCATTTATCTTTATCTCTACAAGCGGACAATGGCCCACCAGACTGTCTCTTGGGGCGGAATTTACAGAGGGGTCAATCCAGGGGGTCCCGACCACTTGACCCACAGTGGCCGGTCGTCCTAAAAACCCCCTTGCGAGCTGCGACGAGAGCCGCACTGACGGCTATAGTGTCCAGGTTCTCCACAGTTATTACAGAGCGGGCGCCCCTGCCCATCCCACTGGAACTTGGGGCCAGTTGGTCGACCGGCACGTCTTCCCGGATCCCTTCCCCCATCAGAATAGGAGCGTTCTCGAGGCACGGTCGGAGGCTCTGGCCGTCCACGGCGAAGCTCCCCCAGAAGGGTCTTAGACAACTCTGCCATCTCTTCGCGGACATCCTTCATCAACTCAGTACGCAAGGCTTGCTTCCAATCCGACGGTTCAGGAGGTACAGGAATGCCAACTCCGCTCGCAGCCATGCACACAGGGGGGTCCACTGCTTCGGCATGATCCCGCTCCAGAGCTAAGGCCTCTTGGCGAAGCTCCTCGAAGGTCAAAGCCGCATCTCGCCGAAGCTGTAATCGTAAACTCTGCCGTATAGGGCCTTCTCGTAACCCCAACAAGAATTGATCTCTCAACAGGGTCTCTTCCTCTCCCAGACCATGGTCTTCTCGGTTCTTTAATCTAGAATACTGCTCTCGTAGACGCAGGGCGAACGCCCGCAGAGTTTGTCTAGGCCCCTGCTTGCAGTTGAAGAATTGTGCCCGTAGCACCGCCACCGGAGTGGAATCGCCGTACTGTCCAGTCAAGAATTCGAAGATGGCTCGTGTGGTGGCTCGGACAGCCTCAGGTGCAGCTCGGACCTCTCTCTTTGCCTCCCCCTCTAGGGAATTCAGAACGAACTGTACCTTCTGGGCCTCACTTAACCCCTGTAGTCCAGCCAAATACTCCACTTGTGCTCTCCAGTCAATCAAGTTCAATTCAGATCCAAGCCCACCATACTTCTGGGCCCACGGTGCTCCCATAAACATTGGTACCGTCGGATGCCGGACGGCTGGCAACTCTTCATCCGCCATCATGGCTCCTTGGCCGCTCAACTCCGAGTGGTAACCCTGCAGACTTACGCCAATTAGATGTAACCGTTTCCCAAAGCCAAGGGTTAATAACCACACTCCGGAGGAGCCGTCACCAAAGGCACCAATCAGGCAAGACAGCAAGTAATGTAAAAACTCTTCTTTTTATTTATTAATTAATAACACTTAAAACAGCAACAGAATGACTTTGGGTTCCTTTTCTTCACTCCCGGATGTCCCAGCTCGTAGAATAGCTGCAGATCGAGCGCAACAGTCAGCAGCTTCTCCTTCAGAAGGATGATTCACAGGATCTCTCCTTTCACAGAACGACAGCAGATTGAACACAGTAGTCGGCAGACTCACTTCAGAAGGACGATTCACAGGATCTCTCCGTTCACAGAATGACAGCAGATTGGGCACAGCAGTCAGCAGACTCACTTCAGAAGGATGATTCACAGGATCTCTCAGTTCACAGAATGACAGCGGATTGAACACAGTAGTCAGCAGACTCACTTCAGAAGGATGATTCACCGGATCTCTCCGTTCACAGAACGACAGCAGATTGGACACAGTAGTCAGCAGACTCACTTCAGAAGGATGATTCACCGGATCTCTCTGTTCACAGAACGACAGCAGATTGAACACAGTAGTCAGCAGACTCACTTCAGAAGGATGATTCACCGGATCACTCAGTTCACAGAACGACAGCAGATTGAACACAGTAGTCAGCAGACTCACTTCAGAAGGATGATTCACAGGATCTCTCAGTTCACAGAATGACAGCAGATTGAACAGTAGTCAGCAGACTCACTTCAGAAGGATGATTCACCGGATCACGCAGTTCACAGAACGACAGCAGATTGAACACAGTAGTCAGCAGACTCACTTCAGAAGGATGATTCACAGGATCTCTCCGTTCACAGAATGACAGCAGATTGAACACAGTAATCGGCAGACTCACTTCAGAAGGATGATTCACAGGATCTCTCAGTTCACCGAATGACAGCAGATTGGGCACAGCAGTCAGGATCTCTCAGTTCACAGAATGACAGCGGATTGAACACAGTAATCGGCAGACTCACTTCAGAAGGATGATTCACAGGATCTCTCAGTTCACAGAATGACAGCAGATTGAACACAGTAGTCAGCAGACTCACTTCAGAAGGATGATTCACAGGATCTCTCAGTTCACAGAATGACAGCGGATTGAACACAGTAATCGGCAGACTCACTTCAGAAGGATAATTCACCGGATCTCTCCGTTCACAGAACGACAGCAGATTGAACACAGTAGTCAGCAGACTCACTTCAGAAGGATGATTCACCGGATGACTCAGTTCACAGAACGACAGCAGATTGAACACAGTAGTCAGCAGACTCACTTCAGAAGGATGATTCACAGGATCTCTCAGTTCACAGAATGACAGCAGATTGAACAGTAGTCAGCAGACTCACTTCAGAAGGATGATTCACCGGATCACTCAGTTCACAGAACGACAGCAGATTGAACACAGTAGTCAGCAGACTCACTTCAGAAGGATGATTCACAGGATCTCTCCGTTCACAGAATGACAGCAGATTGGGCACAGCAGTCAGCAGACTCATTCAGAAGGATGATTCACCGGATCTCTCCATTCACAGAACGACAGCAGATTGAACACAGTAGTCAGCAGACTCACTTCAGAAGGATGATTCACAGGATCTCTCAGTTCACAGAATGACAGCGGATTGAACACAGTAATCGGCAGACTCACTTCAGAAGGATGATTCACAGGATCTCTCAGTTCACCGAATGACAGATTGGGCACAGCAGTCAGGATCTCTCAGTTCACAGAATGACAGCGGATTGAACACAGTAATCGGCAGACTCACTTCAGAAGGATGATTCACAGGATCTCTCAGTTCACAGAATGACAGCAGATTGAACACAGTAGTCAGCAGACTCACTTCAGAAGGATGATTCACCGGACCTCTCCGTTCACAGAACGACAGCAGATTGAGCACAGTAGTCAGCAGACTCACTTCAGAAGGATGATTCACAGGATCTCTCAGTTCACAGAATGACAGCAGATTGAACACAGTAGTCAGCAGACTCACTTCAGAAGGATGATTCACAGGATCTCTCAGTTCACAGAATGACAGCGGATTGAACACAGTAGTCAGCAGACTCACTTCAGAAGGATGATTCACCGGATCTCTCCGTTCACAGAACGACAGCAGATTGGACACAGTAGTCAGCAGACTCACTTCAGAAGGATGATTCACCGGATCTCTCCGTTCACAGAACGACAGCAGATTGAACACAGTAGTCAGCAGACTCACTTCAGAAGGATGATTCACCGGATCACTCAGTTCACAGAACGACAGCAGATTGAACACAGTAGTCAGCAGACTCACTTCAGAAGGATGATTCACAGGATCTCTCAGTTCACAGAATGACAGCAGATTGAACACAGTAGTCAGCAGACTCACTTCAGAAGGATGATTCACAGGATCTCTCAGTTCACAGAATGACAGCAGATTGAACACAGTAGTCAGCAGACTCACTTCAGAAGGATGATTGGGAACCTGGACACAACTTCACAATCGACAGATCAGGCTTAACTCTTGATGTCCCACTGGTTAGGCTTCCCCGAACAAAGATGATAGAGCGAGGGTAATGATTTGGTCTCCCACACTCGTGCATGCATCAATACTATAACTCTTCACACGTGCTCACCTCACACCTTCAGACACTGCAATGCCACATCACCTCTCGTGAACAACAGGCCTTCACTCCATCTTTGCAGGGTCAGACAATCCACAGATGGCTTTTCGCATGGGGGTAGCAGGTTTCAAGAACGATCTTATAAAGCCCAGTTCCTTCTTTGGATCTCTGAGACTCACAACGAGAGAAACACCAGACACTGCCAGCGCAAGTCAGTATTCGAAAAATTGTTCTTGGTAGGTATTCATCACATCACCCTTTCGTACGTTGATGAAAAGTACACTTAACTTCTCTCCTTGATAACAGCATAGATCCTCAGCACGGCCCTTAATCACTCTGTCCTCTCCGTCCCATGTGTCAATCACTCACCCGTCTTCAATGCACAAACATCCCCACAGTTTATATTCGCTGCGGTTGCTGCTGTCTGTAGTCTGCTGACAAGAACGCCAAGGGGAACCCAAAGTGAAAAAAACCAAGCACCAAGAACCACCCCTATGTCTTCAAACTTCTCCTTAAAAAATCCTCCTCCCGCCTGTGCTCACTGATAACAGCCTGATTGGTGTCCGCAGCTGGCGCTCGTCAATGCCGGCGGCCATGACAGGTCACCGGAACCGGCCCGGTGTTACACCGGAAGTCGCTCCCCCGTGCAACAAATCCCGGTTCTAAGGTTCCTATTTCTCACCCGGTGACACCATATGCGGCATACATGGTCATTGTACATTGTTCTATTGTTTATATAACAGAGCTAGTCAGATAGCACATACAATAACAGTAGCTTTACTACTGTTCTTACTCTCGTAAGAAAGAGATTCTTCCAAAAAGCCGAATTTTATCCCTTCATCTGGACATGTTTATCCACCAAACGTTACGTTCACACGGATTTCAGTGCAAACAAAGCTAACGAACCTGTCCAACAAGTGCTAACATTAGCTATCCATACCAACACATTTGGGCAAACATACTTAGATTACTAACACTAAGAAATAAAGTAACTAAAGCACAATTACCTGTCAAGAAGAAATATTGCAAGCTCAGCATCCAGCTTGAACCCAATTAAATGACGTAAATCTCTCCACCTTTCAAATGCCGATCCGATGTTGATCCTGGTTTTATTACAGGCACGGTCGCTTTCTATCTTTACTTCTTTCTTTTCAGCAGGTGTTCTCTTTTCCTGTGTTGTTTTTGACCTCCTAGCTCTTGAGGTTAACCGAGGAATTGGAATCTTTTCCGCCATCACTCTTCGTTGCTCCTCGAACTTCAGGCGTGTGCATGTAATTGTAACGTGCGCGAGGGGTGGCATGTGCACGACCTGTGATTGACTGTCAGATCTCACACCCCCCTGCGCTGATTGGACCCGATGATCCGGGAGCGGTGGATTTTTGCAAAACAAACAACACGCTCCAGGTGGAGTTAGAAGCTCGGGTTTTTTTCTAAAACAACTTTATTTATGTTGTTCTGTCGGATTATAGTGTTGATTTCACGGAATATGATCAAAAAAATTTTGCCGACGGCAGCTTTAACAAAAAGTGCCTTTGAAGAAAGGGATTGAATATATTCAGCAACTCAAGCTTTATAATTTGTTTATCTGCATTATATTTGTTTTTTATTTGTTGAATATCAATAAAATTTTTACCCATAAATGGGTTTGGGAGTTTTTTACATTTCCTAGTTCGGGGAAGAGACTAGAGGTCTTCACAGTGCACCCGAGATCCGTCAACCCGGGACCCGTACGGGTTCGGGTCTATATTTTAACCCACTGGGGACCAGAAACGCGCCGGCGCGTTTTGCTCGTTTTGTTCACATAGCAGAACAATAGACTTCAAGTACTACCATCATTTCTGTTCATATAGAGTTAAGAAATATGAGAAAATAATCTGTTAAATGTCTACTTTTTTATGTGCCCACATACAATCGAAATAAAATATTGTGCTTTTGTAAAATAAAGAATATAAACAGGGTGTGCGTTCTGCCTCTCAGTCACCGTGAACTTTTTTCCTGGAGCACGTCTCTAATCTTCAACAAAACTCAGCAAATACTATTCACCCAGACATGAGCAATATATCTTTTAAATCATTTGAGTTTGTACTTTTAAATGACCCCGATTCAAAACTAAAATAAATATTCTCCGTTTATGTAATGTATATAAAAAGAGAGACGTGTCAGCCTTTCTAATTATCTTTCTCTCAGCTCATTATCTCCGGTAATGTGACACGCCCACGGAGAGCACGCGCTATTCAAACGCAAATACGTGAAGCACCACATTGAGACGCGTTAACGCCCATAAACTCTGAAAACACACTATATTTTTTAGTCAGATTAATCTACTGTCATCTTGAGCGGCTATGAGGAACAATCCTGGGACATTTACCTACCTCAGAACAAGTGCTGGTTTATTTTCACCACGAGGAGGAGCAACAGATTCAGCTGAGAAGTGTGTAAGTGTTTTATGCTTGTGCTTTGTTCTAATCGCGATATAGAATAACGTTAGTGTCTGTAAACGGAAAAATAGCATACTGTTTAAATGTGAATCATGTTTCTGTGTGTGTGTGTGTGTGTGTGTGTGTGTGTGTGTGTGTGTGTGAATGAATGAATGCACAGATACACACTGTTACAGACGAAATAAAAGACATTTTGTTGACTAGTTTTGGATAGAGTATAAAGCTTTTACTCTAAAATAGACATCAAATAAGCTTTGTTAGGAGTTTCTGCTCATATGTTAAATATATAGTATGTTTTGTCAATAAACTAATCAACTAAGATGTTATAGTCTAGTGTTTGTTCCAATCCAAGCTAAATCAAAATAATGAATCCTCAACTTTGAAATATGTATGATCAAACTAAGACATTTATGGAAAAGACAATTTTCTTTTCAAGATTTTTCCAACTCTAACTTTGAACTGAAATAAAACCTTGTCTATATGGTGAAGGGTGTGTGATAGATGTGTCCAGACGTATGCACCCTGTATTTTAAAGAAGAACATTTAATTATTTGTGATAAATTTTTCATTCACAAAGAATTCAAGGACATTATTCATGTCCCTAAAGGTTGGAGTTTTCCTCATTTTTTTAATTAAGGCATTACGATGTTTTATTCCTCTTTTTAGTCAACTTTAGCATGGGTGTGTTCACTTATTCTAAGCAGTGTGTGTGTGTGTGTGTTGTAAATAAATCCAAACAATCTAAAAGCCATTCTTTTTTAAATCTCCTCATTCTTTCTGCAAGGCTCTTCATAATGATATGGCCTGACAGCACCTAATAGGGCCATTATGGGAGGGTCTTTGTCTTTCTCAGGTGTGAAATGGATACATACTAATGAGAGATCAAGCCTCCTCGCATAAAGCTTTCTCAAACAAAACACGTCATACACATTCTAAAAGACTTTATTGACTTATCTGAATGAGTAGTCAGGATGTTTCTCACATAGTTTTGGAGCAAATATTCTAGACTATGTGATACAATTTTCAAAAGTCTTGTGAAGAAATAATCAATATGTGTTTTGTGGCCTTATTTCAGAAACTTTTATTTTTAGTTTTTTCAATAACCACGCATAAATAATATTCTCTCAAAAATACAAACATGTACATGCATGTTGCTAACATATTATGGTAGCCCCGTGTGTGCTATATAGAGTGTATTTACACCTTTGCCATTAACATGTTTATAAATAACCAGACTGATCTCATAAAATTGCGTGTGTATGACACGCCAATTCGTATTTCCATTTTTGGCGTGCTATCAACACGCACAATCGCTTTTCATCGTGTTTATGAACGCAGTTGACTTAACGTTATTACTGTATGTATAAATATATGACCTACCTCCACCCCGTCCCTAAACCTACCCATCACTGGGGTTAATAGCATTTATGAGTCTTCCCCTGCCATCCTAGGGAAAAAAAAAATATCGCTCCCCAGATGTAGATCTACATTTTGCTTCGTTTCGCTCGGAAATTTTATGGCTTGTACATATACGCGGAATCACTTGGACATTAATGGCGTAGACATACACGCATACACGCGGATATCTCAAAATGCGTATAGATAACACGCCACTTGACTTGAAAGTGGCGTGTCTGTTTACGCAAAAGTCATGATGTCATGTTGAAATAACTGAAAAAAGCACAAATGTCAGTGCATGTCAAAACATCCCAAGGGCCCCAAAAAACCTTTGGTCCCCAGAGGGTTAAATGATCAGCCGGGTCCAGGTCGGGTCTGAATCTATTACTTCGGGTCCCGGGTCTGTTTAACATTGTGTGTAATACCCGTGCGATCGGAGTCATCGGACTCGATCAGAGTCAGAATGAGTCAGTCAGCGCTGCTTGTGTTTTTTTGCAACTTATAAAATTAGGTAAAGAAAAGTGTGAGCCAAAAAATAAAGAGCGATCTCTCTCTCTCTCTCTCTCTGCCCTTAGAAGCAGAGCGCGCAGTCTCAAGCACGTGTCATGTTTCTATGGCAACCAGAGCCTCCGCCAAACCGCGCTTTACATTTTTTCCCATTTTTATAAAAATATAAATGAACCGTCTTGTTTAATCTTAAAGTTTTGGTGGTCAGATTCAGACTCAATGCAGAGCAGAGAGCACAGATATGATAGTAAATAAATAACGTCAGCGGCCATGGCACTGAACGAGCAATAGTTATTATAGTTCAAAAGGGCAAACAGTTAAAGTTATTGTGCGAGTTAACTCGAGTCAGAATGTACATGTGCAAAGTTGCATTTTTCATCCATCACCGTGACATCAAGTGGACTTTTAAAGCTGAAATAATGAGTGGATTAAGCTTGGAATAACGAGAGAAATAACATGGATAGAACTTTCTTGTCGGTGGATTGTAACTTAATGCATCACAGTCAGTCAGGTAACGTTAATGTTACAAGGATGTGAGACGACGGCTACTAAAATGAGGTAAGACAAAAAGTTTTATTTTTCGCAACTTGTGTGAAATAACATGTGACAATCGGGTCCAGTCGGGTTTGTGTCTTCCCGCTGGGTTCGGGTCCAGTTTTCAAATAATAGACGGGTCCAGGTCGGGTCCGGGCAGTACATTTATGGCATTTCTCGGATCTGCACGGGTCTGGGCCCAACTTTTGAAATAATAGACGGGTCCCGGTCGGTTCGGTGTAGCACATTACGGGTCTCTTCCGGTTCGGGCATGAATTTTTGGACCCGTGAAGACCTCTAGAAGAGACACAGTCTCTATATGATGATATCTAGGTGAAAGATGCTCTACGTGATGGGATTTATCTGAACATTTATAAGCCAGCCATTGAGTAAGCACAGTCTACTAACTATCTCATCACTCCTTCGAACAGGAAGGGGGCCAGAGCAAATTACTGTGCCTGACATCGTACTTGCAAGTTCACACACCTCTTTAATGTTCATTTTACTCAAACATCATTAGTGCCGACATGAATAATAATCTTAGAGAATTTACAATTAGCATTAGCCAGCACTTTTAAATTTGCTTTGATGTCAGGCGCTCTGGCTCCTGGCAAACATGTGACTATGGTGCCTGGTGTCTCTATTTTCACGTTCCGTGTAATATAATCACCAATCAGAGGATCAGTCAACATGGTGGGCACATTCAACAGGATTCTCAGTGGGTGTTTCACTGAGTTGGGAGAACCGGTTTAATGTTGTAATCGGAACGGAAGAGCGGTGTTTTGTCTCGCAACTGCAGCCTCTCACGGTCACCCATTTGCCCTACTGCACGGGCTCTACTACAGCTGGAACTGGAAGTTCACTAAGCTAGACACATCCAAAGCAGTATCTAAAATCATTGCACTCTTACAATTAACCTCAATTAAAGTTTGGATGCGTGTCTCTAGTTCTGAAATCTTCTCTGTCAGCCTGACTGTCTCCCTGCATTTATCACATGTAAATCCTATATTGCTGACAGAGAAGGCTGTACTATACATGTGACATGAAGTGCAAGTGACAATAACAGGAGAAGACATGACTCACCATGTTTGTTGACTGATCCTATACTTACCACAGTTATTTGATGGATTTGTAAAAGGCGTGAGTGCGCGCGAGAAAAATAAATAAAAATAAAGCCCTCAGGCACGGATGGCGCGAGCGAAGAAAAAAATAAAAAGATTAAGACAACAGGCACGGATGGCGCGTTAACAGGCTAGCGAGTTACTAGGGTGTTGTGCAGGCTAGCGAAATTACTAGCTTGTTGTTCTAGTTATAACGATTTAGATAGAAGCTAGCGATGTCAGATTAATGTGTGGTAATGTGTGCTGATGAGTATATAATTAGCAATATTAACAACACAGAATGATAGTAAATAAAGATTCAAAACAGAAAGCAATATGGAGCTAACAGACGCAAACCACTCAGCAGCAGGCAGACAGGATCAGCAGGCAAACAGCAACACAGGTTGGGCTAAATTTTGCCCAGCAAATTGGGTTGTTTATTTAACCCAGCGGTAAAGGGTTGATTGTATTTATTAATTTTTTCTATGATATAGCTGATTTAGTACTTACAGATTAAATCATCTAAACCAGTGGTTCCCAACCTGTTTAGCCTCAAGTTCCCCAACAACCCCATCAATAAGGCTCAAGAACCCCTTCATCGACACTAAACCTATATTTAAATGCAGTTTTATGCAGAGCTATTTTAATGCAGCACTTTTATTTTAAAAATAAAAAAGACCACTGTTGCCAGTAGATGGCAGCAGAGGAGCACTCATTGGCTCATATTAGCCATTTCCACTCTCCAACCCGTTTTGCTTTTGAATTTATCTTTTGCTTTTGAATTTATAATAGTCATTATAAAATCACTACGTTGAAAAATCAGTTGTCAAAGTTCAGCACTTTTGTACTGAAGTAGGAAAAGTCCAAAAGTTTCATGTAAATTAACTTTTCTTTAAATTACGAATGAATTACACAGAAAGCGAGCAATTCAAGAGCGCCATAATAAACAAACTACAGCTGGTCCAAAACGAACCCGGGTCTATGACCATATTAGTCCGGTTCTGTCAACACATTGGCTCCCTATTAAACATCGTATACATTTTAAAATATTGCTGATTACTTACAAAGAACTAAATGGTTTAGCTCCCAAGTACTTGAGCGAGCTCTTAACGCATTATAGTCATTCACGTCTATTGCAATCTCAAAATTCTGTCCAGTTAATAATAATACGAAGAATACGAAAGAATACCAAAATCGACTGCTGGCGGTAGATCCTTTTTTCCTATTTAGCACCAAAACTTTGGAACAGTCTTCCTAACATTGTCCGGGAAGCAGACACCCTCTGTCAGTTTAAATCTAGACTAAAAACACATTTCTTTAACCTAGCATACACATTCCTATTATTCAAATCAGTTAAATGATTATTAGGCTGCATAAATTAGGTCAGCTGGAACCGGGAATACTTCCTATAACACCCGATGTACTTGTTACATCATAAGAAGAATGGTATCTACGCTAATGGATCCGGGCTGTATCCAGATCAGATGGTGGACATGCGCCTAGACATGACCACAACAAATCCCTGAAGTGTCAGCAGAGATTGTGTCAACTAGACTCTCCCCTGTGAAGGCCTCATTGACACGACAGCCATCGGCACTGATCCTCAACAAACCCGTCTCCATACCGGCGTGATGACTCCGATCTTCAACCAGATGGAACTGGAAAATATTCTGATTGTTCCAATCTGACTTGTGACCTGTAATGCTGCCTGAATCATAATCATACACTGTTCGTTTGTTGGCCAGAGGAGAACTGGCCCCTGACTGAGTCTGGGGTCTCCCAAGGTTTTTTTCTCCATTCTGCCACCTGATGGAGGTTTGGTTCCTTGCCAATGTCACCTTTTTCACCTTTGTTACCATTGGCTTTTGGCTTGCTTAGTTGGGGACATTAAATTTAACATTTAATTTAATATTCAACAATAATATTGATCTGCCTGCATTGACACCATTATATGAGAACTGAGCTGGACGATGACATCACGGTTTTCTCCAGAGTGGCTATATATAAATGAACTAAATTAATTACAACAAAAATGAAACATCACTGAACTTACTTAAGCTGTACTGTGGCGCTATTTTCTCCTGTAAACAAACTTTGTTGCATTATTTTCCTGTTATCTCTGTAAAGCTGCTTTGAAATCTGTATTGTAAAAAGTTCTATATAAATAAATGTGACTTGAGTCTAATTGGCTATTATTTTCAACAATAATGCCAGTAATTGATACACAAACCTGTATTTTACTGAAAAAATACACCAAGTCGGCGGCGCTGAGAAGCTGAGCATGATCGCTCTGGACCTGCCTCCATTTCTATTATACACCTTCTGTTTCCACTATTCTCTCTCTCAAACATACATACATTCTTCTCACATACACATATTTTCTTCAGACATACATTCTTGCTACTCTACCTTATTGTCTTGGATTTTTATTTCAGTTGTTATACACCAAAACTAGCAATCGCTTTATGTTATGTTATGTTATGTTATGTATACATAAACCACATCCAGTATCAAATCTTATTAAAAATGGATTTTTAGGAATACATCAGATCAAATTTTACAGTCTTTGTTTCAGAAACCTTGCAGACATTACAGTGGACATATGGGGGAAAATACAAATGTATTTCTTTTGTGAGTTCAGCTTCTGTTTTGGTCTGACAAGAAATGCCTCATCATTTTTTTGCGAAGTGTTTGACCATAAATATCTTGAGAAAGACAGCAGTAATTATATTGCATTGTGCTCAGAGACTGTCAAGGTGAAACTTTAGACTTAATATTCAGAGCTCATTCTCAGCTCCATTATTCAGCTCAAGCACCTGTTCTCCCTCATTATCATCCGAGTGGAAATACTTGCTTTGACTCGTTCACTTTAGCAAAAAAGATTCTGGAGTGTCACAGTCATCTGTCATCATGGGAATCGTCTGCCTGACCCAAACCAGCAACTAGACTGATTGATTCATTAAGCTCTGAGACACTGTCTGGACTCCTTCCTCTGCACAGTTTAACATCAGATCCATGTAAGTTCCATGCACACTAGGACATAAAAAAACGTCTCATTGGTGTTTTCAAGGCAGCTCTGTATTGATACTCCTCAAACATTCTGGTTAAGGTTTGTTCTAAATAACATAACATACAGACTCCAGGCAAACTAAACATTTTATTGTCTGCTAAAGTTTGAAAATCTCCCAGTGACTCACACTGTTTGAATGTTCAGCATTCAAAATGTAACCAACAGTGATGACATCTTCATGATATTTGCATACTGACTGGCAACATGCTGAATTATTATTACTATTAATTTATTAAATTAAAATAAATCCTATTATTTATAATATTCAAAACCTTTCTATTTAGTGTTAAATATATCACTGATGTGGCCTTTAAGATATACAGTGGGGGAAATAATTATTTGATCCCCTGCTGATTTTGTAAGTTCGCCCACTTACAAAGAAATGAAGGGTCTATATTTTTTATTGTAGGTATATTTTAATGGATAGAGACAGAATATCAATAAAAAAATCCAGAAAAACACATTAAATAAAGGTTGTAAATTGATTAGCATTTGATCGAGTGAAATAAGTATTTGATCCCCTACCAACCAGCAAGAAACCTCCCACAGATTGGTTATGTGCCCATGTGGAACACAGATTAGTCCTGTCACTTTAAGAAAGTACTCCTAATGTCAGCTCATAATGTGTATAAAAGACACCTGTCCACAGAATCTGTATCTTCCATTCCAACCTCTCCACCACCATGGGCAAGACCAAAGAGCTGTCAAACGTCAGGGACAAGATTGTAGACCTCACAAGGCTGGAATGGGCTATAAGACCATCAGCAAGAAGCTTGGTGAGAAGGAGACAACTGTTGGTGCCATTATTCGGGAATGGAAGAAATACAAAATAACCATCAATCCCCCTCGGTCTGGAGCTCCAAGATCTCGCCTCATGGGGTAAGGATGATCATGAGAAAGGTGAGGGATCAGCCCAGAAATACACAGGAGGAGCTTGTTAATGGTCTCAAGGCAGTTGGGACCACAGTCACCAAGCAAACCATTGGTAACACACTACGCCACAATGGATTGAAATCCTGCAGCGCCTGCAAGACCCCCCGCTCAAGAAGGCACATATAGAACCCCGTCTGAACGTGATACAATAATGTAGCCCGACTACGCCACCCAATTGAAGAGCTGGGACTCTATTAAATAAAATAACTCTTTTACTTGCAAGTTCTTTTCGTTTGGTGGGAGCAACACAACAGAATTACCCAAGCAACAAATTCAGTGTAAAAGTTTATTTATTACAATCTCTGTTTACGATAATAAAAGGAAAGGGCGCGCCGTGCACTCACGCACTCTCTCACTCAATTTAAAAGCTGGACATAGGCAAAAACACATTCACAATTGCTTGGAAGTCCGTAGTTCCAGCACAGCAGAGAACGGCAGAAATCCAGCACAGCAGAGAACGGCAGAAATCCAGCACAGCAGAGAACGGCAGAAATCCAGCACAGCAGAGAACGGCAGAAATCTAGCACAGCAGAGAACGGCAGGAATCCAGCACAGCAGAGAACGGCAGGAATCCAGCACAGCCGAAACAGACGAAGATACCAGCAGCCACCGGATTAACAGCAGGACCGTCACTTCGACAACTTCAGCTTCAACGCGGGCAAACAATGGTCCATACAACGGTCGGGGCAATGAAATAAAAAAAACCACAATCGCGACTACGTCCAGCAGATAAAAATGTGGAGAACAGGGCTGCATAACAGAGTTCACGGGTCACAGGCACACGGTTGTCAGTTCCTTGGCCTTTTTGAACCGTCTGTGATTTGACATGACAATTACCAACAGCTGTCCATCTACTAATCACCCGTGATCCGGGCTTCCGAAAAATACAGGGGCGTTACCCCACACTCTAAATCATATTTAAATGTCACACAAATAAAGCATGCATGATAAAACAAAATCACAAAAGCACACCAAATCAAAAGAAAAAGGAAAACAAACAGAGTCAAATACACACAAAAACACATAAAATAAACCATAATCTCTCCATATGACATGAACATCTAATGATTCTGAGAAGGCTTGGGAGAAAGTACTGTGGTCAGATGAGACCAAAATTGAGCTCTTTGGCATCAACTCACTCGTTGTGTTTGGAGGAAGATAAATGCTGATTAACCCTAACCCTAACCTCCTTCCTTCAGCCAGAACACTGAAGATGGGACGTAGATGGGTCTTCCAGCATGACAATGACCCAAAACATACCGCCAAGGCAACAAAGGAGTGGCTCAACAAGAAGCACATTAAGGTCTTGGAGTGGCCTAGCCAGTCTCCAGAGTCTTTCTATTAATCCTATAGAAAATCTGTGGAGGGAGCTGGAACTTCGAGATGCAAAGTGACAGCCAAGAAACCTTAAGGATTTAGAGAGGATCTGTAAAGAGGAATGGACCAAAATCCCTCCTGAGATGTGTGCAAACCTGGTGACCAACTACAAGAAACTTCTTACCTCTGTGCTTGCCAACAAGGGTTTCTCTACCAAGTACTAAATTATGTTTTGCTTGTGGATCAAATACACTTATTTCACTCACTGAAATGCAAATCAATTTAAAAAACACCATACAATTATAGACCCTTCATTTCTTTGTAAGTGGGCAAATTACAACATCAGCAGGGGATCAAATAATTATTTCCCCCACTGTATTTATATTGATTGATTTATTGATTGTAAAAATGTAGTTGATTTCACATTGCATTCAATTTTCACATACAATCAACAAAATGTTTGCAATTTTACACACACACACACACACACACACACACATATATATATATATTATATACACTCACCTAAAGGATTATAAGGAACACCTGTTCAATTTCTCATTAATGCAATTATATAATCAACCAATCACATGGCAGTTGCTTCGATGCATTTAGGGGTGTGGTCCTGGTCAAGACAATCTCCTGAACTCCAAACTGAATGTCAGAATGGGAAAGAAAGGTGATTTAAGCAATTTTGAGTGTGGCATGGTTGTTGGTGCCAGACGGGCCGGACTGAGTATTTCACAATCTGCTCAGTTACTGGGATTTTCACGCACAACCATTTCTTGGGTTTACAAAGAATGGTGTGAAAAGGAAAAAACATCCAGTATGCGGCAGTCCTGTGGGCGAAAATGCCTTGTTGATGCTAGAGGTCAGAGGAGAATGGGCCGACTGATTCAAGCTGATAGAAGAGCAACTTTGACTGAAATAACCACTCGTTACAACCGAGGTATGCAGCAAAGCATTTGTGAAGCCACAACACGCACAACCTTGAGGCGGATGGGCTACAACAGCAGAAGACCCCACCGGGTACCACTCATCTGCACTACAAATAGGAAAAAGAGGCTACAATTTGCAAGAGCTCACCAAAATTGGACAGTTGAAGACTGGAAAAATGTTGCCTGGTCTGATGAGTCTCGATTTCTGTTGAGACATTCAGATGGTAGAGTCAGAATTTGGCGTAAACAGAATGAGAACATGGATCCATCATGCCTTGTTACCACTGTGCAGGCTGGTGGTGGTGGTGTAATGGTGTGGGGGATGTTTTCTTGGCACACTTTAGGCCCTTTAGTGCCAATTGAGCATCGTTTAAATGCCACGGCCTACCTGAGCATTGTTTCTGACCATGTCCATCCTTTTATGGCCACCATGTTCCCATCCTCTGATGGCTACTTCCAGCAGGATAATGCACCATGTCACAAAGCTCGAATCATTTCAAATTGGTTTCTTGAACATGACAATGAGTTCACTGTACTAAAATGGCCCCCACAGTCACCAGATCTCAACCCAATAGAGCATCTTTGGGATGTGGTGGAACGGGAGCTTCGTGCCCTAGATGTGCATCCCACAAATCTCCATCAACTGCAAGATGCTATCCTATCAATATGGGCCAACATTTCTAAAGAATGCTTTCAGCACCTTGTTGAATCAATGCCACGTAGAATTAAGGCAGTTCTGAAGGCGAAAGGGGGTCAAACACAGTATTAGTGTGGTGTTCCTAATAATCCTTTAGGTGAGTGTATATAATATATATATATATATATATATATATATATAATGTATATATATATATATATATATATATATATATATATATATATACATATACATTATATATATATACTTTACGCACACGTTCTAAGTGATCTTATGAACCACTGACAACTCATAAATAACTGGTTTGTAAATAATGCTATAGTCAAGTCAAGTCAAATATATTTATATAGCGCTTTTCACAATACAGATTGTATCAAAGCTGCTTCACAGTATCAATCAAAACCACTTAACAATGTTGCTATACTTCATTTAGACATTGTAAATTGATCATTAACAAAGTATGAAAATACATTTATTAAACATTATAGAAATGCTTTTAAAACAAGAATAAAACATTTATAGCTGTATTTATATACTGCTTATTAATGTATTTTAAAGCTTTATAAATGATGAATTAACAGTTCACTAATGCTTAACTAATGATTAATAGCGTGCAGTTATTACAAAGTTATCGAAAGTTCCTTAACTAAGCACCCAGTTAAGCAGCAGCGCTACAGTCTCAGAGCCTCTCTGGGACAGCAAGCCATTCAAACAATAGAGAAGTGTGAACGACGTGTGTTAATCGGCCATTGCAGTTCCTGCTCCAGCCTACAGGAGCGCTGCTGAGTATGGGCTTAAACACACACACACTTGCAGGCCCCCACTTGGTCAAAAATTTAAAAAATTCACCAGAGCGTTTTTTACTTGATTTTAGCATGTTCTCTTACGAGAGTTTCTCTCGTATTGCGTAAGTTTAGCTTACGCTACGGGAAAGATTAATCTTCTCGAGATATTGAAGCCAAAAAATTATCCTTAATTTTGTATTCATTGTCAACGCAGTGCAGCAGCTAGCAGACCTAGAGCAGGCCATCTCGCGTGCTCATTGGCCTCCCTGCGGGCAACTGCTGCAGCCTACCAGTGAGCCCGGCATGACGTCACGCCCAATGAAGGGCGCCCACGCCTTCATAGCGTCACAGCCCGCCAGAATGGGCGTGGCTTAGCGTATAAAAGTAGGGGCTGTAGGCTGACTTCCCTGATTTTTCGTCTCTTTAGCGAGCTCTTCGCATCGCTGGATCTGAGAGAAGCCACCTCCGCCGTCGAACAAGTCAAGTCAAGTCATCTTCATTTATATAGCGCTTTTAACAATGGATTGTTTCAAAGCAGCTTTACAGAGATAAACATATAATTTAAGGTAACAGATTGTTTTGGCATTATAGCGGTTCTTGAATAATGTTATTTCCAGCTAAAGTTAACTTTGATTGATTCACCTCCGTCGAAATGATCAGACTTTTAAACGCGAACCTGTGATTAACGCTGACGGCGTTCACATGCTCATTCAGAATTGATTCTATAGTTATGTGCTTTTTAAAATATGTGCGCAGGTTTATAATTCATACAACCCAGCCTAAACAAACTACTTTTCTTGTCTATACATTTTGATACAGAATTTTGTTTTATTTTATCACTTCGGGGTACGCGAGCCAGAATTCACAACGCTTCATCTGTAGAGTGGGAAAGGGATCCTCCATAGGGAGAGGATAGTGAACACTTCAGCACTGCATTTTCATCGGGTCCAGGCGGATCTCCTTCGTCAGATCTGGATACGGCCTAGATCCGGCAGGCTGCGGGAAAACCTCGGGATAAACAAAGACACTAATATTAGCGTAGATGCCATTCTTCTTATGATGTAGCGAGTACATCAAGATTTAAGGGAAGTGTTCCCAGTTCCGGCTGACCTAATCTATGCAGCCTAACATTGAATTGATAGAAGTCTATAGTGTGTTATGTGTATGCTAGGTCAAAGAGATGTGTTTTTAGTCTAGCTTTGAACTGACAGAGTGTGTCTGCTTCCCGGACAATGGTAGGAAGACTGTTTGGAAGTTTTGGTGCTAAATAGGAAAAGGATCTACCGCCTGCAGTCGATTTAGATATTCTAGGTATTATCAACTGGCCGGAATTTTGAGATCGCAATAGACGTGAAGGACTATAATACGCTAAGAGCTCGCTCAAGTACTGCGGAGCTAAACCATTTAGTGCTTTGTAGGTAATCAACAATATTTTAAAATTTATACATGTTTAATAGGGACCCAATGCAGTGTTGACAGAACCGGGCTAATATGGTCATATTTCCTGGTTCTGGTAAGAACTCGAGCTGCGGCGTTTTGAACTAGCTGTAGTTTATTTATTAAGCGTGCAGGGCAACCACCCAGTAGAGCATTACAATGATCTAGCCTTGAGGTCATGAACGCATGGACTAATTGTTCCGCATTTCCCAATGAGAGCATATGGCGTATTTTAGATATATTTTTAAGATGGAAAAATGCAGTTTTACAGATACTAGACACGTGGCTTTCAAAAGAAAGGTTGGTATCAAAGAGCACACCCAGGTTCCTAACCGACGACGAAGACTTGACAGAGCAGCCATCAAGTGTTAGACAGTATTCTGGGTTATTACGTGTGGAAGTTTTTTGTCCAATAATTAGAATCTCTGTCTTTTCAGAATTTAGTAGTAGGAAATTACTAGTCATCCATTTTTTTATATCAGCTATGCATTCCGTTAATTTTGTGAATTGGTAAGTTTCGTTGGGTTTTGAAGAAATATACAGCTGAGTATCATCGGCATAACAGTGAAAGCTAACTCCATGTTTCCTAATGATATCTCATAATGGTAGCATGTACAGAGTGAACAGCAGCGGTCCTAGTACTGAGCCTTGTGGTACGCCATACTGAACTTGTGATCGATAAGACATCTCTTCATTTACTGCTACAAACTGATAACGGTCAGTTAAGTATGATTTAAACCATGCTAGTGCAATTCCACTAATGCCCACATAGTTTTCTAGTCTATTTAAAAGAATGTTGTGGTCAATTGTGTCAAATGCAGCACTAAAATCGAGTAACACTAATAGAGAGATACAACCACGATCGGATGATAAGAGCAAATCATTTGTGACTCTAATGAGAGCAAGCGAAACAGCCAGCTTAGGACAGCGCTGAGGAAGCCGGCCATCTTCGCCACCTTCAACCATCCGTGCGAGCTACGCTATCTGGCGACATATCCTTTTATCTCTGTATTCTGTGTTCTACACTTCCTAAAAGAGCAGCAAGACGTCTTTTTCAAGATGTCTCGCACTTCCTATGGCTCGTGCAGAGCCGCTCAGTGTTGGAGACCGCCCATCTGCGCTCTTTGCCTGGGCCAGGAACACGCAACCCCGCCCTCTCGATGGAGGATGCGAGCACTGCGAGGAACTTCTGATGTCGACCCTGCGGGCTCGAATCGAAGTCTTAACCACAGCGCCGCGCGGCTAGCTCTCTTTACGCTACAAGAGAGTTTCCCCGCCCTCGCGCCCCCGTTTTGCGCGTCATGCAGAGCCCTCTCGAGCTCTCTGCATGACCCGGACGGGCATCATCTGTGTCACATGTAGGTCCTGTGCCCACTACTAGTGCGTGCGCCGTCATACAAACACTTTTCCCAGTTCTGCTCGACCAACGAGCACGCGGCTAGCTCTCTTTACGTTACAAGAGAGCTACCCCGCCCTCGCATCGCCGTTCGCACGTCATGCAGAGCCCTCTCGAGCTCTCTGCATGACCCGGACGGGCATCATCTGTGTCACATGAAGGTCCCGTGCCCACTACTTGTGTGCGCGCCCTCATACAAACACTGTTCCCAGTTCTGCTCGACCAACGAGCATGCGGCTAGCTCTCTTTACGTTACAAGAGAGCTACCCCGCCCTTGCGTCGCCGTTCGCGCATCATACAGAGCCCTCTCGAGCTCTGCATGACCCGGACGGGCATCAACATACGTGACGTACTGGATGCGTGGTAAGAGCAGACATTTTAATACAGTTCTGCTCGACCAACGAGCACGCGGCTAGCTCTCTTTATGTTACAAGAGAGCTACCCCGCCCTCGCATCCCCGTTCGCGCGTCATGCAGAGCCCTCTCGAGCTCTCTGCATGACCCGGACGGGCTTGCGCGCCGCCGTCGAAATGTCTCGCCCTGTCAGTCCCCTTAGATAAGGCTACTGCAGCGGTGTATTTGGCAGCCAACGAGCCGGTAATGCAACCCGCTCGCCTGCACACATCCGCCGTTCTCGCGGCGACCCAGAGAAATCTCAAGTGAGTATAATGTCTGGTTATCCGGCTCACGCCGTTAGTGTCTTGAGTGTAGAAGAGGTGCCCACATCTCGGTGCACGATACCCCCCGTGTCTCCCGCAGAGCCCACTCTCATAAAGCTGGCAAATGCCGCTCGAGTGCTAGATGTAGGAAACGTGCCCACAACTCTGTGCTCACGCCCATTTTCTGCCCGCTCTGTCACACGGCCAGAACAGCCTCATACATGTCAGGTTAAGAATGTAAGTTACGTGCCCGCTCACGAGCACTCACGCTTACTAACAGACACATCGCCTCCGGCGCTTCTCGCACATTACAAGTTTTCATAAACGTTCCCCGTTTAAAAGCAGCCGGGACGTCACATGTAAAACAGCCAGTCCGGCTCACGCCGTCGGTGTTTTAAGTGTAGTGTAGGTGCCCACGCCACAGTGTTCACCCCTACACACAAGCACTTCAAATCTCGTGTCACTCACAGAGCACACTCTCATAAAGCGCAGAAAAGCCGCTCGAGTGTTGAATGTAAGAAATGTGTCCACAGGTCTGTGCCCACTATCTGCCCGCTCTGTTACACGATCAAAAAGCAGGTTATGAATGGAAGTCTCGTGCCCGCCAGAGAGCGTTCACGCTTACTAACACAAACCTCCCCCAGGGCGCCGCCCGCGCGTTTAAGTGTTATCACAAAACGCAGGGCATTAAGAAGACGCTCCCCATCCATTGCGATCGGGGCGTCAAATACACTTGTAAGTCTCATGCCCGCTTACGCTTACAGAAAGCTTTTCCGCCCAGAGCGCTGCTTGCGCGTCAAAAAGTGAAAAGAAAATGTTACCCATCCCTTATGATTGGGACATCTCACATAAATCAGCCAGTTTCGGCTTTCACCAAGCAGCCATTGCCCAGAACCAAAAGCGCGCGTGCCGCGTTTTCGGCTCCGGTTCAGTTTTACAAGCCCGCAAATAGCGGCGATCTGAACCCGGAGGCCATTCGCCCCCTAGCAGCTCACATAGCTGAGTGGAAAACTATCCCAGGGATTTCAGAATGGGTGCTGAGCACAATAAAGCAGGGCTATACACTTCACAAAGCTGCTGTGCAAAGGGGCTATAGAAAAGGTACCGCCTTCTCTGAGCGAGTCAGGCTTTTACAGCCGATATTTTCTCGTACCCAAGAAGGACGGAGCCTTCAGACCATCCTAGATCTGAGACATTTGAACAAAGTGCTTGCGAAAAGACCGTTCAAAATGCTTACGACCAGGAAAATCCTCGCGCACGTTCGCCCGAGGGACTGGCTTATTTCTCTATATCTGAAGGATGCCTATTTTCAGATTCAGATAATACCCCGTCACAGGCAATTTTTGAGATTCGCCTTCGACGGTCAGGTATATCAATACACCGTCCTGCCGTTCGGCCTGTCTCTAGCATTTATGTACATTTACGAAGTGCATGGACGTGGCGCTCGCCCACCTGAGAAGTCAGGGGCTGCGAATAATGAACTATCTGGACGATTGGCTGATATTAGCACAGTCAGAGACAGAACTGCTATCTCACAGAACAGTGCTTCTCAGTCACCTGGAAAGCTTGGGTCTCACAGTCAACTGGACCAAGAGCTCATTACTGCCCAGCCAGTCAATTTCATTTTTTTAGGAATAGAACTGGATTCGGTGACCATGACGGCTCGTTTATCGACACAGCGCGCGCGCCGTGTTCGCCACCTAGCCGCAT
This sequence comes from Tiaroga cobitis, assembly GCA_030578255.1. Taxonomy (NCBI): domain Eukaryota; kingdom Metazoa; phylum Chordata; class Actinopteri; order Cypriniformes; family Leuciscidae; genus Tiaroga; species Tiaroga cobitis. Next base: position 38,880,911 of record CM060607.1, on the reverse strand, counting down.
CTTTCCAGAAGGGCAGCTTTCTCCCTTTGAAAACATTTCAAAGGATGTTGGGCTGTATGGCATCAGCTGAAGCGGTGCTTCGGCCTGTGCTGAAGCGGTGCTTCAGCTGGGCCTGCTCGCGCGTCCCGCCGAGCTTGGGTTTCTGGCGGTCGGGAAATCAGAGTGACTCAGAGCTGCATAGCGGCTCTGCAGCCCTGGTTAGTAGCCGACTGGTACCAGCAGGGAGTGATGATGGGAACCATCTCTTATCAGAAAGTCATTTCGACAGACGCGTCCAACTCGGGTTGGGGCGCGCTGTTCGAGGGCAGACCGGTCTTCGGCCAGTGGTCAGACCAAGAGAAGTGTTTTCACATAAACTGTCTGGAAATGATAGGCTCGCGGCACGATCTGGCATCCCCATCCAGAGCGCTGATCTCTGCACGCATGGTTGATCAACGGGTACTTGTTGCCCTGCCAGAAGGAGTGATGAACACGATCAAGCAGTCTAGAGCTCCTTCCACGAGAAGGCTCTACGCGTCTAAATGGTCGGTGTTCTCCGGATGGTGCACCGACAGAGGTCTGGACCCACGGACATGCGGGGTGGCGCATCTGCTCACCTTCCTACAAGAGCTGTTGGATAAGGGGAGGTCCCCATCCACGCTCAAAGTATACGTGGCGGCCGTGGCAGCGTTCGCAGAATCGACGCACGGCCAGTCACTGGGAAGACATGAGTTGGTCATCCGCTTCCTTAGAGGAGCTAGAAGGATGAACCCGCCGCGCCCCCCGTCGGTTCCTATGTGGGATCTTTCATTGGTCCTCGAGGCCCTGAAAGTCTTTCCATTTGAACCACTAGACTCCGTGGGGTTGAAATATCTATCACTGAAAACCGTCTTTCTGACTGCACTGTCGTCAGTAAAACGTGTGGGGGACCTGCACGCGCTGTCTGTCAGCGCGTCGTGTCTTGAGTTCGGGCCGAATGACTCTAAAGTCATCCTCAGACCTAGACATGGCTATGTTCCTAAAGTGATGGGCACTCCTTTCAGAGCGTAAGTTATTTCGCTGTCAGGTCTGCCAGCATCTGACAGCGAAAGTGATGTGAATCTCCTCTGCCCTGTCAGGGCGCTGAGATTTTACATTACGCGCTCCTTCTCCTTCGGGCGTTCAGAACAGCTTTTTGTTTCGTTTGGTGGGCGCACCAAGGGTCTCGCCTCCTCGAAACAGAGCCTGTCCAGATGGATAGTGGACGCTATAGCAGCTGCTTACGGGTTAAAAGGTCTGCAATGCCCTCTGGGCATCAGGGCTCATTCCACGAGAGGCGTGGCCTCGTCGTGGGCGTGGTCCAGTGGGATTTCTATCCATGACATATGTGTAGCGGCGGGCTGGGGCTCCCCGTCTACCTTTGTCAGGTTTTATAACCTAGAAGTTTCTGCCTTGCAGGCTAAAGTTTTGTCAGTTTGAAGGAGATGTGTATTCTGCCCAAATCTTCCTGCTCAGATCACTCTCACGTGACAAAGCTCTCCTGGTTGAGCTGCACTGGTAGGGTATGTGCCATGTGCCTATACAGACCGGTGCGCTGCTCTGTATTCCCTATGTGTGCTTATGTACAAGTGATGGCCCGCGTGGCTGGCCACCTTATTTTTTCCACTTATGGGGTTCCCCTGAAAGTTCGGGGTCTCATGGTGGATGCTTGGCGCGCACGGCGTTGACAAAGTGTTCCCGTAGCGTAAGCTAAACTTACACAATACGAGAGAACCTCTCGTAAGAGAACGATACTCGGTTACTAACGTAACCTCGGTTCTCTCTAGAGAGGGAACGAGTATTGTGTAACCGGCCGTGTTCGCGCCACGAGCGACTTCGCTTCAGTCGACGAGAAACCAGGGAAGTCAGCCTACAGCCCCTGCTTTTATACGCTAAGCCACGCCCATTCTGGCGGGCGCCCTTCATTGGGCATGACATCACGCCAGGCTCACTGGTAGGCTGCAGCAGTTGCCCGCAGGGCAGCCAATGAGCACGCGAGATAGCCTGCTCTAGGTCTGCTAGCTGCTGCACTGCGTTGACAATGAATACAAAATTACGGATAATTTTTTGGCTTCAATATCTCGAGAAGATGAATCTTTCCCGTAGAGTAAGCTAAACTTACGCAATACTCGTTCCCTCTCTAGAGAGAACCGAGGTTACGTTAGTAACCGAGTATCGTTTTAAGGCATGACCAACAGGGGACTTGAAAAATGTCCCACTCGGCTCGGTGGTCCCCTGTTGGTGAGTGTGTAACGACACCAAGGTCCCCATTTTGATAGGTAGACAAGTACACACACACTCTCTCTCGCGCGCACACACACACTCCAGCATTGCAATCTTGACATCTGACCATGTCCATCCCTTTATGGCCACCTACCCATCCTCTGATGGCAGTGTTGGGAAAGTTCATTTTCTACATGAACGAGTTCAAAGTTCAGTTCACAATTTTTAAAATGAACTAGTTCTGTTCATAGTTCATACTTCAAAAAATGAACTAGTTCATAGTTCTTTTTTTCCATATGTTGCTGCGAGCTTTTTTTTTTTTTAATTATTGCCACTAGGGATGTCAACGATTAATCGACGATCGATTAATTGTCGATAATACATTTAATCGATAAAACTTATCGATCATCGATTAAGCAGGATCATGCGCGTGCGTGCTGCTCAACCGCGAAACATGTAAGCGAGCGCGCCGGTGTGGTGAAGTGTTGAGTCCCTGAATGACACACCGGAATGACACACACACACCGGAGTTGTTTGGGACTATTTTACACCTTCATCATGACTATAAGTTTGCGTGTGCATTCGCAGCCTTTTGTTTTGTGGAAATGTAAGTTGTAATAGTTTATTTTGTGTATGCCTATCTATATCTGATTTATCTCATATTGGATGCATTTGGTTAAGAATTGACGTGATCTTTAGCGCGCTCAGCTCAAATGTCAATGCACGACTAATAATGATTATTGTGACTGTCATATTACACAAGATTATAAAGAGAACAATATTGTAATAAAACATTGTGAATTATTTGGGTTTAGAGGCCATGTCGCGTTGTTCCAGGAAGAGTGCGTCCACCACAACATAAGTCATTCTGAATGGCACGTAACTTAGTTTAAGTTCACTTGTGCATTCACGTCATTTTGTGCAGATATAATTTTGTAAGATTATGTTTATTTTGTATATATCTGATTAATATCAAATAGGATGCGTTTCTTTGAGTTAAATAAACGCTAACAAAGTGCTCAACGGTTATTCATTCAGCGCGCACCGCTAAAGCAGAATGCACGACTAATACGATGGTTAATTTGGGACTGTCATATTACATAACATGAGAACACTATTTTATTAAATGGTTGTGAATTCATTGGGTTTAGTTGCCGTTTTCAGTGCGTTGTTCCAGCACGTAAACAGTCACACATTCTGACAAGCACGCATCTGCGGCGGCGTTGGTGACACATTGTATTTGTCGTTATAAATATATTAATTTAATTTATCAATCACATCAAAACATTTTACAATCCTACTAACCCTTTATTTAGATTAAAAACCATTATTTTTAATTTGGTGAGGAACATAGCTTTTTGAGCATCATTTGCAGACCCTGTAATGCTGTTTGCCATTAATGCTAACGATTAATCGATTAATTGATCGTCAATTTAAACAACGATCGATCATGGGAATTTGTGAAAATTGACATCCCTAATTGCCACAGCCCATATACAACCACAGACAGCAATTATTTTATCGACGGGCAAAGTTTGCACAGAAATGTAAGATTTTTCCCATCCTCACCGACCTTGTCATAAAACTCGTTTAAATGATCATACGACACCTCCTCGCTCGCTGCTTTGTTGACTACATGCTGCCTTTTGCTTGGATGACGCATGCGACGGTGCGACACTGGTGGCTGGTGTTGCCAGATTGGGTGTTTTTTTCGCTACATGTTAAGGCCTGTTTAAGCGTGTTTTCGCCGGGTTTTCGCCTGGAAGGCTCTATAGAATTCTGCCACCCCATTGAACGAAGTTAAACTGAGAGAGCGTGCGTTCACAGACACCAGAATGAACGAGTTCACAGTATTGTTCATCAGGCAGTAATTCAGTACGTTCAGTTCACGTTCGCCCAAAATATGAACGAGTTCATGAACTATCGTTCATTGAACACGTTCAGGCACAACACTGTCTGATGGCTACTTCCAGCAGGATAATGCACCGTGTCACAAAGCTCGAATAATTTCAAATTGGTTTCTTGAACTGAACATGACAATGAGTTCACTGTACTAAAATGGCCCCGACAGTCACCAGATCTCAACCCAATAGAGCATCTTTGGGATGTTGTGGAACGGAAGCTTCGTGCCCTGGATGTGCATCCCACAAATCTCCATCAACTGCAAGATGCTATCCTATCAATTTGGGCCAACATTTCTAATGAATGCTATCAGCACCTTGTTGAATCAATGCCACGTAGAATTAAGGCAGTTCTGAAGGCGAAAGGGGGTCAAACACAGTATTAGTATGGTGTTCCTTTAGGTGAGTGTATATATATATATATATATATATATATATATATATATATATATATATATATATATATATATATATTCCTCGATATGAATAAAAATTGTGAAATGTAAAATCAGAATATTATGCAAACCTGAAATGATTGATAGGTTAAAGAATACAAAAATACTTTATGTATTTAATCTCACTTTATTAAACAATAATGGCCATTGATGATACAATTCAACCATTCTAATAAGTAAAAATTACTTTAAAGGGGTCATATAATGCCATTTTTTAACAAGCTAATATGATTCTTTAGGGTGTAAATTAAAAGTTTGTAATATACTTTAATTAAAAATTGTCATTAGTATTGTAAGAAAACAATTATTTTACCTGGTCAAAAACAGCTCTGTTTTCAGCACGCCGTTTCAGTGCATATGACTTTAAATGATAATGAGCTTTGCTCACCCCGCCTCTCTGTTCTGTGTACACCGTTTGAACACAATAAAAAAATAACCATAACGCGTTGTTCAGTATAAACGTGGGATTATGAATTATATTGAGAACGTCATACAAAACATGCCGTAATGTACCCTGAGTGTAAACCTTAGACGTATTCGATGTGAAGCGTGCAGCTAGCGATTTGCAAAGATTAATATAAATATTAATATAAAGTTTAATAAAACGTTACACTCACTTCAGTTCTTCTGGAGGTTCAGCAGGAACACTATCTGGTACCGATCCTTTTTTCATGAGCAGCTTCTTAGCAAAACCAGCTTTATACTGATCCTCGTTTATAAAGCAGTCTGGTGTGTGAAATGATTCGCGCAAACATGAGAGCCTTGACGTTGCTCGTGGGGAATATTCCCTTCGAAAACAAACTCAGCCACTGCGTCTTAAGCGGTTCGGATTTAGGAACATTAAAATGACTGCTGTGTTCGTTATTACACCCACGAACAGAACATCACAATCGGTGAGACGCCATTCTGCTCATAGACAGTGCTCCAGCATATCAACAATGACCGCGCCGGTCCGTGCGGACTATGGACTGTGTTGAAACGCTGCTGTCAATCAACAATTGTGGGAGGGGCGTCTGATTTAGTGACGTCACAAAATCGAACGGCTCAATTTGAGGCAGGGGAAAACATATAAGGAGATTTTAAAAAAAAACACTGGTTGGATTTTTATTGTTTTATGATAGTTGTGTACAGGCACTGCCAACACACATTTCAGTACAATCAACTTGTAAAAGTGCATGTACCATTATATGACCCCTTTAAATAAACCACATTTGTGTGCATCTTATTTCTCTGCAATCCAGAATGGCTGCACAGCTGAAAGGTTTGTTTGAGCTGCACCCACTACTGTACACATGTAAATTCACATTTCCTTCAGCCTGAGGCTTATTCATTTCAGTCTTGGTGTGAAAGCCTGTTTTATTCATATGCCAGGGAATTAAAAATTAAAACTTTAGGATGCTTTGAAATGATTGCTTTCCTGATACGCAAGGACAGTGTAACAGGCCTCCTAAATGAAAGCACATTGATGCTAATTATTATCCTCTGTGAAACAACAGAATCTGTTTACAGCCAGCCAAACCCCAATTTGTCTGCTCTAAGAGGCGGCTACATTATTAAAGTATAATGCAATGCATCTGAAACAATGTCTATTAAACACAACTAATTATTTAAAAAGTTTGGAAAGTTCTCCAGGCGTTTTTGTTCTGTTTTTTTTTCCCTGCCTGAGATCACGAGGTTCATGTTGGCAAGAAGCAGATCTGCGAAGTCGGATCAGTTTGTGACATGCATGGTCATCCAGTTTCTCCAGACTTCATGAAGACGTGCTACACTTCACAGAACACTGACAACCCTTCCATGGAGACTCAGCCTCTGGCAAACACCTATCAGACACAGGTGGCAGCTGCCACTCACCCTGAATCATTCCAGTCCGAGCTGTCTCGACCCAGCAGAATGGAGGATTCGGGTTCAGAGCGGTAGCAGAGGAATTCTGGGTAGCATGTTAAACATGGCCCGCGAGAGGCTGTTTATTTTTTCTCAACCTTCAGGCAAAGTTTTGCCCATCTTATACCACTACAGGGACAAACCCGAAAACTGCTGTCTTTCATACAAAGCTTTTCACAAAAATACACAATAACTGTCAAAACTTGTATATTCTGTGACATCCACTGGTTTTGAGATGTTATACATGCCTGTCTGGACTTGTTGGAGGTACAGAATTGACACTTTCCCCCATGCACTTTGTGGATTTAACCTTAAACTAAACAAGCACACAGCTGGAATTCATTGGTCATGGTATATAAAGCATGTCATCTCTGAAAATGAAAATAAAAATTTTAAAAAGTCATAGTAACACCATTTTTTTTGGACATGGTACTATATGATGTTTTATTAACAAGGTTCGGGAGGAGCAGGTGCAGATAATTAACCCAATTAGCACAAGTGGAGATCAATCAGTAATCAACTCAGGACAAGATAAATAACAGCAGAACCCACCTTTGTTCCTTGACAGTTTATCAGAATCCCACCTCCATCCCATCTCCTCACTTTTAGTTCCATCTTCTCACTTCTAGTTCCATTTACTCTTACCAACGGGGGGAGTACTCTGGGTTCGGGCAGAAATTCCGAGCTCGGAGCCCTCCACCTGGACAGCACGCCAAGTATGCATAACCTTTACCCTGATAATTATATGTAGATGTGAACTCATGAATGTATTCTTTGATATCCATTGAAGTAACACATACTTCAAGTGTTTTTGTATATCAAGTAAAAACAAATACCCAAGACGCATTTTCTGAAAAAAAAAAAATTTAATCTAAAAATATCTCAATATACTATCTGGTAAATTTATCTCCGCAGTGGTTAGGCCACACGTTTTTACTGGAAAACAGGAAGTGATTTAAAAATATATATTTATTTCTTTGTCTGAAGCATTTGTAGAATCATACAGTTAAATTACTTAAAATTACTAAATATATGGAAATAAAAGCTAGCATTTAGTCTTCATTCTCTTCATATTTGTGATAACACTTTTCAAGGTTCATTAGTTAATGTATTAACAATGAGCATACATTTGTTACAATATTTATCAATCTTTGTTAGTTAATAAAAATACAGCTATTCCTTGTTTGTTCATGTTGTTTCACAGTGCATTAACTATGTTAGCAAATACAACCATGATATTCTCTTTCTTAAGATTGTCTGTAACGTGAGCAGGGACAAAGCAGAGAGGGAAACCATGATGCAAGCACCCACATAGCAAACAGACTTGGCCCAAATGTGGCCTCAAAATGGCACTGCTGGCGTGTTGCCGGCACTGGCATGCATCATGTCAGCCAACTCTGGGCCATGCGTGGCAATGATGGCACTGCATGCATGACGGCAAACAACATTTGGGCCGATTGTGGATGGGAGGTGTGTGGCCCAGATCATGTCAGCCAACTCTGGGCCATGCGTGGCAATGATGGCACTGCATGCATGACGGCAGACAACATTTGGGCCGATTGTGAATGGGAGGTGTGTGGCCCAGATCAGATTAGCGATTATGGCCCAGATCAGTGTAGCGATTATGGGCCTTTGTGTACTGGACAGTTATAAGTATTTAGGGCTGCTAGGCCTATTAGTTTTCAGCAATGTTCACAAAATTCAATAATCATTAAACAATTCCCAAATCCATTTGACCTGAACAAAATATACATTTTCCTAACATGATAATTGATTTTTTTTAAAAATAAATTTATAATTTAAAGAAAAAATAATTCACATACAAAATAGTCAACATTTTCCATACTTTTCAGTTTAAGCACCACAAAATCATGTTAAAAACGTACTATATATATATATATATATATATATATATATATATATATATATATATATATATATATATATATCGCAGTTTATTAAAAAACGTTTGAAAAAAAATATCATTTAAAAAATGTTTATTTTGGCGCGATCTCCACGGTAACAGCAGCTTTTCTGGTTGGTGAATGAGGTTCACGTGATGTATGCGTCGTTTGAAATTTCTCCCGCTGAAGGGTGAAGAAGTCTGTCACTGTCAGACAACTGCTGTTCAGGTAAGTAAAGTTCGTCGCTCTCTTTCTTTGTGCTTTTTTAAATACCAAAATTCAAACTCGGATGTCACTTTGTTCTTTATTGAAGTGAACTTTTGCTTATATGGTAGCGGATCCACTGCCCCTTGAGAATGCGAGTACAGACTGACGCGACCGGTGCGATAGACCGGCCTGCGGGATGTAATGTAAGTTAATGCTGTTAAAATGATAGGAAAAATCACAGCGAAATCAGCAACAAACAACAGTAATTGACTTTTAAAGCTCAAAGTGATTCAATGGTTGTATAATCAGATTTAATTATATCTAAATCTAATCTGTGACTTTGATAATCAGGATATGTCTGCTATTTTATGTGTGTGTGTGTATGTCTGTTCTTGTTTTTTTAAAGGAAGTTCAAACAAAACTGAAAATGTACTCATCATTTTCTCTTAAGATTGGATGAGTTGGTTTCTTTTGATGAACACAAAGAACACATTTTGAGGAATGTTGGTGACCAGACAGGTAACTGGAATTTAACATTAAATTGGAAAGTGGTTCTCTACTGATTAAACATTTATTTTTAAAATTTCTGCTGTGTTCAACAGAAGGAAGAAACTCATACAGGCATCGTACAAGTGGAGGTGAGGAAATGTTGACAGAATTTAAATTTTTGGTTGAACTATTCCTTTAGTGGATAATTGCCGTTTTATTTTAACAGTTAATAAATTAAAAGTTAATTCACAGATAAGCATGTGTTTACACCACAGTTTTCATATCTAAACATTTTTAAGGTTTTTGTTTGCTAAAAAGGTTTTGTTTGTCAAAATACTGTTGTGAGTTTGACAACAGTATTTTGACAGTCATTCAATAGTGCCACATTATAAGCAACCATTTCCTGTATAAAATGTAACCAAAGCAACCTTATTTTATTTTGTTACCTACATTTATTTACAGGTGGATTAATGTTTGTATATGTATTTATTAATTTTGTATTAATTTAATATTTTGTCTTTTAGCTGCTGTGAGAAAAAAATCGTATGACACAACATGCTCCCGATCAGGAGATAGAAGCAACTATACAAGATGGCTTCAGCTTGCTCCTGATAGAGATGGAGGAAGGAGAGAGCGCTTGAGGAGAAAAGAGGGGCTGCAGAGCTGTACTTCACTTCCTGAGAACTATTTTTTTCTCCCTCACACATACAAAAATTCTGATGTGTAAATTTGTTTTAAGTAATTGTTTTAATTTGCTCTGTTTGTTGAGAGTAAAATTACATTATAATATGGTTACATTTCAGTGCTAGATTCATTCATAGATTAATTTAGTTAGAATTGGAAAATGTTGTATACTTGGCAGTTCAGGCAACTAAAATAGTGTTCACACAACTCTAGCTGTATTACTACAATATTACTACAATAAGTAAGCTACTGTTTAAAGGAACACTCCACCGTTTTTTCATATTAAACTTTTTTTATTTTTTATTAAACAGACCATTAATATATTAAACAGACCATTAAACTATGTTATTGCCTTATAACATATAATGGATAACTATAATGTATGGCAGAATAGCACTTGATAGCACTTCAACTCGGTGCAGTAATATCATCACTCATAATCCTCTCCCGATGATATAGTTATATTACTGCGCCGAGTCCAAGTGCTATTCCGCCATACATTATTATCCATTTTACCCGCTTAGAAAAGCGCCATGTTTTATTTTGTTTCACCATACTTGGTCGTGTAACTGTATTTAAATAGGGAAAACGTGGAGGTGTTTGGTCGCTTCTAACTTCATCTCTGTTTGGATCCTAATGAATGAACTGGGCTAAGCTAAGTGCTATCAAAGTGTTGCCGCGCGCCAGAGCGATTGAGTGCCACACTGAGACGAGAGAGGTATGTATCAACTCGTCTTAGTTAAGGGAATAACATAGTTTAATATGAAAAAACGGTGGAGTGTTCCTTTAAGACAGACCAGAATATTTTGAAATGAAATGCACTTTGAGGTAATAGGATGTTGCGCTTTGAATGTACAAAAAAAAATAGCCTTCACACAGTTACACAATTCTAGATGTGAATTTTCATTATTATTAAATGTTTTGGCTTGTGCATTACTACAATAAGTAACTGTTAAAGACAGACAAGAACATTTTGAAATGAAATGCACTTTTTTGAGGTGCTAATAAGATGTTATGCTTTGAATGTACTAAAATAGCCTTCACACAGTTACACAATTCTAGATGTAATTTAAAAATGTATTTTTGGCGTGTACATTATTGTTAAATAAAGCAATTTTCAGAATTGAATTTTCCTGTGACTTATTTGTTCATATGGTTTGGTAAGATTAGGCTGGGTTATGGCTCAGTTTTGGGGTTTCTGGTGTTGATAAGGTTAACTTATGGCTGAGACTTGGTACCAAAAATAAAACCTGTTTTGGTCCTATTCAGGGCCAGTTATGGCCCATGTGTGACTCTTGTCCTTAATCCAGTTCTGGGCCACTTCAGGGCCAGTTAAGGGTTAACTGGCTGAGATTCGGGCCAGTTATGGCCCATGTGTGACCCTTGTCTTTAATCCAGTTCTGGGCCACTTCAGGGCCAGTTAAGGGTGATTAACTGGCTGAGATTCGGGCCGGTTATGGCCCATGTGTGACCCATGTCTTTAATCCAGTTCTGGGCCACTTCAGGGCCAGTTAAGGGTGATTAATTGGCTTAGATTCGGGCCGGTTATGGCCCATGTGTGACCCTTGTCTTTAATCCAGTTCTGGGCCACTTCAGTACCGTCATTCTTTGCGGTACTTGGGCCGAGGGAAAAGTGATTGTGTGGCCCGGAGCTGGGCCAGAAAACATTTGCTATGTGGGCACAAGTTTATTTGAGAAACACAGATAATTCAGTCCAAGAACAGGAGAATAATCCACACAAAAGCAGGGGAACAACAGGAACATACATACAGGAGCAACGACTGGCATACAACAACTGAAGCACAGGTTTAAATTGACAGGTTAACAAGGGGCTGATGAAGGACAGGTGTTGGTGATTTGTTGTCACAGGAACTAATGAGGGTAACTATGGCAACAAACAAGGTATAAGGAAAAACAGGAACCAAACTAGAAGTGAACACAGAAACAATGGGAACTGAGAATTCACTTCAACATAAAAGTCCTTACAGAACACAAGACACAGCACAGGGATCATGACAGTATCTATTGCATGAAGAAAAAAACACTTTCTTCAACATCCTTTCAAGAGGCAAACTCTTCAAGTTAAAGAGTTTTGTAGAAATATTAGCATTAAAATCTGATGACAGTGTGATGACAGGTATACATTTCCAATGTCCATTTTCTGATAACAAGTCTTTATATCACCGTAACACAATAACTTACTGTAATATACAATTTGCATCTCAGCAGTAACAGCAATAGGACATTTGACATTCATATTAGTTAAATATTAAATTATTTGTTCATGCCCAGTGCATCTGATGAAATATATTCTGATTGCATTGTTGCCATCTCAATATAATTATATACTGTATGCAGACTTATACTGACTTATATGGTCAAATTACTCAACACGGGTCTTTTCTAACTATATTTAGTTATTAATTTAGCTTGAGATAGCACAATTGCCAGATGGAATTCACCTTCTCAAACTGGAAAAGGTATCAGGATCATAGAATGACTCAAAAATGACTACCGCAATTAGTCTATGATAACATGCTAACAGCGTTTGATGCTGATGAACTTGTGAACATTGCCTAAATGAACAGATTTACACTTTCACTGCAGTGTCCTTTAACTTCAGGGTAGAGACTTGATTTAAAACAACCTGACAAAACCGTGTCCCGCAGTAGCAAGTTGTTTACAAGTTTGGTAAAAGGTTGTGCGAGAAGCGTGGCGAAGGGGGGAACGCGGCGCAGGCCCCGACTGGGCTGTCAAGAGCCAGTGACGCTGTCTATCATGCAAACGGACAGGATGATTACACAGCCGGCGGCAGAAATCAATCAGCTGAAACATCACAACCCCATCTGTAAAGCTAACGGACACAGAAGACACATTCATTCATTTCAAGCTGCTGTGTGGGATACATGTTGCCCTTTTCCCTCAAGCTATTACTAATGACTCTGGAACATGGTGTGTGATTTGTACTATCTGACGTATAGAACAAATTTCTTAAGCTTCATTGAGTTAAGCTTCAATGATAACGAATATTGCAATTCTGAAATCATAAATGAGTCTTGCAGGCAGCATTTAGCGCTGTCGTTTCATATAAGATTTGCATTTGATGTCTTATTCAGACTGGATATAATTGCTTTTTACTCCTTGGAGTTTTGACGTTTCTTCACAACACACACTCTGTAAAAGCATTAAATACTACATTTGGAAGAAATCAGAAGAACCCACTTGACCCTATAAAATAAAATCAAAATGAAGATGTGACTTTCTTTGCAATTTTATAATGTTAGAACATCTTGAAAGTAATACAGTAATACAGAGGACCGACTGCACAAGCGTGAAAGATTTCTCTGTGATCGCTGCATTTCTCACTGTTTGCTCGCTCCAACTGGCACACGTCTGTGGGTCAGTGTGAGGAAACTGTGCCACCTGGGTCTAAAAAAATCAGGAAAATGTTATAATATATAACATTAACTTTTTATTCTAAATCAGTATTTAAAATATATAAAAAAAAAATATTAACATACATTTTTAAGAAAAAGTGTATCAGTCCTGTACTGTAACTTGCATTTTTCACCATCACCTTTTTGTCTTCGCTATAGTTTCATTTTAATAGGCCTGCAGTGTAACAAATATTCTCTATATTTATTCTCTAACTTAAGAGGAGGTAAAAACACCACATATAATATTTATAGAATTGGAAAAAAAAAACTTTGAGATGAATTACAGCATGCCACACTGCAGGATACTGCTGAAACAGCATGTCATGCCAACTATACCATTTATCCATTATTATGACATTTAAAAAAAACCCCGTAAAAATACATTAAAATTTGACCTGTTAAATCATATTTTTCCACATCAGGCCCAAAGTACTATATTCATTGTGAAATCTGGTTTCCAAAGCACTGATTTTTACACTACCATATACTGAAAGATTACCATATTCATATTTGCATGGCACCCCAAGGCGATACTAGGGTATGTATGAAAAAAAACATGACATTACAATGGTAAACATCCAAAAAGCATGGGAATACTGTGAATCTTTTATGTTAGTGCACACATACATTTAAATGTGCTGACACATGTCCTCTCTAACTTCGGCTCTGTGATTTCTGTCCTTTAAGCAGCAGCGTGTCTCACCGTCTTCTATTCTGTCCTCCATTCAGTCGTCCTGTGTGTGCACTCTGATCTGTCAGCCTTTATCTCATCAACACTTGTCATCTTATTTACTGGTTTGCTAGCAGCTGTCCGTTCGCTGTCAGTGACACTATAGCGTAACCAATCCCATCGTACAGATGTGGTTTGTGCCCTGAATGACAGGAACAGGATATGGAAGGGATATTTGTCAGTTTAAGGGCAGTGGAAAGCAGACCAGCTTAGCAGTTTTTCTCAACATGATCCAGAGCGCACGTGCCCTGGGGATTTGGGTGGCATCTGACTCCTAATTACAGCTTGAACCCTGCAAAATGAAGCAAAAATGTTAGAAGGAATTTAAAAATATATTCTACGACATTTTAAAATTATTTTTTTAATAATTTTTAATACTGACTGGCTGACTATAAAGAAACTCATACTATAAAAATACATAAAAGGACATGAAACAGTGAATACAAACAAACTGATTTTTATGAAAGTGTCATGTTACGCTAAATAGAACCCAAGCGCAGATAGTACTTTCACAAAACACGGTTTATTTACAAACAGAAAACAAAGACCCACGATGGAGCAAACAAACAGTAACTCAGACAATAACTAGACTTGACCATAAATAGGAACTGGAACTTTCACAGACAGATCACAATACTCACAGAACCGAATGTTAACAAGACGAACCAGCACTGACGAACAAACACCGGGAGCTTACATAGAACACATCACAAAATGTACAGGTGACACTGATGAACATCAATACTAACGAGGGAACAAGGGGCGTGGTAATGACACATGATCACAATCACAGGTGACACTGATACAACATTAACAACGAAACGAGGTAAAACACAAGACAATGCCAACACATAGCCCAAAACAACCGGCCATGTGTTTGCACACAAAACAAGAGACAAATACATGACATAACCTCCTCCTTACGGAGCGGCTACCAGACGCTCCACATGGGACATGACCGACTGTAAACTAGACAAACCAACAAAATATAACAACCATTAACAGTGGCAAACACAAAAACATAACTGTAGGATCGGGATTACACAAAAAAAAAATAACACATGAGGGGAGGGAGGGGGGGAACAAAAGAGTTCGTAGGTGGAGGTCCAGGGTGGGTGGGTGGAACAAAAGTCCTAAATTCACTGGACATGGGCACTGATTGAGGACACGAAAACCAGGCAGTTCTGGATGGAGACACATGAGGGACAGTCTTGGGGGGGACAGGTCGGGGCACAACAGGAACAGGGGTAATCGGGGAAACAACAGATGTTGTGGCAGCAAGCAGAGGAGACGATACAGAACCCAAAACTGGGGCCGTTGCAACTCGCAACGGAACTGGGACAGGGGGTGCCACAGACGACTCAGCGTGGACAGTACTAGACTCCACAGCTCGGGCCGGGCTGGACTTGGTCACTCTCCCATCTACCACACCGTGGACAGAACTAGACTCCACAGCTGGGACAGGGCTGGACTTGGTCACTCTCCCATCTGCTTCAGCGTGGACCAGACTGACAGAAGCAACCTGAAGAATCGGCACGGAGCCGGGAAGGGACTGAGACGGCAAACCCGACGATCTCTTCCTCCTCCTCTTTGACCGCGGTGCAGAAGCCATAGCCGGACCTAGGATCGGTACCGTGATCCCCGCAGCCAAGGCTGAAGGACCCCCCGCCAACGTCGAAGCAGCGAGAACGTGGGCGCCAAGCGCTGTCGTGGCTAGGACGCGACTCTCCGGGATCGCTGGTAATGCAGAAGCTGACAAGGTCATTGTGGGGTCCTGCCGCTCCTTTCGACGCACATGGTCCACCACCTCTCGAAATGGGCGTCGGATAAGCCCCTGCCGTTCAGCCAGCGGAGGTGGTACATTGACCCCCGCGATGAAATAGGAGTTTAGGAGGACCTCCTCCTTTCTCTTCTCCTCTAGGCCCTGGGCATATCTCTCCAGGGATCTCTCTCCCTGGGGAGGAAACGGAATCTTGCCCCTCCTCATGTCCTCGATGGTCGACTGCCACCATCGCTCCTGGTCACCCAACTGGCGGAACAAGACATAGTCGACTCTCTGCTGGGTTCAAATTGGCTGGTTCGTTCTGTCACGTTACGCTAAATAGAACCCAAGCGCAGATAGTACTTTCACAAAACACGGTTTATTTTCAAACGGAAAACAAAGACCCACAATGGGGCAAACAAACAGTAACTCAGACAATAACTAGACTTGACCATAAATAGAAACTAGAACTTTCACAGACAGATCACAATACTCACAGAACCGAATGTTAACAAGACAAACCAGCACTGAGGAACAAACACCGGGAGCTTATATAGAACACATCACAAAAGGTACAGGTGACACTGATGAACATCAATACTAACGAGGGAACAAGGGGCGTGGTAATGACACATGATCACAATCACAGGTGACACTGATACAACATTAACAACGAAACGAGGTAAAACACAAGACAATGCCAACACATAGCCCAAAAGCACCAGACAGGGTTGTGTGAGGGATGCCAAGAAGAGGAGACAGTGGAGCACATAATTATGAGGTGTAGGAGATATGAAATGTTGAGGCAGGTGATGAAGAATAAGTCGAGGCAGATTGGGGTGCAAGAGATTACATTAAAAGGGTTATCAAAAGCAGTAAATGGGACGCAGAATAGAATATTGATGTCTTTTTTAAGGGAGGCGGGAGTTTTCAATAGGATTTAATTGTAAAAAAAAAAAAAAAAAGTTTGTTGTGTATGTGAGTGTTTATTTGAAGGGAATTAAGGTTATGTAAGTGTAGGAAAGCGAATGGACAGTGATGTTTTGTAATTATAGTATCTGATCCACACTCCGGAGTAGAGGGGGCGGTAATGCACCAAAAAGCTGGATGCCAACCGCCGTAAAATTGGAAAGAAGAAGAAGAAGACACATAGCCCAAAACAACCGGCCATGTGTTTGCACACAAAACAAGAGACACATACATGACAGAAAGGGTTTTCTTACACACACACACACACACATATATATATATATGTCATAAACAGTCATAAACAGAGCAGGGACAGACAAGGTAAGTGGTACATATAAAGCTTTATTGTAGGAGTGATGAATAGGTAGAGCAGGGAGGCGACACAGGGGAGTCAACTGGCAAATGATGATCTGATGTAAACTTAGCTGGCTGGTGATACAGTGTTTTTCTGTGCAGGTGATGAAGACTGACGGAAGACTGACCGGGTATCTCAGGTAAGTCTCTCAGGTGAGTATACAGGTAGGGCAGTGATGGCAATTTCAAAACACTGCTTCAGCTTCGAAGCCTTTACAAATCGTTTGTTCCGAATCAATGGTTCGGAGCGTGTATCAAACTGCCAGAGACATGTGATTTTAGTAAACGAGGCTTCATTACGTCATAACTGTTTCGAAACTTTTCGGAACACTTCGGAATTTCAATGGTTCACCGCTGGGGCCGATGATCTCTGTCAACCCATGAATCATGAGGATTCACTGAGAACCATTGAACAAGTGTCTGTAGGTTTTACCTGATCTCTGATCAGTTTCATACATTTGTAGACTATTTAATTAGACATTAGTATAATTAAAATGAATAATGGTAGTTAATAGTCTTATTGGCCTGTTTAGCTGAGCCATTCATAGAACTAACAAAACAAACACTGACAATTGATAAAAGAACATATATACACTTGATAATCCTATTAAATGAATAGATATTTGCATTTGAAAGATTTTACTTTCAATAAAACATTTTTAATAGATTTGTAAAAGGGGTTTCTATGCATGTTTGGCCCGGGTGTTTGTTGCATTTACACTGTTCTGACCACTAGGGTTCACCATGGAGACAGGTGTCGGATTGTTTCGAAGCCTCGACACAATACGGCACATTTGCTTAAACTGGTTCAGTGTTTCACAAAGCCTCGATCTGCCCACACTAAGATAGGGTCTGTAGAACTTGTCGTAGACGAGACCAGACAATGAGGTGAAGGGAATGACGGTTTATATATGGTGTGTGATTAGGGCGTGCAGGTGTGTAGTGTGTAGATGAGGGCTTGGAGGTGTGTAGATGAGGGTTTGCAGGTGTGTAGTGTGTAGTGTGTAGATGAGGGCGTGCAGGTGTGTAGATGAGGGTGTTCAGGTGTGTAGTGTGTAGATGAGGGCGTGCAGGTGTATAGATGAGGGTGTGCAGGTGTGTAGTGTGTAGATGAGGGCGTGCATGTTGTGTATTGCATTCTAAAAGTTGCATGTTTTGTCCTTACGACACCCCGTACTGGTTGGTGAGCTAGGGGTGTCCATGGTTAACCGATTAACTGTTAAAAATTGCGTAACCGAGTGAAACATTTTGCTCGGTTAAGTGGCGTCAATGGCGTGCATTGAATTTAGTTGTAATACATTTTTGCACCACCAGAGACCGCCAGAGCGCTCCCAGACATTTGTAATGTCCACAAGTAGTCATGACCAGTTTTCTAATATGAAGCGGGCAAAGAAAAGCACAGCGTGGGAGCACTTTGGGAGAATGACGGGGCAAAATGCAAGCATTGCAATGCAGTGCTTAGATATACTTCAAGTACAACCTCGTTGTTTTACCATCTCAACAGCCAACACCCGGGCATCATTAGAGAGTTGGCCGCAGAGCCGCGAGTACCTTCGCCCAGCCTACCATCCCCACGCAAAACATGTGCAGTGGTGCTAAAGCCGAATCCATAACACAGGGGATTTGCAGAATGATTGAAAAGGACATGATGCCAATTAGAATGGTGGAGGGCGAAGGCTTTAATGAACTGATGAATATTGTTCAACTCCGCTACAGCATTCCCTCGCGTTCGGCAATCACACGCCGCATTGAAAAACGATATGAGGCAAAAAGAGATTCGCTCAAAGATCTACAGTCACCTGATGTAGTTGCCATCACTACGGATTGCTGGACGGCTCTAAACACGGAAAGTTACATTAACTATTACGAGCCATTACATTGACGAAGATTGGGTTTTAAAATCATTCGTCCTTTTAACTGAAGCCCTGCCCGTTCGCCATACAGCTGATAACCTAGCAGAGAAGTTAGGGAGTCCGTGGAAAAGTGGGCTCTTACGGGACGAGTGATTGCCTGTGTGCACGACAACGCAAAACACATTGTGGCTTCTAACAGAGGCGTTGATTAGCATTCTGTGTCATGCTTTGCGCATACGCTTAAGCTCGCTATAAATGATGGATTTTCTCTTTTTTAACTGCGTCATCTCCGCTGCTGCAAAGCTTGTGAGCCATTTCAACCACAGCTCAGTGGCAACAAAAGCGCTTGAAAGAAAACAACAACAAATGAAACTGCCACCCCACAAACTAATACAGTCCTGTAAAACCAGGTGGAACAGCGTCTGTGACATGTTTGAGCGCCTATTGGAACAGCGGTGGGCAGTTACTGCGGTGCTGTCAGATCGCACTGTAACGAAAGTTCAAGATGCACGAATTTTGGAGTTAAAGGACGCGCACTGGCAGCTTATTTAAGATGTTGTGCCAAGTCTAAAAGCGCTCAAGTGTGCAACTACAGTTCTGTCTGCAGAAAGGGAAGTGTCCATCTCAAACACCTATCCCATCACCTTTGGACTAATAAATGCACACCTACAAAGCGAAGGCGACGCGTGCACAGGTTTCTGGTGGAGTTTAAACTAAAGTCCGAAACTCCCTGTCTGAAAGAACGAGGGTAGGTACCAGACGATTATTGATAATTTCACTAAGTTGAAGTTTGCATTAAGTAAAGTCTAAATACGTGTGTGCAGGTTACTGAGCCAGAGATGTTGTCATCCCCAGCGATGACTGTGTGCATGTTGGACCCGCGCCATAAGCATCTCGGGTTCTTATCTCCAGAAGAAAGAGCACTGGCAAATGCAAAACTCTGTTGCCTTGCAGCAAATGTTCCGTACAATGTACCAAATGTAACAGAAGCCGTTAAGCAAAGTGTAGAACACGGGCAAGAGGAGGCGGCTGTGGCCCCAGAACAAAGTGCCAAAGACAGCGCAGCCACGGCGATGGCACTCATACTTGGTGAAAACTACTTTTCATCAGCCCTCACCAGTTGTGAAACAGAAGTCAAAAACTTTCTTAGCGACAGTCCCATTGGCCTAGAAATGAGCCCTGTGGACTGGTGGAAACTAAACGCCAGTCGATTTCCCAGATTGGCCAACCTTGCTAAACAGTATTTGTGCATACCTGGCACATCTGTACCTTCAGAGAGGGTGTTTTCGGCAGCTGGACTTACAGTAAATAGACTGTGCACCAGTCTCACTCCCGATCACGTTGATGTCATGTTAATATTTCTTAATAAAAACTAAGCAATTCGAATACAAGGATTTCTGTAGAGCAGCCTGATTTAATTTGGTGCCTAATTTGGGTAATTTATTCCCTGAAAATGCAGACAAGCATATTTGGTCATTTTATTTTTGGGGATTTTTATTTAAAAAAAGAAAAATGTGGTCCGGTCTATGCTCTTGTGTTTTAATTATTTCAATCAATTTTGTATTTAATTTGCCCTTTGTTGCACTGTAAACAATAGGCAAAAACCTCACCTTGTTACTGTTAAAAATGGGTGTAGATAAATGTTGTTGTTGTACGCATTTATTTGACTGTTTCTTTGCACAAAGTTTCTAAAAAAAAGTGTGCTATAATATGACTGCATTAAATTCTAGGGCCTTGTTCACAGGCCGCGAACGCAAAAGTCAGTAACCTACTTTAACTGCTCTCTCCTTACCACTGCATTTTATTTCTATAAATTAATTTAGTTTCAAATGTGGTCCAACCAGTTATTAAAGGTGTAAAAATGAAAATGAACTACCCCTTTCTCGTGTGTCTGTATCTCGGGGTTGCGGCGCGCACACTATGGTTAACTGAGTATTAACCGCTAAGGGCCTCGGTTAACGGTTAATGAAAAACTTGAAAACGTGCAGCCCTAACATGAGCAGAACAACTCAGTGTGTCATCTGGATAGTGAACGAGTCAGTAAAGCTACCATGTGAAAATGCTTGCGTCAGTGTCATCACTCAAGCAGTGCACAATCATTATACGATGTAACAAAACTTGCGACGAGGATAAACACTCTCTTCTCTCTCCGCGATACTTGTAAAAGTACGTGCTATTCGTTAACCGTGAGTTCGTCGAAAGCTAACAGGCAAAATGCATGTTGTCACTGCGAAGCTCGTCGCGCTGGGGAAATAGCGCAAACATAGAAAGAAACGACAGCTGCACATCACGAAGACGAAGCAAAACGGCACGGGAGGGAAAAGAGACAGCTACAATAGAAGAATGAGTGGTAAAGTACATTGACAAATAGACCAAAATGGCAGGTCTAGTGGGGCAAATCGGACCATATGATGAAACTGTCGAGCAGTGGAGCTCGTATACGGAGCGGTTTGATTATTTTGTCAAAGCTAACGGGATAAAAGATGAGGTTCTTGAACCAGTTTTTTTTTAGTGTAATGGACAGTAAGACATTTAATCTACTGCGTAGCCTGGTCCAGCCTAATGGTGATAGCTCATTTAAGGACATTGTAGCAATGCTCCAACTCAAGTCAAGTCAAGTCACCTTTATTTATATAGCGCTTCTTACAATACAGATTGTGTCACAAGGTGACAAGTCTAGCGGAACCAATTTCCGCTAGGAGTGTGTTTCCCCCCGGGACGATTTCGCCGGCACACCGGGCTGGTTCACTTGTTGTCAGTTGCCATGACAGCGGCAGCTGATGAGGCAAGTGGTAACAGGTGCTGACGATTGAACTGAGGATCAGCGATAGGGCTTTGGGGCTGGAGGAAACATTTAAAAGGAAAGGGAAGAGGGAATTGGGTGTGGTTGGTAATGCAACCAGACGTTATTTGCCAACCGCCATAAAAACAAGAAGAAGAAGAAGAAGAAGAAGAAGAAGAAGAAGAATTGGGTGTGGTACTCCCCCGGGAGAATTAGTTTCTTTGACTGTGGCTGAATTCGCTGGGATCTTGGAGAGGGCTGTGAGGATTTGGCTGGCTGAAGGGTGCAACGGTGATTTGTGCGAATACATGCTGGAAACGTGAACTGGATGGAAAGTTGGAGAAGTGGGGAGATACAGTCAAGACTGGAGAACGCCATCATTCCTGAGAGGAAGTTAAGTAATAAAACATCGAATCTGTGTGAATGCATGTCCTGCACTGAGTTGAACAAAGAATTGTGAAGTGCGTTGATCACGAGTGTAACTGCCACTTAAAGAGTGTGGACTGAGTCATCATTGAATTCCTGGTATCTCCGTGTGAGAGAGTATTGAAGACGCTGTTCTCCATACTGTGAGGAGTCATCTGCATCTCTTTATCGTCTGAGTGCTGATTCAACATAACAGTGGAAGGATTGACTATTGGGTGAGTGCTGGCCTTATTGCACTGAGAGTGAGAGTGGATATGCAGTGCCTGAAGTGAAGTGTCACACAGTATTGGACTTGACGTGAGGTTGCAGTGTGTGGGTGGATAGGTATATTTAACTGCCAGTATTCCCCAGTGCATAATTCCGCCCAGTGTTTGCTGAACAAAGCCTCAGTGCTAGACGTGCATGTCCCGCTCGGGCTATAAGTTCTCGTTCTGATACCGAAGAGATTTGTGTTTGCCTTGTATAAATTGCTCTGCCTGTTTAACTAGACGAATTGTCGGCTGCTGTCTTCTTGGGCGCTGCCCGTTTGAAGGAAGGATCCACCCTTGTCCCAACGCTGTCCGCTTGGAGCCACACAGTCCAGCCGTAAGCCCGATTCTGCAGAGGAGCGTGCCTGCACCTGTATAAATTGCTCTGTCCGTTTAACTAGATGATTCGTCTGCTGCTGTCTTCTTGGGCGCTGCCCGTTTGAAGGAAGGATCCACCCTTGTCCCAGCGCTGTCCGCTTGGAGCCACACAGTCCAGCCGTAAGCCCGATTCTGCAGCGGAGTGTGCCTGCACCTGTATAAATTGCTCTGTCCGTTTAACTAGATGATTCGTCTGCTGCTGTCTTCTTGGGCGCTGCCCGTCTGAAGGAGGGATCCACCCTTGTCCCAGCGCTGTCCGCTTGGAGCCACACAGTCCAGCCGTAAGCCCGATTCTGCAGAGTGTGCCTGCACCTGTATAAATTGCTCTGTCCGTTTAACTAGAAGATTCGTCTGCTGCTGTCTTCTTGGGCGCTGCCCGTCTGAAGGAAGGATCCACCCTTGTCCCAGCGCTGTCCGCTTGGAGCCACACAGTCCAGCCGTAAGCCCGATTCTGCAGCGGAGTGTGCCTGCACCTGTATAATTTACTCTGTCTGTTCAACTGGATGATTCTTCTGTGCTGAGCATACTCGGAACGACCGACGGTTTAGGAACATACCGACCTACCTACCCACCTGTCTTCCAGTGAGGCCCCTCCGCCTGCTCGCCTTCTTGAGAGGTATACGTACCTGCTACTCACCTGTCCGGTGGAAGAGTCTCCTAGTCCTCAGTCCCGGTCCTGCCCTGCCCGGGTATCTGTCCGTCTGCATCGTGGTTAAGTTCTACCTACCCTGACACTTACCTGCTGCTGGAACGGCAGACGAATCCTTCGCCTCCCAGAGTCCAAAGCGGTTTCCCCCTTCCTGGACAGAGACACAAACTCACGTCAAGACTTTTAATTTCCTTTTTATTATTCAATAAAGATTGTTCATTTTTAATTCTACTTGTCTGTCTGGTCTCTGGTACGCTCCTCAGAGTGGCCCTGGGTTTGAGGGGTGGGCGCAGTCTGGTTTGCCCCCCCCCCCCCCCCCCCCGACCTGTGACAATTGTATCAAAGCAGCTTCACAGTGACAACATGAAAATAATACAACAAAGTTTGTTTCTAGAAGAAAATTGTGTCATCCTCCACCTTAAGGCAGATCAGTAATATAGTTGAATATTAAATGTCCCCAACTAAGCAAGCCAAAAGCCAAGGGAACAGTGGCAAGGAACCAAAACTCCATCAGGTGACAGAGCCTATCTTGGTTCTAAGAGAAAAAAATCCTTGGGAGAACCCAGGCTCAGTCGGGGGCCAGTTCTCCTCTGGCCAACGAGCGAACAGTGTATGATTATGATCCAGGGAGCATTACAGGTCGCAAGTCAGATTGGATCAGAACATTCAGAATATTAATCTAGTTCCATCTGGTTGAAGATCGGATTCATCACGCCGGTATGGACGTGAGTTTGTTTAGGATCATTGCCGATGGCTGTCGTGTCGATGAGGCCTTCACGGGGCTGATGAGGCTGGCCCTTCAGGGATGCGTCATCGATGGGTCCAGGTGCAGGTCCACCATCTGATCTGGATACGGCTGGGATCTGGCTGACTTCAGTAAAGGGAAGGGACTGGTTGACACTTCAGGACTGCGTTGTCATTGTGTCCAGGCGCAGGTCCTGCATCAGATCTGGATACGGCCTGGAGACTAATATTAGCGTAGACGCCATCCTTCTTATGATGTAAAAAGTACATCAGGATTTATGGGGAGTGTTCCCGGTTCCGGCTGATCTAAACTATGCAGCCTAAATTGAATTATAGAAGTCTATAAGGTGTTATGTGTATGCTAGGCCATAGAGATGTGTTTTTAGTCTAGATTTGAACTGACAGTGTGTCTGCTTCCCGGACAATGTTAGGAAGATTGTTCCAAAGTTTTGGTTGTAACGATTCTAGCTCAAATAAAGGGAATATAATTTTTAATAACTGATAAACTACCCGTAAAGGGGATACGTTGTCAATGTATCTGTATGGACAACTAAATACAACAGATTATAATCAATTATCCATACAGGTAGGCAACAATAGATCAATTGTATATATCAATAATTAATCACAACGAATTATAATTAAATATTAATATATCAATTGTCTAGGATCGATCGATTCTCAGGATAACCCTTAATGGAATTAATTTGTTATCGACCAATCTGTTCGTCCAGCAAACTGACCGTATGATCTTTCATCAACCCTCAAGATAAGTTATCCTTCTTATAGACTCTCAAGAAATGCTATTTTTCTGCCACTTCCATTTTCTATAAAAATACTATTTAAAGTATTGACAATTTTAAAGCTTGTAGCTTAGATCGAACATTTTAGGGACTTTAGAGACAGAGTCAATAAATGAATATAATGGATTTAATAAAGGAAAACGTCTCGGTTACGTATGGTAACCCTCGTTCCCTGAGTAGGGAACGGAGACGTCTCGTCGGAGGAGTTTCCAACGAATTGGGATCACGCTAGGGAGACCAATTGCCTTCGAGTGAATTAAAACGAGCCAATGAATATTGGCATGCAGGACTTGCATTCCGCGTCCCGCCAATCCTTGCGGGTATAAAGCGGAAGCGATTGCATACACATTTGCTTTACGCTGAGGAGCCGAACGGAGTCCAGTCCTCCGCGAGGGTACAGCAAGCATGGCGACGAGACGAGACGTCTCCGTTCCCTACTCAGGGAACGAGGGTTACCATACGTAACCGAGACGTTCCCTTTCGTTAGGGAACTCCTACGTCTCGTCGGAGGAGTTTCCAACGAATTGGGATCCCTAATAAAACGCCATGGTGCTGGCCCCTTCCAGCGCCCAGCCTAGCTACCCGCCTAAGCAGTTTCTTAGTTTCTTTACGGCGGGAGCTAGCTAGGAAGAGTCACACTGCTGTTCCGCAAGACCCGCTCAGTGGACTTTGGATAACACTGGGGAAGCGTGCCCCGTAGGAGGGGACGCTGCGGAGCCCCTGCCCGCCCGAAGGGAGGCACTGGAATACACGTATGTACTAGCCCGTAGGGTAGTGAAACATACGGCAGTCCTTGAGGTAGTCCCAGCCCGTGGGGTGGGAGCGTACTCAGCAAGGACGACAGAACGGGTCTGTCGAGGGGAAGACACAGAGCTAGCCCGGAGGGTAGCTGGAACTAGGAAAAAATGGGTCACCGAAGGGACCACTGTCAAGGTCACCCAGTCTAATAACAACTCACACGAGAGGTAGTAGACCTGGTGCCGGGCGATCCGCCTCGCCTGGCGCCGGAGGGGTGATGGAGGAACTCACGAGGTTAACCGTTTGTTGGGGAACCAACGGAGCAAAAAAGACGCACGTATCCGGCCCTTGGGGCAAGAATGGCGTAGCAAGCCGACATACCTAGTTCCTCGCGCTACTGGCCGTAGCGAGTACACGGGAGGAAACCGGTACAACACGGAGGCTATAAACTCTAGCGAACGTGTTAGGTGTCGCCCAGCCCGCAGCTCGACAGATGTCTGTCAGCGAGGCGCCTTGAGCCAAAGCCCAGGAAGCGGCAACACCTCTAGTAGAGTGAGCGCGCAACCTGGGAGGACAAGGCTCACCTAGAGACTCATACGCTCTGGTGATAGCATCCACTAGCCAGTGGGCTAACCTCTGTTTGGAGACGGCCTTCCCCTTCTGCTGGCCTCCGTAACAGACAAAGAGCTGATCTGAGGTTCTGAAGCTTTGCGTTCTGTCGATATAAACCCGCAGAGCGCGGACGGGACAGAGAAAAGCTAGGGCTGGGTCTGCCTCCTCCGGGGGCAGCGCTTGCAGGTTCACTACCTGGTCCGCGAAGGGAGTGGTAGGAACCTTGGGCACATATCCAAGCCGGGGTCTTAATACAACGTGAGAAAAAGCCGGCCCGAACTCCAGGCACGATTCGTCGACCGAAAAAGCTTGTAGATCCCCGACCCTCTTGAAAGAACCCAATGCTAACAGGAGCGCTGTCTTAATGGACAGGATATTCAGCTCTACTGTCAACAGAGGCTCAAAGGGAGGACTCTGAAGAGCTCTAAGTACCAGAGCTAGGTCCCAAGAGGGTACAGAGTGCAAAACACGAGGTGGATTCAACCTCCTAGCACCCTTAAGGAATCTGATGATCAGGTCGTGCTTTCCCAAAGACTTACCTTCTACTGCATCGTGATGTGCGGCTACTGCGGCGACATACACTTTGAGGGTGGAGGGAGACAGCCTTCGCTCCAACCCATCTTGCAGGAAGGAAAGCACGACTCTGACCGAGCAAGTTCGGGGGTCCTCCTGATGGGAGGAGCACCATTCGACGAACAGGTTCCACTTCAACGCATAGAGGCGCCTCGTAGAGGGGGCTCTAGCGGAAGTGATGGTGTCTATCACTGCCTGTGGTAGGCCACCTAGAACCTCCGCGTCCCGTCCAGGGACCAGACATGGAGTCTCCAGAGGTCTGGACGCGGGTGCCATAGAGTGCCCCGTCTCTGAGAAAGCAGGTCCTTCCTCAGAGGAATGGGCCAAGGAGGTGCCGTCGCGAGGAGCATAAGTTCTGGGAACCAGGTCCGGTTGGGCCAGTACGGCGCAACTAGCAAGACCTGCTCCTCGTCCTCCCTGACTTTGCACAGTGTCTGTGCGAGAAGGCTCACTGGGGGAAACGCATATTTGTGAAGGCCCCGGGGCCAGCTGTGCGCCAGTGCATCTGTACCGAGAGACCCTTCGGTCAGGGAATAAAACCACTGGCAATGGGTCGTGTCCGGAGAGGCAAACAGATCTATCTGAGCGGCTCCGAAGATTCCCCAAATCAGCTGGACCGCCTGGGGATGGAGTCGCCATTCTCCCGGAAGAGGCGGCTGCCGTGAGAGCTCGTCGGCTGCACGGTTGAGCACACCCGGGATGTGAATGGCCCGAAGCGACCTCAGATGCTTCTGACTCCATAGGAGGAGATGGCGGGCGAGTCGCGACATACGACGGGAGCGTAGACCACCTTGATGGTTGATGTACGCAACGGTCGCAGTGCTGTCCGTACGGACCAGTACATGCTTGTGCAGAAGGAGCCCTTTGAGGCGGCACAAGGCCAAGCGTACTGGTTGCAACTCTAGGCAGTTGATATGCCAATGCAGTTGAGGCCCCGTCCACAGACCTGAA
Source organism: Tiaroga cobitis (assembly GCA_030578255.1). Taxonomy (NCBI): domain Eukaryota; kingdom Metazoa; phylum Chordata; class Actinopteri; order Cypriniformes; family Leuciscidae; genus Tiaroga; species Tiaroga cobitis. The sequence goes on along the minus strand of CM060607.1, from coordinate 38,853,161 downwards.
ACTGCATGCCCGTTGTACGTGGCCCCCCATCCGTTGGCAGAGGCATCTGTGAAAACCACAGCGTGCCTGGACACCTGGACTAAGGGCACTCCGGCCCGTAGAAACGCAGGGTCCGACCAAGGGCCGAAGGTTTGGCGACAGTGCGGGGTAATGTTGACCCGGAACGTGCCGCTCTGCCACGCCCATCTCGGGACTCGATCGTGAAGCCAGCGCTGAAGCGGTCTCATATGCAGCAGACCGAGCAGCGTTACCGCGGCTGCGGCTGCCATATGCCCCAGGAGCCTCTGAAATTGTTTCAGTGGAACCGCTGACCTGCCCTGAAAAGACTTGAGGCAGTTGAGCACTGACTGGATGCGCTCCTCTGTGAGGCGCGCAGTCTGGCCGACCGAGTCCAACTCCATGCCGAGATAAGAGATCCTCTGCGTGGGGCAGAGCTTGCTCTTGTCCCGGTTGACCTGAAGTCCCAAACGGCTGAGGTGCCGGAGCACCATGTCCCTGTGTTCGCACAACACATCTCGCGAGTGAGCTATTATAAGCCAGTCGTCGAGATAGTTGAGGATGCGAACGCCATGTTCTCTCATGGGAACAATGGCCGCCTCCACGACTTTCGTGAAGACACGGGGCGACAGGGCCAGGCCGAAGGGTAGGACCTTGTACTTATATGCTCGACCCTCGAACGCAAACCGAAGAAAAGGTCTGTGTCGAGGAAGAATCGAGACATGAAAGTACGCGTCCTTCAGGTCGATCGCTGCAAACCAATCCCGGGGATGGATGCATTCGAAGATGCGCTTCTGCGTGAGCATCTTGAACGGGAGCTTGTGCAGGGCCCGATTCAAAACTCGCAGGTCCAGGATCGGCCGTAACCCCCCGGATTTCTTGGGTACGATGAAGTAAGGGCTGTAGAACCCAGACCTCATCTCGGCTGGAGGGACCGGCTCGATCGCGTCCTTCGCCAGCAGGGCGTCGATCTCTTTCCTCAAGACAGGGGCATCGACACTCCGCACCCGGGTGAAGTGGACGCCCCTGTACTTGGGAGGCCGGCGGGCAAACTGAATTGCATAGCCGAGCCGGATGGTACGGATGAGCCAGCGGGACGGCCTCGGAAGCGCTAGCCAGGCTTCGAGAGACCGTACCAACGAGCCCACCCGGACCACCGGCGTACCCCCGGAGGGGCAGCGAGGTGGAAGACAGGGACCGGACTCCGGAGGCAATGCAGCGGCCGAGAGAGGGGTCTGAGTGTGCGGAGCAACACCAACCTGTTTCCACCGGGGAGCAGACAGCAGGGAAGGCCTGGAGGCGTTCGGCTGCTGGCTGACCCGAGGCGAAGGAAGGAGGGGAAACGAGGAGCGAGGCTCGGGGGCGTCGAGTCCTGGTTTCCGCACCTCCTTGCCCAGCGAGAGACGAGAGTGACGAGGCCGTGGCAGCGTCACTGACATCTGAGCGCTGGGGCGAGGGGAATGAGAGCGGCGAGGCAACGTGGCGGCGCACACTGTCATTCTCCTCTTGGACGGAGGAGACTGAACTTTGACTGCCAGTCCCGACCGTGAGTGACCCAGAGGAAGTAGAAACTGCTCTTTTATTGAATTTTTGGGTACCGCTGACCGCTTCGGCGGAACAGAAAGAAAAGGAAAACAAAGATTCTCCACCCGGCCCTCCTCCGGGGGAAGGAGAAGTGCAGAGGCACCCTCCCGAAGAGCAGCTCCGACGTCCTCTGGGTCGCCCGTCTCAGGGTCGCTTACCTCTCCTCTTGCTGGGGGGCTTCGACGAACCCCGAGCGGGCTGGGCAGCTCTCTTGCGGCCAGCACCCTGCTGCTTAGCTGGCTGCTGCTTGGGCTGGGCAGGGGCGGAGGTGGCGGCAGGAGGGCGCCCTCGGCGACGAGCAGCCGGAGGCGCAACCGCCGGGGACGGGGCAGCCACAGCCTGTCTCCGGGGCATGATGTGTTTAATGACCTCCGACTGCTTCTGGGCGGCGGAGAACTGTTGGGCGTAGCTCTCCACCGCGTCGCCGAAGAGGCCACCCTGGGATATGGGCGAGTTCAGGAGTCCACTCTTGTCCGACTCCCTCATATCAGCCAGGGTGAGCCACATGTGTCGCTCCTGGACCACAAGTGTGGACATCGCCCGACCCAGGGAACGTGCGGTGACTTTCGTCGCCCGTAGGGCGAGGTCCGTCGCCGTACGCAGCTCTTGGAGCACCCCTGGGTCGGTACCACTCTCCTGCATGTCACAGAGCGCCTGGGCCTGGTGGACCTGAAGGAGCGCCATGGCATGCAGAGCAGACGCAGCTTCTCCACACGCACTGTAAGCCTTTCCAGTCAGACTGGAAGAGAACCTACACACACGGGAGGGGAGCGAGGGGTTACCCCGCCAGGTGGACGCGGTCTTGGGACACAGCTGCATCGCCACAGACCGTTCCACTGGGGGGATGCCCTCGTATCCCTTCACTGCCCCGCCATCAAGAGTGGTGAGGGAGGAGGAGGGAGTTGACCTGTGTCGGGCCGCCAGAGGGGCCGTCCACGATCTCGTCACCTCCTCATGCACTTCCGGAAAGTAAGGAACCGGGGCGGAGCGCTGAGAACCAGCACGGGCCGCCCCGAGAAACCAATCATCGAGCCGAGAAGGTTCGGGACGCGTTGGAGGGTTCCACACGAGCCCGACCTTCTCGGCCGCCCGGGAGAGCATAAGGGTCATCTCCGGGTCTGGCTCGGACAACACCACCACACCCGAAGGGGGCAGTGCAGCCGGGTCGTCATCCCCAGAAAATGACCGATCTCCCTCCGATGCAGCGATCGACATCTGGTCCTCTGGCGGAGCCCCGAAGGAAACGACCGGGACCACACGAGATGACCCGGCGCGCTCCCCCTGAGGCTCCAATGGCAGCAATGCAGAGGAGCGGGAAGCCCGTGGGGGTCTTTCACCCGGCGGGTTATTCCTCACTGTCACCCTCAGACTACCAATGGGATTAGCCGAAGTAGCCGTCTTCTGGAGTGAACCAGAAGACGAACTAGATCGGGGAATCTCCAAAGGGACTTCACCTCGTTGGAGGGTCCTCAGTCTCAGTCTTAGCACCGCGATGGTCATGTTCCCGCAGTGAGAACATGACTCATTCACGAACGCTGCCTTAGCGTGCGCGAGACCCAAGCACGAGAGACAGCGATCATGACCATCAACCAGAGGCAGAAGTTGACCGCACCCAGAAACACACGGATGAAACGTCATCCTGAAAAGGACGCGATCTTCACCCGTGTTGCTCTTTCACAGAAAACACTCTCTTAATTGTGCTGAAGCACACAGGGATAACCGCGGCAACACAGCGGGGAAACTGCAAGCCCGCTGTGCGCACTCAACCGAATACCAGCTGTGACAACAGCTCTTTGAAAAAAAGCAGATCGGTTGAAGCAGCAGCTGGTACCCGGGAGATCGCGAAGATCACTGAAGCGCCGTGACACCAACACAGAGAGGTCTTCAGAGAAACAGCAGACTCGTTGAGCGTGAAGACAAACACAATCTTAAAGCTCATCACTACCGGTCGGCTCCGAAGGTAAAAGCAAATGTGTATGCAATCGCTTCCACTTTATACCCGCAAGGATAGGCGGGACGCGGAATGCAAGTCCTGCATGCCAATATTCATTGGCTCGTTTTAATTCACTCGAAGGCAATTGGTCTCCCTAGCGTGATCCCAATTCGTTGGAAACTCCTCCGACGAGACGTAGGAGTTCCCTAACGAAAGGGAACTACGTATATCAGTGACTAAAGTTACAAGGAATAAATGTACAAAATAAAGCAACAAACAATGAAATAGAAGGAGAATAAGAGAGGGCAAAACAGCAAATTGAGTAAGAAGCTTTTGCAATTGCAATTGGTGTAAACAAATTTTATCAGTACCTGTTTGGGCACAGAGTTACCCTGCTCACAGACCACAGACTATGGGATGAATATAGTATCAAAATGATTAACACGTGCAAGCACAGATATCAATGAACCTGATTAATGTTGCAGAAATGTTTTACTATTCACAAACAAATGCCTTTCAACTTGCGTGTGCAAATTTCAAAATTGAATGAATGTGTTGCAATTTGTACAAATAGAGACATTTTTAAGCTACACCTTATTAAACATGCAACTCACTATATTGCACGTTAAGCATTTTATATGGGTTTTCTATGGGTGTTGTTCATAATCTGATTTAATCTGTTTGCCTATACATACAGTGTATACTTTATTAATAAGGTAGGTGTACTAAATGTGGTGCTTCAATATCACTCACATTGAGCGTAAATGGGGAAGATCGCTCGATTACGCTGCCGTTGTCTGTTTTAGCAGAATACTGCCATCTAGTGGTAGCAGGTTTTCTCAGACAGTGTGTGTGGATCGTGCAAGGCTAAACCGGCGAAATGAAAGTCTCAAAATCCAAATGAATCAAATAGGATCGACTCAGAAACGAGTCAATGAATGCACGCGTGTCACCTGATCCACAATTGCACATCTTACTTGTTGCATGCACAAATTCTGAGCTACATTATTACAAAATCGAGGTTTTGTATTAACAACTATGTGTCTATTTGTACAAAATGCTGCACATTCATGTGATTCTGGATTTTGCACACACAGGTTGTATTGTATTAGTTTAAATGTAGTGATGCACATTTGTGAATTTGTCAAATAGATGGGTATTGTGCACACATTAATAACTAGCACCAGGCCTATTCATTTGTAGTTGTTTGTGTGTGGGTTGTGAAATGCTTAAAAACAGCGAAAAGAAAGTCTCAAAATCCAAATGAATCAAATGAGATTGACTCAGAAAAGACATCAATGAATGCACGCGCGTCACCTGATCCACACATACACATATTCTTTGTTGCATGCGCAAATGATGATAAAGAAAAAATTTGTATTCACAAAAATATCTCTATTTGTACAATAATAATAATAATAATAATTCGTTACATTTATATAGCGCTTTTTCTGGGACCTCAAAGCGCTTCACATATGGTAGGGGGGAATCTCCTCAACCACCATCAATGTGCAGCATCCACCTGGATGATGCGACGGCAGCCATATTGCGCCAGAACGCCCACCACACACCAGCTTATTGGTGGAGAGGAGACAGAGTGATGAAGCCAATTAGTATATAGGGATGATTAGGAGGCCATGATGGACAGAGGCCAAGGGGCAAATTTGGCCAGGATGCCGGGGTTACACCCCTACTCTTTTTCGAAGGACATCATGGGATTTTTAATGACCACAGAGAGTCAGGACCTCGGTTTAACAAATTGCAACACATTCATTCAATTTTGAAATTTGCACACGCAAGTTGAAAGGCATTTGTTTGTGGATAGTAAAACATTTCTGCAACATTAATCAGGTTCATTGATATCTGTGCTTGCACGTGTTAATCATTTTGATACTATATATTTATCCCATATCAGACAACTTACCTCTATCTTTGGTCCCCAAACTGGCATTTCCTCCAACAGCGAATCGCATGCAGCGGTGGGCTCTGTTGCTGTTGGCTCACCAATACGACATTAAATATAAGAGGTCTGAGCAGCATTGCAATGCTGATGGTCTGTCCAGGCTGCCTCTGCCAGACACAAAACCAGAATGCCCTTAAGCCAACATCTTCTACTTAAAAGAAATGCAAAGTGCTCCTGTAACTGCTGCTCAAGTGAAACGATTCACAAGAACTGACCCAGTTTTGTCAGAAGTTTTGGCCATGGTGGGAGAGGAAAGATGAAAGACAAACTCAAACCTTATCTGACTCGACGAAATGAGTTGACAGTTCAGTCTGGTTGCTTACTGTGGGGTTATCGCATCATTATACCCCCGCCCCTGAGGAGCCTTTTGCTGAAAGAACTTCATGCTGGTCATTCTAGAATAGTGAGGACTCGCCACGGGGAGAGCTGCGATATGTTCACTAATTCCGGGAACCACGGCTGGTTGGGCCACTTGGGCGCTACCAGAATCAGTGCACATCTCTCTTCCCTGATCTTTTGCAGCACTAGCGGCATTAATTTGACCAGGGGGAAAGCATACTTCCGCCCCTTGGGCCAGTGGTTCGACAGCTCGTCCCCTCCCAGAGGAGCTGTTGTTAGCAAGAAGTACAGCGGGCATTCTCCTCTGAAGTGGGCGTTCTCCTCTGAAGCAAAGAGGTCGATCTCCGCTTTGCCAAAGAGATTACAGATCATATTTATAGTTTGCGGATGTATCCGTCTGACCACTCTGCCCATAGCAGCACCCTGTCCGTACATTGTCGTGCCGGACCAAGGCGCCAAAGTCTCGAGACACGAACACTTTATGATAATGCGTTCCGTCCCCGCTCTCCACGCCTGCGGCTGCACTCAGCTTTGCAACCAGTGCTGCAGCGGTCTCATGTGCAGCAAGCCCAGTCTGCAGACAGAGGCTGCAGCTGCCATCAGACCCAGTAGCCTCTGAAACATTTTTAAAGGGATAGCTCTGCCTTGAACGAAGAGGGCTAGTGTATTGTGAATAGACTGGATCCTCGGCTCTGATAAGTCCAGAACCATACCCAGGAATGTGATCGACTGGCACGGCTGAATCATGCTCTTCTGTATGTTCACAGACAGTCCCAGGCATGTCAGGTGGGCAAGGAGTCTGCGTCTGTGTACCTCGAGAGCACCTCTCAATTGAGCGACGACTAGCCAATCGTCGAGATAGTTCAGTATGTGCAATTGAGCTTCAGGGGTGCGAGTGCTGCATTCATGCACATTGTAAACACGCGGGGGGCTAGAGCCAGCCCGAACGGCAACACTTTGTATTGGTATGTGACACACTCAAATGCAAAACGCAGAAAGCGCCTGTGATGCGGGGCTATCTGAATGTGAAAATACGCATCCTTCAGATCCACTGCAATAAAGTAATCCTCTGGCTGAATATGCGCGAGGATTTGCTTCACCATAATCATCTTGAACGCGCGTCCCGCATACCACCGTCCTTTTTCGGGACTAAAAAAATAGCGACTGTGAAACCTGCAATTTCTCTTTTCCCCGGGGACTATCTCTACTGCTTGTTTGGCCAGGAGAGAGGAGATTTCTGCCCGTAGCAGCGGGGCGCTCTGTTCTGATACCTCTGACATAATCACGCCGCCGAAGCGGGGTGGTCTGCGAGCAAACTGAAGCATATAGCCGCGTTTTACAGTGTTGATTACCCAATCTGACGCAGCTGGGAGCATCGACCAAAAGGGCTTCCTAAATTGCCTCTGGCTCGCGGCGGTTCAGGCTCGCGGCGGTCTCTCGTGCTCGGCGACGCCTAGCATATCCAGCCGGACGCTTACTGAAGAGGATCTAGACCTCGCTCTAGGGGGGGCTTGAGACCGTCTAGGCAGAAGATGCGGCATCCTCTTGGACTGTTTTAAGGTCTTGGTGTACTTCTCCGAGAAAGCCTCGACCGCAATGCCGAAAAGACCCAACGGGCTTACTGGTGCGTCCAGGAGCTGCTTCTTCTCAGCATCGCGCATCTCGGTCAGCGTCAGCCACAGATGGTGGTGCAGAACCACAAGGCTGCCCATGTTACGGACGATTCCCTGGGCGACCTTTTTAGAGGCGGCCAGAGCCAGATCCACGGCCGTGCGCAGCTTCCTGAGGGACTCGGGGTCCGGGCCTTCCTCGTCCAGGGACCCCAAGAGTCGAGTTTGGAAGACCTGCAGGATTCCCATCGTGTGGAGGGCAGATGCTGCATGTCCAGCCGAAATATATGCCTTCTCGGTGATGTGGGCAGTGGCTCTACATGGCCTGGAAAGCAACGAGGCGGTTTTCCATTCGGGAGACGGACATAAGTGTGCCACGACAGCGTCCTCGATGGGAGGCGGTCGCGTGTAACCCAATTTCTCCGCACCTTCCACTGTCGTCAGCAGCTGGGTACCCTGTGTATGGGCTCGGGCTGAGTGAGGGGAGCGCCATGACCGGGTGAGCTCCTCATGGAGCTCATGAAAAAAGGGCGCGGGTCTCTGTGGGGCGTCCGCCTGGCGGCCTGCGCCGAGGAAGCAACCGTCCATCCACTTCCTAGACAGCTGTTCTTTGGGGGCTGCCCAGTCCAGCCCCAGCTCCATTACTGCCTCCATGAGAATAGCCATGAGCTTCTGAAGGAGCCTCAGACCACGCACCCGGGTCGGAGGAACTCGTGGACATGGTGTCGTCCTCACCATTCCCGAACGAGACCATTTGCCATGCTTCCTTCAGGGGGCGGTAACTGGCCTCAGCGTAGGTGAGAGGTTCTGACACGTGAGGGCGGCGTGGGCGTTGGGCCGACGCCAACTCGTCGATAGAGTCCATTGACGGAGCTGCTGTCGACGGTGGCGGGCTGAGGAGAGGCAGGAGTCATAAAGCCACCTTTACGGGTAACGGCCAGCCTTGAGCGAAGGACCTTGATCGGGAGTTTCTCACAGGCTCGACAACCTGACCCTTCGAGCGCCGCCTCCGTGTGGGCCCAACCCAGACACAGCACACACTGCTCGTGTGCGTCCGGGAAGTCGATAAGACCACCACACATACGGCAAAGAGACATTTTCGGTTTTACTAGCAAAAAATTATTCTGGAACGCAAGAGGGGATAAATTTCCACGTCGTCCACTCTGTTTGCGTGAATCCACGGCGAAACCAGGCTCCAGGTGAAGAAGAAAGATTCTGAGGTTTTTGGCCATATAGCCATTGGCTATTTCCAAGCAAAAGAGGCTTCAGCATTTCGAGGAAAATGGATTTCCCCATACATAATGTCGAGGGACCAACTCGATAAGGGAACTGTAATTCAGACACAACGTGAATGTAAAAAACTTTGTTTTGATATTCCATTTCAGACATTCTACTAACTGTGGTGGCAAACAAAATTATATCACTGAATAAGAGACAAACATTTCCAATTGTCTTTGATGAGGTTTATTTTAAAGTGCAAAAATGATATCATGCCTTTAAAATTCTGTATGCAAAAAAAAAAAAAAAAGTCATATTTTTTTCTTTTGATTTTGCGGTGAAATATGACCTGGACATGTTCTGCATGAGAAACACTTACTTGAATCAGAATCAAATTTATGATTTCTTCTCTTTTGGAAAACATATTGTCAAGTTCTGAATCACAGAGTATCACGCTGTTCTCATCTGGAGTGTGTTGAGATCTCAGCGAGATCCGAGCTTCGATGCCGTCTGATGACTTACTCTCAAGAACTTTTGAAAAAGATTAGCTGGGCCTAATGTAGCCTTAATGTATTCAGTCTATTATTATCGCTGGCCTGCACTCTTCCAGAGAGAAGCAGACTGATAAAGTGTCACATCCACAAGGATATTAAAGTCCATTTCATATAAATACTGTTATGCAGCGCTGATTTTGATTGCCATTAACTGGCTGATAGTTGGTAATTATAGCCTAATAATGATTATGAATTACAAATGTATGACTGCTGGATGTCTATCAGCGCAGACAGATGATGTTCTCAGTGTGAGAGGAAGTCTACAGTATTATTAGTGTGAGATTGTGTCTTTTACATAGCCATCTGTCTGTTTATCCCTCGTTTTAGCAGAATGTTATGCAATATACAACATCCGTTGTGTGAGGTGCTAAATCTGACATGATAATCTTAAGAATATCTTGCAGTGTGTGATGCGCCATGATTTTCAAATCTTGCAGTCTGTGCAGGTTCGAGATTTGAAAGTTGAAAATCGGTGAAGTCTCCTTATGTGCGTAATGCAACCTGATTTCACAATCAGTTAAGGTATACATTGTCTGATATACATAGTCTAAAATACGTCTATATACATAGATATACATAGTCTGAGCCCAGCAACAGCATTTCTTGGCTCCGTTCGAGACCAGCAAGTTCCCTTTTGAATTGGAACTTCAACACTGTTTCCACTTCGAAAGGGTCTCAGGTTACGACTGTAACCCTGGTTCCCTTTCGTTGTCACTCCGAATTCCGTCGGATGATGACGAATGGGGTTTCGCTTAGAAAGCCTATCAACTTCGAGTACAAAACGAGCCAATGGCAAAGAAATGCCATGGGTCTGCGGAATTTGCATGGTGTAACTCCGCCCCTCCTCGTGGGTATAAAAAGGAGGAAGCCGGCAGAAGCAGATATGTTTTCGCTTCGGAGCCAAGTTAATTCTTGAGCATCTGGGTCCTCCTCTGGTGCTCCAGAGGAGGACGCAATGTCTATCGCAGCCAAGGGCGTAACTTTGGGCCTACCATTGGGGGGGTTAAACTCGTGACATATTTATTAATTTATCTATTAATTCAATCATTTTCTTGTGTAAAAGGTAACATGCTAATTTGCCGTTCATGTATTAGAAATACATTGTGATACTTTTACTGATTTAGGCTACTTAACGTAAATGCAGCTGTTCACCTGACTATTTATGCAATAATGACACAGTAGTTAAATGAAGTGTTTAAACACTAGCCAACAGTGGCAGCTTACACGTAATTTATTTTTTGTGTTCAATATCTAAAAACAAAAAAAAACAAGAATGTTATGTTAATAAAGTAGGCTTTAAGTTTAACTGTTAATATGTATTTTTATTAACATCACATTTTAAAAACGTAACATCAAATAACAGCATTAAAAACTTTCAAATATAGAAAATGAAAGTGCAATTATATCACTTTGCATGGAAATAAGACTCAAAAGTAGATAAAAAAAATTGTGTTTGCATTTAGCCTCTGAAAACATCAAATTCAGATACTGAGAAAATACAAGTGTGGACTAACCTGTGCTTTGATTAATTTTGTCACTTTGCAAACTCCATGCAAAAAGAACAAAAAATTTAATTAAAATAATAAGAATAAGAATCTCAAATTGAGGTGTTAAATTCCTAATTAATGTAGGTATTTTTTTAGATACCTAAAATACAAATGTATATAAATATATATATATATATATATATATATATATATATATATATATTATATATATATATATATATATATATATATATATATATATATATATATATATATATATATAAATAAAGGTGTTTGCAACAACAAAACATCCACTTGCACATATTTGAGAATCGGAATATCAGATATATCCTGCTATAGCTAACAAATTTGTGAAATTTTGAAATAAAAATAAATAAAAGCAGTCAGCAGGGTTCCTACAGGTTTCTTCAAGTTAAATTCAAGTCTTTTTAAGACCTTTTTTTATATAAAAAATGAATACCTATTTCACGTCCCTACCAGCAAAGAAAAACAAAATCCTTCAACTTGTGTTCATTTATTTTTCAAATATGGAATGGGTAAAAGATGATAAGCCAAGCAGGTTTGAAAAATAAAAACATTTCAGTAGGCCACAAGAAAGTTTGCCGAACAATGTTAAGTTGTGTTTTAACATTAGCTAGCTACTTATTCTATGCTGGGAATATGGGGAACTGAGAGACCCCTAAACAATAAACATCGAAAACAATAATAATAATCGTGGTTGACAAATGAAACTTTTGAGGAAAAATACAATACGGAGAAGTTACATACAGCAGTGTTAATTTTGACAGCACATTTTGATTTAGTTTTAGTCTCAGTCTTTTGACTAAAAATATGACAAACAAATTTTAGTCATATTTTAGTCATCTGAATTGTTTTAGTTTTAGTCTAGTTTTAGTTGACGAAATACAATAAGATTTTAGTGATTTTAGATTTTAGTTTTTTTAGATTTTCAAAATCTACTGTAAATTTAGTCGACTAAAATATAATGGGTTTAGGTAAATTGTAATATGTTAATTTAGAATTTCTCTAAAATTTCCAAACCCATGTACTCCCGGAGAAAACATATATTAACCTATTAATATGAATGATTTTTAAGTTTCAACAAGCAATACAGATACAGATTTAACTACTGTGACTTAAAAAAAAATCTTACAATTAAATAAAACCACTTTTCCTAAAGTAAAACACAGTCTTCTTTTCAATTAATGATATATGGATTCTTTATAACAACTTACATACATACTTCTTTACATACTTCTTTATTCTTTCAAGCAGACAATTATTTGTATTTAATTAATATAATTAATCATTTTAAAGCTATTAACAAAAAGTAAATGCTTTTCTTTTTTTCTTTTGTTGCTTGATCAAAATTAATGACACAGACCGCATTATGTTTATTGCCACTGTCACTTCAAGACATCGGCTCATGTCCAATGACGTGCGGATACGATTGCACTGATGCAACCAGATATAAAATACATAGACGCCCTATTGGCCGCGTTGGAACGTTGCTGCGATACGTCAACGGGTCCGCCATTTTGCGGAGGGCAAGACTGCACTGTAATCTAATGTAAGTAAACGGGTGAGCTGCGTTTTTTCTGGATAAAAAACAAACCGTTTTTACATTTATCAACCGATTTCAGTGGTTTGTATGTGGTGTGCAAAAATTTCCATCTCTAGATATTTAAAATCTCGATAGTTAGACTTGTAACATTTTTTTTTTAATAAAGAATGGTCAAAGCTCAGGCTTGTCATGTATTTGGCTTTTTATTCTTGGATAAGAATGGTGAAGACCCCCGTACTGAGATATAATTTATGTTTTCTTATTGTGGAAAAAGCATTTTCTGTGATTGACCCGATTTTAGCAATAACAAAGATAACTGATGGATCCTTTATGATAATACATGTTATGGTACAACTATAGTGCAATGCAAATAGTAAATATAACAAAGTGAGAAGTAATAGTAAATAGTTTAGTCAATAAAATAAACAAATAGTATACAAGAATAAAATAGTAATGAATAGTATAATTATATAATATCATAAGTACAATAATATGTAAGGTATCTGGCTTCGTTTTTGGGAATATGTATTCAATAATTAATAATTAATAATTAACAATTATTCATACGGGTTTGAACCAGATACTTATACATGTTAAATCGCCCAACGAGGGGGATGATCTGTCACCTGCATCTGCATTCATATCTATACATCAGATTTTAACCACAAGGGATTATGGTCCACCACTGAGGTACAGATATTTTACAGACAGGTTAAAATTAGCTCAATTGTTAGAATGATATTTGTGGATGATCCACAATATCATCCTACTTTATAGGATTTCAGGAAACGCTATTCTGTGGCCACAAGAATGGGGTTTCCTGCCCTATAAGCAAATACTCTGTAAAATATCTTTAATTTGTGAGCCTGTAGCTATAAGACCTTTGACACTTAAAGGGACTGGAAAATGAGCATACAATCAGAATCAATGAATGAATATAACGAATTTAATAAGGAAAACTCCGTATACGGTTGCTAAGCGTTACAAGGAATACATGTATTTACAAACACAATACAACGACAATGAACAAAACACTAAAAGGATCTGAGAGTGAAAGAAACAGGGAGAGAGAGATGGAGAGAGACTGGAGGTATCAGTGGCAAATTACAGACTTTAAGACCATTGAGAGACACCCGGAAAAACACAATCTTACTGTTAATAAGAGCAATAAACTTAGGTGTGTGTGTGTGTGGGGAGGGGTTACAGTCTAAAGACATTTCAATCTTCAATGATAGTAAAACTTATCAAAAATACACTTTCTTTTTATGCATATTCGCGTTGTTCACACCACGAGTGTTCTACTGAACGCTATGTAAAAGTTAAAGGAATATACAGTTATATTTAAAATGCATAATGAAGGCATTTACAATTCACTTTAGGCTACGACAAAATCATAGCCATTCCAATGTGACATGGACAAACAGACACACATAAAAACACATTGAATATATCTGGTTAATTGTCTTTTAAAAAGAGAAAAGGAGTTTTTCTCTTTAGAATTCACTTCCAGTGGGACATTCCGATCAGTCATAAAATGTCTTAATGTCTTGTAAGCGAACACCACGCTCTGTCCTGAGTGTGGGTGTCAGCTGTGGGGGAGGTGTGTGTGTGTGTGTGTTGGAATGTCTTCCGGGGTGAATCTGCATGTGTGGGGCACGCAAAGTTGTCAGTGGGGCAATCAGTACTCAAGACTATGCGGTGCTAGGCCATATTTATGGACCAGAGTTAGAGAGAGGTTAGGAGCATTTTGACATCAACAATTTAATGGGTCATCCGGACAACGCAGATACCCTACAGTCCCCCCTTCCGTCGGATGAAGTCCCTATGTGGACATCATCGGACGGCACCCATCGCAATGGACGGATGGCAGGTGAATCATGATGGTCGTGTAGCAGGTGGTCATTAGGGCTGAGGACTCAGCTTGATGAGCTTCGAAATGGTCTCTGGCGTGGTACTCTCTTCCTGGGGGTTCTGGCGGGAACCTCCAGACACGGCTTTCTTGAGCTTGGCCATGGATGTTTGCATCTCGTTGAGCCTCCTGTAGAGGATGAAGGCCAAGCCCAGTATCAGAGTGTAGTTGATTATCGTAGAGATACACAGCGCAGTGTCTGCTGCAGTTCTGGATTGGACAACAGGTAAAGTAGTCGGTATGGGTAGTCGAGACAAAGCTTGGAGGGCTGTGTCGATAGGAGAAATGTCAATTAGCTGGGACCCCCCTTACGCAAACCACAATTCCCGTTCTGGAGTTTGGGGGAAAAGTGTGGTTCCTGAAGAATGGGGTTGGGGATGTGATTTCCAGTTCTAATTGGTACTCTTTGCTTGGAAGAGGGTACAATGTCAGTTCATCTAGGTGGAGGATGGCACCTTTCGGTACTTGACTCCACCCGCTCTGGTTGAGCCAGGTGACACGGGTGGCAGTGTTATGTTGGTCACAGGTGAGTGTAGCTGTGCGCACAGGAGTGTTGACAAGCCACCTGTCGCCTGCAATCTCTGCTTGGGTCTCGGTGACTTGAGTGCGAGGCTTGGCTTTAGCAGGGCAGCGTGTGCCACTGATCTGCAGCCTGCAGATTCCGTCAGTGTTGCCTCTGAGGAAAGGTTCGTTAGGGCAGAGATAGTGAATGTCTTTGGTCAATGTGCACATGTGTGGATTCGGAGCTGGGGACAGCTTAGTGTCGCTGTCGTGCACATGTGTGGATTCGGAGCTTGATGTGAGTGTTACCTTTCAAAATCTGACATTGACAATGTTCTTGAGCCGGTGGATTCGGCTTGACTATGATGGGCAAGTTCAGGAGCAAAACCCAATTCTCTCTACTTGGGGTCGACGCAGAGTGGGTTGGCACTACCCAGCGAGTCGGCAAGGTGTATTTGTAGAGAGTCAGTTGGCGTGGTGATGGCGGAAGCCAGCACGGTTTGCACAAGGCTTAAGGGTATCCGGTGCGGTGGAATCCTACCCATGGCTAGGTTGTCAATGGAGGAGTTCACCTCCGGCAGAGTGTCTGTCATCAGGGCTGTTACCAGCTGAGTTTGAGCAAAGTCATTCGGGAAGACAGTAAACAGCTGTTTCATGGAGTTCACTGTCTGGGTCAGCAGAACGCTGTGAGTGTTGAAAATTACCACAATTTCCTTTAGTGTCTTGTCCCTGGTCTGCAGGGATGCACTCTGTTGTGAGTTGCTCTTTTATCTGTGGAATCTCAGTCTGAATTTCGGCTACATGCCGCCTCACGGTGGCTAGGTTCACTGTATTCACACTGGACATACAAGTGTTAAACAGAGCGGTGACGGCTCCGGGCAAAGCTCCCAGAAACAGTTTGGAGCGGTGGTTGTGTCCACCTAACTTGTGTGATAGTCATTTTCTCAAGTTGGTCGAGCATGTGCTCGACATCAGCCTCAGCGTGAGTGAGGGCGTTCTCTGTCCCTCGGCACCTGCCCAGCTGTATTGTGTTGTTACGCTGGGGCAGTGTGTTCTGTTGGCGTTGCGAGGATCAGGTGGCACATACACTTTCTGAGTGCGGGTCCGACAGGGAAGGAGTCCTGGTTGTTCCCTTAGGACGATGCCTGATGCCGGACCTGGTGAGATGTCCGGTTGCGGCTGCCCTCTGGTTGACTGGAAGCGCCGCAGCAACCTGGTAAAAGTGAAAGGGAGAGAGAAAGAGAAAGGGAGGAAAAATTTCAGCGAGTGTCGTCCTTGGCTGGCTAGGACAGTCTTTTTGCTTTGAGGACGCCGGTATGTCACTTGCTTCGGTGTCTTGCAAGTGTCTCTGGTGCTGCGGTGTGCAGCAAATGGTGCGTCATGAGCATACATTGGCATGACACCCCTTTTGCACTGTGGCACCACAAGCTGTGGCGCAGTGGTGGCATCAGGTGCAGAACGCTGAATGTTGTCCTGTGCACGCAGCATGTGCTGGTTCACGTCGGTTGTCTGGGGCACCGGTTGTCGGTGGGTGCAGACAGCGTTCGTGGGTGGTTGGAGGGGTATGAGAGGTGGTTTCTCACAGTGTCCATTGGTTTGTCATAGCCTTTGGTAAGCTGGAAGGTTAAGGTCAAGTTAAGCAGGGGCTCTGTGACTCTGCGCTCTTTTGTCATACGTGGTGAGACTAATGCATGACCCTAAAAGTTTCGAACCACGATTTAATGGGTTCGTTAGGAATGTAGCATAAAGCTATGTGTGTTACGTGTAGCTAGACAGTGAAGTGTGTCTTGTATCCTCATCTAAGCTGTGGATGTTAGGAGGCTAAGACTTATGTTGGTTCCGAGGGTATTCCTGGAAAGGGCATAGCCGAGATGAAATAAATGACTGAAGATGGTTCTTATGACTAAATTATTTCTCTGGACTTACGTAGTGGTTCACTACGGCTTGACGAAGTGAATGATTGGGGAAGAGAAAACAAACTTTCCTATTCAAATTATGCTTATCATCAATCCTCAGGACTATAGTTATGCCCTAGTAATCTTTGAAATTACTTGTGGTGCAGGGTCATAAAAGTGAGTGCACTTGTTGAAAATAAACAAAATCACAAATAAAGGTGTCTCTGTTTCCTTTCTGGGCCCTATGGGAAATTAAACCACATTCGAACAAGAGAGGAAATGGAATTAAATCATATAGATGGCCGAATAGACAAGGGAATAGCTGACTGCTATTATTATCGAAGTGGGAAAAAAAATAATAATAAAAAATAAAATAAAATAAAAGTAATCAAGACAGTGGTAATGATCTGGATGTGAGAATAATCCGTAGCACTAGTGACTAACTTTGGATTTGCCTGGACCAACACTCCATAGTGGGTTACAGCGGTTGCGTGTTCAAGACCACACTGTATGTGTCCCTCCAAAGGGTTAGTCAACATGCTGATGGAAATTCTCAATACTATACAAATTCTTCTCTGGCTACACAGTTTATATGTAGTTAAACTTAAGTTTAATTGACAGGGCATCTGCGAATTTAGCCTACAGCACTCAGCCAGGACTATGCCTAACTAGTGAGGGTGACATTTAGCTCAGAAGAATTGAAAGTACGGAAAGTAAAGAATTAGACACCCTAACTGGGGTTAAAGAAAGTATTCTAGAATACTTTGCACTGTGTAAACAAAAGCTGTAATTAAGGCTTCAAGTGAATGATGCTAACTGCTAACTGTAGAAGTTATTATTTAGCTTAGCCTAAGCTGGATGAATGCTAGGTTAGCTTAGCTTAGCCTAAGCTGGATGGATGCTAGGTTAGGTTAGGTTAGCTTAGCGTAAGCTGGATGGATGCTAGGTTAGCTTAGCGTAAGCTGGATGGATGCTAGGCTAGGATAGCTTAGCCACCTAGGCTGGTTTGTTTACAAAGTGACATCAGGAGTTAGCACTTCCTGTGACAAGTCGTTGTCATGGGAACCAGAGCATGTCAGAACAATTTGACAGTACCTGAAGAATGTCTGCACCCTTTTAAATGAGTTATGCATGTTTAAACGGGTTAAGAGGGGGCGCCTATACTTGAAGTCTTTCAAGAACTTGATGTTACATTAAGTAAAATGCAACTGTGTTTTGGCATTTGCTAATTTTACTCATGGAACTCTTTTTACTTTACACAACTTATTCTATTTGTTTACAGAGTAAGGAAATAGATTTGTCTAAGCATCTATAGTTACGTCCCTCACATGCATAAATGCTGGCTTTTCAGCGAGTAAACAGTTTTGGTCGCGAGGTTGCTCTCTTTGCTTGTAGATGCAGCTAAAATTTAGGTTAATTACATCACTCTAACAATACTTTGTAAGGCTTTTACATTGTAGAAAGGGGAGCATCACCCAGGTATATATATATATATATATATATATATATATATATATATATATATATATATATATATATATATATAACCCTGTCCTGAGCTTTTATGTCAGGAACAGGTTTAGCAATACTGCAATTTGGATTTCTTTAACCAAAGCAGAATAGATATCGGTACAGTTTACAAGCTGCTGATATGAGATTTCTTTGTCAAACAGACTTACGCTTTACTGCTGAACTTACTGATATTAGTTGGAAATCTAAGACTCTGTCACTTACAGTAGGGATGTCAATTTCAGCTATTATTTTATCTGCATTTAGACAAGCCAGCAGCCAGTGATCAAGATGCGTATCGCATGTTGTTTAGTTTGGATCGCAATGATCACATGCACACCTGTAGGTCAAAAGTAGTTTAAAACTCAGGTGGTTTTCCTACACTATGGCGTCACGGTGACGTATGCCTTATTTGGAGCTAGTGTTTCCTGTTACCCTTCATTGTCATGGAAACTAATGTGTAGCAGTGTCATTTCAATAAACATTTGCAACATTCTAGTTTCGAAAGAGTCGTGCATAGTGTGTTGGCAGGTGATCCTTACAGGTCCATTCAAGATTTTCTTTAAATCAGTAAAATTCTAAATTGTCTAATGCAGAGTCTTGCTTCTCTTCGAGCACACATTTTCATCTACTTTAAAAGTTATGTTCTATGCTGACCAGGGACCCTTTTACAGAGTCTTGCATTGTGTTCATGCTGTGTGCCTTCTGGTTTTGCAGTTCGGAATCAATGGGGTCTTAGGGACCCTTTCTGAGGAGGCCTTTTGTGTTAGAGGCCGTCTGCATCAGGTCACGCATCGTTGAGCAGCGTTTCTTGGTCTTTGGCGAGCTGGAAGGTGCAGGGTAGCGAACTTGACCTTGACTTGGTGATGAGGCTGTGTACCCATGGATGGGTGCTGGAGTTCCTGGGAACTCTGTGACCTTGGAGTCTGGCTTTGTTGTAGTTCCCGTGACCTCTGTGACCGGCCAGTCTTGCTTTGGTGACCTGTGTGACTGGAGGGGGGAGGGGTTCTTGAACTTGGGCCCAGACTGTCAGGTGTTGGAAGTCTAATAAAAACTCAAAGCATTCTAGCAGATCTTTGCCAATCAGAAAGGGGTAAGTGTCCATTTGTGAGATGTACACCGGATGGGTAGGACTCAAAAGGACCAATTGTCAGATCACCGGGAGCTACCTGTTCGAGCCTGATGTTGTTCTGGCTGTATGACTGCACCTTCAGCTCACATGTTTGAAATGTAAGAGTTCGATCTTGGCTCTTAGCTTTAGCACTGAGTCTTTCAAAGAGTGGAGCTGATATTAACGTGGTGTCTGAGCCGGTGTCTAGCAGGGCTTCAAGGTCAAGTCAAGTCATCTTCATTTATATAGCGCTTTTAACAATGGATTGTTTCAAAGCAGCTTTACAGACATAAACATATAATTTAAGGTAACAGATTGTTTTGGCATTATAGCGGTTCTTGAATAATGTTATTTCAAGGCTCAAATCATTGTCTATAGTGATGGCTAGGTAGAGTTTTCGGGGCACCCCCCTTTTGATCAAGTTTCCCAGAAGTCTTGGCTGGTGTGGTGATCGATGGGCGGTTAGGGCCGGTCTCGTGTGGGTCGCTGCGGAGGCAGGTAGCCAAAACAGTATTTCTTAGTCTTTTGGGACTTTGGTCCCAGTTGTGGGACACTGGGCTGTCATGCTCAGGCTGTGCAGCGGTCAGCTGTGGTGGCTGGGTGATGCTGTCACTTTGTGATGTGACAGTCAGCTCTGTGGTCTGATGCTGATGAGCAGTGTTCTGGGTGCCTGTTTCAGGTCTTACGCTTAGACATAGGACGTCTGGCTTGTCCCTCCTGTTTCTCTTGTGAGATCTCATGTGCAGAAGCTCTTTCAGCACCTTCAGGATCTCTGCCGTGGCTGCGCTGTTTTTGTCTGATGTGTGCTCAGACGTGTGCTTACCAGTGGCATGTTGAGGCATGCTGTCTGGGCTTGAGTCTCTTGGTGATAGGGGTCGGCTGTTTCTGGGTCGCCGGCTGGCTTCCCAGAATCTTTCAGAGCGCTCGCTCTGGTGCCTTGGACGAGCACCATCACGGCTGTGCTGCCCTCTGCTGGCCTGGAACGGTCTTGGCTCTCTGTAAAAAAAGGCTGTGGTGTTGTGGGGCGCCCTCTCGAGCCAGCTCTGAGTAGTGTTCAGAGACAGAGTAGATTGTGGGGTTTTTCAAAGTCTTTCCGTACACAGTCTTTTGCTTGGTGTAAGCTTCTCTTAGCTGTTGAGTAGTCGTTGGTCTGATTCTGGGTCAGATAATTCTTTACTGAAGGCCTGCCGCAGCGGCTGGTGGTCCGACTTGACTGTCTCTGGTTGGCGGTCGAGGAATCTGCGCACATCACGACGGGACGTGGTTCTGAGCAGGTACAATCTGTCCCACGCGATGACGTTGGTAACAGTTTGTAAGTGGAAGTCAATGTCCTGCGGGTAGGAGTGAACGTAGGGATGTTTCTGGCCAGCTTGTTAAGTCTTTTGGGAGCCATGCCGTGGTTAGTGGCAGGGGTTCTTTGGAAAGGCTCTCCCCCCCTCGCTGCTGGCGGGGGTTCTTGTGGGCTGGCTGGTGGTGTTTTGAACAGCGGGCTTTCGCCCTTCTTTTCAGCTCTGGGTTGTTGGCTGAAAGGTGCGGACCGGCTGGTCAGGGGAAACTTTTGTGGTGTGTGTTTCCCCTTCCCGGTCATGCTGCAGTTTATAAGAGTGTTGCAACTCTGTGTGAACGGTGTCAAGTTCGTGTTCGAGATTTTGTCTCTGCTGAACGAGCTTGTGGATGGTAGCACGGGCCTCTTGCGAGTTTTTTTTCGCAGGCCGTGGCTTTCGAGTCTCTTTAAGTTCAGTCTCTGCTCTTTGCAAGGGGCTTCACTTTTGTCGGAGTTTCTCGTTGAGTTCCTCTCTGGTTCTTTTCTCTGACTGCTCTTTTCGGTCTGTGTGTAGACGAAGATCAGACAGGGCAGTTTGAAGTCTTTCCACTTTCTCCGGTACCTCGGGGTCGGTGTCATCCTCTTCCTTGGTTTCAAGGAGCAGTTGATCTAGACGACTGTGGATCTGGGCTTCCTCCGCTTGCATCTTTAGCGTTGCTACTTTGTGCTCCAGGGCGATGCGGCTCCTTTTCGTGGAGCCGTGCTGGTGCGATGAGCTTGTGAGCGAGGTTTCCGACGTGTCGGACCCAGTCTTTGTCGTTGTAGCTTTGGCTCGGGGGCTCGGAGTCACTGGCGACCTTGGGCAGAAATGGAGGCGTCATGGATCTCAGCCATGTCTCCAGGTTGTCCCAGCGGGTTGTGGGACTGTAGGACCGGAACATACTGGCTCACTGTGGGCGAGAGGAACACAGCACACACAAAGAGACCAATGCAAGTTCGTTTTACGAGTTATAATACTAATACGGGCGATGCCGTCTACGAGAATTTCGGCTAACTGATGCAGACAGTTAGGCCGTTATGTGGGGACAATTTGCGTAGGTCAGCGTGGGGCCTAAATAAAGATTTTGACAGGGCGGTGGCCTAGTGGGTAATCTGTTGACACTAATGGCTTGGTTGTCAATCTGTTATTTGGCTTTTTGGTGTCTCTCTTGGTTCTGTCTCTAGGTGAACTGAAAGGGACAGATCACAACAGAACAGAAAAATAGCAAGATGGAAAAGATTGAAGTAAAATGAAACAATAAAAATGAATAGGTCTGTAATGAAATGGAGTAAATAATAACACAGGAAGTGTTACGGGGGATAAGGAGGCCTGAGCCTGCTATGTGTGGCTTAGAGAAGAGGAGAGGGGCCAAACACTTAAATGATCAGAGGAATATCTAATATTCTGTGGCCTATACTAAATGAATGGGTTTTACCATATTTTTAGCTTGCCTGGGGTGAATTGAGGTCATCTCTGGTTGGAGTCGGCGTTGTGGTCAATCTTTCCGTCGTCCCCAAACACTCGACCGCAGTGTCCCCGGGCCCTTCTGTTTATCTATACCAAGGTGCGCGCTCACACAACTTGACTTGTGTGTCGACTAACGTGGTGGACTTTTCTTTGGAGTGCCAAAATGCTGAGTCGTGTTGCGTGCCGCACCAATGGAAAGAGACAGAACAGGTCCGAGACTCATGCACGGTGAGCGTCGGTAACGCCGGTCAGATGACCCCGTTCGCTGGAAACCAACCAGGGAGGCCTGTCAAACCACCACAGCACAAGAGAGTGTTCTACCTATAAGTACAAAACAGGGTGAAGAACAAGTGAAACTTAAAGTGAATTAAGGCTTTCTTTGTTTAAACCAAATTGAGTATTTATGTATGTAGAAAATAAAAGCAAAGGCTTTACTAAATAATGGTCAAAACTAAAGGGAATTATGACAATGATGTTAATTTATCAGAATAACCTAACCCCAAAAGAAGAAGTATTGATAAGTAAAGCAGGATGACACAAGAGGAGGTAAGCTGTAGTGGCACGTTTGTGCCACAAAGGAGTGTACCTCCTTTCAGTGTTCACCCTGGTTACAAGACAACTTAGTTTAAATTCATTCAATTAAGCTTAATAAAGAGATGTTAATTAGCATTGTGGTGGCAATTTTAATGATATTCATTGATCTTTAGTTAAATATAGATGATTCAAAGAATGTCACATGTGTGTCTCTCACTTGTAGTGAGAGAGGATTCTGTTTATGTACCTGGGGAGGCAGAAGAGGGAGACACTCCAGAGAACAGACGAACAAGGACCTCTGACCTAGATGTCAGAAGGCCATTTGGTGCAGGGGAGCTTAGTGGGCCAACTAGTGACGTCTATGGAAAACTACTGGGAGGAAGGCTCTGGGGGGAAGAAGGCCTTGAAACTAAGATAAAAGCTAGTTCAGTCTGTCTGGGGGTGTGTCACTCTTCTGCACAGGGTAACAACTGTGTATTAGACTGCTCCTATTCTTGCAAGAATAAATACTTCTATTTTATATAATTTGACTCTGAGTGTCTCTTACGCAGTGATGTTTGTTTGAGATGAAATTTTGCCACAACAGTTTTGGTGTCACAAGTGATATTCCTTGGACGTACCTCCTGGACCTGAGATCGGACGGTGTTTGGCCACCTGGACTAAGTAAGTTCCAGCTCTACCTCGTAAACTTGAGAGAGAGGGGCCGACCGATGTCAGGGCCGGGAGAATCGACCACTGGAATCTAAAGAACCCGCAAGTGGCATGAAACAACGTCTCTGGTAAGGGTCATTTAAATTCGGTTTAATTGGGGGAAGAGTGAAATTGAACCATATTGGCTGAGGGCTGTTTCTGTGGTACGTAATCTGAGATTAATTGAGGTCTGTAACAGATCAAGAGATTTCAAACAGATAGGTAACCTGAAAATCAGTTGTTCCACCACGGAGCAAATTGTTTTCAGGTGCTGAGGCTAATTAGGGGGAGCCAGAAAATATTTTTTTTTGGTAAACCATAATTAGGAGGGCACTAATAGTGCAACCCGACCGATTTGGGTTAAAAGAAAAGAGTCGGATTTGTTAGGGACGCCTAACAGATTAAAGAAAACGCGCGTTGAAGAGAAATCCACAGAGAACAGAAAACAGCCGGTATGGGGATGTCTCAAAAGCAAGCTTGCGAAATTTGGTACACCGGTGTTTTGTCAAATGAGGTATTGAGCGCCACAACATTAAAGATGGTGCGGGAATCAGTTGAACAGAGCAGTGAGAAACAAAAGTTGTGTCTGCGTTCAACATGTGTGTAAAAAATGTGAACAGATAATGGATTGTTGGCTTGAAGATAAAATGTCGAACTGCCAGGAGAAATAATGTTTTTTTTACTTCTTCATCCAGTGAGACTTGGTGGAAGAGGGAAGTGAAAAAACAAAAAGGTTGGTGTGTGAGACATGCGTGTACTGGTTAGATAATGAAGGAACTGGCATGTTTGAGAAAAGAAAGGAGAGGATAATGAGGGAACTGGCATGTAGGGAAAAGAAAGGAGAAATATAGTAGAAAACTATATGTGATGAAAATAGACATGGTCTGACAGAATTTATGGAAGTCAAATTAACTGTTTAAATGGTGAAATGAAAAGTCAGTTTTAGAATAAAATAAGGATGAAATGATGATATATCTGCTTTATTTTATTAATGTTAAGAAAATAAGGGTATTGAAGCAAGTAGCTATAATGGTTGTCTGTGTAATTTACGGACTGAGTAATATAATCTGTTTTGGAGAAACAGTAGAGATAAGACTGAGACAATAATGATAATATTAAGTTGAATAGACTATGTGATGGAAGGGAAAAGGCTTCAAACCAGTTGTAATGAAAATAATGATGTACAAATTGTTACACTTTATGAAGAGTAACGGAACAGTCCGGGAAAATAAATAAATAAATAAATAAATAGTGAGACAGAAGAGAGCAAATGCTGTAAACAGCTCTGCTCAGAAGATCTCACTTTGAAGAGATTTGCAGATGATGTTTTGTAAAAGATAAGCTGGGAGAAATGTGTAAAGACAGAAAACAAATTCGAATATTTTGAGCATTTTCTGTGCTGCTCATGAAATTATGTTCCGCCAATAATAATGATGAAGAGTATGATTTGGCTATTGTGATTAAATCCGCGAGTGGTGGACTGTAAAAGAATACAGAGGACTGCTTATCAGTGGGTCTGTTTACATTCCTGAATGGGACACACACTGCTTCAAGGGTGTGCAGTAAGTTGGAGCCGTTTGCAAGCTCACAGTGATCAAACTATAGTCAAGGTGTCTGATGCTGTAATTGAGGCTGACACATGAACCCACCAGATGACAGAGAGTGTTTTTAATGGTGGTCATCAGGACCATTTAACACGTAACTAAATGCCCACCTAGAAGGTGTTTGAAAATGTGATAGTGACACATTTCTGATAATAATGTGGGTTTGAAAGTAGATCAGTGTTTAAACAACGACATTGACATTTTGTCTGAGAAATAAGAGATAAAAAAACAAGGTCAAAAGATTGAAGTCTTAAAGTGAATCCTTTTGTGACTCCAACAAATGTGAGTTGCAAAATATATCAAAGTAACTAACAGGATGATTGTGTTTTAATTAAACATTTTAGAAAGGGTTTAGATTAAGGAGAGAGACTAATCTCACGAATGATTTATAATAATTGCAAAAGATGTATCAAGCAGAGAGTGCTAGCCTTGTCAAAGTTAACGTAATTGAGAACTTGACAACTAAAATTGAGAGGAAATATGAAAAGTTATTGAACTGGAATAATTATTTTTATTTAAGATCAAGTAAGCAGAAGCAATACTGGATTAACAGTTGCTGAATGCTGATTAAACAAACAGCTTGAAAAGTTGACCATGAAAGAACTAGAAGCTGATGTTTTGCTTTCAAAAGATACGTTTGTTATTGGCTGTAATGAAACAGTTTGCTTATCTAAATCTGATGTGTGCTGTGGCTGAAACTGCCAGTGCAACAGAGACTCAATCTGAGTGGAAATTTGTAATGTCTAAATAAAGACAACTATAAAAATTATGTTTATTTGGAAACACATGTCATTTCTGGCAAATATGCCTTAAGCTGGGATAGATAAAAGTTTGATGTTAGAAGTTTATGAGAGTGCAGTGTGCCAGTCCTGAATGCCTCAGAGTCTCTCTCATTCAATGTCAGCTAAAAGCTGTTATCTGTGATAAGCTATTTGTAGTAAAGCACAGTTTCAGTTGAAGAATCATAGACACAGAGATGTTTAAAGAAACAATTGCCATAAAGGGCAATTTGTATTTGTAAATGTTTTAAATGTAAAACTGAATGACTTTAAAGAAGTCTTTAAAATAATAATGCAGAACTTGAAGACATTTTATTTTATTTTAGGACCAGTAACTTCTTTGTCTCATTTAGTCTCCACCATTCAGGACCGATGGCTCCGTCTACAGGTAAAGTTCACTGAACGTACGGATGATCCAAATTCGCTGAGTATAGTCTTAGCAGCTAGGGTTCTGCTTTTAAGATGGTTAATGGATTCAAGTGATTAAATACTGTTGTTATTGACCTGTCTCCCTGTGTGAACACTATTCGGCAATCGGAATGGCTCTGGTGACTCTTGATTGTGTCTTTCCTAAGCTCCAGAGAACAACAGATTTTGTTGAAGAAAACGGTCAAAGATTCTGTGATGGGAAAAAAGCGGTCACCAGTGGGCACGAGTGACCATCTCTATGACGGGTAAGACCTTCTTTGGCCAGACAGGGGGCAACCTAAGCCAGAGTGGATCACGCAAAGTCATTGGGCATCTCCTGAATGGAGGTGTGTTATGTGAGACAGGTATGAGGGTTGAGCAGGAGCTGTGAGGCCAGCAGCGTCCCTATGCCGTTAAGGGGAGATGACGCGGTGACGAGTTACGGCATGTCTCCCCAATAAAGCAAAGCTCCTCTATATATACCACTCGCCAGAAGAAACCGCATTAGTTGTATGGCTTGTTTTTCATTGTGACAAGTGTCTGCAACTATACCCAGGGGGGACAACACCCTGAGGAGAAGAAAATTATAGATAAAGAGCTAATGGCAATGGGCTTTCAAGAGCCAGCTGAGACCGTGAGGGGATTGCCATTATTAATTGTTGTGGAGACAGTAATAAAACTTTTTGATGTCGGTTGCCTTATGGGCAAGGAAAATGTATAGAAGTTTATAACATAGTTCTAACTCCTGAAGGTCGTTAGACATGGTGGTGACTAAAGATGAAGACAGCTTTTGTAGATTTAAGTCTGGATAACAAAGGTGGATGGTCAAAGGTTATTGTAATGAATTTAATATTACATTTTGTATAAGAAAATGGCCTGCTAGAGCAAGCTGAAGAAAAATAATGATAATGAAACAAAACAACCCAGCTGACTTGTCTAAAAAATCTAATGAATAATGAACAAGACATGCTTTGAAAGTGGTTAAGAGACCATGTAAAATTAGATAGAAGCTACAGGAAAGTGGAAAGGTTAAAATCTTATTTAAAATTTAAATCCTTTTAACGATGATATAAGGAAAGGGCAAACATTGAGAATGAGCAGTTAACAGATGTGTGTCTAGTATGAGTGTGTGTGTGATGGTGACAGCACTTTATGTCTTGTATGTATTAGTTTGGGGTACTAATATTAGAACAGTATTGAAATTAGAACAGAACAGTTTTATCATTACAGATGGGTTAAGGCAAATGACAAATTTTAAAGAAGCCGATAATTCTGAGTGGAACGGTTGAAAAGACAATACAGAACATGGGACGAGCTTTAAGTTGATTGGACATCAAGCTCTGTCTGGTAGTAATACTTTTGTCATGCAGGATGTCGATTTGAATTATGTTCTGGATCAGTTTAAGTATTTGTGTAAATTGGAATTGTGTAGTTGTAGATCACCATCTGGCATGGGCTGAGATAAATGAAAATGTTGTAGATTTGATGGCAACAACAAAATGACATATTGGCTAAGTCAATTTTGAAGTATCAAGAGAGCCCTTAACATTTATGATAATTGTGAACTAAGGGGGAGAAATGATTGACTGACATTGACCAAGTCTGTACAGCACGACCTGACCTGATAGGGAAAATTGATGACTTTAGAAATGTTTGTGATGGCTGACTTGAGACCAAACAACAGGCCTGAAAAGCAGGATTCGCTGTGAGACTCAGGGCCGTTGCCCTTCAAATACTTCGATAAGAAGATGAGATTGGGCTTTAAGTGAAGAATGTAATATTTTGTTTCAGAGGCAGAGAAGGATGTCTAGGCAAAATTTGGCTGAAGGACGCCGTTCGGGTTGGTGTTGATGGCAAAACAAATTAGTTTAAATTGATGAATGAGCGGGGTCATGCATCAAAAGGGGGATGGTAACAATTGCCAAATATGGTTTACTTGGGTCCCAAACAAAATTTGCTGTCTGTACATGTATTTGCAGGACTGTTTCAACAGGAAACGCTAGGGCAGATGTGGCAGCGAAGGCCATGGCAGCACAGCAGACAAAAGAAACTACGTATTTTACTATCTGAAAATAACCTCGACATTTGTTTTTCTTTACAGAGCATGCAGACTTTTGGATACAGGGGAGAATGTCCCCTATAAAATAATGGTTACGGATGAATTTGACTAACTATCCTGGCCTGGATTGTTTTTGTAGCAGAAAGAAACAAGGTCACACCTGCGCAGCGCAAAACTTAAATTTTCCTTTTACAGAATGTCAGGATGGGTTGCAGAAAACAGAACTGATTCTGTTCCAAATGTATAAATATTGTTTTTCAGGGGAAAAGGATCCTGAGTGCTATTAAGTGAGCGAGAAATTATACGGTGATAATGTTTTAGGTTGATTCCACAGGTCACACCAAAAGGGACGAGCGGCTAGACAAGCGGTCACTAACAAAATACTTAAGGTCTCCATTCACAGGTGAAAGCAGGCAAGAAATGGTTCACTCCAGTGGGGGTGCGGTCGTGATTTAAGGGAAAACCTTATAAGGATCAGAAAATGGTTGGAGAATGTGACACCTGGGTCCAAGCCTCTCACCTTAGACAACACCAACAGGCCTCAACCATGCAATAGAGCACAAAGTGAGGGATTCAAGGACGTGCTAGTAACGTGCCTCCCGAACCTACGAGGGAAAGACCATTGCAACGGCATGCAAAGTGTCACCCTGGTGAACACGGAACGTCCGTGGGGCGAACGAGATGATCAACACACCTGGAGGAACCAACTGCCAACTGATGGTTTAAGTTTAACAGAAGAATCTGTTTTTGTGATGATTTTGATGATTTTGTTTGATTGAATCAAACTAGGTATTGATTTGATTGGTGCAAATGTAGAAAATCTATTAATTTATGTGTAACAAGCAAAAAGACGGACCGTAATGGAGATATTAGAGTTAATTTTGAACAACTAATTTGGTTAGAGGAATGGGAAAAATGACTTCTCTGGTTAGATTTGTTAAACAGTGCGTTCAATAGAGCCTACTAAATTGAATTAGAAGTGAATGAAATATGGAGATGGGAGTAGATTAATGGAAAAGGCTTAATGATAGGAGTTAGGATTGTGTTATTCTGATAATTTTGTTATTCATGGATGAATATGATTACAGAGACAGGTGAAAACCTGCTGTCTGTTCAATTGGTGAAAATGACAGTCTATCCCAAGGATGAACAAAATTATGTGACGACACAGGTAGCGGGAGCTACAGTGAGATATGTGTTAAATGTATGTTCTGTTTGTTTTTCTTATTTGTTTATTTTCTGAGAAAGATTAAGGGCAAAAGATTTAAAGAAGGTAAAAAGCAGCAGTCATCCGTGTTACGAGATGGCGTACAAAGATAGGGTTTGAAACTGAGGGATTTTTTATTATACTTTTATCTGGTTGTTTCCTTGCTATGTTATAACTACCTTTTCCTTACTGGCGTGACTGAGGGTCTGTTTACAGGAGCGCAGGAACAGTGATTTCTCGCTTAGCCCGGCACAGTAAAAATGTTTACTTGCTTGCTAAAATATTACGGGGCCTTTCCCCCACAAAAACAGCCTTATGCTTCTTCATTCTAAACTTTTCTTCACAAGTTCAAGGAGAGTGATCATTTATGCAAAAATCAGAGATGAAAAGTAAAAGTGTGATGATATGACTTAAAATTTGTCTTATTGTTTATTATTGTGATTATGGGTAATCAGAATGATAAAAAGTGAGGAGTTGTGGTGGCAATTTTAATGATATTCATTGATCTTTAGTTAAATATAGATGATTCAAAGAATGTCACATGTGTGTCTCTCACTTGTAGTGAGAGAGGATTCTGTTTATGTACCTGGGGAGGCAGAAGAGGGAGACACTCCAGAGAACAGACGAACAAGGACCTCTGACCTAGATGTCAGAAGGCCATTTGGTGCAGGGGAGCTTAGTGGGTCAACTAGTGACGTCTATGGAAAACTACTGGGAGGAAGGCTCTGGGGGGAAGAAGGCCTTGAAACTAAGATAAAAGCTAGTTCAGTCTGTCTGGGGGTGTGTCACTCTTCTGCACAGGGTAACAACTGTGTATTAGACTGCTCCTATTCTTGCAAGAATAAATACTTCTATTTTATATAATTTGACTCTGAGTGTCTCTTACGCAGTGATGTTTGTTTGAGATGAATTTTTGCCACAACAGCATCTAAGATAGTAAGGATACAGTCGTGATAAAGTATCAGTACGAAGAATGAGAAAGGGAAGAAAGGGAAAAACATTAAATGAGAAACTTAATTCAAATTTAAATTAGAAATTTTATATTTCAAACCAAATTTGAATAAGTGTAAGACGAGTTAAAGATCAGAATTAAATCCGATGATAATCACGATTCCTGTAAGGTATCAGTGATAGCACATCAAATAAAACCAACTGGAAATTGACCACTTCAAAATAGAATGAAAGCAGGAAGGAAGTGATAAACCGACTTAGCAGGGGATGCCACAAGGTGGTGCGTTCCCTCTTAAGTGGGTATCAGTGACTGAGCTGAGACTTAACTTAAATTTTAATTCAAATCTTGTTTGAATCAAATTCAAAATACGTGCAAACAGTCAGAGGCAGGAGAATCTAACATCCAATAATATTTAGCACAAGCAGAGCTGTCAATGCACATATATATTGAAGTGAGACCGCACAATTTCACAATTCACTGGGAAACATGAAATGGCTGGAAGAGAGAATTTGAGAAAAGAATGACCTACTAATAATGTCCACGCGATGGCGCTATTGCGTGCATGCAGGATGAAGTCAGGGCGTGGTGGTAATTTGAGACTGTCAAACACTTAAAGGCTGTCCTCTAGTGTTTGTCAATAATAACAACCAGCCTGGTTCCAAATGTGATTTAAATCTGAACGCGTGCAGACATACTGCACAAATCACAACATAAAATTTTAATCTCGGCGGATTTTTAGTGCTATATTTCACAAGCACTTTTGGCAGGATTTTTTCTTTCTTTTTTTTTTCGCTGTGCAAAAGAAAACAGGAATTATTCGTCTGTGGTTTCGGATCCAAATAACATTTATCAAATAGCACTTAGGATTAAAAATGTTTTTAGGTTTTGGATTTATTTTTTTTCGGTGTTATATTCTAACAACACGTCTGGCAGGGTTTCTTCGCTGCGTTGTGCAAAAGAAAACAGGAATTATTCATCTGTTTTTCGGATCCAAATAACATTTATCAAATAGCAGTAATGATTCAAATGTTCTCTTACGAGAGGTTCTCTCGTATTGCGTAAGTTTAGCTTACGCTACGGGAAAGATTCATCTTCTCGAGATATTGAAGCCAAAAAATTATCCTTAATTTTGTATTCATTGTCAACGCAGTGCAGCAGCTAGCAGACCTAGAGCAGGCCATCTCGCGTGCTTATTGGCTGCCCTGCATGCATCTGCTGCAGCCTACCAGTGAGCCTCGCGTGACGTCACGCCCAATTGGAGGCGCTCGCGCCTTCATAGCGTCATAGCCCGCTAGGATGGGCGTGGCTTAGCGTATATAAGAAGGGGCTCGTAGGCTGAATCCCTGATTTTTCGACTCTTCAGCGAGCTCTCCGCATCGCTGAATCAGAGAGAAGCCACCGCCGCCGTCGAACAGCGAACAGCCAGCTCAGGACAGCGCTGAGGAAGCCGGCCGTCTTCGCCACCTTCAGCCGCCGTGCAAGCTACGCTATCCGGCGACGTATCCTTTTTACATTGCTTCCACAGGAATTTCTAAAAGAGCGCGAGCGTCTTTCTAAAGATGCCTCGCACTTCCTGTGGCTCGTGCAGAGCCCCGCTCAGCGTTGGAGACCGCCACGTGATCTGCGCTCTCTGCCTGGGCCTGGAACATGCAGAGCTCGCCCTCGCGTCCGGCGGCTGCGAGCTCTGCGAAGCGCTTCCGCTGTCGACCCTACGGGCTCGACTCGAGGCTTTCAATCCGGATGCAGCCGCTCCGCCCCCCGGGGGACCGCGCAGGAAGAAGCGCCGTTCCCTGAGGCAGCCGGAGCCCGTGGCCACAGCGACGTGCTCGCCGGAGGATCTCCCTCGAGCCTCGCTTTCGCCCTCCCCGCCTCCCCTCCCCGACGCGCAGCTGCCGCTCACGAGCCTCACTGCCGTCGCATCGGAGGGGGAGGCAGAGGAACACGCCACGAGAGATTGCTGCTCTATCCTGGCATCAGACAGCGAGGAATGGTCGCTTCATTCCGGCTCCTCGTCGATCCAGGAATCCAGCCGTTCCCGCGCTGGAGCTGACGCGGAACTTATGCGCCTGCTGACGCAGGCCGTCGACCGCCTCGGGCTCGAGTGGTCGCTACCGAAGGAACCCGCGCCGAACAGGCTCGACGGCTGTTTCCTTCAGAGTCGCCGCCATGCAGCTTCAGCGAGCAGGCCCGCTCCATTCCTGCCGGAACTTCACGCGGAGCTGACGAAGTCCTGGAATGCACCATTCTCCTCGAGACTTCAGTCCCAGGCCTCCGCGTCGCTCTCCCAGGTGGACGGCGCCGCTGAGAAGGGATACACGGCTATTCCCCCCGTGGAAGAGACGGTCGCAGCGCACCTTTGCCCGCCCTCCGCGAGATGGCGGTCTCGGTCAGCCCTCCCGTCTAAAGCCTGCAGAGCCACGTCCGCCTTGGTCGGCCGCGCATATGCCGCCTCCGGCCAGGCCGCGTCTGCTCTCCACTCCATGGCTGTGTTGCAGATCTTGCAGGCCGACCTCCTCCGTG
Source organism: Tiaroga cobitis (assembly GCA_030578255.1). Classification (NCBI taxonomy): domain Eukaryota; kingdom Metazoa; phylum Chordata; class Actinopteri; order Cypriniformes; family Leuciscidae; genus Tiaroga; species Tiaroga cobitis. The sequence continues at coordinate 38,820,442 of CM060607.1, read as the reverse complement.
AATGGGACGAGAAGGGCCGGGATCCGGCTGCGGTAACAGATCTGAGAAGTGCGACGGATCTCTCTCTCCGTGCCACCAAGACCGCAGCTCAGGCTATCGGACGAGCCATGGCCGCGTTAACCGTGACAGAGAGGCATCTCTGGTTGACGCTCGCGGATATGAGGGAAGCTGAGCGGGCCACCTTTCTGAACGCGCCGCTCTCCCCCACTGGTCTCTTCGGCCCAGCGGTTAACGGGATCGTTGACCGTTTCTCTGAGGTACAAAAGACCACGCAGGCCATGAATCTCTTCCTGCCGCGACGCTCGAGCTCCGCTACAGGCCGCTCTCGCGAGAAACAAAGCCAGCCTCCTGTACGAGCTAACACCCAGCGTCCAGCACAACCGCAGCCTTCGCAGCGACGTCAGGGCGGCCGCCCTAGGTCGCGCTCGGACAGCCGTCACAGACCGCCGCCCCCCAGGGGGCCTCGGCAGAAGATTACGTTGAAGTCTGAGCATGCGAAATCCTCCTAACAAAGAGAGAAAAAAGACGCGTGTGTCCCGCCACGGCCGGACCGCCGTCGAAGCTCATCTCCCTGTCAGTCCCCTTCAGTCAGGCTACTGCAGTGGTTCATTTAGCAGCCAACGAGCCGGTTTGTTCACCCTCTCGCCTGCACACAAACGCCGTTTTTACGGCGACCCAGAGAATTCTCAAAAAGAGCATTATGTCTGGTCCGGCTCCCGCCGTCAGTGTTTTAAGTGTAGTGAAAGTGCCCACGCCCCAGTGTTCACCCCTACACACAAGCACATCAAATATCGTGTCACCCACAGAGCACACTCTCATAAAGCGCAGAAAAGCCGCTCGAGTGTTGAATGTAAGAAATGTGTCCACAGTGTTGTGCCCACTATCTGCCCGCTCTGTTGCACGGTCAAAACAGCAGGTTATGAATGTAAGTCCCGTGCCCGCCAGAGAGCGTTCACGCTTGCTATCACAAACCCCCCCCCCCGGGCGCCGCCCGCAAGTTTAAGTGTTATCATGAAACACAGGGCGATTATAAAACGCTCCCCATCTATTTTGATTGGGGCGTCACATGTATGTGTAAGTCTCGTGCCCGCGCAAACGCGCTCACGCTTACAGAACGCTTTTCTGCCCAAAGCGCCGCTCGCGCTTCAGAAAGTGAGGAAAAAGGGTTCCCCATCCCTTATGATTGGGACATCTCACACAAAGCAGCCGGTTTCGGCTTTCAGCGAGCAGCCGTTGCCCAGAACAGAGAGCGCGCGCGCCGCGCTCTCAGCTCCGGTTCGGTTTCACATGCCCGCGAATGGCGGCGATCTGAACCCGGAGGCCATTCGCCCCCTAGCGGCTCACATAGCTGCGTGGGAATCTATCCCCGGGGGTTTCAGAATGGGTGCTGAGCACAATAAAGCAGGGCTATACACTTCAATTCATTCGCCGTCCCCCGCGCTTTCAAGCCCGGACCGCGACGATAGTGAATGCGGAAGTAGCACACCTACTTCACGCAGAAATAGCAAAGCTGCTGTGCAAAGGGGCTATAGAAAAGGTGCCGCCTTCTCTGAGCGAGTCAGGCTTTTACAGCCGTTATTTTCTCGTGCCCAAGAAGGACGGAGCCTTCAGACCGATCCTAGATCTGAGACATTTGAACAAGGCGCTTGCGAAAAGACCGTTCAAAATGCTGACGACCAGGAAAATCCTCGCGCACGTTCGCCCGAGGGACTGGTTTATTTCTCTAGATCTGAAGGATGCCTATTTCCAGATACAGATAATACCCCGTCACAGGCGATTTTTGAGATTCGCCTTCGACGGTCAGGCATATCAATACACCGTCCTGCCTTTCGGCCTGTCTCTGGCACCCCGTACATTTACGAAGTGCATGGACGCAGCGCTCGCCCCCCTGAGAAGTCAGGGGCTGCGGATAATGAACTATCTGGACGATTGGCTGATTTTGGCACAGTCAGAGGCGGAGCTGCTGTCTCACAGAACAGTGCTTCTCAGTCACCTGGAAAGTTTGGGTCTCACGGTCAACTGGACCAAGAGCTCATTACTACCCAGCCAGTCAATCTCCTTTTTAGGAATAGAACTGGACTCGGTGACCATGTCGGCCCGTCTATCGGCGCAGCGCGCGCTCCGGGTTCGCCACTTAGCCGCGGGTTTCCAGAAGGGCAGCAATCTCCCTTTGAAAACTTTTCAGAGGATGTTGGGCTGTATGGCTTCAGCTGCAGCGGTGCTTCAGCTGGGCCTACTGCGCATGCGCCCGCTCCAGCGCTGGCTGAATGCTCGCGTGCCCCGCCGAGCTTGGGTTTCTGGCGGTCAGAAAATCAGAGTGACTCAGACCTGCATAGCGGCTCTGCAGCCCTGGTTAGTGACCGACTGGTACCAGATGGGAGTGACGATGGGAACCGTCTCTTACCGGAAAGTCGTTTCGACAGACGCGTCCAACTGGGGTTGGGGCGCGCTGTTCGAGGGCAGACCGGTCTTCGGCCAGTGGTCAGACCAAGAGAGGGGGTTTCACATAAACTGTCTGGAGATGATAGCGGTCGAGAATGCGCTGAAGTGCTTTCTCCCGTTCATACAGGACCAACATGTTCTCGTCCGCTCGGACAACATGTCTGTGGTATCCTATGTAAACCGTCAGGGCGGTGTCAGATCCAGAAATCTCTGCAATCTGGCGGAGCGCCTCCTTATTTGGTCCCAGTTGCACCTGCGCTCGCTGAGGGCAGCGCATGTGCCGGGCCATTTGAACGACGGTCCAGACAAACTGTCCAGGGGCAACGTTCCCCCAGGGGAATGGTCCCTGCACCCCCAAACGGTCCAGAAACTGTGGCGCCTGTTCGGCAGGGCGGAAGTCGACCTATTTGCGTCAAAAGACAACGCTCAATGCCCGACGTTCTTCTCGAAGGACGAGGACGCGCTGGCCCAAGTCTGGCCCAGCCTCCGGCTATATGCTTTCCCTCCGGTCTCTCTGTTACCACAGGTAATCAAGAGAATCAGGGAAACGCGCGACTCGGTGCTCCTCATAGCCCCGCGTTGGGAGAATCAGATTTGTTTCCCGGAGCTGGCACGGCTGTCACACACAGCTCCGTGGCCGATTCCGGTGCGGGCAGATCTCCTCTCTCAGGCTCGCGGCACGATCTGGCATCCCCATCCAGAGCGCTGGTCTCTGCACGCATGGGTGATCAACGGGTACTCGTTGCCCTGCCAGAAGGAGTAATGAACACGATCACGCAGTCTAGAGCCCCTTCCACGAGAAGGCTCTACGCGTCTAAATGGTCGGTGTTCTCGGAATGGTGCACTGACAGAGGTCTGGACCCGCGGACATGCGGGGTGGCGCAACTGCTCTCCTTCCTACAAGAGCTGTTGGAAAAGGGGAGGTCCCCATCCACGCTCAAAGTATATGTGGCGGCCGTGGCAGCGTTCGCAGAGTCGACGCACGGCCAGTCATTGGGAAGACATGAGCTGGTCATCCGCTTCCTTAGGGGAGCTAGGAGGTTGAACCCGCCGCGCCCCCCGTCGGTTCCCATGTGGGATCTATCTCTGGTCCTAGAGGCCCTGAAAGCCTTCCCTTTTGAACCACTGGATTCCGTGGAGTTGAAATATCTATCACTGAAAACCGTCTTTCTGACCGCACTGTCGTCAGTAAAGCGGGTGGGGGACCTACATGCGCTGTCTGTCAGCGCGTCGTGTCTTGAGTTCGGGCCGAATGACTCGAAAGTCATCCTCAGACCTAGACATGGCTATGTTCCGAAAGTGATGGGCACTCCGTTCAGAGCGCAAGTTATCTCGCTGTCAGCGCTCCCAGCATCTGACAGCGAAAGTGATGGGAGCCGCCTCTGCCCTGTCAGAGCGCTGAGGTCTTACATTACGCGCTCCGCCTCATTCAGGCGTTCGGATCAGCTGTTTGTTTCGTTCGGTGGGCGCGCCAAAGGTCTCGCCTCCTCGAAACAGAGTCTGTCCAGATGGATAGTGGACGCTATAGCAGCCGCTTATGCGTCAAAAGGTCTGCAATGCCCGCTGGGCATCAGGGCTCATTCCACGAGAGGCGTGGCCTCTTCGTGGGCATGGTCCAGTGGAATTTCTATCCATGACATATGTGTGGCGGCGGGCTGGAGCTCCCCGTCTACCTTTATCAGGTTTTATAACCTGGAAGTTCCTGCCTTGCAGGCTAAACTGTTGTCGGTTTAATAGAGAGGTGTATTCTGCCCAGGCTTCCTGCTCAGATCACTCTTACACGACCCAGCTCTCCTGGTTGAGCTGCACTAAGTAGGGTATGTGCCATGTGCCTATACAGACCGGCGCGCTGCTCTGTATTCCCTATGTGTGCTTATGTACAAGTGATGGCCCGCTTGGCTGGCCACCTTATTCTCCACCTTATATGGGTTCCCTGAAAGTTCGGGGCTTCATGGTGGATGCTGGGCGCGCACGGCGTTGACAAAGTGTTCCCGTAGCGTAAGCTAAACTTACGCAATACGAGAGAACCTCTCGTAAGAGAACGATACTCGGTTACTGACGTAACCTCGGTTCTCTCTAGAGAGGGAACGAGTATTGCGTAACCGGCCGTGCTCGCGCCACGAGCGACTTCGCTTCAGTGGTCGAAAAACCAGGGATTCAGCCTACGAGCCCCTTCTTATATACGCTAAGCCACGCCCATCCTAGCGGGCTATGAGGCTATGAAGGCGCGAGCGCCTCCAATTGGGCGTGACGTCACGCGAGGCTCACTGGTAGGCTGCAGCAGATGCATGCAGGGCAGCCAATAAGCACGCGAGATGGCCTGCTCTAGGTCTGCTAGCTGCTGCACTGCGTTGACAATGAATACAAAATTAAGGATAATTTTTTGGCTTCAATATCTCGAGAAGATGAATCTTTCCCGTAGCGTAAGCTAAACTTACGCAATACTCGTTCCCTCTCTAGAGAGAACCGAGGTTACGTCAGTAACCGAGTATCGTTTTCAGTTTTGGATTTTTTTTTTTTTGGTGCTATGTTTTACAAGCACGTCTGGCAGGGTTTCTGCGCTGTGCATAAAAAAAACAGGAATTATTCGTCTGTTTTTCGACTCCCATAACATATATCAAATAGCACTTATGATTAAATATGCTTTAGGTTTTTACAATTGAGTAGCTACTTCAATGTTTAACCAGGAGTTATCGTTATTCTAACGATTATAATATCAGGCCTTTCTTAAGAATAGTGAAAGAGCATCGTTTCACTAAATCTTGTCTTCACCCTGACAGAAGAATCTCGTTCGGACAGGGGAGTTTTTAATATTAAAACGTAGCGCGTCTTTACAGAGGTAATTTTAATATTATTAATTTTAATATTAATATTATAGCCATTCCAATGTGACATGGACAAACAGACACACATAAAAACACATTGAATATATCTGGTTAAATGTCTTTTAAAAAGAGAAAATAAGTTTTTCTCTTTAGAATCCACTTCCAGTGGGACATTCCGATCAGTCATAAAATGTCTTAATGTCTTGTAAGCGAACACCACGCTCTGTCCTGAGTGTGGGTGTCAGCTGTGGGGGAGGTGTGTGTGTGTGTGTGTTTGTGTGTGTTGGAATGTCTTCCGGGGTGAATCTGCATGCGTGGGGCACGCAAAGTTGTCAGTGGGGCAATCAGTACTCAAGACTATGCGGTGCTAGGCCATATTTATGGAACAGAATAAGAGAGAGGTTAGGAGCATTTTGACATCAACAATTTAATGGGTCATCCGGACAACGCAGATACCCTACAAATACAATAAAAAAATATTGATATAGCATTTGTTTATTAATAATACTATAATAGAAATAGAATAAGAAATATCAATTACAGAATGTACACAATGAAAAATAAGTTAAATAGTATATTTAACATTGAACTCTTTTTGTTAAATTTCAGTTCCCTTTCGAGAGGTCTCTCCTATTGCGTAAGTAGCTTACGCTATGGGAAAACTCCTTTTCTCGAGAAATATTGAAGTCTTTATGTAAAACGCATTGCAGCTGCACAGCATACAGCAGTGAGCGAGGCAGCTCGGTCATTGGCTGTGCTGCGGCAACTGCAGGAACCTATGACGGGGCGACTCTGAACCCGCTTCCAATGAGCGTGCTTAGAGCCCGCCAAGATGGGCGTGGCTAAGGGCTATATATTGGGCGCCCCGTCATCTGAGTCCTTTAGATTTAATCTCCTTCAGCAAAGACCTTTCTCTTCGCTGGATCGCGAAGAGAAAGCCTACAGCAGGACTGCTACGAGGACGCCGGCGCCTTCAGCCGCCTTCGAACGCCTTCTGCTAAGCCATCCGGCGCGCATCACCTCATATCCTTTTAAAAGCTATTACTTTGCCCCCGCGACACTTTTTCAACTAAAAGAGCAAATTTAAAGGCGTTGTTCCAAATGCCTTCCTGCACATCGTGTCGAGGCCTCCTTCCTGACGGGGATCGTCACATCATCTGCTCTCGCTGCCTGGGCCCGGACCATGCAGAAGCTGCCCTTACTCGAGGCGGATACCCCGAGTGTGACACCCTGGGCCTCACCGAACTGCGCGCTCGCTTCGCCGCTTTCGCCGCGAGAGAGCCCACCACCACCGTGCTACCATCCCCTCTAGCTGAGCCGCGCAAGAAGAAGCGCCGCTCGCAGAGGCCGCCAGAGCACGCGGATTGTAGTGACGTCACGCCGGGCCAATCCCCGCGTGCTTCACCGCCACCCGAGGATTCCCCGCCGCCAGTTCAGTTCACACAGGCGGACCAGCACCCCTCCAGCAGAGCGATGGGTCTCGTCTCGTTTGGCGCGTCAGGGGATGACGAAAAGGATGACAGCCTTTCCCTTGATGCTGCATCCGACGACTGGCCGGGCTCTTCCTTCGACCCCGCGCCATCGACGCTAGCGGACACGAGTGTGGGCTCCAGCATGGATTCGGAGATCTTCCGCATCCTGTCTAAGGCCGTGGAAGACCTCGGGCTCGATTGGTCTTCCCCGGAAGAACCCGCCCGCAGCCGACTGGACGAGTGGTTCCTGCAGGGGCGCCGGCAGGCCCCCCGACAAAGGCCCTCCCCGTTCTTCCCGGAGGTTCATGACGAACTTACTAAGTCGTGGAAAGCCCCTCACTCCGCTCGCCTGAAGCCTTCTTTCTCTTCATCACTCTCCTCTGTGGACGGCGCGAAAGAAAGAGGCTACGAGGGAACCCCGCCCCTCGAGGAGGCTGTGGCCAACCACCTGTGTCCACCCTCCAGCGCGGGTTGGAAAGCCAAAGCTTCTCACCCCTCGAAGCCCTGCCGATCTACCTCAGCGCATACGCCGCCGGCCAAGCTGCGTCAGCGCTTCACTCCATGGCTGTTCTCCAAGTCTATCAGGCCAAACTTCTCCGCACCATGGACGAGTCTGGACCTGATCCTGAAGCGTTCAAGGACCTGCGCAGCGCCACCGACATAGCCCTGCGAGCCACGAAAGCCACCGCCCAATCCATCGGCCGTGCGATGGCGAACTTGACTGTCCTTGAGCGCCATCTGTGGCTGACGCTAACAGAGATGAAGGATGCAGATAAGGCGGCGTTCCTTGACGCGCCTATCTCCCAAAGCGGCCTGTTCGGACCGGCGGTGAGAGAGTTCGCTGAGCGCTTCACCGAAGCCCGGAAGGATTCGCAGGCTATGCGTCACTTCCTGCCCAAGCGCTCCAGCTCGTCGCAGAGCCGCCAAAAACCGAATCAGCAGCAGCGAGTCAGGACGGCACCTCCCATCTCTCAGCCCAGACCGGAATCTGACTTCCGACGCCGCTCGCGCTCCGCCAACAGGAAGCAACCGACCGAGCGACGGGGACCTCGGCCCAAGATTGTGCTGAACCCGGAGCCTCGTAAGTCTTCCTAGCTATAGGGAGAAAAAGAGAGAGCGCGCGTCTCGCAGAAGCCGGACCACTCTCTCCAAAACGTCTAAAACATTACCCAGTCCCCTTACAGGCGGCTTGAAATGTCTGTACAGCAGCCAATGGGCCAGCCGCACAGCTCGCTCACCTGCAAACAAATGCCGTTTTAACGGCGACACACAGAAATCACATAAAGAGTCATTTTCTGCCTGTGTCATTAAAGGGTCACGTGTCCACACTAAAGTGCGCATTCCCACATTTCAAAACTGTCAAAACAGTGCCAAATGCTTCCCCGGCTCAGGCTGGACGCCCCATAAATGTAGATCGTGTGCCCACTGTCATGTATGCACCACTACACATAAGCACTGTCCCCACAGTTATAAACACTTCCCCAGTAAAAGCGGGAAATCCTGTCAAAGTAGCGCGTGTGCCCGCTGTAATGCACACACCCCTACTCACAAACACTGTTTACATGGCCAAAAACCGACCGCCACGAGCGGGGGGTTTTATGAAAGTGGCGCGCGTGCCTACCACAGTTTACGCACCCCCACCCATAAGCACTGTCCATACAGTCACAAAATTTTCTCCAGCCCGCGCTGTGAGCATTACAGATGCGGCGAGCGTGCCTGTAATCTCACACGCACCCCTGCACTCGGCACTCAACAAAGCTGCTCAGCGCGCGCCCGGGCCTCTGAGAGCCGTAAGCTCGGTTTTAGCACAGAGCGATTCGCCGGCGGGAGCCATACGTCACTGCGACATGCCCCCAACCAGCATTCAGCCCATATCTATGCGAGCGAAAGCTTGGGAAAATATCCCCGACATGCCGAAATGGGTTCTGAACATAATAAAACACGGTTACTCGCTTCAATTCGCTCGCAGACCACCCCGCTTCTCAGCGGTGGTCGAGACGAAAGTGAGAAAAGATGTTTTACATGTTCTACGCACCGAGGTGCTCAAACTGATAGAGAAGGGCGCTATAGAAACTGTTCCTCCCTCTATGAGCGAGGCGGGTTTTTACAGCCGCTATTTTCTCGTCCCGAAGAAGGATGGCGGTCTCCGCCCCATCCTAGATCTCAGACGTCTGAACAAAGCTTTAATGATTCGCTCGTTCAGAATGTTAACAACCAAAAACATCCTCGCGCAAGTTCGCCCAGGGGATTGGTTTCTATCAGTGGATCTGAAAGACGCTTACTTTCACATTCCGATAGCGCCTCATCACAGGCCATTTCTGAGATTCGCTTTCGAGGGACAGTCATACCAGTACACAGTACTACCATTCGGCCTATCACTGGCACCCCGTACATTCACGAAATGTATGGATACAGCACTTTCCCCCCTGAGACAACGGGGTGTGCGAATACTGAATTATCTCGACGATTGGCTAGTCCTAGCACAATCAGAGAGTCAGTTAATGACGCACAGGTCTTGGATTACCAGCCATCTAGAATGCTTGGGTCTAAGAATCAATTTTGCAAAAAGCACGCTATCTCCCAGCCAGAATATTTCTTTTCTGGGAATAGTGCTAGACTCAGTGCAGATGACGGCGCGCCTCTCATCAGAGCGAGCGCTCACTATCCAGCGCCTTGCAACATCGTTCAGAGCGGGCGCGGGCGCGCGCGCGCCCGTCAAGCGTTTTCAAAGGATGCTCGGTCTCATGGCCTCGGCATCAGCTGTACTCCAGCTAGGATTGTTGCACATGCGTCCTCTCCAGCGCTGGCTCAAGAGCCGTGTCCCCACTCACGCGTGGCGCTCGGGCCATTTTTTAATCAGAGCGAATCACGGCTGCATAAAAGCCCTGACGCCCTGGAAAGCTGCCGACTGGTATCAGTCCGGTGTGAGTTTGGGTGTGAACACAAGGAGAAAAATGATCACGACAGATGCCTCCAAAATAGGTTGGGGGGCCCTTTACGAGGGCAGGCCTGTCTCCGGCTTGTGGTCAAACCCGGAGAAGCGCCTACATATAAACTGTCTGGAACTGAAAGCGGTCGCTTTGCCTCTCAGAGCCCTGCTTCCGTACCTAAAAGACGAGCACGTCCTGGTCCGTACGGACAACATGACGGTAGTCTCATATATAAATCGCCAGGGTGGACTCAGATCGAGCTCCCTGCACTCGATGGCCAGGGAACTCATCTTATGGTCCCAGAGCAACCTGTGCTCGCTGAGGGCAGCGCATGTGCCGGGTGCCCTGAACCAGGGAGCGGACATGCTGTCCAGAGACAAAGTTCTCCCAGAAGAATGGTCTCTCCACCCCCTGACGATCCAGTGGTTATGGCAGACCTTTGGCAGAGCAGAGGTCGACCTCTTTGCCTCCAAGGAAAATGCGCACTGCCCCCTCTTCTTTTCAAAGAGCACAGACGCGCTCGCCCAAATCTGGCCGAACCACCCACTGTATGCCTTCCCCCCGATCGCGATGCTACCTCAGGTCATCAGTCGGGTCAAGGAAGAGAAATGTGCAGTGCTCCTAGTAGCCCCACTCTGGAAGAACCAGACGTGGTTTCCGGAGCTGATGCAGATGATGCAATCTGCCCCATGGCCGATTCCGCTAAGGCTAGACCTCCTCAGGCAGGCCACCGGGATGATCCTCGATCCCCGCCCCGATCTGTGGGCCAACCATGCATGGCCCCTCAACGGGTTCCCGGGGACCTCCCCAGTGGAGTGTTGAGAACCATCACAGAGGCACGAGCGCCCTCTACGAGGCGCTTATATGCCCAGAAATGGACGGTGTTCAGTGACTGGTGTAAGACCAGGAACCTGAACCCTGAGACATGCGAGGTACCGAGCGTGCTCGCCTTCTTACAAGAGCTGTTGGAGGCAGGCCGCACCCCCTCCACGCTTAAAGTATATGTGGCTGCCATAGCGGCGTCACACGATCCTGTGGCAGGACGCACACTAGGGAAAAACCACCTAGTTGTTCGTTTCCTGAGAGGCGCCAGGAGGATGAATCCCCCACGCCCCCCCTCAGTGCCGATCTGGGACCTGGCCACGGTCCTGGACGCACTCAAAACCGCTCTCTTGCTGGCTCTCGCCTCAGTCAAAAGAGTGGGCGACCTGCATGCGCTGTCATCAAGCGCTGCCTGCCTGGAATTTGGACCTAACGACAGTAGAGTTGTCCTTAGACCAAAACACGGGTATATTCCTAAAGTGCTCTCGACACCCTTCAGAGCACAGGTGATATCTCTGGCTGCGCTATCGTCTCCAGCAGACGAAAGCAACGCTAATTTACTCTGCCCAGTCAGGGCGCTCAGAGTATATTTGGAACGTTCTGCCCTGTTCAGACAGACAGAGCAATTATGCGTATGCTTTGGCGGCCGCACCAAAGGTCACGCTGTTTCAAAGCAGAGAATATCGCGCTGGATAGTTGATGCTATAGCGCTGGCTTATGAAGCCAAGGGCCTTCAGTGCCCCTTGGGCATCAGAGCTCACTCTACGAGAGGCATGGCCTCCTCGTGGGCGTGGTCGAGTGGGATACCCATTCAGGATATTTGTGCGGCAGCAGGCTGGGGCTCGCCGTCAACATTTATCAGGTTTTATAACCTACAGGTCCCCTCATTACATTCCAACATACTGTCGGTCTAACTATAAAAAAAGTATAGACTGGAGTGTGTACATGCTGAGCATTATCTCCTCCCTTATAGGGTCCGTCTCTGACTGACTTAGAGGGTTTTTTATGCATATCAGTACATAAAGGTGCTTGTGTGTTTTTCCACTGGACGGCCGTTCTACATTGTCCCGTATAAAGCCCGCCTTCGGCCGGCTCGCTGGATAATTACTTTGCTTAAAGGCTCAGGCATCTGCCTCTGGCTATAATAGAGCGAAGTCAGCATGCACGGCGTTTTACATGGTGTTCCCATAGCGTAAGCTACTTACGCAATAGGAGAGACCTCTCGAAAGGGAACGACTCGGTTACTAACGTAACCTCTGTTCCCTGAGAGGAGGGAACGAGTATTGCGTAAGCTGCCGTGCTTGAGCTTGGTCAGTTCGCTTCAGTCGATTGAACCTAAAGGACTCAGATGACGGGGCGCCCAATATATAGCCCTTAGCCACGCCCATCTTGGCGGGCTCTGACGCGCGTGGGCGCGAAGCATGCTCATTGGAAGCGGGTTCAGAGTCGCCCCGTCATAGGTTCGTGCAGTTGCCGCAGCACAGCCAATGACCGAGCTGCCTCGCTCACTGCTGTATGCTGTGCAGCTGCAATGCGTTTTACATAAAGACTTCAATATTTCTCGAGAAAAGGAGTTTTCCCATAGCGTAAGCTACTTACGCAATACTCGTTCCCTCCTCTCAGGGAACCGAGGTTACGTTAGTAACCGAGTCGTTTTATTGATCAGTAATAGCCATTGTGACAGAAGTAGCTTCAGTAAAACATACAGCAGGATACAACGTTAAAATATAAAGTAAATATAAATATATATAATAATATAAATATATATATAAAGTTATGAAACTTCACTTTGCCCTCAGCCAAAACGATTTACCAGAGAACCATAGATTAATGGGACCAAAGATCGCCAGATATACACAACACGAATTATATTTCATGTTTAACCGCTAGACTAGAGGCATCAGAGCCAGCGGCAAACGTCAGAAGCACTGGCCGAGGTACGGCTGTTCCAGGCGGGGTAGACGAGCGCTGAGGGCATCTTACAACTCCGAAAACGTCAGATCAATTTTTTAAATAGACGCTATCTTTATAAACAAACCACATATTTGAGCTTTAAACAACTACATTGTCGACTGAAAAACTATTAAAACTACATTTCGTGACACAATAACAGTAGTATTTTTAAATTTAACCTCTGAACGTTACTATTACTAATTAAATCATGATCAAATACAACCAAAAACAAACGTTCAGTCTTGCTTGTGAAAGGTAATTCCTCGAAAGCTGTTTTCAATTGTGTGGCGATTTGTACAGCCCCAAGCAGCGCACAAAACAGGCATTTTTCTCAATTCCGGTATGAGAGGTATGGGAAAGTTGCAATTCCCAATATGGTACGCTCCAGCGGCCAATAGGGCGTCTACAGAGCCGGCCTGAGCCTTTTGGGTGCCCTAAGAAGAATTTGATTTGGGTGCCCCTCCCACTACGCGGAGTGACCTGTGCTTGACGATTATTGACACAAATATCACACAACAATGATACATTATAAATTAATACAGTGAGGTTATGTATAAATACAAAATAAATACTTAATAAAAAATAGATAGCCTACTTAAATATTTTTTTTTACTTTTACTTAATTTTTTTACTAACTCTTTGAAACTTCTTAAAACAAACTGTCTCAAAACATATCAAATAAACTATTTGCTAAAATAATGACAACTGAGAAATCAAAAACATAATAAGATCAAGGGTTCAACAATGACAATTATTTTTGAAAACTGTAAAAATATTATTATTTCTCAACTGTCTCAATACAGTGTAACTGTCCACAAAGTCTTTTTTTATTAGTATTATTGTAACAGACTTTGTTAGACTGTACATGACAGAATACAACAAAGTCTATTACTATAATCCCGGTAATGATGTACTGGCGCTCGTTGTATATGTGTGTATGCAATGTATTTTTCCCCTCTGGGCTTGCCGTAGATAGGAGTGGTTCAATTGCTGCACAAAACACACCATAAGTAATCATGCAAACATACTTTTATCTTGCTCTTTTTTTCTCCTCCTCTGTCATTTTCTTCGTTCTATTTTCGGCACCAGAGGGATACGTCCTTTTTTGTGACATGGCTTAACATTACCGCGAGTCCGCGATTATGCGCAGTTGCGCGCGAATTGTCTATGCACGCGCGAGGTGTCTAGATTATGCGCATGACTTAAACGCTGGCAGACACAGCAGCAGTTGTAGGGAGGTATATTGATCATGAAATCAGAATTTTCTTTTATTGTCTTTAATTATTCATTCATTCATATTAATTCATTCATTTATGTCACTTGTTTAAGTTATCTAAAAAAATATTTTTCGATTTTTCGACTCGATTGGGGGGGCCCCCTGGTGGCAAAGGGGCCCCAAGCAGCCGCTTAGTTCGCTTATGCCTCGGGCCGGCCCTGGGCGTCTATGTATTTATTATGTCTATGGATGCAACACGATACAACTGTTTAAGACATAACCGACATAGTTTACATGAATACTCTCCAAACCGGACATTTAGACATAATGTTGTGTGTATTTGTCCATTCAGACACGAAAGAGAGCTCAGTGCAGTACCCACGTGCTGTATAGGTGTATATGTGCATGGCTCCACGCTTCGGGTTGGTGCGTGGTTGGTTTTTAAATTTTTACCATTTTATGAGACCGCGGGGTAGATCAGCACGTTACAGTACAAATGTGTGCATCTACCACACACGCAGGACATCAGTTCTGACTGGATCGCTTCCCAGATCGACACTATCTAACATTTTCATCTAGTTTTTATTCGTTGACTAAAATGTCAATAGATTTTCGTCATAGTTTTTGTCATTCAAAACTAGGTTTTATTTAGGTAGCGTCTCGTTTTCGTCAGTGAAAAATGTCGTTGAAGAAAAGTTATTATTTTAGTCAATGAAATGAACACTGACATACAACACAATTTTTAAGACCCAGACATCAAAATTCAAGACTTTTTAAAGACTTTTTAAGGTATTATTTCCAACTTCATAAATTCAATGGTTTTAAGGCTTTTTAAGACCCCGCGGGAGCGGGAACCCTGAGTCAGATCATCAGTCATTCAGTTATTGTGGCTGCGTGTGACAAGCCTATGGTGACAAGCAATGAAGGACACGCGTCTCCAAGGGCACCATAAAGTGATCCTATGATCAATAACGGTCGCATTGAAAAACTTTTTAACTTAAAGGGTTAGTTCACCCAAAAATGAAAATTAAGTAATTAATTACTCACCCCCATGCTGTACCAACCCCGTAAGGCCTTCGTTCGTCTTCGGAACACAAATGAAGATATTTATGATTAAATCTGAGAGGTTTATGACTGCTACATAGGCTCCCTAAGGGAATGACACCGGACGGCCCAGAAAGTCATTAAAGAAAATGTTTAAATATTCCATGTCACAACAGTGGCTCAACTATAAGTTTATCAAGCGACGAGAATACTTTTTGTGCGAAAAAACAAACAAAAATAACGACTTTATTCGACTATTCCTTTTCTTCCTTGTAGGCCTGAAACGAAACTTCAAGAGATTTCCACGACGCATGCGCGAGAATTGCGATCTCCTTCAACTACTTCAGTTAAGTTCTTGCGCGTGCGCGTCGTGGAAATCTCTTGAAGTTTCGTTTCAGGCCTACAAGGAAGGAAAGGAATAGTCGAATAAAGTCGTTATTTTTGTTTGTCTTTTCGCACAAAAAGTATTCTCGTCGTTTGATAAACTTATAGTTGAGCCACTGTTGTGACATGGAATATTTAAACATTTTCTTTAATGACTTTCTGGGCCGTCCGGTGTCATTCCCTTAGGGAGCCTATGGAGGAGTGATCAACCTCTCAGATTTAATCATAAATATCTTCATTTGTGTTCCGAAGACGAACGAAGGCCTTACGGGGTTGGTACAGCATGGGGGTGAGTAATTAATGACTTAATTTTCATTTTTGGGTGAACTAACCCTTTAAGCGTGAAAGGTTAAATAAGGCTTACATTTAAATGTGTCTTTGTTTTGTTTTGGGTGTATGGTTAATAAATAAAGGAATTAAAAAGATGGGCACAAAACCTGTTTGTCGCGCACTTGTCATGTCTCTATTCCCCAACAGTGGGCCGCGCCCGCGCCCGCGCACCACACTTTGAGGAACGCTGAGCTAACTTGACAGCTAACTTAGCAATACCTCCGTTTGGTCAGGATTTTCCCTCTTTTTGGCTGGTGTCAACCAACAATGAAAAATCGTTGTCTGGCTGCCTTTCGATGTCCTTTTCATCTTTCCATCCGTTGGCATGCACTGTCTGCTTTCTCCAACCATTCACCCCAGCGATTGCACAAAATACTGAACAAACTTGGTAGAGAAAGCGGGTTGGGTAATACCAAGTAGGTAGTTGGTGCGGTGGGGTACATTACAGATTATTTAAAATATGATACTATCTTTCTTGCTGGCAAATTAATTTACTAAAGAAAACGAACAACGGTATTCATTCGTAATATTTCATATTTATTTTAATCTGAATGATGGGGTGATATTGATGGGGGGGGGGGGTTATATTAGCTGGATCTGATTTTTGAGGGGTCATAACCCCCGTAACCCCCCCCGCAAATTACGCGCATGATCGCAGCATCACAAGGTGGGTCTGAATCTTCTGAAAGTGACGACTCGTCATAGCTGCCACCTTCCGGTATGCATACGGCTGTGCCTGAGTCTGATCCGGAGAAGACGGCCATGCTTTTCCGGGACCCCTCCACCCTGTCCCGAGCGCTCGCGGTTGGATGATTGGTACTTGGGTAAGGCCGCGGACCCCCGTCCAGAGGCGGACAGAGTACAGAGCTTTGTTACTTGAGTAAAAGTACAGATACCCCTTGGTAAATTTTACTCAAGTACAAGTAAAAGTACTACATTCAGATGACTACATAAGTAAAAGTACTAAAGTACTTGTTTTTAAAAGTACTTGAGTATCAAGAGTACAAGAGTAGATTTTCTAAATATTGCATTACTAATCTACTGCCACAGTGCTTACATTTATGCACAGAAACGTCCTACATGGAGTTATATAAAATGTTAATGTTAATACCTTGGAGAATGTAAAAGGAATTGAAAGTAAAATCAAGTCATTTTCATCTTTTTACCATGTTGCTTTATTTAATTTAATTTAATTTTTGGGGGGTCCCATCTTTAAATGTGGGGACAACACACACACACACACACACACACACACACCACATGTAAGGGTGGCGCTGCCAATAAAGCACCTAAAAGCTGTCACAAAGAACCGGCAAAAGGAATGATTATGAATATGTAAAATATAGCAAGGAGATATTTTAATTGTTTATTAATAAACACTTGTTAATAAACAAGTGTTTTCTTTGTCAGTGTCGGCTAGATGAA
Source organism: Tiaroga cobitis (assembly GCA_030578255.1). NCBI lineage: Eukaryota > Metazoa > Chordata > Actinopteri > Cypriniformes > Leuciscidae > Tiaroga > Tiaroga cobitis. The sequence continues at coordinate 38,803,599 of CM060607.1, read as the reverse complement.
GTTGACGATGCTGACTCGCAATCTTCAGTAGTGAATGCGCCAGAAAGAAATGCACATTTCATACGCATTACATAAGCAGAGAGCAATCTGTAGTCTGTTTTCTTTCGTTTTGAATTTTTCTGTTTAAAAGTAGACATGTCTGTGAGAGGCAAGTAGGCTACCTTATACACTGAGTTTCGGTTCATTTATGAGACGAGATCCAGTTCACGTGGCGGCGCCTCCGTTTCTTATCTATCGTCTGCTATTTACTTCTTATTTATTAAACCCAGGCAATTGGTTGATGAAACATTGATTAAAATTAAGATACAATTAATGCAAAACGAAATTCAGGTTAAAGAAAGGTTTTGTGTTTTCTGTTTGATGTCTCTGTGAAAGTTTTAAAGCATTTTTTATGCCGCTTTCAGAGCGCTCACGTCCGTAACGGAGAACACGTCCATAACATTGTTTTTTCCTCATAAATGCAAACCCGAAAAATAAAATAAAACAAAATTAATATTTTATGTACTGTGGAGACTGAGCGCCAACCCTTCTTCATTCGCTGGGTAGTAGCCTACTTTGGTTTGCGCAGTGTAATTCACATAATCAGTAAAAATATATTTTGCCTCCTAAAGTTTTTTTTTTAAGAAATCAGAAATCCCTCGTGGCTACGCCACTGCCACATTTGAACCTAACTGTGTTAAACACACCACATACTCAAGAACATCAAACCAAATGCTTGGCTTACATTAATGTGTAATATAAAATCTGACCATGGAGTTGACTTTGGCGGAAAGCTAAACGTGATTGCTGATAGGCTGTCCCAATCAGTGGCGCCTGCACAATCCAATCACGTTTGAGAGGGAAACAACAAATTGAGGGTTTCCGAGATTTTTCTTTTTTTTTTACTTTTTTTTTTTTTTACTCGGGTACTCACGGTTATGGATAGAAATGTATTGGAGTAAAGAGTACAATATTTGCCTCTCAAATGTACTTGAGTAAAGTCATGAGTACTCCCCAAAAATGATACTCCAGTAAAGTACAGATCCCTCAAAATTGTACTTAAGTACTGTACTCAAGTAAATGTACTCCGTTACTGTCCGGCTCTGCCCCCGTCCCTGTCAAACCCCAATACCTTTCTTCCCGGACAAACCCCAATACCTTTCTTCCTGGACGTGTATGATGAGATCTCGAAGTCCTGGAAGACCCCCATGTCTTCCTGCGACCGCTCGTTGATCTCATCGGCCTTTCCTCCCCTCGATGAGGCGGTTGAACGCTCTGTTGCGATGCAACTGTGTCCTCAGAGCGCTTCTTCACTTGGTGAGCCTAAGCACCCATCCAAAGCCTGTAGATATTCGTCTACACTAGTGGCGAAGTCTTACAGAGCGGCGGGACAGGCAGCCACCTCTTTGCATGCCATGGCCATTCTGCAGGTCTACCAGGCCCAGATGCTCAGGGACATGCACGAGGGCAGGACAGACCCAGGGCTCTTCAATGAGCTGCGCGCTGCTACCGACCTTGCTCTCCGAGCGACGAAGGTGACCGCACGCTCCCTGGGTTTGGTGATGTCCACAGCCGTGGTACAGGAGAGACACCTTTGGCTGAACCTCGCTGATATGCGGGATGCCGAGCGGTCCCGGCTGCTCGACACCCCCATATCACAGGATGGCACTGCTCTGTCCAGTACGTGCTCTCCGGGCCTATGTAGACAGAATGCAGTGTTTCAGGACCTTAGACCAGCTCTTTGTCTGTTATGGTGGAAAGCTGAATGGAAAGGCTCTCTCCAAGCAAAGGCTGTCTAACTGGATAGTGGACGCCATTGCTCTGGAATACCAGCAGCAAGGCCGACCGTGCCCCCTTGGTGTGACTGCCCACTCCACCCGGAGTGTGGTGTCCTCTTGGGCTCTTGCGCATGGCGCCTCACTAACAGACATCTGCAGAGCTGCAGGCTGGGCGACACCCAACACATTCGCCAGATTCTACAATCTCCGAGTGGAGCCAGTGTCCTCTCGTGTACTCGCTTCAACTAGCTAGTACCGGACCCGCTCAGGTGTCTTCGCTTGCTCGCCATTCCACTCTACGGACTGGATACGTGCGATATTCTCCTCAGGTGAGCTTCCTCGAAAGCCCTGAGCTCCTCCAGCACTCCTGACGTCGGCGCCAGTGTCTGTTGCCTGTGCGTCGGCTAGGTGCCTCCCGTGTGCATGGTCCCTCCCCTGAGCGACCCCCACATGTGTATTTCCACTATAAGCCTCTCTGAGCATGTGTCTTTCCCTTGGCAAGCAACCTTGCCACCCCTTGGGTTGAAATATTCCACCTGCGGCTGGACACCCCAGTGTTCTCCATATGCATCCCTCCGGGTCATATGTGTATTCTCTAAGTCCCCGCCTCTGGGTTGGCAGTAATTACATATTCCTCTAAGCTATGGGATATGCTCCCCAGTGTACCTTGGTATTCCTGTGCTAAATAGGAGTCCTTCGTCCGTGCCAGTCACATCAGGGATCTCAGATTTACGCAGGGCACTGGAAGACAGCTGAGAAGGTGGCCAGATTAGACTGGTATCCCCATTCGTCGTCATCTGACGGAACTCGGAGTGACTATGAAAGGGAACGTCTCGGTTACGGATGTAACCCTCGTTCCCTGAGTAGGGAACGGAGACGTTCCGTCTTTCTGCCACTTTTTTTCGCTGCACCGCGGGGATCGCCTGAGCTCAGTCTTGGCTCCTCAGCGAAGAAACATATCTGCTTCTGCCGGCTTCTTCCTTTTTATACCCACGAGGTGGGGCAGAGTTACGCCATGCAAATTCCGCAGACCCATGGCATTTCTTTGCCATTGGCTCGTTTTGTAATACTCGAAGTTGGTAGGCGAAACCTATCTAAGCGAAACCCCATTCGTCGTCATCCGACGGAACGTCTCCGTTCCCTACTCAGGGAACGAGGATTACATCCGTAACCGAGACGTTCCCTGAGATGGAAAAAGAGACCTCAGGCCTGCCTGCACGTCTCCTTCAGACAAAAGAGTTGATGATGTGTATTACAGGCACCATTTAATACTTATGGGCACTCCGTTTGTGACATCATGTATTGTCATCAGCCAATAATTTGGTGCGTTTACCACACATGCTTCAGACACCGGTCACGCTAATGCCATTCCCCATAGCATTAATCCAAGACGCAATGTCTCGTTCCCCTTCTCAGGGAACCAGGGTTACAGTCATAACCTGAGACGTTTTTAGGGCTGGGGTGTGTCTCAATCAGCTCCCTAGTTCAGTAGTCAGGGCACTGATCAGGTTCACTATCAGTTCACTGAGATGTTAGCTCCCTAAAAAGTCCAACAATGCATCGTGAAAACCAGGGCTGCGTTTAACTCCACTCATGAACTTCCCTAAGCACTTCCACTCGGGGAAATCCCCGTTGCCATTTTGAAGTGCGTTCAATTTCGTCAAGTGGGCGAGGGATGTTTATATGGACAGAGCCTCGACCCCTCAAGACAGAGGGAGAGAGTCTACTCAATATGCATACTTCAGGCAGATCCATAGACCACAATCCAACACGATTGTGACATCACAGCAGATCGTGCTTAAATTACCCCCATAATACTTGTAGCTACGTTAAGCTGACTATAATAGTTTATTGTATTATTATCATTATCAGGGAGGGAAGGGCATAAAAATTTTTACTTAAACGTAGCCCATGGAGCATCGATGTCCACTATTTTCCCTTAATAAAAAAGTTCTGAAGTGTGAAACATAAATCATGTGAGCCAACTTACGTCACACGATAGATGTTGTTGTTTTTTTTTTTAATACAAAGCATTTTTAAATTATATTTCAGCATAAATAGACATTCGCTAAAGACAGGTAATGAACATAATCTAGCTAACATTTATAATTTATTTACGGCTGAAATGTTGCACGTATACTGTATGTAATAGGCCTACGTTATCAGTGTCCCAATGTGTTGTGAGCCAGGGTCCTTACTGTCCTTACTGTCCTTACCGTCCTTACAAGTGCCGAATTTGTGTACACGATATATTGATTCACGAACTAGAAGTATCTAATTTGAGACGCACCCCCAAAGTTGAACCAATCTTTCCTGCCCCAAATTCTCTTTTCTGCAGTGGAAATGTGCGGAAGGGTTTGAGAATGGAAACAGGCCGGAGTGCGTTTTGGTTTTGGAAGTAAGATCCTATTCATTTTGTGTAGGATATCAGAATATTGTGTATATCAGAATACTGTGCATTAAACTGAAAATATATTGCTTTTAGACTTATAATCAATGACTATAAGTCAAAAGTTTCAACTTTTATCATTGTTTTTAATTTTATTACACAATTTGCAATGCATTATAGTGTGATTCATCTTGCAACTATTTTTTTTTAAATGTTTAATGTTTCCCATTATACGAATGGGAAAAATACAAATTCTAAAAAAATCTCTAAAAAAATCTAAAAAAAAAGTTTTGGTATAGCCAAACCTGTACACACCTATGGTCCAGTCCTGACAACTGTGCTGCCATTACTGTACAGACTCTCAGCTTATTTCCCCTGGAAACAGAGCAGCTACAGTATAATGACTGACTGAGATCATTCTTCAGATGCCTCACCATGAGACCTGCTGCTCTGCTCAGAAACTTCATTGTGCGATTTATGGCACTTCTTTATTTCATATTGAGTTGAGTGTTTTGGGAGGGTCATTCAATAATGAAGTTGGCAGCACTGCATCTTAAGTAAACCCAAGGTGTTCCCACAGCTGGTGATCAGATTTAATATCACAGACTAAAGGTGATATTCACACAAAGAATGATAACTTTAAAAAAATGTGCATCAACAACAATATACAATAACGTTCTGTTTAATGGTAACACTTTACAATAAGGTTCATTAGCTAACATTAGTTAATGTATTAACACGAACTAACCATGAGCAATCCATTTGTTACTGTATTAGTTAATCTTTGTTAATGTTATTTGATAAAAATGCAGCTGTTCATTGTTAGTTCATGTTAGTTCACAGTGCATTGGTTCATGTGAAACTAAACCTCTACAAATGATCCAGAATGCTGCAGCTCGTCTGGCCTTCAACGAGCCCAAAAGGGCCCAGGTCACTCCTCTGTTCATCTCTCTGCACTGGCTACCACTCGCTGCTCGCATCAAGTTCAAGGTGTTGACACTTGCTTACAGATTAACCACAGGATCAGCTCCCTCTTGCAATGTCTGAACTTTGTATTTTGACTGTTTTTGCCTCTTCTGTTTTTGCCGCTTTGGATAAAAGCGTCTGCTAAATGTAAATGTAAATGTAACTAAGGTTAACAAGATTTTAATAAAGTATTAGTAAACGTTGAAATTAACATTAACAAAGATCAATAAATGCTGTATACGTGCAGTTCATAATTAGGTCATGTTAACTAATGAAGTTAAGTGAGGATAGGAGCAGGCTTCACTCAATGTATATACTTATAAACTTTAAAGGGTTAGTTCACCCAAAAATGAAAATTAAGTCATTATTTACTCACCCCCATGCTGTACCAACCCCCTAAGGCCTTCGTTCGTCTTCGGAACACAAATGAAGATATTTATGATTAAATCTGAGAGGTGGATGACTGCTACATAGGCTGCCTAAGGGAATGAAACTTGACGGCCCAGAAAGTCATTAAAGAAACTGCTTAAATATTCCATGTCGCAACAGTGGCTCAACTATAAGTTTATCAAGCGACGAGAATACTTTTTGTGCGAAAAAACAAACAAAAATAACGACTTTATTCGACTATTCCTTTTCTTCCTTGTAGGCCTGAAACGAGACTTGAAGAGATTTCCACGACGCACGCGCGAGAACTTAACTGAAGTAGTTATTCATATTCATATTTTGGACTGAGTGAACGCTGGCGTGACTGGCGCTGGCGTGACCCGCTACTCACAACACATTGGGACACTGATAACGTAGGCCTATTACATACAGTATACGTGCAACATTTCAGCCGTAAATAAATGATAAATGTTAGCTAGATTATGTTCATTACCTGTCTAGCGATGTCTATTTATGCTGAAATATAATTAAAAAATGCTTTGTATTAATAAAAAAAAAACAACATCTATCGTGTGACGTAAGTTGGCTCACATGATTTATGTTTCACACTTCAGAACTTTTTTTATTCAGGGAACATAGTGGGCATCGATGCTCCATGGGCTACGTTTAAGTAAAAATTTGTATGCCCTTCCCTCCCTGATAATGATAATAATACAATAAACTATAATAGTTTATTGGCGCTGGCGTGACCCGCTACTCACCGGCAGAACTTTGGCATACATTTTGACAATACCAGCGAATTTTCAGACAGATAGTGCTTCAATCTGATCAAATTGAATCATTATATCGCCTGTACAACATTGGTTGCTACCAGGGACGTGCACAGACATTTTCAGGGGCAGGGGCTCAAGTGAATAAAAGGGCACTTCTCATAATTACATTTTTTTTTTTTACTTTTTCTAAACAGAAAATATATTAACACAACTCACGCAATTGTTTCATTTTCAAAAGATGTCTACAAAATAATCAGTTCACACAGAAACCATGGTCTCCTTAGTATTCATAGGTTTATAGAGCCGCAAAGGAAACCATGCAACAATGTGCATGTTTTCTATGCTACTAGTTTCAATCAAGTATATATTTGATACACCTGATGGTGACATGGACTTAGTTTCACATTTGAGGGAGGACTGTATCATCATCATCAAATAAAACCTTCAAAATCTTCATTTAGATGGAGTTTGTTTTAAACCTACTATCCTCCATCTGTTTGCATCTATAGATTTCTTCTAAATTCACCAATTTAGATTTCTACATTTCAGGGGGAAAGACTCTTTATGTATGTAAGTCATTAATTTTAATAATAAGAATTTTAGGCCATAAAAAGTCATAAAAACGTCCGGATTTTCCATACAAGTCATAAATTACATTTAGCCACGTCTTAAATTGATATGCTCATTCATTCATTATCGCGATATAATTTTTCTCGATAAAACAATATCAAGTTCGAGTCATTATCGTCAATACTCGATATCAATATCGAGTTTGAGAAATGTTCTATATAATGTTTGTGCCAAAAGCAGAACCAAACTCATTTAAACCGCACGCGCCTCACGGACTGTTTATTCGCTTGGCTCAAAGTCCAAACGGCAGCGCAGCACGAGCTCACTAGAGCAGACGCGTTCACTCTGATCGACGCTTCAGAACTCCTGACCTGATATTTAGATACACTATTCAATAAATATATTTGTTTGACATGGAAGCTGTGCCCAAACAGGAATATATTATTTTCAAAAAGTAAAAAAAAAAAAAAGCACCCCAGAAAAAAGGGTACTTTCTCTCCAGGAATAAAAAGGGCAGGTGCTCAAGCCCCCTTTGATGTCTATGTGTGCACGTGCCTGGTTGCTACTTATGACCAGTAACTGTTGGGTTAACGCTCTTCTGTGATCCCGACTGCGTCCTAACATCTTCACCGCTGCTGCTTACCTGAGGATCTGCTTACCTGAGGATGACGTGGATTCGCCGGTCGGTTTTCTGGTTCGTGCTTGGCTGGCTTCTGGTGTCTCTTGCCCACCTGCAAGTTGATGCTCTGTTCCAGTACTCTGTTGCTGAGCTTTTGAAGCTCCGACGCCATGTTGATGTCCTCCATCTGGTTGCTCCATTCCATCGGACATCTTTTTTCCAGCCGAACCGGAGATATATTCACCGTGGACCGCTCGGTAAGCGCTTTTACAAGAACTCTTATTCTTCCATTCCAACTTGGTTTTCCACACGCCGTCGTTCTCGCAACGCCAGCCGAGGTGCTAATCACAGTAGTCAGGCTAGTCTCCCTAAAGTGGCTAACTCTGCCTATAAAAGTATTTCTGCCACCGTGAACTTTGGTCTCTTGAACACTCGCTCTCTCAGCAACAAGGGTCCACTAATCAGAGATGTCATTATGGACTATAATCTTGACTTTTTATGTTTGACTGAGACCTGGCAGCTGACTAATGATTTTATTCCCCTTAATGCGTCTGCCCCGCCGGGGTTTGTTTACAATTGCCAGCCCCGTGCTTCTGGACGTGGCGGAGGTCTCGCATTGTTTCATCGCGAGACCTGGAAAGTTTTACCGATTCCTGTTTCTCCTCTATTTTCATCGTTTGAGTACTCTGCCTCACTGTTGCCCGGACCCTCGCCCACAGTCGTGGTCACCGTTTACCATCCCCCAAAATATAACAAAGATTTTCTAAATGACTTTTCTCAGCTTTTCACTCATCTTTCAACTCTATCTCATAACTTAATCATCCTGGGTGATTTTAATATTCATATGGATAATATCAGTTCCCTTCCGAGGGAACTCCGCTGCGTCGAAATCGACACTACGGGGAATGCCCTTAGCATGACGCGTCTGAAGCCTGAATAGAACTAGTCCAATCCTGATTGGTGCTGCGTGATGACGTCAGCCGTGACGTCGTAGGTGACGGTGAGCGGAACTATAAAACGGGCGCCGGAACCTGGAAGCGGCAGCTTTTGTCCTTCAGCAAAGTGTTATATGTGAATCTGTCTGTCTTATTTGGTGTTGTTTGTTCGGTAAAACAAAGGTATTGTGATGGAGAAGACTGTGAAACAGTTCAGACAGTGTGCGTCCCCTTGCCCACGCTATTTAAGTGAGGGTGACACACACTCGCTCTGTGTTGTTTGTTTGGGTGTGGAGCATGCTCGGGCAGCGCTTGAGGGCGCTGCCTGTGCAAACTGTGAAACATTGCCCTTAAGAACGCTCCGCTCCCGCCTGAGCCTGTTCGATGAATCAGGCCAGGCTCGCGCCCCCCATGGATCAGGTCCCGCGTCTGTCGAGGCAGCGCGGCGCTTGCATTCATGGGGATCGCAAAGGGATCTGGCTGATAATGTTGAGACAGCTTCGGCTCTTTCTCAGCATTCATCAGCCAGTTCTCATGTTCCCGCTCACGGTTCGGGAGCCCGCTCTGCGGCTTCTCCCGACCGCAGAGAGGAACCGATGCTAGAACTGTCTGAATCCGAGGATTTAGATGTTCTCAGCATCGAGGCAGGGGATTGTGAGATTCCATCACCACATTCCCCTGCCTTTGAGGAGCTGCTGGAGGTTGTGACCAGGGCTGTGGCTAAATTAAACATCGATTGGCCCCCAGAAGTGCAGGAAGCGACTAGAAAAAGTAAACTTGATGAGCGCTTCCTGCAAGCCTGGTCACAGCCTTCGCGCCGGAGTCTCCCGTTTTTCACTGATCTCCACACCGAGGTGTCGAGATCGTGGAATAAGCCTTTCTCTTCTCGACTTTCTAGTCCCGATGTTCATTTATATTCATCAATTATGGGGTCGAGAGAGAAGGGCTACGGGACGATGCCGCGGGTCGAAGAGGCTTTTGCAAACCATCTCTCGCCCGATGCTGCATCGTCCCTGAGAGCTCCGGCGCTTCCCTCCAAGCCCTGCCGTACCACTTCGGCCTTGGTTGGGAAAGCTTATATGGCGGCAGGTCGGGCTGGTGCATGCCTGCATACTATGGGGCTTTTGCAGGCGTACCAGGCCGACCTCCTCAAAGAGGTGGACGACGGCGGGGAGGTCGCCTACGACGATATTCGTGAGATGCGTCGTACGGTGGACTTGTCTCTCCGTGCTACCAAAGAGACGGCCCGTGCTATCGGCCGTTCTCTAGCAGCATTGGTAGCTACGGAGAGACACTTGTGGCTGAATCTGTCGGGCATCGGGGATAAAGACAGGGCTTTCCTCCTCGATGCCCCGATTTCGCCTACTGGCCTCTTCGGCGACGCAGTCAACACTGTCGTCGAGAGGTACCAGGAAGCGAAACGACAGTCAGCCGCACTCAAACACCTTATCCCCCGCCGTCGTTCTAAGTCTCATGGGTCTGCTGCCAGGGGGCAGTCCCATGAGGCAGCCGCCAGCTCCTCACGCCTGCAGCAGCAGAAGGAGAGTGTTGCCTCTCGTGCTCCCCCGAAAAAGGCCTGGAGCCAGGGGCAACACTCTCAAACGAAGTCTTCCAAACCGAGGGCAGATCTGAGGACTGTCATTCAGGCTAGGAAGGCTTCGTCAAAGAGGTCCTGATGCGTTGCGCAGGCCTCTGAGGGGGGTCCCCTCCGTGATCGAGCAACAACAGCTCGCTCCTTCACGGAGCCCTCAGGAAATCGATGTATGTTGCCCGCCGCCACATGCGCTTCGGGACGCATCGGTTTCCAGCGAATGCAAGGTGCAGTGTCCGCCCGTAAAATTTGCGGCTCCACGTATTGTGTTCCCTCTCACGAGGTCTGCAGAAAAATTAAGTCGGTTAGTTCCTGCCAGTCAGATGCTTCAGGTCACCGATATCTCTATTTTAAGACCAGAGGTCAGTCCCGAAAGGCTGATCCCCTTAGTGGATTATTTAGACACCTGGAAGGGTCTTCAAAATATATCTCAATGGGTCCTGCTCACGGTAGAGAAGGGGTACAGAATTCAGTTCGAATATCGTCCACCTCCATTCAGATGAGTGGTTCACACGCTGGTCAAATCAGAGCAGGGTCAGGTCATGGAACAGGAAGTTCAGTCCCTCTTGGCAAAGGAAGCCATAGAATGTGTTCCTCCTCAAGATTGGGAAACCGGGTTCTACAGTCGGTACTTCATAGTTCCCAAGAAGGATGGGGGGTTGCGCCCGATTATAGATCTCAGGGCATTGAATCGGTCTCTGAGGAGATACAGGTTCAAAATGTTAACTATACCTCTAATTGTGAGTCAAATCAGGTCCGAGGACTGGTTTGTCACCATAGATCTAAAGGATGCTTACTTCCATATCTCCATCCTTCCTCAGCACAGGAAGTTCCTGAGATTCGCTTTCAGGGGAGTAGCGTATCAATACAGGGTTCTTCCATTCGGCCTAGCACTGTCCCCTCGCACCTTCACGAAGTGCATGGATGCTGCTCTTGCTCCTTTGAGACTTCAAGGCATTCGCATCCTCAACTACATCGACGACTGGCTGATACTGGCACAGTCACTGGAGTTGGCGGTTCAACATCGAGATGTTGTTCTGCATCACCTGAAGTGCTTGGGGTTAAGGCTCAATGTCAAGAAAAGTTCGTTAATTCCCCTACAGAAAACAACTTTTCTGGGGGTGGTTTGGAACTCAGTTACGATGCGGGCACAGCTGTCTCCCGCTCGTATAGACTCCATCCTGACCACAGTAACGAGTATCAAACTAGGCCAGGCTGTCACTGTCAAACATTTCCAAAGGGTTCTGGGTCTTCTTGCAGCAGCGTCCAACGTTATTCCTTTTGGCCTGCTGTACATGAGGGCCCTGCAGTGGTGGCTCAGGACCAGTGGGTTCTCCCCGAGGGGGAACCCTTTTCGCAGGATCAAAGTAACGCGCAGATGCCTTCGTTCTTTGATCATGTGGAAGAAACCGTGGTTCCTGTCCCTGGGTCCTGTGTTGGGAGCACCGTGTCAGAGGAAAATTTTGACCACGGATGCATCCCTCACAGGCTGGGGTGCGGTAATGGAAGGCCGCTACACAAGAGGTCTCTGGAGGGACCATCATCTTTCTTGGCACATCAATTGCCTGGAGATGATGGCAGTGTTTCTGGCTCTCAGGCATTTCCTCTCGGACCTCAGAGGTCATCATGTTCTAGTGCGAACAGACAATATGTCGGTGGTCTCATATTTAAACCGTCAGGGGGGCTTGAGGTCGCGCCCTCTGTGCAGACTGGCGCATCAAGTTCTCCTATGGTCCCAGGGAAAACTTCTGTCAATCAGAGCAATGTTTATCCCGGGGGACAGCAATTTGGGAGCAGACATCCTGTCGAGGCAGGGGCTGAGGCCCGGGGAGTGGAGACTCCACCCCGAGTCGGTGGAGCTAATATGGAAGGAGTTCGGTCAGGCGGAGGTGGACCTGTTTGCCTCCCGAGAGAACTCTCACTGCCCGCTATGGTACTCCCTTACCCATCCAGCTCCTCTGGGATTGGATGCCATGGTACAGACGTGGCCGAGGCTATATGCTTTTCCCCCGATCGCTCTGCTTCCAGGGGTTCTAGAGAGGGTCCGGCGGTACGGAGTCAGCCTACTTCTAGTAGCCCCGTACTGGCCGGCCCGAGTATGGTTCTCGGACATCATGGTCCTCCTAGCAGGTCCTCCGTGGCAAATCCCGATCAGGAGGGACCTTCTTTCCCAAGCAGAGGGCACAATTTTTCACCCTCATCCAGAGCTATGGAAGCTGTGGGTCTGGCCCCTGAGGGGGACCAGCTCATAAATGCAGGTCTCTCAACCGAGGTTGTTGAGACCATTCTAAACTCTAGAGCCCCCTCCACGAGGAAACTATATGCTTTGAAGTGGAATGTGTTCTCTTTATGGTGTAAAGATCACTCTTTGGACCCAGTTAACTGCCCAGTGGCTTCAGTGCTGGAGTTCCTTCAAAACCGCTTCTCTGACGGGCTCTCCCCGTCCACGCTTAAGGTCTATGTGGCGGCCTTGGCTGCCTTCCACACGCCTTTAGGGGTGGGCACCTTGGGGAGGCACCCTCTTATTGTTCGTTTCCTTCGTGGAGCAAGGAGGATGAGGCCTGTCACCCAGTCCAAAGTTCCTTCGTGGGACTTAACAGTGGTCCTCGAAGGGTTATCCCTGGCGCCCTTCGAACCTCTGGGTGAGGTGTCGGAGAAATTTTTGTCTTTTAAGGTAGCATTCCTGCTTGCAATCACGTCCCTTAAAAGAGTTGGGGACCTACAGGCTCTATCGGTCGCTCCTTCTTGCCTCGAGTTCTCTCCCGGCAAGGTAAAGGTTATTCTCCATCCTAGACCGGGCTATGTCCCTAAAGTGCCCTCAAATGTGGCACGGTCTATTATCCTACAGGCTTTTCATCCTCCGCCCCATGTGTCGGTTGAGCAAGCTAACCTTCATTTACTGTGCCCGGTCCGAGCCCTGGAGGTCTATATGCAAAGATCCTCAGGCTGGAGAAGGTCGGACCAGCTCTTTGTGTGCTTTGGGGCGCCTAAAAAGGGTTCTCCTGCTTCCAAACTGACTATAAGTAGATGGATTGTAGAGGCTATTTCGGCAGCTTACGAGGTGCGCAACCTGCCTTCACCTCTTCTGCTTAAGGCCCACTCCACGAGAGGAGTGGCTTCCTCTAAAGCCCTTCTCGCGGGTGTTTCCCTTCAGGAGGTCTGTGATGCCGCGGGCTGGGCCTCCCCTCACACTTTTATAAGACATTACAGTCTGGATCTGACCTCTACACCGGGTTCACAGGTTCTCTCGTCTTGAGTGTGCCAGATTGCTTCACACCAGGGCGTACTCTCTTAGTGTGGCGCAGTGGGCATTGCGTTCCCCGTAGTGTCGATTTCGACGCAGCGGAGTTCCCTCGGAAGGGAACGTCTCGGGTTACGTCTGTAACCCTCGTTCCCTGAGAAGGGAACGAACGCTGCGTCCCTCGGCCACACTCTTCGCGCCCCTGGAGACGATTTGCTTCGGACTATTTAAAGCTGCCGCTTCCGGGTTCCGGCGCCCGTTTTATAGTTCCGCTCACCGTCACCTACGACGTCACGGCTGACGTCATCACGCAGCACCAATCAGGATTGGACTAGTTCTATTCAGGCTTCAGACGCGTCATGCTAAGGGCATTCCCCGTAGTGTCGATTTCGACGCAGCGTTCGTTCCCTTCTCAGGGAACGAGGGTTACAGACGTAACCCGAGACGTTCTCCGCTCTCCAGAGAATTTTCATCTTGCCTGGAAAGCCTCGGTCTGCATTTATATATCGACTCTCCAACTCATTGTGGGGGGCATATACTGGATTTAGTCTGTTGTTCCGGTTTCATCCCCTCTGCCTGTAAAACTCACTCTGTTGCCTTTTCCAACCATATGCTTATTACTTTTAAGGTCACCCTTCCGCTATCTAAACGGACTCTTCCTCGCACCATTTCTTTCAGGAATATCAAGGACATTAACACTGTCACCTTTGCATCTGATATCAATAATTTTCCAAGTGTACCTGCCTGCTGTTCACCTGATGAATTAGTTTCCTACTATAACAAACATCTTCACACTCTCTTGGACACTCGTGCTCCTATGAGATTCAGATCAGTCTCCTTCAACCGTTCAGCACCCTGGTTCACTCCCGCCCGACGCCTTCTGAAATCCCAGGGCCGTCAGCTGGAGCGTCTTGCTAACAGAACTGGACTCACCATTCATAAAAATATGTACATGGAACATGTCAATTTGTATAAGGATTCTCTCTCTTCAGCTAAATCTGCTTATTACTCACACTTAATCCACTCTAATCATCATAATTCTAAAACTCTGTTCTCCCTCCTCACCTCCATTACAAAACCTCCTGACTCTCTTCCCTACCATATGCAATCTCAAGACTTTTGCAATAAACTTATGTCCTTTTTTGTTCCCAAAATTACAGACATCCATAAACACCTGACCTCATCTGGAGCTGCTGCTTCTGGAGGCAACTTTAACACCCCTTATCCATTCCCAACTACTACTTTTTCCAGTTTCGACCTTCCCTCTGTTCAAGCCATTTCGGACATTATTCATAAATCTAAACCCTGCACATGTCAGCTCGACCCACTTCCCTCCAGCCTGGTTAAATCCTGCTGCTCTTCACTTGCCCCTCTCATCACTGAGATTATTCACTCCTCCCTAAGCTCTGGTTCAGTCCCCCCTTCACTCAAAATTGCCTCGGTCACACCCATTCTGAAAAAACCTGGTCTGGACCCCACTAATTTTAGCAATCTCCGTCCCATATCTAACTTACCCTTCATATCCAAAATCCTGGAAAAAACAGTCGCTTCTCAACTTCATACTCACCTCATGTCGAATAGCATCTACGAGCAGTTTCAATCTGGCTTCCGCCCCCTTCACAGCACTGAAACCGCACTCATAAAAATTTCAGATGACCTTCTTATGGCTTCTGATTCTGGGTTACTTTCAATTCTCATTCTTCTGGACCTCACAGCAGCTTTTGATACCATTTCTCATCCCACCCTTCTCAGTCGATTATCATCTATTGGTATCACCCACACTCCCATAGCCTGGTCTACTTCATACATTTCTGATCGCACACAGTTCATACAACTAAAAACCCAGAAATCCGTTACCTTCCCCGTCTCCGTCGGAGTGCCCCAAGGCTCTGTATTGGGGCCTCTCCTTTTTATCATATACATCCTCCCTCTTGGTCACATCCTCCGTAAACATAACATTAAATTTCATTGCTACGCGGACGACACCCAGCTCTACCTCTCTACTAAACGATCTTCTTTACTCCATCTTCTTTACTCCATCTTCTTTACTCCTTTACAACCTCTCTTACCCTCTGTCTCCAAGAAATTCACTCTTGGTTTTCATCTAACTTTCTCAAACTGAACAGTTCAAAAACTGAAGTCCTCCTGGTGGGCACACCTCATACCCTCTCTAAAGCTAATAAAGTTTCCATTACCATTGATAACTCAACTATCCTTCCCTCCCCTCAGGTTAAGAGTCTGGGTGTCGTCCTTGACAGCACTTTATCTTTCCACTCTCACATTAACAGCATCACCCGGTCAGCCTATTTCCACCTGCGTAACATTTCCCGCCTCCGCCCCTCTCTTACTCCAAAAACCACCGCCATCCTGGTTCACAGTCTCATCATATCTCGGTTAGATTACTGCAACTCACTCCTGTTTGGCCTCCCTAATAAGTCGCTCCAGAAGCTGCAGCTCCTACAGAACTCTGCTGCACGCCTGATTACTCAGACCCCCATTTTTCATCATATCACTCCCATCTTGCAACAACTTCACTGGCTTCCTGTCAAACAGAGGATCATCTTTAAAATACTTCTCATTACTTACAAAGCAGTTCATAACATGGCTCCTCCATATATCTCAGATCTTCTCCATTTAAACATCCCTACTCGTTCACTCCAATCATCTCACACCTGCCAGCTTTCTGTTCCCCCTGCTCGTCTTGTCACAATGGGGAACAGGGCGTTTAGTCGCTCTGCTCCCCATCTTTGGAATTCCCTACCTCCAGATCTTCGTACCATTGACTCATTTAATCTTTTCAAATCCAAACTCAAAACTCACTTGTTTAGACAATCATATTCCGCCTAACCCATATCACCTCAATGTTGTCTTGCCAATTTTATTGTTTACTGTTTTAATGGTTTTTATCTGTTTTGTACAGTGTCCTTGGGTGTCCTGATAAGGCGCTTTAAATAAAATGTATTATTATTATTATTATTATTAGTTGAAGGAGATCGCAATTCTCACGCATGCGTCGTGGAAATCTCTTGAAGTCTCGTTTCAGGCCTACAAGGAAGAAAAGGAATAGTCGAATAAAGTCGTTATTTTTGTTTGTTTTTTTCGCACAAAAAGTATTCTCGTCGCTTGATAAACTTATAGTTGAGCCACTGTTGCGACATGGAATATTTAAACATTTTCTTTAATGACTTTCTGGGCCGTCAAGTTTCATTCCCTAAGGCAGCCTATGTAGCAGTCATCCACCTCTCAGATTTAATCATAAATATCTTCATTTGTGTTCCGAAGACGAACGAAGGCCTTACGGGGTTGGTACAGCATGGGGGTGAGTAATTAATGACTTAATTTTCATTTTTGGGTGAACTAACCCTTTAATGCTTATATGCATCTTATAAGGTCTTATAAGTGTCTTATTAACTGTTAATTACTGCTTATTACAAGCACCTTAAAATAAAGTGTTCCCTTAAATAGCTACACACACTCACACTCTCTCTCCCTCTCTCTGCCGGTCATCTGAGGTTTTTTTTTCAACCGTCTGCTGGCTCTAACCAGTTTTTTTGCCTGTTAAAAAAATTTAAAGTTAAAAAAAGAAAGTTATGTTAAGTTTTAAGTTTGAGTTGTTTATACTACTAAATACAGCTTACCCAACATCTCAGATTAACCTTACATCTCTAGCTTCCGTTATTGTTAACACAGCGCGCTAGTAACTCTCTAACGTTAGCCTGCTAACGCGCCACCCGTGCGCTCATTTATATATTTATTTTCTCTCGCGCGCCCGCGGCTTTGAGTTCATAAAGTCCAGGTAAGTAAGAAATCAGTCAACAAACACGGTGAGTAATGTCTTCTTGCCCTGTTATTGTCACCTGTGTCACATGTCATATGTTTAGTATAGCCTTCTCCGATGGCAATATAGGATTTAAATGTGATAAATGCAAGGAGAAAGTCAGGCTGACGGAGAAGATTTCAGAACTAGAGACACACATCCAAACTTTAATTGAGGATGGTAAGAATGCTAGATCTTTAGATAGTGTTTTGGATGCGCCTAGCATAGTGAACTCTTTACATGATTCGGTTCCGGCTGAAGTAGAGCCCGTGCAGCAGGGCAGATGGGTGACTATCAGAGATCGCTCTAGTCGCGGATCAAAGAACCACTCTTCCGTTCCGATTCCCATAACAAACCGATTTGCCCCACTGAGAATTCTGTTGATTGTGCCCTGGTAATTGGTGACTCGATCACACGGAACGTGAAAATAGAGACACCAGCCACCATAGTCACATGTTTACCGGGAGTACGATGTCAGGCACTGTAATTTGCTCTGGCCCTCTTCCTGTACGCAGGAGTGATGAGATAGTTAGCCGATTGGCCTCACTCAATGGTTGGCTGTCGAAGTGGTGTCCGCAGAATAATATAAAATTCATAGACAATTGGAAAAGTTTTTGGGGCAAGCCGGATCTGTTGAAAAGAGATGGTATTCATCCCTCCTGGGCTGGTGCTGCTCTTCTCTCTAGTAATTTGGCTCATAGTCTTAGAGATAAAACATGACAATCTGGGGCTCAGGTCAGGAAGCAGACAGACTGGCTAAACCGACCGTCTGCTAGCGGCCTCACGTCACCAAGGTCAGATAAATCCCATCACATAGAGCCTCTTTCACCTAGATATTATCATATAGAGACTGTGTCTGTTCCCCGAATTTGGAAATCCAAAAAACAGATATAATACAGATGAGCAAATGATAAAGCTTGGGTTGCTGAATATTCGATCCCTTACTTCAAAATCTCTCATAGTTAATGATATGATTTCAGATTATAATCTTGATATGCTGTGTTTGACAGAAACCTGGCTAAAACCAAACGATTACATTATTTTAAATGAGTCAACCCCACAAGATTACAGTTATAAACATGAACCTCGTCTGAAAGGCAAAGGGGGAGGTGTTGCTGTAATTTATAGTAATATTTTCAAAACCACTAAGAAATCTAGCTTTAAATATACTTCTTTTGAAGTATTGGTGCTTAATGTAAAAATATATAGTGTAAACGATAAATCACATTTGAGAATTATGCTGGCTACTGTATACAGGCCACCAGGGCACCATAAAGATTTTATCAAAGAATTTGCGGACTTTCTATCAGAATTAGTATTGGCTGCAGATAAAGTACTAATTGTTGGTGATTTTAATATACATGTAGATAATGAAAAAGATGCATTGGGATTGGCATTTAAAGACATTGTAAACTCAATTGAAGTTAGACAACACGTTTCAGGACCTACTCATTGTCCTAATCATACTCTAGATCTAATATTATCACATGGAATAGATGTTGATGCCGTTGAAATTCTGCAGCAGAGCGATGACATCTCAGATCATTATCTAGTCTCATGTAAATTACATTTAGCCAAGGCTGCAAAGCTGACTCCGTGTTATAAATACGTTAGACCTATAACTTCTGCCACTAAAGATTGCTTTATCAATAATCTTCCTAATCAGTTTCATCATCTCAGCATCCCGGATAGCTTAGAAGAACTTGATATTGCAACAGAAACTTTTAACTCTCTCTTTTTCAGCACTTTAGACGCAGTTGCTCCGTTGCGCTTAAAGAAGATTAAAGAAAATAGTCCAACGGCGTGGTACAGCGAGCACACCCGGGCCCTTAAGAGAGCAGCCAGAAAAATGGAGCGCAACTGGAAGAAAACTAAACTAGAGGTATTTTGGACTTCATGGAAAGAGAGCTCGATTACTTACAGAGAGGCTTTAAAAGCTGCTAGATCTGCTTATTTTTCAACCCTATTAGAAGAAAATAAACATAATCCAAGGTATTTATTTGAAACAGTGGCTAAACTAACAAAAAAGAAAGCTTCAAGCTCAGAAGTGTCCAAGCAACACAGCAGTGATTACTTTATGAACTTCTTCACTTATAAGATTGATAATATCAGGGACAAAATTATAACTATGCAACCGTCTACTACAGTGTCGCATCAGGGAGTGCATTGTAGTCTCCCTGAGGAAAAATTGTATTCATTTGTTGCTATAGGAGAGGAAGAATTCTGCAAACTCGTTAATTTATCTAAATCGACAACTTGTATGTTAGATCCTATACCGACTAAGCTACTGAAAGATATGTTTCCAGAGGTCATATATCCTCTTCTTAATATCATTAATTCATCTTTGTCTCTAGGATACGTTCCAAAAACCTTTAAACTGGCTATGATAAAACCTCTTGTTAAAAAAACACAACTTGATCCTACAGAATTAGTCAATTACAGGCCCATCTTGAATCGCCTTTTCTGTCAAAGATATTAGAAAAAGCAGTATCTTCACAACTGTGTTCCTTTCTAGAAAGAAATTATATCTGCGAGGATTTTCAGTCCGGATTTAGACCGTACCATAGCACTGAGACCGCTCTCATTAGAGTCACAAATGATTTGCTCTTATCATCCGATCGTGGTTGTATCTCTCTATTAGTGTTACTTGATCTTAGTGCTGCATTTGAGACAATTGACCACAACATTCTTTTAAATAGACTAGAAAACTATGTTGGGATTAGTGGAATTGCACTAGCATGGTTTAAATCATACTTATCTGACCGTTATCAGTTTGTAGCAGTAAATGAAGAGATGTCTTATCGATCACAAGTTCAGTATGGCGTACCACAAGGCTCAGTACTAGAACCGTTGCTGTTCACTCTGTACATGCTACCATTAGGAGATATCATTAGGAAACATGGAGTTAGCTTTCACTGTCATGCCGATGATACTCAGCTGTATGTTTCTTCAAAACCTAACGAAACTTACCAATTCACAAAATTAACTGAATGCATAGCTGATATAAAAAAAAATGGATGACTAGTAATTTCCTACTACTAAATTCTGAAAAAACAGAGATTCTAATTATTGGACAAAAAACTTCCACACGTAATAACCTAGAATACTGTCTAACACTTGATGGCTGCTCTGTTAAGTCTTCGTCGTCGGTTAGGAACCTGGGTGTGCTCTTTGATACCAACCTTTCTTTTGAAAGTCACGTGTCTAGTATCTGTAAAACTGCATTTTTCCATCTTAAAATATATATCTAAAATACGCCATATGCTCTCATTGGGAAATGCGGAACAATTAGTTCATGCGTTCATGACCTCAATTATTGACCTAGATTATTGTAATGCTCTACTGGGTGGTTGCTCTGCACGCTTAATAAATAAACTACAGCTAGTTCAAAACGCAGCAGCTCGAGTTCTTACCAGAACCAGGAAGTATGACCATATTAGCCCGGTTCTGTCAACACTGCATTGGCTGCCTATTAAACATCGTATACATTTTAAAATATTGTTGATTACTTACAAAGCACTAAATGGTTTAGCTCTGCAGTACTTGAGCGAGCTCTTAACGCATTATAGTCCTTCACGTCTATTGCGATCTCAAAATTCCGTCCAGTTGATAATACCTAGAATATCTAAATCGACTGCTGGCGGTAGATCCTTTTCCTATTTAGCACCAAGACTTTGGAACAGTCTTCCTACCATTGTCTGGGAAGCAGACACACTCTGTCTGTTCAAAGCTAGACTAAAAACACATCTCTTTGACCTAGCTTACACATAATACACTATAGACTTCTATAATTCAATGTTAGGCTGCATAGATTAGGTCAGCCAGAACTGGGAACACTTCCCTTAAATCTTGATGTACTCGTTACATCATAAGAAGAATGGCATCTACGCTAATATTAGTGTCTTTGTTTATCCCGAGGTTTTCCAGCAGCCTGCCGGATCCAGGCCGTGTCCAGATCTGACGAGGGAGCTTTGCCTGGACCCGATGACAATGCAGTGCTGAAGTGTCAACTATCCTCTCCCTATGGAGGATCCCTTTCCCACTCTGCAGCTAAAGCGTTGTTGAAAATCCGGCTCGCGTACCCCGAAGTGATAAAATAAAACAAAATTCTGTATCAAAATTTATAGGCAAGACAAGTAGTTTGTTTAGGCATGGGTTGTATGGAATTGCAAAACTGCACACATATTTTCAAAAGTACATAACTATAGATCAATTCTATCAATTCATAACTATCAATTCTTAATGCGCATGTGAACGCATGTGAACGCCGTCAGCGTTAATCACAGGTTCGCGTTTAAAGTCTGTTTAGAGAGAACGGCGTCGTCTTAGTGGCCCCTAATTTAATAACAAATGATCATTTCAATGGAGGTGAATTGATCAAAACTAACTTTAGCTGGAAATAACATTATTCAAGAACCGCTATAAAGCCAAAACAATCTCTGTTACCTTAAATTATATGTTTATCTCTGTAAAGCTGCTTTGGAACAATCCATTGTTAAAAGCGCTATATAAATGAAGATGACTTGACTTGACTTGGCATACCGGTTAAAGCCCTGCCCATTTCAAGACAACCCGACCCACTTCCGGGTTAGGCACCGCCCAGGCCGAGTACAGATACAGATAATTCATATGGTTAACAGATATAGATACAGATACAGATAATGCTCATCCGTAGTTTCTGTCCCAAGGCCCCGTGCTGGGAGTGTCATGTCACTGGAAAGCCGTTTCGACAGACACCTCCCTTACGGGCTGGGGCGCGGTCATGGATGGTAGGGCTCTGAGGAGCTTCCTCCCAGACCTCAGGGGTCCCCACGGTGGTCTCCTACTTGATTCATCGGGGGTTCAAAGATCGCACCCTCTATCCAGATTGGTGCATCAGATCCTCCTATGGTCCCAGGGGAAACTGTTATCTCTCAGAGCAATGCACGTCCCAGGGGACCAGAATCAGAGAGCAAACATCCAGTTGAGGCAGGGGCTGAGGCCCAGGAAATAGAGACTTTACACCGAGGTGGTGAAGTCAGTGAAGCCCCTGAGGGGGCTCAGTACCTAGAGGCTGGCCTGTCAGCTAGAGTGGTTGAGACCATACTCAGTTCCAGAGCTCATTCCACGAGGAGATTATGCGCCCTAAAGTGGAATGTGTTTCCACTTGGTGTAGAGAGCATGAGGTGGACCCAGTTAAGTGTTGGCTTAAGTGCTGGAGCTCCCCCAAGATCGCTTCTCGGCTGGTCTTACCCCGTCCACACTCAAGGTGTACGTGGCTGCCACTGTGGCTTTCCACGCTCCTCTGGGTGATGGGCCTCTGTGGAGACATCAGCTGGTCGTACGTTTCCTCCGTGGGGGTCGGAGGAAGAGACCTGTGGCTCGTACCAGAGTTCCCACATGGGACCGTGGTTCTTGAAGGGCTGGTCGAGGCCCCCTTCGAACCTCTGGAGTGGGCTGAGGCCAAGAACCTTTCCCTCAAGGTAGCTTTTTTACTAGCCATTACTTCTCTTTGGAGAGTGGGAGACCTTCAGGCGCTCTCTATATCTCATGGGTGCCTGGAGTTTGCTTTAGGCGACATAAAGGCTATCTTGCATCCCAGGCCGGGCTATCTGCCTAAAGTGCCATCTAATGTGGCACGCCAACAGTTCTGCAGGCTTTTCATCCTCCACCTCACGTGATGGCGGATAAAGAAAGACTTAATTTGCTTTGCCCTGTCAGAGCTCTCAAGATTTATGTCCAGATGTCTTCTTCAGGAAGTCAGACCAGTTGCTGGTGTGCTTCGGAACGCCCAAAAAGGGGCTTCTCGCTTCCAAACAGACCATCAGTAACTGGATCGTTCAGGCTATCTCTATGGCCTATCAGGTGCGCTTGCCTTCACCTTTGGCCCCGATCCAAGAAGTGTGCGATGCAGCAGGATGGGCCACCTTGTACTTTTATCAGATTCTATAACCTGGACATTTCTTCTACGCCAGGCACACTAGTGCTCTCGTCCTAAGTGTGCCTGTGCGCGGCTTCACACTGGGACAGGCAGGGTTCGTTGTGGCATAGGGGTTACTCATTCCCCAAAGTGTCATCATCAACGCAGTTTGAGTTCCCTCGAAAGGGAACGTCTCGGGTTACGACTGTAACCCCTGTTCCCTGAGAAGGGAACGAGACACTGCGTCCCTTCGCCACGCCTTCCCCTGCCTGGGAGCAACTTGCTTCATCGCAGAAGCTAAGTCTGTTGTGTGCCGGCGTCCCTTTGTTGTTTCCGTGTATGCTGTCACATGTTACGTCATGACACAGCAACAATCAGGATTGGATTAGTTTAATTCATACTTCAGATACTTCAGGTTCGCCAAAGTGCCGTCATCACCGCAGTGTCTCGTTCCCTTCTCAGGAAACAGGAGTTACATTCGTAACCCGAGATGTTATTTTGATTAAATATTACAAGAGCACATTGATTAAAAAAAATAATGATGTGCACGGATAAATAATTTATAGTAAATACTGCAATCTTCCATAACAAAAGTAAGAATTGTCAATTTTGATTTCATGTTGACTTTAACAGAGATGGAAAATTTTTGGACTGTTGGAAACACCTAGCAACCACCCAGACACCCTGGCAACAACTCAGAATATTTTTACAACACTTTATCAAGGTTATGATCCCTTCAGACTTAAAATCTCTTTTGAATATGAGAAATCAACATGCATCAAGACAAACTTGATTCCCATGGCCGCTGTACTCTAAACCTCCACAGGGTGGCACATCTCATTCAGACTGCATTCGAATGCATTGACATCTGACTGTGTGTGTATTTGTGTTTCCAGGTGTGGTGAGCTGCAAGTGCATAGCCTTGATGAGATTATTTGGGCCATGCTGATGGGTTTACGCCGAGGCTGTTGGGAATACAGATTAAAGTCATGCTTTGGGCTCTTGAAGCAGAAAGCCAGGTGTACTTACGCTGTTTAAATCAAACAGGATTATACTTTTAGTCTGGAGAAACGCATCTTGTGAGGATCCTCCAGGTTCCTTTAAAGCTGCTCGGCTTGGAGGCAGAAACTATTTGCTGTTTTTTATTTGTGGCTTAATAAAACTTAAAAAAATAGAGAGGATTTATGTTTTGTTTCTGTTGACGTTTGAAAGTGTATGTTATTTTTGATAAAGCAGATAGTCTGTAGGTCTAATATTTGTAGAAGTAAATATCCAATAATCTTCATAAACTTACAATGAGTTCAATGCGTCCAACCTTTATCCTTCTGGTAATAAGTTATATAGGCCTATTTTTTAGCCTAGTAACTTTAGTAAAGTTATTCATATTAAAACATATAGGCTACATACAACACGTAGGCCTATATTTAAACTTGCTGGGAAAGGCTTTCTGTATAATGTAGCCTATTCTGTAAATAGGACAATCAATTAGATATATTTCAGTAAATAAGTAATTTCCTGGTTCATTAAGTCATGCTTCTAAGAAGGTGTACACAGCTTTACTTGAATCAAAAGGTTATTTATTGATTAAGCATGTCATGCATTTTTTAAATTAATAGTTTATCCAGTAAATTGGCATTAAAGTGACATAATCTAAAAATAAATAGGCAATTAAGTTTTTTTTTTCAAAATTCTCCTTGCTTGTAGACCTATACAGACTGTGTTGTTCACTCTAATTTTGAGTCCAAGTCAATTTTTGTGACTGAAGTGCAAGTGTCAGTCTCAAATTCTTTGGTTAATTTCCAAGTCTGTCATGAAGCTACTGCCATGGCTGCATAAACCTGCCAAAAGAAAATGAGCAACATTAATCAGTAAAGAGCTGGTGCTGTCATTTAGACACGTAAACAAGTATCAAAGTCAATGATTTAGCAAAATATCAATGTATTAAAAAATAAGAAGCATACTTTAAACAAATGCTGAAGAAATATGACGTTGGTTCAGAGCTCTTGCAGCACTTGAGACACACAGATACAGACACTTGATCTCATGAATAACATTCACACATTTATAAGTGTGCCTTGAGACTTTGCAAAATGGCATTTCTGTATAGGCTATGTCATTTTTTCAAAGGTCCCTCACACTAAATAAGCTTCCTATAGACAAAAAAAAGAAAGAAAAAACCTTCAGCTGTGGAGTGCAGGCATGTGGATCTGTGCTTGAGCGGCTGTGTGACTGCAGACAGATTTAATGTAAGGGCTGTTGAGGTCTACAGTTTGGCTCAAGTTCTCTCAGGCGGACATAAACCCCATTGCTCTCAGAGGCTTGTTCTTTTTTTTTTCGCCACTTAATAAAATCCCTTCTAAGTCCGACTGGGAATCAATCATTCCAACCTTCATCCAATCTGCTTGCAGGATGTTTCAGGCACATTATTTTCCCTTTGAAGTCGGGCACATGAGAACAACAATAGAAACAGACCTCAAGGGTGGCAGCGGTTTAAATGAAGGTTATTTCACCTTCAAATCACATTGAATTATAGCATTATAATCAAGAGTTGCGTCCCTACTGAGATGTACATTGCAATTATGATTTATTAACGGCATTAAAGGGTTAAAACTACCACATGATTACCACTATTCTTATACTTTTGAGAATGAAAAAGTTGAACAAATCGCTTCTGGCAAATAACATCCCATAGGATCGATGCTGTGCATCTGGAAAACCTAAAGGAAAAAACTATAACCTACATCATTTGTATATGTTTAAAGCTGAATATTTTTCCTGATTTCATATATATATATATATATATATATATATATATATATATATATATATATATATATATATATATCCTCTATCCTCATATCATATATAACTGTGATGTTCTGCAAAACAACAAGCTTTAAGACCCTTTTTTTTCTTACTGCTGAAAATTAGATCACTTAATGTGAAATCTGTTTTCTCTCAGGGGCTACATCGCCAGTGTAACCTTCATAGTAAATACTTCTACATCACTCTAGTTAACAGTCCATAGC
Organism: Tiaroga cobitis; assembly: GCA_030578255.1. Taxonomy (NCBI): domain Eukaryota; kingdom Metazoa; phylum Chordata; class Actinopteri; order Cypriniformes; family Leuciscidae; genus Tiaroga; species Tiaroga cobitis. Next base: position 38,777,626 of record CM060607.1, on the reverse strand, counting down.
AACAACACAAACGTATCTTGACTTTATCTATTGGTTATTTTGGGAAAAACAGTTTTCCCCCCTCTCTACCCTATATATATATATATATATATATATATATATATATATGTATATATATATATATATATATATATATATACATTTTTAACCTGACGTTTTTTGGATTTCCAAATTCGGGGAACAGACACAGTCTCTATATGATGACATCTAGGTGAAAGAGACTTTATGTGATGGGATTTATCTGACCTTGGTGACGTGAGGCCGCTAGCAGACGGTCGGTTTAGCCAGTCTGTCTGCTTCCGGACCTGAGCCCCAGATTGTCATGTTTTATCTCTAAGACTATGAGCCAAATTACTAGAGAGAAGAGCAGCACCAGCCCAGGAGGGATGGATACCATCTCTTTTCAACAGATCAGGCTTGCCCCAAAAACTTTTCCAATTGTCTATGAATTTTATATTATTCTGCGGACACCACTTCGACAGCCAACCGTTCAGTGAGGCCAATCGGCTAACTATCTCATCACTCCTGCGTACAGGAAGGGGGCCAGAGTAAATTACAGTGCCTGACATCGTACTTGCGAGTTCACACACCTCTTTAATATTAATTTTGGTGATCTCCGACTGGCGGAGTCGAACATCATTAGTGCCGACATGAATAATGATCTTAGAGAATTTACGATTAGCATTAGCCAGCACTTTTAAATTTGCTTTGATGTCAGGCGCTCTGGCTCCCGGCAAACATGTGACTATGGTGGCTGGTGTCTCTATTTTCACGTTCCGTGTGATCGAATCACCAATTACCAGGGCACAATCAACAGAATTCTCAGTGGGTGTTTCACTGAGTGGGGCAAATCCGTCCGCATCTTGTCCTTGTACGTGGACTGCACGCAGAGCTACAGGACCTCAGACCAGCTCTTTGTCTGTTATGGAGGCCAGCAAAGGGGAAAGGCTGTCTCCAAGCAGAGGTTGGCCCACTGGGGTGGGGGTGAGAGTTCATTCCACTCGGAGCGACGCCTCTTCATTTGTAGAGCTGCGGGCTGGGCGACACCCAACACGTTTGAAGTTTTTACAATCTCTGTGTAGAGCCTGTGTCCTCCCGTGTACTGACTACAAGTAGCTAGTTTGTAGGGGGACCTGCTCAGTGTCTCGCTTGCTGCACACTCACCTCCTAGGACAGGATACGAGGGCTTATCTGCTCCACAGGTGAGTTCCCCACCTGGCAAACCCTGCATGGGGTTCCTCCAGCACCCTCGGCAGGCAGACGAGGTGGAGGTGTCCGACGCTAGGTCTAGCACTCGTATGTATGCCCAGAAGGTCAGCCCATGTGTTAGACTTTGATTCCTCTACGGGTGATCCCACATGTATTCTTTCATGGTACGGCTTCCCTGTCTGCGAGCCCATGTCTTTCCCTTGGCAGAGCCCACCCTGCCGTCTCTGCTCGGTATAATTGTTTGGCTTCCTAAAACACCAGTGTGAATGTAATGTAGACTGTGACATTATTACAACTAAAAAGAGGGTTGAGTCCCCTTTAAAGTTCAGGTACAAGTCAATTCACTGACTGTTTTCTCTGTTCAATTTGCACACTGAACATGGGTTGGAGCTCTTAATTTTGAACTCTCAAAGTCCAGATAATATAATAAATATATAATAATTTAAATGTTTTCTTAATTACAATGGACAATAGTTACAACATAATACAATAGTTATATGCATAATAAAAAAAGTAGAAAGAAAGTAGAAAGTACAATGGTATTATTGTTTTCTCTATTCTTTCTCCCAAATAGATAAACTATTGTAGTAATATATAATTTGGATATTGTTAAAGCTGCATATGTTTCTGATTAGGATTATTGTTATTAATTGAATATGATTTTATATTACATATAATTAATAACTAATAAAAATAACCACATTTATTTACATGTTATGATTTAATTATTTTGTTATTATAAATGTTCTATAATGTTTTCTCCTTTGTCCATAGACTATTCGATACACTTTTTTTATTATTATAATTTTGGTTTATTACAATGTTTTTTTGGACATTTGCCTTGTTAATACCATGTTTTTTTATGTTTTGAATGATGCTGGAAACAAATCAGTTTCATTAATATTATGCAAACAAATTAAGAGTTATGAATCAATTCATTAAACAGACCGATTAACTGATTTGCAGAAATTAAATGAATCAAACTTACCTAGTGCCAGGAAACGGAACTGGCAAAATATTGTTTCCCAAAAATTCCCTGTGTGTGCCATTGGACAAACAGTTCCAAACTATGGATAGCAGCAGCTTGTCCAATGACACAATCTTTAATATAATGGATAAATAAAAGTGCATTAAATGGACTGCATTTATATAGCGCTTTAACAGACCGAATGGCCATCAAAGCGCTTTACATTTTACCTCACATTCACCCATTCATTGATGGAGGTGTCAGGCATGCAAGGCGCCATCCAGCTCGTCGGGAGCAGCTGGGCTTAGGTGTCTTGCTCATGGACACCTCGACACTTGGTCAGGTGGAACCAGGGATAGAACCACCAACCTTCCAGTTTGTAGACAACCTACATGAACCACTGAGCCACTGCCGCCCAACAGTTAAAAACATTTGTGATCATTAGTGAATATTGCTTAATCTTATATTACAAGCAGAATCATTGCAAATATTCTCATGGACATTTATAACTCAGTACATACATAGCTACGTGCTTCTTACGGTTAATGGTGTATTGCTGCCATACACCAAGCATCCAACGTGTATTAAACCTGTGTCACGCATAGCAACCGTGCCTCATCAGTTGGACATTCAGACTTCGAAATGTTCCAGCCTCCAGCACTCGGTTAGGGCAGGAGCCAATTTAACATTGATAATTGGAAACTTGAGCCTGGAATGAACAGCGGTCGGTGACAAGTTTACTACGATGATCAAAAATAGACTATCTGACACTCACAATGAGCAAACAGAACGACTGTGTTTGACCAGCGCTGCTGATCAATCTGCTCACAGATCACACCATCTGCTCATCCTCGGGTTTGATCTCCCGTTTGAGCGGGAGAACCACATAAAATCTGGTTATTAATAGCTGTCATTTCTTCTAGACAACAATGAGATTACATGGAAAGCAAATAGAGACTTTTCTAATAGGTATCGTTCAACCAAAAATAAACAATGTGCCATTATTCACTCACACTCATGTGGTTCCAAACCTGTCTAATTTGTAGTTCAGCAGAATGTTAGAAGAATTTCAAGCTCTAAAATAGTGAAAACAAACAATCACAACACAATATGCGAACTCTGGCAAATACACCTTTCTCATTTGTCTCTATAAAATATGATTTTTCAAAGTTGTAAATAAAACAAAGATTATTGGAGTAAGTTTTACAAGAAATACTGTTTGGCTACTTAAAAAATTCACAGTGAATTCAATGTGACTTGTAGTTACGATGCATTTCTTTGTAGTTATTTTACAAGAAATTTCTAGGTGAAAATGGTTTCAAAGCATTTCAGTTCCCTTTCGTTGTCACTCCGAGTTCCGTCGGATGACGACGAATGGGGGTTTCGCTTAGAAGCCTATCCACTTCGAGTAATACAAAACGAGCCAATGGCAAAGAAATGCCATGGGTCTGCAGAATTTGCATGGAGCAGCTCCGCCCCACCTCGTGGGTATAAAGGGCGGAAATTCCAGCAAAGCAGTATGTTTTCGCTTCGGAGCCAAGTTCATCCTTCGTTCCACAAGCCATTCCTGATTCTGTCAGTTCTACAGACGAGCGAGATTCTCTGGTGTTGGTGTGACGGCGATCTCCGGCGAGCGCGCGCTTCCTGCTTATCTGTCTGTGATTCGACAGCGAGTGTGTGTCTCCCCGGGCGCTTCAACACAGTCAGAGTTTCTTTTCTCTCACAAAAGAGCTTGCACGTGGCACGTCTTTTTAAAGATGCATCGCCCGTGCATTTCTGGTTGCGGTAGACTCGTTGACATCTCTGATGGGCACGAGCGTTGCATAGTGTGTTTGGGCATTGATCACGCTAGAGCAGCGCTCGTGGATGACTCATGTTCTCTCTGTGGGAACATGACCGTCGCAACATTACGGTCGAGACTCAGTGATCTCGCAAGAGTGAGAGTCCCCTCATCCACCCCCCGTTCTACTGGTTCTAGAGATAGAGCTGGTACTTTGGCTGGTGGCCAGGGTGATCTGAGGGTGACGGTTTGGAACAAAGCGCCGACTATTAGTCCGTGCCCAGCCGCACCCTCTCCAATGTTGCAACCCGCAAGTGTTCAGGGGATTCCCGCGGGACCATCTTCGGGTGCCCCGCGAGTTTCCTTTGGCGCTCCAGAGGAGGACGCGATGTCTATCGCAGCATCACAAGGTGGGTCTGAATCTTCTGGAAGTGAAGACTCAGCGCAGCTGCCACCTGCCGGTGTGCATACGGTTGTGCCTGAGTCGGATCCGGAGATGACGGCCATGCTTGCCCGAGCCGCCGCGAGCATCGGTTTAGAGTAGTCCCCGCCACCCTGTCCCTAGCGCTCACGGCTGGATGATTGGTACTTGGGTAAGGCCGCGTACCCCCGTCCGCGTCAAACCCCAATACCTTTCTTGCCGGACGTGCATGATGAGATCTCGAAGTCCTGGAAGGCCCCCAGTTCTTCCCGTGACCGCTCGTTGGTCTCATCCGCCTTTCCTCCCCTCGATGAGGCGGCTGCCTGTGGGTACACTGGGCTCCCCCCGGTTGAACGCTCTGTTGCGATGCAACTGTGTCCTCAGAGCGCTTCTTCTCGTGGTGAGCCTAAGCACCCATCCAAAGCCTGTAGGTACTCGTCTACGCTTGTGGCGAAGTCCTACAGAGCGGCGGGACAGGCAGCCACCTCTTTGCATGCCATGGCCATTCTGCAGGTCTACCAGGCCCAGATGCTCAGGGACATGCACGAGGGTAGGACAGACCCAGGGCTCTTCAATGAGCTGCGCGCCGCCACCGACCTTGCTCTCCGAGCGACGAAGGTGACCGCACGCTCCCTGGGTTTGGTGATGTCCACAGCCGTGGTCCAGGAGAGACACCTGTGGCTGAATCTTGCTGATATGCGGGATGCCGAGGGGTCTCGGCTGCTCGACACCCCCATATCACAAGACGGCCTCTTCGGCGGAGCAGTCGAGGACTTCACCCAACAGTTCTCGACTGCGCAGAAACAGACTGAGGCGATTAAGCACATTCTCCCCCGACGGCCCGCTGCTGCCTCCACCCAGCCGACCGGGCAGAATACTCAGTCTGTTCGCCGCCGAGGGCACCCTCCTGCGGCTCCCGCCCCTCCCGCAAGGTAGGTTGCTACCTTGCTGGCGAAGGGTGCGATCGAGACTGTCCCTCCAGCCGAAATGAGGTCCGGCTTCTACAGCCCGTACTTCATTGTCCCCAAGAAAACTGGTGGGTTACGGCCAATCCTGGATCTGCGCGTGCTGAACCGCTCCCTTCACAGGCTGCCGTTCAAGATGCTCACCGCCAAACGCGTTTTCGAATGTGTGCGGCACCAGGATTGGTTTGCAGCGATCGACCTGAAGGACGCCTACTTTCATTTCTCCATTCTCCCTCGACACAGACCGTTTCTTCGGTTTGCTTTCGAGGGGCAGGCATATCAGTACGCAGTTCTCCCTTTTGGGCTAGCCCTGTCTCCTCGCGTCTTCACGAAGGTCGTCGAGGCAGCCCTTGTTCCCCTCCGGGAACACGGGGTTCGCATCCTGAACTATATCGACGACTGGCTGATTCTAGCTCACTCTCGAGATCAGCTCTGCGAACACAGGGACTTGGTGCTCCGCCATGTAGCCCGTCTGGGCCTTCGGGTCAACTGGGAGAAGAGCAAACTTTGCCCCGTGCAGAGGATCTCTTTTCTCTGGATGGAGATCGACTCGGTCGCCATATCCGTGCAGCTTACGAGCGAGCGCGCACAATCACTGCTGACTTGCCTGAGACAGTTCGAGGGCAAGAGTGCGGTTCCACTGAAACTTTTTCAGAGGCTCCTGGGGCATATGGCATCTGCAGCCGTGGCAACGCCGCTCGGATTGCTTCATATGAGACCGCTTCAGCTGTGGCTTCGCGACCGAGTCCCGAGGTGGGCATGGCATCACGGCACCTTCCGAATACCAGTTACTCCGACCTGCCGTCAGACCTTCACCCCGTGGTCGAACCTCAGTTTTCTACGGGCCGGAGTGCCTCTGGAACGAGTTTCGCGGCATGTTGTTGTAACGACAGATGCCTCTACCACGGGCTGGGGCGCCATGTGCAACGGACGTGCTGCCGCGGGCTCCTGGACAGGACCCCACCACTTATGGCACGTCAATTGCCTTGAGTTGCTGGCTGTACAGCTCGCCTTGCGCCGCTTCCGAGCCGTGCTCAGGGGCCAGCATGTACTAGTCCGTTCAGACAATACCGCGACTGTAGCGTAAATCAACCATCAGGGTGGTCTGCGCTGCCGCCGTATGTCGCAACTCGCCCGCCACCTCCTCCTATGGAGTCAGAAGCATATGAGGTCGCTTCGTGCCATTTATATCCCCGGAGCTCTGAACTGTGCAGCCGACGAGCTCTCACGGCTTCAGCCCCTCCCTGGAGAATGGCGACTCCATCCCCAGTCGGTTCAGCTGATTTGGGACCAGTTCGGAGACGCACAGATAGATCTGTTTGCCTCTCACGACTCGACCCATTGCGCCCAGTTTTATTCCCTGACCGAGGGCACGCTCGGCACGGATGCTCTGGCGCACAGCTGGCCGCGGGGCAGCAAATATGCATTTCCCCCAGTGAGCCTTCTCGCGCAGACCCTGCGCGAGGTCAGGGAGGACGAGAAGCAGGTCATCTTGGTCGCGCCTTACTGGCCCGCCAGGACCTGGTTCCCCGAACTTGTACTCCTCGCGACAGCACCTCCTTGGCCGATCCCTCTGAGGAAGGACCTCCTTTCTCAGGGACGGGGCACCCTATGGCACCCTCGTCCCGATCTTTGGAACCTCCACATGTGGCTCCTGGACGGGACGAGGTAGGTTTGAGTACCCTACCACCAGCGGTGGTGGCTACCATCACTTCCGCTAGAGCTTCGTCCACGAGACACCTCTACGCGTTGAAGTGGAACCTCTTCGTCACCTGGTGTTCTTCTCACCGAGAAGACCTGCGGAGATGTTCGATTGGTGTTGTGCTTTCCTTTCTTCAAGATGGGTTGGAGCGAAGGCTGTCTCTCTCCACCCTCAAGGTCTATGTCGCCGCTATTGCCGCACAGCACGACCTTATAGAAGGTAAGTCCGTAGGGAAGCACGACCTGATCGTCAGGTTCCTGAGAGGAGCGAGGAGACTGATTCCTCCTCGCTCTCCTCTCGTACCCTCTTGGGACCTCGCAGTGGTGCTAACTGCCCTGCGGAGTGCTCCCTTCGAGCCTTTGCAGTCGGTTGAGCTTAACTTCCTGTCAATGAAGACAGCGCTTCTGACTGCATTGGCCTCCATCAAGAGGGTAGGGGACCTGCACGCATTCTCCGTTGACGAAGCGTGCCTGGAGTTCGGGCCGGCTTACTCTCACGTGATCCTGAGACCCCGGCCTGGATATGTGCCCAAGGTTCCTACCACTCCCTTTCGGGACCAGGTGGTGAACCTGCAAGCGCTGCCCCCGGAGGAGGCAGACCAAGCCTTGGCACTGCTCTGTCCAGTACGTGCTCTCCGCATCTATGTAGACAGAACGCAGTGTTTCAGGACCTCAGACCAGCTCTTTGTCTGTTATGGTGGGAGACTGAAGGGAAAGGCTCTCTCCAAGCAAAGGTTGTCTCACTGGATAGTGGACACCATTGCTTTGGCTTACCAACAGCAAGGTCAACCGTGCCCCCTTGGTGTGACTGCCCACTCCACCCGGAGTGTGGCGTCCTCTTGGGCTCTAGCGCATGGCGCCTCGCTAACAGACATCTGCAGAGCTGCAGGCTGGGCGACACCTAACACATTCGCCAGATTTTACAATCTCCGAGTGGAGCCAGTCTCCTCCCATGTACTGTCTTTTTCAAGCTAACATGGGACCCGTTAGGTGTCTTCGCTTGCTCGCCATTCCACTCCACGGACTGGATACGTGCGATATTCTCCTCAGGTGAGCTTCCCCGAAAGCCCTGAGTTCCTCCAGCACTCCTGATGCTGGCGCCAGTGTCTTCTGCCTGCGCGTCGGCTAGGTGCCTCCCGTGTGCATGGTACCTCCTCTGAGCTACCCCCACATGTGTATTTCCACTGTAAGCCTCTTTGAGCATGTGTCTTTCCCTTGGCAAGCCACCTTGCCACCCCTGGGGTTGAAATATTCCACCTGCAGCTGGACACCCCAGTGATTCCCCATATGCATCCCTCGGGTCATATGTGTATTTTCTAAGTCCCCCCCTCTGGGTTGGCAGTAATTGCGTATTCCCTTAAAAACCTTGGGATATGCTCCCCAGTGTACCTTGGTATTCCTGTGCTAATAGGAGTCCTTCGTCCGTGCTGTCTCACGACAGGGATCTCAGATTACGCAGGGCACTGGAAGACAGCCGAGAAGGTGGCGTGATTAGACTGATATCCCCATTCGTCGTCATCCGACGGAACTCGGAGTGACAACGAAAGGGAACGTCTCGGTTACGGATGTAACCCTCGTTCTCTGAGTAGGGAACGGAGACGTTCTGTCTTCCTGCCACTTTCCGCTGTACCGCGGGGATCGCCTGAGCTCAGTCTTGGCTCCTCAGCGAGGAAACATACTGCTTTGCTGGAATTTCCGCCCTTTATACCCACGAGGTGGGGCGGAGCTGCTCCATGCAAATTCTACAGACCCATGGCATTTCTTTGCCATTGGCTCGTTTTGTAATACTCGAAGTGGATAGGCTTCTAAGCGAAACCCCCATTCGTCGTCATCCGACGGAAGGTCTCCGTTCCCTACTCAGGTAACGAGGGTTACATCCGTAACCGAGACGTTTTTTTCAGTGTATTTAGCAGTTTTTTTTTTAGTTTGATTAATATTTTGAATTCACTTTTATTTTTATACATGGATTTCTCTGCAACGTCATCACTGCTTGCGCACGCAACCGGGAGGCAGAAAAAATACGTGTTCCGTGGTTTCGTGTAGGAGGCTAGTAGCATAGTGGTGTTGTCTGTAAGTCATAAAGTAACGTAAACAAGCGTAACGAAACTTATATAAAAGCAAATTCAGGCTGTCCAGTAGATACTGCACTGCTAACATTGGCTATTACATTACCAGCCTAACATGATAATTCCAGCCCGTTCTCATCCTTTGGCGTCATATAGGTGACGCTATATGACAAAACGTCGAAATACTACGCACATGGCACCCTTTAGCGTGAATATAACACGCGAACCCAAGGCGTCATAAAGTTGACTGGCATCCTTTAGCGTGAATATGAGACGCAGACCCTACAACACACCTAAACCTACCCATCACTTCGCGTGTTATATTCACGCTAAAGGGTGCCATGTGCGTAGTATTTCGACGTTTTGTCAGGCGTCACTTATATGACGCCAAAGGATGAGAATGCGTTGGATAATTCATGTATATATCACAGTAACACTGCAAAATTAAAGACAGACAAACAGATCCAACTAAAATCACGCCTTAGAAAAAAATTGGGTACTACACCCCTGGCTGTCTATGATTGTTTAATGGATCAGAATAAATGATTCTTTATGAGGAGCAAAATCCAGACATAAGGGAGATCCAGCCTGTTCTCACGTAAATGCGTCTCAATAGCACGTATGTGTATTATCGTGCAATTTATACGTGAAAAAGAGTTTTTACGTGCATATGATACCCAGTTTTCGCGTGCATTTGATACGCAGTTCATTTGCGTGTAATACACACGCACCCCACACCACTAATTCTACCCAAACGTATAATACACACGCACCCCACACCACTGCTAAACCTACCCTAACCAACTCATGTGTATCCTATGCACGTAAAAACTCATTTTCGCGTATAAAATACATAGATTAAATAGAGACGCATTTAGTGTGACCGGGTTGGGTGATCAGTGCAGTTTAAATCATTCTGCTGATATAAAGCTGATAACTCCGCCCCCGCTATCTCGACTGAATGAACTGAAGCTCCGCAGCAGCCACACTACAGACAGCAGCTGAACAAAGTTTTGCAAGGGTAAACAAAGATCTTGTTGTTTGAATAAGTACTAACGTTATGTCTATAAAGGCTCATATTTTATTTATTTGATGTCTGGCGGAGACATGCGGGACCTGAGAGCGAGGTCTAGCATTTGCCACCTAGTCATAGCCAATCAGTGGCGGCTCTAGACCATTTCAACTGGGGGGGCCAAGCTGGGGCCAGTTGTACTGTTAGAGGGGCCAGTTACATTTAGACCTTATTGTTGTCATATCATTTTCTGCACTGCACTGCAGGCTTTAACAGGCAAAATACCATTTTTATAATAATTCAACAATGTATTTGCATTTCCATTATTTTTTTACATTTGCATTACATATTCAGTATTAGTCACAGTGACTGTAATTGACATGATGTCCTTCTTTCTCTTCATTTTGGTGAGAACTATAGAGCAAAAGCAATGGGGACCAAGAAGCTTATTAATTCATTTACTGAAAATAACTGACTTGCTAGGTGACTATGTCTAACCGTTTACAGGGTCCTGCACACTTTTTATAGTCAAATTTAAGGCTTTTTAAGACCTGAAGAGATCAAAATTAATACCGTACATTAGGGGTGTGCAATATTGACAAAAATATATCTCAATATTTTCAACGTTTTGTTGATAAGAATTAGATGATATTTTACTGATTGTGTTTTTGTGCTGGTGCCATGGCTGGTTTAGGCCTGTTGTTAACAGATGAGCTGACTCACGAAGATATTCATATTTTTCATATTCTATGCAGTAGTCAGTTCACAGTAGTGACAGAAATATTTTTTTAATTAAGGGGCAATATTTGCAACCTTAAATTGATTTCCAGGGGCATTTTCATATATGGATATTCTTTCTTAACTTATTTAGAGTTATGCATCACCTTTTATGTCAAATACTAACATTCAAATTATACAGTAATTATACTTATTTATACAATAATACTTAATTATATAATAATTATACAGTACCACTGTTACCAGTCAAATTTATTCATTCAATCAAAATCCATCTTTGCAGTGCAGAGGTGACACAGAAGGGGCATTAATATATTTACACTCCATTTACAATTGCATAAATAAAGCTATGATTTTTTTTTTAATCAATTTTAAATATGAATCATATTTAAATATGAAATGATTTCTAATTTTAACATTTTAATTAAAGGGTCATTTAAATATGAAACAAAAACAGCCAGTAGGCGGCGGCAAATCACTGTCTTAATAAGTGAGTTGAGGGATTCATTCATTCAACCGATTCGTTCAAACTGCTGATTCATTCGGAAAAAGAAGCAAGTGATTCGTTCAAAATGCGGATTTCAGTCAAGAAATCATCGCTGTCACTCTGCTACGGTTTCATTTTGAAATTATAGTCGGCGAAATAAAGGGGAAACAAACAATATCAAAAGTAACTCCCAATGTTAACTTGTTGTTAATTTAACTGTTGTATAACATAAATATCTCAGTTGCAATTATGCACGGGAAAACGGCACTTTTGCTGATGTTATACTCTAATATAAGGACATAATATATGATATAAATATAAGACAAAAAATAATTTGGGAACATACCTAGCTACAGTATGAACTGCACACAGCAGTGAAATTAAGGACGACAAATGCGATGTCAGCTCACAGTGCCTCGTACATGGTTAAAACAATGATTACAATATCATAATAGACAATAAACATCGCACACCCATACGCACATAAAGAATGAACTTACAACTGAACTGACATTTACCAACTTTCTTCTTCTCTGCTCTCTCGCGTGCAGGAGACAGACGTTATTCTGCCGTTCTTCCCACGAATGTGATGCGAATTGGCACGTGACAAAGCAAATCCACAAAGATAGAATAATAAAAAAAATAATACGCATACAACGATAACAACGATAGCCAAAACATATTCGAAAAAATCATTTCACACTTCACATTTAGGGGGGCCACAAGGGGGGCCAAGCTTGTTGTCAAGCCCCCCCCCCCCCCCCCCCCCATTTCAACTTTTATAAAATGAGATTTTGGCCAAATGTATTTTACAACAGGAAAAACTGAGCGCCCATAAAGCTACAACAAACTAGTTTGTAACCTGTTGATGAAAATGTAATGTGATGCCGCCGGCGACGTTTTAATGACGGAAAAAATGCACATTTGCACACATTCGCTGGTCAAAAACCCCGTAACTACATTTGAGTTTGACTTTTGTAAAATGTTAACAATATATTGATAAATAATCCAACAACATTTAATTTAGTTTGCCATCGGAAAATCAAAAGCACAGGTGCGTCCCCGCGCTGTTTCGTACTGGAACTGACACAACGCGACTGAGTGATCCTCGTCACCGAGGTAACATAGGCCTACATTTCTAAGAAATTTCTTCTTTGATTTATGATTGCTGATATACATAATTTTGTTAACATTTAATCATGTTATGGTAATAATATTAAATAATGGTTAATTCAAGGCTGATAAAATCCCCTTATTCGCTATAGGTACTTTTTATCTATAGTATTATAGTATAGTAAAATATAGTATTTTTTTTAAAGACTTTAGGGCTAAAGAAGCCCTGAAACCTTGTATATCTATATTGTCTAAACTATTATTTTGTGTTTTTGAATTTGTCATGAAGATGTGACCATTTCCTTCTTTTATGTAAATAATCTTAATATAAAAAAAGGGGAGGGGGGTGCCCTTTTTCAGTTTCAACAAATGCCCCTCAAAAGGTCTGTGCACGGCCCTGCCTGCAGCCGGGTATCCCAGAATGCATCTCGCAACAACCAGCAAGCGTCAATAGCAGAGGAGAAAAGCCGCGTAACATCAAAGTACTGTTATTGTGTCATGAAATGTAATTTTAGTTTTTAGAGTTTTTAGAGTAATTTTAGAGTGTTTCAGGCGAGAATGTAGTTGTTTAAAGCTCAAATCTGTGGTTTATTTATAAAGATAGCGCCTATTTGAAAAATGTATACATAGATATTTATATATTTATTTATTTATTTTAACATTTCTTCACTATATACAATAAAATAAAATGACACAACCCTGTCTGTTTGTTAAATGTCAATAAAAATCAATAATGTTTCATATTTTTAAAATAAAAACAAAAAGATCATGTTCATGTGAAGATAATCAATGCATGTTGCCTGAACCACATGGCCATTAGGCTATGTTTAAGAATTATTTTAATGAAAAGAGGCAGAGTGGTGTTTTATAACATATTTCGTTTTATTGTTGACGGAAAGAGGCAGAGTTGTGACTTGTAGCATATTTCGGTTTATTGTTGCCTTAAATATATATAAAGAGATAACCGGAGTAGCCAGAGCGAGCTGAGTGACCAGTGACGCGATCAAGAACGCCTGTTCCATTTGCAGAATAACCGGACTTGAGTCCCCTCGTCCTCTGGAGTTTGCGTAGGCCTACTTGGTATTGAGAAACGGCCATTGTCAAGCTAGCCCCTACCATCTTGTTACCTGATTATTGATTAATTTGCCCCACCTGCTTTCCTTGTTACCCTCTTTTGTTTGCTTCCCTATTTAGTCTCCCTGTGTTTGCAGTCCTGTGCTGGTTCGTCATTCTATGTATCCTTGTTTTTCATGCCAAAGTCAAGTTTTGAGATGCCTGTCTTGGTTTCCTCCTCCTGGTAGTTTTGTTTGTATTTTTGTTTTATTTTACTACTTAAAGATCCTTAATTTCCTTCACTTGAATCCTCGCTTTACCTTTATTCCATCCGTGACATTGATAACTGAGCTGACTTCATGCCAGTATGACCTTTGTTCTGCTGTGAAACATTCTTTTCAATAGCTATATTGAAATTGAACGAGGGCTGAAGCTAAGCACCAAAATTACAAAAAAGCAAAAAGTCATTGTGTGAGGAAGAGCTCCAGCTTCTGCTTTTGGTGAGTTAGGACTCCTCACACAAGTATGGCTTAGAATTCGTGTATAGAAGAATATATAATATTCATCATCTTTTATACTGTATATTATAAGGCAGCATCACATGTCCTTCGCAGAAAGAGTAATCCTAGAATATGCTGTAAAAAGTTCAGTGAAAAAGTCCATGTAAGAAATGGATAGTGTAGTTTGAGTCTCTTTTGCTCACCAAGGCTGCATTTATTTGATCAAATACAGTAAAAACAGTAATATTATGAAACATTATTACAGTTTAAAATAACGCTTTTCTATTTGAATATATTTTAAAATGTAATTTATTCCTGTGATGCAAAGCTGAACTTTCAACAGAAATCAGAAATCATTTGAATATGCTGATTTGCTGCTCAAGAAACATTTCTTATTATTATCAATTTTGAAAACAGTTGTGTTGCCTCATATATTTGTATAAAACACTGAAAAATTTTTCTGCATTTGTTTTTTATATTTGACTTGAGCTCAATAATGACACTTGTTTTCTGTAGAGCTGCTTTATAGCTGAAATTGAAGTTGTTTAATAATTGATGAATTTAGCAATATTAACATTGTTATCCTGTTTATAACTGAGGCTCCTTTGAAACAATCTTTCATTAACCACAATCTAAATTGTGATTTGAAATGGAAATCTTTTTTATTATTATAAACATCTTCACTGTCATTTTTGATCAATTTAATGCATTCTTCGTAAAATCAACAAAAATGTTCAGTATATTTTTATGCTTATTAGAGTAAGTCACAGGTCTAACTGGCTGTTTCTCAATTCCAAGAATGCGAATCGTGGAGATCAGTCTTGCCAGGAAGAACGAACTCGGAAGGACGCGAGGACACAGAACGCATCTTTGTGAGAATTGAGATGTGCTGCGAACTTGCTGCTCAACTGACCATCCCAGCATATTATAAGTAGCGGCCAATGCACAATAAATACAACACAACATCCCAAACAAATGTAATAACCTATTACATTTATTTCTTATTATAGACATTATTTTCATATTATTTTAAATCATTCTATTATACCACAAGTATTTGTGAAAATTAGTATGTTTAATGTTACTCATGCTTTTTCAATATTAGGTTATTTTTAAAATGCCAATAAACATACTGCAGGCTTTCTCCAGATCTGTATGGCTTTATTCAAATTAAGCAAAACAAAATGGCAAATGTTTAGCTTGCAGTGGGAAACTCTTAAGTGAAAACGAGATGTTTAAAGCTTACAGGCTTCCGTCTGCAGTCCACCGGCAGAGTCTTCTGGGATTTCTAACGGTTCGATTCTCTCAAATCAGGACTCGAAGCATTCTCAATATAAAAAAAACACATCCAGTACGGGGTACTTTCATACATTCTCTATGCTTGCTTTCTTGAGGATTGGGCTGCATCTGAATTTGCTATTTTGAGTAGGTACTTATTTTGAAAAAAAGTAATTACCAGGCTTGTGCAAAACTCAGAATTTCAGAATTGGCCTCCATTCAATTCATTAATTGGAAATTGAATTGAATTGACTCCACCCTACAGGAAGTTGAATTTGAATTTGAATTGGAATGACAGGAAGTGGAATTAAATTCATGGCAATTCAAAGAAATTCCACACAGTCACACAACAGAAAGAATGTGTTGAATCTAACATACATGCAGTGTTAGGAAGGTTACTTTGGAAATGTAATTGCTTACTGTTATAAGTTACCCATTATTAATGTGGTTTGGATTACTTTATTTGGATTACTTTATCAATCTAAAGCAATTTCCTTTTAATTTGATTAGTAACTAATTTAATTACACATTTTACCTCAGTAAAACAACTAAATACAATTACATACATGTTGTAATTTAATAACAATTTCATTACACGTAACTAGTAACTCCTAAACCCTGCATATATTTTGTTCTAATATACACACACACACATATATATATATATATATATATATATATGTATATATATATATATATATATATATGTGTGTGTGTGTATATATATGTGTGTATGTGTGTATGTCCTTGTCCACCTCAAATTGTTTTGTTTTTGTTTTCTAAAGATTTACTAAAGTAATTCTGGGAAATGTTCCATCATGTTCCACAAAATTACAATTAAAATAAATCAAACTTAATTATTTGTTCTGTGACTAAAGCTTTTAACATCCATTACTGGGGGAAAACATTTCCTGTTAATGTAATCTGTAGTTCAAATATAGTTCTGATATTAGTCGTTCAAACTAATATCATTTATAGAATATGTAATGCAATCATATATGACATATACTGTAAAGCTTCATTGTTAAACACTTCCCTTAAAATATGTATATGCATTTCTTTGAATTTGTATTGAATTCTGCTTCCTTTAATTCTAATTCGAATTGTAATTGATCCTGTTTTTGACATCAATTCAATTTCAATTCAAATTCAAGAATTGAATTGGAATTCAGGAGTTATTCTCAATTCAATTCTGAATTGTGCACAAGCCTGGTAATTACAACCTCTAAGATGTATGAACTATATAGTATGAATGTGTGTAGTATGCATGTTATCCGAACGTACTACATTTGCCATGTTGTCATTATCATGTGATCACAAATCCTCTCCCGTGGCCGCATGGGAGTGTCCATTGTATGCACACTTCAGAATCTCGCCAGAATTAGAAGGTCATTCGGGTACTTTTTGCCTACTCTTTTATGAGTACTCTGAATGCGGACATACTTCTTTTGTCACATTCTGTTTTTCGCCTACAATATAGTAGGGAAGAGTGCGTTTTCGGATGCAGTCTTGGAATTAAACTTCAACGGTTGATGATGACGTAGTACGAGAACACAAGTATTCAAGATCGTTTAAGAATGCATATTGAGAAACGGCCTAAGTTTTGGAACAGATGTCTACTTTTTGTGTGTTGTCCATTGATCGTTCTCTGCGCACATCCGTGTAATTAGCAGTCTGAGAGGGAAATGCAAACCCTCATGAGAGTCCTGTGAGCGCACTCTCTTTAATCAGACAGACATGCTTCATCTCAACTCAAATCCAACACAAACAATCCTATCTGTTCAGTCCAAATGTGCACCACATAACTATGTGTCTTGTCCTGCCATTATTGTCTGCCGTTTGGATATTTTGTAGCTGTATAACGAGAGAAATCAACATGCACACACATCATGCGAATGGCCAAGTAATGTTATGTTTGTCTTTCAAGCTTTTCAGATGTCAAATCTGCATTTTACAACTGTTGACACAAAACTGTGGTCTTCAAATCATGATCAAGGTTCAGTAGAGCGAGCTAGACAGCAGAGTAGAGGGATTTGTAGAATGACAGACATGTCTGTCCAATTTATTGAGCAGAATTTGACACAGTGCAAAATCAATTGTGTGTCTCCGGCATATCATTTTGTGCCCCCGTTCTGAGAGGTTTTCAAGGAAGAATTGCTGCCCACATTCACTAGGGTGGCAATTATCATCTAATATACATACAGAGAAAGAAACCTGCTGTTGACTGGTCTTTTCAGATTGACAAACACAATATCGCTGTTCTGTGCTGCCTATCCTTCAACATCACTTTTTCCATCTTTAATATGCAGAGTCAACTATAAGTAAGTCAAAGACTGTAAGGGGACAACATTTTATTGTACAAAACATTTGCATACGCCCCTGTGTGGTGGATGAGTCAATATTTTTGGTCTGTTTTTCAAGGAAAAGAACATTTTTAATTTTAAATGCATATATCTGTGACAAGTTAATTGTATATATATTTAGCATATAGTGTTAACAGAATAGACTGCAAAAATATTCCTTAATCATATTACATTTACTTGAGAAGCAAAAATAACATAAGATATTAAGGGCCAGATTAACTAAACAGAGCAAATTAGCATGAGAGCGCAATCCCATAGAAGTGCAGATATGATGTTTTATTAACAAAGTTCGGGAGGAGAACATTCCAAATATCTATCCAATCATCACGTCATTCCAACCAGCTGTCCACAATTATCAACATGTCTACCAATAAGCAAAATGAGTTGAGACCTATATATACACATATTCGACTCACCTATGTTCCTCGACATTTTTTAGCATCCCTCCACCACCCCGTCTCCTCACACTCGCCTGGTTACTTTCCTAATGTGAAATACGGGGGGAGTACTCTGGGTTCGGGCCAAATTTCGACCACGGAGCCCTCCCCTCGGACAGCACGCCAAATATGCATATCACTTCTGATCTGATTATTTGTAAGTGTGAACTTGTGAAATGAGTAGAAAGATCTGCGCGTGATCTACTGACAACGACGCACAAATTAAAGAACACAGATGCACAGATCATTTCCATAACGACCAACACAATCTACCAAGAGCAGCACAGATTAGCATCTGGTTTAAGACATGCTTTTTTGGGTGGCAAATAATGGCACAAATACTAGTAAACTGACTAGCGCAAACCTTAGTAAATCACCTTCTGTGATTTATTTAAATACTCTCTTCCCATAAATTTTGCGTCTGAAAGGGAAACTCCTACAAATGCATATGAAATAAGGTTAGCTGCAAAAATAACCCTGTCCACGGCTTTTAAGCGTTAATTATTTACTGCGTGTGTTTTTTAAATTCTGACAGTATTTTTTTAATGCCAAAAGAGGGTTTCCACTGGTGCAAGCTGTTAGTATATATTGCCCTAAATCTTCTTTTCTGAAAAAGATTAATCCAAATTTCTAACGTGCCAATGGGGTCAGAAAAATTTACAAAACTCTATTTGGATACTCGTGTATTATGCTGCAATTCCTAATAATGTTACCAACTAGATGATGTTCTCTCATTTGGAGTTTGACAAATTGTGGTCCCTGATGGCCACAACTACTCGTCTTTGCATAAGAAGGGAAGTAAGAGATGTGAAATTGCGTTGTTGCCCATGACAATGCTGTACAGCAGAGAGAGAGAGAGAGAGAGAGAGAGAGAGAGAGAGAGAGAGAGAGAGAGAGAGAGAATGACAGGATAACGACTCTGCTGAGAATATCTGCTATTTGCAGAAATACACAGAACGAAGATGAACATGTAAGCAGCATTTCAGGGTTCCATTTTCCAAACCATTAGCCTTGAACACTGCATCAGGATATCTTGTGTCCGTCTCAGTCGGACTGCTCACAGACCATCTGATGAATATTACACAAAAATGAGAGTATTTCTTCAAACATCAAGCTCTAACGTGATTGGCCTTGCCAGGAATCAGCTTTATTATATCAGTCTATCGGGAATGTCAGAAAAGTTTCCGGCTGCTACAATGATTTGATTTTTGAATTGTTTGAATTTGGCACAAAGTGGTGAGCCATGACCCAACTTTGCTTGCAAAGACTGAAATGCTCCTTTTATACCCAGTCATGATACCCACACCTATTACCAACTCACATGCATATTGTGGACTGTTTTAAAAGAGTTTAACTTGGATATTCTGTAATCTTTTCACTTGTTTTAGCATCTGTCCCAACCTTAGATGGTTTCTGTGAGGATTTCCAGTCAGGATTTAGACCATGTCATAATTCTGAGACTCTCATTAGAGATACAAATGATTTACTCTTATCATCCGATCGTGGTTGTATCTCTCTATTAATGTTACTGGATATTAGTGCTGCATTTGATACTATCAACGACAACATTCTTTTGAATTGACTCGAATAGACTGTACATGCTACCCTTGGGAGATATCATTAGGAAGCATGGCATTAGTTTTCACTGTAATGCTGATGATACGCAGCTCTATATTTCTTCACGCCCTGACGAAACATACCAAGTCACAAAATTAACGGAATGCATAGCTGAAATAAAAAACTGGATGACTAGTATTTTCCTACTACTTAATTCTAAAAATCAGAGATTTTACTGTAATTATTGGACCAAAAACCTCCACACATGATAACTTAGAATACAGTCTCAGTCAAGTCGTCTTTGTCAGATAGGAACCTGGGTGTGCTCTTTGATACCAATATTTCATTTGAAAGCCACATTCACCTTCCTAAAATATCAAAAGCAACTGCTGGCGGTAGATCCTTTTCCTGTTTAGTACCTAAACTCTGGAACAGTCTTCCTAGCATTGTTCCAGAAGCAGACACACTATGTCAGTTTAAATCTAGACTAAAACATATCTCTTTAACCTGGCATACACATAACACATCATCAATTTATATTATTCAAATCAGTTAAATAATTGTTAGGCTGAATAAATTGGGTCAACTGGAACCAGGAACACTTCCCATAACACCTGATGTACTTGTTACATTTTAAGTGGCACCTACGCTAATATTAGCCTGTCCGTCTCATCCTTATCCCGTGGTTACCGTAGTCAGCCAGGTCCAGTCCATATCCAGATCATATAGTGGACCTGCACTTAGACATGATGACCACACAGCCCGGAATGTCAGCAGAGATCCTGTCAATTAGACAATCCCCTGTGAAGGCCTCGTCGACGTGATAGTCACCAGAACAGATCCTCAGCAGAGACCACAAGAGGCAGACAAGTCCTCCACACAGATCCTATGGCCAGCTTCGGCTCCATACTGGCGTGATTAATTATAATGACACCTTGTTCATTCATTGCCCAGAGGAGCAATTGGGAGGAACAGAGGACCAGCCCCCCCCCCCTCCTCCTCCCTGACATAATTTTTTGCAGAACTGCTTTTTGACTTTTTTTGCAGTGTGTTGCAGCCATCAAAATCAAAAATAATTTATATTTAATGTAATGTAAATTTCTTTAGAAGTCTTACAGAAAATTTAGCAAAACCAGCTCGTTTCATTCTTAGAGTCAAAGAGAAAGTGAAAACCAAAACCTACAATGCAAGAATCTAAAAAAAGACAAAAGTGCTCCTTTAAGACCATTTACATCAGACAGTAAAATTGAATAAAATACCAACACAAACTGTGGTTGGCCAGACAGCCTTTACATGTCTAAGGGGTTGGCTTTGCCTAGAATAATCTGCAATGTGCAAACATTGTATGCCTATACAAGACAGTCTGCGTGAGACTTTGATATCACCCACAGCCACAGCTCTCCCTCTCTCTCTCTCTCTCTCTCTCTCTCTCTCTCTCTTTTGTCAAGTTGTCGACACTAAACTCACAATGCAGAGGGCATTTACACGCTGACAGCGGAGAAGAGCCACTGGCGTACAAACATTCCCCTCAGAGAGAGCAATCATTCGGGTGGCGGGGTGCTGGACTGCCCCTTGTACTTTGTTCACCACCCATCCACTTCCTCATCTCAGACTGCAGTCGGAGTGACCGGTGGAGTGTACAGAGGATTTTTTTCTGGCCATCAGCTTCCGTTGCCAAACTCTGTGGGCACCAAACTGCAGTCTTCCGTCTGCCTGGTTTGATTAGCGCCTTGGCACACGGTTACCCGCTGCTTTCTCACACTGGAAGCTTGGCTGCATCGGTCTCTGCAGGTTTCTTTCCAAGTAAACACCTTCCGCACTGAATTTAAGAATGCAGGCACAATCACACAATCGCACACATAAAACACACCACTCCATGTCTGTGTTGTAACAGAGTCGTTTTCAAGAAGTGAAATCGGGTCTTATCAACTATAAGTTAGTTGTACCAAGTACATACAAACTATATTAATTTAAAGTCACCATGAAATCAAAATGTACAATTCTTGAATAGAATATTGCAGTATAAATGATTTACCCACGGGCATCATTATTATTATTTTAAACGATGTGTCCTCGTGATCTTTAAAGGGTTAGTTCACCCAAAAGTGAAAAGTTTTGTTGGTCTGAGTGAGTTTTGGGCCAAGATTGATCTTGGTATTGCAGACTATATGAAGAGTTTTGAAAATGTGGCTTCAGTACTGACCAATGCTTGTTAGCAATTGAAAAACTTACTGTAATGGTTAAAACCAGGTCAAAGAAAATTGCAGATTGATGGTAATAATAATATTTAAAAATGTATTCAGACCCTTTTACTATTGAAAGAACAGACAAAAGAATACATCGTGCTAACTTCAGTCCACTCATCTTTTTCAGATAAAAATGTTTTGTCCTTTCTGTGGCATTCAATGGCCGACTTTGCCCAGATTTTGTGGTTCCTGTGGGCGAGCTGTAAGCTTTGTAGAGAAAGCCTCTAGAACTGCAGGTGATGACCATGTGTCACGTATGACTGTGCCCAGAGCAGGTAATGTTCTCTTACAGAGATTTCAATTTCTATTGTTCCATCCATCAAATTATAGCAACTACATTGAGTCAATCTTTTTCTCTGAGCAACTCTTGGCAGCTGCAGTGAAAAAAACAAAAAGATTTCAATCAAGACATGGAAGATGGAGAATATGTCTTGCTTTATCCAGATGGCTCTCAGATAAAAAATATCCCTGGGACTGACACACCTTTTACCATTGGACAATACAAAGAGGCCATTGGAAAGGCGTTTCAAAGGATCACATTGTACATATGTACCCTTGAGGATTTGTTGTCAAAGAGTAAGTATTGAAGTAGTATGTTTTATATATATTTTATGCACATTTAAACTACAAACTAAATACTTTATGTGATTAGTGCTTTAAAGTGATAGTTCAGCCAATTAAAATTTAAATTCTGTCATCATTTACTCAGCCTCAAGATGTTCCAAACTGGTAAACATTTCTTTGTTCTGCTGTACACAAAGGAAGATATTTGGAATAATGTTGGTAACCAAGAAGCTCTCACCCCCCATTGACTACCATGTTAGGACAAAAAATACTCTGGTAGTAAATGGGGGGGAAGAGCTTCTTGGTTACAAACATTATTCTGAATATCTTCCTTTGTGTACAGCAGAACAAAGAAATGTATACCGGTTTGGAACATCTTGAGGCTGAGTAAATGATGACAGTGGGATTCCAACTACAGTTACAGCCTACACATTTAACAATACTGCACATGTAATATTAAATAAAGATTGATCACAAAATCTTTTGTGAGGTCATGAAGATGACTCCGTTTCAGAAGATGAGGATGAGGATGAAGTTGTTAGGGTGCAACCCAATATGTCACCTCTTTCTGACAGAGGTGATTTAGGTGTTCAAGATGTCTTTGCAGTGCAGCTACAGTATAATGCAATAAAATCTCCTGGAATGGTCAACCATTAGAAATAGAAAAGCTTATACAGACAGTGTTAAGGCTATGAATAACTTTAGGGTTTTATGTTTACACCTTTCAGCTTTGGTCTGGTCCCGAAAGCAGTACACCAGAGCATAGACCTTGGTAAGTTAAATTTCTGCTGACACATTTTTTGGTCCCTGTGCCACCTATATGAATGTCAGTATGTTTTAGTTCATTCATTTAAAAAATTGCTATAAAGAAAGCATTCTATGTTCTCTATAACACAGTGAAAATTTCTACTAAATTGTTTGTATGTTTTGGGTCAGCCACAACATCTGAGAGACCCCAGCAAGTATGTCATATTCCGTAATATAATACACTGGAATTTGTTAATAATCAAGGTATTTCTGTAAGTTCTTATTGTACTGTGATGTTGGTGTTGCAGGCCAACAGTGCAACAAGACCCAAACAGACGACCTCCTCAGTGGGTGAACTTAAGTCAAGTGACTTCTACAGGTCGGTTATAAGACATAACTTTATATTACATCTTTAGTATTAGGACATAGTTTTTTTTATTGTTTTGGCTCTGTACTTTAAAACACTAGATTTGAAATAAAACAATTAGACTAAAGTACTGGACTACAGCCACAACAACAAAACATGTGTGTGTCAGAATACTTTCTGTATTAACTCTGTTATTGTTGTTCTTGTACCTCTCTTCCACAGTACATATACCAATATATATGCACCTATCACCATTGACAGCAGTTCCTCAGATCTTGAGGAAGTAGAGAAACTGCCAGAGAAAGACAGGTACTATCACATAAGAAGTACTTCTGCACCTTGTTCTTCAGCCTTTCTTATTTTGCAAATATTTATTATCTCAAACCAACCAACATTTTTAATTGCTTTCAGTAGTCATAAATAAAGTGTAAAATGTATTTATGCATTTGGCAGACACATTCATCCAAAGTGACTTGCAGTGCATTCAAGCTATATATTCTATCAGTATGTGTATTCCGTTGGACTCGGATCCATTACATGACCTTTGCATTGCTAACGCAATGTTCTATCAGTTCAGCAACAGGTTTACAAGTAAAAATCTGTCAGGCTGTTTCTCTTCAGTTATCCCTCTGCAGAAGAATGTGGTTTTGTGGACGGAGTCTCAAAATCTATTACTAAAGTTGTGATGTCCAAATTATGCTTATAATTTTTGAGCAGTGTTGTATAGCTTACTCATTGTAAAGGCCCCATAAAAGACTACAAACCTAAAAAGTCCTGGTTTAAATAATCCACAAAGCTAAGAAGAGGCTGTGTTAATATTTCTTGCTTTTCACAGACTGTTTGTTTTATTTTACAGTGATGGACATGATGGGCTAACAGTTGCAGACGTAGTGTCAAATCTGTCAATTAATCTTAAAAAATCATCCTGTAGCAGATTTAACATTAACCGGGCAATTGTCTGGGATGGTGCCTTAAGAGGTTTCAGGCGATCCTCATTTGACCCCACCTGCAGCTTGATGGTGAAATTCACAGATGATGCGGGGCTGACTGAAGAGGCTTTGGAGAGCGGGGGCCCTTCTCGTGAATTTCTGACCCTGCTGATGGACACCATCAAAACCAGGAGGGTATTTGAAGGCAAAGAAAATGCCAAATTGTAAAGGTAATGCTTTTTTGTGAAATTTTTACAATGTTGCAAATCAATGTGTCCTAACATTGCGATATTGGCATTTTTAGCTGCAGAAGACAATGAGTATTTCCAGATTGGAAAAATGATTGCTGTCTCGATTGTCCATGGAGGTCCAGGGCCTCGTTGTCTTTCCCCAAATTTCTTCCTTTACCTAATTGGTAAAGTAAAGACAATTGAGGCCCCAGTTGAGGACATACCTGATGATGAGGTCAAGAAGACCCTCCTTGAGGTAATTTGTTAGGCTGGGATTATAAACAATTTTGAGACATTACTTTCATCAACTGACACAAAACTATCCTTAGTATTGATACCTTAATAGCTCTACAAACAGTATGATTGACAATACTGTAATGGAGAGTACGCTTTTATATGGGCAGTGAGTGTAAATTCAAAGCAGTAGTTCTAAATCTCTAGCATTTGAATTCAATGTCTCAAATAAATGTAATTATTGTAAATTTTTTAACCTAATGTCATTATCAATATGAGTTCATTTGATTTTTAATTTAATCCCTCAAAATGTAAATTTATTCAACATCAGAATCAGATGTTTTGGTTGCCATTACGAAGGTCAAAGAAATGTTTACATTTGTGCTTGAAAACTGATATTCTTATCAGAATCTTTGATGTGCCACACCAAAAAAAGCCTTTATTCAGTCTGCATGGTGCTGGAAGGAAGACCATAAATGATCAATATATGCCTAAATATGTACAGTATAGAAAGAAATGAGTCACAGTATTTCATTCTTTCGAATCTGACATTACTGTTCAATGCTGCTCTGTTTGTATCTATGCTATCTGTTTAAGATGATCCCATCTTGCTTTATATTTGTGTCATTGCAAATCACTTTTTAAAAAGAAAAATTATGAATAGTCCAAGCCTTACTAATTTGGATAAATGTAATGTGGCCTGTTATTTGGTCCAAAAAAAAAATACATTTCATTGCTTTTTATTTTCATCTAGATAAAGAATGCTACATCACTGAGTGAACTCCAGGGTCTCACAGAAAAACACTCCAGCATGCTTCAAACAGCAGGCTGCTATCGGTTCATGAGGACTCTGGGGGATAAGAATAAAGTAGTAGATGATTACATTCAGTGGTATTTCATCTACCGAAACCATGTTTCCATCCAGAGGTATAATATTCTACTTACTCTGTGGGCATGTAACAAAACTTTACTATAAAGTTAAATATACATTTTTAATAACACGACTACTTTAATACTTTCAACACTTTATACTAATAAGGGCTAAATATGGTGGTTGAAGTAGTGTCACCTCATATACAGATGTTAAATTTTAAGACCAATATATGTTGTTCACATAACCCCCTTGTAGTGCACCTTTTGACTTGGAACATTTTGTAGGTTCAAAGAGGGACTAGCAACTCTTGATTTTGTCAATGCCTTGGAACAGCATCCTTCACTCTTCTTCTCATTCATGTGCTACACTGAGACCAAGCTGACTGCTGATGCTGTGGAGAACATCTTCCAAGTTCAGTTTAGTCAACCTGGTAGCACCAACCGTCAGGAGGAGGCCAGAGTACTGAGCTATGGCGAGATTATCTGCTGTACCTGGAAGGTATTATTTATGGTTAAAATTACAAGAAATGTGCTGAATTATCACTACAGCAAACGGTGAGATAAAGTAATTTATGTCAGAAATTTACATCAGTTCAAAGAACCTTAGTGTTATACACAAAGGACAAATCCACAATTGCTTGCTATGCGGTCCATTAGAATTTAAACTGGGTTCCATTATGCCACATGTGGTTTAGGAGAAATGACAAACCACCAGAGGTGTAAAGTCCAGGGGTCCGAGAGTAAAAGTCCTGACCTATGTTTATTCCACCCATGAACTCAGCCAGCTGATTTCACTAATTAGTTCTATTTCCTGGCTGAAAAATTGTGCTAATTAGCAAATCCAGGTGATTGGAACAGAATACTAAGGAGGACTATTACTTTCTGAACCTGGGGGGTATTCCAGAAAGCAGGTTATGTGACATATCTGGGTATATTTAAGAGTAAGTAAGTGGATAATCTCAAATTTCGGTTCCAAAAACATTTCAGGGTATGTAAGTAGCCATAGCAACCACGGAAGCTAGTTTGCTTAAGAGGTATTCAGATGCGTTATAACAAAATTTGTTATATAGTTGCACTTATATAATATGCAATATTATATATAAATTCTAAAGCACTATTATAACAAGGTAATGTTTAAATGTTTATTAAATTCAAATATATATATTTTATTGTCATCTCAGACATGGATCTACATTCAATTAATTAGCGTCAAATAAACAATATAATCCTTATTCTCAATGAATAAAGATTGAAAAGATTGAAAAAATCCACCAAATAGTTGGCGATGTGCACTAAGTAGGTTATATAAATCGCCATTAAACAAAAGAAGGAAGTAGAATGGCACGCTTTTCCTTAGCATCTGTTACTCTGTTGAGAATGTCTTGTGTGTTAACCGGGAACATACTCTGGGTTGGATGAACTTACTCCCCGCACGCGTTTTTGGAACCAACATACCTCGAGTAAGCAAGGTTTGGGGTTAATCTACCGAGAGTTCAAGGTATATCTGACGGTAAGTTAACCTTGCTTTCTGGAATACACCCCTAGACTTTACACCTCTGCAAACCACCTCCATGCAACAAATCAGCACTGTGCTTAAACCCTTTTACAGCTGCAAGGTGATGACTACACTGATTTGAAAGTAGCAACAAGTAAAAAATAAATGGAAACAAACTAAAAAACTTTATGTCTAACATATTTTTCTTTTGCTCTCCCTAGAAAAAGAGACTAGTCCTTCTTTGGAAGATGTCCTCATGTTTGGAACTGGGCTGAAGGAAGTTCCTCCTGCAGCAATACAGCCACAGCCACTGCTAGTCTTTCAGAAGATCTCACGCTTTCCCATGGCAAATGTATGTTCAAATACAATCAAAATTCCAATCTTAGCCAGTTATGAAGAGTTTCAAGAAGCCATGGATTATGGCTTGCAAAACTCCCCTGGTTTTGGGCTTCCTTAACTAAACATCTTTGGCTGATAGACCAGAGTTTAGGTCAGAGTTAACGGTTTTATTGAAATCTTTTTAATCTTTTTCTTTACTAGTTTGAAATGCAGGTGTGTTTGTATAACTTGTACATTTTAACCTGCACTAGTTAAACATTTCAAGCCACTCAAAGGAAGGAAAGCTCAGGTTAATAGTTTTGATTGTATTGATGCACTGCTGAGTTTTGAGGAATAATATAACAGTTTTAATATTTTCACAAGTGACATTTTTCATCAAGGACCAAAACTTTTTTTTAGTACATAAATGCATGGCATGT
Organism: Tiaroga cobitis; assembly: GCA_030578255.1. Lineage (NCBI taxonomy): Eukaryota > Metazoa > Chordata > Actinopteri > Cypriniformes > Leuciscidae > Tiaroga > Tiaroga cobitis. The sequence continues at coordinate 38,749,536 of CM060607.1, read as the reverse complement.
TCTTGGCACAAAACTTAAGATTTTGTGTTATACACAGAGCTTCAATCACTGATGTTCAGAAAAACACTGGTGTAAACATGCAGTGAACAAATAAAGTTGTTTAAAATGTATAAAAATGTCGGATGTACTTCATTAAGAAATGACAGTTATAAAAAATAAAAAATAAAACATTTAAAAATCTTCTGACTTCTGCACAAGTATCTACCCAGTCAACAGTTAATAAGTTACACTATACTGTCTAGATGAGTAAAATAGGGATTATATAACAAATACTGTGCTTTAAATGTGAAGGCTGTTCACAGGATCTCCAGAATCAATATGAGAACCCTCCTGGAAGCATAAATGTTCTTTGCAAATAGCAGATCAAGCTACCCAGTAGATTATGAGAAGACTTAACTGTAATGGCATCAGTAACATGTGCAGGTGTAACACAAATAATCATATCACAGAATCATAAACTAATGATTTTATAGTCCAGACATATTTTTGAGTGTTATGTAATTCTCAACAGCATTTATCCAGTTGACTGGTGGAGACAGCCCACTCTGTCTCTTTAAGTCTGCAAAGCGAACTTGGAGATTACCGTCACCACAACGACTGGGCTGCGGTGGTGGTAGAATGTCCTCAAACTCTTGAATGACTTCCTGTGACACTGGGAATCCACAATCCCTTGCATCAAACCTAAGGCCAGTCAGAAATCAAAACACTACGAGTCAACTCATAACAAATTTTAATATTAAAAACTACAAAGGCTGAGGTGGGAAAAAAAGCTCATGCAAGTCAGTTCCCTTTCGTAGTCACTCCGAGTTACGTCGGATGACGGAGAATGGGGGTTTCGCCAGAAAGCCAATCCTCTTCGAGTATTAAAAAACGAGCCTATGGCAATGAAATGCCATGGGTCTGCGGAATTTGCATAATGTATCTCCGCCTCACCATGTGAGTATTTAAGGAGAGACACCTGCAACAGCAGATCATGTTTTCGCTTCGGAGCCAAGAGAACCTCTTCACTCCACAGCCACAAACTGAGTTTACAAGTGACTCACCTCTTCGAGACGAGCGAACTCTCCAGTGTTGGTGTGACGGCGGTACCCAGCGAGTCTTCACATTGCCTGCGATCTGTGCAGTGGTCTGCCTGACTTTGTGTTTTCTCCCTGGTCGCCTCAGCATTGCAGAGTTTTCCTCTCCTAAAAGAGCTGCACGTGGCACGTCTTTTTAAAGATGTCTCGCCCGTGTTCTTCTGGTTGCGGTCGTTATCTGTCATCTTCTGATGGGCACGAGCGCTGCTTTGTGTGTCTGGGCTTTGAACACGCTAAAGCAGCGCTCGCGGATGACTCATGTTCCTTCTGTGGGAACATGACCATCGCAACACTTAGATTAAGACTCGATGATCTTTCAGTGAGAGTCCCCGCGTCCACCACCCGTTCTGCTTCCTCCACGAGAGGTGGTAGTTCGGCTGGGGGACAGGGTGATCTGAGGGTGACGGTGTGGAGCAATCCGACGATGCGTCCTCGGACCACACCCCCCTCCGCTGTGTTGCAACCCGCGAGTGCCGCGGTGACTCAGGCGGGTCCTTCTTCGGAAGTCCCGCGTGTTTCATTCGGCGCTCCAGAGGATGACACGATGTCGATCGCGGCATCACAAGGTGGGCTCGAGTCTTCGGGAAGTGAGGATGCGGCTGCGTTGCCTCCTTCGGGAGTCCCAGCGTTGCCCGTGTCGGATCCCGAGATGACAGCCATGCTGTCCCGGGCAGCCGTGAGCATCGGGCTAGAGTGGAACCCTCCGCCCTGCCCCGAGCGCTCGCGGCTGGAAGATTGGTTTTTGGGTGCGGCTGCCGCCTCACGGCCTCAGCCAACCCCAATTCCTTTCTTCCCGGAGCTGCATGAGGAGCTGTCGAGATCATGGAAGGCTCCTTTGACCTCCCGTGAACGCTCGTCAGCTTTCTCCGCCTTTCCTCCCCTCGATGGCGCAGCTGTCCATGGGTACACTGGGATTTCCTCGGTGGAGCGCTCTGTTGCGATGCAACTGTGTCCTCAGAGCGCCTCCTCTCGTGGCAATCCTAAGCACCCGTCCAAGGCCTGTAGATTCTCGTCATCTATGGTGGCGAGGTCTCACAGAGCTGCAGGACAGGCGGCTGCTGCTGCATGCAATGAGTACCTTGCAGGTCTACCAGGCCCAGCTGCTCAGAAACATGCACGAGGGCAGGACTGACCCAGGGACGTTCGACGAACTGCGTGCCGCCACTGACATCGCTCTCCGGGCGACGAAGGTGGCCTCACGCTCCCTGGGTCAGGTGATGGCCAATAATGTGGTCCAGGAGCGTCACCTCTGGCTGAACCTGGCCGATATGCGGGACGTTGAGCGGACTCGTCTGCTCGACGCCCCCATATCCCAGGCCGGCCTCTTCGGCGGAGCGGTTGAAGACTTCGCCCAGCAGTTTTCAACCGCACAGAAGCAGTCTGAGGCAATTAAACACATTCTGCCCCGACGGCCAGCTGCTGCCTCCACCCAGCCGTCGGCACAGACGCCTCAGCCTGCTCGCCGCTGAGGGCGCCCTCCTGCGGCTCCCGCCCCTCCCGCACGGCCCCAGCAGCAGCCTTCACCCGGGCCGCGTCGTGGAGGAAGCCGCAGGAAGGCGCCCCAGCCCCCTCAGGCCCCGCGCCCCGCTAAACGCCAGGCCAAGCGGCGCTCCTGAGACAGGCTGCTCAGTGATGGTGTCGTTTTTTTCCCAGGAGGCGGTTGCAGGCCCCCTCCTTCCCCCGGTGGAGGGCCGGGGGAGAATCTTTTGTTCTCCACTCCCCGCTGCTCACCCACGGGTGGGCAGCACCCTAATGTGGTTAAAGAAAGAACCGAAATGTCCATCACTGAGCACACAGAGCCGGATGACAGTGCGCGACGCCCCCGTGCCTCGCCACTCTCGTCCTCCTCTGTCTCTGAGGGCGAGGATGACAGTGCGTGCCGTCCCCGGACCACACCACTCTCATCCCCCTCTATCGCCAGACCCCTGGCAGAGCAGACCCCCGTGGAACGCTGGTCCTTCCCTGGTCTCCTCTGTCAGGGCGCGGAGCTTGGCTGTGCACACGCTCAGGGCCGCTATGCCACCCTTGCCTGTGCCGCTCACTCCGCCTCGCTGCCCCTCTGGGGGGACGCCTGTGGCTCGGATGATTCCGCTGGATCAGTTTTTGGGGGCTTGGTTAGAGCTCCCCAATCTGTCCCGTTGGGTCGCCCGAACTATCAGGCTCGGCTATGCGATTCAGTTCGCACGGTCTCCTCCCCGCTTCCGGGGAGTCCGCTTTACTATGGTCGGTGGCAATGCCCCGATCATGAGAGCGGAGGTTGCTACCCTGCTGGCGAAGGGTGCAATCGAGGCTGTCCCTCCAGCCGAGATGAGGTCAGGGTTCTACTGCCCCTACTTCATTGTCCCCAAGAAAACCGGTGGGTTACGGCCAATCCTGGACTTGCGCGTCCTGAACCGCTCACTTCACAGGCTGCCGTTCAAGATGCTCACGGCCAAACGCATTTTCGAATGCGTGCGGCCACAGGATTGGTTTGCAGCGATAGACCTGAAGGACGCCTACTTTCATGTCTCCATTTTACCTTGACCGTTTCTTCGGTTTGCTTTCGAGGGGCAGGCATACCAGTACGCGGTTCTCCCATTCGGGTTGGCTCTGTCTCCTCGCGTCTTTACGAAGGTCGTCGAGGCAGCCCTTGTTCCCCTACGCGAACACGGGGTTCGCATCCTGAATTATCTCGACGACTGGCTAATATTAGCTCACTCTCGAGATCAGGTTTGCGAACACAGAGACCTTGTGCTCCGGCACCTAGCCCGTCTGGGCCTTCGGGTCAACTGGGAGAAGAGCAAACTTTGCCCCGTGCAGAGGATCTCTTTTCTCGGTATGGAGATAGACTCGGTCGCCATGTCCGCGCAGCTTACGAGCGAGCGCGCACACTCACTGCTGACTTGTCTTCGACAGTTCGAGGGCAAGAGTGCGGTCCCACTGAAACTTTTTCAGAGGCTCCTGGGGCATATGGCATCCGCAGCCGCGGCAACGCCACTCGGATTGCTTCATATGAGACCGCTTCAGCTGTGGCTTCGCGATCGAGTCCCGAGGTGGGCATGGCATCGCGGTACGCTCAGAGTTCTAATAACTCCGACCTGCCGTCAGACCTTCACCCCGTGGCGGAACCTCAGCTTTCTACGGGCTGGAGTTCCCCTAGAACGAGTTTCCAGGCATGTTGTTGTCTCCACAGATGCCTCTGCCACGGGCTGGGGCGCCATGTGCAATGGACATGCAGCCGCGGGCTCCTGGACAGGACCCCAGCGCCTCATGCACGTCAATTGCCTCGAGTTGCTGGCAGTACGCCTTGCCCTGCACCGCTTCCATGCGCTGCTACAGGGTCAACGCGTACTAGTCCGTTCAGACAATACCGCGACTGTAGCGTACATCAACCGTCAGGGTGGTCTACGCTCTCGCCGTATGTCGCAACTCGCACGCCACCTCCTCTTATCGAGTCAGAAGCACCTGAGGTCCCTTCGTGCTATTTACATTCCAGGAGTGCGGAACCTTGCAGCCGACGAGCTGTCTCGGCTCCGGCCAACCTCTGGCGAATGGAGACTCCATCCCCAGTCGGTCCAGCTGATATGGGACCAGTTCGGGGACGCACAGATAGATCTGTTTGCCTCCCACGACTCATCCCATTGCGCCCTGTATTACTCCCTGACCGAGGGCACGCTCGGCACGGATGCACTGGCGCACAGCTGGCCGCAGGGTCTACGCAAGTATGCGTTTCCCCCAGTGAGCCTTCTCGCACGTACTCTGTGCAAGATCAAGGAGGACGAGGAGCAGGTCATATTGGTCGCCCCATACTGGCCCACCAAGACCTGGTTCTCCGAACTGATACTCCTCGCGACAGCACCTCCTTGGCCAATTCCTCTGAGGAAGGACCTCCTTTCTCAGAGACGGGGCACCCTTTGGCACCCTCGTCCCGATCTTTGGAGACTCCACGTGTGGCTCCTGGATGGGACGAGGCAGGTTTGAGTACCCTGCCACCAGCGGTGGCGGCTACCATCACTTCCGCTAGAGCATCGTCCACGAGACATGTCTATGCGTTGAAGTGGAACCTCTTCGTTAACTGGTGCTCTTCTCGCCGAGAAGACCCCAGGAGATGCTCGATCAGCGTTGTGCTTTCCTTCCTGCAAGACGGGTTGGAGCGAAGGCTGTCTCCCTCCACCCTGAAGGTGTATGTGGCCGCTATCGCCGCATATCACGAAGCAGTTGAAGGTAAGTCTCTTGGAAAACACGACCTGATCCTCAGGTTCCTGAGAGGAGCGAGGAGACTGAATCCTCCTCTCCCTCCTCTCGTTCCCTCTTGGGACCTCTCAGTGGTCTTAAGTGCCCTGCAGAGGGCTCCCTTTGAGCCTCTGCAATCAGTTGAGCTTAAGATCCTGTCAATGAAGACAGCGCTCCTGGTTGCGTTGGCCTCCATCAAGAGGGTAGGGGACCTGCACGCATTCTCCGTTGACGAAGCGTGCCTGGAGTTCGGGCCCGGTCACTCTCACGTGATCCTGAGACCCCGGCCTGGATATGTGCCCAAGGTTCCCACCACTCCCTTCCGGGACCAGGTGGTGAACCTGCAAGCGCTGCCCCGGGAGGAGGCAGACCCAGCCTTGGCACTGCTCTGTCCAGTACGCGCCCTCCGTGCTTACGTAGACAGGACGCAGTGTTTCAGGACCTCAGACCAGCTCTTTGTCTGTTATGGTGGGAAGCTGAAGGGAAAGGCTCTCTCCAAACAAAGGTTGTCTCACTGGATAGTGGACGCCATTGCTTTGGCATACCAGCAGCAAGGTCGACCATGCCCCATTGGTGTGACCGCCCACTCCACCCGGAGTGTGGCGTCCTCTTGGGCTTTAGCGCGTGGCGCCTCGCTAACAGACATCTGCAGAGCTGCAGGCTGGGCGACACCTAACACATTCGCCAGATTCTACAATCTCCGAGTGGAGCCAGTCTCCGCCCATGTACTGTCTTTTTCAAGCTAACATGGGAGCTGTTAAGTGTCTCGCTTGCTCGCCATTCCACTCCACGGACTGGATACGTGCGATATTTCCTCAGGTGAGCCTTCCTCTCTGAAGCCCTGAGTTCCTCCAGCACTGTTGACGCTGGCGCCAGTGTCTATTGCCTGTGCGTCGGCTAGGTGCCTCCGTGTGCATGGTTCCTCCTCTGAGTAACCCCCACATGTGTAGTTTCCACTGTAAGCCTCTTTGAGCATGTGTCTTTCCCTCGGCAAGTCACCTGCCACTCCTGGAGTTGAAAGTAGATGCCACCCTACGGGCTGGTCACTCCAGTGTTCCTCCATATGTAGCCCCCTTGGGCCATATGTGTATTCTTAAGTCCTCCCTATGGTTAGGCATGCTGCGGCATATCTCCCATGAGATATGCTTCCCAGTGTACCTTGGTATTCCTGTGTCAAGTAGGACTCCTTCGTCCGTGCCTATATCACGACAGGGAGGTCAGACTTCGCAGGGCACTGGAAGACAGCTGTGAAGGTGGCGTGATTTCACGGGGACCCCCATTCTCCGTCATCCGACGTAACTCGGAGTGACTACGAAAGGGAACGTCTCGGTTACGGATGTAACCCTCGTTCCCTGAGTAGGGAACGGAGACGTTACGTCTCCCTGCCACTTCCGCTGTACCGCTGGGTAGACGCCTGAGTTCAGTCTCGGCTCCTCAGCGAAGACATGATCTGCTGTTGCAGGTGTCTCTCCTTAAATACTCACATGGTGAGGCGGAGATACATTATGCAAATTCCGCAGACCCATGGCATTTCATTGCCATAGGCTCGTTTTTTAATACTCGAAGAGGATTGGCTTTCTGGCGAAACCCCCATTCTCCGTCATCCGACGTAACGTCTCCGTTCCCTACTCAGGGAACGAGGGTTACATCCGTAACCGAGACGTTTCCCAGCTGTAATAAATTATAACCCAATTTTTTATTTTGAATTTGACGTCAAGTCAGCCAAAGGTTGACTAAGGTCAAATATGGTCATTATATTTGCTTCTACTACAAAGGGACTTCAGACTGAATCTGAAAAATCCACCTTTTTTGCTTTGTGCATTGTACATTTTGGTTTTTGTTGTGGAATGGTGTTTTTTTTTTGTCTAAGAGTATTGGAATTATTTTTTAAATATCAATCTTGTTTTCTGATTTAAAATAATAGGATAATCGTCAAGTGAGGGACTTGTGGAAAGGGTCCCAGTAGAAATTTTTGAGACACTTCTGCGTCAGCTATAGGCAATCATATAGTATGATTTAATAATTAATTATTTAATTTCTGAAATAATTAATGATTAAATTTAATCATGTAAAAACGCAATCTGATTTTTACTGAAAATGGTCACACATTGCATGGATTAAATACAAACCTGTGAGGCAGGTGATACATTGCTTCTGGTTTACCAGAATGACATCGAGACTGACGAACAGGTCGGATGGTGTGGTTGTTCCAAAGTTCTCTGTACTCATCAAAGTCCTTCTGCAAGATGCTCAAGAAGACATACCGTAGAAGGCACTTATGCTCATGGCTGCCATTGAAAAGGTGCCTCTCTCTCAGGTCACTGAAGACCTCAATCCAGAACTGGGTCCTAATGATGAAATGACAGTATACACAATGTTTTACTTCAGTGCTGAATAAATGTTATATGGAAATGATTTCTAAAACAAATGTTTCAAACAAATGGTTTTATTTAAACTGTATTCCAATGTAAATAAAACCTTATAGCATCAGGAAAAAGATTCAGGAAAATTAAAATTAATTTTAGTCTAGTGTTATAATATATGTTGTGGCACAGCTTAAACCCTTGATCATGTGACAACACACAAAAAAACTGACTAATTAGTAGCATTACATTTTTGTTTTTGCAATTAATCTTAAAAGGCATGTACCTTTGCTTCCTGAAAAAGGACCACCAACTTTCAATACGTTGCTTTGCAGTTGAGGTGCCATATATGTGACTGAGGGCTCCTGCAAAATCATCTGTATGCTGTGCTCTTAATGCACAGTGAATCGCTACCATAGTGCCATTTTCTGTCCCACAGTCTGTGCGAAGGTGTGCTGGAAGTCCAAAGTCTGATACACACTGCATGTAATAGGAAGCAATTATCCCTGGGTCGTTATTAGAGCTACCACTGCTGAGCCACATCACTTTCCTAGAAAACCCATCAATACAGCCACTGATGGCAACACCAAATGGTTTGAGCTTATCATACCCATCAACATGCCACACTTGGTTTGGTCCTGCTGTAATGTATCCTCTTCGGACAAATCTGTGCCTATGGCGAAGTTGAACTCCAGATGGATCCAGTCTGCGAATTGCATGCATTACAATACATCATCCCTTTTAACTGTCAGGAAATACTTCTGTCGCAATGTCTGCCACAGAGCTCTGTAACCCAAAAGCTGACCTGAGCCTGTAAGTTCATGTGTAATAGCAGCATTCACAGTGTTAATGGGAGTATACTCTGTCCTCCTTGTTAGGCCTGCATTCCTTAGCCTTCTCTTTAAGGTGCTCAGACTCAGGAAAATATTATGCTTTGTTCCAAGAAAATCAAGGATCACTTCATATGTGTGGCCCTCTGAGAAATATTTATGGATAAGGTCTGCCTCTGTGAGTTCAGCTGACACTGTTTCTGGGCCTGAAGGGAAAAGAGAACAGCGTCATTAGGAATGCAAGAATCCACAAATATAATCTTAAACATAAATTTTTTTCTGTTAGAGCCATTATATTGAGTTTTTGTTTTTATACAGTTACAGGTAGCACAATGAAAGGTCAAACAAGCCGTGTCGAGCATGCTGTGCAGCATATCATGCAAGACTGTGCTCGTGGCCGTAGCACTTTATCTTGAATTTGTTTGTTAGCAGAAAGTAGAAGTTAAGTTTGGCATATCAGACTTTAACCAGAAGGTATGGACAATGTGTTTATTTTACTCAAAGCAGAAGCACACGTCAAAACCAGACTTGTAAAAAACATCTGTGTCCCTATAGTTTCAGCATTAACAAAGAAATAAACAGGTAAACTTTAATGCAGTTTGAAAAATGTACATATGTAATCTGCTCATTTCTCCACAAATCCAGCTACTAAAAGGCACAAATCCAGCTACTAAAAGGCAAAAGGAACAAAAGTACAACTTGGGCTGGCATTTAAGCTTACCACTTTTAACAGTTAGGCCGTATCAGGAGGTCTATGTTGATTCAATGAATTTGTGTTTAGTTCTGTGTATCATACAATCACTTGGCTCAACTTGATAATTAAATAAACAACTGATTGAGTGTATTAGCAGAGCTTACCATTCTGTAGAAAAGGTGCTAGAAATCGAATGTTGCTACCACAGGAACCACAAAAGCATCCAATATATCCAGCCAATTCAAGTCCACAATATGGACAATACATAACCTGGAAGAGAAACAATGTGACTGCTTAGTGCTAAACAATACTAACATGTAACTAAGAAAATTAATGCCACTGATATAGACATTTTTACAGCAGTCATTTTGACTTGGAATGGAAAACACAGATATTTGAGAAACTCATCATACACAAAAGGTATTCACACGTATTCTCACTGAAATGAAAATATAGCTTGTCAACACATAAGAAATGGGCTATTTTCTCTAAATTGTATGCTCAATGTACTTTGTTAGCTTCATAAAGTTATATAACTGGTATTAGTTTCCTCTGATCAGAGTTTAGTTAAGTTAAGGTTAATAATTTTTAACTGATAAGAATTTTTATTTTTATTTTTTTATTTCATATTAGTAGTGTCAGCAAAACCAATAGGTAGTTTTACTGGCTTGTTCCCTGTTCATTTAGAGTAATCCAGTAACATGAACATAACATTTCACAGTTAATTGTGTATTTCCGATTATTTAGGCTAATAATATCCAAAGGGCCAATGAATACGATCAGGATTTTAAAATAAAGTAAAACAAAGTCACTTTTGTGTGTTTGCATGTGTTTTTTTCTATTTGCATGTGTTTTTTTCTATTTGCCTGTGTTTTCTCATTTGCAGCGCGTTGAGCTCTCTCAGCCACCGTAGTTTCACTTGGATATATGAAATAGGGAAGAAAAGACTATTGCAACATCTATTTCATGCCAACTTTAAAATGTGTATAATTGTTTAGTAAATGGTGCATAATAAAACAAATTGGACATAATAGCTGCTTTTCCACCGTTAGGCCAAAAGGAATGCTTCCAGTTATACTTGAGCACACAAATACAAATCGTTCTCGGCCCGGAATTCTCAGCACGGTACAGTTAATAATGTTGTAAATAAAGGTAATAATGTTGTAAATAAAGTTTCTTGCATGGACCAATTGTTTCATTCATAAGACCTTAATGCAGCAGGAGCCATAGTTATTAATTTTGATGCGCCTGTATATGTTTATTTGACATAGAAAGTGACGGTACTAACCATTGACTTGCTTTATATGAATAACCAAGAACCAAGGATTCAGCTAAAAATCTTCTTTACTGTTCTACTGAAGAAAAAAGTCACCTACATCTTGAATTGCTTGAGGGTGAATAAATTGACAGAAATGTTTCATTTTTTGGATGAACTATCCCTTTAACAAATTAAACCTAATTTTCATTTGTTAAAAAAAGTGTGGTAACACTTTATAATAACTGCATTTTATGAATCATTAGTAAATAGTTAGTTTATCATAAACATTAGACATTAATAAAGCAGTTTATAAGTCCAGCTATTAATGCTTTATTCTTGGTTTATAAGTATATCTATACTGTGTTTAATAATTGTATTTTCATACGATACCGCCGACCCCAGAGGGTTAATGATCAATTTATAATTTCTAAATTATGTATTACATTATTTACAAATCAGTTATTTAGGAGTTGTCAGTGGTTCATATGATTATTTAGAAAGTGTAAGTAAATGATTGATAAACTATTTAAATGTACATTCATACATATTATTTAGACATATAGTAATACAGTGTGTTAATAAATGCTTTATTAACGCGTATTCCTACTATATTTCATGATTAATTCAGGTAGTTATACAACATTTAGTAGTTGTCGGTTAACTATTTTTGTGAGCTCATCTAAAGTGAGGACTATTTATGCCTTGTAAAGCTTTTACAAAGGAGATTTAAACGTTGTGTCAGTGATTTCAGGCCCAAAAATAAATGATCACATTCATCTATTTTTTTCTAACGATCTGCTAGCTCCCCGCCCCATAAGCAGGCTGTCAAAAAACTGCGTCTCTGTAGGCATCCTAGGCTCTAAAATCTGCACACAAAAACAAATGGGTACAACTCAAAACCAAAATAAACAGTGTTCCAACCAATCACCGACAGGGGCGGGTTTTGAGTGGTGGTTGTACCCATTTGTTTTTGTGTGCAGATTTCAGAGCCTAGGCAGCCTACAGAGACGCGATTTTTTGACAGCCTGCTAGCGGATCGTCAGGAAAAATTAGATGAATGTGATCATTTGATGGGCCTGAAATCACTGATACAACCTGTGTCTTATCCACTGCGCCATCACCACCGCCAATTATTAAACACATTATAGATATCCTTATAAACAAAGAATAAAGCATTCATAGCTTTATTTATAAACTGCTTATTAATGTCTATTAATGCTTTATAAATGATAAATCAACTATTTACTAATGCTTAACTAATGATTCCTAACATGCAGTTATTATAAAGTGTTACCCTTTGGGGTGAATTATACAATGACTCACTCATTATCCCCAAAAAGACAACATGCAATGTTAATGGTGCTGATTACTGATATAACCTTAGACATCAAGTTAATCAATCTGAATGAATCCATTTGCTGAAAAGAATCAAAAGATTCGAGAGACTGAGATTAATCTACTGTACATCAGATTCCTGCCAGCAAAGACTCCTGGAATGATAACTGTGTTTTGTGTACTGTACCTTACACACAAATGTTCAGGCAGACTGAAGCTGTGAAGTCTATGCAGTTAGAGATGATGCTCTGTCGCAATGTTGAGCTCATATTGATCTATCCTGGGATTCATTAAGTGTCACTGGTATGATGCTCTGAGCATGTGGGCCGTGCTGTTTTCTACCCTTAATAGAAAGCATGTGTCAAGCTCTCAGCACGTAATGACCAGAAGTGCATCTCACAAATAACAACCTGCCTTTTGAGAGTCAGCCAGCCCAACATCATTTCCCTCTATATTCTCATCCCTGCTAAACTCAACGCATGCTATTAGATCTATTTGGTGTGAAATAAGAAAGATTTCTAAAAGAGGCACTTCCAATGCACCTTGTCTAGGGTTGTAAAAATAGAGAGCAGGGAAAGTGGTCTTGTCATGGAGGATTCAGTCCATGGCAATAATAAACCAACCCACTCAGCTGAGACAACAATTTGCCATCACAATATAGAAAAGTGGTTTCAATGTACTGTGTGCATGTTTATTTTCACTTAAACCTCATATCTGATCTTTCAAAGACAGGAGAATCATTCTGAAGGCAAATATGTTTACAAAACATGTTTCTTCTATGCTTGGAAAAAAAGAATAATCTTGAAGACATGATTTTTATGCAGAATAAAATTTCTTCTATTTAATAATAATTTTAAAATACTCAAGAACAAATGAATGAATAAATGAATGAATAAATTGAAATAAATAAATAAAATGAATACAATTATTTTAGTTTAGGTTAACTTGAAACGTACACATATTTATGTAATTATATATATATTAGGTAACACTTTACTTGAAGGGGTGTGCATAAGACTGACTTGACACCTTCATAATCATGACACGACACATGTCATGAATATGAAGGAGGTTTTATGCATGTTTATGACAACTGTCATTAAGTGTCATTCGCTCAATTGTGACATTTTTAATGCAAATATGACTTTGTTTGAGATGTCTTTGTTATGACAACTTGACATCAACCAATACATCATAACCTCTCAGTGACTTTGTCATGATAACTTGACATAAACCAATACAACATAACCTGTTAGTGTCTTTGTTATGACAAATTGACATTACCAAGACAACACAACCGGTCATAAATATGTCATAAATATGACATAGCAGATTAATTATCAAACTTAAGAAACCACTTAGCTTTATGAGTTAACATTACATTAAACTGTCAGGTGGTTGGTTTTGACATTGGCTGTCATGAGGCCATTATAACATTTTAATGACAAATTCAATTTGCACCACTGTAGTTGAGGTCAAAAGTATTCATGACAGTTATAATAGCCTCACGACAGCCAATGTCAAAACCAACCACATTGCAGTTTAATGTAATGTTAACCCATAAAGCTAAGTGGTTTCTTGAGTTTGATAATTCATCTGCTATGTCATGTTTATGACATATTTATGACAATTGATGTTGTCTTGGTAATGTCAAATTGTCATTACCAAGACACTGACAGGTTATGATGTATTGGTTTATGTCAAGTTGTCATAACAAAGACATCTCAAACAAATAAAAATGTCATAATTGAGCAAATGACACTTAATGACAGTTGTGTCATGTCAGTCTTATGCACACTCCAAGTGTGTTACCATATATTTTTTAATTATTTAAAAAACAAATCATTAAAAATATGGCTATAAGAATTAATTACATTAGTAATTTAATTCAATTAGTACACATGAAATTTGGAGTTATGCTATTATTGTTTTTTTTCAATGTTCAGTTTTCTCTATATGTAAGGCTAATATTATTTAAACATCTTATATAAAAGAAGTAGTAACAAAAACAGCATATTTCATTCTAAGGGTGAAAAACTAAAATGCATAATTTTAAGGTCATTTACATCAGTCAGCATTACTGAATGAATTAAACTAGAATGTTAAAGTTGATAAACAGCAGAAACCGTTCACAACAGAGAAGAGCTTCCACTCATGTCAAACTATAGATGGCATGTCTGAACCGCAAATGCTATTTAAAGTGTGCTGAATATCATATCCATCAAACACTACAGACAACTGGCAATTTTTGTCAAGCTGACAATGACATGAACTTATCAACAAGACCAGTCAATGAAACCCTGCACAGCTTCACCACAGAGAAGTTTGGCGTTGAACGTTCACATCAAGGGCAGAGGAGAATCAATAGTGCGTTAATGCATCACACACTCTGCAGCATGGAGGAGATCCAGCCCATTGCCATGCATCCGCACCTTCACATGAGACAGTGTTAAAAATGGCTGTTCACCCAGTGGAGTGCTGCTGGTTTAAGATAAAGCGGCTGAGTAATGCATTGCCAAAAGATTGACTTGTCAGCGCATTTACAGAAAGGTGTCTCAGAATGAGGATGGAGTGGAACTCGCAATAAATTATTCCGCCCGCCGTAGCCACCGGACCACAGCTTATCAAACTAATGCCAGCGACTGTTGGGGTAGTCCGTCTTATGTTGTCAGCAACGCTAAGTGTGCATTGCCACACCAAACGCTCCTTGAAAAAAAACCTAGTGTGTAAAGCACCTTGATGCTCCAGGCATTCATCTGAAGGAGGATCGTGCGCCACTCACAGCTGAAGTGAGGATGGCAAATGGAGTGCCTGAGCTTAAATGTATAGGATGTAATGTAATGTAAATGTATAGTAATGTACGTCCCAAATATATAGTATGCGAAAAACAGTAGTATGTTCAAATTCATATGCTGCGTCCGAAATCGTGTACTGTCTGAGGTACTACATTTGAATTTTAACTTACTTAGTGATCATTAAAAAAGTACATTCTATAGTATGAATATGTGTGTAGTAGTATTAATATAATCCGGACCTAATACATCTGCTATGTTGTCATTATCATGTGACCAACCAGAGTCAGCTGCGTTGCTTCACCTCCATTCATAAATCCTCTCTCGTGGACTCATGGGATAGCAAAATGTCCATCAAATGCGCACTTGCTGAATCTCAGAGGTAGTAGGTTATCCGGGGACTTTTCGCCTACTGTTAGGCTACTGTGTATTTGGACATACTACTCTTTTTGCGTACTGTTTTTCGCATACTATATAGTAGGGAAGTATTCGATTTCGGACTCAGCGATAGTATTCAAAAAACAGTAAGCGAAAAGTCCCCGGATGACCAGTGTATATATATACACTGCAATTCATCCAGAGCTTCATTAGTCCGAAAAAAAAAAACTGCATCATTAAAGGTGCAGTAGCAATTTCTGAGAAATGCTGTTGAGAATCAACACATAAACAAACAAATTTGTGAATAGTTGCTAGATGTCTTTTTTGTGTGTGTGCTGAAGAAAAGTATTGTGTGTCTACATAGTCTGGGCTGTGTAACTATAAGAAAAAACTAAATGAATCGGACTGATCCACGGTGCACCAAACCACTCTTGCAGCTTATCAGTACACTCATGATGAGGAGGAGAGCGAGTGAGCAAGGGAAAAAAAAACTGCAGAAAGAGAGATGGCTGAGATATTACCAATGAGGAAAAGGTCAGAGGAATATGATTTGAAGAAGTTAAAATCAGTCAAGAGCTAGCATCTGCATTAATATAAAGCTTTCCAGTGCTGGAGAGATGTTTAAGATTGGTAAGTCCTGAAAACAGAAGCAGAGGTTATATGTTCCCTTTCAAGGGAACTCGAGCTGCGTTTGAGACGCGGTGGGAACGCTCTGCGTGATTGCGTCATGAAGCACGTGTAAAATCAGTCCAATGGAAGTCCGATACGTCATGGGTGACGTCATAGACCAGGAAACTATAAAGCACCCTTGCAAACAGACCGCGCCAGCTTCTGTTGTCTTCAGCAAGCGCTCTCTGTGATTCTGTCCTTGTCTATTTATTGTTGTCTGTCCGATCACATTGCTATATATATATATATCATTATGGCGAGCAAGCAAGATTACAAACGTTGTGTTGTTCCCTGCCCTCGTTTCATTACGGGTGGGGACACACATCAGATGTGTGTTGCTTGTTTGGGAGTGGAGCATGCCCAGTCAGTCCTCGAGGGGGCTGATTGTGAGCATTGCATGAGTTTGTCCATGAAAACTCTCCGCTCCCGCCGGGCATTCTTTGAGGAGGATGGTTCGGTTCGTGTTCCCCGTGGTGCGGGTCCCGCTGCTGCTGAGGCACAGCGGCGGCGTGCATCATGGGGTTCACAGATGGATCTAGTAGCGGGGTTTGAGACGGGCCCAGCCCTTTCTCAGCCCTTACCTGCTAGTTCCGGTGTCCCAGCCCAGGAAGGAGCCCGCCCTGCGGTTTCTCCTCCCCAGGTTGAGGCACCAATGTTGCGGCTATCCAGTTCTGAGGAACCGGATGTCGTTGATATGGGGGATTTTGAGTTTTCGCCAGCTCATATCCCCGATGATGAGGAGTTAATGGAGGTTTTATCTCGTGCTGTTACTAAATTAAATATTGAGTGGCCAGCTGATGATATTGATGTTGAATCAAAAAAGAGTCTTCTAGATGATCGTTATTTACCATCTAGATCACGACCTCCTCGTCGGGAGCTCCCGTTTTTTCCTGATCTTCACACTGAGGTGTCTAGATCATGGAATAAACCGGCATCTTTCAGAGTTCATAATCCTCAAACTAGTAATTACAGTAAAGTGAGAGGTATTGATGATTACGGTTATTTGACGATGCCTCGTGCGGAAGAGACGCTTGCGAGCTATCTCTCCCCCGAGTCAGCGTCATCACTGAAAGCCCCGACGTTACCCACCAGACCATTAAAAAATACATCAATGCTGGTGGGTAAAGCGTATTCGGCAGCAGGTCAGGCGGCAGCATGCCTTCATACTATGTCGATATTACAAGCCTATCAAGCTGACCTGCTGAGGGACATAGATGATTGTGAGGAAGTTAGTGCTGATGCAATTCGAGAATTACGTCGCACGACAGATCTATCTCTCCGGGCCACCAAGGAGACGGCCAAATCTGTGGGCCGTTCTATGGCAGCCCTGGTGGCCACGGAACGTCATTTATGGTTGAATCTTTCTGAGATAAAGGATAAAGATAGATCTGTTCTTCTGGACGCACCGGTTTCTCCTACAAGTCTGTTCGGCGATGCTATAAATTGTGTTGTCGATAGGTTTCAAGAAAATAAAAAACAAGCGGCTGCGTTTCAGAGGTTTCTTCCTCGCCGGTCTAATGTCCCCGAGGCTGCACGCAATATAAAGGTTGAGCAGCCTCGTCCGTCTACGAGCTCCTCATATAGATACCAGCAGAAACAGAGCGTTGCTGCTCGGGCTCCTCCACAATCTGGGGTTCCCGAGTGGCGTTCGCAGTCCAGGCCTGCTGGGGGCAGACAGAATCCGAGGACTGTCATGCCTAAAAGAACCTGGACTAAGAAGAAGTCCTGACGCCAAGTGTGCCAGGCTTCTGAGGGTGGTCCCCTCCAGGGAGGAACGATTCCGAGGAACCGTTTCTCTTTGGCGCCCTCCGGGGGGCGGTTCTCCGAGGAGAGTCGCAGCGTTGCCACATCGGTTGTTCCCTGCCGGTTCGCCGTTTCAGGGCACCGAGGTGTCAGCGTCCCCATGCAATCCTCTGAGGAGGATTGTAGAACGGTCAGTTCGGTTGTTCCCTGCCGGTTCGCCGCTTCAGGGCGCCGAAATGATTGTTCAACCAAATCCAGAGGCCAGTCTCGAGAGACTGGTTCCCTTATCAGAATTTCTGGCAGCGTGGAAACTTCTGCCAAATATTTCTTCATGGGTCCTGCATATAATAGAAAAGGGTTACAGAATTCAGTTCGGTTCTCGTCCGCCCAGATTTCAAGGGGTCCTTCCCACAGTGGTGGACCCACAGCAGGCTCTGGTTATGGAGCAGGAAGTTCTGACACTTCTTCAAAAAGGAGCGATAGAGGGGGTGCCTCCTCCCAGCAGAGAGTCAGGGTTTTACAGCCGTTACTTCATTGTTCCGAAAAAAGATGGAGGGTTGCGTCCTATTCTAGATCTGCGCCAGTTAAACAGCAGAGTTCAGAAACTCAAGTTCAGGATGCTCACACTAAAGCAAATTGTATCACAGATTCAGTCCGAGGACTGGTTTGTCACAATAGACCTGAAAGACGCTTACTTTCATGTATCCATCCATCCTCATCACAGGAAGTTCCTGAGGTTCGCTTTCGGGGGCGAAGCTTACCAGTATCGGGTTCTACCGTTTGGCCTAGGTTTATCACCCCGCACCTTTACAAAATGCGTGGATGCAGCTCTGGCTCCTTTGAGACTCCAGGGCATTCGCGTATTAAATTATATCGACGATTGGTTGATTTTAGCTCAGTCAGAGCAGTTGGCAGTTCGGCATCGAGATGTCGTTCTGTCTCACATAAAGGAGTTGGGGTTGCGGCTCAACATCAAGAAGAGTGTTCTCCTCCCTGCTCAGAGGACCACTTTTTTAGGTGTAATTTGGGATTCTACCACAATGCAGGCACGTCTATCTCCTGCTCGGATTTCTGCGATCCTCACAGCCGTAAAGAATGTAAAACTAGGCCAGTCACTCACTGTGAAACAGTTTCAGAGACTGTTGGGGCTCATGGCAGCAGCGTCCAACGTGATTACTTTTGGCCTGCTGTACATGAGACCCCTGCAGTGGTGGCTCAGAACCAAGGGGTTTTCTCCGAGGGGAAATCCGTTCCGCAAGATCAAGGTCACGCGGCTATGCCTTCGTGCCTTGGTCATGTGGAAGAAACCTTGGTTCCTCGCCCAGGGCCCAGTGCTGGGGGCTTCTTGTCGACGCGTCACGCTTTCGACGGATGCTTCCCTCACGGGATGGGGGGCGGTCATGAGTGGCCGCTCGGCGCAAGGTCTTTGGCAGGACCATCATCTGTCATGGCACATAAATCGCTTGGAGATGATGGCGGTATTTCGAGCTCTCAAATATTTCCTGCCAGACCTGAGAGGCCATCATGTGTTGGTCCGTACGGACAACACGTCGGTGGTATCATATATCAACCATCAGGGGGGTCTGAGGTCACGTCACCTTTGCAAGCAGGCCCATCAGATCCTCCTATGGGCCCAAGGGAAGTTGCTATCTCCCAGAGCAGTTTACATTCCGGGGCGTCAGAATGTGGGAGCAGATATACTGTCAAGGCAGGGGCTGAGGCCCGGGGAGTGGAGACTTCACCCCGAGGTGGTGGAGCTCCTTTGGGAGAAATTTGGTCGTGCTCAGATAGACCTTTTCGCATCCTCAAATACAACCCATTGTCCTATGTGGTTCTCTCTAACGCACCCAGCTCCTCTCGGACTGGATGCGATGGTGCAGGTTTGGCCGAGGCTTCACCTGTATGCTTTTCCCCCGATATCATTGCTCCCGGGGGTTCTGGAGAGGGTTCGCCGGGAAGGGGCCAGTCTGTTACTAATAGCCCCTTACTGGCCGACTCGAGTATGGTTCTCGGACTTGGTGTCTCTTCTGAGCGGCTCTCCTATGGAGATTCCAATCAGGAGGGACCTGCTGTCCCAGGTAGAGGGCACGATATTTCACCCTCGACCGGAGTTGTGGAAACTGTGGGCCTGGCCTCTGAGGGGGCCAGGCTCATAGAATCCGGTCTCTCGACTGAGGTCGTTGAGACCATTCTCCATTCCAGAGCCCCGTCCACGAGAAAACTGTATGCACTGAAATGGAAATTATTCTCCACCTGGTGTGGTGAGCGTCAGTTAGATCCTGTTAACTGCCCTGTCGGTTCAGTTCTCGATTTTCTGCAAGACCGTTTCTCTGCTGGATTATCTCCTTCCACCTTAAAAGTTTATGTGGCGGCTATCTCGGCCTACCATACCCCTCTGGGGGGTACTTCTATTGGGAGAGATCCTCTGATTACTCGTTTTCTCCGTGGTACATTGAGGTTGAGACCTGCACTGCACTCCAGAGCACCGGCTTGGGATTTAGCCATTGTACTTGAGGGTCTGGCTCTAGCTCCGTTCGAGCCCATTGAAGAGGTTTCAGAAAAATTCCTCACTTTGAAAGCTTTATTTCTCCTTGCTGTTTCATCTATCAAGAGAATTGGAGATTTACACGCCCTGTCGGTTGCTCCGTCATGTTTGGAATTTGCACCTGGTATGGTTAAAGCATTTCTATACCCTAGACCGGGTTATATTCCTAAGGTCCCTGTCAATGTTGGGGGCCCAATAGTGCTGCAGGCCTTCTATCCTCCACCTTTTAATACCCCAGATCAGGAACAATTGAACCTGTTATGTCCAGTTAGGGCATTGGATGCCTACGTTCACAGAGCTGCCCTGTGGCGTAAATCAGAGCAATTATTTGTATGTTTTGGGTCACTCAAAAGAGGGTGCCCTGCATCTAAACAGGTTATGAGCAAGTGGATAGTCGAGGCTATTTCACTAGCTTATGAAGCGGCCGGTCAGCCTTCACCTATGGCTGTACGGGCCCATTCTACTAGGAGTATGGCGGCCTCTACGGCCTTAATTTCAGGGGTTTCCCTTCCTGATATTTGTAATGCGGCAGGATGGTCCTCTCCGCATACATTTGTCAGGTTTTATGACCTTGACCTCTCCACTCCAGGGGCTAGGTTGCTTGCTTCTTAGTGTGCGCAATGGACTTCACACAGAACGGGCATTTGTCACTATGGCGTAGTGGGTATGGGGTTCCCACCGCGTCTCAAACGCAGCTCGAGTTCCCTTGAAAGGGAACGTCTCAGGTTACGTATGTAACCCTGGTTCCCTGATAGGGAACGAGACGCTGCGTTTGCCTGCCATACTTCCTGCACACCCTGATCGACTTGCTTCAGACTTTTCAGAAGCTGGCGCGGTCTGTTTGCAAGGGTGCTTTATAGTTTCCTGGTCTATGACGTCACCCATGACGTATCGGACTTCCATTGGACTGATTTTACACGTGCTTCATGACGCAATCACGCAGAGCGTTCCCACCGCGTCTCAAACGCAGCGTCTCGTTCCCTATCAGGGAACCAGGGTTACATACGTAACCTGAGACGTTTCTGCTCGATTACATCACTCAGTAACATTGGTTACTTTAGTTTCACAGAACCAAGATATGCTGTTGTTGTTTCTCCAGAGCGGCTATATATATAAATGAACTATATTAATAACTTTCTTACAACAAAAATGAACCATCACTGAACTTACTTAAACTGGACTGTGACGCTATTTTCTTCTATATCTCCTGTACAGCAGAAACAAACTGTGTTGCATTATTTTCCTGTTATCTCTGTAAAGCTGCTTTGAAACAATCTGTATTGTAAAAAGCGCTTTATAAATAAAGGTGACTTGACTTGATATAATAATTATATAATATTTAAATTATTTCAGTTCATGAGTATAAAATACAAAATATTTTATAGAATAAATATAAAATATATTAATATACAATAAACAATTATATATCTTTAACTGGATTCAAACAGCATAAAATCATTCAATGCCCGCATTGATTAAAAAATAAAACCAGATCTTAGTCTCTAAACCTACATGGCTGACCCAGATGGAGATGGATGTCAGATGACACGATCTGGCTTTGGGAGGGATTTTATCTGAATAAGGGTGTTCTCACACTGGGCGATCTGAACCGTGTTCCTATAACCATCCCTGACCCGCTTGGAAGAGGTGGTCCAGAGCACGGTTCAGTTGAACGGGTGCGGTATACAAATAGTGTGATCGCTAACCACGCTGGAGCACGGGACAGCTACTGCTCTTGTGTGAGCTACTATCATCATTACAACAGCAAACATCGGTTTCACTTTATTTTGATGGTCCCTTTAACATATTCTATTGACCATAAGTAATGTTGCACCTACATGTCTACTAACTCTTATTAGAGTGTTAGTAGAGTATTAGTGGACTGATAGGGTTAGGGTTAGAATAAGTTGATATGTAGTTGCAAAGTTACTTATAGTTAGTAAAATGTCTGTTGGGGACCATCACAATAATGAGTTAGCAGATATTAAGCAGACAGTCTACTAATACTCTAATGAAATTTAGTTGACATGTAGTTGCTGTTGCTGAGTTACTTAACAGAATGTTCAAAGGGGACCATTTAAATAAAGTGTTCCCAAACATCTTCTATTACTATTTGGACAGTACACTTTTCAGTTCATTTAATTAAATCGAGTATATTTCGGTTCATAACCGGTCTGGTTCTCACCTTATTGACGAACAGGACTTGTAGTTTGCAAGTAAAGCTGTCAATTCCTCCATCAAAGTCTGCTGCCACTGAAAAAATCTGTTGATATGTGCAACACAATCAAGTGAAAATCGCTGCGTGGCATACAGTAAATGATCAATCTAATTGGCAGTCTATTAGTGAAAGCTAAAAATGAACTAAATTAATAACTTTTTTACAACAAAAATGAAACATCACAGAACTTATACTTAAGCTGGACTGTGATGCTATTTTCTTCTGGAAACAAACTTTGAAAGCGCTTTTCTTCCTGTTTTCTTCAAAACAAAGGTAACACTTTATTTTTATAGTCCACTTTAGACATTCTACTTACTATAAGTATCTTTGTAACTACATGTCAACTAACCATCATTAGAGTATGTGTAGACTGTATGCTTAATATCTGCTAACACTTTATTTTGATGGTCCCCCTACAGAAATTCTTCTGACTATAAGTAACTTGGCATCTACAAGTCAATTTATTCTACTAAATGGTAAATGGTAAATGGACTGCATTTATATAGCGCTTTCATAGACCTAAAGGCCACCAAAGCACTTTACACATTGCCTCACATTCACCCATTCACTCACTCATTCATACACCGACGGCGGTGTTAGCCATGGAAGGCGCCATCCAGCTCGTCGGGAGCAGCTGGGGTTAGGTGTCTTGCTCATGGACACCTCGACACTTAGTCAGGTGGAACCGGGGATTGACCCACCAACCTTCTGGTTTGTAGACAACCTACATGAACCACTGAGCCACTGCCGCCCTAGCCAAAACCATTACACCTAACCATAACCTAACAGTCTACTGACAGTCTACTACAGTACAGTCTACTAATACTCTAATGACAGTTAGTTGACATGTAGTTGCAAAGTTACTTATAGTTAGTAGAATGTCTAAAGTGGAATATCGAAATAACTATAAGAATAACTAAAAGTTGCATTGTAAATGGCGTAAGTGTGCTCAGGCCCGGAACGTTAAGTGCAACTGTGAGTGCGGGCCAGTGGGGGAGGGGGGACAATCGCGCCAGGGAACGGTACAAGACAACCATGCCTAGTGTGAGTAAACCCTAGGGCCGTGTGTCCACCAAAGCGTTTTTCCACGCGCCTGGCGTATGTTTTCAATTGTTTTCAATGGGAGCGCCGCGTTTTTTAAACGCCATGAGCGTAACGAGGCGCTGAGCTGTTTTTTCACGATGAAGCGCCGAGGGCCCGGCGTTTTTACTGGTCGCCGAGAGTTGAGAAATGTTCAACTTTGGATTAAACGCAGCGCTCATCACTGTCACTTTTTACCCAGCCGTCCAATCACAGTGGAGGAGGGGCGGGACTAATACCACACCGACCAACTGTCACAACATTCTTTCTGTACAACGACATCAACCAGCAGAGCTAGCCGAACAAAATGGATAAAAAAAATTAATTTTTAGTATGAAACAAATTATCTGAGAAATCAGTTACAAGTAAACTGTGCTGCGGATATTCTGTATCATAGCAACGAAATGTCTCAACGGAAAAAATGCTGCGCTGCCAAAACGCTCTCAAGCGCCCAAAGCTAGGCGTCTTCAACAGAGCGTCTAGCGTTTTCAGCTGGCTAAAAACGCTTTGGTGGACACAAGGCCTAAGAGAGCCTGTTGACTGACAGCTCAGTGTAGAATTGGGATGCGACACAAATTCTGTGGTCGACTTTCATCCTTCCTTTTATTCTTCCATCTTCCACAAGATTCTGGGGCTTTATGGGGGATCAATGCAGAGTAGCTGGTCATTTAGAAAGACTTGGTGCGCAGGGCTCTCTTGCTGTAAACCTGCTCCTAATGGAGCACTTAAGCGACACATGCAGTACACCCAAGAGTCATTTACTCAGGCGTGCCGGTGTGGGAGTAATCATTTAAAGCCGAGCTGAACGGATCAATGGAGTTGTAATTGTCAGAACAAAGGGTTGGTTTCAAGGCTTCGCCGCCCTCTGTTTGTTATCAGCCTGATCTTGTAATAGAAATGGATTCAGTGTTCTTTTATCCTATCAGTTTTCATTTGACGAGGTTCTTTAATAAGATGCGGTAACAACATCCCCTTCTGCATTTTATCAATATGCATTAGCGGTCTGCAATATCACTAATGTATATGACGGAAGGGTTAAATGAATCTTCTCCCGCTTAAAGCCGTAGATTAGCACTGTGCTCTCTGAGCTACTATAAATTTAGTGAATTATTAATGTCGGGGAAATGACACCGCCTCCTCGCCACCCCCCGGCTCATCTGAGACCTGATTAAATTTAATCCGCAGAGTAATTCTTAATGCACTTACACTGAATTGACCATATGGTGACCATGAACTGTCTCACCTTTCATAAAAAAACAAAGACATGGTATTAGCGGCAATTGCGGTTGAGCTGCATTATCAGTGGAGTTAGCTAAGGCAAGAATGATACAGTCATTTAATCAAGCTTGTTGAGGAGTTGTGCTGTATTTATTAAGTGATTAAACTAACAATGTTCAATGAAATGTATACAAAACGCACTAAAAACCACTGAAAAAATGTCCTTGCAGCCACCCTAGCAACTGCCTTTCAGCATCCTAGCAATCAACAAAGACATCCTAGTAATCATCAACCACACTATTGCAACAATGTAGCAATACACTAAAAATCTCTCAGAACATATCATAAAACCATGGCAACTGCCTCTCAACATCCCAGCAACCACCAAACAACACTTAGTGTTCTACAACACCCTGACAACAATTTAGAAACACCCTGGCACCTGTCTATCAACATCTTAGAAACCAGCAAAGACACCACTATTGCAACAATGTAGCAACACACTAAAAGTCTCTCACAACACATTAGCAGTATCCTAGCAACCACCCTAGCATGCACTGACCCACACCAAGGGTTTCACAACACTTGCAACAGTTTGGAAATACTTTAGCAACCACCCTGGACACCATAACAACAGTCTAACAATACCAGTGTAACTATCTAGCAACCACCCAGAACACACTAGAAACGGTCTCGCAACCAAAACCCTTGCAACCGCCCAGAACATCATGACAAGAGCCTAACAACATCTTAACAACAGCCGACAGCAACTCTGGAACCACCTAGCAACCACCCAAAAACCCCTAGCAACCACTTACCCACATCAAGGGTTCAACAACTTCCTTGCAACAGTTTGGAAACACCACAGCAACCACCTTGAACACCCTAGCAACAGCCTAGCATGCACCGGTCCAAAACACCCACACAACTACATAGCACCACCCAGAACACCCTAACAACTATCTTTCAACACCCTAGCAACCACCAAACAACACCTAGGGTTCCACAACACCCTTGCAACAGTTTGGAAACAACACAGCAACCACCTTGAATACCCTAGCAACAGCCTAGAATGCACCTGTCCACAACATCCTATCAACTACATAGCACCACCCAGAACACCCTAGCAACTATCTTTCAACTCCCTAGCAACCACCAAACAACACCTAGGGTTCCACAACATCCTTGCAACAGTTTGGAAATACCATAGCAAACACCTTGAACACCCTAGCAACAGCCTACCATGCAACTGTCCACAACAACCTTGTAATTACATAGCACCACCCAGAACACCCTAACAACTGCCTCTCAACACCCTAGAAACCACCAAACAACACCTAGGGTTCCACAACAACCTTGCAACAGTTCAGAATCACCCTAGCAACCTCAAAACAACACACTAAAAAAAAAAAATCTAGTTCATACTTGAGTGCTCAGTGTATCTGATGCATTTATATTTTACACAAGATCCTGCGAGTATCAGTTAATTGGTTGATGACTGTATTTTGTAACAAATGTGGTAGCATATGTTCAACGGTTCCTCAAGCAAGACGACATTGAAATTCCCTGCGCGCGACACAGAACCCATTTGCCTTTTGTTTTCTATCAGTTCTAACAATAGACACTTGTCCTTTTCACATTGTGTATATAAACAGTCCAAAGAGGCAATTAATTGCTGTGATGCCAGCACAGGAAAACACTCTAAGCCCGGTGTGTAATACCATCTACATCTAAAAAGCAATGGAAAGGTTAGAGTAACAATTGGAACAGCACTTGCAAAGAACAGACATGAATAATTACTAGATTCTTCAAGGTGACATTTAAAAATGAATCTCAATGGGAAAGGGCACATGCAGGAAGTCAAGGTAAAAATTATTTATACACACTTCTATAGCATGCCTCAATGTCATTTAAGTGACCAGCTGACATTTCCGATATACAGTAGTGGCCAAAACTGATGTCAGGAAAAGATATTTGTTTTTGATGACCATATGGGCCAGATTTACTAAACAGGGCAAATTAGCGTGAAAACACAATCCCATAAAAGCGCAGATATGAGTGGAAAGTTCTACGCATGATCTACTGACGACGCAGCCGAATCATTTCCATAATGACCAACACAATCTACCAAGACCAGCGCAAATTAGCGTCTGGTTTAAGACATACTTTTTGGGGGGAATTAAACAATTACGCAAAACCAGTAAATTGTCTAGAGCAAACCTTGCACTACTTGCACTACTCTCCTCCCATGAATTTTGCATCTTAAGGGAGACTTTCATAAGGTCAGCCGCAAAAATAACCGTCCACGTCTTTTCAGCACAAATTTTTCACTGCGTGTCTTTAGTAAATCCTGACAGTAGTTCTTTATTCCCAAAAAAGGAGCAAGCTGTTAGTATATCTGGCCCTATGAGTTTGAATAACAATCAAAATATGAGGAAAATATTTATATTTTTTTAAATGAGGGAAGAACAACACACTAAAATGAAAGCTTTAGCATAAGTTCTGCCAGGAAGACTCAATTACAATGTCCCTTATTACCTTCACATCTATCCAATCATGTCTTAATACTTGAAAGATCGGTACTTACACATGTTTGAGTTCGCAGACACTGACACAAACAATTACCTCCATCCTCCCCACCAGCTCCAGGATGGTCCTGTCCATACCCCCCGGGGGGTCGGCTGTGCCCCTGCCTTTGTCTTTAGGCAGGAAATGCAGATCTGCTACCCTGGGATTATGCACTAGAGACGGGGCCTACGCCAAAGAACTTTATAAATAATTGCTTGCTGGGCTGTCAATAAATGAATGCTTTGTTACATCATTCTATCTCCCGAGTCTTTCTGGTAGAACTAGAAAAACAAAAAGCTCACAGGAAAAATCATACGTTGACTACAACAGACATTCCGTTGGTTCTCTCTTGTTTTTGCATGTGTTCATAATTTTTGTGTGACTGGCCAAAATGACTGCACGATTTAGCATGTTTCATTGTGTTATCACAAATAAAACAATTGATTCCAAGCACAACTACACAGTAAAAATTTTAAGAAATGTTTAATAATATTTGAATAAAGGTTGTCAAATTTCCCAGGCTAGACAACAGCTTTGGCCACTACTGTAAGGCTGGGGATTTTTGGTTCTGGATGAGCTATATCAAAGTTTAACACTACTGTTAAAGGTTGTTCAAATCCTCCCAACCATAGGCATGAGTAATACTTATGCCTTAGCAAATACCACTAAATATAGCCAACTGAAATAATCAGAAGCTGTCAGTGAGGAGGAGAGAGCACTTACATTAAGATAATCCTGCTAAGACTTACATTAATACATTTAAATGAGTTTTGGAAGCGTCCTGCAAACATAGAGGTTGGTAATTTAAGACCGTTTAAATGCCAATAACAGACAAAAATGCTTGATGCAGGTTTTCTGGGAATTTGTGGGTGAAATTAATAAGTATGAAAGCAGTCTCCAAACAAAATATAAAAATAAAGCCAAGGCAAAATTGAAATAAATTACAGTCAAGTCCCATTGCAATCATTCTTGCTAAGGTAAGCTTCACTATTACTTATTGCTCAAATTATTACCAAGCAAGCACATTTTTTAAACAACAGACGTTGCCCCAAAGTGCTTTACAAAAAGGATAACATTAACACCATACAAGAAAACAAACATAACTTATTAAAAAGCTAAAGAAAATAAATACATTTTCAAATAAAACTAATTTAATTTAATAATTATAAATTTAAATAAATAGATACATTTTTAAACAAGACTTAAAAGTGTCAACTGATTACATTACATTACATTGATTACAATTACAAGTATTACATTTTGACATCAAACTCATGCATCCTTTGTTCATTTTTTGTTAATGCGTTTTTTATTTATTTATACAATTACTTTGACTAAAGTAAAATAATTTGCATAATATCTCAGGTAATACTTTTTCAAAACAATCATTTTAGCAAAGTTTGTACTATTTTTTAAATTTTTATATTTTTGTAAAAAAAAAAGTCAAGTCAAGTCAAGTCATCTTCATTTATATAGCGCTTTTAACAATGGATTG
Source organism: Tiaroga cobitis (assembly GCA_030578255.1). NCBI lineage: Eukaryota > Metazoa > Chordata > Actinopteri > Cypriniformes > Leuciscidae > Tiaroga > Tiaroga cobitis. The sequence continues at coordinate 38,721,062 of CM060607.1, read as the reverse complement.
TTTCAAAGCAGCTTTACAGAGATAAACATATAATTTAAGGTAACAGATTGTTTTGGCTTTATAGCGGTTCTTGAATAATGTTACTTCCAGCTAAAGTTAACTTTGATTGATTCACCTCCATTGAAATGATCAGACTTTAAACGCGAACCTGTGATTAATGCTGACGGCGTTCACATGCTCATTCACAATTGATTCTATAGTTATGTGCTTTTAAAATATGTGCGCAGGTTTGTAATTCATACAACAAACAACCTAAACAAACTACTTTTCTTGCCTATAAATTTTGATACAGAATTTTGTTTTATTTTATCACTTCGGGGTTCGCAAGCCGGAATTCACAACGCTTTATCTGTAGAGTGGGGAAGGGATCCTCCATAGGGAGAGGATAGTGGATACTTCAGCACTGCATTGTCATCGGGTCCAGGCGGATCTCCTTCGTCAGATCTGGACACGGCCTGGATCCGGCAGGCTGCGGGAAAACCTCGGGATAAACAAAGACACTAATATTAGCGTAGATGCCATTCTTCTTATGATGTAGCGAGTACATCAAGATTTAAGGGAAGTGTTCCCAGTTCCGGCTGACCTAATCTGTGCAGCCTAACATTGAATTATAGAAGTCTATAATGTATTTGTCATGAGGTAAGAGAGCCAGACAACAGGTGCGGAGAAATAGTATAATTTAATAAGAGCTTGCCAGGAGAATGATAAACACAAATATTCTCTGTAAGAACTTAGGGCCTCTTGAAGAAGGGTAACATTCAAATAAAAGTCTCTGCTTGAAGCAACAACTTAAATAGTAAATATCCTAGTAGACGATTGTAGGATGAGTTCTCCGAAAAGTGAGTGGAAGCGCTAGTTGAAGGCGCTCGAGGGAGACTTGAGGCAAGCGGCGAATCTCCGGCTCAGATCAACGGCTCTCTTGTAATTATCGGCTCTCCGACAGGACTAAGACAGGACAGGAGACAAGACTGTTAAATGGCACAAAGCACACACACAGTAACGCAATACTCAGGCAAAGACAGGAAGGAAGAGAGGGGAGAAATAGAGACGCTAATCAAGAGAAAAGAGATTCAGGTGCAAGGAGGCGAGAGCCCCAACTAGTGAACGAGTAACAGCTGACGAGGAAAAGATGAGGATAACGAGGGGGTGTGTGACATAGAGGAGACAGCGTAATGTGAGAGAAATAACCAGGAGAAATAACCAGGATCATGACAGTGCCCCCCCCTCAACGAGCGCCCCCTGGCGCTCCCGATGAGGAGAGTTGGCGGGACCGAAGGAAATCGTCAATGAGGGACTGATCAAGGATGTCACGAGAGGGGACCCAACTCCTCTCCTCAGGACCATAACCCTCCCAGTCTACAAGGAACTGTTGACCTCGACCCCGGCGGCGAACGTCTAACAGTCTACGGACTGTGTAAACAGGAGAACCCTCGACACGAACAGGAGGAGAAGAGTAACGTGGAGGGGAACGAATAACCGGTTTAATACATGAAACGTGAAAGACAGGATGGATGCGACGAAGATGATTAGGGAGCTTTAGTTGGACCGCGACAGGACTAATGATCTTAGACACACGAAAAGGACCAATAAAACGAGGAGCAAGTTTGCGAGAGACAGATTGGAGAGGTAGATTAGAAGTTGACAACCAGACCTTCTGCCCGCATGTGTATCTAGGGCTCTTGACACGGCGGCGGTTTGCCGCCCTACGAGTACGTCTACGGGAACGGCAAAGAGCGGTTCGAACTCTCAACCAGGTGCGCTTACAGCGTTGAACGAATTTCTGAACAGAGGGGACGTTCGAAACAGGACCTTGAGACGGAAAGAGAGGGGGTTGATAACCGAGGCTGGCTTGAAACGGCGAGAGACCGGTTGCGGAGGAGGGGAGCGAATTATGAGCGTACTCAGCCCAGGGAAGCTGTTCAGCCCAAGAAGAGGGATTACGAAAGGCAAGAGAGCGTAAAATTCGACCAACAGTCTGATTGGCCCGTTCGGCTTGACCGTTTGTCTGAGGGTGGAAGCCGGACGAGAGACTGGCGGACGCACCGATCGACCGGCAAAACTCCTTCCAAAACTGTGACGAAAATTGAGGACCCCTATCTGACACAACGTCAGAGGGGAGCCCATGGAGCTTGAAAACATGTTCGGTAACGATCTGGGCGGTCTCCTTGGCAGAGGGGAGCTTAGGAAGTGGAACAAAATGAGCAGCCTTGGAAAAGCGGTCTATAATGGTCAAAATAACGGTGTTGCCTAACGACATAGGGAGCCCAGTAATAAAATCAAGTGCTACATGAGACCAGGGGCGCGAAGGAATGGGTAACGGTCTCAAGAGTCCAGCAGGTGGATTGTTGCTAGTCTTAGTCTGAGCGCACTCAGAACAAGAGGCAACGAATCGACGAGTATCACGTTCGCAAGAGGGCCACCAAAAACGCTGGCGAACGGACGCTAACGTTCCCCTTACACCGGGATGAGCAGCGAGTCTAGACGAGTGAGCCCACTGAAGAACGGCACGACGCACAGGGACTGGAAAAAAAAGTAAGTTATTAGGACAGGACTGCGGGGAAACCGTACGCGAGAGAGCGCGTTTAACAAGTCTTTCAATACCCCAGACAACCGCCCGATAACGCGCTTCTCAGGGACTATAGGAGTGGGGGTGTCCTCAGCCTCAGAGGGACCAAAAAGGCGTGACAGTGCGTCTGGCTTTACATTCTTAGTTCCAGGGCCATAGGAAATCGTAAAATCGAAACGGGTAAAAAATAAAGCCCAACGCGCCTGACGAGCATTGAGTCGCTTAGCCGAGCGAATAAATTCGAGGTTCTTGTGGTCGGTCCACACGACAAACGGAATAGACGCACCCTCTAACCATTGTCGCCATTCTTCAAGGGCAAGACGAATGGCAAGTAGCTCGCGGTTTCCCACATCATAGTTGCGCTCGGAGGGAGACAACTTGTGTGAGAAAAACGCGCAGGGGTGGACCTTATTATCGACGGAGGAGCGCTGGGAGAGAACGGCTCCGACACCTAGTTCGGACGCATCCACCTCTACGATAAATTGCCTGGTAACGTCGGGGAATAATAGGATTGGAGCTGAGGTGAACAAAGATCTCAGACGATCGAACGCGTCTTGGGCGGACTCGGACCAAAGAAAGCGAGACTTGGAAGACGTTAACGAAGTCAAGGGGGCGACAATCTGACTGAAATTACAAATGAAACGCCGATAAAAATTGGCGAAACCGAGAAATCGTTGAAGGGCGTTTCGAGAATCTGGAATAGGCCAATCAGTGACTGCTTTCACCTTGTCAGGATCCATACTAACCCCCTCTGGCGAGATTACCGAGCCCAGAAAGGAGACTGATTGGGCGTGAAACTTACACTTCTCAGCCTTAACAAACAGTTTATTCTCGAGAAGACGCTGAAGGACCCGTCGAACGTGCTGCACGTGCACCTGGAGAGATGGAGAAAAAATAAGGATATCTTCGAGATAAACGAAAACGAAAACATTCAGCATGTCCCGAAGGACATCATTGACCAAAGCCTGAAAAACTGCGGGAGCGTTGACCAACCCGAACGGAAGAACGCGATATTCAAAGTGCCCCAGAGGAGTATTGAACGCAGTTTTCCATTCATCCCCTTACTTAATACGGATTAGGTGATAAGCGTTACGAAGATCGAGCTTAGTAAAAAACTTGGCTCCCTGTAAAATCTCAAAGGCCGATGACATAAGCGGTAAAGGATAACGATTCTTTATGGTTATGTCATTCAAACCACGATAATCAATGCATGGACGCAATGACCCATCCATTTTCTTCACAAAGAAGAACCCTGCACCGGCAGGGGACGTGGAGGCAACTATAGTACCAGCGTTTAAGCACTCAGACAAATACTTCTCGAGAGCTTCATGTTCCGGCGCGGACAGAGAATACAAGCGTCCGCGAGGGGGCGTGGTATCGGGGCGGAGATCAATACTACAGTCATATGGACGGTGAGGAGGGAGTGAGGCTGCCCGCGACCGACTAAAAACCATCCATAGATCGTGATATTCCTTCGGTACACCAGACAAATCCCCTGGCTCTTCCTGTAACACAGAGACAGAGGAGACAGGAGGAAGGGCAGAAGTTAAACACTCAACATGACACGAAACACTCCATGAAACAACAGAACCCTCCACCCAATTTATCTGAGGATTGTGTTTAACAAGCCAAGGATGGCCCAAGACTACAGGATAATAGGGGGAACAAAAAATCAAAAAGGAAATGGTCTCATGGTGGTTACCAGAAACCGTGAGAGTCAAAGAGGAAGTCTCTCGTCTGACCCTCGGTAGGGAACTTCCATCCAGAGCAAAAAGGGGAGTGGTTTCATCTAACTCCCTCAGGGGAATACCCTGTTCACGTGCCCACCTCTCATCGACAAAGTTTCCCTCCGCGCCCGAGTCAATGAGCGCCCTGCAAAGAACGGAAGAGCCGGGCCAGCGAAGATGAACCTCAAAGGTGGTACCGGAGATAGGTGGAGAGTCCAGAGAAATCGCGCTCGCCAGTAGCCCCTCCCTCACTGACGAGCTCTGGCTTTTAATGGACATGACGAGACGAAATGGGCGGCGGAGGCACAGTAGAGACAGAGACGATTTACAATTCTTCGTTCCCGTTCCGATGGTGTGATACGGATGCCACCCAGCTGCATGGGTTCTGAGCCAGAGGTATCAGAGGGAGAAAAGGGCAAGGTAGCTGGTGCCGAAGAGAGAAGGGCCGATTCCATTCCACGAGCCCTCCGGCGGAGGTCGAAGCGCTTCTCTATCCGTATGGCCAGCTCAATGAGAGAGTCGAGACGAGTCGGAACCTCACGCGCCAATATCTCATCCTTGACTTGAGCGTTAAGACCCTCGAGAAAGCGAGCCAACAGAGAAGGCTCGTTCCATCCGCTGGTGGTGGCCAGGGTACGAAACTCTATGGAAAAGTCTGCAACTGAGCGCTTACCCTGGCGCAGTGAAGAGAGAAGGCGAGAGGCTTCCTCCCCGTAAATAGAACGGTCGAACACCTTGATCATCTCCTCCTTAAAGTGGGAGAAACGCTTAACACACTCGGCATCCGATTCCCAAACAGCTGTTCCCCATTCGCGAGCCCTTCCGGAGAGGAGTGAGATGACGAACGCCACACGAGCGGAGTCCTTGGAATAAGTGGAGGGCTGGAGAGAGAACACAACCTCGCATTGGGTCAAAAATGAACGGCATTGAGTGGGCTCACCGAAATAACAGGGAGGATTATTGACGCGAGGTTCAGAGAGGGTCTGTGAAGCGTGAGAAGCAGGTGGATCATGACGGAACCGGTGAAGCTGAAGCGTGAGATCATTAACTTGAGCGGCCAGGGAATCAACGGTGCGTCGCGAAGCGGCGAGTTCCTCCTCGTGTCTTCCCAGAACAACTCCTTGGATCTCTATTGCTGACCGGACAGGATTCTCCGCAGCTGGATCGTGTTGGCCTGAGTATTCTGTCATGAGGTAAGAGAGCCAGACAACAGGTGCGGAGAAATAGTATAATTTAATAAGAGCTTGCCAGGAGAATGATAAACACAAATATTCTCTGTAAGAACTTAGGGCCTCTTGAAGAAGGGTAACATTCAAATAAAAGTCTCTGCTTGAAGCAACAACTTAAATAGTAAATATCCTAGTAGACGATTGTAGGATGAGTTCTCCGAAAAGTGAGTGGAAGCGCTAGTTGAAGGCGCTCGAGGGAGACTTGAGGCAAGCGGCGAATCTCCGGCTCAGATCAACGGCTCTCTTGTAATTATCGGCTCTCCGACAGGACTAAGACAGGACAGGAGACAAGACTGTTAAATGGCACAAAGCACACACACAGTAACGCAATACTCAGGCAAAGACAGGAAGGAAGAGAGGGGAGAAATAGAGACGCTAATCAAGAGAAAAGAGATTCAGGTGCAAGGAGGCGAGAGCCCCAACTAGTGAACGAGTAACAGCTGACGAGGAAAAGATGAGGATAACGAGGGGGTGTGTGACATAGAGGAGACAGCGTAATGTGAGAGAAATAACCAGGAGAAATAACCAGGATCATGACAGTATTATGTGTATGCTAGGTCAAAGAGATGTGTTTTTAGTCTAGCTTTGAACTGACAGAGTGTGTCTGCTTCCCGGACAATGGTAGGAAGACTGTTCCAAAGTTTTGGTGCTAAATAGGAAAAGGATCTACCGCCAGCAGTCGATTTAGATATTCTAGGCATTATCAACTGGCCGAAATTTTGAGATCGCAATAGACGTGAAGGACTATAATGCGTTAAGAGCTCGCTCAAGTACTGCAGAGCTAAACCATTTAGTACTTTGTAGGTAATCAACAATATTTTAAAATGTATACAATGTTTAATAGGGAGCCAATGCAGTGTTGACAGAACCGGGCTAATATGGTCATATTTCCTGGTTCTGGTAAGAACTCGAGCTGCGGCGTTTTGAACTAGCTGTAGTTTATTTATTAAGCGTGCAGGGCAACCACCCAGTAGAGCATTACAATAATCTAGCCTTGAGGTCATGAACGCATGGACTAATTGTTCCGCATTTCCCAATGAGAGCATATGGCGTATTTTGGATATATTTTTAAGATGGAAAAATGCAGTTTTACAGATACTAGACACGTGGCTTTCAAAAGAAAGGTTGGTATCAAAGAGCACACCCAGGTTCCTAACCGACGACGAAGACTTGACAGAGCAGCCATCAAGTGTTAGACAGTATTCTGGGTTATTGGGTGTGGAAGTTTTTTGTCCAATAATTAGAATCTCTGTCTTTTCAGAATTTAGTAGTAGGAAATTACTAGTCATCCAATTTTTTATATCAGCTATGCATTCCGTTAATTTTGTGAATTGGTAAGTTTCGTTGGGTTTTGAAGAAATATACAGCTGAGTATCATCGGCATAACAGTGAAAGCTAACTCCATGTTTCCTAATGATATCTCCTAATGGTAGCATGTACAGAGTGAACAGCAGCGGTCCTAGTACTGAGCCTTGTGGTACGCCATACTGAACTTGTGATCGATAAGACATCTCTTCATTTACTGCTACAAACTGATAACGGTCAGTTAAGTATGATTTAAACCATGCTAATGCAATTCCACTAATGCCAACATAGTTTTCTAGTCTATTTAAAAGAATGTTGTGATCAATGGTGTCAAATGCAGCACTAAGATCGAGTAACACTAATAGAGAGATACAACCACGATCCGATGATAAGAGCAAATCATTTGTGACTCTAATGAGAGCGGTCTCAGTACTATGTAGGGATGTCCCGATCCGATCACGCGATCGGAAATCGGGCCCGATCACGTGGTTTCAGACTCGATCAGAATCGGACGTTACCTCCCGATCAGGACTCGGATATATGTAAATTAGGGGTGTAACGGTACACGTAATTATTGAACCGTTTCGGTACGAGCCTTCCGGTTCGGTACGCATACAAACCGAACGATTCCTAGGACCATTTTTCCTGCAGACAAAATCCGCGCTGGTGCGATCACCACAACGTTGCGCAACATCAAATGGCAAACGTAATGAAAGCGGAACGAAACTGCGCTACTCATTATATTGTGCTTCACGGACCATTTATCAGTTCGGACCAGCAACATCTGTGCAGCGCGAGATCAAGCGACACTGTGCTAAGAGATCCAGTGAAGAAAAAATTTGAATTCGCCACTGAAGTAATAACATCGCTGCGAGATCTAGTGAGAAGCATTCACATTTCTCCGTTATTAACCGTAGATCTCTATTAGAGCAAACAGCGCTGACGTGGGAAGGAGAAACATTGTACCATGAATGCACAAGGATTTAATGTTGCACTTCAAAACTCAAATATTATATAAATATATATTTAAATGTTATTTTTAATGTGATTACCAAAACATTATTTGTTCATCCTTCAAAGATTTCCCCCATTTATAAACCTGAAAGTTTCAAGATGTAGAAAAACTCAAACTTTAAAAATAGTTTTTCTTTTAATAAATAGGAAATATCTCTGGCATTTCTTTCTTTTTGCTGTATCGTATCGAACCGAACCGAAAATTTTGTGAACTGTTACACCCCTAATGTATATATATTTATTATCATTATTTTTTTATACACTTTTAAAACATTTTTATTTTTTGCCTGCTGGGTATTTTAAGTTGAGGTGCTATTTGTTTTTATATTAGACTTTTTCTATATTTACTGTTGCACTAAAGTCCAAAAGTGAAGATTTTATGTTATTTATTACTTGATTGTACAAGCTACCTCACAGAAGTGCTCTGTTTGTTAACAGAGTTGTTGAATGTTAAAATAAGGTGAATTAAATAAAAAATAAGGAACATCCTGGATCAGTTTTTTCTCTCTTCTTTATTCTTTTTTTATGTATTATATAAGTATCGGATCGGGACTCGGTATCGGGTAGATACTCAATCAAATGACTCGGACTCGGACTCGAGGGCAAAAAAACCTGATCGGGACATCTCTAGTACTATGGTACGGTCTAAATCCGGACTGAAAATCCTCGCAGATATCATTTCTTTCTAGAAAGGAACATAGTTGTGAAGATACTGCTTTTTCTAATATCTTTGACAGAAAAGGCAGATTCGAGATCGGCCTGTAATTGACTAATTCTGTAGGATCAAGTTGTGGTTTTTTAACAAGCGGTTTTATCATAGCCAGTTTAAAGTTTATGAAAGCTTATAAAGTGCTGTCATTAAAATGTTTCTTTTAAAAACAGAAAAAAAAATATTTAAAAAAAGTAAATATTCTGAAAGCTTTGAAGCATATACTTATAATTATTTAATTTAGCTTAACAGTAGTAATGATAAATATGATATTTCATTAATATCATATTAATAATATTATTTCAGATGAGACCACTTTGGCAAGTTACTTGGGTTTATTAAAGGTACAATATGCAGGATTTTTCACCACCAGGGGTCGCTAACCTCTTACAATAACAAAGGCGTATATTGATGACGTATATTCCACATTAAGCTGAATTATGGATCTTGTCGTCAAGCTGATGGATCTTTTATGGATGAGTGAATACATTGATGTTTTTAACATGACTGTGGTATGAAGCAGGGCACGATTGCTAGACGTATACCAATGCCACACGCAACGCGATTCCTGCTGATATAATAGAATAAGGACATTTCTTTCTACCGAACTACACGTAAGTTGCTGAATTAATACTCACACAGGTCAGTTTATTAGACAAATGAAACTGAAGGTAACACAGCGCTGTTTTACTTGCTCTAACAGTTACACTATCACACTAAACGGCATTTGAGTGTGTTGAATGTTGTTAGTTAAGTTGTGTGTTGGCTGTTTGAGACTAAATAAGCTAGATCAACATTAGAATAACATACAGATCATGTTCTAACATTTCATCATGTTGAACTAAATAACATTGATTAGTTTTATGTACATTTGCTCACCTGTCTAATAAAGTACATGCAACACTCGCGTCTCTGTCAAGTCGAAGTTAGTCGCGGACGTGGAGCTCTCGGCATCTCGAAAGATGATGTCTGATCTTCGTTTTAGTCCTCTTTTTGTCTCAAAGTCTGCTTGCCATGGTCCATAATGTATGAACAAAATACCAACAGCGTGAGTGTCCTGCTAGGCATAACGGGCATAACCCGGCTGTCAACGTCTGTCGCCATGGTTACTATGGCAGTACGAGGTCAAACATGGCGGAAACCGAGGGTAACGCGGATATGAGGCCATTGACTGGCGACTCCTCACCCATGCTCAAATGCCCCGTTTCCTTGGATAAAATCGCAATTTTCTCACGATTTACAAATAGTTTGAAATTTGAATTTTACTGCAAAAAACGTCTCAGGTTACGTTTGTAACCCTGGTTCCCTGAGAGGGAACGAGACGCTGCGTTTGAGACGCGGTGGGAACGCCCTGCGTGATTGCGTCGTGAAGCACGTGTATAATCAGTCCAATGGTAGAACGAGACGTCATAGGCGGGTGACGTCATGACCAGGAAACCATAAAGCACCCCAGAAAACAGACCGCATCAGCTTCTGAAAAGGCCTGAAGCAAGTCGATCACAGGGATGCTGGGAGTATGGCAAAACAACGCAGCGTCTCGTTCCCTCTCAGGGAACCAGGGTTACATACGTAACCTGAGGCGTTCCCTTTCAAGGGAACTCGAGCTGCGTTTGAGACGCGGTGGGAACCCCATACCCACGACGCCATATGACAGATGCCTGTACTGTATGAATAAAAATAGCACACTAAGACACAAGCACCCTAGACCCAGGAGTGGAGCCTAGGTCCAAGTCATAAAAACGAACAAATGTATGCGGTGAGGACCAACCTGCCGCACTACAAATGTCGTGCAGTGAAACCCCAGATATTAAGGCTTTCAAGGCCGCCATACTCCTAGTAGAGTGGGTGCGGACAGCCAAAGGTGAAGGCTGTCCGGCCGCTTCGTAAGCAAGTGTAATAGCCTCAACTAACCACTTGCTCATAACCTGCTTGGAGGCAGGGCAACCTCTCTTAGTTGACCCGAAACAGACAAATAACTGATCTGATTTACGCCACAGGGCAGCTCTGTGGACATAAGCATCCAAAGCCCGAACAGGGCACAGCAGATTAAGTTTTTTCCTGATCAGGAGAGTGAAAAGGTGGAGGACAAAAGGCCTGCAGAACTATAGGACCCGAAACATTAGTGGGTACTTTAGGAATATAACCCGGCCTAGGGTGAAGAAAAGCTTTAACCATGCCAGGAGCAAATTCCAGGCACGAAGGAGCAACCGAAAGGGCTTGTAAATCACCAATTCTCTTAATAGAGGAAATGGCAATGAGAAACAAAGTTTTTAATGTAAGGAACTTTTCTGAAACCTCTTCAATAGGCTCAAAGGGAGCCAAAGCCAAGCCTTCCAGTACCACGGCCAAATCCCAAGCCGGTGCTCTAGTGCGCTGTGCAGGCCTAAGCCTCAGAGTGCCACGGAGAAACCGAACAATGAGAGGATCTCTCCCCAAAGATGCACCACCCAAAGGAGAGTGGTAAGCAGAAATAGCCGCCACATACACCTTCAAAGTGGATGGGGATAATCCAGCAGAAAACCGTTCTTGCAAAAAATCAAGTACTGAACCAACCGGGCAGCTAACAGGATTACAATTGCGTTGTATACACCAAGTAGAGAACAGTTTCCATTTCAAAGCATACAGTCTTCTCGTGGAGGGAGCTCTAGATTGGAGTATCTCCCATGGAGAGCCGTCTAGAAGAGACACTAGGTCCGAGAACCAAACTCGGGCCGGCCAGTGCGGGGCTACTAACAATAGACTGGCCCCTTCTCGGCGAACCCTCTCCAGAACTCCCGGAATCAGAGATATCGGGGGAAATGCATACAGGTGCAGCCTCGGCCACACCTGACCCATCGCATCCAGTCCGAGAGGAGCTGGGTGCGTGAGAGAAAACCACATTCGACAATGAGTTGAATCTGATGATGCGAAAAGGTCTACTTGAGCACGACCAAATTTCTCCCACAGGAGCTCCACCACCTCGGGGTGAAGTCTCCACTCCCCGGGCCTCGGCCCCTGCCTTGACAGGATATCTGCTCCCTGATTCAGATGCCCTGGAATAAAAAAAGATGCCCTGAGAGACAGCAATTTCCCTTGGGCCCATAGGAGGATCTGATGAGCCAGTTTGCAGAGGTGACGTGACCTCAGACCCCCCTGATGGTTGATATACGAGACCACCGATGTGTTGTCCGTGCGGACAAGCACATGGTGGCCTCTCAGGTCTGACAGGAAGTGCTTGAGAGCTAGAAACACCGCCATCATTTCCAGACGATTTATGTGCCAGGAAACATGATGGTCCTGCCAAAGACCCCACTCATGATCGCCCCCCACCCTGTGAGGGAAGCATCCGTCGAAAGCGAAACGCGTCGACAAGAAGCCCCCAACACTGGGCCCTGGGCGAGGAACCAAGGTTTGCTCCACATGACCAAGGCACGAAGGCAACGCCGCGTAACCTTGATCAAGCGAAACGGATTTCCCCTCGGGGAAAACCCCTTGGTCCTGAGCCACCACTGCAGGGGTCTCATGTACAGAAGGCCAAAAGTGATAACGTTGGACGCAGCTGCCATGAGACCCAACAGTTTTTGAAACTGTTTCACAGTGAGTGACCGGCCTAGTTTCACCCCTTTCACGGCTGAGAGAATCGATGAAATACGAGCTGGAGACAACTGTGCCCGCATCGTTGTCGAATCCCACACCACACCCAGAAAAGTCGTCCTCTGAGAAGGGAGGAGAACACTCTTCTTGGCGTTGAGCCTCAGCCCTAGCCGTTTCAAATGGGACAGAACGGCATCTCGATGCCGAACTGCCACCTGCTCTGAGTGAGCTAAAATCAGCCAATCGTCGATGTAATTTAACACACGGATGCCCTGGAGTCTGAGAGGAGCCAGAGCCGCATCCATGGATTTCGTGAAAGTGCGGGGTGATAACCCTAGACCGAACGGAAGAACCCGATATTGGTACGCTTCGCCCCCGAAAGCGAACCTCAGGAACTTCCTGTGATGAGGATGGATGGAAATATGAAAATAAGCATCCTTCAAGTCTATCGTCACAAACCAGTCCTCGGACTGAATTTGTGACACTATCTGTTTGAGTGTAAGCATCTTGAACTGGAGTTTCTGAACCCTGCGGTTTAAGAGACGCAGGTCTAGAATAGGACGCAGCCCCCCATCCTTCTTCGGAACAATAAAGTAACGGCTGTAAAACCCTGACTCTCTCTGCTGGGAGGAGGAACCCTCTCTATAGCTCCTTTTTGCAGAAGTGTCAGTACTTCCTGCTCCATAACCAGAGCCTGCTCGGGGTCCACCGCAGTGGGAAGGACCCCTATAAATCTGGGCGGACGAAAACCGAACTGAATTCTGTAACCTGATTCTATAATCTGCAGGACCCAATGAGATACATTTGGCAGAAGTTTCCACGCTGCCAGAAAATCTACTAAGGGTACCAGTCTCTCGAGACTGGCCTCTGGATTTGATCGAACAGCCACTTCGGTGCCCTGAAACGGATAACGGATAACAGTCAAGTCGGATAAACAACCGACTTGACTGTTCTACGACCCTCCTCGGAGGATCGTTTGGGGACGCCGACACCTCGGTGCCCTGAAACGGATAACCGGCAGGGAACAACCGAACTGACGGCGCTGCGACTCCCCTCAGAGAGTCGCCCCCCCAGAGGGCGCCGAGGAGAAGTGATTCCTCGAAACCGTTTCTCCCCGGAGGGGACCACCCTCAGAAGCCTGACAGCCCCGGCGTCAGGACTTCTTCTTAGCCGAAGCTTTCTTAGAGACAAAGACAGTCCTCAGATCTGGCCTGTCTCTAATAGGCTACATTTTTCTAAGCAGTCTAAGGGATATTAGATCGGCGAGGAAGAAACTTCTGAAATGCTGCAGATTGCTTTTTTGCCTTCTGAAATCTATCAATAACAGTATTTATAGAATCACCAAATAAACCGGAAGGTGACAGTGGAGCATTCAGAAGGACAGACCTATCTCTATCTTTTAAATCAGCTAAATTAAGCCACAGATGACATTCCGTAGCCACCAAAGCTGACATAGATCGGCCCAAAGATTTCGCCGTCTCTTTGGTGGCACGGAGAGATAGATCTGTCGTGTGACGTAATTCACGAATTGTGTCAGCGCTGACTTCCTCACAATCATCTAAATCCCTAAGCTGGTCAGCTTGGTTTGCTTGCAAAATAGACATGGTATGCAAGCATGCCGCAGCCTGACCCGCCGCCGAATATGCTTTACCCACCAGCGCTGAGGTTGATTTTAGTGGCTTGGTGGGTAACGCCGGGGCTTTAAGAGATGACGCTGACTCAGGAGAGAGATAGCTCGCAAGCGTCTCTTCAGCCTGAGGCATTGTCATATAACCCGCATCCTTCATCCCCATAACATTGCTGTAATTATGTGTTTGGGGATTAAAGACACTGGTTTATTCCACGACCTCGACAACTCAGTGTGGAGATCGGGAAAAAACGGGAGTCCCCGGCGTGGAGGATGAACTCTGGATGGCAAAAATCTCTCATCTAATAAACTCTTTTTATTTTTGCTAACATCCTGATCTTCTGTTTCTGGCCACTCAATATTTAATTTAGAAACAGCACGAGTTAAAACCTCCATTAGCTCCACATCTACAAGTGTATTATGATATGGCGTGTATTCATGTTCACTTGCATCAATACAAACGACATCCAATTCCTCAGAACTGGATAGCCGCAGCATTGGTGCCTCATCTCGGGGATGCTTCTCCCTGAGATAAGGCACTGGATTCAACAGGTAAGGGCAGAGAAAGGGCGGAGCCCGTCTTAAACCCCGCTGTTAGATCCCCCGCTGTCACCCCCAAGACGAGCGTCGACGCTGTGCCTCGGCAGCAGCGGGACCCGCGCCTCGGGGAGAGCGCACCGAACCGTCCTCCTCAAAGAACGCCCGGCGGGAGCGGAGCGTCTTCACAGACAGCCTCTCGCAATGCTCACAGTCAGCTCCCTCGAGAACTGACTGGGCATGCTCCACTCCCAAACAAGCAACACAAAGCTGATGTGTGTCCCCACCCGTGATGAAACGAGGGCAGGGAACAACACAACGCTTGTACTCTTGTTTCGCCATAATATAGATATATTGTGCAAGACAGACAACAATAAATCAGACAGGGACAGTATACAGAGAGCGCTTGCTGAAGGCACAGAAGCTGATGCGGTCTGTTTTCTGGGGTGCTTTATAGTATCCTGGTCATGACGTCACCCGCCTATGACGTCTCGTTCTACCATTGGACTGATTATACACGTGCTTCACGACGCAATCACGCAGGGCGTTCCCACCGCGTCTCAAACGCAGCTCGAGTTCCCTTGAAAGGGAATCCTACATATTGTACCTTTAAACACAATTTATCTTTGGCGGTATGGTTCCTTATGGGGGTTCTTGCTCCATAATTAATGATATACAGATCTTTAGCATTAACCCCCTATGGAACATCAGCTTGAGTGATATACAGATGATTAAAATAATGTAATCGTTTGGTTTTAGCCAGGTTTCTGTCAAACACAGCATATCAAGATTATAATCTGAAATCATATCATTAACTATGAGAGATTTTGAAGTAAGGGATCGAATATTCAGCAACCCAAGCTTTATCATTTGCTCATTTGCTATTATATCTGTTTTTTGGATTTCCAAATTCAGGGAACAGACACAGTCTCTATATGATGATATCTAGGTGAAAGAGGCTCTATGTGATGGGATTTATCTGACCTTGGTGACGTGAGGCCGCTAGCAGACGGTCGGTTTAGCCAGTCTGTCTGCTTCCTGACCTGAGCCCTAGATTGTCATGTTTTATCTCTAAGACTATGAGCCAAATTACTAGAGAGAAGAGCAGCACCAGCCCAGGAGGGATGAATACCATCTCTTTTCAACAGATCCGGCTTGCCCCAAAAACTTTTCCAATTGTCCATGAATTTTATATTATTCTGCGGACACCACTTCGACAGCCAACCATTGAGTGAGGCCAATCGGCTAACTATCTCATCACTCCTGCGTACAGGAAGGGGGCCAGAGCAAATTACAGTGCCTGACATCGTACTCCCGGGAAATATGTGACTATGGTGGCTGGTGTCTCTATTTTCACGTTCCGTGTGATCGAATCACCAATTACCAGGGCACAATCAACAGAATTCTCAGTGGGTGTTTCACTGAGTGGGGCAAATCGGTTTGTTATGGGAATCGGAACGGAAGAGTGGTTCTTTGATCCGCGACTAGAGCGATCTCTGATAGTCACCCATCTGCCCTGCTGCACGGGCTCTACTTCAGCCGGAACCGAATCATGTAAAGAGTTCACTATGCTAGGCGCATCCAAAACACTATCTAGAGATCTAGCATTCTTACCATCCTCAATTAAAGTTTGGATGCGTGTCTCTAGTTCTGAAATCTTCTCCGTCAGCCTGACATTCTCCTTGCATTTATCACATTTAAATCCTATATTGCCATCGGAGAAGGCTATACTAAACATATGACATGTGACACAGGTGACAATAACAGGACAAGAAGACATTACTCACCGTGTTTGTTGACTGATTTCTTACTTACCTGGACTTTATGAACTCAAAGGCGCGGGCGCGCGAGAGAAAATAAATATATAAATGAGCGCACGGGTGGCGCGTTAGCAGGCTAACGTTAGAGAGTTACTAGCGCGCTGTGTTAACAATAACGGAAGCTAGAGATGTAAGGTTAATCTGAGATGTTGGGTAAGCTGCATTTAGTAGTATAAACAACTCAAACTTAATACTTAACATAACTTTCTTTTTTTAACTTTAAATTTTTTTAACAGGCAAAAAAACTGGTTAGAGCCAGCAGACGGTTGAAAAAAAAACCCTCAGATGACCGGCAGAGAGAGGGAGAGAGAGTGTGAGTGTGTGTAGCTATTTAAGTGAACACTTTATTTTAAGGTGCTTGTAATAAGCAGTAATTAACAGTTAATAAGACACTTATAAGACCTTATAAGATGCATATAAGCATTAAAGGGTTAGTTCACCCAAAAATGAAAATTAAGTCATTAATTACTCACCCCCATGCTGTACCAACCCCGTAAGGCCTTCGTTCGTCTTCGGAACACAGATGAAGATATTTATGATTAAATCTGAGAGGTGGATGACTGCTACATAGGCTGTCTAAGGGAATGAAACTTGACGGCCCAGAACGTCATTAAAGAAAATGTTTAAATATTCCATGTCGCAACAGTGGCTCAACTATAAGTTTATCAAGCGACGAGAATACTTTTTGTGCGAAAAAAAACAAACAAAAATAACGACTTTATTCGACTATTCCTTTTCTTCCTTGTAGGCCTGAAACGAGACTTCAAGAGATTTCCACGACGCATGCGCGAGAATTGCGATCTCCTTCAACTAATAATAATAATAATACATTTTATTTAAGACAGTTTAGTAATGTCTTCAGAGCAAAACAGTTTTAACATGACATGGCAGTAAATATCTGGACGCCTATACTGTAGCTTGACTATGAGGATGAGTGTCTCTCGGCGATGATGTCCATGACAGCTAGGACTTGGAAGCCTTGGTAATCAGAAACAAAGAAGACTAAACATGACTAAATTCATTAAATATGACTGTTTCATCAGTTTAGCTCATATGAAATTATTAATTAATTTATAGGACATTTTGAAGGAATCACTTATTTTATGGCCGAGCAAATGACTCGTCCCAGTTGTACGGGCCGTAACTATCAGCTCTGCAGTGTAGATAGTTATATCCAAACTATAGTGAAAACACAATTTTTTTAGCACGGTAACTAGATCAGCAGTTTAAGAAATACATTTGTTAGCACATAACACAAGAACACTTCTCTTTAAA
This sequence comes from Tiaroga cobitis, assembly GCA_030578255.1. Lineage (NCBI taxonomy): Eukaryota > Metazoa > Chordata > Actinopteri > Cypriniformes > Leuciscidae > Tiaroga > Tiaroga cobitis. The sequence goes on along the minus strand of CM060607.1, from coordinate 38,703,680 downwards.
TACAAACTAAACTTTATTGATTATTCTAACACATACAACTGATACCTAACACATAAACACAAGCACACAGACATTCACAAGAGTGTTTTAAAGCTGTGTTTGTTATTTAGCTCAGACTGATTGGAGTCCCAAATGGCAGATAGTCTGATTTAGGTTCCTGCATATTGATTTGGAGTTACTATAGATTTCTACTTCTTGATCAGTCTGAAAGAGTTATCTGTGTCTGGTTCGCCCTCAAATCCTTCACATTATTAATATTGTGAACACCCAACTCAGTTAAACTGTTGACATGTTTAATGATAGTTTCTTGCATCAAGTTTACATGCACAAAAACCTGTACTGTTTCTTACCACCAAGGTAATGCAAGAATGCATGTTAAACTTCATCTTTCCCTCGCATCCCTCCCATCTTTCCCTCTCATTGGGTAATGCGGAACAATTAGTCCATGCGTTCATGACCTCAAGGCTAGATTATTGTAATGCTCTGCTGGGTGGTTGCCCTGCACGCTTAATAAATAAACTACAGCTAGTTCAAAATGCCGCAGCTCGAGTTCTTACCAGAATCAGGAAATATGACCATATTAGCCCGGTTCTGTCAACACTGCATTGGCTCCCTATTAAACATCGTATACATTTTAAAATATTGTTGATTACCTACAAAGCACTAAATGGTTTAGCTCTGCAGTACTTGAGCGAGCTCTTAACGCATTATAGTCCTTCACGTCTATTGCGATCTCAAAATTCCGGCCAGTTGATAATACCTAGAATATCTAAATCAACTGCAGGCAGTAGATCCTTTTCCTATTTAGCACCAAAACTTTGGAACAGTCTTCCTACCATTGTCCGGGAAGCAGACACACTCTGTCAGTTCAAAGCTAGACTAAAAACACATCTCTTTGACCTAGCATACACATAATACATTATAGACTTCTATAAATTCAGTGTTAGGCTGCATAGATTAGGTCAGCCGGAACTGGGAACACTTCCCTTCAAATCTTGATGTACTCGCTACATCATAAGAAGAATGGCATCTACGCTAATATTAGTGTCTTTGTTTATCCCGAGGTTTTCCCGCAGCCTGCCGGATCCAGGCCGTGTCCAGATCTGACGAAGGAGATCTGCCTGGACCCGATGACAATGCAGTGCTGAAGTGTCAACTATCCTCTCCCTATGGAGGATCCCTTTCCCACTCTACAGATAAAGCGTTGTGAATTTCGGCTCGCGTCCCCCGAAGTGATAAAATAAAACAAAATTCTGTATCAAAATTTATAGGCAAGAAAAGTAGTTCCCTTTCAAAGGAACTCGAGCTGCGTTTGAGACGCGGTGGGAACGCTCTGCGTGATTGCGTCATGAAGCACGTGTAAAATCAGTCCAATGGAAGCCCGATACGTCATAGGTGACGTCATAGACCAGGAAACTATAAAGCACCCTTGCAAACAGACCGCGCCAGCTTCTGTTGTCTTCAGCAAGCGCTCTCTGTGATTCTGTCCTTGTCTATTTATTGTTGTCTGTCCGATCACATTGCTATATATATATATATATATATATCATTATGGCGAGCAAGCAAGATTTCAAACGTTGTGTTGTTCCCTGCCCTCGTTTCATTACGGGTGGGGACACACATCAGATGTGTGTTGCTTGTTTGGGAGTTGAGCATGCCCAGTCAGTCCTCGAGGGGGCTGATTGTGAGCATTGCATGAGTTTGTCCATGAAAACTCTCCGCTCCCGCCGGGCATTCTTTGAGGAGGATGGTTCGGTTCGTGTTCCCCGTGGTGCGGGTCCCGCTGCTGCTGAGGCACAGCGGCGGCGTGCATCATGGGGTTCACAGATGGATCTAGTAGCGGGGTTTGAGACGGGCCCAGCCCTTTCTCAGCCCTTACCTGCTAGTTCCGGTGTCCCAGCCCCAGAAGGAGCCCGCCCTGCGGTTTCTCCTCCCCAGGTTGAGGCACCAATGTTGCGGCTATCCAGTTCTGAGGAACCGGATGTCGTTGATATGGGGGATTTTGAGTTTTCGCCAGCTCATATCCCCGATGATGAGGAGTTAATGGAGGTTTTATCTCGTGCTGTTACTAAATTAAATATTGAGTGGCCAGCTGATGATATTGATGTTGAATCAAAAAAGAGTCTTCTAGATGATCGTTATTTACCATCTAGATCACGACCTCCTCGTCGGGAGCTCCCGTTTTTTCCTGATCTTCACACTGAGGTGTCTAGATCATGGAATAAACCGGCATCTTTCAGAGTTCATAATCCTCAAACTAGTAATTACAGTAAAGTGAGAGGTATTGATGATTACGGTTATTTGACGATGCCTCGTGCGGAAGAGACGCTTGCGAGCTATCTCTCCCCCGAGTCAGCGTCATCACTGAAAGCCCCGACGTTACCCACCAGACCATTAAAAAATACATCAATGCTGGTGGGTAAAGCGTATTCGGCAGCAGGTCAGGCGGCAGCATGCCTTCATACAATGTCGATATTACAAGCCTATCAAGCTGACCTGCTGAGGGACATAGATGAATGTGAGGAAGTTAGTGCTGATGCAATTCGAGAATTACGTCGCACGACAGATTTATCTCTCCGGGCCACCAAGGAGACGGCCAAATCTGTGGGCCGTTCTATGGCAGCCCTGGTGGCCACGGAACGTCATTTATGGTTGAATCTTTCTGAGATAAAGGACAAAGATAGATCTGTTCTTCTGGACGCACCGGTTTCTCCTACAAGTCTGTTCGGCGATGCTATAAATTGTGTTGTCGATAGGTTTCAAGAAAATAAAAAACAAGCGGCTGCGTTTCAGAGGTTTCTTCCTCGCCGGTCTAATGTCCCCGAGGCTGCACGCAATATAAAGGTTGAGCAGCCTCGTCCGTCTACGAGCTCCTCATACAGATACCAGCAGAAACAGAGCGTTGCTGCTCGGGCTCCTCCACAATCTGGGGTTCCCGAGTGGCGTTCGCAGTCCAGGCATGCTGGGGGCAGACAGGATCTGAGGACTGTCATGTCTAAAAGAACCTGGACTAAGAAGAAGTCCTGACGCCAAGTGTGCCAGGCTTCTGAGGGTGGTCCCCTCCAGGGAGGAACGATTCCGAGGAACCGTTTCTCTTTGGCGCCCTCTGGGGGGCGGTTCTCCGAGGAGAGTCGCAGCGTTGCCACATCGGTTGTTCCCTGCCGGTTCGCCGTTTCAGGGCACCGAGGTGTCAGCGTCCCCATGCAATCCTCTGAGAAGGATTGTAGAACGGTCAGTTCGGTTGTTCCCTGCCGGTTCGCCGCTTCAGGGCGCCGAAATGATTGTTCAATCAAATCCAGAGGCCAGTCTCGAGAGACTGGTTCCCTTATCAGAATTTCTGGCAGCGTGGAAACTTCTGCCAAATATTTCTTTATGGGTCCTGCATATAATAGAGAAGGGTTACAGAATTCAGTTCGGTTCTCGTCCGCCCAGATTTCAAGGGGTCCTTCCCACAGTGGTGGACCCACAGCAGGCTCTGGTTATGGAGCAGGAAGTTCTGACACTTCTTCAAAAAGGAGCGATAGAGGGGGTGTCTCCTCCCAGCAGAGAGTCAGGGTTTTACAGCCGTTACTTCATTGTTCCGAAAAAAGATGGAGGGTTGCGTCCTATTCTAGATCTGCGCCAGTTAAACAGCAGAGTTCAGAAACTCAAGTTCAGGATGCTCACACTAAAGCAAATTGTATCACAGATTCAATCCGAGGACTGGTTTGTCACAATAGACCTGAAAGACGCTTACTTTCATGTATCCATCCATCCTCATCACAGGAAGTTCCTGAGGTTCGCTTTCGGGGGCGAAGCTTACCAGTATCGGGTTCTACCGTTTGGCCTAGGTTTATCACCCCACACCTTTACAAAATGCGTGGATGCAGCTCTGGCTCCTTTGAGACTCCAGGGCATTCGCGTATTAAATTATATCGACGATTGGTTGATTTTAGCTCAGTCAGAGCAGTTGGCAGTTCGGCATCGAGATGTCGTTCTGTCTCACATAAAGGAGTTGGGGTTGCGGCTCAACATCAAGAAGAGTGTCCACTTTTTTAGGTGTAATTTGGGATTCGACCACAATGCAGGCACGTCTATCTCCTGCTCGGATTTCTGCGATTCTCACAGCCGTAAAGAATGTAAAACTAGGCCAGTCACTCACTGTGAAACAGTTTCAGAGACTGTTGGGGCTCATGGCAGCAGCGTCCAACGTGATTACTTTTGGCCTGCTGTACATGAGACCCCTGCAGTGGTGGCTCAGAACCAAGGGGTTTTCTCCGAGGGGAAATCCGTTCCGCAAGATCAAGGTCACGTGGCTATGCCTTCGTGCCTTGGTCATGTGGAAGAAACCTTGGTTCCTCGCCCAGGGCCCAGTGCTGGGGGCTTCTTGTCTACGCGTCACGCTTTCGACGGATGCTTCCCTCACGGGATGGGGGGCGGTCATGAGTGGCCGCTCGGCGCAAGGTCTTTGGCAGGACCATCATCTGTCATGGCACATAAATCGCTTGGAGATGATGGCGGTATTTCGAGCTCTCAAATATTTCCTGCCAGACCTGAGAGGCCATCATGTGTTGGTCCGTACGGACAACACCTCGGTGGTATCATATATCAACCATCAGGGGGGTCTGAGGTCACGTCACCTTTGCAAGCAGGCCCATCAGATCCTCCTATGGGCCCAAGGAAAGTTGCTATCTCTCAGAGCAGTTTACATTCCGGGGCGTCAGAATGTGGGAGCAGATATACTGTCAAGGCAGGGGCTGAGGCCCGGGGAGTGGAGACTTCACCCCGAGGTGGTGGAGCTCCTTTGGGAGAAATTTGGTCGTGCTCAGATAGACCTTTTCGGATCCTCAAATACAACCCATTGTCCCATGTGGTTCTCTCTCACGCACCCAGCTCCTCTCGGACTGGATGCGATGGTGCAGGTTTGGCCGAGGCTTCACCTGTATGCTTTTCCCCCGATATCGTTGCTCCCGGGGGTTCTGGAGAGGGTTCGCCGGGAAGGGGCCAGTCTGTTACTAATAGCCCCTTACTGGCCGACTCGAGTATGGTTCTCGGACTTGGTGTCTCTTCTGAGCGGCTCTCCTATGGAGATTCCAATCAGGAGGGACCTGCTGTCCCAGGTAGAGGGCACGATATTTCACCCTCGACCGGAGTTGTGGAAACTGTGGGCCTGGCCTCTGAGGGGGCCAGGCTCATAGAATCCGGTCTCTCGACTGAGGTCGTTGAGACCATTCTCCATTCCAGAGCCCCTTCCACGAGAAAACTGTATGCGCTGAAATGGAAATTATTCTCCACCTGGTGTGGTGAGCGTCAGTTAGATCCTGTTAACTGCCCTGTCGGTTCAGTTCTCGATTTTCTGCAAGACCGTTTCTCTGCTGGATTATCTCCTTCCACCTTAAAAGTTTATGTGGCGGCTATTTCGGCCTACCATACCCCTCTGGGGGGTACTTCTATTGGGAGAGATCCTCTGATTACTCGTTTTCTCCGTGGTACATTGAGGTTGAGACCTGCACTGCACTCCAGAGCACCGGCTTGGGATTTAGCCATTGTACTTGAGGGTCTGGCTCTGGCTCCGTTCGAGCCCATTGAAGAGGTTTCAGAAAAATTCCTCACTTTGAAAGCTTTATTTCTCCTTGCTGTTTCATCTATCAAGAGAATTGGAGATTTACACGCCCTGTCGGTTGCTCCGTCATGTTTGGAATTTGCACCTGGTATGGTGAAAGCATTTCTATACCCTAGACCGGGTTATATTCCTAAGGTCCCTGTCAATGTTGGGGGCCCAATAGTGCTGCAGGCCTTCTATCCTCCACCTTTTAATACCCCAGATCAGGAACAATTAAACCTGTTATGTCCAGTTCGGGCATTGGATTTCTACGTTCACAGAGCTGCCCTGTGGCGTAAGTCAGAGCAATTATTTGTATGTTTTGGGTCACTCAAAAGAGGGTGCCCTGCATCTAAACAGGTTATGAGCAAGTGGATAGTCGAGGCTATTTCACTAGCTTATGAAGCGGCCGGTCAGCCTTCACCTCTACGCCTCTTCGCCTCTACGGCCTTAATTTCAGGGGTTTCCCTTCCTGATATTTGTAATGCGGCAGGATGGTCCTCTCCGCATACATTTGTCAGGTTTTATGACCTTGACCTCTCCACTCCAGGGGCTAGGTTGCTTGCTTCTTAGTGTGCGCAATGGACTTCACACAGAACGGGCATTTGTCACTATGGCGTAGTGGGTATGGGGTTCCCACCTCTTTTGAGTGACCCAAAACATACAAATAATTGCTCTGACTTACGCCACAGGGCAGCTCTGTGAACGCAGCTCGAGTTCAAACGCAGCTCGAGTTCCCTTGAAAGGGAACGTCTCAGGTTACGTATGTAACCCTGGTTCCCTGATAGGGAACGAGACGCTGCGTTTGCCTGCCATACTTCCTGCACACCCTGATCGACTTGCTTCAGACTTTTCAGAAGCTGGCGCGGTCTGTTTGCAAGGGTGCTTTATAGTTTCCTGGTCTATGACGTCACCTATGACGTATCGGGCTTCCATTGGACTGATTTTACACGTGCTTCATGACGCAATCACGCAGAGCGTTCCCACCGCGTCTCAAACGCAGCGTCTCGTTCCCTATCAGGGAACCAGGGTTACATACGTAACCTGAGACGTTTGTTTAGGCTGGGTTGTATGAATTACAAACCTGCACACATATTTTAAAAAGCACATAACTATAGAATCAATTCTGAATGAGCATGTGAATGCCGTCAGCGTTAATCACAGGTTCGCGTTTAAAGTCTGATCATTTCAATGGAGGTGAATCAATCAAAGTTAACTTTAGGTGGAAGTAACATTATTCAAGAACCGCTATAACGCCAAAACAATCTGTTACCTTAAATTATATGTTTATATCTGTAAAGCTGCTTTGAAACAATCCATTGTTAAAAGCGCTATATAAATGAAGATGACTTGACTTGACTTGGCACTTTGTAACACATCTTTCCCTTGCGGGTCAAAATGACCCGAAACCCTAAAATTATACTTAATATTTTATTTTGTCCAGAAAGCTTATTTTATTTCATTTTTATAATATTCATTTATTTTTAATGCAATTAAATGCAATGCAATTTTTCATTTACCTTTAAATTACTAGATTTGATAAATACATAGAAATAAATAGTAATTTGAGAACATTCCTCAAATTCTTTCAACTTAAATTCCAAATAACTTACAATTTCATGCAAAACCCTTTTAATTCAGCTCAAAATATCTTACATTGGGTGTCTTTGCCAACCTCTTTTGGAAAAAAAATATATATAACATGATATTTCATGACTCTTGCCACTAGATGGCTTTATAGCACTATTTGGAGCAAATGAGCTGTTACGCTTGGGTCCTAAAGTCAGTTCTTTTCAGTATGCATTCAGATACACATGTAGACATTATGAAATGTTTTTTTGGTAAAGTTTTAGCATTTTTTGTTTGAATTTTGACCATTTTTAGGTTTATCTATGTGTACTGAATCATTCCTCGCATTCCGTTCATTCCTAAGGGGGTCAAATTGCCCCGCGAGGGAAGGATTTATTACTTTTTTTTTTAATTTCAATCACAAAACTCCTCGAATCCATTACATTTTTTTGTGTGTATTTGTGGTTCAAGTGGGACAAAAGTCTTAGGGTCTTGGACCGCTCCAATGAATAAAAAAAATAAAATAAAAAAAATGGATTGCACACTTTTAAATTACACATACTTGTATACTTGCTCACATTTCAGGCCCAAGACAAATGCGAGTGTTAGTGTTGTTTCTCTGATAAGGGGCTTTGGAATCCTTGGACAGACTCAAAACAGGTCAACCAATGGGCATAAAAAATATCCTAGTGTCAGATTTTACACCTAGTGAAATGTTTTTCTTTCAGGAGTGAACATGTGAAACCGCTGCATTGTTGTAGCCTGGCTAACGGGGAACCACATGCGCAATTTCTCGTATTTGAGGCGTGGTTTCAGAATGCCCGTCGCAGTTTATTGGGTGCTAAGAATGTCTATCAAATATGCCTGTACGTAGCTCATAGCCAATCGTTTCAATTATACCAGATGACGTATGTCTACTATGACGACTGGGGTCTCGCGAAGCCCCATTGCCTTAGCCACTAACGGGGCTAGTTGATATATCAGACTTTTTCCAAAGCCTGTTGGTAGCAGGGCAAAAACATCATTCTTGTTTAAGAAATGGTTTAACGCCGAAAGCTGTTCTTTTTTCAAAATGAACTTGCATTCTAAACTACTTAGACATTGTTCTAAGGCTGCATCAAAGAGTAGCTTCGCGTCTTCAGCCATGTTAAATAGATATAAACAAACTGTTTTCTTTTTTTCGCATAGATGTCGTCATCGTCTAGCTGCTCCCTCCCCGTTCTGTGATTGGTTCCCTAAATGAGGCGAAAAATCTGGCCATGGTATCCAGACTGCCTTTCAGCGTGAATTGAATCGCGCTGCGGTAAGGCAGTATGGGGAAACCCAGGCTAGCATTGTTGTTTACCTCTTTGCAATTCATGCATCCCATTCTGAAAACCAGCATGCATCTTCTGCTGAAACGCTTCAGTTCTTCATAGTTCATGAAGGCATTCCATCTCAAAGGCACAGCTTCCCGTCTCAGCTGGCCTCCTGACTTTTGATTTTATGTGGAGGGCACTCAGAGCAATGCAATCAATTTCTAGGGTGGTTGAAGAAAGAACACAAAGTGAGAGGTGTTTTGTTTGGCTTTAGAACAGCAGTTCAATTGCTCACCTGAAGACTGGAGGGTCAATAGACTGTTGACGGTGCCCCTGAACCCGTGAGACATCAGCGCAGCATCGATCTGAATGGGAAATATTCTTGCTTGTTTGAGGAATCATTCATTTTTGCAACACAAACATTACCGGAAGAGTTTTGGGCTGAAGGGTAATGATGAGCAATAGTACGGTAATACTGATGCTTGCATCACTTACAAGCAGTCCGTGCATCAGAAATACAGTATTACTCTCATTGCAGGACTTGAATACCCCAGGACAAGCACACATTCAGTCTGTTGATTGTCATAAATGAATTTGGCCAGGTTTCAGCCCCGTTGGAGATCCAGTGTGTTTTGGAGTGGCTGAGAAACGCAATTAGACAGTTTAATGTGACAGGGGGAATATTTACACAGGATTCTCGAGATGGCTGACAGTGACAGCGCTGAAGCAAGACACATCAATTCATTTCTCTTCTCCTCAGAGACAGACGTGATGACAATTGTGCTGTTTTTTTTCCTAAGAGTGAACATCTCTGAATTCTTAATCCATAAAGCCTACTATATCATATTTGATACACAAATTTCTAAGGCCTGTAAATGATCAACATGATCAAAACTTTGCTATAAAAAAACACAATCTACTACATGGCTTCTGTCATCTGATTGGTAGTTCATACTTTTTTAGCATGCAAAATAGTGTAATTGTAAAAAAAAAAAAAAAAACACTTTCAGCTTGTGGTTCACAATGATCCGCAGGCTTTTGGGGAACGTTTGTTTGTTTGTCTCTCAATCATCATTGTATTGCACTGTATTATATGTTGTGGCAAAGGGGTGCGGGAGCGGCAGATCTATTTTATATGACATTGGGCGTAACAACAATTTATACCCACGCTCAATTCAGTTTATTATTTCCGACTACGCCACTTGGGGAATTTCGCCCCAAGAATTGAATATAACATCTAAGCTAAGGCACGCACAGATCCTAACCACAGTTGGAGTCAGAGACATAGGTGATTGAAAAACATATATATTTCATTAATTGTTAAAAGGCAGCTCTTTTTCTATAAAAGGTGTTGACCAGCAATCACTCTCTTCAATTTACTAGGTTCTAGAGTGGGCGGCAGGGAAACCTGGGCGTACCCAAGGGCAGTCTCGAGGTATCACCTCTATGAAGAGTACTCTATTCAGTGCACACACACCAGCACAGCACACACTCCACGACTCATGTCAGAGAAGACCACGACACACAGTGAGGACCCTACCACCTAATTGCCCTCTCGTCTGCCCCCGGGTGCCCAGGCCCTGCCAACAAACAAAAGAAAAAAAAAAGACATTAAAGAGCAGTGTTATGCAAAACAAAATAACAACAAAATGATGAAAATTGTTATACAATTCCAGGGCGGAACCAACTCCTTGGTCCCGACCTGATCGTCACCAATAAAAAAAAACTAAAATAACAACAAATCACATAAATTCAGCAGTACAATTCAACCACAAAAATATGTATATGTATAAATTCACTAGTACGATAATTTGGTTCAAAACAAAACATGACTTCAAAAATACTCAGTCTCGAATAGTTAAGGAAATAAACCAGAAAAAGGAAACAACACAAACTCAAAACATATCACAGACACAGAGTCATCCTTCGCTGGAAACCATTCACTTGAAATGGCTCACTTGAATGGCTCACTTGGAACGAAACAGCACACACAAAACAGAACCCAAACAGAACAGCAGTTGATGATGCACAGCGCGAACAAAGTCGTATGGCGAAACACAGGGCAGATAATACTCATTCAGAAGGTCGGTATCGTCCTTATCGCATGCCTAAACAATAAAACAGAGAGGTGTTACACTGAGAGTTCTTCTCCCTTGGCTTACGCTCAAACAGTATACTCACAACCAAGCTCGCTGTCCCAGAATCACCATCCCCAGACTATGCGATAGATGGAGGCGAATGTCTCCGACAAGCTCGTTGGCATGAAGCGCCGATAAATCGTACACTAAGCATACAGATCAGTCAGATTACTCGCCTCGTCAAAGCAGACCATAAAACCTCATCTATAAACCACCCCGCATACGAATAATTCTCTTACCTATCTCAAATGTCCACATTCAACTCTCCAAACAAGCCCATAGACCTATCTCCCGCCAACAGCACCGCCAGTGGATAAACAGCTTCGGCAAATTTTACAAGCAGCACGTTACGCTGAACCCAGCAGAAAGCAACAGGGCGCATAGATGACGTCACGGCCCTGGATAATGACCCATGCCAAGGAACTGGTAGCTCATGCTCTTATACGCACCGGAACCCTAGCCGTTGGCCAAACACTATACGATGACGTAAGAGGTAGGAGGGGTAAAAACCCTTCCTGCTACAATCTCCCCCTCCTTTTTTTGCATCGGCGCCCCGCCAATGGACTCAATACAGAGCCACCAACACCATTCATGACCAAGGCCTGAAGAAGATACCAGCAGTGGTTACCTCAGAGCTGACTACGATCCTACTTCCTATCTCTCCTACTGTCCGGGGAAGGTGGTGCAAATTCCCATGCCGACCAGCACCAACTCGTTCTGTCCGCCGAGGGGTGACCACCCTACCATCCTGGGGACCAGGAGACACTGTGGGTTCCCCCACCACTGGTCCCCTGACTCTGCTCTAACTACACCTATGAAGGGAAGGTCCAATGGCAACCAGTTCGTACCAGAATTGGCACGTGCCAGATGACCCGTCGCTCGGACGACGCAAGGTGTCTCTGGCACAAGTACAACCAAGTCAACTTCGTCTACCTCATCTACCTGCGGTTCTTCCTGATCGTCTACTCCAATCCCAGGTTGACTGTCCGGCAGGACCTCTTTCCGGCCACAAGCCTTCAATAACGAGCGGTGGACACGTCGGACCTTACTCATATCCTCCACGGGTGCAATGGTGTACACCACACCTCCCACCTCAGGAGGGCGAACTACTTGGAACAACACCGGGCTCCACCAGTCTGCAATCTTATGCCGCCCCTTAAACGAATGATCTCGTAAGTACACAAGCTAGCCCTCTGACAACGGTAAGTCACAAACACGTAAATCATGTCGTTCCTTTTGACGATCCTTAGCTGCATTCAGGCGTTCCCTCGCCCCCTGAAAGGCGACCTGTAACCGCTTTCGGTGTTCTACAACCCAGCTCTGCACACTACCTGCCATGGGCTCTAACACATTACCCAGCAGAAAATCCACCGGCAACCTAGGTTCTTGACTGAACATCAAGTAATAAGGAGACTCTCCTGTCCCCTGATGAGGGGTGGTTTTATAACAGAAGAGTACCTGCGATAAACACGAGGCCCAGTCCCTCTTCCTAGGGCCGGGCAAGGTCCGCAACAAGTTATACAAAGTGCGATTGAAACGCTCACACTGGCCATTTCCGGCCGGATGGTACGGCGTCGTACGAGACTTCTTGATGTGATGAAGCTCACAGAGCTGCCGAATCAGGGCCGATTCAAAGTTGCGGCCTTGGTCGGAATGAATACGGCCCGGGACCCCAAACTTAAAGAACCACTCCTCAACCAGAACCTGCGCCACCGTCTCGGCTCACTTGTCACGGGTAGGTATTGCCATAGAGAACTTACTGAATACGTCGGTCATGACCAAACGATTCTCATGGCCTGACTGAGAGGGTTCAAGTACCGTGAAATCAATGGCCAGGACCACGTTAGGTCTGGACGCCAATAAATGGCCCATGTAGCCCCGTGCCACTGGTTGATTCCCTTTAGCAAGCTGGCACCGTTCGCACTCTTTACACCAGCGAGTAATATCCGAGTACATATTTGGCCAGTAACACCGACGTCTAATCTACTCACTAGTCCGTTCGACTCCCTGATGACCATGCTGTTGATGCAGCTGCTCTAAAACTTCCTGATTCATTACCTCGGGTAATATTAACTGATGACACTCTTCTCCTCCATCAGGGCGGAAAATTTTCCGATACAGTACACTCTCCTTTTCCACCAATCGGTCCCACTGTTGCAGCAGTGTAAGAACGGGCTTAGCCAGCCTGCGCCGTTCTTCGGGCACAGGACGCCTGCCCCGCCTCCAGAACTGCAACAGTGGTCCAATGATGGAATCCCCCTCCTGCATAGCACACAAGTCAGAAACAGAATAGCTAGGTAAGACAGTCATCTCGTTTACTACGGCCTGCACAGCGCCATCTGGTCTTATGGCTTGCTGTAGTGACTCAGGCACCGAGATACCGGTGGCCAAACCCTCAACATCATCCAGATTGACGGGATTCTGGCGGGACAGAGCATCCGCGTTGCCATTACTCCTCCCGGACCTATACCTCACCTCGAAATCAAAGGCAGCCAGCTCAGCGGCCCAGTGCTGTTCAGTGGCCCCAAGCTTTGCCGTGGTCAAATGGCTCAGGGGGTTATTATCGGAAAACACAAGACACTTATGTCCCAACAAATACTCCCTGAATTTCTCCACCATGGCCCACTTGAGTGCCAGAAACTCCAATTTCATGGAACTGTAATTACTCATGTTACGCTCAGTGGACCCTTAAACTTCTACTGGCATAAGCTATGGGTCGCACTTTTCCATCATGTTCTTGTGAGAGTACAGCGCCTAGGCCGCCATGGCTAGCGTCTACCTCCAAGATGAAGGTTCGGGAGAAATCTGCATAAGCCAGTACAGGTGCAGAGATTAACCTACTCTTCAACGCCTCAAATGACTCCTGACACTGTTGCGTCCACACCTGAACTAAACTCTGCCCCTTCCTTTTCCCTGACTTACCTCCAACAACTTCAGCTACCAATCTATGTAAGGGAGCCGCCAGCTTGGCAAAACCCTCGAAGAAACGCCTATAGTAGCTCGCGAACCCCAGGAAGGTCCTCAACTCGGAGACGATCGTAGGGCAACGCCACTGCGCCACTACCTCGATTTTACCCGGATCAGTCGCCACTCCCTGAGCCGATAAGACATGGCCCAAGTATCTTACCTCCCGTTTAAAAAAGGCGCATTTCTGCAAGTTTGCCTTCAACCCTTCTCTCTTCAAACGGTCCAAGAACATTTCCAGCCTCTGTAGATGCTGAGCTACCGAAGTAGAAAACACAACGATGTCATCAAGATATAACAAAAGCGACTGACATTGTTGGTCACCGAACAAGCGCTCCATCAACCTCTGAAACGTGCTTGGCGCGTTGCAGAGGCCGAACGGCATACGATTGAATTCAATTAGCCCGAAGGGTGTACGGAATGCTGTCTTCGGCCTATCGTGCTCTGACACCGGAACCTGCTGGCTAAATCCAGTGTGGAAAACCAGCGGGCCCCGGACAATGAATCTAACGATTCCTCAATGCGGGGAAGGGGAAAGGCATCCTTTCTAGTTTTGCCGTTCAAATGACGGTAGTCCACGCACATGCGCAGACTACCGTCTTTTTTTTTTACCAATACGATAGGTGATGCGTATGGACTACTGCTCTCGCGTACTATACCAGCTTCCAACAATTGGTTAATATGAGTTTTGACTACTTCATATTCTGAAGGGGGAATACGCCTATACCGCTGGCGCACGGGGACGTCATCCAAGGCCGGTATATCATGGGAGATTAGTTCGGTGCAACCTAAATCCCCCTCATGGCAAGAGAACACTGCTTGATACTTCCGTAAGAAGTCTCTAACTTGATCCTGCTCTGCAGCAGGCAGAACGGATAAGTCCAGAGACTCAATCTGGTTAAGCGAAGGAGACTCCCCCCCTGCACTATGGGACTGAACTGTGGTGACCCTGGCCTTAACTTCAATGACCCCCTGTGGCAGGTTAACCAATTAGACCTCCTTCACACTCCCCACCACCGTGGTAGGGCGGAACACCACATCAGCTGCCCCAACATTTACCACGGGCACATATGCAGTACCTCGACTTACTGGTACCAAGGCCGGTGAGGCCAAAAGCCCAGCGGGAAGGCCAGACTCGGGGGGCTCAAACAACACAGTCCGGCCCTCAAATTGGTCCGAACAGGTTGTAGCGACCCACTTAATGGTGCCTCCAGGAATGCGTCGTGCTCTACGCCCACGCATCCGCACTCCGCCTACTCGGTTAGAGTGGTCCTTTTCACTCACGTGTTGACAATGCTGAAAAGCCCTCAATACACCTGGAAGTTGCATAAACACAGGGAGATCAAAAGGTGCTGCGCACAAAAAGTGCTGCCTCTCCCCGAACTTCTAATAGCGTAGGAGTGGGCCCGCGGCGGACTAATTGCTTAAGCTCACGCCACAGTATTATCGGATACATGCTCCACAAATTGATCCCGCAATACAATATCAGAATTCGCGACAGCATTGGGCGCTTGGTTCTTAACTCTCTCTAAAAGAGCCATAAGGGCAAGGGAGAATTCTAACAGTGTCTCACCCTCCTGTTGTTTCCTTGAAAAGAAAGTCTCTTGTAATGCAACATGCGACTGTGAACACCCATAAAGTTCTTGTAATGCTTTGATAACTGTATCAGGATCTCCGCGCTCTGCCTCGGGGCGATACCGAAACTCTTCTCGAGCCTCCCCCTCTAGGTGGTCGAATACAAAGAAAGCTTGTTCAGCGATCCCCATATATCGCGCCCTCATGCAAGCCCGTGCCTCTTTGACCCATTCATCGATACTCATACCGGATTTACCGCTAAATTTTGGGCACCGACGCTCTCGAGGCACAAAAACTAATCGTTCCGATGCACTAGCACCAGAAGATTGGGGCCCTACAGGTGGAGCAGTCGGAGTACCAGCCACAGGCGCCTGTAGCTGCTGCATCCTGACATTATCAGCCTTTAGCTGGGCTGCTAACTCCTGTAATTCTTCCTCCATTTCGGATGACATTTAAGTAAACTTACCATCCCGGAGAAGAGCCACCTGTTCCTTACACCAAGCTGCTGTTCTGTTTCCAAAAAAAATATAAGAAAAAACATAAAGACAATACAAACACAACAAAAACCTATTATCTCTGACCCAATCCGGTGATAAATCCTACCGACTACGCCAAATGTGGCAAAGTGGTGCGGGAGCGGCAGCTCTATTTTATATGACATTGGGCGTAACAACAATTTATACCCACGCTCAATTCAGTTTATTATTTCCGACTACGCCACTTGGGGAATTTCGCCCCAAGAATTTAATATAACATCTAAGCTAAGGCACGCACAGATCCTAACCACAGTTGGAGTCAGAGACATAGGTGATTGAAAAACATATATACTTTATTAATTGTTAAAAGGCAGTTCTTTTTCTATAAAAGGTTTTGACCAGCAATCACTCTCTTCAATTTACTAGGTTCTAGAGTGGGCGGCAGGGAAACCTGGGCGTACCCAAGGGCAGTCTCGAGGTATCACCTCTATGAAGAGTACTCTATTCAGTGCACACACACCAGCACAGCACACACTCCACGACTCATGTCAGAGAAGACCACGACACACAGTGAGCACCCTACCACCTAATTGCCCTCTCGTCTGTCCCCGGGTGCCTAGGCCCTGCCAACAAACAAAAGAAAAAAAAAAGACATTAAAGAGCAGTGTTATGCAAAACAAAATAACAACAAAATGATGAAAATTGTTATACAATTCCAGGGCGGAACCAACTCCTTGGTCTCGACCTGATCGTCAGCAATCAAAAACCAAAAATAACAACAAATCACATAAATTCAGCAGTACAATTCAACCACAAAAATATATATATATGTATAAATTCACTAGTACGATAATTTGGTTCAAAACAAAACATGACTTCAAAAATACTCAGTCTCGAATAGTTAAGGAAATAAACCAGAAAAAGGAAACAACACAGACTCAAAACATTTCACAGACACAGAGTCATCCTTCGCTGGAAACCGTTCACTTGAAATGGCTCACTCGAATGGCTCACTTGGAACGAAACAGCACACACAAAACAGAACCCAAACAGAACAGCAGTTGATGAGGCACAGCGCGAACAAAGTCGTATTGCGAAACACAGGGCAGATAATACTCATTCAGAAGGTCGGTATCGTCCTTATCGCATGCCTAAAAAATAAAACAGAGAGGTGTTACACTGAGAGTTCTTCTCCCTTGGCTTACGCTTGGCTATACTCACAACCAAGCAAGCTGTCCCAGAATCACCATCCCCAGACTATGCGATAGATGGAGGTGAATGTCTCTCACAAGCTCGTTGGCATGAAGCGCCGATAAATCGTACACTAAGCATACAGATCAGTCAGATTACTCGCCTCGTCAAAGCAGACCATAAAACCTCATCTATAAACCACCCCGCGTACGAATACTTCTCTTACCTGTCTCAAATGTCCACATTCAACTCTCCAAACAAGCCCATAGACCCGCCAACAACACCGACAGTGGATAAACAGCTTCGGCAAATTTTACAAGCAACACGTTACGCTGAACCCAGCAGAAAGCAGCAGGGCGCATAGATGACATCACGACCCCGGATAATGACGCATGCCAAGGAACTGGTAGCTCATGCTCTTATACGCACCGGAACCCTGGCCGTTGGCCAAACACTAAACGATGACGTAAGAGGTAGGAGGGGTAATAACCCTTCCTGCTACACAGAGCTTTGATCATAAAACTAAACATTTAAATATAAGCTTACTACGACATATTTTTGTGACAACTGATAGTTATACATTTTATGTAAGTAGTCTGTTACAATACATAAAAATCTCATTGATTTAAAAGCTATCAGAACTTCATCTTACTTTTTGGTCATTCAATATCAGTAAATGCACCAACTTGCATATTTTTGCTCAGCTTGAATAAAATTTAAGTGGTTTTTACTTCTCGCTCCATATGTCCAATAAATCAAACTACATGAGCCATAAAAAGCCTGATGTATTGAATATGATACTCAACAACAACACTTTTTTTAAAATGTTTTTTTGTACTGTCAAAAGTTTCAATAAACTGTTCCATTTTTTTATGATTTTTCTGACCTGATTTTAGGCTTTAATTGGTTAAGACAGTATCAAAGAGGTCATAACATGAAAAACATTGTGCCACCTTAAGGCACCCACCATTGCACCACAAAAAAAAAAATGTTTAATGTTTAAATGATGAATCTCCACGGCACATTTGAGACTCGCAGGACTCACAGCTGAACATCGAGATATTTTGTGTCTGTTTGCAGATTGCAAGCACGATCTCAAGTTCTTCCTCCCTCTCTACTTCTTCATTTGCCAAGTCTTTTCCTCTTTCCCAGGATGCCTCACTTCTAAACCAGCCCATTAATTGGGCAGCGAAAGCTGTACCATCTGCGACGAGCCCGTCGGCATCACCCGGTTTGATTTATGACTGCATGGTCCAAATCATAAAGAGCTCAGCTGAACACAGACCGCGAACTGGCTGCCCATTACCTGCTTCCAGTTCACACAGACATGAGGTGAATGAGACTCTCTGCCACGTCTCCTCTCACTCCCATGAATTACATTACGTTATGGCCGTCACGGCACAGGCCTGTTTGTTTTAACCCACCGTGCTGCACGATTTCCACCTGTGATCGATGTGTCGTGCTGCACGGGGTGATAACCATTGATTGCGGTGTCAAACAGACTACTGCTGGGTAATTTATAAAAGTAGCCCACAAGTGTCCATCGTACAACTCTGAGACTCAAAAGTGTTCAGGGAACGCTTGTGTTAGCCTTGATTAAGTGTCTCCGAAAAGAAAAAAGCTTTAGACAAATGTATATGCTCTATGTGCTAGTTTTATTCTTAAAACTTAATATTCAACAATATTATTGATCTTACTGCATTGACACCACTGAATGAGAACTGAACTGAGCTGGATGATGACATCACAGTTTTCACCAGAGCTCCTGCATAGATAAGTGAACTAAATTAATAACTAATGATTTTTAAAACGGAAATGAATCAACACTAGACGTACTTAAGCTGAACAATGACAATATTTTCTTTGAGCAGGGGGTTGTTTCATAAAAGAAGCTTAGAAAAGCGGGGATTAAGCTCCAAAACCCGACTTGAATTAACCTAACAAATCAGTTGGGGCTTAAGGCAGTTTCATAAAAGGTAATTCAAGTTCACGCAATCTCACTAATTTGAACCAGGTTTATCTAGTCTAGATAATTGCGCGTGCACGCTATTCTTAACCTCTTACAATCCTTGCCATTTTGGGGGATTTCCGCCTGGATTTGGACTACCCAAATTAAAAAGCTTCCCATTCCCACATACTTTGGCCTAAATACACAGTTTTGGTGTCATTTTACAGTAAACCCTTTGCACTTTCATAAAACAGTGCTAAAAGTGATAAACATTCAAGTATATGTTGTCTGAGCTTTAATAAACACACAAAAAAAGAGGCGCTTTTTTATTTTTTTATTTTAAATTCATTTTTGAAAGTGTATAACTCAGGCCCTGTGGGCTCTAGCTACCTACAGACAAGTATGGCTATTTCCTCTAGATGACAGCAAACACTGGAAAAAAGAATTTTTTCTCTATAATAAAAAATGAAAAAGATATTCAAATAAATCTGAAGGGAGGAATATTACCTTTTTTTATGTAATTTCCACCTACCCAAATCTAAACTCTGCTCATAGCCATACACAGTGGTCCATATGCAATATTCCAGTGTAATTTGACAGAAAACCCTTTGAAATTATATAAAACACTGCTGAATGTGATAAATATTATAGTATATGTTGTCTGTGCTATAGTAAACAAAAAGAAAAAAATAGGCGCTTTATGATTTTGATCATTTTATTCTTTCAGAAGATACAAGACTTATCATTTGACACATTATTTGCCTAAAATCTGTGGTCTATTACAATCTAGAACAGGATCCTCATCCTCCAGATTTATATCATTCATTATATGGGCATCAGTTTTGACACTGTGTTGTGCATCACCTCAACATCACCGGCCAGCCTCCTGGAGATGTGATGCCAGCTGTGCCAACACTGTGCCACATCTTCAATCTTCAACAGAACCTGAAACAAAGAAATCACTGTTTATACATAGTTTCTGCACTGTAATAATATCCATTTCACAATATCAAAATGTAGATTTACTGAAATGGCCATTTTATTCAACTTATGCAAAGTTGGACTATTGCGCAACTATTGCGCAATCATACTTTCGTTTCAATATCCAAAACGTTTGACAATTATTTTCAAATAATAGTTTATCAGATTGGTTGCTGTGCTTTCACATTTCAAACTTACAATAACTTTATCAAAAAATGTATATAAACATTGTAAATGCTGAAAAAACAAAGTTATACAGACAGTACTTACCCAAACGCAGTGCGTCTTGCATGGCCACTCCAAATTTCTCCAAATTTAGAAACCGGTTGCACTTACAAAGATCGCTTTTATCAATGCTTTTATCTTTCTATATGCAATTATAGAAATCAAAACAGTTCACAAACTATAAAAACACACGCAAACTTGCAGATATATCAGTAAACAAACATCTCGCCGTTACCCGGAAGTGATCAGGTCTCTCCAAAGCGAGCAGCGCGTCAGCATGCGCATCAGTGGGATTCCCGGGGGATTCCCCTCATTCAGACAGTTCCGGCTCCGGCGAAAGGTCCGTCTCTTTTCTGACGCGAGTTCCGGTTAGATTTATATAGTATTTGGATGTGCCTTTGCAGTTGAACAAGTAGACTCGCGCGAGTCAACGGATGACTTGAAGATCCTGTGTCTCGCGCGCTCAGAGCGCGGCTGCACTCAGTTCGTTCGAAAAGGGTTCCCTTTCAAGGCGGTAACTTCGACATTACGTCATACTGACGTATATGGGAACTCCTCCCTTCTCCATTTTCACTGAAATCTTATAGGATAACGCCAGCTGGAGACAGCTGGCCAATTGACGCAAAACATGCAAATGCTGACCGGTCCGCGGGCAGTATAAATAGCATGGACGCGACAATTACGTCAGAATCTCTTTCTTCACGCTAGAAGTCTTATCTGAAGCCATCGTGGAAGTTGCAATAGAGGTTACTCACCACGTTTCCTCCCCGCATCCGATGGCTGCTACATGCCAGATATGTGCGGTATTGACTCGCTCTACCCAAACAAGGATCTACCGAGGCCGCACTCACGGACGACAGGCATGTGCCGGTCTACCAGTGCGCGCCCTCATAAACCCGGGCATCAGCTGGGATGAGGCCCACTGCCGCCAGCGGCCGCTGGTGGGCCCTCTCACGCCCAAAGAAGAGTTGAATAGCCCGGTATCTAAAAACAACCAGGCTACTTCAAGAAAGATTCCGTCTTCACGACGTCCTATGGTAAGTCATGCGAAAGACGCATCCAGAGAGACGAGGCAAGGCCATGGCTCTGTGTCTAAAGGCGCGAAAGTGGGCATTTCCCCCTGTGTCTCAGTGGCGAAACCCAAAGCCGTCGCACGGGAGACCCGTGTTCGATCCCAGCTCTCACAGCATATAAAATTTAGTCTCGCCGCGGCCAGACTTTACACCGAAACTTTTGATCTCTATACGGTCCAGCCTTCCTCGATGTCTCTCTTCGTCGGCACCTCGTCCCGCCTAATTCGGCTACAGCCGCCAAAACGGTTCGAACCCGAACGAACCGGATCTTCACCGTTGGCAGAGGGCGGGACCGGTAATGTGGCGACACAGGCCACGGAGAGCGCCGCGCCAGGACGCCCCGCTCTGGTAATGGAGGTGCACAGCTACAGCTTATGTCGTCAGGCTGCCCTGTATCCTTCAGTGCAACTGGCCATTCTGATTTAACCACGTATCCACAGTTGTTGTCGCTACGCCACTGACGCTGTGTTTATGTTCACACTGCTCACTGATATGTGCTATAATTTGTGCCGTTATATATTGTTATATCATTATATATTGCCCTGTATCCCTCAGTGCAACTGGCCATTCTATTAACGACGTATTCACAGTTGTTGTCGCTACGCCACTGACGCTGTGTTTATGTACACACTGCACACTGATATGTGCTATGATTTAACTGTTATGCCCTTATATGTTGCCCTGTATCCCTCAGTGCAACTGGCCATTCTGATTTAACCACGTATTCACAGTTGTTGTCGCTATGCCACTGACGCTGTGTTTATGTACACACTGCACACTGATTTGTGCTATGATTTAACTGTTATGCCCTTATATATTGCCCTGTATCCCTCAGTGCAACTGGCCATTCTATTAACGACGTATTCACAGTTGTTGTCGCTACGCCACTGACGCTGTGTTTATGTACACACTGCACACTGATATGTGCTATGATTTAACTGTTATGCCCTTATATGCTGCCCTGTTTCTTCAGTGCAAATGGCTATTCTGATTACCACGTATTCACAGTTGTTGTACGATGAAATGACGCTGTGTTTACGTGCACTCTACAAACCGTTATGTGTTCATGGTTCATGCCGCTAAAAATTGCCCTGTATCCTTCAGTGCAACTGGCTCTTCTGATTCACAGTTGTGCGATGCCACTGACGCTGTGTTTATGTACACTGATGTGTGTGTGTTATGCTTATGCCACGATATTGCCCTGTACCCTTCAGTGCAACTGGCTATTCTGATTACTACGTATTCACAGTTGTTGCGATGCAACGGACGCTGTGTTACGTACATGTGACCGTAGGACTCAATCAACTTACACTAGTAAGGCCCGTACTCAGAGCCCAAATTTTCAAGCCTCCCCAATCAGGCTTTCCACTAAAGGAAAAGGACGAGCAGAGACAAAACCACAGACTACAATTTTATTTATCAATTAGTTACTAAAACCTTCTTGAGCTCAACATCAATGATAAAAAAACACTTTAATCAATGTGAATGAATCAGCCCAATGGGCATCGTTTAGTCGGTTCACATGGGCCGGCCACCCATACACTGGCCAAATATACAGAAAGATAAATAAATATATATACACACTAACAAAGAGAAAATTGCACACAAAAAAAGGGATAAACTAAACAAGTTGGTTTCTTTCTTTGGTATTATGTCTTTAAATAAAACATTTCACCGCTCAACTAATAAAGCAAAAATGAATACAAATCAAAAACACTTCAAACCAACCAAACCCAAAAATACAATAATTATTTAAACCCACTCAACACCAACCAAATAAACCAAATCAAAAGAAACAAAAAAACAAATAAACAACAATTAATCCACACCGTAATTGAGCGGTATCAATGTAAGGCAAGACAGAAATAATACAACCAACACAAAGCAAAAATAAACAAATTAGTTAATAAACAAACCCTACTAAAAATAAAATAAAACAAAACAATTTCAATCCAACACTACACACGCACTTAAACAAAATACACCAAAAAACGAATAGACACAAAAAAACGAATTCACAAATCAAAATGAAATTACATCTGCAAAGTAATCGAACACAAGGTGGGGCCAGAATCAAAGGCCACGGGTTTAGCGCGTCCAACGTGAGCGTTGTACAGGCAGTAGCAAAGACATTCAATGAATGCAATCGCGAGCGTCCAATGCAATCGCGAGCTTCAAGGCAACATCCTACGTCCCAAACTGGAAACACAATTTAAGCCGCAGCAAAGCAGCAGCTGGCAACTTCTGCAAAACAAATAAACATTTTCACTTGCTTTCTTCACCCTCCCCACTCCTCACATTTTTAACTACACAAACAGGGTAAGGGAAAAATAAAATTACCTTTCACGTGTATGACACTCACATACTCACTAACAATGCCTGGACGTACCCGACTAATCTAAAATTACACCAAACACACACATTAATCAAACATGCGACTTAAGTTAAATTCCCACGAACACCCATATTCTAAGTTTATAATTCCCTGCCCATCTATGAGCCTCCAATTTGACAAAACCTACCTTTCCCGAGGAGTGAAGGAGATACAAGACAAACAGGTCACATCGATACAATGCCATGAGGAAACTAACTCTCACCTGTGTTTTTATAGCTACGTGATTACCTGACGTGCCCACCCACTTTATGCAATCCGTGCGCTATTTTTAAAGGGGCCACGCAGAATAATGTTAAATGGGTGATCCCACTACAATCTACCCCGGGATTTTCAATCATTGTCCCAATGATTCAACCTTCTACAGCCAAGGGCGGAAATGACAATCCCTTCCTTGTCCCAGGAGGGGGTTCTCAGCCGTTAGTGATACACTAGCAGATACATCACCAATTACGGTCTTGGGCAAATGATAACGATTCGGATGTTTCCCAGCCGTTGTCCTAGTTGATCTCCGTACGGCCTGTGCCCCCACAGTAGAGGCCTCACTAGACGGTGAACTTAAAACAGGAACAAAAGGGAGGGTACATTCAGATGTCACGTTTGGAACCATTTCCACAGAGGCACCATTTACAGGGGTAGGCGGTGAAGGCTCCATAACCACCATCACAGAGTCCCCATCACCCAAACATTCCTGAAGATCTTGCCCCTGTAAGCCCAGATCAATATGATAAGCCTGTTGTATCGTTTCAGGAGCCAGCTTCAACAGAGACCTATGCACATGTTTTACCCGAGTGGGCTCATCCAATGAAGAGATACTATACACCTGACCACCTTCCCGAGGAGCTCTTACTATTTTATACAGGGCAGCGGACCAATGATTCTGAATCTTATTCCGACCTCGAACTCCACACTCACGCAAATGCACTAACTGGCCCTCGATTAGTGGTTGACCCCTTACTGTCTGATCATACAAGTTCTTCCTATGTTCTGCAGCTGCTTCAAGACGGGCTTTTACCCTTCCATAGGTTACTCTCAGCCGCTCCCGATGCCCAGCCACCCAGTTTTCCACACTACCCCCGACTGGATCCTCCACTCCTGCCAGCAGAAAATCCACCGGCAACCGGGGAGTTTGTCCGAACATCAGAAAATGAGGAGATTCACCGGTGGTATGATGGCAGGTGGTGTTATACGTAAAAACCACGTGTGCCAAGTGCAGAGTCCAGGAACGTTTCTGTTCGGGTGGAAGGGAACGAAGAAGATCGTGCAGTGTTCGATTGAACCTTTCACACTGTCCGTTACCCTGAGGATGGTACGGTGTCGTGTGAGTTTTCTGAATCCCATAAAGATGGCACAATTGGGCAATCACTGCACCCTCAAAGTTCCGACCCTGATCGGAATGGAGTCTGGCTGGCACACCCAACTTATAAAACCATTCCTGGACCAGGACATTGGCTACAGTGGTTGCTCTCTGGTCCCTAGTTGGCACAGCCAATGTGTATTTGGAGAAAACATCTGTCATAATTAGTACATTTTCCCGTCCATCACTAGATGGTTCTAAGAAGGTGAAGTCAACGGCCAATATTTGGTTGGGCTTAGATGCCAACAAGTGGCCCATGGGAGCACGAGCTACTGGATAACTGGACTTTGAAACTGTACACTGCTGGCAGTTCTGACAATGCTCTTTAACATAAGCACTCATGCTTGGCCAATAGCATCTCCTACGAATTAACTCATAGGTCCGTTCCCTGCCTTGATGGCCATGCCCATTGTGTAACTGCGTAAATACCTCATTCCATAAAACCTCTGGTAGTACCAATTGATCCACCTCCTCCCCACCATCAGGAAGTTGGAGGTGGCGGTACAGCAATCCCTCCTTAACAAACAATCGACCCCATTGTCTCAAGAGCTCAAGCCCAGATTTAGACATGGACTGTCGCTCCACCTTAGATGGGTACTTACTTCTGGAAAAAAATGCAAGAAATCCTCTCAATGTTGGATCATCCAACTGCATCTGTTGGAGCTCTTCCTTAGAACGGGATGGGAAAGCGACAATAGCATGCTGCTCTGCACCTACCAATTCACCTTCAACCTCCTGGCGGATGTCAACTGGGCAGAGTGTCTTGGGCAATGGTGTACCAAAGGACTGTATCGGAATGCAAGAGGAATACTGCCTTGACAATGAGTCGGCATTACCATTAACCCGACCAGGGCGATACTTGATTTCAAAATCAAAGATTGCCAACTGAGACACCCAACGCTGCTCAGTTGCACCCAGCTTGGCTGAATTCAGGTAGCTCAGTGGGTTGTTATCAGTATAGACCGTACACTGATGACCTAGGAGATAATCCCTAAACTTTTCCGCCATCGCCCATTTAAGGGCGAGGAGCTCCAGCTTCATAGAACTGTAATTCTCCATATTCTTCTCTGTAGGCCTAAGCCCTCGACTGGCATAGGCCACTGGCCGTAACCTCCCACCTTGCTCCTGACTAAGCACCGCCCCTAGTCCCAAATGGCTAGCATCAATGTCAAGAACAAAGGGCGTAGCAAAATCAGCATAGGCTAACACAGGAGCTGCCACCAATTTCTCCTTGAGAGACTGGAACCCTTGCTCACACTCTGGGGTCCAGCAACTCTATGGGTCTGCCTGAGCCCCTCTTTTTCTTTGTGCCGACCAACTCTGCTACCAGGCGATGCAGAGGGGCAGCCAACTTGGCAAACCCCTCTACGAAACGCCGATAGTAACTCACAAAGCCCAAAAAAGATCGTAACTCTGCAGCGTTAATAGGTCGCCTCCAATCTGCCACCGTGCTAATCTTACCGGGATCGGTAGAAACTCCTCCCTTTGAAACAACATGCCCCAAGTAGTGAACCTCCTGACGGAAAAAACAGCATTTCTCCAGTTTGGCCTTTAAGCCCTCCTGCTGTAAACGGCTGAAAACCAACTCCAATCGCACAAGATGTTGAGATACGTTAGTCGAGAAGACAATGATATCATCCAGGTACAACAACAAGGTTTGAAATCGTTGATCCCCAAACATGCGTTCCATCAACCGCTGGAATGTACTTGGGGCATTGCACAACCCAAAGGGCATCCGATTAAATTCGAATAGCCCAAAGGGTGTGCAAAAAGCGGTCTTACCTTTGTCTTGCTCTGCCACCGGAACCTGGTTATAGCCACTCACTAGATCAACAGTTGAAAACCACTGAGCCCCAGAAAGGGCATCCAAAGTCTCCTCGATGCGGGGCAACGGGAAAGCATCCTTCCTAGTCCTCTGATTTAACTGTCGGTAATCGACACACAATCGTAGTCTGCCATCTTTTTTCTTAACCACGACTATGGGGGAAGCAAAGGGACTACTACTTTCCCTAATCACCTGACTTGCAAGCAATTGTTGCACATGTTCTTTAACTGCAACATAGTCAGAAGGAGGGATGCGACGATACCTCTGTCGTATAGGAGCAGAATCCAATAGTGGGATCTCATGTGTAATCAGGTTGGTACACCCCAAATCAGAGTCATCTGTTGAAAATACAGATCTATATTTACCCAACAGACCCTTCACCTGTGTCTGCTCCTCTACAGAGAGGTGTGAGAGATCCATCTGTTGGATCACCTCTTCTACCCCATCAACACTTCCAACTTGTGAGGAAACTACGGCCTGTTGGTCATCGGCAGCACTTGGATGAGTAGCAATAATCTCTCCTGGCCAGCTCAGGGGTTGGACCTGGCACAATGTTCCCACCACTTGCCGTGGTTGCAGAAAGACATCAAGTTCACCTATGTTAACCATAGGGACTTTAGTGATACCGCCTTTCACCTGGACCAAGGATACAGACGCCAGCAAGCCGGAGGGAAGTGGATTCCCATTATCCAAAGGCTCATAAAGAGCCATAGACAAGAACCCACACTGCGCAGCACAAGTAACTGGGACAAATTGCAAGGAGTTGGCCTGAATGCGGACCACATGTCTACCCCTAACACGTACAGGCCCCCCGCTAAAGTCAGACCTACGAGAGCAACCAGTCTGGCAATACTGCATTGCCAATGTCCATGCTGGAACTTCTTTAACTATAGGGAGATCAAACAACTCTGGGCCATGTTGATTAAACAGCTCCTGAAAACACTCACCTATAACATTCATCCCCAATAGACCTGGCAACCCTGATGTTGAAAGGACCTGAGGAGGATCCCTTACAATAAGGACACCCTTATTGTGAATGTGTCTACCCAATATAACAAAATCCAGCTCCAGGTATCCTACGAAAGGAATAGATAGACCATTAGCAGCCCGAAGCTGCAACCATCCACAATCATTCAACCTTTCCTTACCCCAGGGTTCAAAATGTGCCAGGAAGAAGCTCTCTGTGACAGTGGTTACCATGGAACCTGTATCCAATAAACATGGAACATTAACCCCACCCATCTTAACTATGACGGAGGGGCACTTACCCAACAAAGTGGAAGGTCCATTACTAGTGGGGGCATGAGCCACTGAGCCAGGCCCTTTCCCTTCTGAACTGTGGCTCATCAGTTCAGAGGGTTGCAGTTTTCCGCCTGCCCATTAGGAGGCAATACATTAACATGTGACAAACGGGCCCGTTGATCTCTAAACTGAGTCTGTCCTAATGTACAATTCCGAGCTATATGCCCAGGCTGATTGCATTGCCTACAAATGATAGGGCCAAGCCGCCTAGGATGGCTTCCTACACTCTGAGACTGTAGTTGCCGTAAACTTTGAGTCAGTTCATTAAGTTGTTCCTGCTGGGCCCTCATCATTCTCTTCAGTTCCGTGAGCTCTAAAACATTAACGTCCGATGTGCCAGAGGAATCTATCTGTCCCTGTACTCTATACTGAAGAGCAGAGGAAGCTGGGACCGAATGACTCCTCTCCCTCATCTCATAATGAAAACCCTCATCCACCCATCTAATGGCTTCTTTACGAACATCCAAGAGGGTGGAGTTAGGGTTCAATCGAACAAAACGTTTGAGCTCCCGCCGCAATCCACTATCCAGCACATGCTCTACAAACTGGTCTCTAAGCAAAACCGCTGAATTAGTCATACCTTCTGGGGCCTGCTGTACCACCCTATCCATTAGTGCAAAAAGGGCATGGGAATACTCTTGCAAAGACTCACCCTCAAGCTGTTTACGGGAAAAGAAGCTTTGCTGCAGGGCAATATAGGACTGTGGACACCCATAAAGTTCCTTCAAGATGGAAAAGACCTGCTCTGGTGTTTCCCTATCTTCCCTTGCCCTATACTTAATCTCATTCTTGGCAGGACCCTCTAGATGATCAAAAACAAAGAAGGTCTGTTCAACCAAAGGCAGATGTCGGACCCGCAAGCAAGCCTGTATCTCCTCCACCCACTCAAACACGTTATCTTCCCCTCTACCGCTAAACATACGGCCCCTCCGTTCCCTAGGGACATAAACCACTCGTTCAACTATGGGGCTAGGGGCAGGTAGAACATTCGCAGTTGAGAGGGCCGCAGCTCCCATAGCCTGGCCTGCTTGTTGTTGGTGTAACCGCTCATTTTCTCCCCTCAATGACTGCACCTGTCTTCGCAACTCCTCCAATTCAACCTCCATATCTACAAGCTCCCCCTCCCTGCCAAAAAAAGAGAAAAAAAAAAAGAAAAAAAAAGAAAACAGAAACCTTACCACTTAACCCAAGTTTCCTCCACTACCACACTCCTGTCTGCATCTTACCAGCTGCTGCTTTGCTGTAAAGGAAACACACCACAAAATGACACAAAAACAAACATAAAAAAAATCTTTTTTTCTTCTTTTTTTTTTCTCTGTGGCAGTCTCTGCTTGTCACTTCAACCCTGCCGACTACGCCACTTGTGACCGTAGGACTCAATCAACTTACACTAGTAAGGCCCGTACTCAGAGCCCAAATTTTCAAGCCTCCCCAATCAGGCTTTCCACTAAAGGAAAAGGACGAGCAGAGACAAAACCACAGACTACAATTTTATTTATCAATTAGTTACTAAAACCTTCTTGAGCTCAACATCAATGATAAAAAAACACTTTAATCAATGTGAATGAATCAGCCCAATGGGCATCGTTTAGTCGGTTCACATGGGCCGGCCACCCATACACTGGCCAAATATACAGAAAGATAAATAAATATATATACACACTAACAAAGAGAAAATTGCACACAAAAAAAGGGATAAACTAAACAAGTTGGTTTCTTTCTTTGGTATTATGTCTTTAAATAAAACATTTCACCGCTCAACTAATAAAGCAAAAATGAATACAAATCAAAAACACTTCAAACCAACCAAACCCAAAAATACAATAATTATTTAAACCCACTCAACACCAACCAAATAAACCAAATCAAAAGAAACAAAAAAACAAATAAACAACAATTAATCCACACCGTAATTGAGCGGTATCAATGTAAGGCAAGACAGAAATAATACAACCAACACAAAGCAAAAATAAACAAATTAGTTAATAAACAAACCCTACTAAAAATAAAATAAAACAAAACAATTTCAATCCAACACTACACACGCACTTAAACAAAATACACCAAAAAACGAATAGACACAAAAAAACGAATTCACAAATCAAAATGAAATTACATCTGCAAAGTAATCGAACACAAGGTGGGGCCAGAATCAAAGGCCACGGGTTTAGCGCGTCCAACGTGAGCGTTGTACAGGCAGTAGCAAAGACATTCAATGAATGCAATCGCGAGCGTCCAATGCAATCGCGAGCTTCAAGGCAACATCCTACGTCCCAAACTGGAAACACAATTTAAGCCGCAGCAAAGCAGCAGCTGGCAACTTCTGCAAAACAAATAAACATTTTCACTTGCTTTCTTCACCCTCCCCACTCCTCACATTTTTAACTACACAAACAGGGTAAGGGAAAAATAAAATTACCTTTCACGTGTATGACACTCACATACTCACTAACAATGCCTGGACGTACCCGACTAATCTAAAATTACACCAAACACACACATTAATCAAACATGTGACTTAAGTTAAATTCCCACGAACACCCATATTCTAAGTTTATAATTCCCTGCCCATCTATGAGCCTCCAATTTGACAAAACCTACCTTTCCCGAGGAGTGAAGGAGATACAAGACAAACAGGTCACATCGATACAATGCCATGAGGAAACTAACTCTCACCTGTGTTTTTATAGCTACGTGATTACCTGACGTGCCCACCCACTTTATGCAATCCGTGCGCTATTTTTAAAGGGGCCACGCAGAATAATGTTAAATGGGTGATCCCACTACATACACACTACGCACTGTTATGTGTATGATTTATGCCATTACATTTTGCCCTGTTCCTGTATCCTTCAGTGCAAATGGCTATTCCGATTACTACGTATTCACAGTCGTGCGATGCAACTGACGCTGTGTTACGTACACACGGTACACTGCGTTACGAATTTTGCCGTTGTTGTCCTGTATCCTTCAGTGCAAATGGCTATTCTGATTACTATGTGCGATGCAACTGGCGCTGTTACGTACATACTACACAGCGTTATGCGTTGGGATTTATGCCATTATATATTGCCCTGTAATTTTCAGTGCAAATGGCTATTCTGATTACTATGCAGTAGGTATTCACAGTTATTTTGCGATGCAGCTGACGCTGTGTTTATGTACACACTACACACTGTGTTATGAATTTTGCCGTTGTATATTGCCCTGTATCCTTCAGTGCAAATAACTATTCTGATAACTGCGTATTCACAGTGTGGCGCGATGCAACTGACACTGTGTTACGTACATACAACTCACTGTGTAATGGTTTATGCCATTATATATTGCCCTGTGTCCTTCAGTGCAAATGGCTATTCTGATTACTACGCAGTGCATATTCACAGTTGTCGTGTGATGCAACTGACGCCGTGTCTATGTACACTCTACACACTGAATGTGTTATGATTTATGCCGTTATACATTGCCCTGTATCCTTCAGTGCAAATGGCTATTCTGATTGAGTACACAGTTGTTGTGCGTTGCAACTGACGCTGTGTACACGCTACGCACTGATGTGCTATGTTTACGCCGCTAAATATTGCCCTGTATCATCAGTGCAACCGGCTATTCTGACTTACTATGTATTCACAGTCGATGTCGCGATGCCTCTGACGCTGTGTTTTTGTACATACTAATGTGACTATGCTATCGCGTTGCCCTGTATCCTTCAGTGCACCTAGCTATCCTATCTAACTGTGCATAGTCACACTTTGTCGCTACGGCGACTTGCGGCATCTGTGTCCACACTGAAGCGTTATGCAGTTATGTTGCTAACGTAACTGACCATTATGTGAACTGTGCATATTCATGCAGTTTCGGTCGCTTCGTCGACTTGCACCGCATTATACACTCAGATGTTTGAAATGTGCACACTGATGGGTATTGCTGTTATGTTGCCCTCTATCCTTCAGTGCAACATCCAGCTATCCTATCTAACTGCATATTCTGTTCTGTCGCTATGGCGACTACACGGCACGTACAAGGACGTGTTTTTGCTTTTTTGTTGCCCTGTTTCCTTCAGTGCAAAACTAGCTATCCTAATCTAACCGTGCATATTCGCAGTTCTGGATGTATGTACATAAACGGATGTGTTATGCTGTAATGCTGCCCTGTTTCCTTCAGTGCTGCTAGCCATCCTAATCTAACTATGCATCTTAGTTTCTGTCTCTACACAGTTTCTGTTGCTACAGCGTCTTACGCTGCGTTATGTACATGCAAGGATGCGCTATTCCTTACTTACTTGTGTTATGCTGCCATGTTGCCCTGTATCTTCAGTGCAACTAGCTATCCCAGTCAAACTGTGCATATTCACAGTCTCCGTCGATACGGCGACATGCGCTGCATTTATTTACAAATGGATGTGTTCATGCAGCCCCGTATCCTTCAGTGCCTAAATACTGAGCTAACTGCGTGTATTAAGTTGGGGCTACAGCGACCTATGCTGTACGTGCATGTGCTGCGCTGTTATATTGCCCCGTTCCTATCAGGGCAACTGGTTTTTCTGTGCTAACTCATATATTCACAGTTGTAGCTACAGTTACGACTGTGTTTGTGTGCTTACTGAGGTGCTATGCTATTATGGGGCTATTTTCTAACTGCGTATATTCACAGTTGTTGTCGCTACGGCCACTGGCACTGTGTTTATGTACATTCAGTTATGTGTTGATGTGCACTTCTGTACATTGGCTATAGAACATCGGCTATGTTCTACAAGGTGGCACCCCAGCCCCAAGCTGTGGAACCTACTTGTGTGTCCGCTGCTGGGTCCTTAGTTGAGCAAGACACTTCACACTGACAAGTGCTGAGACGGAGCTCTCCCTGAGATGGCCTTACCACCGGCTCTCGCCCCAGCGAAGCACTTGGAGACTTACGCTCATTCTAGTGAATAGTGTCGCATTGTCTCGGACCTGATGACTGCAGCGTCACTCTCAGTCCGATACCAAGCTACGTTCCGAAGTCGCTTACACCGTTCAGAGCACAGGTTGATCCCTGACCGCCTTATCTGCTGAGTTCAGCCTCGCATGATGCCGATGCTCAGAGTGATGTTGGCCCTGTAAGGGATTTGTGGATGTACGTGGATCACTAGGCAGCAGTCTTCCAGCTGGTTGTGTGCTTGGTGGATGGTACTAGGGACGTGATGTTTTATACAGAGACTTTCTCTCTGAATTCGACGCTTTAAATGGTTGCTATAATGCCTACGGGATTTAGGGATGCTGGCTGTCTTCTCAGAACACATTCGCCATGGTTCCAAGTTTGATGCACCACCTTAGCGTCGTGGGTTCGGTGAGTTTTATCAATGTACTCATGAAACTGTTACACCAGCTGTGCAGTAGTCTGTATTGCAGAGTTACCATTGCTGCTAACTCTGTGTTATGACTATAAGGTTACATAGCTGTTTCCACATTACGCAGTAGTTTCCAATGTACTGTTAACTGCGTGTGGCTTAAGGTTATGCAGCTGTCACCGCTATGCCGTCGACACTGTGTTAGCTCTTGTGCTCGAGTGCTTATGGTGTTGTGCTGCCCTGTCCAGTGCAGCCTTCGCCTCATTGCAGTGGATGCGCAACTTGGTAAAGCCGGAGCAGACGTTGGTCTAGTTTCGCCTATCAGTTTGAGTGCTCCTAGCGGCGCTGCTGGCTTAGAACTGTGTTTCCTGTGGGAGTGTAGCTTGACCCCGTTCAGGGCTTATCTTCACTGCGCTCACGGCGGGAATCTATACAGTTCCCATATACGTCAGTATGACGTAATGTCGAAGTTACCGCCTTGAAAGGGAACGTCTCCGGTTACTATCGTAACCTCGGTTCCCTGAGAGGCGGGAACGAGACATTACGTCAACCGCCGTGCTCGCCGTTTGATCAGCTGTGCTAGCGTTCAGTCTTGATTCTGACGTAATTGTCGCGTCCATGCTATTTATATTGCCCGCGGACCGGTCAGCATTTGCATGTTTTGCGTCAATTGGCCAGCTGTCTCCAGCTGGCGTTATCCTATAAGATTTCAGTGAAAATGGAGAAGGGAGGAGTTCCCATATACGTCAGTATGACGTAATGTCTCGTTCCCGCCTCTCAGGGAACCGAGGTTACGATAGTAACCGGAGACGTTTTCTCACCAACGAAAGCTCACAGAAACGTGAAAATGGTCTCATTTGAAAGATAACGTCCTAAGCTAAAAGGTGATATAGATTATGTGGCTGTTTGCGGCTGACTGAAGCCGACATCGGAGCAGGAATGTGATACTTGTATCTGTCATTTCTGTTTTATTGTATTTCACTGCGCGATTCTTTTGAGGATATTTCGATCTATGATTGTCTCACAATGTAATAACCTACATCGACAAATTCCTTAGAATGAGAGCTTTCTTGTTATATATGATTTGACTGTTTTGTGAAATATATGAAAAATAAAGATTTGTAGAAAGATTTCTTCGCAATCATAAAGCGGTTCCCTTTCAAGGCGGTAACTTCGACATTACGTCATACTGACGTAAATGGGAACTCCTCCCTTCTCCATTTTCACTGAAATCTTATAGGATAACGCCAGCTGGAGACAGCTGGCCAATTGACGCAAAACATGCAAATGCTGACCGGTCCGCGGGCAGTATAAATAGCATGGACGCGACAATTACGTCAGAATCTCTTTCTTCACGCTAGAAGTCTTATCTGAAGCCATCGTGGAAGTTGCAATAGAGGTTACTCACCACGTTTCCTCCCCGCATCCGATGGCTGCTACATGCCAGATATGTGCGGTATTGACTCGCTCTACCCAAACAAGGATCTACCGAGGCCGCACTCACGGACGACAGGCATGTGCCTGTCTACCTGTGCGCGCCCTCATAAACCCGGGCATCAGCTGGGATGAGGCCCACTGCCGCCAGCGGCCGCTGGTGGGCCCTCTCACGCCCAAAGAAGAGTTGAATAGCCCGGTATCTAAAAACAACCAGGCTACTTCAAGAAG
Source organism: Tiaroga cobitis (assembly GCA_030578255.1). Lineage (NCBI taxonomy): Eukaryota > Metazoa > Chordata > Actinopteri > Cypriniformes > Leuciscidae > Tiaroga > Tiaroga cobitis. Next base: position 38,668,794 of record CM060607.1, on the reverse strand, counting down.
AGAGACGAGGCAAGGCCATGGCTCTGTGTCTAAAGGCGCGAAAGTGGGCATTTCCCCCTGTGTCTCAGTGGCGAAACCCAAAGCCGTCGCACGGGAGACCCGTGTTCGATCCCAGCTCTCACAGCATATAAAATTTAGTCTCGCCGCGGCCAGACTTTACACCGAAACTTTTGATCTCTATACGGTCCAGCCTTCCTCGATGTCTCTCTTCGTCGGCACCTCGTCCCGCCTAATTCGGCTACAGCCGCCAAAACGGTTCGAACCCGAACGAACCGGATCTTCACCGTTGGCAGAGGGCGGGACCGGTAATGTGGCGACACAGGCCACGGAGAGCGCCGCGCCAGGACGCCCCGCTCTGGTAATGGAGGTGCACAGCTACAGCTTATGTCGTCAGGCTGCCCTGTATCCTTCAGTGCAACTGGCCATTCTGATTTAACCACGTATCCACAGTTGTTGTCGCTACGCCACTGACGCTGTGTTTATGTTCACACTGCTCACTGATATGTGCTATAATTTGTGCCGTTATATATTGTTATATCATTATATATTGCCCTGTATCCCTCAGTGCAACTGGCCATTCTATTAACGACGTATTCACAGTTGTTGTCGCTACGCCACTGACGCTGTGTTTATGTACACACTGCACACTGATATGTGCTATGATTTAACTGTTATGCCCTTATATGTTGCCCTGTATCCCTCAGTGCAACTGGCCATTCTGATTTAACCACGTATTCACAGTTGTTGTCGCTATGCCACTGACGCTGTGTTTATGTACACACTGCACACTGATTTGTGCTATGATTTAACTGTTATGCCCTTATATATTGCCCTGTATCCCTCAGTGCAACTGGCCATTCTATTAACGACGTATTCACAGTTGTTGTCGCTACGCCACTGACGCTGTGTTTATGTACACACTGCACACTGATATGTGCTATGATTTAACTGTTATGCCCTTATATGTTGCCCTGTATCCTTCAGTGCAACTGGCCATTCTGATTTAACCACGTATTCACAGTGTTGTCGCTACGCCACTGACGCTGTGTTTATGTTCACACTGCACACTGATATGTGCTAAGATTCGCGCCGTTATATGCTGCCCTGTTTCTTCAGTGCAAATGGCTATTCTGATTACCACGTATTCACAGTTGTTGTACGATGAAATGACGCTGTGTTTACGTGCACTCTACAAACCGTTATGTGTTCATGGTTCATGCCGCTAAAAATTGCCCTGTATCCTTCAGTGCAACTGGCTATTCTGATTCACAGTTGTGCGATGCCACTGACGCTGTGTTTATGTACACTGATGTGTGTGTGTTATGCTTATGCCACGATATTGCCCTGTACCCTTCAGTGCAACTGGCTATTCTGATTACTACGTATTCACAGTTGTTGCGATGCAACAGACGCTGTGTTACGTACACACTACGCACTGTTATGTGTATGATTTATGCCATTATATTTTGCCCTGTTCCTGTATCCTTCAGTGCAGATGGCTATTCCGATTACTACGTATTCACAGTCGTGCGATGCAACTGACGCTGTGTTACGTACACACGGTACACTGCGTTACGAATTTTGCCGTTGTTGTCCTGTATCCTTCAGTGCAAATGGCTATTCTGATTACTATGTGCGATGCAACTGGCGCTGTTACGTACATACTACACAGCGTTATGCGTTGGGATTTATGCCATTATATATTGCCCTGTAATTTTCAGTGCAAATGGCTATTCTGATTACTATGCAGTATGTATTCACAGTTATTTTGCGATGCAGCTGACGCTGTGTTTATGTACACACTACACACTGTGTTATGAATTTTGCCGTTGTATATTGCCCTGTATCCTTCAGTGCAAATAACTATTCTGATAACTGCGTATTCACAGTGTGGCGCGATGCAACTGACACTGTGTTACGTACATACAACTCACTGTGTAATGGTTTATGCCATTATATATTGCCCTGTGTCCTTCAGTGCAAATGGCTATTCTGATTACTACGCAGTGCATATTCACAGTTGTCGTGTGATGCAACTGACGCCGTGTCTATGTACACTCTACACACTGAATGTGTTATGATTTATGCCGTTATACATTGCCCTGTATCCTTCAGTGCAAATGGCTATTCTGATTGAGTACACAGTTGTTGTGCGTTGCAACTGACGCTGTGTACACGCTACGCACTGATGTGCTATGTTTACGCCGCTAAATATTGCCCTGTATCATCAGTGCAACCGGCTATTCTGACTTACTATGTATTCACAGTCGATGTCGCGATGCCTCTGACGCTGTGTTTTTGTACATACTAATGTGACTATGCTATCGCGTTGCCCTGTATCCTTCAGTGCACCTAGCTATCCTATCTAACTGTGCATAGTCACACTTTGTCGCTACGGCGACTTGCGGCATCTGTGTCCACACTGAAGCGTTATGCAGTTATGTTGCTAACGTAACTGACCATTATGTGAACTGTGCATATTCATGCAGTTTCGGTCGCTTCGTCGACTTGCACCGCATTGTACACTCAGATGTTTGAAATGTGCACACTGATGGGTATTGCTGTTATGTTGCCCTCTATCCTTCAGTGCAACATCCAGCTATCCTATCTAACTGAATATTCTGTTCTGTCGCTATGGCGACTACACGGCACGTACAAGGACGTGTTTTTGCTTTTTTGTTGCCCTGTTTCCTTCAGTGCAAAACTAGCTATCCTAATCTAACCGTGCATATTCGCAGTTCTGGATGTATGTACATAAACGGATGTGTTATGCTGTAATGCTGCCCTGTTTCCTTCAGTGCTGCTAGCCATCCTAATCTAACTATGCATCTTAGTTTCTGTCTCTACACAGTTTCTGTTGCTACAGCGTCTTACGCTGCGTTATGTACATGCAAGGATGCGCTATTCCTTACTTACTTGTGTTATGTTGCCATGTTGCCCTGTATCTTCAGTGCAACTAGCTATCCCAGTCAAACTGTGCATATTCACAGTCTCCGTCGATACGGCGACATGCGCTGCATTTATTTACAAATGGATGTGTTCATGCAGCCCCGTATCCTTCAGTGCCTAAATACTGAGCTAACTGCGTGTATTAAGTTGGGGCTACAGCGACCTATGCTGTACGTGCATGTGCTGCGCTGTTATATTGCCCCGTTCCTATCAGGGCAACTGGTTTTTCTGTGCTAACTCATATATTCACAGTTGTAGCTACAGTTACGACTGTGTTTGTGTGCTTACTGAGGTGCTATGCTATTATGGGGCTATTTTCTAACTGCGTATATTCACAGTTGTTGTCGCTACGGCCACTGGCACTGTGTTTATGTACATTCAGTTATGTGTTGATGTGCACTTCTGTACATTGGCTATAGAACATCGGCTATGTTCTACAAGGTGGCACCCCAGCCCCAAGCTGTGGAACCTACTTGTGTGTCCGCTGCTGGGTCCTTAGTTGAGCAAGACACTTCACACTGACAAGTGCTGAGACGGAGCTCTCCCTGAGATGGCCTTACCACCGGCTCTCGCCCCAGCGAAGCACTTGGAGACTTACGCTCATTCTAGTGAATAGTGTCGCATTGTCTCGGACCTGATGACTGCAGCGTCACTCTCAGTCCGATACCAAGCTACGTTCCGAAGTCGCTTACACCGTTCAGAGCACAGGTTGATCCCTGACCGCCTTATCTGCTGAGTTCAGCCTCGCATGATGCCGATGCTCAGAGTGATGTTGGCCCTGTAAGGGATTTGTGGATGTACGTGGATCACTAGGCAGCAGTCTTCCAGCTGGTTGTGTGCTTGGTGGATGGTACTAGGGACGTGATGTTTTATACAGAGACTTTCTCTCTGAATTCGACGCTTTAAATGGTTGCTATAATGCCTACGGGATTTAGGGATGCTGGCTGTCTTCTCAGAACACATTCGCCATGGTTCCAAGTTTGATGCACCACCTTAGCGTCGTGGGTTCGGTGAGTTTTATCAATGTACTCATGAAACTGTTACACCAGCTGTGCAGTAGTCTGTATTGCAGAGTTACCATTGCTGCTAACTCTGTGTTATGACTATAAGGTTACATAGCTGTTTCCACATTACGCAGTAGTTTCCAATGTACTGTTAACTGCGTGTGGCTTAAGGTTATGCAGCTGTCACCGCTATGCCGTCGACACTGTGTTAGCTCTTGTGCTCGAGTGCTTATGGTGTTGTGCTGCCCTGTCCAGTGCAGCCTTCGCCTCATTGCAGTGGATGCGCAACTTGGTAAAGCCGGAGCAGACGTTGGTCTAGTTTCGCCTATCAGTTTGAGTGCTCCTAGCGGCGCTGCTGGCTTAGAACTGTGTTTCCTGTGGGAGTGTAGCTTGACCCCGTTCAGGGCTTATCTTCACTGCGCTCACGGCGGGATTCTATACAGTTCCCATATACGTCAGTATGACGTAATGTCGAAGTTACCGCCTTGAAAGGGAACGTCTCCGGTTACTATCGTAACCTCGGTTCCCTGAGAGGCGGGAACGAGACATTACGTCAACCGCCGTGCTCGCCGTTTGATCAGCTGTGCTAGCGTTCAGTCTTGATTCTGACGTAATTGTCGCGTCCATGCTATTTATACTGCCCGCGGACCGGTCAGCATTTGCATGTTTTGCGTCAATTGGCCAGCTGTCTCCAGCTGGCGTTATCCTATAAGATTTCAGTGAAAATGGAGAAGGGAGGAGTTCCCATATACGTCAGTATGACGTAATGTCTCGTTCCCGCCTCTCAGGGAACCGAGGTTACGATAGTAACCGGAGACGATTTTTTTGCCTGGGACCAATGCATATGTAAGCTAATATTTCATTTTATATGTATCATAAAAACGAAAGTGATGGTATTCTTTGTAAAGTTTAGATTCTAAGCTTTCAAATGATACCATGAATGATACCATGGCTTATCGGGAAGTCTATAAAAAGAACGTACGAACATCCTAACGAAGTTTTTTTATCCCGGATACGGGATGGTGGAGTTTATTTAAGAAGCCCTGATGGTGGAGCATAGATTCATCAATTTAACATGGCAACTAAAGGGAAAGAGAGAGAGCAGCGATGTTCACGGCAACTGAGCAACAATTACTTCTCGAATCTTACAAAGAATTTAAACGCATGATTACAAAAAAAAAGGAAATACCGCAGCAGTTAATAAAACGAGAGAAAAAGGCTGGCAGGAAATTGCTGATCGTCTTAATGCGTAAGTAGCAATTAATGTAGGCCTACATTACTATATTTTATTAAAGTTAAATTAAATGTTTGTCACAATACATTGAAGTGTGTGTGTGTAACTTTTACAGCAGCAAATTAAGTGAAGAAAAAAGAACATGGCAGCAGGAGAAAAATAAAATATAAAAATATTGTTCAGAATTGTAAGTATTAATTATAAAGTATAAATCTATGTAAGTACATAAGCATAACCAGCTTGATGTTACAACTGTCCAGTCTCATGATGTTTAATAATTGCAGCTGCCAAAAAGAAGAGTGACATAGTGGCACTGGGGGAGGGCCACCAACAGCCAACTTTACTCCTGCAGAGGAGCTGGCGTTAGACCTGAATAAAGGGAGGCCTGTCATTGAGGGAATAGAGGGGGGAACAGCATCTGAATCCATTCCATCCAGTATAAGAGATCACTACTTAAAAGGTATTTTGTTTATTTTATTTATTTTTATTCTTGCATTCCTAACTAAACCTTTTTGTTTTATAGTGATGGCAAATTCTGTGTGCTTTCTGGATCCACCAGACATCTGCTGAACCCTGTGAGTATGACAGTATGAGTTTAAAGCACTGATTTGTGAAGTGGTGATTTATTAAACCAAGTTTAATGAATGGTTTTAGGTTGAAGGCCCATCTACAGTTGAGGAGGATGAGGAGACTGTGTCAGTATGTTCAAGGAGGCCTGGGGCACAGATTTGCACATTATATATTTAAAAGCCTACCTGTGAGGTGCTAAATTGTGTGTATTTCCATTATTGGCTACAGGATGCTGACACCCTTCTAGAGCCCTCTCAGTCTGGGACCACATGTGACCAAGTGAGTATTAAAAAATTACAAAAAAAGTGGCAAGAGCACTAGATCAAATTGAGAAAACTTAAATTTATGTTCCTACAAAACACAGAACATAAAGGGAGTCTACAAAAGGTATCTCTTGAAACAAATGGAGGCCATAGATACTGACATCCAATATAAGAAACGCAAGATGAGAAAGTTGGAGCTGGAAATCCAACAGCTTGAGAAAAATGCAAGTAGAACTGCCATATTTATAACAATAACACATGACCTTTTTGTTTTTTTACCACATTTAATTGTATGTTTTCACCCCCAACAGCCAGCTTCAACCTAAATAAAATAACAAATTAAATATGACTTGTGTGTCTGATAAATTAAGGGGAAAGTGAAAACTTTTAACATGGTTTGGACAGTATTAACCAAAATAATTATTGGCATAACTGTCTCTTATAACCCTGCCTATTTGATTGTCATCAAAAATCAATGTCCCAGTCTTGCTCTACAACCATCCTTGGTTGCCTCTCTCTCCTCAGACAGGCAATGTTACGTAGCACAACACATGCAACTACAATGTCACATGCCCTTTGTGGACTCAATCTGAGGTAATTCAGGCACTGGAACCTTGACTTGATGAGCCCAAATGCCATCTCTATACGAGCTCTTGTGCGTGCATGGGCAATATTGTAGTTGTGCTGTGCCTCAGTCTGCGTCTCCTGATAGGGAGTCAAGAGATGCATATACCTTGTCTCCCAGCAAAACTCCTGAGAATTGACCTGAATCAAAAAAAAAAAAAAAATGTAAGCATTGAATTTGGTGAAGGTATTTTAAAGCTGTAGTTTTTGCTATATGTTAAGTGACTAGCATACATTGTGCCAGTTGGTGGGAAAGAGAAGAGGCCCGAAAGATTCTGGAATCATGCACTGAGCCAGGCCATTTTGCCTCTACATTTGTGATGATGCAATCTGCATCACAAATCATCTAAATAATAAAAAATGTAGGTCACTACATTGGACTTGCATAGATATATAGAATTGTTAATGCATTTGCAATGAATAAAACACTGGTGCCCAGCTTATTGTAAAGATCAATCGCTTCTAGCCGACAATATAATCTCAGTGGGACTGTACCTGTACATTGATGCTGTGTAATGATTTCCTATTAACTGAGTCTGCTTCATGTGGACCAGACGGGGTTCAGTCAGTCCAGAGCTACGATAACATTTGGGAAAGCTACAAAAGTTAAGTGTTTGTCTGTCAAATGATATTTCCATTTTCTATATAGTTCTTATTTGAAATTACCAGTGACACATTAACACATTAAGTATTTTTTTTAAAGACAGGTACACAATTCGTACAGAGCGGCAAACCGATGCTTTGCTGATATTCTGTGCATCTCCAACAGTGTACAAAAATGTTCCTCTGGCAAAAAAGCAAAGTGCAATGCACACAGTCTGTGGGACTGTGAGCGCTTTATTGCGTCGTGTGCTATTTGCGATGTGTGGGCTCAGTAATCTACAAATATATGCTATCCCTTCCCTCGAGAATCTATACCGCTCATGCAGGTAGTACTCAGAAAAAGCCAACGGGTCCTCATCCACCACCTCATCAATGAAAGGACACGCCATGACTATGCGTCCTCCTACACATATGGGTGGAGCTCCCTATTTATAGACATTTAATTGATTCATTACAAAAATCACACCAACTAAACAAATAGGCCTACCTTTACTTCTTTACATTTGTTTCACTTTTTGTATGTTCAAATGTATTACATTTATTTTTAAAGTGCATTTGTTTTCATTGTTGGACTGATAGTGGTTACATGAAATAAAATGGCAGCATGCCAGAGAGTACGATGTAATATCATCACATTCCCAGTGGGTCAGTGTTAAAACGGTATTCTGGTTAAGCATCATTTCAGGCTTAGCCTGACAGTTAGCCTGCCCCGGTCCAGGCTAGTTTCCCAGCATAAGTTTCCAGGGTAAATGAGTTTGAACTATTTTAAGTTTGCTTTATGAAACGGAATTCACCGACAATAAGTCTGACTAACCAAAATAAGCCTGGCTTATTTCTAATCTTGTTTTATGGAACAACCCTCTGCTGTGCAACTTCGTTGTATTATTTTCCTGTTTTCACTGTAAAGCTGTATTGTTAAAAGCACTATATTAATAAAGGTGACTTGAATTGACTCTTCATTTACCAGAAGGCACCCTTGCCAAAGATAATGCGTGGCGTAATTTCTGGCAGTCACGTTAGTCAAGCTCGCATCAGCAGACTCTCAGCTGATCCACGTCTATCTATAGAAATACGGAACCCATCACTGTTTACATATATAAGCTCCTTCAGTATTGTCAGCAGCTATCGCGTTTCTCAGGAGCTCATTACCCTCCACCATCCCCAGCTCCTCCTCTCGTCAGTAAGGATTTGGCATTCTGATTCCCCTTGAATCAGAATAAATTCTCGAATTATGTTGTACTTTAAAATCTTGAATTAATGATATCTGCAATACATTCATGTTGGTTCTGTTCTGTTTACTACTAACAAAACAGAACTGTTATTGCTGCTCTCCCTGCTCTTATCCATGCTAGGCTGCATGGATGCGCAGGGAGTTCTTGCCCAGTACAGAACAAGACCGCTAATCCAAACTGTATGCAATTGCCAATCGTATTTGACGATAGTGGTCCTGACAGAAATACACTTCTACTCAAGTTCTCTTAAAGGGTTAATCACCCAAAAATGAAAATTATCCCATAATTTACCTCAAGCCTGTATATGACATTCTTGTTTCAGCCAAACACAATCGATGTTATATAGAGGGTATGCGCATGACGTCACAGTCGGCCGGAGTGAATGCGGTCACGCCCACAAGTGGCAAAAAGACTGAGCGGCAGCATTTGTTTTCAGCGTGAATGCCGTGAAAAACACACAAAACACATCTAAAACGGGAAAGAGCTTTGCGATTGACTGTACAACTAGATTTGACCAGAAATCTGAGTTACTGTATATTTTTACAGACTGCAAAAAGCTACAGAACAGACTATATTCTGCATAATTGGATGTTTTTAAATAAACACTGACAAAAAACTATACAAGTTTTAGGGCTGGACGATATGATGATATACAGTATAACATTAATGTAAGTGATCACTCGGATTTAGACCTATCTATATTGTATTTATATAAAACGTTTACAGGCAAATTTTCTTAATTTATTTCCCCGGCGTCGAAATCAGGCACATATAAATGTCAGGAAACACGATTCCTGGCTGCATGTCAATATCCATAGATCACTGACTGGATCTTTGATAAGCTGTAAGGAACACTATATCGAGTCCAGCTTTTAGTTTAAACTGATAATAGTTTGTTTTACTCGCGTTTTCGCAGTTTCCCCTATTAACTCCAGTCACGCAGCAGCTCTTCTGCCACTCAGTCCGGCTGAGGGGGGCGTGTTCCGGCGGGGAAGTGACGTTAATGCATTCCCTCTATTAAAACAATATCCTGGCTCTTCAAAGCTTTCGAATGGGAGTGAATGGAACCTTAGATTTTGAACCCCAAAAAGCGCATCCATCCATCATAAAGTAATCCATACGACACCAAGGGGTTAATAAAGGCCCATTGAAGCGAAGTGATGATTTTTTGCAAGAAACATATCCATATGTATAACTTTATAAACTCGAATCACTGGCTTCTGGTAAAGGCCATACGTAAGTCGAGTTCCGAAGAGTGAACTCTGACTTAACCCTTATAGCATCAAGATCAGTGCTTAGGAGTAACTAGCTAAGGAGGTATTTACACCTGGTAACTTCATGTGTTAAGCATCATGTGCATTATTTATAGTAACATTTATCATTTGAGGCACTCTGTTCAGCTTTATTTCTCTGTCCCCCGAGCCAAGAAGACAGTTGGCAAAAGAGCTTTTATGTTTAAAGCCACTTTAGATTGGAATAACTTACCTTCCGATATTAGATCCATCACTTCATTTGGGATGTTTAAGCATACTCTGTCTTCCTACTTTGTGATTGACTGCTTTTGTAATGTATGATGCTGACACAATGAGTTGAATTATTATTATATATATATATAATTTTATTTATTTATTTTATTTATTTATTGTTAATTGTATTATTATTATGTGATCCAAATACATATATATATATATATACTATAAACATTCAATTTCAAATGTATTTCTGCCAATCTTATTTAGTGGTTGTAAAGTTCTGTATATTCCGGTTTATATTTTGTTATTCTAATTATTTATTTAATTTTTATTTTTTTATGTATATATTTTTTTTTTTTTTTTTTTTTTTTTTTTTTGTTGATTTGTGTTTGTGGTTCTGTATTTGTTTGCTTAATATGTATAATTGTACTTTTTATTTTATAATTGTTCTTTGTGACGGCTGTGATGTACCTTAGGACCCCCTCGAAAACGAGATGTTGCATCTCAAGGGGTTTATCCTAATAAATAAATTTGATTGATTTATGTATTTAGCAGACCCTTTATACAAAGTAAATTACAAAAGCAATTTGTCAAAAACACAACAATATTCGTAATATACAATGCCAGGATTATTAGACAACCAGATTAGGAACCAAGCAAGAGGAGAAGAAAAATAAGTTTATTCATGCTTTTGTACTGAAAAAAAAATGACTTGGTTTTTACTTATTTTAAAACTTATTTTCCAGTTAAAATATCAAAAATATTTGAAACAAGATAAAATTACTTATTACTGCAACAATGCATAAGAAGATTGAATCGAGAATATAAGGATTTTGTCCCGCATTGGCTTTTTTTCCCAATGTGTTTAATTATGAACAATTTTATTAAAATGAAAAGTAAGTGCAGTAAGACTAAATACATTTATATTCAAGTATTGATAATATAACATTTAGTAAATGTATTTAATTTGTTAAATTAATCTAATAAATATTTAGTCAATTAGTAAATTCTAGTAATAAAACAAAATGAAATAATTTAAAATAAAATAAAAACATGTAAAAAAAAGAATAAGACTCAAATTCTAATCAGTAAATTTATTGAATAGTAAATGCAGCTACTTTCAAGAATGTTTTAACATTTTAAAAAGAAAATTAGAGAAAATACTTGCTGAAATAGTATTTTTTGCAGTGAATTTCATGAAAAGATATGCTTATGCTGATAGTGGAAATAATGTAACATGGGCTCTAAAATAAACATGCACCACTTCGCGAAACTTGCTAGAGCTGATTCACTAACACCGACATGGATGGTGTGGCATTAGCTTTCAAACAGTGACTGCTGTTTCACATTTTCCTGATAGAAGCGTCATGCTACTTTCCATCCATTCTGCTTTCTCTGGAGATACAGGAAAATTTTTTATTGATTAATTAGGCATACGGAGACACACACAGTCATACAAGGTTAGAACAAATAACCCACCTCGCTCAATAAAAGATATAAAAATTTTGCTAAATCAAACTGAACAGGCCTAAGTATACACTTCATGAACTGCAATATTAATGCGAACAGCTGGCATGCAATAAAACCTTGAGGAACCTGAAAACAATGACTGTTGATTTAACATCTTATTTGTGATTTATAGTTTATAGACTCTTGCAATCCACCCATGGGCTTTAAAAGACAGGGTATAGAAGCTCCCGCTGTTTGTTTGAATTACTGTGAACAGCAGGGATGATGGGTGAATCCCGCTGAGAGATGTGAGGAATGGAGGACTGCTTGGTTTGACATGCTCAATGCTTCTATGCGCACTGTTCTAATGCGTCTCTGCGTGCTTCATGCAACGTTAAACAGTGAAAGTGTAGCTAATATGCTTGTTTCATAAATGTGAAATACTCATTAGCACAATCTGTAACAACCTAGTCCCACTGTACTGTACACCTACGGGACTTAAAGCAGCGTCTGATACATGTTTTTTTACTTTTAGTAGCTACAGACTCCAATCTGTCTGTCTGTCTGTCTGTCTGTCTGTCTGTGTCTGTCTGTCTGTCTGTCTGTCTCTGTCTGTGGTCACTTCCTTTACTGGTTCACCACAAGGATGTATACTGTTTATTCTTTACACAAATATGTGCCAAAGCAGTCAGGAAAATCATATTATTTTGAAGTACGCAGACAATACTGTAATTGTCAGATAATGAGATTAGTCATGGACCAGTCATTAGTGACTTTGTAGAGTGGTGTGAAGAGTCTCACCTTCTTGAAGACCAATGATATGGTATTGCATCCATTAAGAGTCAAACAGTGGAGGTTTAGCAATCTTACAAATACTTGGGGAAAATCATTGATTCGAAGTTTTGAAGCCAACTGTGAAGCTGTGTGTAAAAAGGGGCATCAACGTTTGTTCTTTTTAAGGAAACTGTGCAAATTTCAAGTTGACAAAACACTGTTGATGTTACAGACCTGCCATGAATACTGATCACACACACCTGCACCTCATCATCACCCTCATCACCTCAACTACAAATACACACACACACCTCGCCCCAGCTCATTGTCTGGTCTCGTTTCTACAAAAAGTGGACACTTACCTTGTTTCCTACTGTGATCATTCAGATATCACCAGCATCTCTTTATTCCTCTGTGTCACCGTTCCCAGCTGTGCTGTATGTTCAGCAGTCCTGCGAAGTGTATCCTCACCGTCATCCATCTCTCCCTCCACCACTCATCAAACCTGTAAGAAAATATATTATGTTTACTGTCAGAATCCTGGTCTCCAGATAATCATTCAGACTTTCCACTTACCATTTGCTCATTTGTTGTCAATAAAGGTCCTGTTCACTTTCATCCTCCTTGTCCGAGTCTGCTTCCATAACAGTTGATTCTGTTTTATTGTGCTTTATCGAATCAACTTTGTCCTTTTATTTGGTGTCCTAGTACGGGAATTTATCTTTAAAGAGCTGGAACTCTAACCAAATTGTGAAATGGACCAGTAGGTTGATTGGGGAGCTGCTACTTAACCCTAATTCACTGTATACCAGAGAGGTACAGCGAATGGGTGTTTAAATTTTAAGAGACAGGCATCATCCCCTGTATTATGAGTTCCAGCACCTTCCATCTAATCAACGGCTTAAAGTACCACAGTGTACAACAAAACGGCATAAGAATCCCTGTAGTGGTTAATTGTATAATTAGTAATAAGATGAAGTAATGGGTTTATTATTGTCACAATCTCTGACTCTGTAACCTCCCTCTCCAGCCATCAGAGGGCACCCTCGCCTGAATATTGACCCCCTCACCACACTACATTTCCCAATAGCCCCGGTTCTGATTCTAATCACCATGCCCAGCTGTATCTCATTTACTAGGCTTTTTAGCTGCACTGCACGCAGCTCTCAGTGTGAAGTCTTGTTTTGCTAATGTGAACATTACTGAGCGTTTATTCCAGTGTCTGGCTGATTTGTTTTGTGACCCTGCCTGTTTTTTTATATCTCCCTGTTTGCTGCCTGCCCTGATCCTCTGCCTGGTTTTGTACTACGATTTAGCCCTGTCTTCACTGCTGTATCTGCTGGTTTTGATCCTTGCCTGTTTGACTACTCTGCTCAATAAATTAAGCTGCAAATGGATCTCCCTAACTCTGATGACTCACAACAGAAGACTTCGCCATCTCAAGATCCAGCAGCTATATCAACCTTGACTGCAGCCTTCTCTGCCCAAGCAAGTCAACTCGCTGCCCATCATCATCAGTTGAGTCGTCTCACCTCTTTAACTGAGGAGTTGGTCAAAGCAGTACAAGGGCTTCAAGGGTCATCATCAGAGCGGTCACCCACTCAAGCCACAGCCGCTGTTGCCCATCCTGCAGTAATTCCACCTACCACAGGTCCTCGTCTCGTGCATCCAGAAAAGTTCAACGGATTTCCTGACAAATGTAAGGGGTTAATTCTCCAATGCTCTCTATTCATTGCGCAACAACCCACGCTGTATTCCACCGAAGCTGGTAAGATCGCCTATGTCTGCTTGTTACTCACTGGGAGGGCTTTGGATTGGATAACAGCAGTGTGGAGGAATGATGGAACTGCATATCCGTCATACAATGTGTTTATCCAATGCTGTCGTGAGGTCTTCGAACATTCTAAGGAGGGGAAAGGTGCTGGCGATCGCCTGCTTGAACTCGCGCAGGGCAAAGTTACTGCAGCTGAATATGCTCTTACTTTTCGCACCCTTGCTGCGCAGACTTCCTGGAATAACGACACCCTTAAAGTGGTCTTCCGAAGAGGCTTGAATCACGAACTACAGTCCGAGTTAGCCTGTCGTGATGATGGTAAAGACCTTGACCAGTTCATAAAACTCACCATTCAAATTGACAACCTCATATGATCTCGCAGAGCGAGCAACCGCACTATTCCTTCTCTCCGCAACGTCCCAATTACCCGAGTTTCAATCCCCGCACGCACTGAAGAACCCGAGCCCATGCAGATCAACTCTTACCATCTGTCAGTAGAGGAGAGAGATCGAAAGATCCTTCGTCACCTGTGTTTGTACTGTGGCGAGGCTGGTCATCTTCGTATTGCCTGTCCATCCAGACCACGTCTAACAGCATCTCGATCGGTGAGTCTCAATGTCGATGCATTAAACCCCAACTCATGTGTATCCGTGCCTGTTCTGATCACGGCCAACGGCCAGCAGATTACCACCAGTGCTTTAGTGGACCCCGGAGCCGCTGGGAATTTCATATCTGCAGACTTTGCTCAACAACATAACATCACATTAATTCGTTGTCCCTCTTCTCTCACAGTCAAAGCCATCGATGGACGGCCACTAGGCTCAGGTCATGTTTCTCACATCACCCAGGAACTCCATCTACAAACTGGGGCACTCCACTGTGAGATCATACAATTTTGTGTCTTCCACGCTCCACACACACCTGTGATCCTAGGCCTTCCCTGGCTTCGCAAACATGATCCCCAAATCTCTTGGAGAACCAATCAAATTTCTCGCTGGAGCGATTCATGCCACTCCAAATGCCTTGTCCAGGTCGCTCCATCATCTGTCCGGGTGATAACTTTACCGGTGGGGAGAACCAGCACAAACAATCTTCCTTCCGGATATCATGATCTATCAGAAGCCTTCAGCAAAATAAATGCCTCTAAAATCCCACCTCATTGTGTCAGTGACTGCGCCATTGATTTCCTATCAGAGCACACACTTCCCAAGTGTCGTATATTTCCTCTCTCCCAACCTGAATCCGAGTCCATGAGAAAATATATTGAGGAGAAACTCACAAAGGGCTTCATTCGATCTTCCACGTCTCCGGTGTCTGCCGGTTTCATCTTTGTCCAGAAGAAGGACGGAGGACTCCGACCCTGCATTGACTATCGTGCCCTGAATAACATTACTGTCAAATTCTGCTATCCACTCCCCTTGGTACCAGCCGCCCTGGAGTTGCTCCGCTCCGCGAGGTACTACACCGAACTTGATTTACGCTGTGGATATAATCTCATCCGTATCAGGGAGGGGGACGAGTGGAAGACGGCCTTCTCCACCAGCACAGGGCACTACGAATATTTGGTCATGCCTCTCGGCCTGGCGAACAGTCCTTCCATCTTCCAGTCGTTCATAAACAACGTGTTCAGAGACATGCTTCAAAGAACAGTTATAGTATACATCGACAACATCTTGATTTACTCTGACACCCTGACTGACCATGTGCAGCATGTTCGATCCGTTCTCCAGAGGCTCATCCAGCACCAGCTATGCGCGAAACTGGAGAAGTGCGAGTTTCATCTGACTTCCACTTCATTCTTGGGGTACGTCATCAGGCCAGAAGGAGTCACCAGGGACGAGGGCAAGGTCAGATCAGTCCTAGAATGGCCACAATCTACCACCCTGAAATTACTGGAGTGCTTCCTTGGATTTGCTAACTTCAATCGCCGCTTCATAAGAAACTTCAGTTCAGTGGCAAGCCCACTCACATCCCTGGTGAAGAAGGGGACACATCGTCTTCCATGGAATGAGTCGGCCACCCAAGCAGCGTTTCCCCACAGCACCCATCCTGCACCATCCTGACCCTGAATTACCATTTGTGGACGCTTCCAACACCGGTTTGGACCTGCTCGCGTCATCTAACTGACGTTAAAGGTAAAGCGTCAGTTGGATGACGCCCCAGGATCGTCAACTAACTGACGTCAAAGGGTACCCTAAAACGTCGGATGTTGACGTATGGTCAAAAGCGTCAGTTAGTTGACGTCTTGGGATGAGACTGTGTTATTTATTAGCAACACCGTGCACGGGCGTGAATTCCGCGATATCAGTTTTTGATCTCACAGGTGTCAGATCCACTGCGAGAAGAGAGATCTGTCCGTCTTGTCTGCACTTTTTTCACTCCTCCCCTCACTGCAGCCGCCTACTCTCGCATACATTTCAGGTGAGGCAAGGCGCATCTCAAACAAGCCTATTGCTTCAGATATGTCACACCCCTAACCATAACCGCAAGTTTCAATACAATTCAGCCAGGCCTCGCCCTTTATTTTGCGTATGTCCTGGACAGGAATTATTTAAATGAGGGATACTGTGACGTGTTTGTTACTGGAAGAAAACTCAAGACTACAATCGAGGCACTTCAGGGATTTCAGAAACAGCGTATTTACTAATCTAGAGAATAATACTAATACTAATCTTTTTTTCATGCTCAAAAAGCAACTTTACACACACACACACAAAATGAAAATTTTAAACGTAAAAAGCATTATAGGTCCTCTTTAAACTTATTCTCAACACAGCTTTGAACCTTCAGCCATTTGGATCCTTCAGACTGTACAGTAAAGTAAGTTTTCAAAAAAGCGCTTAAGTGATTTCAAGGCTAGCAGTGAACAGAACAACTCATTTGACCTTGGGTCGCAACACATCAAGTTGGTATTAAAGTTCACGAGAAAGCATCTCAGGAGAGCGTTCTCGCACCAGTGGTCACAGTCCGATGACCTGGTGTCCCAACGCAACCACATCGACTGAATATGCCTCATCATTACCTTGTTGTTTGAGAATTGGTGATTGAAACGAGCTTCAGCCAAGCTTGAAATAAGGTTTTCTGGATTTTGATGGACACATCGAAAGTGGTTTGAAAACACGGCGAACAACATAAATTCAAACAGTGTAACAGTGTTTCATAACTTCAGCTATATTATCTGAGGCTGAGGTTGTTTGAATAGTTCTGTAAGTGAAGCCGTTTTGTCCATATTTACGTCGACTGCTGTACTGTTTGTTCTGCACCAAGTTTACTTGTCACTTGAATAGGCTTGTGTAGTTGTATAGTTTTTGGCGCCCCCCTTGTGGCAATTCTCTAGAAAATACTTAATCACATTCAGCTTCTCCTCAATTTTTGGATGCCATCCTTTGTTTTAAGTTTGTAAAAGCATCATCTGTAAGTTAATTCTTCATTACATAATGCTTGATTGTACATATTTGCATGTATTTATGTTAAAGTATTGCATGTTTGTTACCAAAAACGCATCCTGATTAATATCACAGAACACGAATAAAGAATTATTACAGGAATCGATATATTTTAAATGCAATTTATTACAGCTGAACCAAATGTATTCAACAGCATATAATACAGTATTGTTAGATAATTGCATTACAATAGGCTAGAATAAGGGGAAAGTATAGCACAAACAAGGCAAATAATAATAATAAAGAATAATAAAGAATTATTAATAATTATTAATAGTAATAATAAAGAATTATTATTACAAGAATCGATATTTTAAATGCAATTTATTACAGCTGAACCAAATGTATTCAACAGCATATAATACAGTAATGTTAGATAATTGCATTACAATAGGCTAGAATAAGGGGAAAGTATAGCACAAACAAGGCAAATTGTTTTTGCACAATGAACCCACAGACAGTAGCCTACCCGTACTGGACAAGGTCACTGTTTCTCAAAAAAAACAAAAAAAAAAACAAATTCCGATTCATTAGCAAGGTGAAGGCTACAGTCCCGAGTTTAACTCTAGCTCCGCTCATTTGTTACTGGGGCGATAGAACTGGGAATCTCAAAAATGGTGAAGGACCCAGAGATGCAAGAATACCTCACTAACTGCTCTTGCTCATGGGAATTCAATCCACCCCATGCTTCACACATGGGGGGAGCTTGGGAACGTTTGATATGTGTAGTGAGGAGGATTCTGGATTCAAGGTTGATGCAGTATGGGTCTCATCCCCTCTCACATGAGGTCCTATGCACATTCATGGCTGAAATAGTTAACCCTCTGGGGTCAACTCAAGTCAAGTCATCTT
The DNA here is from genome assembly GCA_030578255.1 of Tiaroga cobitis. Lineage (NCBI taxonomy): Eukaryota > Metazoa > Chordata > Actinopteri > Cypriniformes > Leuciscidae > Tiaroga > Tiaroga cobitis. The sequence goes on along the minus strand of CM060607.1, from coordinate 38,650,548 downwards.
CATTTATATAATGCTTTTAACAGTATGGATGGTTTCTTAACGCGCTCCGGCCGCCCATCCGCACAACAACGGTGCTTGGTGTCTCAGAAACGCACTCCCTGAAATAGGTTTGAAGGTGCAAACGATTATTTGTTATCTCTGCGCAAACCTCAAAAAACGGAAACCCGCGAAAACACAGACGGCGCGCACATGCGCATCACGTGTTCAGTCCATAGGTATGCGCGTTTGAATATATATGTGCGTAGGCTTGTAGTCCTTCTTCACAAACCAACCCTCAACAAACTACTTGTCTGGTCTTAAAAATGTATAAAACAAAAAAAAATTTGTCGCGTCTGCGTAGCCACCTGAACCGGAATTATCCTGACAACGTTTTATCTGTACAGAGGTAAAGGGAGGGAGGCCTTTACAGGGGAGAGACTAGTGGACACTTCAGGACTGCGTTGTCGTCATGTCCAGGCGTTGGTCCTTGATCAGATCCGGATACGCCCTGGATCCGGCAGACTGTGGTAAACCTCGGGATAAACAGAGAGACTAATATTAGCGTAGACGCCATCCTTCTTATAATGTGCCAAGTACATCAGGATTTATGGGAAGTGTACCCAGTTCTGGCTGATCTAAACTATACAGCCTAACATTGAATTACAGAAGTCTATAATGTGTTATGTGCATGCTAGGCCAAAGAGATGTGTTTTTAGTCTACATTTTAACTGACAGACTGTGTCTGCTTCCCAGACAATGTTAGGAAGATTGTTCCAAAGTTTTGGTGCTAGAGAGGAAAAGGATCTACTGCCAGCAGTCGATTTTGATATTCATTTTGACATTATCAACTGGCCGGAATTTTGAGATCGCAATAGACGTGAAGCACTATAATGCGTTATGAGCTCGCTCAAATACTGGGGAGCTAAACCATTTAGAGCTTTGTTAGTAATCAGCAATATTTAAAAATGTATATGATGTTTAATAGGGAGCCAATGCAGTGTTGGCAGAACCGGGCTAATATGGTCATACTTCCTGGTTCTGGTAAGAACTCTAGCGGCTGCATTTTGGACCAGCTGTAGTTTATTTGTTAAACGTGCAGGGCAACCAGCCAGTAGAGCATTACAATAATCTAGCCTTGATGCCATGAACACATGAACTAATTGTTCTGCATATTTAATTGAGAGCATATGACATAATTTAGATATATTTTTAAGATAAAAAAAATTAGGTTTTGCAGATACTAGACACGTGACTTTCAAATGAAAGATTGGTATCAAAGAGAACACCCAGGTTTCTAACCGACGACGAGGACTTGACAGAGCAGCCATCAAGTGTTAGACAGTATTCTAGGTTATTATGTGAGGAAGTTTTTCGTCCAATAATTAGAATCTCTGTTTTTTTAGAATTAAGTTGTAGGAAATTACTAGTCCTCCATTTTTTTATATAAGCTATACATTCCGTTAATTTTGTGGATTGGTAAGTTTCGTCAGGGCGTGAAGAAATATAGAGCTGAGTATCATCAGCATAATAGTGAAAACTAATGCCATGCTTCCTAATGATATCTACTAAGGGTAGCATGTACAGAGTGAACTGCAACGGTCCTAGTACTGAGCCTTTTGGTACACCATACTGAACTCTTGACTGATAACACATCTCTTCATTTACTGCTACAAACTGATAACGGTCAGATAAGTATGATTTAAACCATGCTAGTGCAATTGCACTAATGCCAACATAATTTGCGAGTCTATTTAAAAGAATGTTGTGGTCAATAGTGTCAAATGCAGCACTAAGATCGAGTAACACTAATACAGAGATACAACCACGATCGGATGATAAGAGCAGATCATTTGTGACTCTAATGAGAGCTGTCTCAGTACTATGATACGTTCTAAATCCTGATTGAAAATCCTTGCAGATACCATTTCTTTCTAAAAAGGAACATAGTTGTGAAGATACTGCCTTTTCTAGTATCTTTGACAGAAAAGGTAGATTCGAGATCGGCCTGTAATTGACTAATTCTGTAGGATTAATTTGATTAAGTTTTTAACAAACGGTTTAATCACAGCCAGCTTGAAAGTTTTTGTTACGTATCCTAATGACAAAGATGAATTAATGATATTAAGAAGAGGATCTATGACCTCTGGAAGCATCTCTTTTAGTAGTTTAGAAGATCCCCGAGCACTCGTCAGCGTTGTCATGGAGATGGAGTGGATCCAATTGCCAGGAGGCAGAGTCAGGGAACGAGAGCCATCAGGAGAAGAGGATATAAGCGCAACAGAAAGGAGCTTAGGGGGAGACGAGATATCCCAAGACCAGACTAATGTTTTCTCTGGTTCTTTTCTCCTGTAGGCTCCAGTGATCTCCAGGAACCCAGGCTGCAGTTTGCCAGCATGTAGTCACACTTTCACTTCACACTGAAGCCCCGGCTTCCCTGCACCTCGGAGCTCTTGCACTAACTCCAACCTTTTTGTCACTCAATAAAGGCCCCTCAAGGGTAATTTCACCACGCATTGAGTCCAGTCCTCTTTTCTCCCGCCACATGGTTTAACAAGTTTAGAAAATTCTTCCTCTCCTATAGCAATGAATTAATCGAATTTATCCTTAGGGAGACTACAACGCACTGCCTGATGCAATACTGTAGTAGACGGTTGCATAGTTATAATTTTCTCCCTGATATTACCAATCTTGTAAGTAAAGAAGTTCATAAAGTCATTACTGCTGTGCTGCTTGGAAACTTCTGGGCTTGAAGCTTTATTTTTCGTTAGTTTAGCCATTGTTTCAAATAAATACCTAGGTTTTTTTTTTACTTTCTTCTAATAGGGTTCAAAAATAAGCAGATCTAGCAGTTTTTAAGGCCTCTCTGTATGCAATTGTGCTCTCTTTCCATGAAATGCGAAATACCTCTAGTTTTGTTTTCTTCCAGTTGCGCTCCATTTTTCTGGCTGCTCTCTTAAGGGCCTGAGTGTGCTCGTTGTACCATGGCGTTGGACTATTTTCCTTATTCTTCTTTAACCCTCTGGGGTCGACTATCGTGCCGGCGCGATGAGCTCACTTTTTTCCTTATCAGTGCAAAAGAGACTCAAATTACTCTGTTGATTTTGATCTTAGATGTAAGTGTTGTACATCATTAGATCCTGTTAAGTGTCTATTTTTTGTGGATACTCACAATAAAAACAAGGTGTTCTGCTTTTTGTCAAAGTAAAATAAACATGATGCGAATTTTGCGTTCTCTCTGTCAGTGAAGTTAATTCTGAAACACGTCCGAAAATTAACTGTAACTAAGTAAAATACTTGTCACACAGGCACGAAAGATTTTTCGTTATGAAGCTGAAATTCTCCTCTTTTAAATGAAGTAATTTATATAAAAAACAAATATTCTCAGTTTATATAACCTGTATGAAAAGAGAGAGATGTCAGTCTTTTTCTTTTCAGCTAATTATAGCGTATGACGTGTTAATGTGACCACGCCCACTGAGAGCGCGCGTCAAACGCAAATGTTGAGGCAAGCTATGAAAACTCCCACATCAGCTGGATAAAACATCCAGTTTAATAAGAATATTGTACTCACAGCTACGCTGTGAGGAATAATAATCCTGGAAAAGTTACCTCAGATGTGCTAGTAGTTTCATTTCGAGGAGCAACGGATCCAGCTGATGTAGTAGGTTATTTATTCTTAAGTGCTTTGTTCTAATCGTGTTATTGAATAGTGTCTGTAAACTGCACAAAGACTGTTTAAATATGAAATATGTCTGTGTGTGAATGAAGGAATGGCACGGACGCGCATGCGATGTTGTTTACAGATGTCCATCGCATCTGTGCGTTCATTCACTCTTGCTCCTACATTAGTAAACGTTATTTTTACATGAACACATCCAAAGCGATATAGAATAGTGTCTGTAATGACAAAATAATAATAATAATAATTTGTTACATTTATATAGCGCTTTTTCTGGGACCTCAAAGCGCTTCACATATGGTAGGGGGGAACATTTCGTTGACTAGTTTTGGAGAGATTATGAAGTTTTTACTCTAAAATAGACATCAAATAAGCTTTTGTTAGACAGTTTCTACTCATATGTTAAATATATAGTATGTTTTGTCAAAAATAAACTAATCAACTGTTTTTGCAACTGTAACTGTGTTTGTTCCAATGCAAGCTAGGCTATATCAAAATAATGAATCCTTAACTTCGAAATATGTATGATAAAATGTATTGACCTACTTTAAAAAATAATACTTCATAAGAGACTTATGGAAAAAGACAATTTTCTTTTCAAGATGTTTCCAACTCTAACTTTGAAACAATTCCATACAATGGCCCATACAACCTATTTGAACAGGATTTGTTTCCTGGTATGACTAGAAATGTGCTTTTGACTTTCATTTATAGTTTGATTATATATATATATATATATATATATATATATATATATATATATATATATATATATATATATATATATTAGGGCTGTCAGTTAAACGCGTTCACTGATTCTTGAGAGTCGGGACAAAACAGGTTTTAAAAACTTTAAAAAAAAAATACACACTATATCAATTGGAGTTGTATGTTTCTGCAGAGAAAGGTCTTAGCTATTTAACCATGTAAAGGGACAGGTTCTAAATAAAAACACATTATTAACAAATAAACATGTTTCCCTTCAGAACTGGATTTGTGTCAACTCCGTCAGACACACTAAAAAGTATACAATTTTAATTCTTCCAATCCAACAAGAATCTAAAGTTCTGAGTAATGTAATAGTGTTTAGTTACTCTGATATGTAAAAAAAAATATACAATATATAAATTTAAGTTGTGATTTCACATATTTGTAGCTAGCTTCTTGGTCATCTGATAATCCCATTTAAGTAAATTGATTACACTGATTTTATTTGGGGCATTTTTAGACAAGAGTTTCAGAAGTACATGAATGTTCTTTAGTCACTGGATAATTGTTCTGATTATTGTTTATTTGCTGTTTTTTTTTTAATTTTGAATTTTGCAATCTCGTAAAAATTTATACAAATTCAACAAATCTCCACATTATTTGTAAAAACAACTAATTTCCACAGTTTCACTTGCGTTAACTTGAGTAAACAAACAATAGTGCAACTAGCATAAAACATTTTACTAAGTAAAAGTATTCGGTGTAGAAACAATTTTCAATCAGAAATTGCAAGTTACTTTCACAATTAATTTCAAAGAAACAAGAATTAACACTGAAATAAATGTGAAATTTTCCAGTAGAAAAGCTAAAATAGTATTAAAAAGTCAAGTCAAGTCACCTTCATTTATATAGCGCTTATAACAGTATGGATTGTTTCAAAGCAGCTTTACAGTTATAATAGAAATTTCTGTAACAGATTGTTTAGGCTTTACTACAGCATATTACAAAGTTATTTTCCAGCAACCGTAACAGATTGTTTAGGCTTTACAACAGCATATTGCAAAGTTATTGTCCAGCCACAGTTAGTTTTGATTGATTCACTTCCGTTGCGAAGATCATTAGTTATTAACTTAGGGGCCGCTAACACGACACCGTTCTAAGAGAAAAAATCTTAACGCGCTCCGGCCTCCCATCTGCACAGAACAGTGCCTGGTGTCTCGAGAACGTACTCCCTGAAATAGGTTCGAAGGTGCAAACGATTATCCGTTATCTCTGCACAAACCTCAAAAACGCAAAGCCTCGAAAACGCAGATGGCGCAGACATGGGCATATCTTGTTCAAATGTAAAATTTAGTAAAATGCCTCGAAAAATATTTTTTGACAGGGTATTCAGCGGGAATACTAATTCAAAATACAAATTCCCCCAAAAATACGTGTCTGATTAACAGACTGATGTAGCAAATTAGCTCTAAAGAAATATGAAAAATCAATCATAACTTGTTATAATTGATTATGAATATTTGGATCAGTTAATGGAATTAACTTAATGTAGTAAAATTAATATTACAATCAATCCACCTGTTTGTCCCTTGAACACTCAGGGCCCTATCTTGCACCCAGCGCAATTGACTTTGTACACTGACGCATGTATCATTCGTATTTTGCACCCGTGCAAAGCGGACTTTTCCCTCCACAGACGCACGCTGCAAACTAGGGAATGAACTTGCGCTCCCTGGGCGGTTCAGCGCAAAAAAGGAGGCGTGTTCCGGCGCAAACAATCCCTGGTGCTATTTTGCAGTTCCAGAAAACAATTCCGCCACTGACCAGAAAAAAACTAGTTTAAAGTCAGTGGCGCGTTGCGCGTACATTCAGATGCTATTTTAAGCGCGCATGCTTGGCCATAATACAGAGTGTGAACAACACGCATACACTGTAGATGATTCTCTCATCTACACAGATGCATTTTACTTTTTGCAAATGATACATTATTATAAGAAAAAATATTAAAACACGAGGGAAATCATTGTTGTGTCCATGACGATGGGAAAAATAGGCATAAAGCTTACACATTTACCCAAATTATTACATGCATGTTTAACCGAAGCTAATTTGGGTGGGTTTGTCCCATCCCCAATGTCACTTTCTTTTACGGCCCTGACGAGAACATCGATCTCCTCGGCTGTCAACCGATTCTGAAGCGCTCCTGGTAAATGCGCCGTTATAATAGTATTGCACCATGGAACAAGCGCACCTCGTTCATCATGCTCTTAAAGGGAATACGTTATGACGCTCTTATTGGTTTGTTTCCCGTTAAGCCCAAACTACACCTATGAATAATGAAGCTACTTCAGACCAACCCCTTTTAGATTTGTGTTGAGCGCAAGAGTCATTTATCCCGCCGGTTAAAGAGCAACAGCGCCGAGATCCGCCCACAAAGTTACTTGCGCTTTGCGCTTGACACTTGCGTTTTAGATCGTTAAAATAGGGCCCTCAGTGTTAATTGTTTATTAATTCTAAGAAATGTTCATTTCCGGGCGAGGGAAATGTTTTTCTTACTGTTTAGTACTACTAAGAGCCTGTAGTCAAAATCTAAATCATAAAATAAACTTTGTTGCAAGCAGAGAATCAGACCCAAATATGTATTGTGCACAAGTTGTATTAACTAAATCACAAACATGACTAATCTAAACACACATACATAGGTAAAATAGTGAGTGACAGAATGAAACCGGAAGCAGGAAATGGAACTATGGAAAAGATCCATTTAACTATGAAAAGAACCATCCGCTTATCATTTTCAGAGCACCTCGTATGTATACTTGCATGGCCTTTACAGTGAAACATATCATGAAGTTCCTGAAGAAGGATTTTGATGGTCCCATGAGTCTCAATCGATTTCTTTGGCGGTGACTGAAGAATTGGTGATGAACTTGCGTGGTTGGCTTGACTCTGTTCCCATGGCTGGAGTAGCCTGGCTCCGCCCTCCTAAGTACTTCTGCTCAATTTTCATTTTCTTTCAGTACTACGTCTGGGATTGTGCTGCATTCTTTGGTTTTTGATTGTGCTGTATTCTGTATTCAATCAACGAACAGAGGGAGTAGCTGAGAACGATGACGTTGATGTTGTGCGCTAGTTTGAGTCGTCATACGTTGTAGCTAGGCCACATAAGGAAAGAATATTTATATTGCTGTGAAGTATTTGTATAATTCTTACCAGACAGCTGTTCTTTTATAATTATTCTTCCTCTGTCGATTGCCCGGACATGTGGTTGTGTTCCTGTTTTCTCACGCGAGAGTTCGTTCACGGAGCTCCAGGGAATCCCCATGACGTCAGTCTGATCAGCTGGATTAATGACTTTTACTTCCGTTTAAAGGAGCCGGAAAGTCGGCGTTCGAGAGCAACGCTACTATTGCTCTCTTTGGACTAGCGATCGATCGCACTTCACCCTTTTGCTTGTCATTGACTGTGTTTGTTGGACTCTTTGTGGAAATAATATACAAGTGGATTATTTCACCGTGGAGATCGCTGCACAGGACAGCGCTGTTCCTCGTCAAGTGCACGGACTTTGAAAGGCTTATCGGTGAGGCCGATTCAATACACACACATACAATGAATTGGAACCCACACACACACTCACCGGACTTATTGCCTATATTGTATATATTTGTTGTTGGTGCTTCTATTGAATACACTTTGAGGTATTATTACATCTTGTTTGTTGTGGTGTTTTGTGAGCAATTAGAACATTTTTATTAAAAAAGTAAATCATATAGAGGGTAGAACCCATAGATTTTGTGGCGTATCCTGCCTTCATTAGGCTGAGCGTTACATATTGGTGGCCCGTACGGGGACCCTTTATTATTGTTCTTTTTGTGTGTTTTTTTTTTTTTTCAAGATGGAGGTAGGGAATACTGATACTGTGACAGAAGTTGTTAATACTGCTGATGACCTAGTTACTTTTGAAGATGGTCAGAATGATATGGAACTAACAAATGTTCAAGAGATGCCCAGGTCGTTTGTGACTAGACGTAATCCCACTGCTAAGATAACTTCAATGATTAGTTCATTGTACCTTTCTGATGGTGATGATGATGATGATGATGATGATGATGATGATGATGAGTGTTGTACACAAAATGTTGAGAGGGTACAATCATTGCAATCAGAACTCACTAAATGTAAAGTTAATTTATTGGCCCTTGATAATAAAGTACATACCATAGAACAAGATTTCAAACAGTCAATGGACAGTACATTAAATCGGGAAACGAGTTTCAGGCAGGCCGTAGATACTAGTTTGGCAAGGTTGGAGGAAAATTTTGCAGATGCGCTGGAAAAATTAGAAAAGGCTGTGACAAATTGTTTTCTGAGGAGATATGCGAAATGGGAAAGCCAAATGAGAAAAATGAAGCTCACTAGCACTCCCACACTCACCAGATTACAGGCATATTCTCCAGATTCCTCTCGATTTTCCTCTGTCCATCAACCTCTGACCCCAGCTTTAGTATCTAGAGAGAAAATTACCACTCATAAACCCCTCAATGATACTTATGACGTTCAACATCCTATGTATGATAGACACTCTATTGGGCTTACCTCCTCAGTAGTGGCAGGTTCATCCTCATTCTGTGCCCGACCTCCTATCCGCATCGAGTTCCCCTCTTTGGTGACTCCTGTGAAACGGCGGAGGTGCTGAACTTTATCGAACAGTGTGAGAACTTCCTGGAGATCCGGCCCCTTCCCAGTGCAGAACTCCTAGGAACCTTGAGCACGGTGCTGAAGGGACCTGCTCTGAGCTGGTGGAAAGCGGAGAAGGTCAAGGTAACGGATTGGAAATCCTTCAAAAAGGCATTCATGGCTGCTTTTCTTTCAGACGATTACCTCTCAGAAGTGAAGGAAAAGCTGAGGACAATGGTTCAGCAGCCACAACAGCGCCTGAGGGACTTTGCATATGACTACCGGGCCCTATGTCTGAAATGGAAGCCAGAGATAGCTGAGGAGGACTTAGTAAATCGTATACTTAATAACATCAACCCCAGGGTTGCGGGATGTATGAGGGGAACCGTCAACTCGGTTGAGCAGCTGGTGAAGGTTGGATCTATGGTGGAAAAGGATCACATGGGAGCCAAAGTCTACTGGCAAAAAGTCAGTACTCAGAGCAGCAAAGACAAGACCAACAAGAAATCTGCTGAACGTACCTTTAACAAAAACCTGGCTGGAATAACACTAGCACAACCCCATCCAGTGTCATCTCTCCTGATGGTGCCTGTAAAGGTGAATGGCAAAGAAGTGAAAGCAGTGTTAGACACAGGTAGCACTTACACTTTAATACAAGAAAGCCTGTGGAAACATTTGAAAGGTGAGATTCCCTCAGTCGTTACCTCCAGTCCACAGAGGTTCATAATGGCGGACGGCACGATTCACCAGTCCAGAGATCTGCAAAGGATTAAGATTCAATGGCATGATCAAGATTGCAGTTTGGATACTTATATCCTAAAAGACACTCACCTAGCATTTCCTCTTATTGCGGGTCTGGATTTCCTGAGGGACACGGGAGCGGTCTTGGAAGTGGGCAGAGGCCGATATGGGTTAAGATCTGAAAAAGGAAACACCTATTACCCTTTCTTGCCCTCGCAGATTCCAACAGTTCCTGCAACCCCGGCTGGTCAAGATCTTTCTCATAGGGCTGCAAAGCTGAATTTATACTATGCATTACCATCCACTGGTAGACTTCCAGAACTCTTGTCCGTTTTCCCAGAGAGCACTACGTGGGATTCTGACAATCAGGAGGAGTTGTTGAAGTTGAGCTCCGCTTGGCCACGCACCACCTCCAACAACCTGGGTAAGACCTCAATAGTACAACACAAAATCAGATTATCTGATGACATACCCATCAAATCCCGGGTGTACAGAGTTTCGCCTCTTAAGAAGCAGATTATAGAGGAGCAAGTAGATCAGATGCTGCGGGACAATATCATTGAACCTTCTTTCTCACCGTGGTCTTCACCGGTGGTCCTTGTCCCCAAACCTGATGGCTCCCATAGGTTCTGCGTGGATTATAGGAGGCTGAACAGCAAGACAGTGGCTGACGCTTATCCAATGCCGTTAATTCACGACATCCTTGAATCCTTGGAAGGAGCTTCCTGGTTTAGTTCCTTGGATCTGCAGTCTGTATACAGGCAGGTGGAGATGGAGGACCAGAGTAAGGAAAAAACTGCTTTTATCTCCACCAAGGGACTATTTCAATTCAAGTCGATGCCGTATGGGCTCAGAAATGCCGCTGCTACCTTCCAGCGGCTGATGGAGAGAGTTCTGTCTGATTTGCGGGGGAAGATTTGTTTCGTTTATATTGACGACATCATCATCTATTCAAAGTCAATAGAAAAACACGTTCAACATCTCAACATGGTTCTAAATAGACTTACCCAAGCCAACCTGACGTTGAACATGAAGAAATGCCACTTCTTCAAACGACAGCTCAAATTCCTCGGCCATATAGTCTCTGTGAGGGGAGTGGAGATTGACCGAGAGAAGACTAGTGCTGTTGCAGAGTTCCCAATCCCGCAAGATCTCAAAGCCTTGCAACGGTTTCTAGGATTGGCGGGGTGGTATCATAAGTTTATCGCCCACTTTGCTGACATTGCTGCTCCATTGAACCATCTAAAAAAGAAAGATGTTAAGTGGGAATGGACCACTGAGTGTCAGTCCAGTATGGATGCACTTAAACAAGCTTTACAAAACTCACCGGTGTTAATACAACCTGACATCACACAAGACTTCCAGGTTCACACGGACGCTAGTGAGGTAGGACTGGGCGCCATCCTCACTCAACAGTCAGAGGAGGGAGAAAAGGTGGTGGCTTATGCATCACGGACCTTAACTGGAGCAGAGAAGAATTACAGCACTTCTGAAAAGGAATGTCTAGCAGTGGTTTGGGCTGTTGAGAAGTGGAAACACTACCTGGAGGGAAGAGCCTTCAACGTCTTCACTGACCATGCGGCGCTAGCATGGGCATTCAACTGCCCTAAAACCTCCTCACGCCTAACTCGCTGGACACTCCGCCTGCAACAGTTCAACTTTCAGGTCCATCACAGAAAACGCTGCCTCAACATGGGACCTGACGCTTTGTCCCGAGTCCAGGGTATGCCTGATGCTGATGTTGCCCCTTGTCTATCCATATCTTCACACCATACATCTACATTACCTCACTCTCTAGAGGAGATAACTAAAGCTCAACAATTGGACAATACCATCACTGACCTGCAGTCTAACATTCACCCTCGATCAGTCAAGGATCAAACCATCACCTTTGAAAACCTCCAAGGGGTGTGGTACCACAAAGTTCCTATGAAGGATAAAGGAGAGAAGTATCAGTACCACTAACATTAACCGCTGACTTCATGCACTATTACCATGATAATCCGCTTGGAGGTCATCTCGGACAGTTAAAGACTCTGCTGAAAATCTTAGACGTAGCATGGTGGCCGTCCGTTAGGAAGGATGTGTGCCAATACGTCAAAAGCTGCGAGATCTGCCAGAAATATAAACCCAGCAATACAAAACCTTCTGGATTGATGCAGAGTACACAGATCACTGAACCTGGACACATGTTGGGGGTGGATCTAATGGGACCATTCCCCACCAGTAAACGACAGAACACGTACCACCTTGTCATTGTTGATTATTTCACGAAGTGGGTGGAAATGTTCCCTCTGAGAGACAGCAAGACCCAGAAAGTAGTGAAAATCCTACGAGAGGAGATCTTTACACGATGGGGGGTACCCAAATACCTGGTGTCCGATAGGGGTCCCCAATTCACGTCCAGTCTTCTGAGCGATATGTGCAAAACATGGGGTTGTGTTCAGAAACTCACAACGAGTTATCATCCACAATCAAACCTAACAGAAAGAATCAACCGGACAGTAAAAACTATGATTGCTGCATATGTGGGTCAACATCATCAGAACTGGGACCAGTGGCTACCAGAATTCCGCTATGCCATTAACACTGCCCAGCAAGAAACCACCGGAAAAACACCTACTGTGCTCATGCTGGGTAGACAAATTCTAGGACCACTGGAACGTCTTATCCACCGACCGCCTTCACCTGATCAAGCTGCATATTCCCTGGTAGAACTCAAAACATCATGATGGAAGAAGTAAGGAATAGAATGAGGATGTGCCAAGCCAAACAAGCTAGGTATTATAATTACCGTAGAAAAAATGCGCAGTTTCATACGGGCGACCTGGTTTGGATTAAAACCCATCCTCTGTCTAATTCAGCAAACAAATTTTCTGCCAAGCTAGCGCCCAAGTGGGAGGGTCCAGCTGAAATTAAAAGTAAAACAGGGCCAATAAATTACACTGTGTGCTGGGGCAACCCACCTAGAGTCGATATATTGAATGTGGTAAACCTGAAGCGTTATTATGGACGCTCTCCTCCGATGCCGCTGGCTGGGGGGGGGGGGGGGGGGGGGAATATGTAGCTAGGCCACATAAGGAAAGAATATTTATATTGAAGAAGCATGAAGAAGAAGCATTAGAACAACAGGAGAGAACATCAGTCTGTGAGTGTTTACTTTCTCATTTGATTTTAGCGCGGCTCTTCGTTACTGTGTTTACCCTGGTAAAAACGCGCGTGTGTTTGTTTGTGTCGTGACTGAGTTTCGCTGGCCAAAGAGTTGGGCGTGGCCAAAGCCAGTTAAAGTACTTAATCTAGGCATTTGCTAATAGTTGTTAGAAGAAGCATTAGAACAACAGGAGAGAACATCAGTCTGTGAGTGTTTACTTTCTCATTTGATTTTAGCGCGGCTCTTCGTTACTGTGTTTACCCTGGTAAAAACGCGCGTGTGTTTGTTTGTGTCGTGACTGAGTTTCGCTGGCCAAAGAGTTGGGCGTGGCCAAAGCCAGTTAAAGTACTTAATCTAGGCATTTGCTAATAGTTGTTAGAAGAAGCATTAGAACAACAGGAGAGAACATCAGTCTGTGAGTGTTTACTTTCTCATTTGATTTTAGCGCGGCTCTTCGTTACTGTGTTTACCCTGGTAAAAACGCGCGTGTGTTTGTTTGTGTCGTGACTGAGTTTCGCTGGCCAAAGAGTTTGGCGTGGCCTGCTGTATTCATTAACAGGGTATTAGGTGTGTATAAAACTGGTTAGCGGTCGCGGCTGCCCTCGTGTGAAGCCCTCATCGTGTGAAGACCAAAGAGTGTAAAGACCAGCGACTCTACCTGTGCGACTTCACCGAGCAAGGACACCGACAAAACACTTGAGTATTACATTCTTCTTGTTTATTTTTTGTTGTTTCCTTTCTCTTCTACACACTTTTCTTTGAATCTTTCTGTTTGTAAGCTCCTTTTCACTATGTGTTTTCAAATCTCTACTATTACTAACATACGTAAATCAAACGTCACACGTCAGAGGCGGTGCAATCCTATCAATCTCCGTACCCTTCCGGTGTCTTCTAATACTTTATTCTCTTTTCCTATTGGTCTCTGGAACTGCCAGTCCGCTGTTAACAAAGCTGATTTCATTACATCTTTTTCAAGTCATTCAGGGTGACTGAGACCTGGATCAGACCAGAGGACACTGTCACACCTGCTGCCCTCTCCACTAACTTCACTTTCTCACATACCCCCCGTCTGACCGGAAGGGGTGGTGGTACTGGTCTGCTCATCTCAAATGACTGGAAATTTGATCCTTTACCACCTCTATTTGACAACAGCTCATTTGAATCACATTCAATTACCATCACTAGTCCTATAAAAATCCATTTTGTAGTTGTATATCGTCCCCCAGGTCAACTTGGCAGTTTTTTGGAGGAGCTTGATGTGCTACTCTCATCCTTCCCAGAAGATGGTACTCCTCTTGTAATTCTTGGAGACTTCAACATCCACCTAGAAAAACCTCAGGCTGCTGATTTCCACACCCTGCTTGCATCATTCGACCTCAAACGAGTATCTACTGTGGCTACTCACAAATCAGGTAACCAATTGGACCTCATCTACACGCGCTACTGCTCTACGGACAATACACTGGTCACTCCACTGCACACCTCAGATCACTTCCTCCTCACTCTCAACCTCAACCTGCCTCAGAACACAACACACACTCCTCCACAGGTCACCTTTCGATGAAACCTACGCTCACTTTCACCCTCTCACATATCCTCTTTGGTCACATCCACACTTCCTCCACCTGATCAGCTCTCAACACTTGATACTAACTGTGCAACTGATACTCTTTTCTCCACTTTAACATCCTGCTTGGACAACTTCTGTCCCCTTTCCTCCAGGCCAGCACGCGCCACACCCTCTGCCCCCTGGTTAACTGATATTCTTCGCGAACATCGTACTAAACTCAGGGGTGCAGAGAGGAAGTGGCGCAAATCGAAAGATTCGACAGACCTGGGTCTTTATCAATCCCTTCTCTCTTCCTTCTCTGCTAATATCTCTACTGCTAAAATGGCTTACTATCACAACAAAATTATCAATTCTTCTGACTCTCGCATGCTTTTCAAAACCTTCTCCTCTCTTCTTAACCCTCCTCCTCCTCCTCCTTCATCAACCCTAACAGCTGATGATTTTGCCACATTCTTCATAGAAAAAACAACCACCATCAGCGGCCAATTTACCAATCCACAAACTGACACACACATTTTACCAACAAACGCACACATTCTACCCTCCTTCTCTCTACTTTCAGAGGCGGAAGTCTCTAAACTCCTCCTTTCCAATCGCCCTACTACTTGTCCGCTTGATCCTATCCCCACTAATCTACTTCAAGCCATTTCTTCCTCAGTTGTACCCACACTCACGCACATCATAAACAACTCTCTTCACACTGGTAGCTTTCCCACAGCTTTTAAGCAGGCTCGAGTAACCCCACTGCTTAACCCTCTAGGCGCCACGGTCGAGTTTACTCGACAAGATGCGGCACTGAATAAAACGGCCGATTTTCTCAAATTGGGTGTCAAATTTCGTTCGACCTCCCCTCCACTGGATGGCAGACATGTCATACTTCATCCCCGACTCAAAAAAACTCATGTTTCTATACAAAATGTTCGAGTTAGAGCGCATTGAATCAGTGCGATCAAAAGCGGAGCTACTGAGAGAGTGAGCCATTTTATCAGAGCCGGTATCTCTTCTTCCATTTGTCGCGAAAACACTTGAACGAGTTGTTTTCAACCAGATCTCCTCCTTTTTTACACAGAACAACCTCTTGGACGACAATCAGTTTGGTTTCAAAAGCAGACACTCAACTGAGACTGCCCTGCTCTCAGTAATTGAAGCTCTGAGACTGGCAAGAGCAGCTTCCAAATCCTCAGTCCTCATCCTGCTGGATCTGTCTGCTGCTTTTGACACAGTTAACCACCAGATCCTCCTGTCAATCCTAAAGATGAAGGGCATCTCGGGAACTGCACTCTAATGGTTCGAGTCTTACCTCTCAGGTAGGTCCTTTAGGGTGTCGTGGAGAGGTGTGGCGTCTAAGACCCAACATCTAGCTACTGGGGTGCCTCAGGGCTCAGTGCTTGGACCACTCCTCTTCTCCGCAATCGCGGCGACAGTATTGTGGTGGAGACTTTGTCTATTATCACTGGGTATGTTAGACGAGGTCGAAGTATTCATAGGACAGTTAGGGGGCAACGTGAAGGCAGGGTGGGGAGTCGCAATGACAATGTGCATACTCGGCGCGCGCGCGAGGCAGATCTGGCCGCGCTCGCGCTGCTCGTATCATCTCACTCATGATATGTGTCGTTGCGTCTGATCTTTTGAACTAAACAGGTCTTGTCTACTTGTGTTTGTGTCATATGAATAATATATGACCCATACATGGAATCAGAGTGCCTACTGTATGTAGTAAATGGAAAATCTCTACGGCAAAAGGCCAACCACTACATGCATACGGTTTGTTTTACCATTTATTAGTAATGATTTACACCGTTTGTTTACTACTTACTATATACCTGAGCATTCAGTATTGTGCAATATAGCATACAGAAGGTGATGGACATTTTGGGGGGAAAGAAGTGCTGCATTTTATCATTTAAACGTGACTTTTCATGAAAATTCTATAATCCAAGATTGCTGCCACCATATGACGTCATATGCAAATTAGATGGCAAAATGTAATCCCTACATAAACTTTGGGTCATCCTTAATATTTCTCTAATTTACAGAAAGTATCTATCTCTTTTCACTTTTAAGATATAGCCTTTTGAAATTAAGATGTCAAAATCGAACGTTTTTGGAAAAAACCTCTGGCGCCTAAAGGGTTAAGAAACCCAATCTAAATCCAGCACATCTAACAAGTTACAGACCGGTATCTCTTCTTCCATTTGTCGCGAAAACACTTGAACGAGTTGTTTTCAACCAGATCTCCTCCTTTTTTACACAGAACAACCTCTTGGACGACAATCAGTTTGGTTTCAAAAGCGGACACTCAACTGAGACTGCCCTGCTCTCAGTAATTGAAGCTCTGAGACTGGCAAGAGCAGCTTCCAAATCCTCAGTCCTCATCCTGCTGGATCTGTCTGCTGCTTTTGACACAGTTAACCACCAGATCCTCCTGTCAATCCTAAAGATGAAGGGCATCTCGGGAACTGCACTCTAATGGTTCGAGTCTTACCTCTCAGGTAGGTCCTTTAGGGTGTCGTGGAGAGGTGTGGCGTCTAAGACCCAACATCTAGCTACTGGGGTGCCTCAGGGCTCAGGGCTTGGACCACTCCTCTTCTCCATCTACATGACATCACTAGGATCTGTGATTCAGAAACATGGTTTTTCCTATCATTGCTACGCTGATGACACGCAACTCTACCTCTCATTCCAGCCTGACGATCCGACGGTAGCTGCTCGTATCTCAGCCTGCCTGACAGACATCTCTGGTTGGATGAAGGACCACCACCTTCAACTAAACCTTGCGAAGACAGAGCTACTTGTGGTCCCGGCCAACCCAACACTTCATCACAACTTCTCCATTCAGCTAGGCTCGTCATCCATAACTCCATCAAGGTCAGCTAAGAACCGTGGGGTTGTAATTGATGATCAGTTGAAATTCACAGACCACATTGCTAGAACTGCCCGGTCCTGCAGATTTGCTTTGCACAACATTAGGAGGATCAGGCCCTTCCTTATAGAGCATGCCACACAACTCCTTGTCCAAGCACTTGTTTTATCCAGACTGGACTATTGCAATGCTCTCCTGGCTGGTCTTCCAGCTTGCTCTGTCAAACCTCTACAATTGATCCAGAATGCTGCAGCCAGAGTAGTCTTCAATGAGCCGAAGAGAGCACACGTCACTCCTCTCCTCACACAATTGCACTGGTTGCCAGTTGCCGCTCGCATTAAATTCAAGGCACTGACGTTTGCCTACAGAACAACCACTGGCACTGCTCCCTCTTACCTAAACTCATTACTTCAGGCTTATGTGCCATCCAGAAACCTGCGCTCTGCTAGCGAATGTCGTCTTGTGGTACCATCTCAAAGAGGCACAAAATCTCTTTCTCGGACCTTTACAATGGCTGTTCCCTGTTGGTGGAATGATCTGCCTAACTCAACCAGAGCTTCTGAGTCAGTAGCCACTTTCAAGAAACTGCTGAAGACATATCTTTTTCGGCAGCACTTGATTCAGTAGAATTAACACTTTCTCTTCTCTTCTATTCTATAAAAAAAAAAAAAAAAAACTGCACTAAAATTAAACTGAGAGGGGTTATAGCACTTACGTATTGTTGTCCTACTGTTAGTTTAACTGCTTCTATTGTTCTCATTTGTAAGTCGCTTTGGATAAAAGCGTCTGCTAAATGAATAAATGTAAATGTAATGTAAATGTATTGCTGTGAAGTATTTGTATAATTCTTACCAGACAGCTGTTCTTTTATAATTATTCTTCCTCTGTCGATTGCCCGGACATGTGGTTGTGTTCCTGTTTTCTCACGCGAGAGTTCGTTCATGGAGCTCCAGGGAATCCCCATGACGTCAATCTGATCAGCTGGATTAATTACTTTTACTTCCGTTTAAAGGAGCCGGAAAGTCGGCGTTCGAGAGCAACGCTACTATTGCTCTCTTTGGACTAGCGATCGATCGCACTTCACCCTTTTGCTTGTCATTGACTGTGTTTGTTGGACTCTTTGTGGAAATAATATACAAGTGGATTATTTCACCGTGGAGATCGCTGCACAGGACAGCGCTGTTCCTCGTCAAGTGCACGGACTTTGAAAGGCTTACCGGTGAGGCCGATTCAATAAACACACATACACTGAATTGGAACCCACACACACACTCACCGGACTTATTGCCTATATTGTATATATTTGTTGTTGGTGCTTCTATTGAATACACTTTGAGGTATTATTACATCTTGTTTGTTGTGGTGTTTTGTGAGCAATTAAAACATTTTTATTAAAAAAGTAAATTATATAGAGGGTAGAACCCGTAGATTTTGTGGTGTATCCTGCCTTCATTAGGCTGAGCGTTACAACGTCGCGACCAAACGTTAGCGATTGGTTATATGGCAGATCCAGAGTGACTCTGGGCAGATCTAATAGTTTTAGACTTCAACAGAGTACCTGCCGTCAAGGAAGTTAAGGCTTGTCAATGGAGCGATGCCAGACTCTATGTACAAATTAAATGTACCAGAGTCTGGTGGGACCAGGCTATGGCTGGAGTGCAGATTGTGGAGTCCTGGGCCGGAGAGGACACGCAGAGCAAACAGGAGAAGGGAGGAAGTCGGAAGAGTTGACGGTTGGAGTTGTGATGGACTTCTTCTGTATTAAATGAATTGAAATGCATTGAGTGCACACTCCTGATGTTGTCCTTTGATTCTGTTCTGGTTGAGAGAGTCCTCTCTCTCCTGAATGAGCACATGGCTGGTTGTGGGTCAAGGCCTGCTGCCCTCGGGCCTAGTGTGCCACACAGGACAGCTATGTGTACGTACCGAGAAGGCCAAATGATGTTGGACTGGGGGCTTGTGTAGAGGCCATTTAAAGTCTGAGAAAGGTCCCACCTCTCAGGGTTGGCTCGACCAATAAGATAGGGAGAATTTCCAAGCGGGAAATTCCTCTGTTGGGAGGATTTATGGCTCTGTCTCAAGTGTGGTTAGACAAAGGCCTTGCTGTTTGTGTCAATTTATACTCAGATAGATATAACAAACACACACTGCATTCTATGAGAAGGTGATGTACACTAAAGTGTGATTCGTTAGATGAGGATGAATTAGATAGGAGACACGACACAGGTGGGGTTACATTGGTTCTATCATAATATACATGAAAGCATAACAGTATCAAAAGACACTACACAAGACAGTAATTCATTCCCCACAGTGTCCTGGGGTGCATGTTCGTTTACAGATCAGTTCGTCCATAAATGAATGCAGGAAAGTCTATTTAAAGGGTTAGTTCATCCAAAAATGAAAATTAAGTCATTAATTACTTACCCCCATGCTGTACCAACCCCGTAAGGCCTTCGTTCATCTTCGGAGCACAAATGAAGATATTTCTGATTAAATCTGAGAGGTTGATCACTCCTCCATAGGCTGCCTAAGGGAATGAAACTTGACGGCCCAGAAAGTCATTAAAGAAAATATTCCATGTCGCAACAGTGGCTCAACTATAAGTTTATCAAGCGACGAGAATACTTTTTGTGCGAAAAAACAAACAAAAATAATGACTTTATTCGACTATTCCTTTCCTACTTCAGTTAAGTTCTCGCGTGTGCGCGTCGTGGAAATCTCTTGAAGTCTCGTTTCAGGCCTACAAGGAAGAAAAGGAATAGTCGAATAAAGTCGTTATTTTTGTTTGTTTTTTCGCACAAAAAGTATTCTCGTCGCTTGATAAACTTATAGTTGAGCCACTGTTGTGACATGGAATATTTAAAAATTTTCTTTAATGACTTTCTGGGCCGTCAAGTTTCATTCCCTTAGGAAGCCTATGGAGGAGTGATCAACCTCTCAGATTTAACCATAAATATCTTCATTTGTGTTCCGAAGACGAACGAAGGCCTTACGGGGTTGGTACAGCATGGGGGTGAGTAATTAATGACTTGATTTTCATTTTTGGGTGAACTAACCCTTTAGGGGCTGTGGTTCTTTCCTATGACCTCTGCTTTTTCCACATGGCCACATTTTTAACAGCAATAAAACCAACTTATCTGATCATAGTCATGGTAAGCCAAGACCCTTCTTGCCCTTGTTGGGGGGATGAGACCATAGATCCCAGAGTAAGTTTTATAGATTATTTGTTAAATATAACAAACAATTGTGTCTGATTTGTCTCAGTTTGTCTCTGTTTTGACTGGCACATTGCATTAATTCATGAATGTCAGATTCCCTCACACATCTGTTTCACAACTGGGGAGGCCGGTATAAACGGTCAGCATTTTTCTTTCTATCTCCCTCATGCATATTGTTATAAAAACAAAAAAGACCTGCAGGAAAATAAGTGGGATTCATTGGAGTATTTTCTACTGACTTTTTCTCAAATAGACAGAAATCTGTGAGAGAGAAATTACTGACCTTAGCCAGTTAAAGCAGAGCTCCCATTGAAAGACGTGCCTGGGGAATCTTCAGCCGTCAGCATTTACCTCTCTGACTCTCTCCACTTTTTTTCTTTCATGCTGCTTGAACACAAGTGTGTGGTACCAAAAGTTTTCACCATTGAGTTTCCCCTGCAGCAAACCACAGATTGAGGAACCATTCCGACAGGGTTAGGTTTAAATAAAACCCCAGTAAATAAGCTGTGATTTCATGCACTGACTTGTTTCTATGGTGCGAGTTTGTGGCTGTTACAGAGGTTTATGTGCTCTGTGCATGTGTGCATCACAAAGACCGCTGAAACAGATACATTTCATTAAAAAGCAAAATGACAAGATATTAAGTGTTTTGAAGTGAGCTTAAAATAAGAAAAAATATCTTCCAATGAGGTCAGAAAAAGAAAAAAAAATCTAAAAATAAATAATAACAAATAATTACATGCGTCACAAATCCAATTATTAAAAGTTACACAAAACAAACTATGACTGGTCACTGTGTTTTCTGATTAAGCAGTTCTTGACTAAATTAAGGTGTATTGTAGTTTAAAGTCAGTCTGCCATTAAACTACTTTTGTATACATATAGATTTAAAAGAGCTGGTTAATTTAGTTAAGTTAATGTAAGACAATAATTCCTCATGGAAGCTTGTTTCTGCTTCCATTAAAAAAAGCAAATGTGACTTTTTATCTCACAATTGGGAGTCTACCTCTCGCAATTATGACTGTTTTAATGCATTTTCCACAATTTTGAGAAAAAGGTCAGAATTGTGAGATATAAACAGTGATTTACACTCCTGATATACGATACACAAGGCTCTTTGTACACTATTGAACCATGACATCTCGCCAGACACTGAACATTGATTCTGTCACCTACAAACTTCATCCATATTATAAACCTAAATGTATGAACCTAGTTCAAGAGGAAATTCATCAGACGGATTAAACTATTGATTTGAAATGCAATGACTCATGAGATGGCGACAAAGAATGAAAACTGAATAAGAGGGATTTCATTTCAAGCTGCTTTGGATGAAATTCACCCAGCTTAGTGTTTATAATACAATATGCTTTGGATCAGTGAGACATTCTGCACCACTTTTTGCAATATTTTTTTTTCTCAATTTTGCAGTTAAATATGACCTGGACATGTTCTCCACTGCATGGTTTGTTCCCCCCAATGAGTAACTTACCTCATGTCCCGCACAACATCAATATCCATCGAGACCAGAGAATCAGCATGTAATATTCTCTGATGCATGCTGGCTGTTTACGTGTTTCTGCTGGAGAGGACATGCTGTTCTGATGTCTGTAATTACGGGCTGAGGGACATTCATTTGTCTGTCCTTCTATTGAGCACCACACAGCTGAATGCTAACACTAATAGAGTTTGCTATGAGTTCTGCCAGAACCCCTTAGTGCATTGTCTTCATTTCTTTCAATGCAAAAGAGATGATTGAAAAAGTTTATCTCATGCAGATCCACAGAATTCCTTCCTACGACGTTGCATAGATAGTCTTGTAGAAATGTTCTGTTTCCTTACAGTCAGTCACGTCCGATGTTACGTAATGGGATCTCACCTTCGAGTGTAAACTAAACGAGCCATTGCACATTGGCGTGCAAGATTTGCATCTCGTTCTCCGCCTCGCAGTGCGGGTATAAATACTGAAGTGGATGCATTGCACATTCAGCTTTTCGCTTCAGAGCCGATCGGTTCGTTTGTTCCTGCTCTATCCAGTCACCTGAAAGAGAGTGAAGATAACGAGTGTCTGAAGTGGTCTTGGGGAAGAGATATTTGCTTCCGGTGTTGGTGTGACGGCGCTGCAGCGGTGGTTGCGACATCAATGAGATTCTGCTGTTCTCATACAGCCTAAATTAAGCGTAGTGTCAGTTCTGGCAGATCACGTTAGTCAAGCTCTCATCAGCTGACACACAGCTGATACACGTCTATCTATAGGAATACGGCACCTAACACTGTATACATATATAAGCTCCTTCAGTATTATCAGCAGCTATCTCGTTTCTCAGGAGCTAATTACCCTCCTCCATCCCCAGCTCCTCCTCTTGTCAGTCAGTATGGCACTCTGATTCCCCTTGAATCAAAATAAATTCTCGAATTATGTTGTACTTTAAAATCTTGAATTAGTGATATCTGCAATACATTCATGTTCGGTTCTGTTCTGTTTACCCTAAGGGGGTTTATTGCTGCTCTCCCTGGTTTTATTCATGCTAGGCTGAACCATACCTAACTGTGTGCAATTACCAATCATATTTGACGATAGTGGTCCTGACAGAAAAGAGCTTCTCTGCACACTTCAGGCTGCATTATAATTCTCCAAGCTTAGCTGCTGGCGTTTGTCCTGTGCACTTCAGCACTGTGAAAGAGCTATTTCCCTAAAAGAGCAAGCATGGGTGTGACACTCGTCTTTTTAAAAATGTCATTCCGCCCGTGTGTTTCTGGATGCGGTTGCTAGCTGGCCCCGGCTGACAGTCATGATCGCGCTGCCTCACCTGTCTGGGCTTAAAGCATGCTGAGGTGGCTTTTGTGGATGAGTCATGTTAGCTGAATGCTAACACTAATAGAGTTTGCTATGAGTTCTGCCAGAACCCCTTAGTGCATTGTCTTAATTTCTTTCAATGGAAAAGAGATGATTGAAAAAGTTTACCTCATGCAGATCCACAGAATTCCTTCCTACGACGTTGCATAGATAGTCTTGTAGAAATGTTCTGTTCCCTTACAGTCAGTCACGTCCGATGTTACGTAATGGGATCTCACCTTCGAGTGTAAACTAAACAAGCCATTGCACATTGGCGTGCAAGATTTGCATCTCGTTCTCCGCCTCGCAGTGCGGGTATAAATACTGAAGTGGATGCATTGCACATTCAGCTTTTCGCTTCAGAGCCGAGCGGTTCATTTGTTCCTGCTCTATCCAGTCACCTGAAAGAGAGTGAAGATAACGAGTGTCTGAAGTGGTCTTGGGAAAGAGATCTTTGCTTCCGGTGTTGGTGTGACGGCGCTGAAGCGGTGGTTGCGACATCAATGAGATTCTGCTGTTCTCATACAGCCTAAATTAAGCGTAGTGTCAGTTCTGGCAGATCACGTTAGTCAAGCTCTCATCAGCTGACACACAGCTGATACATGGATGAGTCATGTACCATCCACAAAATGCGGGAGGATGACCATCTCGGTGTTGCGGTCGAGACTCGACTACCTCAAACGAGGTGGAGTCATCATTAAGACAACTTACGTATAATAATTTATATGTATTTAAGGGGCCAAACAGGCCAATTTAGCTCAAAAGGAATTATCAACTAATGTATAGGGAATCTTAACAGAATCACTTATACGGCCGAGCAAATGACTCGTCCAGCGTTCATTTAAACGGGCCCTATCTATAACCTCTGCGGCGGATATAAATATCCAAACTATAATGAAACACTATTTATTAGCAAGGTAACTTAGATCAGCAGTTTAAGACATTAAATCTGTAAGAACATAACACAAGAACAATTATCTTTAAAATATAAACAAGACTTTATTGATTATTCTAATACATAAAACTAATATCTAACACAATCACACGCACACACACATTCAAGCAAGTTGCAGAAAGAAAGAGAGTGAGGAAAGAATGAGTTTTAAGAGTGAGATGGTGAAATCCCAAGTTTCTATATGCATTTATAAGACATGACCTGAACGAACCATCAATCATTAATTTAACCCTTCTATCGTTTCTTAGGCGGGTTATTAAGTTTTATATCAATGCACCACGTGGTGTGTTGGCGGATGGATGAAAGTCTTTTGAAGTTCGGAGCGCTTTGCAGTTGAAACGTGTTACCAAAACTTTGCAGCAAAACTTAACTTAGAACCAAGACTCTCAACGGAAAAGTAAAGAAAAGAAAGAAAAGTGAGACTGCTTGACTGAAGCTGTCTGAACCCATGTTCTTCTGATCTATTTGGGTTATTTTGTCTGCTCGTCTTACATGGTTACTTGTTTGTTTTTCTGTCATGGCTCTAACATGACGGTGTTACGACTGACTCAAGGCCATAACAATCAATAGGAGACCATGCCACGAGCAAACAGTGCAAAACATAAATTTATTGTGTATGTAACACAAATATAAACAACGTAACCAACCATGGGATATGAATGTCAGTATCAGCAGTGTAGCGTAAGTGCTGGGGTGTGTTGTGTGTGTGGGTGCAGATGTTGGATGTAAAAATAAAAGACATAAACTCAGATAAACTTAAAGGTGCATCTCTGTGAAGTCCTGACGTCTCGAGCGAAGCATGGGCCCGGACCAGCCAGCAGAGCAGTGTCGAAGCCTTAAGCCACCAGACCAGGAAAAGAGAGAGACCAATGCAGCAAAGAAGCTCCTATTTAAACACCATATTCCCAGGTGTTAGCAATTAGGCCTGAAAGAGAGGAGGAGCAGGAGAACGACCAGAAACAGGCCAAGGGCCGTAACACCCACCTCTAACAAAACAGGGACCCCTAGGGGTTCCCTTGAGCTACAGGTATCCCATGATACAAAGTTGATAAAATTTTAAGGAGGCATATCTCTCTCCGGTTGAGTGAACCGATAACCGGTTCCGGTTGAGTAAACGCTGGCGCGTTTTGGCTGCCGCTACTCACCGGTGATTTCTGTTGTTATGTTTTATATCTGAATGTTTTAAGTCAGGAAATTTTATCCAGCCTTGTTTTGCTTCATTACTGCACCCTTGGACCTCGGAAATTTGATTGAAGTTTGATATCTATTTCTGACTTTGTGGCGGAGGATTGGCGTTTGCAGCTCAGTGTTTGCAGCTCAGCCTTCATCTTTGTCATAACTCATCAAGATTTCATCATGTGGTTCTTCAAGCTGCTGATGTGGATTATTTTCTCCTCCGTGGTGTTTAGCGCTGCTCCTCGACTGGTGTACTCGGTGGCAGATCTGTACAAACTCAGATCTGTAACGTTAACTACAACTCCGCCGTTGCTGCATCATCTGGATCTACTACGCCGACCGAAATACATGCATCGCGGGTCTCATCGGAATGTCAGAACCAACTCTGCCAATCCTGTACGTGGTGGACAAATTCGGTCTTTCTGGTCTTTAAATCCAAGACTGCCTAAAAATGCTGGGAGGTCTGTCGATTATGAAGTGCTCGCTCGGGTGCCCAGGTCAGATTTTAAGCCTTCCCCACTCTGCTTTACTCTTTTTAACGTTCGGTCACTCAACAATAAGACATCTGTTATTCACGAACTTATTACAGACAAAAACACTGATTTTATGTCCTTAACTGAGACTTGGCAGAAGCCTAATGACTATTTTTATCTAAATCAAGCAACACCTGTTGGATATTCCTACACATGCAAGCCTCGCTGCTCTGGAAAAGGGGGTGGTCTTGCACTTATTCATCGTGACTGCTATAAAGTTTGTCCGATTTCTATATCAGAGCCATCATCATTTGAAATTCTGGCCGTACAACTCAAAAGCTCAACTCCCACTATTGTTGTTGCAATTTATAGACCACCAAAGGCATCTACTATGACCTTATTTTTTACAGAATTTTCTACCATCTTAACACATCTGTGTACCCTGTCTCCGAACATCGTGTTGATGGGAGATTTTAACATTCATTTTGACAACACTACTAATACTCAATATAAAGATCTTAAATAAATTCTGGATTGTGCTGACTTTGTGCAGTATGTTAATTTTCCAACACATAGCAAGGGACATATTTTAGATCTTGTATGTTGTTCAGGTGTCAAGCCTTTTAACTTTACTTATGAATCTTCTATCTCAGATCATAAGCCTATTTTTTTTAATATCTCCCTTCCATTGTCTAAAGTTAACCCACAACGCTCTGTTTCATTTCGTAATATTAAGAATATTGATCTTGATGTTCTGGATGGAATGATTGATTACTCTGTTAACAGATGCTGCTTTAATTATCCTGCATCTGACTTGGTAAATTTTTATAATAACAGTTTGTCTCATATACTTGACAATGTGGCTCCTGTGAGAACTCGGACTGTATCTTTTGTCAACTCCTCTCCTTGGTATTCTTCTGAGCTCCGTCACCAAAAGGCTTTAGGTCGTCGACTGGAGAGACTATGCAAACGAACCGGTCTTGAAGTACACAAACAGATGTATTCTGAGCATCTGGTTTCATATAAGGCGGATGTGGAAAGAGCAAAATCATCTTTTTATGCGAATATCATTGCCAATGGACAAAGTAATACAAGGACTTTATTCACTATTAACAATTAACAAATATTAACACTATTAACTATTAACAAACTGTTGAAACCTCACAATTCTGTTTCACTTTCTCCCTGTCAATGTGAATCTGTTTCAAATTTTTTTAGATCTAAGATTGAGAGTATACATCAAGAACTACTTCAATCTAATTTAATGTCTAGTGATTACCAAAATGTTTGTAATAATCATATTAGTTGTTCTGCATGTACTTTCTCTAATTTTGAGCTGCCTTCAGTTGATTCCATTACTAAGCTAATCATTAAGTCTAAGTCTTCTACTTGCTCACTAGATCCTTTACCTACTGTCTTAGTTAAGTCTTGTATTCATTCAATTGCTCCTATTATTACTGCTATAGTTTGTTCATCATTGTCTACTGCTACCGTTCCTTCATCTTTAAAAATGGCTTCTATCACTCCAATTCTCAAAAAACCTGGTGCTGATCCTAATGATCTAAAGAATTATAGGCCCATTTCTAATCTTCCTTTTATATCTAAGATACTTGAAAGAATAGTCGCAACTCAACTTGAGTCATACTTACAAGACAATGACATTTTTGAGCATTTTCAGTCGGGATTTAGATCGAACCATAGTACTGAAACTGCTCTTGTTAAAGTTACAAACGATCTTTTCTTGGCTGCTGATTCTGGTTTCTTGTCTATTCTGATTCTTTTGGATATTAGTGCTGCCTTTGACACTATTAGTCATTCAGTATTACTGGAACGATTGGCTTGTATTGGAGTAGCTAGTAATGTTCTTCTGTGGTTTTCCTCATATTTATGCGACAGGAAACAATTCGTACAGATTAAGACGGCTCGTTCAGAGCCTATCTCAGTCACTCACGGTGTTCCGCAGGGTCAGTGTTGGGTCCCCTTTTATTTATTCTTTATATTCTACCCCTTGGTCATATTTTTCATTCTTATGGTATTCGTTTTCATTTTTATGCGTTTTCATTTTTATGCAAGTATATATATCCACAAAACCTACTGCTTCTCATCTCCCATCTAACCTTACTAAATGTTTGCAGGATGTTAACATATGGATGACTAATCATTTTCTAAAGTTAAATTCTAATAAAACCGAAGCCCTTCTTGTTGGGTCTAGGTCTGTTCTATCTAAAGCTCAACCCTTTACTTTGTTTATTGATAATTGCTCAGTTAACTTCTCCACTCAGGTGAAAAGTCTTGGGGTCATATTTGATGGTTTGCTTTCTTTTAGTTCTCATATTAATACAATTTCACGTGCTGCATCTTTTCATTTACGTAATATTGCTAGACTTCGCTCTTCACTTTCTCAGCACTGTACCGAAGTACTTATTCATGCCTTGGTAACATCTCGGATCGATTACTGCAATTCTCTTTTATTTGGTATCCCTGAAAAACAACTACATAGACTACAGTTAATCCAGAACTCAGCAGCCAGGATTGTTACTCACTCAAGTATTTTTGAGCATATAACTCCAACTCTTTACCAATTGCACTGGCTCCCTGTTCGTCACCGTATACATTACAAACTATTGCTCCTTACATATAAAGCTCTTCATAATTCGGCACCTCAATATTTGTTAGATCTTCTTCATTTGTATAGACCTTCACGTTCTCTGAGATCCTCTTCTGCTGAATTATTGTCTGTTCCAAACTTCAAACTGAGTTCCTATGGTGGTAGATCTTTTAGTTGTGTGGCGCCTAAACTGTGGAATGCCTTACCACTGCACATTCGTCAAATGGATTCAATTTCCCATTTTAAAGCTCAGATAAAAACGTATTTGTTTAGATTAGCTTTTGATGATATGATAGTTTGATGCGTAGTTGTAATGTAGTGCTTTGTCTGTTCTGTATTTGCTGCCCTGTTTTATATTGTACGGTGTCCTTGAGTGCCCTGAAAGGCGCCTTTTAAATAAAAGGTATTATTATTATTATTATTATCTTACCTAACAACTTGGAGACCGGGACAATGCATCTGCCACCACATTGTCCCGCCCCTTGATATGCCGAATGTCCAAAGTGTAGGACTGGAGGTGAAGAGCCCAGCGCATCAGCCGTTGGTTAGGAGTCTGTAGAGTGCTAAGGAAAGTTAGAGGATTATGGTCGGAAAAAACTACCACCGGACCAGAGCCCAGATACACACTAAAATGCTGCAACGCCAAAATAAGCGCCAGCGTTTCCTTTTCGATGACTGAATAGTTTAGCTGATGGCGATTAAATTTCCTGGAAAAGAAACACACAGGCTTATTAACCCCTCCATCATCTTTCTGCAGCAACACTGCACCAGCCCCAACCATGCTGGTGTCACAGGTCGGGAGGGTCGACTGGGTCTACCCCCTCCCTTTAGAATGTACCACTGAGGAGCAAACCGGAAACCAGGCGGACAAGGAAAGTAAAATGTAACAAACTTTATTGATTAAAAGAATCTGTAGATCCTAATTAAAACTCCTCCTTCCTCCCCAGCATCCAGTGGCCGCCGGGACGTCGGCCGGACAACAGGCGGGGACTCGGTCCACTCAACCCCTCAGACTTTCCAGATGCCAAGGCTCTCGGCTATGGAGGGGACGCGGATTGACCAGCAGGTAAGTACTATAAGCACGGCTTATCCTTCTCGGGCTCTAAGTAGACTGTACTCTTCTCGATCTCTCAAGTGCAGAAGTTTACAGCGGTGAAGAGGGGCGTCGACTGGACAGCAAGTAGGTACTCCAGGTACGGTTGGTTCTTCCCTAGACGGTGGGTGCGGAGAGCTTACAGCTGTGGAAAGGCGTCGACTAGACAGCAGATGGGTACTTCGAGTACGGTTGGTTCTTCCCTATACAGGTGGGTGCGGAGAGCTTACAGCTGTGGAAAGGCGTCGACTTGACAGCAGGTGGGTACTTCGAGTACGGTTGGTTCTTCCCTATACAGGGGATGCAGAGAGCTTACAGCTGTGGAAAGGCGTCGACTGGACAGCAGGTGAGTACTTCGAGTACGGTTGGTTCTTCCCTATACAGGGGATGCAGAGAGCTTACAGCTGTGGAAAAGCGTCGACTAGACAGCAGGTGGGGATGCAGAGAGCTTACAGCTGTGGAAAGGCGTCGACTAGACAGCAGGTGAGTACTTCGAGTACGGTTGGTTCTTCCCTATACAGGGGATGCAGAGAGCTTACAGCTGTGGAAAGGCGTCGACTAGACAGCAGGTGGGTACTTCGAGTACGGTTGGTTCTTCCCTATACAGGGGATGCAGAAAGCTTACGGCCGTGAAAGGGGCGTCGACTAGACAGCCAGTAGGTACTCCAAGTACAATTGGTTCCTCCCCGTATAGCGGATACAGAAGCTCACGACGGTGACAGACGTCGACCGGACAGCAAGTGGGCACTCCAAGTACAGTAGGTTTTTCCCCATACAACGGGTAACGGAAAGGTTTCGGAGGGCTGGCGAGAAGGCTGACTGGGTGGTCAGATCGGCAAGTCCGGACAATCGACCAGCTCCTGTAGGTCAGCAGGCCTTAGGGGTAACACCCCGAACAGCAAACGCTAGATTGCAACGAATTTATCACAGAATGCAACGGCTTTAGATGGGGGACACTCAGAACAGCAGATAACTGGATTTCCTCCGTTCTCCAGGACAGCATCAATGATGAATCAGAACACGGCAGGCTTGGAAGGTACAACACTCCGAACAACAGATACCTGGGTTTTCTCCGCTCTCCACAACAGTGATGATGGAACAGTATGCAAGCGGCCTTAGATGGGGGACACTCAGAACAGCAGATAACTGGATTTCCTCCGGTCTCCAGAACAGCATCGATGATGAATCAGAACACAGCAGGCTTGGAAGGTACAGCACTCAGAACAACAGATACCTGGGTTTTCTCCGCTCTCCACAACAGCGATGATGGAACAGTATGCAAGCGGCTTTAGATGGGGGACACTCAGAACAGCAGATAACTGGATTTCCTCCGTTCTCCAGGACAGCATCAATGATGAATCAGAACACGGCAGGCTTGGAATGTACAACACTCAGAACAACAGATACCTGGGTTTTCTCCGCTCTCCACAACAGTGATGATGGAACAGTATGCAAGCGGCCTTAGATGGGGGACACTCAGAACAGCAGATAACTGGATTTCCTCCGTTCTCCAAGACAGCATCAATGATGAATCAGAACACAGCAGGCTTGAAAGGTACAACACTCAGAACAACAGATACCTGAGTTTTCTCCGCTCTCCACAACAGCGATGATGGAACAGTATGCAAGTGGCTTTAGATGGGGGACACTCAGAACAGCAGATAACTGGATTTCCTCCGTTCTCCAGGGCAGCATCAATGATGAATCGAAACACAGCAAGCTTTAAATTCCACCGTCACTTAATCTCTTCCTCAGCAACTCCAAACTGCAACACAGGGCAAGGCCGATGGGCACGTGACAGAATTCGGTATAGTAAGCATGCAGTAACTTCACTTCAAACACACCCGGTGGGGCACAGCATCAACACACGTCACTCTCAACCACTCTGTGAAATATAAGGCCACAGCCCACCTCCTTGTTCTGAACAGCGGGGACAGTAAGACGGAAGAATATATAGCAACCTCAATCATGCATCACAACAGCTTTCTTCTCGTTTACGGTGTCTAGACTCCTTTTCCTAGATCGCTTCTCTTCATATACAGTGTCTTTGTGTATAAATCACATACCGTACGGCCAGTAAAAGGTTTGCACTTATCTCTACCCAAGAAGGGGACTTGATATTTCCCAGGCGACTTCTCCTCTGCTTCTCTGTTCCACACCACCCAATCCTTCGTAGCGGATTCCCTTCCGCGGGTCGATTTCACCAGCTGATTTGTCCCACAGAAACTCTCAGCCCTCCTCAACGGAAACAAATATATATATATATATATATATATATATATATATATATATATATATATATATATATATATATATATATAAAGAGTTCAGATGCAAAAGCCTCCAAGTGCCATTTGAAATTTTCTTCTAGAATGATAATTTTTATCAAGCTTGTATATTTAAGTTCAGTAATTTCACTTAAATGGTAATGAAGATTACCTAATAATTGTCATTTAAGTGAAATTACTGAACTTAAAATGTACAAGCTTGATAAAAATTATCATTCTAGAAGAAAATTTCAAATGGCACTAGAGGCTTTTGCATCTGAACTCTTCATCTAATCAAAATATAAATGAAAGTCAAAAACACATTTTTAGTCATACCTGGAAACAAATCCTGGTCAAATAGGTTATATGGGTCATTGTATAGAATTGGTTCAAAGTTAGAGTTGGAAACATCTTGAAAAGAATTTTTTTTCCATATAAAGTAGGCTATTATAAGCTTGCATTGGATAACAGTTGATTAGTTTATTTTTTACAAAACATAGGCTACTATATATTTAACATATGAGCAGAAACTGTCTAACTAAAGCTTATTTGATGTCTATTTTATAGTAAAAACTTTCTAATCTATTTCGTCTGTAACAGTAGGCTATGCATCTGTGCGTTCTTTTTTTCACACACCCAGACACCCGATTCATATTTAAACAGTCTTTTTGGTTTTACAGATACTATTCTATATTGCGATTAGAACAAATCTCAGTAGTCTTACTAATGTAGGAGCGAGAGTGAATGAACGCACAGCGCGCGCGTCTGTGAATTCGTCCATTCATTCGCACACAGACACGCATTTAAAATTTAAACAGTCTTTGTGCAGTTTACAGACACTATTCAATAACACGATTAGAACAAAGCACTTAAGAATAAATGACTTACTACATCAGCTGAGTCCGTGCTCCTCGAATGAAACAGGTAACTGAGTTAACTTTTCCAGGAATTATTCCTCACTGCGCAGCAAGACGAGATAAAGGTTAGGGCGTTCTGATGTGGGCGTTTTCATGGCTTGCCTCAACATTAACGTTTGAATAGCGAGCGCTCTCAGTGGGCGTGGTCACATTAACACGTCATACGCTATAATTAGGTGAAAGGAAAAAGACAGACATCTCTCTCTTTTCATACAGATTACATCAACTGAGAATAGTTGCTTTTTTATATAAGTTACTTCATTTAAAAGAAGAGAATTTCAGCTTCATAAAGAGAAATCTTTCGTGTCTCTGTGACAAGTATTTATTGAGTTACAGTTCATTTTTCGGACGCGTTTCAGAAAGATTTTTTAGGAGACAGTGTGAGCTGAAAAAAAGTTATTTTACAAAAACACAAGGTTTTGATGTTAATAAGTGTAGCAACAATGACTTTTGCCTTAATTAGCTCAAATTATTCATAGGGAATTTTCATAATTAATCATCGATATGATTATTATCTTGCATGTTGCAGTTAAATTCTCGAAATTGAAAATAGATCGATCGAATATATGAATGATAAATCATAACGAATTATAATTCCTCATTCATACATAAATGGTCTCATTACAGATCGATTATATGAGATAACTTTAAGGGAATTAATTTAGTTATCAAACGATCGGTTTGTCCAGCAAACAGCCGTAAGATTAACTTACCAACTTCTCAACAAAGTTATCCCTTTTTATAAACTCCAAGAAATCTCAATGTTCCGGCCGTGAACATTAATTTTCTTGTGTTTATAAAATTTAGGTTATTGAAATAGTAACAACTTGTAAAGCTTGTAGCCAGACCAATCATTTCATTGACTTGTAATATAAGCTCTTAGACAGAAAGCAATCAAGAATATGGTTTTAATAATTGAAACTACGGATACAGAATTCTACATTAAAAACCCCGGGATACATATATGTACATTAACAGTAAAACTAACGAAACAAACAAATAACAACGAGAGAGAGAGAGAGAGATTGAGAGAGAGAGAGAGAGAGAGAGAGAGAGTGTTCTGATCGAAAGATCATGTGAGCTAGACAGAGAGGGAGAAATAAAGCAGACCTGGAAAGATCATGAGTTTTGCAAAATTCATCACAGACACAGAACCTTTGAGACAACAAAAATCAACAGATCTTAACCCTTGAAAGCAAAGTAAAACAGGTACTTGCACCGGTAAAGCTCCTTTGGATGGGTGATGTGAAGCAGGTGTGTGTCTCTCTCGGTCATGTGGATGCCGAGCGTTCGGGTCCGTCCAGCGCGGATGAGCGCGGCATGTTTGAATGTCCTTGGAGGTGAAGCTTGCCAGCTGAGGTCGGGCTGGGTTCATTTTCCTCGCGAGAAGAAATGAACAGGGACCGATGCAGGGATAGGAGAGTGAGAGTTGCACAATGGTTCTCTTTGTGTTGCCGAGGAGAACCGCGTCTTGCGTGTGTGTCCTTAAGAGCGGGTGCGTGCTTTGTCAGCTCTTCCGGGCGAACGTGGTCGCTGAAGGTTCAAAGAGTCTCTTTAAAGTTGAAGTTGCCGATTACGTTCATTTCACTGAAACTAAACGTAAGAAAAGGTCCGAAGACAAAAATAAAGAACGATTAAAGAAAAACGGAGAAAGCTCCCTAAGGAGCCATGGAACCGGAAACCTCTCACAGGGAAAAAGCTCTCTAGCCACGTAAGCGCTCTGTGTCAGTCTTTTATGGAGAGGAGGGGTTCACTCTGCTTCACGTACGTGAACCAATTATCTTAGAGTGTCTCGAGCGGGAAAAGTTCTTCTTTGTCTTGTAGGGAGATTCCCACTTCAGTCATGAGGAGATGGTATTTGAGCCGTCGGAATTCGGCTCCGTTAGATTGAGGGAATTACAGATATATGAAACACGTCACACGAAGATTATCGGAATACAGAGATATGCATATTATAAGCATTTAGTTCCTTCAAAGCAAGTTCATTCCTTCAAACACACGTCATCCACAAAGTGACTATAAACTGGGAAACACACATGAAATATGACATGCTTATATGCTAAGTTTTAATATTCAAAGTTCGTGTATGAGTGTACGTTAAAGCATGTGTGTGTGTATGTGATTGTTCTTCAGAGTTCAGGCTGCTTTATGAATTGACTCATTACACAGTGCTCTGTTTGTGAGGTGATTAAATCAGGGGAGACCCTAAGGGCCTGTTCTCTTCCGTAATCTTCGTCTCGAGTCACATGTCCTTTTGGGTCACATGTCACAAACAAAGCATTTCTTTATTCATTAGAGAAAAACGCTGCATGTGCGAATCAGAGTCAATGATTTAATCAATTCAAAACACTATTCCCTTTCTTTCACCGAATGGAAGAAAGGGAGGGGAACTTCAGTAAATTAAATCTAGTTAATTTACTCCACATACCAGAGCTGGCTCGACTACCTATCTGATTATCACTACATAAGAGTGTACACAAAAAAAGAAGACATTTAACAGTATTGAATGATGTGTAACACTTATATGTAAGATCAAAATCAACAAAGTATTTTGAGTTTGTTTTGCACTGATAAGAAAAAAAGTGAGCAGATCACGCCGGCGTGATTGCCGACCCCAGAGGGTTAAACGATAGAGGTGACATTTTGATTAGCTTATTTTAGGACCAGTAACTTCTTTGTCTCATTTAGTCTCCACCATTCAGGACCGATGGCTCCGGCTACAGATGAATTACACTGAATGTACGGTTGTGATCTAAATTCCCTGAGTATAGTCTAAGCAGCTAGGTTTCTGCTTTTAAGATGGTTAATGGATTTAAGTGATTAAATACAGCTGTTATTAAGCTGTTAGTCTCCCTGTGTGAACACTATTAGGCAATCGGAATGGCTCTGGTGACTCTTGAACGTGCCTTTCCTAAGCTCCAGAAAACAGCTGAGTTCTGTTGAAGAAAACTGATTGTGTATTGGGAAAGAGCGGTCACCAGTGTGTACGTGTGTACGAGTGGCTACTCAATGACGGGATAATCTTCCTGGCCAGGGGACAGCCCAACGCAGGGGGTCACGAACATTGGGCACCTCCGGATGGAGGTGTTATATGTGAGAAAGGTATGAGAGTTGAGCGCTGATTACTGGAGGCCACCGGGGTCAGCAGAGCATTGAGAGGTGAGATGCGCTGTGAGGAGTTACGGCAGTCTGACCCAGAAAATGTGAGTTTCCTCTATTCCACTCGCCAGAAGAAACCGCATTAGTTGTATGGCTTGTTTTTCATTGTGACAAGTGTTTGCAACTATGAAAGGGGGAAACACCCTGAGGAGAAGAAAATTATAGATAACGAGCTAATGGGCTTTCGAGAGCCAGCTGAGACCATGAGGGGATTGCCATTAGTTGTTGTGGAGACAGCAAAACTTTTTATGTACTGGTTGCCTTATGGGCAAGGAAAATCATAGTGTTGATTTTGAACTAATATGTCTATGACATAGTTTTAACTCTTGAAGGTCGTTAGACATGGTGGTGGCTAAAGATGAAGACAGCTTTTGTAGATTTGAGAAAAGTCTGGATGACAAAGGTGAATGGTCAAAGGTTATTGTAATGAATAAAATTTTTGTCTAAGTTACAGCCTCAGGAGGCTGGTGGAAAGATTATTTGTTTATAGTGAGAGAGACTGCTTGAGTGGAGGAAGGGATGGTAACTGTGTCTGTCTTTCTGTCATCAGCCTGCTAGAGCAAGCTGAAGCAAAATAATGAACCAAAACAACCCAGCTGACTTGTCTAAAAATCAAATGAATAATGAACAAGACATGCCTTGAAAGTGGTTAAGAGACCATGTAAAATTAGATGGAAGCTACAGGAAAATGGAAAGGTTAAAATCTTATTTAAAATTTAAATCTTTTAGCAATAATATAAAGAAAAGTGAACATTGAGAATGAGCAGTTAACATATGTGTGTCTAGTATGAGTGCGTGTGATGGTGACAGCACTTTATGTCTTGTATGTATTAGTTTGGGGTAATAATATTCCGCCTGAATGGTGTGTATATTGCGTCATTAACCTCTGGAATGAGTTTATCATTACAGATGGGTTAAGGCAAATGACAAACTTTAAAGAAGCTGATAATTCTGATTAAAAGACAATACAGAACATGGGACAAGCTTTAACCCTCTGGGGACCAATGTGTTTTTTTGGCCCTTGGGATGTTTTGACATGCACTGACATTTGTGCTTTTTTCAGTTATTTATAAACATGTTAATGGCAAAGGTGTAAATTCACTCTATATAGCACAAACGGGGCTACCATAATCGGTGTTATAATATGTATGTCCATGTTTGTATTTTTAAGAGAATAATGTTTATGCGTGGTTATTGAAACAAATAAAAATGAAAGTTGCTGAAATAAAACCACAAAACACATACTAAATATGTGTCCACAAGACTTTTGACTAATGGATGTTGTCGCTTCGAGTTCTGGCTTCAAAATGATGTGAAAATCATCCTGCCTGATCGTTCACATAAAACAATGACATTAATTTATACTTTGTATGACAGTTTTTTGGTCAGAAGAGGTTTATGCGTGGGAGTGGTAATGGCCTATCAATATTAATGAGATTCAGACCAGGGGTGTGACAGACACTCTCCCAATGGCTAATGGCCCATCAAGTGAAGCAGCCTGAACAAAGAATGAGAGGAGATTCAAAGGTTTTCAATCTGTTTTATTATAATTCCTCTATGTGGAGAAACTAAATGTTCAAAATTTGCTCTAAGCAAATCAAATGTGATTAAAAAAATAATCAGTCGGCTATAAACAAAGCAATTGTGAGCGATAAATAAACAAAACTAAAGGCAGGGATCTCACAGTAAATGCTTATGCCCCGTTGATGCGGGCTCTAAGCAAATCAAATGTAAGTAAAATAAACAAAACTAAAGGCAGGTATCTCACAGTAGCATAAACACTATAGCCTAGTCAAAATTTAATCTAAACATAGATAATATTTTTTAAATATCATTTTACATATCATACAGCATTTAGCCTATAGGCTAGACAATTTAAATGTAAGTAAAACCGTCTCAGGTTACGACTGTAACCTATGTTCCCTGAGAACAGGGAACGAGACAATACGTCATCGACGTTATGGGGAACGCCTCAGGCGTGACAGGTGTCTGAAATCAAGTATCAACTCACAGCAATCATGTTGACCGGCGACAGCCCGTGCATCATCAGCTCGAATGATGAGCGCCCAACCTGGATGTATAAAAAGGGTGCCTTGAAACCGTGACAACATCCTATCGTCTGAAGGGACTGTTGCAGGCAGGCCCCGAGGTATGGCAGGGAGACGTATTGCCTCGTTCCCTGTTCTCAGGGAACATAGGTTACAGTCGTAACCTGAGACGTTCCCTTTCGAAGGGAACTCAACAATACGTCATCGACGTTATGGGGAACGAAATACCCACGCCGCCATACTGAGGGGAGTGCATGCCCAATGGCAGTGACAACTGTCAGAACCAGAATACAAAGGACACTAAAACCACTCACCCTAGGTCACGTTGGGCTGTCAGTGACAGCACTCCCTACCGGTCATAGCCTAAGCTAATGAACCGAGAAACTGCCAGAACATAGTTCATGGGAGGTAATCTGGGCCAGCTCAAAGGCTTAGGACCACAACTTCCTAATAGAAGGGGTCCTTTCTAGGGAGTGTGGCTAGGGGACTCAAGGGATTCCCAGCCAGTCACTATTCAGGAGAGCATGCCTCCTGACATGCCACCAGGCTGGCCTGGTGATCTATACTAAGACGCACAGACTGGCCATTGCCTGTCTGTCCGAGACAGAGCCTCTGGAAACTGCCTTGGAAAAGGCATCCAAAACTGAAGGCCTGCAAAGCTGGCAGAAATCATTCAGTTCCGGATCACAGAGACGGGATTACCCGGAGAGTGTAACTCAACCTCAAGAAAAGACGGAAGTCGTCCACTCAATCCATGGGTCTACCCAGTGCTCCTCCTGAACACTGAGGAAGTACTGCCTGAGAGCTCACATCAGGAAAGGCCGGTGAGGCCTGTAACCTGGCGACCACAGTATGTGGGAGCTCATAACCAGGAAGGCCGGGTGAGGCCTGTAACCTGGCGACCACAGTGTGTGGGAGCTCATATCAGGAAGGCCGGTGAGGCCTATAACCTGATACCCCGAATATGGGAGCTCATAACCAGGAAGGCCTGATAAGGCCTGCAACCTGACAACCACACCACGTGGGGGCTACATTAGAAAGTACATGAAACAAAAGTGCATGTACTTAATTATTCTGAGTCCAGAAAAGGCCTGGATCAGAATGAAGAAGTTAGCCAGAAAGGCGTCTGTCGTAGCATATTTTGACGACAGGACGCATCTAGAGTGGGACCCGAGGTTAAAGACTTGGGTCTGGGCCACATAGAAAGGGACTGAAGCCTACAGCACATGACCCTTACCATAAAAATGGATTTTAGAAAGTACACAAGATGTTCCATCATGTGACTTACCATAAGTATGGTTTTGACATGACCAGGAAGGCCAGATGAGGCCTATAACCTGATAGTCAAAATGTGTGGGAGATCACATTCAGGAAGGCCTGATGAGGCCTGCAACCTGACATGTGAAAGCTCACAACCACACCCTAGCGACCACAGTGAGTGGGAGTTCACATTCAGGAAGGCCTGGTGAGGCCTGAAACCTGACATGTGACAACTCATAACCAGGAAGGCCGAGGAGGCCTGAAGCCTGGTGACCACTGAATGTGGGAGCTCAAAACCAGGAAGGCCGGCGAGGCCTGTAACCTGACAACCACAGTAGGAGGGAGCTCATATCAGGAAGGCCTGACAAGGCCTGTAACCTGACAACCACACCATGTGGGGGCTACTTTCAGAAAGGCCATAAATATGGATTTTAGAAAGTACATGAAACAAAAGTGCATGTACTTAGTAATTCCGAATCCAGGAAGGCCTGGATCAGAAACAAGCGTCTGTCGTAGCAAACTTTGACGACAGGACGCATCTAGAGTGGGACCCGTGGTGAAAGACCTGGGTCTGGGCCACATAGGAAGGGACCGAAGCATACAGCGCATGACCCTTACCATGAAAATGGATTTTAGAAAGTACACAAGACGTTCCGTCGTGTGATTAACATAATCAGGAAGACCAGATGAGGCCTGTAACCTGATAGTCAAAAGCTCACAACCACACCCTAACGACCACAGTGAGTGGGAGTTCACATTCAGGAAGGCTTGGTGAGGCCTGAAACCTGACACGTGACAACTCATAACCAGGAAGGCCGAGGAGGCCTGAAGCCTGGTGACCACTGAATGTGGGAGCTCATAACCAGGAAGGCCGGTGAGGCCTGTAACCTGACGACCACAGTAGGTGGGAGCTCATATCAGGAAGGCTGGTAAGGCCTGTAACCTGATACCCAGTATTTGGGAGCTCATAACCAGGAAGGCCTGGCGAGGCCTGTAACCTGGCGACCACCGTGTGTGGGAGCTCATATTCAGGAAGGCCTAGTAAGGCCTGTAACCTGAAACCCAGTATGTGGGAGCTCATAACCAGGAAGGCCGGTGAGGCCTGTAACCTGGCGACCACAGTATGTGGGAGCTCATATCAGGAAGGCCGGGTGGGGCCTGTAACCTGGCGACCACAGCATTTGGGAGCTCATAACCAGGAAGGCCGGGTGAGGCCAGAAACCTGGCGAGCACAGAAGGTGAGAGCTCATATCAGGAAGGCCTGTGAGGCCTGTAACCTGGTGAGCACAGTAGGTGGGAGCTCATATCAGGAAGGCCGGGTGAGGCCTGTAACCTGGCGACCACAGCATGTGGGAGCTCATAACCAGGAAGGCCGGGTGAGGCCTGAAACCTGGCGAGCACAGAAGGTGAGAGCTCATATCAGGAAGGCCTGTGAGGCCTGTAACCTGGTGAGCACAGTAGGTGGGAGCTCATATCAGGAAGGCCGGGTGAGGCCTGTAACCTGGCGACCACAGTATGTGGGAGGTCTCATCAGGAAGGCTGGTAAGGCCTATAACCTGATACCCAGTATTTGGGAGCTCATAACCAGGAAGGCCGGTGAGGCCTGTAACCTGGCGACCACAGTATGTGGGAGCTCATAACCAGGAAGGCCTGGCGAGGCCTGTAACCTGGCGACCACCGTGTGTGGGAGCTCATATTCAGGAAGGCCTAGTAAGGCCTGTAACCTGAAACCCAGTATGTGGGAGCTCATAACCAGGAAGGCCGGTGAGGCCTGTAACCTGGCGACCACAGTATGTGGGAGCTCATATCAGGAAGGCCGGGTGGGGCCTGTAACCTAATAACCACAGTATGTGGGAGCTCATATTCAGGAAGGCTGGATAAGGCCTGTGACCTGACATATGGAAGCTCATAGCCTGGAAGGCCTGGTGAGGCCTGTAACCTGGCGACCACAACATGTGGGAGCCCAGCTCACCTTACAATACATTACCTTTGCTTACCAACATGTCCCCGGCTCTGTACAGGAGACGAGTTCTGAAAAAGAAGAGAAAAATGTTATTTGCGCAGAAAAAACATTTTCACTCAACATAAAACCTGCAACGTGCGAAATGAAGCACACCAGGACACAGGAACACAGAAACCTGAATTCTACTGTTTCACAAGCCAAGGGAAGGCGCTCCTAACAACCAAGCTGAAGCGGGCCATCAGAGAATTCTTGAACTCATCATGGGCCCCGCCCCAGGCCTGATGTAGGAGGAGCCTGGGAGCGATGGTGGTTAGGAGACAAGATCCAGGAAGGTGATGTCTAACGTTCAGTCTGAGAACGCTTACTCTGGATCACCTCCCTGAGATCCTGCCTCCCGCGGGAGTTACGCCTCCTGCGCGCCCTGCTCCCCCTGCTAGGAGGAGGGGGTGCACGGGAAGCGACACTGGCCTTCTGGGTCCGTCTGTGATCCTCAGACCACGACGGACCAGGCCCTCCCGCCTGCCTGGGCTGGGCCGAGGACCTCCGCGGTATGCAGCTCTTAAACGCCGCAGAGCGCGCCCTCGCCTCCCTGAACTTATCGACCACTGTCTCGACAGAAAGTCCGAAAAGCTCGGAAGGCGAAACCGGCGAATCGAGGAGAAAAGTTTTTTCTTTCTCCCCGATGTCAGCCTGGTTGAGCCACAGATGCCTCTCCTGTGCCACCATAGCAGCCATCGCACGACCGATGGAAACCGCAGACTGCTTGGTGGCCCGGAGAGTCAAATCCGTGGTGCGGCGCAGCTCCGCGACCGCGTCAGGGGACAGGCCGGCCCCCTGATCGAGGTCCCGCAGCAGGTCGGCTTGGTAGGCCTGAAGGACCGCGAGGGTGTGCAGAACCGCACCCGCCTGACCTGCTGCCGTGTACGCTCTGCCATTCAAGCGCGAATTTGTCCTGAGCGGCTTGGATGGCAGGGTCGGAGCTTCTAGTGAAGACGACCGACCAGAGGCGAGATAGTTAGCCAACGTCTCGTCCACTGGAGGCATCGACACATACCCGTGCTCCGCGGCTCCCTCCACAGCAGCGAAACTAGCTCGCTGATGTAGATAGAGACGCGCGGAGAACGGGTTCTTCCATGCCTTCTCGATCTCAGAGTGGAGATCGGGAAGGAATGGAAGGCTCGTCCGAGCCGGTGGTTTACGGGTGGGGAGGAACCGATCGTCCAAAATACCACTAACAGGTTCCTCCCGGACGCGCCTCCACTGCAGCTGCAATCTGTTGGTGGCGCGCCCCATAACATCCACCAGCTCAGCGTACACTGGGCAGGAGGGCTGAGATGGTTCGGTCTCAACCAAACTAACATCATCAACACCCACCTCCTGCCCGGCCCGAAGAGAACCAGTTACAGACCCATCAGAAAGAGAAAGAACCTCTTCTACATCGACCTGTAACTCATCCTCGCCAGCTGGCAGATCATCCGCGAGGTTAACGCCCCTCTCCAGCTGATCTGCCAGCTCCATCTGAGAGCCCCACGAGCTCAAGCGCCGCCGAGCCTCAGCCCGAGCGGGACCAAAACCGCGGGGTTCAGATGCCGCGCCCACTTCCCTAGAGAACTGGGACAGACGAGAACGAAGCGTTTTCAGAGAAAACCGCTCACAGTTTGCGCAGGAAGCTCCCTCGAGAACTCCCCGCGCGTGCTCTTCTCCCAGGCAGAAAACGCACAGATCGTGTGAATCCTCCGGTGTCAAATATCTAGGACACGGGTCGGCACACTTGCGGAAAGTATTTTTCCCCTTCTCTGCACGCTTCATTTTCTTTTTGTTGACTTACTCAAAAAACAGACAAACAGTCCCTGAAGACGAAAAGATGTTGTCACGGTTTCAAGGCACCCTTTTTATACATCCAGGCTGCGCGCTCACAGCTGATGATGCACGGGCTGTCGCCGGTCAACATGATTGCTGTGAGTTGATACTTGATTTCAGACACCTGTCACGCCTGAGGCGTTCCCCATAACGTCGATGACGTATTGTTGAGTTCCCTTCGAAAGGGAACTGCCTATTAAGACATATTTTAAATTTCAATACTCTGAATAGGCTACTGGATGGCAAGTCTGGAAATAGTCCAACCAGTAAAATATTAACATGTTTATATAAAATAGCTTGTCAACGAATGTAAGTTAAACTTACAAAGTTAAAAGACATACTCATCCGAAATTGTATCCATGGCTGGATCAAGTCGCTCTTCAAAATACAAACGTTCATCGTCAGAGTCCCGCTCTTCTTCTGAGGAAAATGTGAACTCTTCGTCACTGTCCAGGACGAGCTGAAGAGCTTCCGCGCCGGTGTAGCGTGCCATCTTCCAAACGCGCAGGAAAGTGAGTGAATCTTGTTATGAAACTTTGCTGCTTTTAAGGCATTTGCCTGGGGGTGTTTATCTATTTTGCATATGGCCTCAACACATTATCTTGTGAATAGTGCGCCTTTGCGAGTGGGTGT
Source organism: Tiaroga cobitis (assembly GCA_030578255.1). Taxonomy (NCBI): domain Eukaryota; kingdom Metazoa; phylum Chordata; class Actinopteri; order Cypriniformes; family Leuciscidae; genus Tiaroga; species Tiaroga cobitis. The sequence goes on along the minus strand of CM060607.1, from coordinate 38,606,711 downwards.
GAACTAATTAACGATAATGAGCTGAGACAGGAGAAACTGTACTTCTCTTTAGTTTCATACAGTTTACATTGCAGGAGAATATTTGTTTTAAATGTGAATTATTTTATTTAAAAGTAGAAATTTAAAGCGTTCTTTAGACGTATGTTTCATGTTTGTGTGATAAGTATTGGCTGAGTTTTCGTTAATTTTCCAGACATGTTTCAGAAAGATTTTTGCAGAGACAGAGTGAGCTGAAAGCGCACCCTGTTTATTTTATTTATTTAAAAAAAAACACACGGTTTTGATGTTAATGTGAGTGTACACAAAAAAAGAAGACCCTCTATAGTTTATAATCATGTATTGATTTTATTTATATGACCATAAATGACGGAGTATTTTAAGTGTATGTTGCTGCTATGTGAAAAAAACCCAGCAAAACGCGCGGGCGCGTTTTTGGTCCCCAGAGGGTTAAGTTGATTGGCCATCAAGCTATGTCTGGTAGTAATACTTTTGTCAACATGAAATTATCAAGAGAGCCCCTCACATTTTTGATTATTGTGAACAAAGGGGGAGAAATGATTGACTGACATTGACCAAGTCTGTACAGCACGACCTGACCTGATAGGGAAAATTGATGACTTTGGAAATGTTTATAGATGACTGACTTGAGAGACCAAACAACAGGCCTGAAAAGCAAGATTCGCTGTGAGACTCAGGGCCAATGCCCTTCAAATACTTCGATAAAAAGATGAGATTGGGCTTTAAGTGAAGAATGTAATATTTTGTTTCAGAGGCAGAGAAGGATGTCTGGGCAAAATTTGGCTGAAGGACGCCTTTTGGGTTGGTGTTGATGGCAAATCAAATTAGTTTAAATTGATGAATGAGCGGGGTCATGCATCTAAAGGGGGATGGTAACAATTGCCAAATATGGTTTACTAAGGGGTTCACATTTGCTCAAAGCCATTCCACAGGTGGGGCAATATTGCTGTCTGTAAGTGTGCCGCACACGCTGATAACAAAATTGCAGGACTGTTTCAACAGGAGACGCCAGGGCAGATGCAGCAGCGAAGGCTGTGGCAGCACAGCAGACAAAAGAAACTACGTGTACTTTACTATCTGAAAATAACCTTGACATTTGGTGTTTCTTTACAGAGCATGCAGACTTTTGATGCAGGGCAGAATGTCCTCTATAAAATAATGGTTATGGATGAATTTGACTAACTATCCTGGCCTGGATTGTTATTGTGGGAGAAAGAAACAAGGCCACACCTGCGCAGCGCATAACTTAAATTTTCCTTTTAAAGAATGTCAGGATGGATTGGATCAAACAGAACTAATTCTGTTCCAAATGTATAAATATTGTGTTGTGGACATGAACAAAGTAGGTTGAGTGTTTTAAGGGTAAAAGGACCCCGAGTGCTATTAAGTGAGCAAGAAATTATCCGGTGAGAATGTTTCAGGTTGTTGATTCCACAGGTCATACCAAAGGGGACGAGCGGCTAGACAAGCGGTCACTAACAAAATACTTAAGGTCTCCATTCACAGGTGAAAGCAGGCAAGAAATGGTTCACTCCAGTGGGGGTGCGGTCGTGATTTAAGGGAAAACCTTATAAGGATCAGAAAATGGTTGGAGAGTGTGACACCTGGGTCCAAGCCTCTCACCTTAGACAACACCAACAAGCCTCAACCATCCAATAGAGCACAAAGTGAGGGATTCAAGGACGTGCTAGTAACGTACCTCCTTAACCAACGAGGGAAAGACCATTGGAACGGCATGCAAAGTGTCACCCTGGCGAACACGGAACGTCCGTGGGGCGAACGACATGATCAACACACCTGGAGGAACCAACTGCCAACTGATGGTTTAACCTGTTAAGCTTCACCAGAGCGCGGGCGCACTGAAGCGTTTTTTTTTTTAAATAGTTCAAAGTTACTATCAGATTTAATGTTATTACCTTGACAAACAATACATCATTAAAAAGATATAAGACTCAAGTTTCAGTATTTGACCACTATTGTATTCTGTGAAACTTATAGTGACAGTTATGTCTTAATTTGTGTCAGGAGTTATGAAATTAAAAAATGAGTCGTTACCTTTAATATGAATTATGAGCGTCAGCCGCTTCCATTCAGAAAAAAACTCCCGTGCGATCGTCATGGCAGAGCTTGACAAAACAACGTCCCTCAGGGCTTTTAGCTCAAACATGTGCAGATTTGGAGAAATATTGATAGATTCTCATAGGTTTACATCAGACTTCTATAGACAGGAATAATATTTATTGAATTTATACCCAAATGCGTCGATGTAATCATTTTGAGCGCTGTATACTCTGATGTACTGTGTTATCAATTCATACTAACGGTCTGGGGCGCTGTTTGAACAGTAAAGTCCATATATGGATCACACGAAGAAGAACTATAATCATGTGACATTCAGGAAGTCCTGGCACAACAAAGCTATCCGAGATCGCTGTAAAGTGCAGATAAAGATGTTTTGAAGACAATAAACATGATTGCAATGATATTTGATTTACCTGTGTTCTTCGAGTCATGTCAGGTATTTTCATAATAATAGATTATATGTATAATGTAATGCTAATCGAGATAGACTTTCAAATTGTGCAGAATACAATAAAATAATATATTTTCTATCTGATTTTTTTATCTGAAGCCAAATCAGATTACAGAAAGTTATTTAAAACACTCGACTTGCGCTATAAAGTAAGTTGAGCACAAACATAGTTTTATTCTCATAAATTGTCGTGTAGGCTATTGATGGTGTGCTAAGCTAACATGCTAGCTAGTACTGAGCACCTGCTACCTAACTTCGGTGTAATTTTTATGATTTTTTTCTAAATAAGAATGCTTACTGAACTGTTTCGTTTTTCAAAAAGGGCATTTGATACAGTTTCACTGTGAAGTGAGAACTTTTATAAAATAAATGAGGGATTGAAACAGTGTGAATTGCTAGTCGTTAGTGATTATAATGCAGACAAAAGAAAAGCATATTTAGAGCAATAAACAGGCTGGAGAGGTGTGAATATGTGCAGGGGAGACTGAGACTGAATGGGGCTCGTTTTTGCATCACAAAACAATAGAGGCAATAGACTGAATAGATGCTTATAAGATGACAATAAACACCAGTCTAATCAAAATAAAGTCATATGACATGATCTTGAAAAACATTGAACTAAATACAGAGTTTTAGACTTATCATCTTCAGATTTTAAATATAACATGGCCAGACATGTGGCTTTAGCTGCAGTGCATTTCTAGATTGCTCCAGGGCCAACTTCAATTTTATTTTCATGAAGATGTTTCATAAAAATAAATGTATAATAACTTTACAAAACTTTGAAGCTATTTATAACTATTTTTTTTCATTATGACAATAATTAATTCTACATTTACAATAAACTTCCAGGTGTCAGCTTTCAAATGAGATCTTACTTGTGCTTTTAGTACAAAGGGTTCATGAACTGTATCTGTTTCAGTTTGGGAATGCCATATCTGGGGATTTTTCAAAAATGGGCTTGAAGCTTAACAGGTTAAGTTTAACAGAAGAATCTGTTTTTGTGATGATTTTGATGATTTTGTTTGATTGAATCAAACTAGGTATTGATTTGATTGGTGCAAATGTAGAAAATCTATTAATTTATGTGTAACAAGCAAATAAGACGGGCCGTAATGGAGATATTAGAGTTAATTTTGAACAACTAATTTGGTTAGAGGAATGGAAAAAATTATAAGACTTCTCTGGTTAGATTTGTTAAACAGTGCGTTCAATAGAGCTTACTAAATTGAATTAGAAGTGAATGAAATATGGAGATGGGCGTAGATTAATGGAAAAGGCTTAATGATAGGAGTTAGGATTGTGTGTGTTATTCTGACAATTTTGTTATTCATGGGTGAATATGATTACAGAGACAGGTGAAAACCTGCTGTCTGTTCACTTGGTGAAAATGACAGTCTATCCCAAGGATGAACAAAATTATGCGACGATACAGTTAGCGGGAGCTACAGTGAGATATGTGTTAAATGTATGTTCTGTTTGTTTTTCTTCTATTTGTTTATTTTCTGAGAAAGATTAAGGGCAAAAAATTTAAAGAAGGTTACAAGCAGCGGTCATCCGTGTTACGAGGTGGCGTACAAGGACAGGGTTTGAAACTGAGGGATTTTTATTACACTTTTATCTGTTTGTTTTCTTACTGTGTTATAACTATTTATTCCTTACTGGTGTGACTGAGGGTCTGCTTGCAGGAACGTAGGAAAAGTGATTCCTCGTTTAGCCCGGCCCAGTAAAAATGTTTACTTGCTTGCTAAATAATTATGGGGCTTTCCCCCACAAAAAAAAAACAGCCTTATGCTTCTTCATTCTAAACTTTTTCTTCACAGGTTCAAGGAGAGTAATGACTTGAACTTGCATTTATTATTACTATTATTACAATGTTTGATTAATCAGTTATCAGAGTATGATAAACAGAGAGGAGTTGTTATGGAATTTTTCTTTTATTACTCTGATTTCAGTGATTCCTAATGATGGCCTCATCTGTTCTCACGAATGTAGTGAGAGGGGGCCTTTGGGTGATAATTTACTGTGGTTGGGAGTCAGTGGAGGTAAGGAAAAGCAGGTGGTCAAGTGGTCATCTTGAGTGCATTTGTCCGTTATAGCCTAAAGGGTTAAGGGGGCAACAAAGTATATCTCTCCTGTGAGGGGAGGGCAGAAAGAAGGCCTTGGAGGACACAAGATATAAAAAAGACAGACACTGCTTCTCTTTATCTCTCCTCACTGACTCACGAATGTGTATTGGTGACGAAGATCTCTCTTGCAAGAGAATAAATACTTTATAAACTATTAAATTGGACTCAGAGTGTCTCTTACTCAGTGATGATGTTTGTAGGAAAGGAAAAGCCACAACATACCTTTAATCAGTTACATTTGACGTTACGTCAGGATGTCTGACATAATGGGATCCCTATCAAAACGCCACAATTGCTGCCCCTTCTAGCGCCCTGCCTTAAGCCACCTAATCCCCCCACCTGGGGCGGAAGATGGGACAGGGCTTACACAGAGAAGGCCACAATTGTTTTACCACTGCTGAGCGGCCAGGTCAGTCATTCCGACATAACGTCTCCATGCCCTCCTTCAGGGAACAGGGGTTACATACGTAAACCAGACGTTTAGCTGTATTCAGAACTAAATACCAGCATACCGTACATCAGTATGCTTGTCACATGACCTCTTTATGTTGCAGAGTCCATCCAATCCTGGGATATAATTTGGGAGACAGTTTGGCAAATGTAGTAGGAATTCCTTGCATGCAAAGGCTATGGAAAAGTGGCATACTGTGCACTGCACAATGTATAATATATACTTTAAAATTTCTACTAAAAATCTGTTAAAATTCTAAACATTTGCAGTGTGCTCTGCAAATGTAGTATAGGTATTACGTGCATGCAAAGGCGATGTAATATTATCATAATGTGTATATTATATATGCATATTATATATACTGCATATACTGCATACTTTCTACTAAAAATAGTGTGTGAAATAGTATCCAATACAAAATGATAAACATGTCAAGTTTCAAGTGTGCTGCACACCGTACATTTTGGAAAATGTAGTAGGTCATTTGTGTATCAGTGTATTTAATCCAGTGAGAAAATTCACATTTCACAATTCACAGTGCACAGTATACATACGGCGGAAACAGTGCAACACGGAATGAGTAGTAGTATATTATCATACTAATTTAATACAGCAAACTGTTATGCATGCTTTAAGAAATATCAGGAAGACTAGAGTATATGTACAATATGCAGTATAATTATATTGGATACATAAGGACAAAGTCTAATTTTTTACATTCTGTACACATTCCGAATACTACTTTCTTTCAAAAAATGTAGCCTAAGCAGTGTCTATGTGATATAGTGGATTTTATGTATATAGTGTCTCTTTTCAAATGCATTATAATATTGTTTAAATGCTTATTTATCCTTTGTTAAAAAAAAGAAGAGTGTATGTTCATTTATTAAATTAATTATTTTCGCTCAGCATACCAGAGTGATGACGTCATCGCACGCCCTAGTATCCCGCGCGCGCCCGTGATGTGCTTCATTCAGAGTAAATACGACGAAGCCATCACTGCTGCACTCGTGTTAATTCTTTTATCTGCTTTATACTTCTTTTCAGGTAACTACAAATACTTCGGTTTTGAGTATAAGCAGTTTAATACAATGCTGATGAGTTGTGTGTGTTCATAGCACTTTGTTTTTACTAAATGAATAGTGTGTCATGAGTTTGGTACGCCCGAGCACATGGTTAGCATGGGTGTTTCGCGATTAGCGCGTCAGCCCGCTATACACGAGAGAGGACCATTTATGTCAGTAATATTTGAGTCTTAAAAAGTTCATGATGTTATTTCAGTTTTTGAGTTACTTTAAACTTGCAAATTTGGGAAATTAACTCCATGTCGGTGAATTGAGTTATGCATTGCATTAGTCTTTATCAGTCTTGTATATGACTTTATGGTAGAAAATTTATCAGAGACAATGAATGAACACGTGATTAATATCTCAGCTGCATTGTTGTCATCAATTTCATACTGTCATTTAGTGAAAATGTGTTATTTTGTAAGAGTATGAGATCTGAGTGTCAATTGTATGTGACACACGTATCTTGTCATTTCTGTGAAAGAAAAGTGATGCACCGATTATAATGTACTGAGTGTTTGTTATACATGTATGCTTTTATTAATTCATTCAGAGTAAATACGACGAAGCCATCACTGCTGCGCTCGTGTTAATTCTTTTATCTTCTTTATACTTCTTTTCAGGGGTATTACAATTTTGGAGGCCCCGCTGGGATTGATGTTCGGTGGAGTGACTCCCTGACCGGTAGAGCCCATTTAGCAACATCGTCCCCTTCTTAGTGAACCAGATGAGCAGCAGTGTGAGACATTCAGGATGAGTGGTGGAAAAGACTGATTGAGCAGTTTGTGCACTTGGAGTTGTCACCAGTAGTCACAAGGTCAAGTCAGTAAGTGAAACATCATCTCAACAGCCTGTCTACACGGCAGCCAAACATGGATGAGCTTAAACGTCTTCAGGATGAAATGGGTGAGAAATTATGCACACTATCATGCGAAAAGCTGGCAAAACTCAGTGTCTCTCTTCACTTAACACAAGAGGATGAGAGAAATGTGACTCATTTGTCACTTTTGAACCGCCTTAGTAACTATCTTCTGAGAACTGAGCTAGATGAGTTAGAAGATGGCGGCATGGCTGAACTTTTGACAATTAATGACAATCTGAGCCAGCTCATGGGAATCACAGTTAATACTTCTGAACCAGGGGCAGAGAGAGAGGAAAATAAACCTGGAGAGGTTAACACAGTACAGAGAGAAATACCAGAAAGTGGAAAAAGTGCAGCTGAATTGTTTTCTGCCATGCACATTAGTCCTGCCGGACTACAGAATGCAGGAAGCAGGCAGACATATGTAGACCATGGCCCGGTTTATTCTCCGCATCCAGTACATAGACAAGTGAACTCAGCATGGCAGAAAGACTTCAAAATTTCTGGTCTAATAGGAGACCCAGGACAGAAGGATCGTCTCTCATTCTCCAGTCTGGCCCGGCAGATAGAAAGTGGTTTCAATAAGGGCTATCCAGAACAGGAAATAATAGATTCTGTCATCAGAGCTATCACACCAGGGCTTCAGCTGCGGAGCTATCTAGAGGGAAAGGCAGGGCTGACACTCCCAATGCTGAGACGGATACTTCGGTCTCATTATCAGGAAAAAAACGCTACTGAACTATATAAGCAGCTCACCACCGAAGCTCAGCGCACTAGAGAAACGCCACAAAGCTTCCTAATACGAGCCCTAGATCTTAGACAGAAAATTCTGTTTGCTTCTCAGGAGGATGACTCAGGCTTAAAATATGATCCTGCCTTGGTCCAGAATATGTTTTTGCACACAGTCTTGACCGGATTGCAAAATGATCGCATTCAAAGTGACCTTCAACCATGCCTGTCAGATCCCACTGTTCCAGATGAAGTGTTGCTGGAAAAACTCAGCATTGCTTGTTCCAATGAGTCTGAAAGACAAAACAAGCAAAAATATGAAAAGAGTGGTACTGTTCACGCTGTACAGCTAAAAGAGCCTGTCCCTGAACAAAAAATCCAGCCCAAACCGTCTAAGTTCGATTTAATGTCACAACTGAAAAGCCTTAATGATATCATGCAGATTAAAGAGACAATGCAACAACCCTTATCTGTTCCTCAGCAGTGTTTTGCAGTCTATAACAAAGAACCAACAGCAGCAGTGTCCCCACAGCATCAGATCTCATCTCAGGGTTCCCGACAGACATCAGGATGGACCCCAGTCCGAGAGCATCCGACCTGGAAACCAGATACAGCTACATGTTCACAGCAGGCAGGTTCATACATGCCTCCACACCAGTTCTCAAAAAGTCAAAACCAGGTGAGGGAACAGAACATCCCGCGTACACCTGCTAATCCTGCTCAGTGTTCCTCGGTTCCACAAGAACATTATCCCCAGTCGAGTCAGCATTATACAGTACCAGAGACTCACCATGGACAGCCATATCTGTATCCTTCTCCTCAGCAGCAGCCCATGTCCATCAATTACACAAATCATCCTTCAAGTTTTGCAGCATCACAGTATTATCCCCAGCAGTACATGGTGCCACCACAACCGCGCCCTTATCAGTTTCCCAAGCCCCGTCCTTCACGAGCCAGACAATGTTTCCATTGCCAGCAGCGTAAAGCAGAGGAACTTTGCACCCATTGTTACCACTGTGGCAGCAGTGAGCACTTCTCAGCTGGCTGTAGGAGTAAAGGCACCAGGCCTCAGCCAGGAGCTCCGTTAAACTGGAGCGGGTTGCCCCCAAGGGACAGGGTGTGATCCGAGCGTTAGAGAAGTCCCAAAAACATGAGAGACGTAGCATGAGCCATCAGAGACAGCTTGAGTTCCAGTCCCTTGATAGTATTTTAACAGCCCCTTGTCAAGTTAACCAGCATTCTGCAGTCACGTCTTTAGTGGGCAGACAATGTCTTGTGACCTGTTATTTACAGGGGCAAAAGACAGAAGCATTATGGGACACAGGCTCTCAAGTATGCATTATAGATGAACAGTGGAAAGCCAAATACGCGCCTGAAGTGACACTGAGAAACATTTCAGAGGCAACAGAAGCACCGGACAGTATGCGTCTGGTGGCAGCGAATGGGACAAACATGCCATACAGCGGATGGGTGGAGATGACCTTTAAGCTAGCATCCCCTGTAATGAATGTGAAACAGTTAATCATTCCTGCGCTTGTCTTGAAGGACCAAGAATTGTCCAGACCTATCATCGGGTATAACGTGATAGAACAAATAATGAAACGGAGTGAAACGAACAGATCTCATGATACAACTGATGCGTATTTGTACAGAACTGTCAGGAATGCTTTCCCTAGCATAAAGAAAAATAGAGTACATGCCTTCTGCAGAGGGCCTCAGCGAGTACGCAGTAAGAACAATGAAGGAGCCTGTGAACATACGGAAGCACACTGTTATGCAGATTCAGTGTCAGGTAAAAGTGCCTCACGTAAAACAAGATAGTGTGCTGCTGTTTGAACCACATGTCAACCCACCATATCCTGATGGACTTGAAATTTTTGATACCCTCCTCACACTGAAAAGGGGAGGTCGCCCAGTGGTTACTATCAGTGTGCAGAATGGAACAGACCATGACATCACACTCAGCGGCAGGACAGAGCTAGGAACATTGCAGCCGGTTAAGTCTGTCTTACCAACGGCAAAACCACCGTGTGCAGTCACAGCCTCTGTCGTTCAGGGTCCACCAGAAACAACTGGTAGAGATGGCAACCAGGATTCATGGGACCCTCCAGTTGATGTGAGCCATTTAACTCTGCTCCAACAACAACAAGTGAAGCAGATGTTGCGGGAGGAATTTCATGCCTTCTCAAAGTCAGATGATGATATTGGCTGTGCTCCAGGTTTACAACTGAGCATTTCTTTAAATGATAGCACCCCGGTTGCCCGCACATACACATCAGTTCCTAAACCATTATACCAAGAAATGAAGGACTACTTATATGACCTGATTGCTCAAGGATGGGTGACCAAGTCTCATTCCCCTTACTCGTCGCCCATTGTCTGCGTCCAGAAAAAAGATGGCAGTCTCAGGCTTTGTATTGACTATAGGGGCCTAAACAGCAAAACAATCGCTGATCGGCAATACCCAGGGTGCAGGATATCCTAGATGGCTTGGGGGGCAATGTGTGGTTCTCTCTGCTGGACCAGGGAAAAGCATACCACCAAGGGTTCATGTCCCCAGCGAGCAGGTATCTAACTGGATTTACGACACCATGGGGCCTCTACGAATGGATTCGCATCCCTTTCGGCCTTATGAATGCGCCCGCAGCATTCCAACGGTTTATGGAGAAATGCCTGGAAGGATTGAGAGATAAAATTTGCATACCCTATTTAGATGACATCCTGGTCTTCACTGAGTCCTTCGACGAACAGGTGGAAGCGGTATGGAGAGTGCTGAAAAGGTTGCAATCCCATGGAGTCAAGTTAAAACCAAAAAAAATGTGAGCTCTTCAAGAAGGAGGTTCGTTACCTGGGAAGAATTGTCTCAGCTGAAGGCAGTAGTATGGATCCCGCTGACACAGTCGCTGTAACGGCGCCTAAGGAACAGAAACCGAGCACCGTGGGAGAGCTACGCAAGATTCTTGGCCTGCTCAGCTATTATCGGCAATATCTCAAAGACTTCTCCCGGATCGCCAGTCCCCTCTATGACCTGTTAAAAAATAACACGGATGGTCAACCACAGAGGAAAGGAAAGCACAACGTTAGAAACAACAAACGGAATCATGTGGTGCCCTCAAGTAAATCGATTGAGTGGACAGAACACCATCAGGAGATACTTGAGAAGTTGATTGATTGCCTGGTTCAGCCGCCGGTTTTAGGGTTTCCAGATTTCTTCCAACCATTCATACTCCATACGGACGCATCCAACCAAGGGTTGGGAGCAATCTTATATCAGAATCAGAAGGGCAAGCTGAGAGTAATTGCCTACGGTTCCCGAACTTTGACAGCAGCAGAGAAAAATTACCACCTGCACAGTGGAAAATTGGAATTTTTAGCTCTGAAATGGGCTGTAACAGAAAAATTCAGAGACTATCTGTATTACGCACCAACCTTTACGGTGTTCAGCGACAACAACCCATTGACCTATGTCCTGACCTCGGCAAAGTTAAACGCCACCGGGTGTAGATGGGTATCAGAGGTCGCAGACTTCCACTTTACCATCCGCTACCGTCCCGGTAAGGAAAACGTAGATGCAGATTCACTCTCCAGGATGCCAGTCGACCTGGAAACGACAATGAGAGAATGCACTGAGGAATTCTCCTCTGACTGTGTAGGAGCTGTAGTACAAGCAGTGGAAATCCAACGTAATCCAAATGTGTCTCTTGCTGTGGCCTTTCAGAGTGTACCAGTATGTGTGGAGAAAGATGACGGACTCCTCAAACCCCTGTCAAAAGAAGAAATTAGACAAGCACAAAAGGATGACAAGGACATAAGCGTAATCATTGAACACTTACAAACAGGATCTAGGCCTCCTCAGCAGTGGCGGTCGGTCAACTCGCTATCAAAAGTTCTTCTGAGAGAATGGGATAAGCTGAAGCTGGATGAACATGGCATTCTGTTCCGCCAGACGTCACAAAGAAAACAGCTGGTTTTACCAACACAATTCAAAAGAACTGTTCTGAGAGAGATGCATGATGAGATGGGTCATCAAGGACTTGATCACACCGCAAGCCTCATTAGGGATCGTTTTTTCTTGCCCTACATGCAGAAAGACATTGAAAATTATGTTCTGAGAACTTGCTGCTGTATCAAACAAAAAAAAAACCTGTCGTGAGACAAGAGCGCCTCTTAAAAATATCAAAACGACCCACCCATTTGAATTGGTGTCCATTGACTTTCTCCATCTGGACAAATGCAAAGGGGGCTATGAGTACATTTTGGTAATCGTCGACCACTTCACTCGATTTGCCCAGGCATATGCCACCACCTCAAAATTGGCAAAAACAGTAGCTGACCGGTTATTCAATGATTTCGCCCTGAAGTTTGGGTTTCCATCTAGAATTCACCACGATCAAGGAGGGGAATTTGAAAATCAACTGCTCACCCAACTCAAAAAGTATAGTGGTGTCGCCGGCTCAAGGACCACCCCCAAGGGAATGGGCAGGTGGAAAGATTTAACCGGACATTACTGCAGATGCTGAAAACCCTGACTGAAAGACAAAATCTAATTGGAAGGATGCACTCAACAAATTAATCTTTTCCTACAACTGTACGAGATGTGACGTGACTGGTTTTTCAACTTTCCATTTGCTGTTTGGCCGTTCCCCAAGGCTGCCCATCAACGCTCTTTTCGGACTCAACTCCGACAACAACCCTCAGAGCTACAGTGAGTACATGGAACGATGGACGAAAGGGATGCGAGAAGCTTGTGAGATAGCAAGAGAACAGGCAAACAAGTGTGCTGAAAGGAACAAAAGGAATTACGACCAAAAAGTGAGGTGCACTGACCTGTTCCCAGGAAGCAGGGTCCTCGTGAAAAACCTGACTCCAAGAGGTGGGACCGGGAAACTGCGGAATTACTGGGAGGATGAAGTTCACGTTGTCACACGCCAGGTGGCAGATGATGCACCAATCTACGAAGTAAAACCTGAGCAGAGTAAAGGTAGATCAAGAGTTTTACATCGCAATCTTCTTCCATGTGACCATCTACCTCTTAACATCACACCAACTCAAAGTATCAAACCAAAGCAAGGACATCAACCGAGAAACAGTAGAACTCAGCCCACCATGGATAGAGAAGGTGAGCCAGAGTACGATAATGAAAGTGAAGAGGATGAGTACTACTTCAGAGTGGAGCCTTATAAGATAAGACCACAAGAAAGCAGTGATCTCCTAGGAAACAGGGATCTGTTATCACCACAGTCAGTACCTTGTGAGCCGCTATCTAGCCCTCCAGTGTCGGAACCAAGCCCGCAGTCACCTTCAGCCGAGTCCGAGATAAATCTTCCAGAGCCAGCACCTGCAATAAGACAAGAGTGTCATGAAAACGAACCATCTGTTGACCCAATAGAACGAGACTTACCTGTTCACGAAACCCCTGAAGCGCTTGGGTCCAGGTACAGGACCTCAGAGGAGGAAAATGAGCACCAATTCACCAGGAGGAAGCGACGGCCACCAAAAAAGTTTTCATATGACAACTTTGGGACCCCATCATGCTACAATGTGCAGACGGTGGGAAAAAACCACTACCCACACTTTTGGCGCTTTTCCATTACCAGTACCAGCTCGACTCGACTCGACTCGACTCGACTCGACTCGCCTTGGCTCGCCTCGACTCGGCTCGCTTTTCGCTCCGTTTTCCATTGCAGAAAGTACCGCCACAAATAGTACCCGGTCGTCATAGCGACGCCTTTCGTTCCTCGTTGCCCCATCAAGCTCTCGCTGGATCCTCTCTTCGGCAACCAAACAAAGGAAAGTCTGCACCTCCTCGTTTGACCACGGCGTATTCTTCCGAGTTGCCTTAATAATAGTAGTAAGTTTAGTAACTCTGGCCAAACTATTTAAAAATGGCGGGGTTATTTATTCTGGATACTCCATCTGGCGCGTGCAATGATGACGCAGATTCTCTGTGACCAATCAGCAGTCGGCATTGTTTTCACGTCACATTTTAGTATCGCCTTAGCTCGCTTAGAACCTCGCCGGAGGTGGTACGAAAAAAAGTACCCGAAAGTAGGTACAGGTACAACTTTTACACAGTGGAAAAGCAAACAAAGGCGAGTCGAGTCGAGTCGAGCCGAGCCGAGGCGAGCTGGTACTGTGTAGTGGAAAAGCGCCATTAGTATCTAGTGGAATGACCACTGCGACACCCTGGTTATCAATGCCAATTTGTTACCCACAGCCCTCATATGTGTGCTATTAACTCTGAAATGCCACTATACACCACATTACCCGGAATCTTTTTTTTGCCTATAGTGAGAAACTATTGAAAAAAAGAAAACAGACAAACAATGGACTGTTACCAAATATTAAGAAAATGGACAGTTGTGCGGTCTTGAAACTGTGGACACTGTGAATCACTTTCAGACTTTCTTGTTGACACTTTTTGAATCCTTTTCTTACTTGAAGGACTTTTTGCCATTTTTGCCAGGGCAAATTAATGGACTGTTTTTTTCCTACAAAGAGACTCTGGGGTTTAAAGATGACTTTCTTGTTTGACACTAACCCAGGGGACTATTATGAACTAGTGCCTCTTGCCTATTAAGTAATACGGACTCTTTTATGGTAAAATGATTGGTTGTTGCAGAAACACTGAAAAAAAAAAGAAGAAAAAGAAATGTTGTGCAAGGAAAATGTTGGTAACAGTGTTGTAAAATCTGATGTTGAATACAACAACTGCTGGGTGGAGTTAAATACTGTAAATTGAGCATTGCTGTAACTGATTACTTTAGCGATATGATGTCGGGACGACATCTTATTTTGAGGGGGAGAGTGTGACATAGTGGATTTTATGTATATAGTGTCTCTTTTCAAATGCATTATAATATTGTTTAAATGCTTATTTGTCTTTTGTTAAAAAAAGAAGAGTGTATGTTCATTTATTAAATTAATTATTTTCGCTCAGCATACCAGAGTGATGACGTCATCGCACGCCCTAGTATCCCGTGCACGCCCGTGATGTGCTTCATTCAGAGTAAATACGACGAAGCCATCACTGCTGCGCTCGTGTTAATTCTTTTATCTGCTTTATACTTCTTTTCAGGTAACTACAAATACTTCGGTTTTGAGTATAAGCAGTTTAATACAATGCTGATGAGTTGTGTGTGTTCATAGCACTTTGTTTTTACTAAATGAATAGTTATGGCGTTATTTGCCTGTCAAATGTCGAGAGCGCATTATTGTAGCGCGAAAGTACATTAACATAATGCGCGAGCGTGAATCGCAATGCTCGCACGCGGAATATAATGCGCGAGCGCGAATCTCTCTGCTCGTGCGCGGAATATAATGTTCCGAGCGCGAATCTCTCTGCTCACGCGCGGGAACTGAGCGCACTCTCTCAGATACGCTGCTCTTGTAAGAATTTTCTCTGGGCTCGCTCAGAGAATATGCCTGCACTTAAAACTTGTTCAGTGCAATCGCGAATCTCTCCTCTTCGCTTAAAGTAAGCGTGTATGTGCGTAGACTGTGTCCCGTGCGTTCGCGCATGCCTTATTACTCTTCTCTTCGATTTCTTTCTCTTTGCTCTTGGCATAAACGCTGTCAAAACGGCAACAACCAATCAGAAATTTTTATTCCATATGTTATGTAGGGTTTTTTCCCCTTTTTTTCTGCTGTTCTGTAAAGCACTTTGGCCAGCCAGTGACTGTTGTAAAAATGAGCTATATAAATTAAATGAACTTTAACTTGTGAATGTCATTGGTTGTTTTTGGTCATAATCCTTGTCCTTGTGTTACCATTGTCTCTTGTCTAGCTTTGTTCCCTGTACCATTGTTGTTGATTCTATGTTTAGTCCGATGTTTATGTTCATGTTAATTTCATATTGTCACTTCAACCCAAATCGGTTTATTGGAATAAACTATACTTGGGTTCAATTCAACTCGACTTCAGTGAACTATATTACACATATAATAGACATGATTCATGATTCTATCTTTCTAGATCTTGTTGTCTTAATTTTAAAATCTGAAAGTTCTTGTTTTAGGTTCTTCATATAGGCCTGTTATATAGGCTACCTTGTTATATAAAAAACATTAAGAAAGGTTTTAATAATTATTAAAACCTTTCTTAATGTTTTTTTATTTTTTATTAAATGAAACGTTTTTCATTATCTTAGAAAAACATTAAGATAACGTTTATATAATGGGAGAATTGAACGTTTGAATAACGTTCTTATAACCAGGAAATAACGTTAATACAACGTTTATATAACGGGAGAATTGAACGTTCTTATAACCAAGAAAAAGCGTTAATACAACGTCTAAAAAAATGGACGTTTTGAAATTCCCTAGAACATTCAGAAATAACGTTTTTATAACTTAATGGGAACGTTCTGAAAACGTTCTTATAACCTAAAATTGTTAGCTGGGGAAGAGGAGAGATTCGCGATTGCACTGAACACGTTTTAAGTACAGGCATATTCTCTGAGCGAGCCCAGAGAGAGAATTCTTACAAGAGAAGTGTATCTGAGAGCGCGCGCGAGCAGAGAGATTCGCGCTCGGCACATTATATTCCGCACGTGCGCAGAGAGATTCGCGCTCGGCACATCATATTCCGCGCGCGAGCAGAGAGATTCACGCTCACTTATTATTTTAATGTACTTTCGCGCTACAATAATGCGCTCTCGACATTTGACAGGATAATAACGCCATAACTGTAGCCACTTAGTCTTCAAATCCTCCTCCCTGGGCAGTGAAAAAAAGGTCGTTTTTGATTCCCACTTCAGAACACAGCGTCTTGTTGTCGACATGAATGATGTTTTCAAGTTTGGTGTGTGCGCGCAATGAGTGGGCGTATCTTATTCAAATAACTTGTCAAGTTGATGTCATCTAGATAGAGAAAAAGCATAGTTCGTCTATCGATTCATCTCAGCGACTCAGAGTTGACTCTTACTTTTGAGAGACAATAACTTTGTATACAGTGAACTTTCATTTTTAAAACTTTGCATGATGTTTTCGTTCACTTAGATCTGTCACACACTACATGAAAGGTAATTTTCAAAATTCTATAATAGGTGCCATTTAAGACATGAGGTCATTTAACATCGTCTATCATGACACTTTGCAGACTCTGATGTGTCCCTTCATGTGTTTTGGAGGCATGGCTTTGGAGACGCTTTGAAGGGAGGGTGGGATCTTATACTTTCAAAGCTAGCTTGTTATTGCTAGCCACTCTGAAATTGCCTACCCAAAAATACGTGTGGTCATGTAATACTGTTAACTCGTTTAAGCTAATAAGCGGCAAGCATAACTCCATCAACACAGCTAGATTTGTGGGCTTATTGGTGCATGTATGTGTGATGATGTGTGACAGGAAAGCATCCTTGCTGTGGATTTAAGCACATACAGCCAGAGCAAGCGTTTTGAGGTAGGGGATGAGGAAATAGATCACAAACTCCAAGTGTTTCTTGATCCAAGAAATTGCTGAATCCGAAATTGCATGAAAGGAGAAGTCTGTAAGTTTCCATTTTTCCAGTTTCCTGACATTTTGGAATACTTGTGGGTTGTTCACATCACAACTGACATGAAATACTCTTGAGTCAGACACATGAATGTGTAGCGGGACGCTTGAGAGGGAAAGCCACCTCTACGATATACCTGACTACGCCACCCTGTTAACCGGGGAAATACAAATACTCTTGAATTTAACCACCTATAAAGAACACACAGGAGCGTGGTTTTCGAAAGGAGGGCCTGAGACGTGGATACCAAAAATGCAAAAGCTTTATTTCAATCGTCAAGCAATAATCTTGACGATTGAAATAAAGCAGGTTGACAAACAAACATTGAAGACGCCAAACATGAAAAGGAGACAAACGCACACCAATAAGGTAAAGCATGAACGCACACCACTCCGTGACAGAATCCCAACACCGCATGCGAGGGCCTTCACGGGCTGCCCTGAAGCCTCGGCTCCTGTAACGAAAGACAAAATTAACAATATGGTCTCAAAATAAACAAATAACACCAACCACGACACATGAAACTTAAAAGTTCCAAAGGAAAGAAACAAAATGAGAAAACGTTTATATGATCAATCAGAGAATCATGAAACCAACTACGCTAAGGTTCAGAATTTGGGCATCAAAACTGGGTGGATATTCACCCCACTTTCAAACTCAAAATCACATTAAACAGAGCAAAACAAAAGAGATAAAGCAAAAACACTGAAAACAAATTTTTATGAAACCAACCAAATACAACTAACAAAAATGAATTTAAACAAACATTATTTATAAACAAATGCACAGAAAAACCAGTAAAGTAAATGTACAGCAAGCAAACCAAACAAAGGGACTGGTTAAAAAGAACCCAGCGATCGCAGAATCACATGAATGCTGGAGAGAAAGTGTCACACAAACACATGAACCGAGCGCCCACGCGCCAACAAACGAGTTGTCCCAGGAGAAATCAGGGTCGACAAAGCAGCAGCATCAAATAGTGTTGCCCCGCAGGCCTCACTGAACGTACGGTATCTGAGAAGACTGACCATTCCTCCTAAAATTTAAACATAAAATTACTCACAACAGAACTATAAATGAACGCTGTGCAGTAGCGGTAGATACACGTACCTTTACCTCATAGCGGGTCGCAAGTCCAAATGACGCACACACACAAAAGAGTAGGCTATCGCCATGTCAACGAAGCGCGGGAATGCGGAAGGGGCATGTGAATGGGAAATAGCCGCTGCCAACAACCCACAGCAACGAACTATCCGCTTTAAAGCTATAAACCAAATGACAGTTACATAAAATCACAAATATATGTGCTAACTAGTTAGCCAAACACATACCTCAAAGCGGAGGGGCTGATCACAGACCGGAATGGGCGGTACCTGGCAATGACGCACAGGCGGTGACCACACACACACAAGTGTTTCATTAGAATCGCCTTTTATACGCTGCTCAATTACCCAAGAGGATTGGGATGATTTAAACGAACTCCGTACGTCCCACCACAAATGGTTTGGTTTATGCCTTCTACTGGGGAATAACCTGATTTTTTTAATAAAGTCTTAACGTGGTATTCTTGCGCAGCCATGTTATTGGTTTGTATCTAAACCGTGAAAACGATATAATGACTGAGACAAATCAGACACCGGCATTTGTTATATTTAACAAATAATATTTAAAACCCCTCACCAACCTAAAAACAAGGTGTCTTTGACAACACCCAAAGTAATAGAACCAAGCCTCTGCGGTCCCGCCTACCAATGCGGGTATAAAGCGGAAGCAAACGAACACACCTTTGCTTTTAGCTTCGGAGCCAAACTTAGTGATTGCTCCTGTCTGATCGCTGATCGATTGCTCCTGTCTGCCTCGCTGTCTGCTGTGTGTTTGTTTGCTTCGAGGCTGTAAGCTTCGCCTGAGCCTCGTATTTCTTTATGTTTTGAGCCATCATTTACTATCTAGTTGTTTATACTACTAAATACAGCTTACCCAACATCTCAGATTAACCTTACATCTCTAGCTTCCGTTATTGTTAACACAGCACGCTAGTAACTCGCTAACGTTAGCCTGCTAACGCGCCACCCATGCGCTCATTTATTTATTTATTTTCTCTCAAGCGCCCGCGCCTTTGAGTTCATAAAGTCCAGGTAAGTAAGAAATCAGTCAACAAACACGGTGAGTAATGTCTTCTTGTCCTGTTATTGTCACCTGTGTCACATGTCATATGTTTAGTATAGCCTTCTCCGATGGCAATATAGGATTTATATGTGATAAGTGCAAGGAGACAGTCAGGCTGACGGAGAAGATTTCAGAACTAGAGACACGCATCCAAACTTTAATTGAGGATGGTAAGAATGCTAGATCTTTAGATAGTGTTTTGGATGCGCCTAGCATAGTGAACTCTTTACATGATTCGGTTCCGGCTGAAGTAGAGCCCGTGCAGCAGGGCAGATGGGTGACCGTGAGAGATCGTTCTAGTCGCGGATCAAAGAACCACTCTTCCGTTCCGATTCCCATAACAAACCGATTTGCCCCACTCAGTGAAACACCCACTGAGAATTCTGTTGATTGTGCCCTGGTAATTGGTGATTCGATCACACGGAACGTGAAAATAGAGACACCAGCCACCATAGTCACATGTTTGCCGGGAGCCAGAGCGCCTGACATCAAAGCAAATTTAAAAGTGCTGGCTAATGCTAAACGTAAATTCTCTAAGATCATTATTCATGTCGGCACTAATGATGTTCGACTCCGCCAGTCGGAGATCACCAAAATTAATATTAAAGAGGTGTGTGAACTCGCAAGTACGATGTCAGGCACTGTAATTTACTCTGGCCCCCTTCCTGTACGCAGGAGTGATGAGATAGTTAGCCGATTGGCCTCACTGAACGGTTGGCTGTCGAAGTGGTGTCCGCAGAATAATATAAAATTCATAGACAATTGGAAAAGTTTTTGGGGCAAGCCTGATCTGTTGAAAAGAGATGGTATCCATCCCTCCTGGGCTGGTGCTGCTCTTCTCTCTAGTAATTTGGCTCATAGTCTTAGAGATAAAACATGACAATCTGGGGCTCAGGTCAGGAAGCAGACAGACTGGCTAAACCGACCGTCTGCTAGCGTCCTCACGTCACCAAGGTCAGATAAATCCCATCACATAGAGTCTCTTTCACCTAGATGTCATCATATAGAGACTGTGTCTGTTCCCCGAATTTGGAAATCCAAAAAACGTCAGGTTAAAAATTTAATTGATGTTCAACAAATAAAAAACAGATATAATACAGATGAGCAAATGATAAAGCTTGGGTTGCTGAATATTCGATCCCTTACTTCAAAATCTCTCATAGTTAATGATATGATTTCAGATTATAATCTTGATATGCTGTGTTTGACAGAAACCTGGCTAAAACCAAACGATTACATTATTTTAAATGAGTCAACCCCACAAGATTACAGTTATAAACATGAACCTCGTCTTCAAAACCACTAAGAAATCTAGCTTTAAATATACTTCTTTTGAAGTATTGGTGCTTAATGTAAAAATATATAGTTTAAACGATAAATCACATTTGAGAATTATGCTGGCTACTGTATACAGGCCACCAGGGCACCATAAAGATTTTATCAAAGAATTTGCGGACTTTCTATCAGAATTAGTATTGGCTGCAGATAAAGTACTAATTGTTGGTGATTTTAATATACATGTAGATAATGAAAAAGATGCATTGGGATTGGCATTTAAAGACATTGTAAACTCAATTGGAGTTAGACAACACGTGTCAGGACCTACTCATCGTCGTAATCATACTCTAGATCTAATATTATCACATGGAATAGATGTTGATGCCGTTGAAATTCTGCAGCAGAGCGATGACATCTCAGATCATTATCTAGTCTCATGTAAATTACATTTAGCCAAGGCTGCAAAGCCGACTCCGTGTTATAAATACGTTAGACCTATAACTTCTGCCACTAAAGATTGCTTTATCAATAATCTTCCTAATCAGTTTCATCATCTCAGCATCCCGGATAGCTTAGAAGAACTTGATATTGCAACAGAAACGTTTAACTCTCTCTTTTCCAGCACTTTAGACGCAGTTGCTCCGTTGCGCTTAAAGAAGATTAAAGAAAATAGCCCAACGCCGTGGTACAGCGAGCACACCCGGGCCCTTAAGAGAGCAGCCAGAAAAATGGAGCGCAACTGGAAGAAAACTAAACTCGAGGTATTTCGGATTTCGTGGAAAGAGAGCTCGATTGCTTACAGAGAGGCTTTAAAAGCTGCTAGATCTGCTTATTTTTCAAACCTATTAGAAGAAAATAAACATAATCCAAGGTATTTATTTGAAACAGTGGCTAAACTAACGAAAAAGAAAGCTTCAAGCTCAGAAGTGTCCAAGCAACACAGCAGTGATGACTTTATGAACTTCTTCACTTATAAGATTGATAATATCAGGGACAAAATTATAACTATGCAACCGTCTACCACAGTATTGCATCAGGAAGTGCATTGTAGTCTCCCTGAGGAAAAATTTGATTCATTTGTTGCTATAGGAGAGGAAGAATTCAGCAAACTCGTTAATTCATCTAAATCGACAACTTGTATGTTAGATCCTATACCGACTAAGCTACTGAAAGAGATGTTTTCAGAGGTCACATATCCTCTTCTTAATATCATTAATTCATCTTTGTCTCTAGGATACGTACCAAAAACCTTTAAACTGGCTATGATAAAACCGCTTGTTAAAAAAACACAACTTGATCCTACAGAATTAGTCAATTACAGGCCGATCTCGAATCTGCCTTTTCTGTCAAAGATATTAGAGAAAGCAGTATCTTCACAACTGTGTTCCTTTCTAGAAAGAAATGATATCTGCGAGGATTTTCAGTCCGGATTTAGACCGTACCATAGTACTGAGACCGCTCTCATTAGAGTCACAAATGATTTGCTCTTATCATCCGATCGTGGTTGTATCTCTCTATTAGTGTTACTCGATCTTAGTGCTGCATTTGACACAATTGACCACAACATTCTTTTAAATAGACTAGAAAACTATGTGGGCATTAGTGGAATTGCACTAGCATGGTTTAAATCATACTTATCTGACCGTTATCAGTTTGTAGCAGTAAATGAAGAGATGTCTTATCGATCACAAGTTCAGTATGGCGTACCACAAGGCTCAGTACTAGGACCGTTGCTGTTCACTCTGTACATGCTACCATTAGGAGATATCATTAGGAAACATGGAGTTAGCTTTCACTGTTATGCCGATGATACTCAGCTGTATATTTCTTCAAAACCCAACGAAACTTACCAATTCACAAAATTAACGGAATGCATAGCTGATATAAAAAATTGGATGACTAGTAATTTCCTACTACTAAATTCTGAAAAGACAGAGATTCTAATTATTGGACAAAAAACTTCCACACGTAATAACCTAGAATACTGTCTAACACTTGATGGCTGCTCTGTCAAGTCTTCGTCGTCGGTTAGGAACCTGGGTGTGCTCTTTGATACCAACCTTTCTTTTGAAAGCCACGTGTCTAGTATCTGTAAAACTGCATTTTTCCATCTTAAAAATATATCTAAAATACGCCATATGCTCTCATTGGGAAATGCGGAACAATTAGTTCATGCGTTCATGACCTCAAGGCTAGATTATTGTAATGCTCTACTGGGTGGTTGCCCTGCACGCTTAATAAATAAACTACAGCTAGTTCAAAACGCCGCAGCTCGAGTTCTTACCAGAACCAGGAAATATGACCATATTAGCCCGGTTCTGTCAACACTGCATTGGCTCCCTATTAAACATCGTATACATTTTAAAATATTGTTGATTACCTACAAAGCACTAAATGGTTTAGCTCCGCAGTACTTGAGCGAGCTCTTAACGTATTATAGTCCTTCACGTCTATTGCGATCTCAAAATTCCGGCCAGTTGATAATACCTAGAATATCTAAATCGACTGCAGGCGGTAGATCCTTTTCCTATTTAGCACCAAAACTTTGGAACAGTCTTCCTACCATTGTCCGGGAAGCAGACACACTCTGTCAGTTCAAAGCTAGACTAAAAACACATCTCTTTGACCTAGCATACACATAACACACTATAGACTTCTATAATTCAATGTTAGGCTGCATAGATTAGGTCAGCCGGAACTGGGAACACTTCCCTTAAATCTTGATGTACTCGCTACATCATAAGAAGAATGGCATCTACGCTAATATTAGTGTCTTTGTTTATCCCGAGGTTTTACCGCAGCCTGCCGGATCCAGGCCGTGTCCAGATCTAATGAAGGAGATCCGCCTGGACCAGATGACAATGCAGTGCTGAAGTGTCCACTATCCTCTCCCTATGGAGGATCCCTTTCCCACTCTACAGATAAAGCGTTGTGAATTCCGGCTCGCGTACCCCGAAGTGATAAAATAAAACAAAATTCTGTATCAAAATTTATAGGCAAGAAAAGTAGTTTGTTTAGGCTGGGTTGTATGAATTATAAACCTGCGCACATATTTTAAAAAGCACATAACTATAGAATCCATTCTGAATGAGCATGTGAACGCCGTCAGCGTTAATCACAGGTTCGCGTTTAAAGTCTGATCATTTCGACGGAGGTGAATCAATCAAAGTTAACTTTAGCTGGAAATAACATTATTCAAGAACCGCTATAATGCCAAAACAATCTGTTACCTTAAATTATATGTTTATCTCTGTAAAGCTGCTTTGAAACAATCCATTGTTAAAAGCGCTATATAAATGAAGATGACTTGACTTGACTTAGTGTCCTCTGAGTGATGAGCTACAAAGATTGGTTTGATATCTTCACGCTCAACGAGTCTGCTGTTTCAGGAAGAGCCTCTCTTTGTTGGTGTGACGGCGCTTCAGTGATCCTAGCGATCTCCCGGTGTCAGCTGTTGCTTCACGCGATCTGCCTTGTTTTCAAAGAGCTGTTGTAACAGCTGGTATTCGGTTGAGTGCACGCAGCGGGCTTGCAGTTTCCCCGCTGTGTTGCTGCGTTGGTCCCTGTGTGTCTCGACACAATAGAGAGAGCGTTTCTTTTCTGAAAGAGCAACACGAGTGAAGTTCGCGTCCTTTTCAGGATGACGTTTCACTCGTGTTTCTGCCTCCGGCCGATGGTCACGATCGCTGTGTCACGTGCTTGGGCCTCGCGCACGCTGAAGCAGCGTTCGTGGATGAGTCATGTTCTCATTGCGGGAACATGACCGTCGCGGTGTTGAGACTAAGACTGCGATCCCTCACCCGCGGGGGAGTCTCTTTGGAGATCCCCCGATCTAGTTGTTCTTCTGGTTCACTCCAGAAGAAAGCTACTTCGGCTGATCCCATTGGTGGTCTGAGGGTTACAGTGAGGAATGATCTGGCGGGTGAAAGACCCCCTCGGACATCCCACTCCTCTTCAGCCGTGCCCTTCGGGGTCTTCATCACGTGTGTTGCTCCAGTCGTTTCCTTCGGGGCCCCTCCGGAGGACCAGATGTCGATCGAGGCATCAGAGGGAGATGAGTCGCGATCTGGGGATGACGACTCGGCTGCATTGCCCTCTTCGGGTGTGGTAGTGTTGTCCGAGCCTGACCCGGAGATGACACTTATGCTCGCCCGGCCGGCCGAGAGGGTCTGGCTCGTGTGGAACCCTCCACCGCGTCCCGAACCGTCTCGGCTCGACGATTGGTATCTTGGGGCGGCCCGTGCTGGTACTCAGCGCACCGCTCCGGTTCCTTTCTTTCCGGAGGTGCATGAGGATGTGACGAAATCTTGGTCGAACCCCCTGGCGGCTAGACTGAGGTTGACTCCCTCCTCCTCCCTCACCACTCTCGATGGCGGAGCAGCTCTGGGATACGAAGGCATCCCCCCAGTGGAGCGCACGGTGGCGATGCAACTGTGTCCCACCTGGCGGGGTAACCCTTCGCTCCCCTCCCGCGCTTGTAGGTTCTCTTCCAGTCTGACTAGAAAGGCCTACACTACATGTGGAGAGGCTGCCTCTGCCCTGCATGCCATGGCGCTCCTGCAGATTTACCAGGCCCAGGTGCTATGTGACATGCAGGAGGGTGGTGTCGACCCAGGGGTGCTCAACGAGCTGCGCACGGTGACGGACGTTGCCCTACGGGCGACGAAAGTCACCGCACGTTCCCTGGGTCGAGCGATGTCCACTCTCGTGGTCCAGGAACGACATCTATGGCTCACCCTGTCGGATATGAAGGACTCGGACAAAAACAAGTTCCTTGCTTCTCCCATATCCCAGGGTGGCCTCTTCGGCGATGTGGTGGAGAACTTGGCCCAACAGTTCTCCACCGCCCAGAAGCAGTCGGAGGTGATCAAACACATCATGCCTCGGAAGCGGGCTAGGGCTGCCCCGCCTCCGACGGTCACGCCTCCAGCTGCTCGTTGCCGAGGGGGCCCTCCTGCCGCCGCCTCCGCCCCTGCCCAGCCCAAGTAGCAGCCCGCTAAACGACAGGGTGCTGGCCATAGGAGAGATGCGCAGCCCGCTCAGGCCTCGTCTAAACCACCCGGCAAGAGAAAAGGGCCACCCAGAGGACGCGGTTGCTGCTCTTCAGGAGAGGGCCTCTGCACCTATCCTTCCCCCGGAGGAGGGCCGGGTGGAGAATCTTTTGTCAAGTCAAGTCAAGTCATCTTCATTTATATAGCGCTTTTAACAATGGATTGTTTCAAAGCAGCTTTACAGAGATACACATATAATTTAAGGTAACAGATTGTTTTGGCATTATAGCGGTTCTTGAATAATGTTATTTCCAGCTAAAGTTAACTTTGATTGATTCACCTCCGTCGAAATGATCAGACTTTTAAATGCGAACCTGTGATTAACGCTGACGGCGTTCACATGCTCATTCAGAATTGATTCTATAGTTATGTGCTTTTTAAAATATGTGCGCAGGTTTATAATTCATACAACCCAGCCTAAACAAACTACTTTTCTTGCCTATAAATTTTGATACAGAATTTTGTTTTATTTTATCACTTCGGGGTACGCGAGCCAGAATTCACAACGCTTCATCTGTAGAGTGGGAAAGGGATCCTCCATAGGGAGAGGATAGTGGACACTTCAGCACTGCATTGTCATCGGGTCCAGGCGGATCTCCTTCGTCAGATCTGGACACGGCCTAGATCCGGCAGGCTGCGGGAAAACCTCGGGATAAACAAAGACACTAATATTAGCGTAGATGCCATTCTTCTTATGATGTAGCGAGTACATCAAGATTTAAGGGAAGTGTTCCCAGTTCCGGCTGACCTAATCTATGCAGCCTAACATTGAATTTACAAAAGGCTATAGTGTGTTATGTGTATGCTAGGTCAAAGAGATGTGTTTTTAGTCTAGCTTTGAACTGACAGAGTGTGTCTGCTTCCCGGACAATGGTAGGAAGACTGTTCCAAAGTTTTGGTGCTAAATAGGAAAAGGATCTACCGCCTGCAGTCGATTTAGATATTCTAGGTATTATCAACTGGCCGGAATTTTGAGATCGCAAT
The DNA here is from genome assembly GCA_030578255.1 of Tiaroga cobitis. NCBI lineage: Eukaryota > Metazoa > Chordata > Actinopteri > Cypriniformes > Leuciscidae > Tiaroga > Tiaroga cobitis. The sequence continues at coordinate 38,579,950 of CM060607.1, read as the reverse complement.
AGACGTGAAGGACTATAATACGTTAAGAGCTCGCTCAAGTACTGCGGAGCTAAACCATTTAGTGCTTTGTAGGTAATCAACAATATTTTAAAATGTATACGATGTTTAATAGGGAGCCAATGCAGTGTTGACAGAACCGGGCTAATATGGTCATATTTCCTGGTTCTGGTAAGAACTCGAGCTGCGGCGTTTTGAACTAGCTGTAGTTTATTTATTAAGCGTGCAGGGCAACCACCCAGTAGAGCATTACAATGATCCAGCCTTGAGGTCATGAACGCATGGACTAATTGTTCCGCATTTCCCAATGAGAGCATATGGCGTATTTTAGATATATTTTTAAGATGGAAAAATGCAGTTTTACAGATACTAGACACGTGGCTTTCAAAAGAAAGGTTGGTATCAAAGAGCACATCCAGGTTCCTAACCGACGACGAAGACTTGACAGAGCAGCCATCAAGTGTTAGACAGTATTCTGGGTTATTACGTGTGGAAGTTTTTTGTCCAATAATTAGAATCTCTGTCTTTTCAGAATTAAGTAGTAGGAAATTACAAGTCATCCAATTTTTATATATCAGCTATGCATTCCGTTAATTTTGTGAATTGGTAAGTTTCGTTGGGTTTTGAAGAAATATACAGCTGAGTATCATCGGCATAACAGTGAAAGCTAACTCCATGTTTCCTAATGATATCTCCTAATGGTAGCATGTACAGAGTGAACAGCAGCGGTCCTGGAACTGAGCCTTGTGGTACGCCATACTGAACTTGTGATCGATAAGACATCTCTTCATTTACTGCTACAAACTGATAACGGTCAGTTAAGTATGATTTAAACCATGCTAGTGCAATTCCACTAATGCCCACATAGTTTTCTAGTCTATTTAAAAGAATGTTGTGGTCAATTGTGTCAAATGCAGCACTAAGATTGAGTAACACTAATAGAGAGATACAACCACGATCGGATGATAAGAGCAAATCATTTGTGACTCTAATGAGAGCAGTCTCAGTGCTATGGTACGGTCTAAATCCGGACTGAAAATCCTTGCAGATATAATTTCTTTCTAGAAAGGAACACAGTTGTGAAGATACTGCTTTTTCTAATATCTTTGACAGAAAAGGCAGATTCGAGATCGGCCTGTAATTGACTAATTCTGTAGGATCAAGTTGTGGTTTTTTTAACAAGCGTTTTATCATAGCCAGTTTAAAAGTTTTTGGTACGTATCCTAGAGACAAAGATGAATTAATGATATTAAGAAGAGGATATATGACCTCTGGAGACATCTCTTTTAGTAGCTTAGTCGGTATAGGATCTAACATACAAGTTGTCGATTTAGATGAATTAACGAGTTTGCAGAATTCTTCCTCTCCTATAGCAACAAATGAATCAAATTTTTCCTCAGGGAGACTACAATGCACTTCCTGATGCGATACTGTGGTAGACGGTTGCATAGTTATAATTTTGTCCCTGATATTATCAATCTTATAAGTGAAGAAGTTCATAAAGTCATCACTGCTGTGTTGCTTGGACACTTCTGAGCTTGAAGCTTTCTTTTTCGTTAGTTTAGCCACTGTTTCAAATAAATACCTTGGATTATGTTTATTTTCTTCTAATAGGTTTGAAAAATAAGCAGATCTAGCAGCTTTTAAAGCCTCTCTGTAAGCAATCGAGCTCTCTTTCCACGAAATCCGAAATACCTCTAGTTTAGTTTTCTTCCAGTTGCGCTCCATTTTTCTGGCTGCTCTCTTAAGGGCCCGGGTGTGCTCGCTGTACCACGGCGTTGGGCTATTTTCTTTAATCTTCTTTAAGCGCAACGGAGCAACTGCATCTAAAGTGCTGGAAAAGAGAGAGTTAAACGTTTCTGTTGCAATATCAAGTTCTTCTAAGCTATCCGGGATGCTGAGATGATGAAACTGATTAGGAAGATTATTGATAAAGCAATCTTTAGTGGCAGAAGTTATAGGTCTAACGTATTTATAACACGGAGTCGGCTTTGCAGCCTTGGCTAAATATAATTTACATGAGACTAGATAATGATCTGAGATGTCATCGCTCTGCTGCAGAATTTCAACGGCATCAACATCTATTCCATGTGATAATATTAGATCTAGAGTATGATTACGACAATGAGTAGGTCCTGACACGTGTTGTCTAACTCCAATTGAGTTTACAATGTCTTTAAATGCCAATCCCAATGCATCTTTTTCATTATCTACATGTATATTAAAATCACCAACAATTAGTACTTTATCTGCAGCCAATACTAATTCTGATAGAAAGTCCGCAAATTCTTTGATAAAATCTTTATGGTGCCCCGGTGGCCTGTATACAGTAGCCAGCATAATTCTCAAATGTGATTTATCGTTTACACTATATATTTTTACATTAAGCACCAATACTTCAAAAGAAGTATATTTAAAGCTAGATTTCTTAGTGGTTTTGAAAATATTACTATAAATTACAGCAACACCTCCCCCTTTGCCTTTCAGACGAGGTTCATGTTTATAACTGTAATCTTGTGGGGTTGACTCATTTAAAATAATGTAATCGTTTAGTTTTAGCCAGGTTTCTGTCAAACACAGCATATCAAGATTATAATCTGAAATCATATCATTAACTATGAGAGATTTTGAAGTAAGGGATCGAATATTCAGCAACCCAAGCTTTATCATTTGCTCATCTGTATTATATCTGTTTTTTATTTGTTGAACATCAATTAAATTTTTAACCTGACGTTTTTTGGATTTCCAAATTCGGGGAACAGACACAGTCTCTATATGATGACATCTAGGTGAAAGAGAATCTATGTGATGGGATTTATCTGACCTTGGTGACGTGAGGCCGCTAGCAGACGGTCGGTTTAGCCAGTCTGTCTGCTTCCTGACCTGAGCCCCAGATTGTCATGTTTTATCTCTAAGACTATGAGCCAAATTACTAGAGAGAAGAGCAGCACCAGCCCAGGAGGGATGGATACCATCTCTTTTCAACAGATCAGGCTTGCCCCAAAAACTTTTCCAATTGTCTATGAATTTTATATTATTCTGCGGACACCACTTCGACAGCCAACCGTTCAGTGAGCCCAATCGGCTAACTATCTCATCGCTCCTGCGTACAGGAAGGGGGCCAGAGTAAATTACAGTGCCTGACATCGTACTTGCGAGTTCACACACCTCTTTAATATTAATTTTGGTGATCTCCGACTGGCGGAGTCGAACATCATTAGTGCCGACATGAATAATGATCTTAGAGAATTTACGATTAGCATTAGCCAGCACTTTTAAATTTGCTTTGATGTCAGGCGCTCTGGCTCCCGGCAAACATGTGACTATGGTGGCTGGTGTCTCTATTTTCACGTTCCGTGTGATCGAATCACCAATTACCAGGGCACAATCAACAGAATTCTCAGTGGGTGTTTCACTGAGTGGGGCAAATCGGTTTGTTATGGGAATCGGAACGGAAGAGTGGTTCTTTGATCCGCGACTAGAACGATCTCTCACGGTCACCCATCTGCCCTGCTGCACGGGCTCTACTTCAGCCGGAACCGAATCATGTAAAGAGTTCACTATGCTAGGCGCATCCAAAACACGATCTAAAGATCTAGCATTCTTACCATCCTCAATTAAAGTTTGGATGCGTGTCTCTAGTTCTGAAATCTTCTCCGTCAGCCTGACTGTCTCCTTGCATTTATCACATATAAATCCTATATTGCCATCGGAGAAGGCTATACTAAACATATGACATGTGACACAGTTTTGTTTCCTTTTATTTCTGTTCCCAGAACATAAATAAAAGGAACCCTACTGAATACCCAAATTCTCAATAAAAGAGCAGTTTCGGTTTCCTCTGGGTCACCCACGGTCGAGACTGGCAGTCAAGAACGACGCTCAATTGCCTCGTCACTCTCAGTCTCCTCTGTCGAAGAAGGCAAGAATGTCTGTGTGCGCCGCCACGTTGCCTCGCCACACTCATTCCCTTCGCTCCAGCGCTCAGATGCCAGTGATGCAGCCCCGGCCTCATCACTCTCATCTGTCGTTGGCCAAGGAGGCGCGGAAGCCAGGACTTGACGCCCCTCAGCCTCGCTCCTTGTTTCCCCTCCGACCTTCGCCACGGGACACTCAGGAGTCGAACGCCCCAGAGACAGATGGGCCTTCCCTGCTGTTTGCCCCCAGGTGGAGGCAGGTAAGTGTTGCACCACACACACAGACGCCACCTTCGGCCGCAGCAATGCCTCCGAGGGCGGGTCCCTGCCTTACACCTCGCTGCCCCTCCGCGGGTACGCCGGTGGTCCGAGTGGGCTAGTTGGATCAGTCTCTCGAAGCCTGGCTAGCGCTTCCGAGACCGTCCAGGTGGCTCGTTCGCACCATCCGGTTCGGCTATGCAATTCAGTTTGCCCGCCGGCCTCCCAGGTACAGGGGTGTCCTCTTCACCCAAGTGCAGAGTGGCGACGCCCCTGTCCTGAGGAAAGAGATCGTTCCCCTGCTGGCGAAGGACGCGATCGAGCCGGTCCCTCCAGCCGAGAAGAGGTCTGGGTTCTACAAGTCAAGTCAAGTCCTCTTCATTTATATAGCGCTTTTAACAATGGATTGTTCCAAAGCAGCTTTACAGAGATAAACATAATTTAAGGTAACAGAGATTGTTTTGGCTTCCTGAATAATGTTATTTCCAGCTAAAGTTAGTTTTGATTGATTCACCTCCATTGAAATTATCATTTGTTATTAAATTAGGGGCCACTTAGACGACGCCGTTCTCTCTAAGCAGACTTTAAACGGAAACCTGTGATTAACGCTGACGGCGTTCACATGTGTTCACATGCGCATTAAGAATTGATTCTATAGATTCTATTGATAATGAATACAACCCATTATCTGTAGAGTGGGAAAGGGATCCTCCATAGGGAGAGGATAGTTGACACTTCAGCACTGCATTGTAATCGGGTCCAGGCAAAGCTCCCTCGTCAGATCTGGACACGGCCTGGATCCGGCAGGCTGCGGGAAAACCTTGGGATAAACAAAGACACTAATATTAGCGTAGATGCAATTCTTCTTATGATGTAACGAGTACATCAAGATTTAAGGGAAGTGTTCCCAGTTACAGTTCCCAGTTCTACAGCCCTTACTTCATTGTACCCAAGAAAAGCGGTGGGTTACAACCAATCCTGGATCTGCATGTTTTGAATCGGGCCCTTCACAAGCTCCCGTTCAAGATGCTTACGCAGAAACGCATCTTCGAGTGCATCCGTCCCCAGAATTGGTTTGCAGCGATCGACCTGAAGGACGCGTACTTTCATATCTCGATTCTGCCTCGACACAGACCCTTTCTTCGGTTTGCGTTCGAGGGTCGGGCATATCAGTACAAGGTCCTACCCTTCGGCTTGGCCCTGTCGCCCCGCGTCTTCACGAAAGTCGTGGAGGCGGCCATTGTTCCCTTGAGAGAACATGGCGTTCGCATTCTCAACTATCTCGATGACTGGCTGATAATAGCTCACTCGCGACGGGCATGCAGTCTCAGGTCTGTGGACGGGGCCTCAGCTGCATTGGCACATCAATTGCCTAGAGTTGCAAGCAGTACGCTTAGCCTTGTGTCGCCTCAAGGGGCTGCTTCTGCACAGGCATGTACTGGTCCGTACGGACAGCACTGCGACCGTGGCGTACATCAACCATCAAGGTGGTCTACGCTCCCGTCGTATGTCGCGACTCGCCCGCCATCTCCTCCTATGGAGTCAGAAGCATCTGAGGTTGCTTCGGGCCATTCATATCCCTGGTGTGCTCAACCGTGCAGCCGACGATCTCTCACGGCAGCTGCCCCTTCCGGGAGAATAGCGACTCCATCCCCAGGTGGTTCAGCTGATATGGGGAATCTTCGGAGCCGCTCAGATAGATCTGTTTGCCTCTCCGGACACGACCCATTGCTAATTGTTCTATTCCCTGACCGGAGGATCTCTCGGCACGGATGCACTGGCGCACAGCTGGCCCCAGGGCCTTCGCAAATATGCGTTTCCCCCAGTGAGCCTTCTCGCACAGACACTGTGCAAAGTCAGGGAGGACGAGGAGCAGGTCTTTCTAGTTGCGCCGAACTGGCCCAACCGGACCTGGTTCCCAGAACTTATGCTCCTCGCGACAGCACCTCCTTGGCCCATTCCTCTGAGGAAGGACCTGCTTTCTCAAAGACGGGGCACTCTTTGGCACCCGCGTCCAGACCTGTGGAGACTTCATGTCTGGTCCCTGGATGGGACGCGGAGGTTTTAGATGGCCTACCACAAGCTGTGGTAGAGACCATCGCTTCCACTAGAGCCCCCTCTACGAGGCGCCTCTATGCATTGAAGTGGAACCTGTTCGTCGTTTGGTGCTCTACCCGCCGGGAAGACCCCTGAACTTGCCCAATCAGTGTCGTGCTTTCCTTTTTACAAGGCGGGTTGGAGTGAAGGCTGTCTCCCTCCACCCTCAAAGTAAATGTGGCCGCAATAGCTGCCCATCATGATGTGATCGACGGGAAGTCGTTAGGGAAGCACGACCTGATCATCAGATTCCTTAAGGGTTCTAGGAGGTTAAATCCTCCTCGTAATTTGCACCCTGTACCCTCTTGGGACTTAGCCCTGGTGCTGAGAGCACTACAAAGGCCCCCATTTGAGCCCTTAAATCAGGGGTGGGCAACAGTTTTAGTCTGAGGGCCACAGTTACTTTGGCAAAGTAAACGGAGGGCCACACTTTGGACAACTGCAATTAAACAGTTAAATGATTAAATGGTACAAATTAATTCATTGCAAATATGTATAAGGCTACTCTACAGTTACTTTGACTTTGCCAGCCTATTTCAAGGCCTGATATTTATTTTTGCTATAGGCCAGTCTGACCTAGGCCACTCTAAGGTTACAATAACTTGATTTACTTTCCTACACTACCCTGCACATTGTTCATGTCATTCATTTCAGCTGTAGCTATTCAAGATGGAAAGCTATTAACAAAACTGCAAATGTATGTGTGCAGGTTACATTAACATTAGGGATGTGCACGAATATTCGAATTTTCGATCTGTAATTATTATTAGTAAAATAAAATACTATTCGAATTTTACAACGTTGCTTTGCTGGCCGTAAATGCAGTGAATCCATGATAAATCCCAAGCACTAACTCGCAATTATAATTAAATGCACTGGGTGGCGCTGTGGAGTGTGTTAACAAGTTGTGTGTATTTGATCACATAATGTTGTCGTCTGCCTCGCAAAGTTTGGAATTACTTGAAAATGATCTTACTAAATGGAATTACTTTTGATCAAATTAATGAATTAATCGAGTAAATTGAGTTATAATATCATCATCACCACAATGAGAAATCACATGAAATCCAAACAGTCGACTGAGGAAAGACAGCTGACCAACACTGCATTCACGACTGCATGTAAGCGCAGCTGGACCCCGCGTGATCTGAAATGAACTTAACTTATAGCAAAATGATTTTGAGACATATACTTCCTTTAAGTTTCGTTGAGGAAGACCGGTTTAAGAACAGAAAACGCAAAGTGCTGTTAGAAACTTAGAACACCGTTATCTTTGTGTCTCTGAAACGTCTGTCAGCGCAGCGCCTTTTCTCACTCGATCATAAATTGCTGGCGGCGCCCCTGCATGTGGATATTGTTTTTCTCTATATAAACGTGAAACAATATAAACACGATAATCATATGCTGACTCGAGTGTGTGTACGTTCTGTACGATATCTGGCGCAACCGCTTTATTAGGCGTTTTTTCCCCGTTCGCGCTGCTTGAGCATTCTTTTATTAATGCTTTTGGTTTTTATAGTTTTTGTTTACACATAGGCCTAATGTTTAATGTTTTCAACTAAAAGAAATGGTGACAAAAACGTAAAAAATAAATAAATAAAAAAAAAACTTAAAAAATAAGTTAGGGCCAGAGAGAAATGCACATTTCATACGGGATTACATAAGCAGAGAGCAGTCTGTAGTCTGTTTTCTTTCGTTTTGAATTGTTCTGTTTAAAAGTAGACATGTCTGTGAAGCAAGTAGGCTACTTTATATGCTGAGTTTCGGTTCATTTATGAGACGAGCTCCAGTTCACCCGCCGGCGTGATTATCTCGTGATTAATGTTTCATGATTATCTCTATATTGTCTGCTATATTTACTTCTTATTTATTAAATACAGGCAATTAATTGATGAAACATTGATTAAAATTAAGATGCAATTAATACAAAATGAAATTCACTTTAAAGAAAGGTTGTGTGCTTTCTGTTTGATGTCTCTGTGAAAGTTTTAAAGCATCTTTTAGTGCCGCTTTCAGAGCGCTCACGTCCGTAACGGAGAACACGTCCGTAACATTGTTTTTCCTCATAAATGCGAACACGAAAAATAAAATAAAATGATATTTTATGTTATGTGGAGACAGAGACAACCCTTCATCCGGTGGGTAGTATTAATTTTGGTTTGCGCAGTGTAATTCACAGAATTACTAAAACATATTTGCCACCTAAGTTAAAGATTGTTTTGTGTCACGCATGTTTATTTCGGCGTGTGTTTCATCCAAATTGCGATCGCATCGCGGGGGCCGGATTGAAGCACTATGCGGGCCGAATCCGGCCCCCGGGCCATATATTGCCCATGTATGCCTTAAATGATATAGAGCTAAAATTTTTGTCTGAAAAAACTGCTCTTCTATTGGCTCTAGCTTCCTTCAAGAGGGTCGAGGATCTGCAGGCTTTTTCGGTCGACGAATCGTGCCTTGAGTTCGGACCGGGCCTTTCTCACGTGGTTCTGAGACCCCGGTTCGGATATGTGCCCAAGGTTCCTACCACTCCATTTGTAGATCAGGTAGTGAACCTGGAAGCGCTGCCCGTGGAGGAGGCAGACCCAGCCCTGGCTTTTCTCTGTCCCGTACGTGCACCACGTTGTTATGTGGACAGAACGCAAAGCTTCAGGACCTCAGAGCAGCTCTTCGTCTGTTACAGAGGCCAGCAGATGGGGAAGGCTGTCTCCAAGTAGAGGTTAGCCCACATAGCTAGTGGATGCTATCGTCCGGGCTTATGAATCCCACGACGTACCTTGCCCACCCAGGTTGACGGCTCACTCCACCAGGAGTGTCGCTTTCTCTTGGGCTTTGGCGCAAGGTGCCTCACTGACAGATATCTGCAGAGCTGCGGGCTGGGCGACACCTAACACGTTTGCCAGGTTTTATAGCTTACGTGTTGAACCAGTTTCCTTCTGTTTACTCGCTACGGTCAGTGGCGTGAGGGAATAGGTTCTGTCGGCTTGCTCCGCCATTCCGCCTTATGAGCTGGATACGTGCGCCTTTTTGCTCCTTGGTTCCCCAACAAACGGCTAACCTTCTGAGCTCCTCCATCACCCCTCGGCATCAGGCGTGGCGGACCGCCTGACGCTAGGTCTATTACCTCTCTTAAGAAGTTGCTAGTAGACTGGGTGACCTTCACAATGACTTCCTCGTGATCAATTTTCCACGTTCCTGCTACCCTACGGGCTAGCTCCGTGTCTTCCCCTCGACAAACTCACTCTGTCGTCCTTGCTGAGTATGCTCCCCACCCTACAGGCTGGGACTACCTCGAGGACTCCCATATGTTTTACTACCCTACGGGCTAGTTCATATGTGCATTCAGTGCCTCCCTTCGGGCTGACTGGGGGCTCCGCAACGTTCCCACATGGGCACGTTTCCCCAGTGTTATCCAAATCCACTGAGCGGGTCTTGCGGAACAGCAGTGTGATTTCCTCCTAGCTAGCTCCCGCCCGGAAGAAACTGAGAAACTACTTGGCGGGCAGCTTAGCTTAGCTGGCTGCTGGAAGGGGCCAGCATCATGACGTTTTATTTGGGATCTAGGAGTTCCCAGGCGAAAGGGAACGTCTTGGTTACGTATGGTAACCCTCGTTCCCTGAGTAGGGAACGGAGACGTCTCGTCCCCTCGCCATGCATGCTTGCTGTACCTTCGCGAGGACTGGACACCGTCCGGCTCCTCAGCGTAAAGCAAAGGTGTGTGCGTTTGCTTCCGCATTATACCCGCATTGGTAGGCGGGACGCGGATTGCAAATCCCGCATGCCAATATTCATTGGCTCGTTTTTATTCACTCAAAGGCAATTGGTCTCCCTAGCGTGATCCCAATTCGTTGGAAACTCCTCCGACGAGACGTCTCCGTTCCCTACTCAGGGAACGAGGGTTACCATACGTAACCGAGACGTTCTATAATACTTACAGTATAAGTAATTTGTTTTATTCTCCTGGTTGTTACCCCTTTATTCCCAAAACTTCACATATTGTTCCCTTATACTTACTGTAAGTACTTCATAGGTACACTATAATTACAGAAAGTTACGCTGTAAAATCACTTTAATTACGCATTACTTTATGGGCTGTAATCTAAAGCGCTACCAATTAATCACTAAATTTTTTTTGGGTGTTTTCAGTAAAAGCTCGTGGCTATGGCCTAAAGCACAGTGAATTCATACTGGTTCATTATTAAAGTCCCTAAATGGCATGTAAAAACAAAAACAAAAATGTCATTGGTCACTTTACATGTCTTAAATTGTCATGGGCAGAATAAGCTGCAGTGAGCAGAAATTTTGGCAAGTTTAGATTTTCCCTTGTCACCATCTACCTTCATGGCAGCTGTGTTTGTTTACTGTCCATGAAAACCAATATCTCTAATTACATGAGCTTCAGATTTTGCCACCTTCATTTTTTCTGTCAGTTTCCATTATTCCACCCACCTGCTCTCTCTTCTTTTCCTCCATAACTGTATTATCCGTCCACACACTAAGCCTTCAGATAGATAATTCCTTGGTCTCCATTTTATTCACTTTTCTCTGTCCGGAATCTCGCCCCTCTCCACTTTTCCGCTTCCTCGTTCCCAGTAACACCAGTCCTTACACACCACCAATCTTCAGTATTGCACACATCTCTTTCCAATCTTTAATTATTTCTCCCTCTAATCTTTTGCTTTTCGCCCACTCTCTCCATTTAACCGGTTCTGGAAGTGTGAAAGTTTCTCCTTATTTTTCTGAGGCCTAAAGACTTCCTGAGCTGCTGTTAGATTTTGCTGTATTTGGCCGAGCAGTGGTTTGGGTGGCTGGCCAATGTATTAGATATCTCCAATGCATAAAATGAGTAAGCTTGACCAGAGTTCTTGTGAGGAGAAGAATTTATTGAAGGTTTTTAGTGTAGCAGTCCTTCAGCAGCGATGTTAGCATGTCGCCCTTCAACAATCTTAACCCAAAGTTCTGTCTGTGAGACAGAACTTTATACATGATGGGCTACAAACAATAAAAAACTGTTAGGGCCTCCCACAGGAGATAGATTCACCCTGCAATCTACTCTGTTCAATGCTGTTTCTTTGTCATTCACACCAATCAGTTTATGTGGGCCATACACCTTTACAGACACAGATAGAGTTGATTACATCTAAAGACTAGTCGATTAAATCTAAGGCAGAGTCACAATGTAAATGAATCTGATTACTGAAAATACAAAATCTATCAATCCCTCCTTTGATCATATTTGATCACATAAAAAAATAAAGAACATAAAACAAATAGATACCATGTACACTTGCTGTACGCAGGTTCCTTCTTGCAATAAAAGTTACAATAAATCATGAATAAAGAACATAAAACAAATAGATATCATGTACACATGCTGTATACAGGTTCCTTCTTAAAATTACAGTAGAAGAGTTCATGGTGAAACTTTGCATCCTCTTAAATGCTTAAATCCTATGGAAGCTTTTATTTTGGAGTTGTGATTTTTTGGAAATGGCAGATAGTATGGTGTTCTGTGTATATTCATGAGTTTTCATCTAGTTGGCCAGTGCAGTCTAAACGTTGGATGTCTATGCTCATCCTCTGGAATGCTGGAACACCTGCAATCACACAAAAGAGAAACGGGGAACGTATATTTGCCAAGGAAAATATTTTAAACACATAGTTCATAACTGCCTGAAAAACTGTCCCTATTTAATATTGGCACTACTGACACTACTGTTTTCATCAGTAGCTAGGTTTACGTCTTCATCCTCAGACGACAAGCTAGAGCCTAAAAACCCTAGTCCCACCAGTTCTGGACTCTGATAAACACTACTGCCGTCTATCCCTCGTCTCTAGGCAGATGTTTCAAATCCCAACGGCTCACGTTGGTCCACTCATCTTTTCTCTGCACCTTCACTGCTTCATCAGTTACCATGAGATCCTGAAGGCTTTCCCTCCTGGATTCTAATGAGGAAAATTGATTATTGGCATTGTGTTCTACCAGGCTGAGTCTTTCATCAGTTTGGGCAAGGCTGTCAGATGTTAGATTTTCATTGGACATGGGGCGGCCGGTGACATGTTCAAAAGGGCATAGTCCAATTTCCTTGTGGTCATCCTTACTGCATTGCTTGTCATTATGCAGTTTTGTTTTAGCTTCCATCACTGATAGCATTTGCTTTCTGGATGCTTCATTTTGAATCAGTTTACAAGGCAAAACTGAAGCTGAAGTTGTCTTAATGCCGCTGTATGTGCACCTCTCTCCTTTACGGCTTGTATAGCAGCACCTTCTACTAAGACATCATCTTTGGCGTCAGTTGTTGAGACTTCTGTGTATGCTTTTACCTTTGGGGTGGTGTCTTCATTTGTCATTTTTGCATACACCTGAGTAGTATTAACATAAACGTTGTGTCACTTTTTATGATTTATGATGTAATTTATGGCCCTAAGTTGGTGTATGTCGGTCAAGACTGTATCAAGTAAAAAAGTGTTTCTGATTTACGGCTCGTGCTGTACCAACAGCGTGTCTCGTCAGCTTGGCACCCCAATGAAGCGTCATCCGGGGGGATTTTTAAAGGTGTTTGGCCATATGTTTCCGTGTTCTATTGTATCTTTAGGTATTGGCTATAGGTGTTATAAATGTGTGTTAATTATGTCGGTGGCTGTGGGTCTCGCCGGAGTTTACACTTTTGACCAAAAAGTTACCGAACAGATAAGCCTACGTGCATCTCTGTGGATTATCTTAGTTCTCAAACAAAAACGGCCACAAAGTTGCATATTATATAGCCAGTGTTGGGAAAGTTCACTTATACACGAACTAGTTCAAAGTGCAGTTCACAAATTTTAAAATGAACTAGTTCATACTTCTCAATTTTGAACTAAGTTCACAAGTTCCAAAAATGAACTAGTTTTTTTCCAGATGTTGCTGCGAGCTATTTTTTTTATTATTGCCACAGCCCATATACAACCACAGACAGCAATTATTTTAACGTCGAGGAAAGTTTGCACAGAAATGTAAGATTTTTTTCTCATCCTCACCAACCTTGTCATAAAACTCGTTTAAATAATCATACGACGCCTCCTCGATGCTTTGTCGACTACATGCATGCTGCTTTTTGTTTTGATGACTCAAGCGGCGGCCGCGGTGCATGGTCGCTTGTGTTGCCAGGTTGGGTGTTTTTTCGCTACATATTAAGGCCTGTTTACGTGTGTTTTAGGCGGGGTTTCGCCTGGAAGGTTCTATAGAAATCTGGCACCCTATTGAACAAAGTTAAACTGAGAGAGCGTGCGTTCACAAACAACAGAATGAACGAGATCACAGTAACGTTCATCAGGCAGTTACACAGTATGCTACGTTTAGTTCAAGTCCGCCTAAATTATCAACGAGTTCATGAACTATCGTTCAACGAATGCGTTCAGGCACAACACAGTGTATATAGCCCCACTCTTATCCATCGATTGTTATGATAAGATAAATCGTCCTGACTTCCTGAGGGAGTTCCCTCCCCCCCCATCCTTTTTTTTTTTCTTGGAGAAAGCATGTAAGAAATAGGCAACCCCAAAATGACACCTCAATCAATGACACCTCCTTTTGAAGAGCTGATTTCATGTATTTTTCTAACATTTAGAACACCATCTGACTTTATGAATACACATAAATAACAGCTTAATGATTCTATATTTGTGTGCATTTAAAGTCTGCATGTGGGCCTACCATTTCTGACACTAGTGTTACCTTATTTCTTTGATAATATTATAGTGTTACAGCACATGTAGTCAGAGTTACAGAAAATAATAACAGTGCAGCAAATAAGGAGATTATGTTTTATTTATTTTAATCAGGTTTGTTAACCTGTATACCTGAATGATGTTAGTTTAATCTGCAATGACATGTATTTGGTATAACAATGAACATATTTGAAAAAAAACCTGTTAAAATCAAGTAATGATGCAATCCTTTAAATCTTAACTTTGAGTGCAACATAATTAAATGGATGTAGAATTATTATCATGTCACAGGTGACATTAAGGTGCCAGAAAATACTGTAGCACCAATGACACAATGAATCACCAATGCCACACATAAGACCATAATAATTAGAGGAGACTAAATTGTTAGATTTTGCATACAATCTAAATGAATAGCTTTGAATAAACTCTATCTTTAAATGGGTCACCTGGGGTTATCCCATAAGAAAAAAGTGACATCAGTGACATTTTCATGAAATTTCCCTTACAAAATGAATGATACAGATGTCAGACCACATCTTGTCAATCGTAGTATAATAAACAAATTAAGTAGTTTAATCCATAAGTGTTCTAGTTTATTATTTTTAAATATCATTTACATAATATATTTGATAGTTTCCATAGAATGACCCATGATTTTGTATTCATTTTAACCTAAGGTATTATTTTACTTATCAACATGTGTTCAAAAACTTTATAATTTAAAGCAAAAAACTGTGCTTAGTCGTCTTAGATCTGATATGCCTGCAGTATTTTGTCCACCGACACACAACATCAAGCAGTCTTCCTTTTACCGTAACCTTTTGCACTATCAAAAACATTTCAAATTGCAGCATTCGACAATATACGGCTTATTACGGTAATTTCAGGCTTTCCTTCAGCAAATGACGACAGCTTTCTGGCAGAGCGGTGTCGCAGAAGGATTTGAATGTTGAACAGAGAGAGAGATACGGAGCGCAACAGAATAGGGTTTTTGGACAGCATAAATAATAAAAGATAAAACAAACAAAAACACTGCGATTCAAGCGGTAGACAACAGGTGATGCGTTTGGGGTGATTTTTTTATGAAAGTTGGGAGGTGGATGGCGAATACTCTTTCACGTAGCCTATCTTAGCATGTGTGGTCGTGCGTAAACGTTACTGTATGTAAAGTTATGTATGTAGACTATTTGTATATGAGTGCGTGTATGAAAAAAAAGAAGAAAAAAAAAGTATCCTAAATGAAAACTGTGCAACCCCATGTCACACACAGAAATACTTGTATATACGTATTACAGTTAATTTTCAACTTAAAAGTGTTAGCTTTTATTATTTTTATTATTATTTTTTTATTTCTTTATTTAAAAAAAAAATCAGTAATTTATTAAAGTTTTCTATTATTTGTCTATTTAAATTAAAAATTTAAATACATTTACAAACACAACACACACACACAAACACACACACACTAATGGCCAATAACTGTAATTTATTAAAAGTCATATTTTTCTGAAAAAAATAATTCCTAGCGCTTGAAGATAGCACAAATGGTTTATAATTTTAAAGTCAAATCAAAATATGTGTAAACCACCCATTTTAGTTTTTCAGGTTCTAAAGGGGTAAGTTGTATTGCACACATTTTCAGAGACAAGATATGTAGCCATTGGTTCTTTTTGAACAAGAAAATAATTATACCAAATACGTCTGACACAATGTTTTGAGAAAAGCAGTGTTTAAAATATAGATGATTTTTCTTTTGACAAACATACATTTTAAATTATATCCCGTGGTGTTTAACATCAATACGTGGGGGTTTTTTTATGCAAAGACGAATTAATTAAAAGACAACAACAATGCAAATAGTTTAAGTAGACATAACACGATAATAAACAAAACACTTCCAGATCCTACCATAGCCGTAGTAAACATATACAATATGTAAATAGATTCTGACACATTTGTTAAGAGCTCCTGTAAAACATTATTGTAATGCATTCACATATGAGGACTAACGTTACCCGTCCCTTGTAAAGGCTATGGATCAAATTCAAGCATAATCTTTATGCAACAATCACACGTGCACAATTTACTACAACAGTGTGTACGGGGTATAAGAAAAGAGGGTTTAAAAGCTCTGTTTATAATAAACTCACAAAAGTGTGCAAATGACGGGTTTATTACTCTGATAGGTTTAGTCATCTTGTTCAGACAGCAGATGATACTGTTTTCACATTATGTATGTTGGACCGTATGTCTTTTAGGTGAAGATTTTTCTTAAAGAGCTGTCAACATTCTGTGTTTTATAGGAATAAGTGACAATTAATTTAAGGAATAGTCTTTCTGTTTGAGAATATTTGACTAAGCTGATACTTTTGTTTAGGTCAACTTCCCCATCTATCTCTGATGAATCACAGTAAATACAACATGAGTCATTTAAAACGAATCGGTTACCTAACGTAACCTCGGTTCTCTCTAGATGAGGGAACGAGTATTGCGTAAGCTAGCTTACGCTACGGGAAAGATTCATCTTTTCTGAGAAATTGAAGCCAAAAAATTATCCTATAATTTTGTATCCATTGTCAACGCAGTTCAGCTGCAGCAGACCATAAGCGGGCTAGCTAGCAGCTCATTGGTTCGCTCACAGAGAACTGCTTAAGCCTATGAGGAGACACAGATGAACTCTCGGCCAATGAGAGTCTGACCTGCTCTCATTGCGTCAGAGCCCGCCGAAATGGGCGTGGTCAGAGAGTATATCTTGGCGTCCCAGCCTGTCAACTCTGGTTTTTCATAGAATGAAGCGAGAACGCTAGTAGCACAAGCACGGCCAGGAACGCAATACTCGTTCCCTCATCTAGAGAGAACCGAGGTTACGTTAGGTAACCGATTCGTTCTCTTACGAGAGGTTCTCTCGTATTGCGTAAGCTAGCTTACGCTACGGGAACACCTGGTCAACGCCGTGCGTGCTAAGCATCCACTACAAGTCCCAGGAGAGACCCCGGGGGGCCCTTATAAGTGGGAATAAATATATGTACATGTGACAAAAGCCAGCAGAGCGGGCCGGTGATTGTGTCGTACATAAGCACATGAGAGAGAGGGACAGAGCGAACACCGGTCTGTGTGAATAACTCCCTATAGTGCAGCTCAACCAGAAGAGCTGTAACCTACTAGACTGCTAGTAGTTTAGCCTGCAAGGCAGGAACTTCCAGGTTGTAAAATCTGACAAAGGTGGAGGGGGAAGCCCATCCCGCTGCCACACAAATGTCGTGAATGGAAATTCCTCTGGACCATGCCCACGATGAGGCCATGCCTCTAGTGGAATGAGCCCTGATGCCCAGAGGGCATGGCAGGTCTTTTGATGCGTATGCGGCTGCAATGGCATCAACTATCCATCTTGATAGAGTCTGTTTCGAGGCGGCCAACCCTTTGGTGCGCCCACCGAACGAAACGAAAAGCTGCTGGGATCGTCTGACCGGAGCAGTGCGAGTAATGTATAATCTCAGGGCCCTGACCGGACACAGGAGATTAGCGTCAGATTCGCTATCGGATGCAGGCAGAGCCGATAGGGAAATAACTTGTGCCCTGAATGGGGTACCAATCGCTTTTGGGACATAACCATGTCTAGGTTTGAGAACGACTAAGGAGTCATTGGGCCCAAACTCGAGACAGGAAGCGCTAGTGGACAGCGCGTGAAGGTCCCCCACACGTTTTACTGATGCGAGCGCGAGCAGAAAAACGGCTTTGAGCGAAAGGTATTTGAGGTCCACGGTGTTTAACGGTTCGAGTGGGAGGGCTTTCATAGCTTCGAGAACTATGGAAAGGTCCCAAATCGGCACCGAAGGGGGGCGTGGGGGGTTCATCCTTCTAGCTCCCCTGAGGAAGCGGGTGACCAAGTCGTTTTTGCCCAGTGACTGGCCGCGCCGGGGTTCAACAAACGCTGCGACGGCTGCCACATACACCTTGAGAGTGGACGGGGACCTGCCCTTGTCCAGCATCTCCTGGAGGAAAACTAACAAGGAAGGAACCTCGCATGACCGTGGGTCCAATTTTCTGTCGGTGCACCATTTAGAGAACACAGACCATTTAGACGCATAGAGCCTTCTAGTAGAAGCCGCTCTAGCCTGCATGATCGTGTTTAACACTCCCTCTGGCAAAGCAACGGGTAGTCGTTGATCACCCACGCATGTAGCGCCCAGCGCTCTGGGTGAGGATGCCAGATCGTGCCGCGAGCTTGGGAGAGGAGATCTGCTCTGACTGGGATGGGCCACGGGGCTGTCAGTGACAACTGAGTGAGCTCCGGGAACCAAGTCTGACCCTCCCAACGCGGGGCTATGAGGAGCACCGAGTGGCGTGTTTCCCTGATTCTCTGAAGCACCTGTGGTAGCAGAGAAACCGGAGGGAAAGCATAAAGCGGGCGGCTGGGCCAGGTCTGGGCTAGCGCGTCCACGCTCTTTGTGAAAAATATTGGGCAGTGGGTGTTCTCCTCTGAGGCGAAGAGCTCTGCCGAATATCCGCCATAGCTTTTGAACTGTAAAAGTGTGCAGGGACCATTCCCCGGGGGGAATGGGGTTCCTGGACAGACTGTCTGGACCGTCGTTCAGATGGCCCGGCACGTGCATTGCTCTGAGCGAGAGCAGGTGACACTGAGACCAAACTAAGATGCGTTCTGTCAGCCGGAAGAGATTCCTGGATCTGACTCCGCCCTGATGGTTTAGATAGGAGACCACGGCTATATTGTCCGAACGGATCAGCACGTGGTGATCGTGAATGCGCGGGAGAAAGCGTGTGAGCGCGTTCTCGGCCGCCAACATCTCCAAAGAGTTTATGTGTAGGAGGCTCTCTTGAGCTGACCAGGGGCCGAAGGCCGGTGAGCCCTCGCAGACCGCACCCCAACCCCTGTTGGATGCGTCTGTCGAGATGACTTTTCGGCGAGAAAAGGTCCCCATGGAAACGGCCCGCTGAAACCATTCTGCCACAGTCCATGGCTGCAGAGCTGTGATACAGGTCTGCGTTACCTTTATCAGCTGGCGGCCCGTGGTCCACGCACGGTGAGACACACGGCTCTTCAACCAGAACTGAAGCGGGCGCATGCGCAGTAACCCCAGCTGGAGCACCGCGGAGGCTGAGGCCATGTAACCCAACGCCTTCTGAAAAGTTTTCAGAGGTGTGAGTCTGTTCATCTGAAAAGATGCGGCGAGACGCTGAACACGGCGCGCGCGCTGTGTTGACAGACGAGCCGTCATCGTGACCGAATCTAGCTCTATACCCAAGAAGGAGATAGTCTGACTGGGATGTAGTGCGCTCTTTGTCCAGTTGACAGAGAGGCCCAAAGTTTTCAGATGGTCGAGGAGAACTGTTCGATGAGACAGTAGCTCTCTCTGCGATTGTGCCAAAATCAGCCAGTCGTCCAAATAGTTCAGTATTCGCAGCCCCTGACTCCGGAGGGGGGCGAGCGCCGCATCCATGCACTTCGTGAACGTACGGGGTGCTAAGGATAGGCCAAACGGAAGGACGGTGTATTGATAAACCTGGCCTTCGAAGGCGAAACGTAAGAATGGCCTGTGAAGGGGATTTATCTGAATCTGAAAGTAAGCATCTTTCAGATCTAGTGAAATGAACCAGTCCCCCTGGCGCATGTGCGCGAGGAGTTTCCTGATCGTGAGCATTTTGAACGGTCTCTTCAAGAGAACTTTGTTCAGAAATCTGAGGTCTAAGATTGGTCTGAGGCCGCCGTCTTTCTTGGGGACAAGGAAATAACGGCCGTAAAACTCCGACTCGCTCATAGACAGAGGAACTCTCTCTATAGCCCTTTTGCACAATAGTTTTGCTATCTCTGAACGGAGCAGCGTCACTGCTTCTGGGTTCACAGTAGTTTCTAGCCGCGCTCGAAAACGTGGAGGGCGACGGTGAAACTGTAAGCGATAGCCTAGCCTTATTGTGTTTAGCACCCACTGGGAAATTCCCGGAATAGCTTCCGGTTTGAAGCGTAACGCTAGGGGGTGAATGGCTACCTGGTCCCCGTCGTTGCACATAGCGGGCTGCGTGAGCGCGCTCATATTGTTTATGACAGCGGGACTTACACTCAGAGAGGAGTTTATGGGCCGTGTAACAGAGTGAGCAGAGGGGGGACGCGCACACGGGCTCGTGGGCGCGCTTATGCACTCTGACACTCGAGCGGGTTGGAACCGCTTTATGAGAGTGGACTCTGTGTGAGACACGGGGACTGAAGTGCTTTTGTGTATGAGTGAACACAGTGTTGTGGGCACATTTTCGACACAAGAGGCTTTTATGCTCTTTTTGAGATTTCTCTGGGTCGCCATGAAAACGGCGTTTTCGCTCATGCAAGCGGGAAGGGAGACCGGCTTGGTAATGGCGGTGTACACTGCTGTAGTAGCCGCGTGAGCGGGGACTAACAGAGGGCGAAACTTTGACGGCGGTCCGCCCGCGCCGTCTTTTTTCTCAGCTGTGCTAGGCAGACTTCGAGTGATCAGGTTTCAGCGCGATCTGAGGCCGAGGCCCCCGGGGAGGCGGCGGTCTGTGGCGGCTGTCAGAGCGAGAACGAGGGCGGCCGCCCTGGCGTCGCTGGAAAGTCTGGCTGTGCTGAGCTGGGCGCTGGGGTGGGGCTCGTGCAGGAGGCTGGTCACGTGAGCGGCCTGCAGAGGAGCTAGCGCGACGAGGCAGAAAGAGATTCATGGCGAAGGGCAATGTCCGTGGCGCTCCTTAAATCCGCGACTGAGGGGGGATTTTTTTCCCGCTCTCGTCCCATTCACGAAGTAAATCGCCCTGTAGAATCTGAAGGACGGACATGGAGTGGAGTGCAGAGGCTGCTTAACCGGCGGCTGAGTAAGCGCGGGCGTGAAAGCTAGAAGTCGCTCTGCAGGCTTTAGAGGGAAGCACAGGTGATGAGCGCCATCTCGTGGAAGGCGGGCATAAATGTGCGGCGACCAGGTCCTCTACAGGGGGAATGGAGAGATACCCCTTTTCTGCGGCTCCGTCCACAACGCGAAGCGGGGCGGAAGAGTCAGAGCGAGTTCTGGCAGAGAGCGGGGCATTCCAGGACTTCGTGAGTTCCGCGTGCAGCTCAGGCAGGAAGGGCGCGGCCCGTTTAGAGATGGGAGTCGAGCGCTGGCGGAAGTAGCTGCCGTCCATGCGGTTGATGGTCTGCTCGGGGGGAGGGGACCAATCGAGTCCGAGGCGTTCGACGGCCTGTGAGAGGAGGCGCACTAATTCCTCCTCGATTCCAGCGCGGGTCCCAGAGGATTCTCGGGCCGAGGAGGCGTGAGAACCGGACCATTCCTCACTATATGAAGCGAGAAGCGAACAGGTTTCCTTGATGTCTGCGGCGTCATCGGAGGTTACAGAGCGGCCACTCGGCGGCAACTGTACATCCGGAAGCGGCGGAGAAGGAGAGCAGGAGGCGACAGGCTCCGGCGGGATGAACGCTTCTAGCTGGGGTTCCGGCGGCCTCTGAGAGCGGCGTTTCTTCTTCCGCGGCGAAGTCAGAGGCGGCGCGGAAGCAACTTTAGTGGCCTGAAGTCGAGCCCGCAGGGTCGACAACGGCATCTCCTCGCAGAGATCGCAGCCGCCATCGGCGAGGGCGAGCTCGGCGTGCTCCAATCCGAGGCAGAGAGCGCAGATGACGTGACGGTCTCCAGTCTCGAGGGGAGCGCGGCAAGAACCGCAGGAGGATTTACGAGACATCTTTAAAAAGACGCTCGGCTCTTTTAGAAACACTACTAAATAGGAAGCTTTCGTAAAAGGATACAAATCCGTCGGATGGCGCCAGCTCGCAGGACGGCTGAAGGTGGCGAAGACGGCCGGCTTCCTCAGTCTCCCAGATGCTCGCTAGAGTTGCCTTTTCAACGACGGCGGCTTCTCTCAGGATCAGCAGATGCGTGTAGCTCGCTGAAGAAATGAAAAATCAGAGTTGACAGCCTGGGACGCCAAGATATACTCTCTGACAAGGCCCGTTTCGGCGGGCTCTGACGCAATGAGAGCATGTCAGACTCTCATTGGCCGAGAGTTCATCTGCGTCTCCTCATAGGCTTAAGCAGTTCTCTGTGAGCGAACCAATGAGCTACTAGCTAGCCCGCTCATGGTCTGCTGCAGCTGAACTGCGTTGACAATGGATACAAAATTATAGGATCATTTTTTGGCTTCAATTTCTCAGAAAAGATGAATATTTCCCGTAGCGTAAGCTAGCTTACGCAATACGAGAGAACCTCTCGTAAGAGAACAAATACTTGCCCAACATGAAAAGTGAGGCTTGATGCTTTTCTGTTACATTTATACAACTGTTACACTTAAAACAAACCTAGCAATTAAGTTACGCATTACGAGTGTCACAGATAGACAATCTGTCATGCTTGTCTTCACAATTTGTGTTCTCTTTAAGAAAAAAAACAAAAAACAGTCTTTGTCCCTCATCAACAGAATACCAGAATTGTTTAACATATCTTCATTTTCCACAATTATAAATATTGATTAGCAACAGCTCAATGTTTATCAAATGCTGGCGAAGAGATTATCTCCAGAATGTCACTGTCACATTAGTTTGCTATTAGTGATAGTGGCCCTGGTATCGTCACATCGTAGTGAGTACACATATAAACATAAAGTTTTGACTATCAAGCCATGCAGGTCAAAAACAGAAAACAGCAATTAGTTGTAGCAGTATGGAGATTGAGTTATGTTCTTTGATTTTGCTCTCATTTTTATAAAACAGACTGTTTGAAACTGTTTGGTTTCATTCTTAACAGCAGCATTCTTATTGTAATGTCGGGTGTGATTGTAATGTTTGTGTGGTGTTTTTCTTTACACTTTCCCCATGGACATAGGTTTCCCATGTCATGTTAGTGAACTCTAGGTCTTCTCGTCTTCTATTTGGTCATATACGACAGTATTCACAAGAATTTACTTGATTTAATAACTTTGAATGCTGGGTGTTATATCCATATCTGTGTTACACAACATCTTTTCAACAATAGACAAGCTGTTTATGTTGAGCCTAAGCATCGGTAAGTGTCAACATGTATGGAAAACGTCTCGGTTACGGATGTAACCCTCGTTCCCTGAGTAGGGAACGGAGACGTTACGTCGGATGACGGAGAATGGGGGTTTCGCCAGAAAGCCAATCCTCTTCGAGTATTAAAAAACGAGCCTATGGCAATGAAATGCCATGGTCTGCGGAATTTGCATAATGTATCTCCGCCTCACTGCGTGAGTATTTAAGGAGAGACAGCTGCAACAGCAGATCATGTCTTCGCTGAGGAGCCGAGACTGAACTCAGGCGTCTACCCAGCGGTACAGCGGAAGTGGCAGGGAGACGTAACGTCTCCGTTCCCTACTCAGGGAACGAGGGTTACATCCGTAACCGAGACGTTCCCTTTCGTAGTCACTCCGAGTTACGTCGGATGACGGAGAATGGGGGTCCCCGTGTAATCACGCCACCTTCACAGCTGTCTTCCAGTGCCCTGCGAAGTCTGACCTCCCTGTCGTGATATAGGCACGGACGAAGGAGTCCTACTTAACACAGGAATACCAAGGTACACTGGGAAGCATATCTCATGGGAGAGATATGCCTACCCATAGGGAGGACTTAAGAATACACATATGGCCCAAGGGGGCTACATATGGAGGAACACTGGAGTGACCAGCCCGTAGGGTGGCATCTACTTTCAACTCCAGGAGTGGCAGGTGACTTGCCGAGGGAAAGACACATGCTCAAAGAGGCTTACAGTGGAAATACACATGTGGGGGTTACTCAGAGGAGGAACCATGCACACGGAGGCACCTAGCCGACGCACAGGCAATAGACAATGGCGCCAGCGTCAACAGTGCTGGAGGAACTCAGGGCTTCAGAGAGGAAGGCTCACCTGAGGAAATATCGCACGTATCCAGTCCGTGGAGTGGAATGGCGAGCAAGCGAGACACTTAACAGCTCCCATGTTAGCTTGAAAAAGACAGTACATGGGCGGAGACTGGCTCCACTCGGAGATTGTAAAATCTGGCGAATGTGTTAGGTGTCGCCCAGCCTGCAGCTCTGCAGATGTCTGTTAGCGAGGCGCCACGCGCTAAAGCCCAAGAGGACGCCACACTCCGGGTGGAGTGGGCAGTCACACCAAGGGGGCATGGTCGACCTTGCTGCTGGTATGCCAAAGCAATGGCGTCCACTATCCAGTGAGACAACCTTTGTTTGGAGAGAGCCTTTCCCTTCAGCTTCCCACCATAACAGACAAAGAGCTGGTCTGAGGTCCTGAAACACTGCGTCCTGTCTACGTAAGCACGGAGTGCGCGTACTGGACAGAGCAGTGCCAAGGCTGGGTCTGCCTCCTCCCGGGGCAGCGCTTGCAGGTTCACCACCTGGTCCCGGAAGGGAGTGGTGGGAACCTTGGGCACATATCCAGGCCGGGGTCTCAGGATCACGTGAGAGTGGCCGGGCCCGAACTCCAGGCACGCTTCGTCAACGGAGAATGCGTGCAGGTCCCCTACCCTCTTGATGGAGGCCAACGCAACCAGGAGCGCTGTCTTCATTGACAGGATCTTAAGCTCAGCTGATTGCAGAGGCTCAAAGGGAGCCCTCTGCAGGGCACTTAAAACCACTGAGAGGTCCCAAGAGGGAACGAGAGGAGGGCGAGGAGGATTCAGTCTCCTCGCTCCTCTCAGGAACCTGAGGATCAGGTCGTGCTTTCCAAGAGACTTACCTTCAACTGCTTCGTGATATGCGGCGATAGCGGCCACATACACCTTCAGGGTGGAGGGAGACAGCCTTCGCTCCAACCCGTCTTGCAGGAAGGAAAGCACAACGCTGATCGAGCATCTCCTGGGGTCTTCTCGGCGAGAAGAGCACCAGTTGACGAAGAGGTTCCACTTCAACGCATAGACATGTCTCGTGGACGATGCTCTAGCGGAAGTGATGGTAGCCGCCACCGCTGGTGGCAGGGTACTCAAACCTGCCTCGTCCCGTCCAGGAGCCACACGTGGAGTCTCCAGAGATCGGGACGAGGGTGCCATAGGGTGCCCCGTCTCTGAGAAAGGAGGTCCTTCCTCAGAGGAATTGGCCAAGGAGGTTCTGTCGCGAGGAGTATCAGTTCGGAGAACCAGGTCTTGGTGGGCCAGTATGGGGCGACCAATATGACCTGCTCCTCGTCCTCCTTGATCTTGCACAGAGTCCGTGCGAGAAGGCTCACTGGGGGAAACGCATACTTGCGTAGGCCCTGCGGCCAACTGTGCGCCAGTGCATCCGTGCCGAGCGTGCCCTCGGTCAGGGAGTAATACAGGGCGCAATGGGATGAGTCGTGGGAGGCAAATAGATCTATCTGTGCGTCCCCGAACTGGTCCCATATCAGCTGGACCGACTGGGGATGGAGTCTCCATTCGCCAGAGGTTGGCCGGAGCCGTGACAGCTCGTCGGCTGCACGGTTCCGCACTCCAGGAATGTAAATAGCACGAAGGGACCTCAGGTGCTTCTGACTCCATAAGAGGAGGTGGCGTGCAAGTTGCGACACAGCGAGAGCGTAGACCACCCTGACGGTTGATGTACGCTACAGTCGCGGTATTGTCCGAGCGGACAAGTACGTGTTGACCCAGGAGCAACGCACGGAAGCGGTGCAGGGCAAGGCGTACTGCCAGCAACTCGAGGCAATTGACATGCATGAGGCGCTGGGGTCCTGTCCAGGAGCCCGCGGCTGCATGTCCATTGCACATGGCGCCCCAGCCCGTGGCAGAGGCATCTGTGGAGACGACAACATGCCTGGAAACTCGTTTTAGGGGAACTCCGGCCCGTAGAAAGCTGAGGTTCCGCCACGGGGTGAAGGTCTGACGGCAGGTCGGAGTTATTAGAACTCTGAGCGTACCGCGATGCCATGCCCACCTCGGGACTCGATCGCGAAGCCACAGCTGAAGCGGTCTCATATGAAGCAATCCGAGTGGCGTTGCTGCGGCTGCGGATGCCATATGCCCCAGGAGCCAAGTTTCAGTGGGACCGCACTCTTGCCCTCGAACTGTCGAAGACAAGTCAGCAGTGAGTGTGCGCGCTCGCTCGTAAGCTGCGCGGACATGGCGACCGAGTCTATCTCCATACCGAGAAAAGAGATCCTCTGCACGGGGCAAAGTTTGCTCTTCTCCCAGTTGACCCGAAGGCCCAGACGGGCTAGGTGCCGGAGCACTAGATCTCTGTGTTCGCAACCCTGATCTCGAGAGTGAGCTAATATTAGCCAGTCGTCGAGATAATTCAGGATGCGAACCCCGTGTTCGCGTAGGGGAACAAGGGCTGCCTCGACGACCTTCGTAAAGACGCGAGGAGACAGAGCCAACCCGAATGGGAGAACCGCGTACTGGTATGCCTGCCCCTCGAAAGCAAACCGAAGAAACGGTCTGTGTCGAGGTAAAATGGAGACATGAAGTAGGCGTCCTTCAGGTCTATCGCTGCAAACCAATCCTGTGGCCGCACGCATTCGAAAATGCGTTTGGCCGTGAGCATCTTGAACGGCAGCCTGTGAAGGGAGCGGTTCAAGACGCGCAAGTCCAGGATTGGCCGTAACCCACCGGTTTCTTGGGGACAATGAAGTACGGGGTGTAAACCCGTAACTCCACCTCGGCTGGAGGGACAGCCTCGATTGCACCCTTCGCCAGCAGGGTGGCAACCTCCGCTCTCATGATCGGGGCATAGCCACCGACCACAGTAAGCGGACTCCCCTGAAGCGGGGAGGAGACCGTGCGAACTGAATCGCATAGCCGAGCCTGATCATTCGGGCGACCCAACAGGACAGATTGGGGAGCTCTAACCAAGCCACCAAACACTGATCCAGTGGAATCATCTGAGCCACAGGCGTCCCCCCGGAGGGGCAGCGGAGCGGAGTGACCGGCACAGGTGAGGGTGGCATAGCGGCCCAGCACGCGTGCACAGTCATGCTCCGCGTCCTGACAGAGGAGACCAGGGAAGGACCAGCGTTCCGCGGGGGTCTGCTCTGCCAGGGGTCTGGCGATAGAGGGGGACGAGAGTGGTGTGGTCTGGAGACGGCACGCACTGTCATCCGCACCCTCAGAGACAGAGGGGAACGAGAGTGGCGAGGCTCGGGGGCGTCGCGCACTGCCGTCCAGCTCTGCGTGCTCAGAGATGGGATGCAGCTCTTTTTTAAAAGATTCTCCCCCAGCCCTCCACCGGGGGAAGGAGTGGGCCTGCAACCACTCCATGAGAACTGCAAGCCATAACTGAGCTGCCCGTAACAGGAGCGCCGCATAGCCTGGCGTACAGCGGGGCTGCGGGGCTGGTACGGGCAGGGGCACCTCCCTGCGACCACCTCCACGGCCCGGCCCGGTGCTGCTGGGGCCGGGCGGGAGGGGGCGGAAGTCGCAGGAGGGCGCATTCGACGGCAAGCGGACTGAAGCGTCTGAGCCGCCGGCTGATTGGCAGCAGAAGCCGCAGGGTCAGAAAAAAGCCACAGTCCACTTCTGGGCGGCCGAGAACTGTTGGGCAGAGTTCTCGACCGCGCCGCCGAAGAGGCCAGCCTGGGATATGGGGAAGTTGAGGAAACTGGTTCACTCAGCCTCGCGCACATCAACCAGGTTAAGCCAGAAATGTCTGACCACACATGTGGACATCACCTGACTCAGGGAGCGTGCGGTCACCTTCGTCGCTCGTAGAGCAAGGTCGGTGACGGCAGGCAGCTCAAGGATGAGCCCTGAATCAGCCCTACCCTCGTGCATGTCACTGAACACCCAGAAGGATGGCAATAACACACAGTGAGGTGGCAGCCTGCCCCGCAGCTCTATAGGTCCCCGCCACCGGAGTAGACAAGAACCTACAGGCATTGGGGGGGTGCTTAGGGTTGCCACGCCAGGTGGAGGCGCTGTGGGGACACCTAAGTGTTGCCACAGAACACTCCACAGGGGGGAACCCCAGTGTACCGTAGACTGCGGCCTCTACGAGGGCAGAGAAGGCGGAAGAGGCCGCAGAGCAGTCGCGAAAAGTCAAAGGAGACTTCCACGATCTCATGGCCTCTTCATGCACATCCGGGTAGAAAGGATTTGGGTTCGCCACCCCCAAAAACCAATCATCAGCCTCAAGTGCTCGGGATATGGCAGAATTTTCCACACAAACCCGATACTCGTGGCAGCCCGGGAAAGCATAGCTGTGAATTCTGAATCAAGCTCGCTATGCTAGCACATCCGAGGACAGCAGCACAGACGAGCCATCTCCAGAGGACTCCAGCTCACCTTGTGATGCGGCGATAAACATGATTTCATCAGCTGGTGGACCGAATGAGACCGCGGGCGGGCCGGCGAATCCACTCGGGACCACGTGGGTTGCAACGTGAAAGACGGGGTGTGGACCGAGGAATTTTCGTCGGTTAGTTCCAGACCTGACGTCTTAGTCACCCTGGCCACCAGCCGAAGTATTATCTCACGTGGAGAAAAATAGATCGGGTGATGGATGAGGGGACTCTCACTCAAATGAGCTCACAGAGTCTCGACCGTATACATTGCGATGGTCACGTTCCCACAGAGAGAACGTGACACACCCACGAGCGCTGTCCGAGCGTGATCAAAGCCCAAACACGCCAAACAGCGCTCGCGCCCACAGCTGAATCTATCAGAATACCGCACTCAGAAATACACGGGCAGATCGTCTTTAGAAAGACGCGTCTTTAAAAAGACGTGCCGCGTGCACGCTCTTTTAGTGAGAGGAAAAAAACTCTGCGGATGCTGAAGCAACCAGGGAGAGACACACAGACCGGCAGACCACTGCTCAGATCGCAGGCAATATGAAACTCGCTGGATACCGCCGTCACACCAACATCAGAGAGTTCGCTCGTCTCGAAGAGATGTAGTCACTGAGAATACTCAGGATTTGGCTTGTGGAGTGAAGAGATTCTCTTGGCTCCGAAGCGAAAACATGATCTGCTGTTGCAGCTGTCTCTCCTTAAATACTCACGCAGTGAGGCGGAGATACATTATGCAAATTCCGCAGACCATGGCATTTCATTGCCATAGGCTCGTTTTTTAATACTCGAAGAGGATTGGCTTTCTGGCGAAACCCCCATTCTCCGTCATCCGACGTAACTCGGAGTGACTACGAAAGGGAACACCATTGTGTTACAGCAAAACCACTATCGGTGGAATGATATTGTAATGTATAGAGTTTTTGCATCTGTCTGCATTACTCAACATTATCTCATTGTTTCTTGACATATGTTTATTTGTTTTTGTTTAACCGTGATCCAATTTTCACAT
This sequence comes from Tiaroga cobitis, assembly GCA_030578255.1. Taxonomy (NCBI): domain Eukaryota; kingdom Metazoa; phylum Chordata; class Actinopteri; order Cypriniformes; family Leuciscidae; genus Tiaroga; species Tiaroga cobitis. Next base: position 38,550,746 of record CM060607.1, on the reverse strand, counting down.
CTCAAAGAATCTTACAGACGGAATGTGTTTATCCAGAATTTAGACTACTGTTAAAAAAGTCGACGTGTAGGGGTATATACAATCGGTACATTGTGTTTTAATTTCGCTATAAAGACAATTTAATGAATGCTTCAGGGGCTGAACTTTAACATTTTAATCTTTGGTAAAGTTAACTTAAAGTCTGAACAAAAAAAAGAGATATTCCATCCTTTCTAAATGCATGTTATGGATCTATTGAGCAGAATTCACCAGTGCATATGTTTTGACCTTGTTATGTTTAATCAAATTTTGTTGGAAAATCAAAAATACATGTAGGATTTACTCAAATTTTAATGTCAACAGGTTTTACTTATGTCACATTTAATAAAATAGCAATTTAGAAAACTAGGAACAGGATTTCCCCCTTCCCATCATTTTCATCATAAAAATTGGCACTTGTCAATGTCTAATGTTCTTTTATGATTATATTTAAATGAGTTTCTGATGTGTTAGTGTTTTTGGAGGTTACCATTGTGGTAAAGTGTAGACTGGTTTGAGGACGTGCTAACAATAATAAAAGTGGTTTTAATAATAATAAAAAGAAACTACTTTTGTTATGCCTTGGATGTAACAGTTTAGGATAATTGAACTTAATAGTTTTGGACAAAATTAAGAATGTTAACCCGATTCCACTAAATGGCATTGAATTAATCGGTAACACTTTATAATAACTGCATGCTATTAATCATTTGTTAAGCATGAGTAAACAGTTAATTCATCATTTATAAAGCATTAATAGACATTAATAAGCAGTTTATAAATACAGCTATAAACGCTTTTTTTCTTGATTTCTAAGCATATCTATAATGCGTTTAATAATTGTATTTTCATACCTTGTTAAGGATCAATTAATAATTTCTAAATGAAGTATAGCATTATTTACAAACAAGAGTTGTCAGTCATTCATAAGATCACTTAGAAAGTGTAAGTAAATGTAGTAAATACAGGTAGTTATAAAGCATTTAGTAGTGGTCAGTTAACTTTTTTGTGAGCTAATCTAAAGTGAGGACTATTCATGCCTTGTAAAGCATTTATAAGGGAGATTTGAAGGCGCATCAATCTTCTAAACAGTAAAATGTAACAAACACAACACAGTGATACAGAACATAGAAATATTTAACAGCCTTTAAATCTCCTTTATAAATGCTTTACAAGGCATGAATAGTCCTCACTTTAGATGAGCTCACATACATAGTTAACTGACCACTACTAAATGTTTTATAACTACCCGAATTAACCCTGAATTACAGCATAAATACATGTTAATAAAGCATTTATTATTCAAATTAATTAACCAATCATACCATTGATCAGCTCTACCAAACTTGGATGTCTTTTTTTCCAGTAATAAACAAACATTGTTAAGTTGTTTTGATTGATACTGTGAAGCAGCTTTGATACAATCTGTATTGTGAAAAGCGCTATATAAATATATTTGACTGATTTATTAACACACTAAGTAACCATCACTATATGTCTGAATAATAAGATGTATGAATGTACATTTAAATAGTTTATTAATCATTTACTTACACGTTCTAAGTAATCTTATGAACCACTGAAAACTCTTAAATAACTGGTTTATAAAAAATGCAATTATTCATTTAGAAATAATAAATTGATCATTAATAAAGGATGAAAATACAAGTATTAAATAAATTATAGAAATGCTTGTAAATCAAGAAGAAAGCATTTATAGCTGTATTTATAAACTGCTTATTAATGTCTATTAATGCTTTATGAATGATGAATTAACTGTTTACTCATGCTTAACTAATGATTATTAGCGTGTAGTTATTATAAAGTGATACCAATTAGGCGTATGTGAGAAACTTAAGTTTACTGAAATAAACAATGTTAATTAAATGTGACATAAGTAAAACCTGTTGACATAAAAAGTTGAGTAAATCCTACATGTATTTTTGATTTTCCAACAAAATTTGATTAAACATAACAAGGTCAAAACATATGCACTGGTGAATTCTGCTCAATAGATCCATAACATGCATTTAGAAAAGATGGAATATCTCTTTTTTTTTGTGCAGACTTTAAGTTAACTTTACCAAAGATTAAAATGTTAAAGTTCAGCCCCTGAAGCATTCATTAAATTGTCTTTATAGCGAAATTAAAACACAATGTACCGATTGTATATACCCCTACACGTCGACTTTTTTAAAGGTAGTCTAAATTCTGGATAAACACATTCCGTCTGTAAGATTCTTTGAGATGTGAAAATTGGATCACGGTTAAACAAAAACAAATAAACATATGTCAAGAAACAATGAGATAATGTCGAGTAATGCTGCAGACAGATGCAAAAACTCTATACATTACAATATCATTCCACCGATAGTGGTTTTGCTGTAACACAATGGTGTTTTCCATACATGTTGACACTTACCGATGCTTAGGCTCAACATAAACAGCTTGTCTATTGTTGAAAAGATGTTGTGTAACACAGATATGGATATAACACCCAGCATTCAAAGTTATTAAATCAAGTAAATTCTTGTGAATACTGTCGTATATGACCAAATAGAAGACGAGAAGACCTAGAGTTCACTAACATAACATGGGAAACCTATATCCATGGGGAAAGTGTAAAGAAAAACACCACACAAACATTACAATCACACCCGACATTACAATAAGAATGCTGCTGTTAAGAATGAAACCAAACAGTTTCAAACAGTCTGTTTTATAAAAATGAGAGCAAAATCAAAGAACATAACTCAATCACCATACTGATACAACTAATTGCTGTTTTCTGTTTTTGAACTGCATGGCTTGATAGTCAAAACTTTGTGTTTATATGTGTACTCACTACGATGTGACGATACCAGGGCGACTATCACTAATAGCAAACTAATGTGACAGTGACATTCTGGAGATAATCTCTTCGCTAGCATTTGATAAACATTGAGCTGTTGCTAATCAATATTTATAATTGTGGGAAAGCATCAAGTCTCACTTTTCATGTTGGGCAAGTATTTGTTTTAAATGACTCATGTTGTATTTACTGTGATTCATCAGAGATAGATGGGGAAGTTGACCTAAACAAAAGTATCAGCTTAGTCAAATATTCTCAAACAGAAAGACTATTCCTTAAATTAATTGTCATTTATTCCTATAAAACACAGAATGTTGACAGCTCTTTAAGAAAAATCTTCACCCAAAACACATACGGTCCAACATACATAATGTGAAAACAGTATCATCTGCTGTCTGAACAAGATGACTAAACCTATCAGAGTAATAAACCCGTCATTTGCACACTTTTGTGAGTTTATTATAAACAGAGCTTTTCAACCCTCTTTTCTTATACCCTGTACACACTGTTGTAGTAAATTGTGCACGCGTGATTGTTGCATAAAGATTATGCTTGAATTTGATCCATAGCCTTTACAAGGGACGGGTAACGTTAGTCCTCATATGTGAATGCATTACAAAAATGTGTTACAGGAGCTCTTAACAAATCTGTCAGAATCTATTTACATATTGTATATGTTTACTACGGCTATGGTAGGATCTGGAAGTGTTTTGTTTATTATCGTGTTATGTCTACTTAAACTATTTGCATTGTTGTTGTCTTTTAATTAATTCGTCTTTGCACAAAAAACCCCCACGTATTGATGTTAAACGCCACGGGATATAATTTAAAATGTATGTTTGTCAAAAGAAAAATTATCTATATTTTAAACACTGCTTTTCTCAAAACATTGTGTCAGACGTATTTGGTATCATTATTTTCTTGTTCAAAAAGAACCAATGGCTACATATCTTGTCTCTGAAAATGTGTGCAATTTCTGAAAGATACAACTTACCCCTTTAGAACCTGAAGAACTAAAATGGGTGGTTTACACATATTTTGATTTGACTTTAAAATTATAAACCATTTGTGCTATCTTCAAGCGCTAGGAATTATTTTTTTCAGAAAAATATGACTTTCAATATATTACAGTTATTGGCCATTAGTGTGTGTGTGTGTGTGTGTGTGTGTGTGTTGTGTTTGTAAATGTATTTAAATTTTTAATTTAAGTAGACAAATAATAGAAAACTTTAATAAATTACTGATTTTTTTTTTTAAATAAAGAAAATAAAAAATAAAAATAAAATAATAAAAACTAACACTTTTAAGTTGAAAATTAACTGCAATGCGTATATACAAGTACTTCTGTGTGTGACATGAGGTTGCACAGTTTTCATTTAGGATACTTTTTTTTTCTTCTTTTTTTTTCATACACGCACTCATATACAAATAGTCTACATACATAACTTTACATACAGTAACGTTTACACACGACCACACATGCTAAGATAGGATACGTGAAAGAGTATTTGCCATCCACCTCCCAACTTTCATAAAAAAATCACCCCAAACGCATCACCTGTTGTCTACCGCTTGAATCGCAGTGTTTTTGTTTGTTTTATCTTTTATTATTTATGCTGTCCAAAAACCCTATCCTGTTGCGCTCCGTATCTCTCTCTCTGTTCAACATTCAAATCCTTCCGCGACACCGCTCTGCCAGAAAGCTGTCGTCATTTGCTGAAGGAAAGCCTGAAATTACCGTAATAAGCCGTATATTGTCGAATGATGCAATTTGAAATGTTTTTGATAGTGCAAAAGGTTACGGTAACAGGAAGACTGCTTGATGTTGTGTGTCGGTGGACAAAATACTGCAGGCATATCAGATCTAAGACGACTAAGCACAGTTTTTTGCTTTAAATTATAAAGTTTTTGAACACATGTTGATAAGTAAAATAATACCTTAGGTTAAAATGAATACAAAATCATGGGTCATTCTATGGAAACTATCAAATATATTATGTAAATGATATTTAAAAATAATAAACTAGAACACTTATGGATTAAACTACTTAATTTGTTTATTATACTACGATTGACAAGATGTGGTCTGACATCTATCATTCATTTTGTAAGGGAAATTTCATGAAAATCTCACTGATGTCACTTTTTTCCTATGGGATAACCCCAGGTGACCCATTTAAAGATAGAGTTTATTCAAAGCTATTCATTTAGATTGTATGCAAAATGTAACCATTTAGTCTCCTCTAATTATTATGGTCTTATGTGTGGCATTGGTGATTCATTGTGTCATTGGTGCTACAGTCTTTTCTGGCACCTTAATGTCACCTGTGACATGATAATAATTCTACATCCATTTAATTATGTTGCACTCAAAGTTAAGATTTAAAGGATTGCATCATTACTTGATTTTAACAGTTTTTTTTCAAATATGTTCATTGTTATACCAAATACATGTCATTGCAGATTAAACTAACATCATTCAGGTATACAGGTTAACAAACCTGATTAAAATAAATAAAACATAATCTCCTTATTTGCTGCACTGTTATTATTTTCTGTAACTCTGACTACATGTGCTGTAACACTATAATATTATTAAAGAAATAAGGTAACACTAGTGTCAGAAATGGTAGGCCCACATGCAGACTTTAAATGCACACAAATACAGAATCATTAAGCTGTTATGTGTATTCATAAAGTCAGATGGTGTTCTAAATGTTAGAAAAATGCATGAAATCAGCTCTTCAAAAGGAGGTGTCATTGATTGAGGTGTCATTTTGGGGTTGCCTATTTCTTACATGCTTTCTCCAAGAAAAAAAGGATGGGGGGGAGGGAACTCCCTCAGGAAGTCAGGACGATTTATCTTATCATAACAATCGATGGATAAGAGTGGGGCTATATACACTGTGTTGTGCCTGAACGCATTCGTTGAACGATAGTTCATGAACTCGTTGATAATTTAGGCGGACTTGAACTAAACGTAGCCTACTGTGTTACTGCCTGATGAACGTTACTGTGATCTCGTTCATTCTGTTGTCTGTGAACGCACGCTCTCTCAGTTTAACTTCGTTCAATAGGGTGCCAGATTTCTATAGAACCTTCCAGGCGAAACCCCGCCTAAAACACACGTAAACAGGCCTTAATATGTAGCGAAAAAAACACCCAACCTGGCAACACAAGCGACCATGCACCGCGGCCGCCGCTTGAGTCATCACAACAAAAAGCAGCATGCATTTAGTCGACAAAGCATCGAGGAGGCGTCGTATGATTATTTAAACTAGTTTTATGACAAGGTTGGTGAGGATGAGAAAAAAATCTTACATTTCTGTGCAAACTTTGCCCGACGTTAAAATAATTGCTGTCTGTGGTTGTATATGGGCTGTGGCAATAATAAAAAAAATAGCTCGCAGCAACATCTGGAAAAAAACTAGTTCATTTTTGGAACTTGTGAACTTAGTTCAAAATTGAGAAGTATAAACTAGTTCATTTTAAAATTTGTGAACTGCACTTTGAACTAGTTCGTGTATAAGTGAACTTTCCCAACACTGGCTACATAATATGCAACTTTGTGGCCGTTTTTGTTTGAGAACTAAGATAATCCGCAGAGATGCACGTAGGCTTATCTGTTCGGTAACTTTTTGGTCAAAAGTGTGAACTCCGGCGAGACCCACAGCCGCCGACATAATTAACACACATTTATAACACCTATAGCCAATACCTAAAGATACAATAGAACACGGAAACATATGGCCAAACACCTTTAAAAATCCCCCCGGATGACGCTGCATTGGGGTGCCAAGCTGACGAGACACGCTGCCGCCAGCACGAGCCGTAAATCAGAAACACTTTTTTACTTGATACAGTCTTGACCGACATGCACCAACTTAGGGCCATAAATTACATCATAAATCATAAAAAGTGACACAACATTTATGTTAATACTATTCACCTGGAGTCCATCAGTTGTCGGATGAGATGTCACTAGTTGGTGCTGCAGAGAGAGGCTCTTCAGTTTCCCTTCGGCTCAACAGCTTTTAGCAGAGTCTGTTTTTGTTTGACTGTCAACTGCTGAAACCTCCTCAACAGGATGTCCTCATCATCAATTTGATGTTTTTTAATCTCAGCTTGCAATCACGAACCCAGTGCCCTTCTTTGTTGCAATACTTGCATCTTCCTTGAGTTTTTGAATGTCTATAATCTTAATTTTCTTTATGCCCATTCCACATTGTCTTGTTGTGGTATGACATGTTCTTCAATCGCAATGCTCTGAGTTTGATGCCTGTGTTCTTTCAATCTTTGCTGACCACTCAACAATCTTATGAAAAGATGTTCCAACACTGTCCCAGTCGTCATATCGGATTTTGAGTGCTTTTGAAACTTCAGGTTTCAGTCCATTTACAAAAGCAGTTTTCAGAGGCATGCTAGTGTCCTCGTCAAGATCCTCGCTGTCATTTAAACCAGCATGTTCCAACCTAATTTGTCTGAAGCGTTCTTCAAACTCTGCAACACTTTCACCTGTCTTCTGCATGCAAGAAGTAATTTTAGCCCAGTTAACTTCTGCAGGTTTCAGTTCGAACAAAAATGTTCGTACAGCTTCCCGTCCAGTCTCAATGTTTTCTTGAAACTCGCCTACCCTGTTTTCAACACTTTCAGTTAGCCTCTTTTGGTCATTGTCCCTTAAGTTCACATTAACAATCATTACTCCATCTAGTGGATGTAAATTGTACATTTGCGTTGAAGAAATTGCCAAGCTTTCCTTGGTTGCTTGTACACGTCTGGCAATTCTTTTGTCCATTTGTCAACTTGCTCTGGAGTAGCTGGTTGGTATGTTCTACATGGAACATGTTTCTTTACCACTTTTGTCGCAGTGCGAGTTTGTTGTTCACCATTCTCCTCATACGCCTCCTCATTGTCAATTTCAACTTCAGACCTTCTGGTTTTGACCATTACATGAGCAAGTCTAACCGTCGAGTTCCTTGAGGCATGAACACACGTGTTGATGGGAAATTCAGCCTCACAGTCAACAGAGCTGATCGAAGATTTTGACTTCAGTTGTTTGGAGAGTAAAGTCAGCAACTTCGCATTCTCATTTAACAGTCTTTCTTTGTCCTTATTTTCATTCTGCAATTGTTCAGCCAGTGCTCGAACCTTTTCTTTCTCTGCTTTGTACTCACGCTGTGATTTGTCAGTCTCACACTTCTGTCGATGCTGTAGAATTTGTTGTACCAAAATTACAGACAAGCCATCTCTGTTGGTGTTTGTCCTTAAGCGCTGCATCTTTCCATGAGCCCTTTTAATGTCTGGCAAGGCCCATAGTCCACTCTCTGAATGCTTGATGCCGTACTTCTGGCACATGTCATCATGGCACTTCCTCAGTCCCAGCCTTTTGCCCAAATATGCATTCAGATTGTCTATCATCTGATCAATGGTAACATTTGGAGGTTCTGTTTCATGTCTTTCTGTTGTTGGCCTCAGTGCAGGACCATTACCATTTTTTAGTGCAGACTCAGCCATGGCAAGTACAGGAGAAGTGCCCTCAGAGGTGTGGAAACAAAACAAAAAGTGTTTGAGCCGTTAAAGGTGCTTATTTGGATTTAAATTCTCAGCATTTCAGTTACACAGACAAATCATAAGTTTACTTACTCAGCTAAGTTTTCAATACTACGTTCAAAACAAAAAGTCACTTTCAGACTAAGATTCCTTGTTTCATTTCTGAAAAACTCCTGACTGATAAGACTTTTTCAGTTCTCTCTTAGTTCTAACTCAGAAGGCTGAATTCAAATGTGTCCTTTAGATATAATATACTTTAGATCTTTCTGCATCTTTCATCAGAAGGCAAACAAACTTATAGTCTTTTTACCCAATTAGAACGTTTATTTCAAAACTAAAATCTTGATTATTGAATTAGCACCCAGTCACGAATTCTCAATTCTTGCAGCAACATCATTCCCAACTCTTTCTAAAGTTTCTACAGTCTCTGGACGGACTGATTAAATTGTTTCTTTTACAATTCCTACAGACACCAAAGAGAAAGAAACAAGCCTCTGCTTCTACAATCTCTTGATGAAAGGACTAAATTGTTTCTTTAACAATTCCTAAAGTGTGTTTATTTCAAAACTAAAATATTAGTCACTGAAATAGCACCCAGTCAAGAATTCCCAATGTGGCAGTATGAGTTAGTATAATGAACGTCTCGGTTACGGATGTCATCTTCATTTATATAGCGCTTTTAACAATGGATTGTTTCAAAGCAGCTTTACAGAGATAAACATATATGTAACCCTCGTTCACTGAGTAGGGAACGGAGACGTCCCGTCGGATGACGACGAATGGGGGTTTCGCTTAGAAGCCTATCCACTTCGAGTAATACAAAACGAGCCAATGGCAAAGAAAGAGAACACACTTAGAGACACTTAGGGGACTTAGAGAACACACATATGACCCGATGGATGCATATGGGGAATCACTGGGGTGTCCAGCCGCAGGTGGAATATTTCAACCCCAGGGGTGGCAAGGTGGCTTGCCAAGGGAAAGACACATGCTCAAAGAGGCTTACAGCGGAAATACACATGTGGGGGTAGCTCAGAGGAGGTACCATGCACACGGGAGGCACCTAGCCGACGCACAGGAAAGAAACACTGGCGCCAGCATCAGGAGTGCTGGAGGAACTCAGGGCTTTCGGGGAAGCTCACCTGAGGAGAATATCGCACGTATCCAGTCCGTGGAGTGGAATGGCGAGCAAGCGAAGACACCAAGAACGGGTCCCATGTTAGCTTGAAAAAGACAGTACATGGGAGGAGACTGGCTCCACTCGGAGATTGTAAAATCTGGCGAATGTGTCGCCCAGCCTGCAGCTCTGCAGATGTCTGTTAGCGAGGTACCACGCGCTAGAGCCCAAGAGGACGCCACACTCCGGGTAGAGTGGGCAGTCACACCAAGGGGGCATGGTCGACCTTCCTGTTGGTAAGCCAAAGCAATGGCGTCCACTATCCAGTGAGACAACCTTTGCTTGGAGAGAGCCTTTCCCTTCAGTCTCCCACCATAACAGACAAAGAGCTGGTCTGAGGTCATGAAACACTGCGTTCTGTCTACATAGATGCGGAGAGCACGTACTGGACAGAGCAGTGCCAAGGCTGGGTCTGCCTCCTCCGGGGGCAGCGCTTGCAGGTTCACCACCTGGTCCCGAAAGGGAGTGGTAGGAACCTTGGGCACATATCCAAGCCGGGGTCTCAGGATCACGTGAGAGTAAGCCGGCCCGAACTCCAGGCACACTTCGTCAACGGAGAATGCGTGCAGGTCCCCTACCCTCTTAATGGAGGCCAATGCAGTCAGAAGCACTGTCTTCGTTGACAGGAAGTTAAGCTCAACCGACTGCAAAGGCTCGAAGCGAGCACTCCGCAGGGCAGTTAGCACCACTGCGAGGTCCCAAGAGGGTACGAGAGGAGAGCGAGGAGGATTCAGTCTCCTCGCTCCTCTCAGGAACCTGACGATCAGGTCGTGCTTTCCTACAGACTTACCTTCTATAAGGTCGTGCTGTGCGGCAATAGCGGCGACATAGACCTTGAGGGTGGAGGGAGAGAGCCTTCGCTCCAACCCATCTTGAAGAAAGGAACACCAATCGAACATCTCCGCGGGTCTTCTCGGTGAGAAGAACACCAGCTGACGAAGAGGTTCCACTTCAATGCGTAGAGGTGTCTCGTGGACGAAGCTCTAGCGGAAGTGATGGTAGCCACCACCGCTGGTGCTAGGGTACTCAAACCTACCTCGTCCCGTCCAGGAGCCACACATGGAGGTTCCAAAGATCGGGACGAGGGTGCCATAGGGTGCCCCGTCCCTGAGAAAGGAGGTCCTTCCTCAGAGGAATCGGCCAAGGAGGTGCTGTCGCGAGGAGTACAAGTTCGGGGAACCAGGTCCTGGCGGGCCAGTAAGGCGCGACCAAAATGACCTGCTCCTCGTCCTCCCTGACCTTGCGCAGGGTCTGCGCAAGACGGCTCACTGGGGGAAACGCATATTTGCAGCCCCGCGGCCAGCCATGCGCCAGAGCATCCGTGCCGAGCGTGCCCTCGGTCAGGGAATAAAACTGGGCGCAATGGGTCGAGTCGTGAGAGGCAAACAGATCTATCTGTGCGTCCCCGAACTGGTCCCAAACCAGGGAGGGCTGAAGCCGTGAGAGCTCGTCGGCTGCACAGTTCAGAGCTCCGGGGATATAAATGGCACGAAGCGACCTCAGATGCTTCTGACTCCATAGGAGGAGGTGGCGGGGGAGTTGCGACATACGCCGGGAGCGCAGACCACCCTGATCGTTGATGTACGCTACAGTCGCGGTATTGTCTGAACGGACTAGTACATGCTGGCCCCTGAGCACGGCCCGGAAGCGGCACAGGGTGAGCTGTACAGCCAGCAACTCGAGGCAATTGACGTGCCATAAGAGGTGGGGTCCTGTCCAGGAGCCCGCGGCAGCACGTTCGTTGCACATGGCGCCCCAGCCCGTGGCAGAGGCATCTGTCGTTACAACAACATGCCGCGAAGCTAGTTCCAGAGGCACTCCGGCCCGTAGAAAACTGAGGTTCGACCACAGGGTGAAGGTCTGACGGCAGGTCGGAGTAACTGGTACTCGGAAGATGCCATGATGCCATGCCCACCTCGGGACTCGGTCGCGAAGCCACAGCTGAAGCGGTCTCATATGAAGCAATCCGAGCGGTGTTGCCACGGCTGCAGATGCCATATGCCCCAGGAGCCTCTGAAAAAGTTTCAGTGGAACCGCACTCTTGCCCTCGAACTGTCTCAGGCAAGTCAGCAGTGATTGTGCGCGCTCGCTCGTAAGCTGCGCGGACATGGCGACCGAGTCGATCTCCATACCGAGAAAAGAGATCCTCTGCACGGGGCAAAGTTTGCTCTTCTCCCAGTTGACCCGAAGGCCCAGACGGGCTACATGGCGGAGCACCAAGTCCCTGTGTTCGCAGAGATGATCTCGAGAGTGAGCTAGAATCAGCCAGTCGTCGATATAGTTCAGGATGCGAACCCCGTGTTCCCGGAGGGGAACAAGGGCTGCCTCGACGACCTTCGTGAAGACGCGAGGAGACAGGGCTAGCCCGAAAGGGAGAACTGCGTACTGATATGCCTGCCCCTCGAAAGCAAACCGAAGAAACGGTCTGTGTCGAGGGAGAATGGAGACATGAAAGTAGGCGTCCTTCAGGTCGATCGCTGCAAACCAATCCTGGTGCCGCACACATTCGAAAACGCGTTTGGCGGTGAGCATCTTGAACGGCAGCCTGTGAAGGGAGCGGTTCAGCACGCGCAGATCCAGGATTCGCCGTGTTGTCCGAGAACTCTGTGTGCTCAGGGATGAATGTGTCACTTCTTTCTTTAACCACATAAGGGTGCTGCCCACCCGTGGGTGAGCAGCGGTGGAACAAAAGATTCTCCCCCGGCCCTCCACCGGGGGAAGGAGTGGTCCTGCTACCATCTCCTGAGAAGTGCACATCATCCCTGAGCAGCCTGTCTCAGGAGCGCCGCTTGGCCTGGCGTTTAGCGGGGGGCGGGGCAGGAGAGGGCTGGGGCGCCTTCTTGCGGCTTCCTCCACGACCGGGCCCGGGTGAAGGCTGCTGCTTGGGCCGGGCGGGAGGGGCGGGAGCAGCAGGAGGGCGCTCTCGGCGGCGAACAGACTGAGTATTCTGCCCGGTCGGCTGGGTGGAGGCAGCATAATAACAAGGGGGCATGGTGAATAAGAGACACCTGGGGAGACTAATAAACCTAACGGGGAACAGCTGAACATGAAAAGACAGGGAAACACATGACAGACAACAACAAGGAACAAAATCCAAAACCCACACCGTGACACTATCACGGGCACTGGGTAGTTACGGCTGTTTGGCCAGAAGTATGTGGCATTTGTTTCAAGAGTGCTATTATTTTTATGATATGTGAATATAGCTCAAGGGGTTGGGGCTTTAAATCATAATTTTGTTGATTTAAGAAGTTTGTTTTCTTGTTTTGTGTTTTTGTTTGTTTTGATTTCAATTTAGATTAAAATTGTATTTTTCACTTGATTTTTTTATTTATTTATTGGATTTATATATATATATATATATGTATATATATATATAGTTTTCTTTATACTGTCGTACTATAACCATTGCTGGTTTTGGCAGTCATTTTGTATTTTGTAATAAGTTTATTTTTTTCGTTGAATTGAGAAGTTTATTTATTTGTTTATTTCTTTTGTTGTATTTCTACTGCCTCTCTAGAGCCATTGTGGGTTCTGCCAGTTATTGTTTAAATTTCGTGATAAGAACAACATTGATTTTCTGTATTTTCTTTTAGTGGAATCGTTGTGGAAAGTATGCGTGTTTTCTTCTTTTTTTTTCTTTCTTTTGTTACAGTAGCTGAGAGCCGGTGGTGGTATTGGTGTCTGGGTGGCATTATCCCCGTTTGGAGTGCTGTTGACTTCCCTGTTTGCATTGGTGTTTTTGTGGGAGTGTGTTTGTGTGTTTACTGAGGGGATTCTGGGATTTTTTACTGCCTGTTAATCCTTTGCCTCCATTGGTAAGTCTCAGCAATTGTATGTTTCTTTTTATTTTATTTCTTTTTTTTTGTTTTGTGTTCTCTTCCCCGAGAGATGACTGTTTTAAATTGTTAAATTATTTAAACAAATAAATGGGGTGTCTTCAGAATTGAACATTGTCTTTGGCTCTATTGTATATGTACCTGTGTGTCTTTAGCTGTTAGATTTATAGAGCTTGGGTAGTAAAATCATTCTCTGGGTGAAATTCCCAGGGTGACGTAGTCAGTGTTTAGTCTGTCTTGGTATAGAGCGCCACACCAACATCAGTCCCAACTCTTTCTACAGTGTCTACGGTGTCTGGACGAACGGACTAAATTGTTTCTTTATCAATTCCTATAGACTCCAGAGATAGGACTAAACTGTGTACTACATTTAAATGGCTCCTACAATCTCATGAGAACGGACTAAACCTCTTTCTTAAATGATTCTTACAGACTCAAAAGAACAGGGCCAAGCTATAAACCTTATTTCAATAGCTCCTACAGTCTCAGGAAAATTAACTAAATCATTTGAAAGGTTCCAACAGACTCATGAGAAAGGCCCAAGCCTAAAATTCTCAACAATACACTGTGTGTGACTACACAACAAATCTTTTCTGGTCTACTTATTATTCTTTTCAGAGCATGTTCTTTTAGAGCGCTGACAAGTTTCACTCACCAAATTAGGATCTTTGAGACGATCCAGTTGATTCAAATAAATTGAGTCCACAGATGCAGTCTGTTGATCTTCAACTTAAAAATAGTAGACACTCCAAGACTCTTCTGTTCACTTCTTGTTGCAATTGGTGAGTTCTCTTCTTGTCAGTCTCTCCTGGCTGGCTCTCGCCAAATTGTTAGATTTTCCTGTATTTGGCCGAGCAGTGGTTTGGGTGGCTCACCAATGTTATAGATTTATCCAATACATAAAATGAGTAAGCTTGACCAGAGTTCTTGTGGGGAGAAGAATTTATTGAAGGTTTGTAGTGTAGCAGTCCTTCAGCAGCAATGTTAGCATGTCGCCCTTCAACAATCTTAACCCAAAGTTCTGTCTGTGAGACAGAACTTTATACATGATGGGCTACAAACAATAGAAAACTGTTAGGGCCTCCCACAGGAGAGAGATTCACCCTGCAATCTACTCTGTGCAATGCTGTTTCTTTGTCTTTCACACCAATCAGTTTGTGTGGGCCATACACCTTTACAGACACAGATAGAGTTGATTACATCTAAAGAATAGTCGATTTAATCTAATCTAGTCACAATGTAAATGAATATGATGACTGAAAATACAAAATCTATCACTGCTGATTCCCTGGGAGTGTGAAATTTTAAGAAAATAAAAGTGGATTGTTCCGTTATCAGAGCGGCTTGATAAATATTTCTCTCAGGATGCTTTCTTTAAACTTAAATTTTAAATTACCACTAGTTTAAGATCTCAACAGTAGCTTTCTCGTGGCACTTTTTTTCATTCAAAAATAATTATCTTAAGAATTTTTTTTGCTAGAATTACAAATGACAAAATGATGACAAAAGGCACTAAACATACTCTACGCTGACTACGGAAGCTCAACTTCACTCATCGTTATGTTCTGTCATAACTCAAGTACACAAC
Organism: Tiaroga cobitis; assembly: GCA_030578255.1. NCBI lineage: Eukaryota > Metazoa > Chordata > Actinopteri > Cypriniformes > Leuciscidae > Tiaroga > Tiaroga cobitis. The sequence continues at coordinate 38,535,723 of CM060607.1, read as the reverse complement.
ACGTTGCAATAATTGCATTCTCAATGTTGCCACAAGAGGCACTCTAGCTGACATGAGCGTTTTCTTCAATGGTCAGGTTCTTCGCTTACTGTGGGTTGACTACTGTCATGGCTGAGAAACTGCTTGAAGAGTTCAGAAAGTTAAAGTTAGTTCAAATGTTAAGAGTTATAGTCAACTAACTTAATAATAACACATCTGGCTTAAAGGGTTAGTTCACCCAAAAATGAAAATTAAGTCATTAATTACTCACCCCCATGCTGTACCAACCCCGTAAGACCTTCGTTCGTCTTCGGAACACAAATGAAGACATTTATGATTAAATGTGACAGCTGGATGACTGCTACATAGGCTGCCTAAGGGATTGAAACCTGACGGCCCAGAAAGTCAATGAAGAAAATGTTTAAATAGTCCATGTCACAACAGTGGCTCAACTATAAGTTTATCAAGCGACGAGAATACTTTTTGTGCGAAAAAACAAACAAAAATAACGTCTTTATTCGACTATTCCTTTTCTTCCTTGTAGGCCTGAAACGAGACTTCAAGAGATTTCCACGACGCCCACGCGCGAGAACTTAACTGAAGTAGTTGAAGGAGATCGCAATTCTCGCGCATGCGTCGTGGAAATCTCTTGAAGCCTCGTTTCAGGCCTACAAGGAAGAAAAGGAATAGTCGAATAAAGTCGTTATTTTTGTTTGTTTTTTTTGCACAAAAAGTATTCTCGTCGCTTGATAAACTTATAGTTGAGCCACTGTTGTGACATGGAATATTTAAACATTTTCTTCATTGACTTTCTGGGCCGTCAGGTTTCAATCCCTTAGGCAGCCTATGGAGGAGTGATCCAGCTGTCAAGTTTAATAAAAAATATCTTCATTTGTGTTCCGAAGACGAACGAAGGTCTTACGGGGTTGGTACAGCATGGGGGTGAGTAATTAATGACTTAATTTTCATTTTTGGGTGAACTAACCCTTTAATGGTGCAGATGTACAAAATAAAACAGTATCACGCCCTGGAGTATTCAAGTCTGTTACTGCCACAAATATCCAAAAACGTACTTTAGTTAAAATATCTATATTGTTTCTTAAAATAAATTTAGTTGAAAAGCAACATTGTATATGATATTAAAGTCCCCCTGTGGTGAAAATCAAGTTTTAATGTTGTTTTTATGTCTGTTTTTAATATGCTTTAAGACAAACCATGTGCAAATTCATGTCAAAAACATTGCTGCTGAGTATTTTCTCCTTAAAACTGCAGTGAACCAAAGACAGTCTCAAAAACGCGGTTTGAAATCTCTGGTGTATCTGATGTCACAAACTACCTTGTAACCAATCACGAGAATGAGAGTGACTCTCTGAGCTGGTGTGAGTGAGTGGAGGTGGGGCTAATTTGCATATTCCTAGAACCCCATATACTAAATGAGGCAAGGGTGTAGAGTTACATTCAATCTATTCTGAGGCTTAAAGAATTTTTTTCCCCCAAAAAATAGTTTAAATGTGTCATTTTGGTGATCAAACATGAGTTTTAGGGGTTAAAGACTTAGGGGATACAGTTTTAGGGGATAGGACTAAGACTTGTTTTTAGAGAATGTACCTTTACAAGTATTTTTTTCTTGTTGTGCCAGCATAATCTTCTTCAAATAAAGCCATAATATGACTTCAGAAAATATATTTTTTTGTAGTGTTTTGGTTCTTATTGGAGAAAACCGGTGTGGTAACTATGAACTCTCATTGTATAACAACCTTTGATGGTTGTTTGACAAGCTTTCGGTCACTAGCCTTGTTCTTTAACTACTAGCCCAGGCCACAACATATCCAGTCTCTGCTGATCTCGTCTGAACAACTGGTGACTTTGATCAATGTCTCTCTGATGCTGTGACGGCAAAGACTTTGAGAGAGTTTCCGAGTTTTTGATCGTCCGTTTTCTCCCTACGATACATTTCATTCATCATCTAGATCACACAGAAACACACCTTCAAAGAAGCGAGTTTCCCCCAAACGTAATTCAGGTCGGGCGTGACATTCTCACAGTCTGTCTCCGGTTCTTCTTTAGTCATTGTTTTGCTAGTCGACTCACGCAGAATCAAACATCCCCTTTAATATGACTGCCATTTGCAAAACAAATTTCCTGTTTTGAGACCCAACAAGATCTGACCAAATGAAAAAGCCGGGAACACTGATGCCTCCGGAAGATACCGAGTGGGAGAGAGAGGAGAATTCGTCTCTGTGAGTAAACTAGCAACAAAAGCAGACAGAACGAGAGGGAGTAGAGGGGCTTGATAGCTGTGGAGGAAACAGACAGCTGCTACTGTTACTGTGTGACATCCTGGCCCTCGGTGTGTGTCTACACGGTCAAGGGGATCTCAGTTCTCTCATTGTTGAACGCCGATGCGGCGGGAAACGTGGCATAGCGGCTACAAAAGATCCATTTAATCACAGGTCAGACTGTTGACCAACCCATGACCATGACTTTGTCCTGCCAGCTCTTAAGAAAGTCCTTCAGAAGGCCATAAAAATAATTGGGTAACACTTTATTTTAAGGTGCTTGTAATAAGCAGTAATTAACAGTTAATAAGACACTTATAAGACCTTATAAGATGCATATAAGATGCATATAAGCATTAACTACTTCATATAAGGGTTAATTGAAGGTCCAGGCCCTGAAGAGATTAGGGAAACTACTCCCTCTTGGGAAGGTCAGTTTTTAAGTGACTGGGAGTTTGTGTTACCATTTATGTTTGTTCGGCTGTTCTAAAAGTGCAATGTATTGATACTTGAGAAATGTATTATTTAATTTAATTGATTTATTATCATTAGTTAATGCTTATATGCATCTTATATGCATCGTATAAGGTCTTATAAGTGTCTTATTAACTGTTAATTACTGCTTATTACAAGCACCTTAAAATAAAGTGTTACCAATAATTGTTCTTTGAAGAAAATGAGCCCAAATGCGAATCTGAAGAACTGAGAAGGAAACATTAAGTTCTTAATCTCTAAACAACAATTCAACATGATTATACAACAACAAATGTGCTACCGTACATCAGGATTATTTACAGATCCCAGTAAATGTCAAACAGTTTTTCCACAGTGTTAAACAGCACTGCATTTCTGCTCTGCTTTATATCAGCATTATATAACATGTTTCTTAATATTAATGAAAACAATTATAGACGTACCTACGTTTTCTTATGTATTTTTAAATTCTATAAAAATATATATATTAATTTTTTTTAATACAAATTTTAAGATAATACTTTATTTATACATATACACACACACACACACACACACACACACACACACACACACTTGGTCAGTCCATATGTGTAACTCCACATGTTATACCTCCCAACAGGCAGGATGTGGCCTCCGTAGCGTTCCTTTCCAGCTGGAATGGGCACGCTTTTCCAGTGTTATCCAAATAGTCTCACTACGGGGTGTTACGACCCCATCTAGGGTGAGGCCGCAACATAAACTGGAATTGGAACACAAAGATCCTTTCTACACTTTTATTTACAGAACCACAAATGAAAGCACAACTTCTCCCAAGATCTCCATCTAATGAAAAAATAAAAACCAGGAGAAAATAGTATTTACAAAAGAAATGGCACTCACCCCCTACAGCTTCCACATGTGGACAAAATGTTTACAATACTTAACAGAATATACAAAAAGGAAATGAGATTGACAGTCACTTATCAACTCAAAGCCAAAATTCACACAACAGGCAGATCAACAGGCAAGCTAGCAGGTAACAACACACTGTAGCAAACACACAATAGCACATGTGCAATTGAACAACAGGAAATCACAGGTTGAGCAGAGCTCCCTCTTCAGGCACTCCAGATCCTTTTATTGCCCCCTTTGGTCCCATTAGCACCAATCACATCTGGAGATCACTTTGTTCTCATCCAATCCTGTGAAAGAAAGGGCAGGATAAAAGAGATAGAGAGAGAGCAACAAATACACAATACAGCTCAGGACGCAACAAGGGTAATAGGAACTTCAGGGATTGACATTCTCTGTGCACAGCCCTGTCCTAGTGCCGCCCCAGCAGGTGCGGGGGGACCAGCTGGCTTGCTCAGGGCGCTGGAAGGGGCAGCAGTTGTGGTGTCTTCCATAGGGATCCCAATTTGTCAGTCACTGACGTTAACGTCAATCGGCACTGATCCTCAACAAACCCGTCTCCATACCGACGTGATGACTCCGATCGTCAACCAGATGGAACTTGATAATATTCTGATTGTTCCAATCTGACTTCTGACCTGTAATGCTGCCTAAATCATAAGCATACACTGTTCATTTGTTGGCCAGAGGAGAACTGGCCCCCGACTGAGCCTGGGTTCGCCGAAGTTTTTTTTTTCATTCTGCCACCTGATGGAGTTTAGGTTCATTGCCACTGTCGCCTTTTTCACCTTTTTTTCACCTTTGTTGCCATTGGCTTTTGGCTTGCTTAGTTGGGGACATTCAATTTAACATTTAATTTAATATTCAACAATACTATTGATCTGCCTGCATTGACACCATTATATGAGAACTGAACTGAGCTGGACGATGACATCACGGTTTTCTCTTTAGAGCGGCTATATAAATGAACTAAATGAATAACTTTTTTACAACAAAAATGAAACATCACTAAACTTACTTAGAACTATGATACTTAGATACTTAGAACTTACGTAGAGCTATTTTATTCTGTAAACAAACTTTATCGCATTATTTTCATGTTATCTCTGTTGAGCTGCTTTGAAACAATCGGTTTTGTAAAACGCTCTATATAAATAAATGTGACATGACTTGACTAACGTCAAACATGACTGACTGATAGGAAACGTCTAGGTTACTAACGTTAACGCCCGTCGCCAAAACTCCTGTACCTGTATACAGCGAAAAACTTAATTTGAGTATTCACACGAATGGTATTCACACATTCGTCAGTCACTGAAGTTAACTTCTCCGTTCCCTCCTTTGGGGATCGCTGGTTACATTAGTAAGCTAGATGTTATATTATCTTTATTTATTATTTTTTGTTGTAACAGGTTGTTAATTATTCAAACTTATATATTATATTTAAAATATTATATAAAATATAATACATATATTAAAATTATGAATATATTTCTATGTATACTGTATAGGCCTATATATATTAATTTCAAAAGTAGTTATGTCTTTATTCATTATTTTTGTTGTATGTGCAACAGGTTGTTCAATATACAGTAGTTCTGCATATTTAAATTTTAAAATTAACAGTAAAGCAACCATCAGATGAGCAAAATGTGTCTTATATCTTTAAATACAGTACTTGACCATACATAATGTTTTTGACAGTGATCAGTCTTGATAACAGCTGGTATTGATTGTACAAGTTAATTACTACAACAACATATTTTATCGGCAAGGGATTTTTAGAAAAGTCTTTCAGCAATAGCTATGGCAAAACCCATAGATCCTCCATGGTTTTATAATTGGCTGTATGATCCAGAGTTTGACCTGATCCACTGATAATGAAGGAAAGCCATAGACCCAAATCTCCAACAATCTCGTAGAAACATCTTGAACCCTGCACACAGCACTTTTTGCCCATTTTGAACTCAATTTGAACAAAATGCTAATCTAAAAATGTGTTGCTGCCAAATGTTTGTAAACATTTGCAGTGACAGACTTCTAAATAACACCATATCAATATTTCAGCAATATGAATCAGTGCTTTTCCTCAATAACAGCTCGTAGCTCCAACTATTGTCCTGTTCTCGTGAAACTTGGTCTTTTCCTGAAGTCTAAAGGGAGACATAAAGTGATGGCATTTTAACATTTTTGGAATACGTAATGTGACACGGATCCTTCAGATTGACCCAAACGACCCGGAGCCAAAAGACGTCGTTTGTGACTGGTGGCACTTTATGAATAATTCTGAAGCCAATAAACAGATCTGTTGGCAAGAGTGAGTTACTTACCGCACTTAAAATTCAAGGAGCCGATGCGGACAAACAAAACGGCACTTGGAGAGGGAGTAGCGGTCGGAATACATCAATACAAATGATCCTCAGAGGAACGGAGGGAAAGCCGTCTCCATCTGCAGATTTAGAGGATGTGGATTCTGGCGCTGGAGTGAAGACACGAGTCCATGGATAAAATGCTAGAAACACTTTCATGGTTTCATATGCTGAATCATATCTCAGAGACAAGAATTTAAGAGGCAATTAATGTCTATAATGCAGTAATTTTACTCAGTTTCATAATTTGAGCTATGTCACGCACCTACAATTCATAATGTACAAAGCTGTCAAAAAATTATTATCTTAAAAACATGAGTAGTGTTAACATAGACCATGTGTCACTTTTAATGATTTATGACTTTGATTTATGGTTCTGAGGTTCCCCTGTCTCTGATTTATGATGGGTCGCTGACAGGCTCCGGTATGTCTAGGCTGCGCGGCGCCATGTGACATCCTCCGTGCCGATGTCCGGGGACTTTTAAAAGACAAACAAACAGATCAAACAGATGTTAAATTTTTGACTGGTTTTTACGACTGGGTTAATGAACTCACACCTCGCAACTTGCCATTGTAGTTTTTATGGTATGAGGTGTGCCTTTTTCACAACTACGTCACTACCTACGTCTTTTGTTGCAGTTTTAAATAAGGTTAGGGGGTTGACAGGATCCTGTATGTCTGTAAGTAAAACGGTGTTTCTGATTTACGGTCTGTAGCTGACAGGCTCCCGTATGTCTGGTAAGTTTTACGACGTGTTGTCGCGTTGTGTGACATTGTCAAGCTGTGCGGATGTCCGCAGGTGTTAAGAGAAACGTGTTTAGCCGGAGTTCATAGCGCTTTTGATCCACAGCGTTTGGCGTTTACATGTGTTAATTATGTTGCGGGTGGTTAGCCACGAGTTTACACTTTTGACCAAAAGTTACCGAACAGATAAGCCTACGTGCATCTCTGGTGATTATCTTAGTTCTCAAACAAAAACGGCCACAAAGTTGCATTTTATATAGCCAGAGTTGGGATAGTTCACTTATAGCTACACGAACTAGTTCAAAGTGCAGTTCACAAATTTTAAAATGAACTAGTTCATACTTCTCAGTTTTGAACTAAGTTCACAAGTTCCAAAAATGAACTAGTTTTTTCCAGATATTGCTGCGAGCTATTTTTTTTATTATTGCCACAGCCCATATACAACCACAGACAGCAATTATTTTAACGTCGGGCAAAGTTTGCACAGAAATGTAAGATTTTTTTCTCATCCTCACCAACCTTGTCATAAAACTCGTTTAAAAATACGACGCCTCCTCGATGCTTTGTCCACTACATGCATGCTGCTTTTTGTTTTGATGACTCAAGCTGCGGCCGCGGTGCATGGTCGCTTGTGTTGCCAGGTTGTGTGTTTTTTTCGCTACATATTAAGGACTGTTTACGTGTGTTTTAGGCGGGGGTTTCGCCTGGAAGGTTCTATAGAAATCTGGCACCCTATTGAACGAAGTTAAACTGAGAGAGCGTGCGTTCACAGACAACAGAATGAACGAGATCACAGTAACGTTCATCAGGCAGACGTTTAGTTCAAGTCCGCCTAAATTATCAACGAGTTCATGAACTATCGTTCAACGAATGCGTTCAGGCACAACACTGTATATAGCCCCACTCTTATCCATCGATTGTTATGATAAGATAAATCGTCCTGACTTCCTGAGGGAGTTCCCTCCCCCCCATCCTTTTTTTTTCTTGGAGAAAGCATGTAAGAAATAGGCAACCCCAAAATGACACCTCAATCAATGACACCTCCTTTTGAAGAGCTGATTTCATGTATTTTTCTAACATTTAGAACACCATCTGACTTTATGAATACACATAAATAACAGCTTAATGATTCTATATTTGTGTGCATTTAAAGGCTGCATGTGGGCCTACCATTCTGACACTAGTGTTACCTTATTTCTTTGATAATATTAAAGTGTTTCAGCACATGTAGTCAGAGTTACAGAAAATAATAATAGTGCAGCAAATAAGGAGATTATGTTTTATTTATTTTAATCAGGTTTGTTAACCTGTATACCTGAATGATGTTAGTTTAATCTGCAATGACATGTATTTGGTATAACAATGAATATATTTGAAAAAAAAAAAAAACTGTTAAAATCAAGTAATGATGCAATCCTTTAAATCTTAACTTTGAGTGCAACATAATTAAATGGATGTAAAATTATTATCATGTCACATGTGACGTTAAGGTGCCGGAAAAGACTGTAGCACCAATGACACAATGAATCACCAATGCCACACATAAGACCATAATAATTAGAGGAGACTAAATTGTTACATTTTGCATACAATCTAAATGAATAGCTTTGAATAAAGTCTATCTTTAAATGGGTCACTGGGGTTATCCCCTAAGAAAAAGTGACATCAGTGAGATTTTCATGAAATTTCCCTTACAAAATGAATGATACAGATGTCAGACCACATCTTGTCAATCGTAGTATAATAAACAAATTAAGTAGTTTAATCCATAAGTGTTCTAGTTTATTATTTTTAAATATCATTTACATAATATATTTGATAGTTTCCATAGAATGACCCATGATTTTGTATTAATTTTAACCTAAGGTATTATTTTACTTATCAACATGTGTTCAAAAACTTTATAATTTTAAAGCAAAAACTGTGCTTAGTCGTCTTAGATCTGATATGCCTGCAGTATTTTGTCCACCGACACACAAAAACAAGCAGTCTTCCTGTTACCGTAACCTTTTGCACTATCAAAAACATTTCAAATTGCATCATTCGACAATATACGGCTTATTACGGTAATTTCAGGCTTTCCTTCAGCAAAGACGACAGCTTTCTGGCAGAGCGGTGTCGCGGAAGGATTTGAATGTTGAACAGAGAGAGAGATACGGAGCGCAACAGGATAGGGTTTTTGGACAGCATAAATAATAAAAGATAAAACAAACAAAAACACTGCGATTCAAGCGGTAGACAACAGGTGATGCGTTTGGGGTGATTTTTTATGAAAGTTGGGAGGTGGATGGCGAATACTCTTTCACGTAGCCTATCTTAGCATGTGTGGTCGTGTGTAAACGTTACTGTATGTAAAGTTATGTATGTAGACTATTTGTATATGAGTGCGTGTATGAAAAAAGAAAAGAAAAAAAGTATCCTAAATGAAAACTGTTCAACCCCATGTCACACAAAGAAATACTTGTATATATGCATTACAGTTAATTTTCAACTTAAAAGTGTTAGCTTTTATTATTATTATTTTTTTATTTCTTTATAAAAAAAAAATAAAAAAAAATCAGTAATTTATTAAAGTTTCTATTATTTGTCTATTTAAATAAAACATTTAAATGCATTTACAAACACAACACACACACACACACACACACACACACACACACACACACACACACACACTAATGGGCAATAACTGTAATTTATTGAAAGTCATATTTTTCTGAAAAAATAATTCCTAGCGCTTGAAGATAGCGCAATGGTTTATAATTTTAAAGTCAAATCAAAATATGTGTGAATCACCCATTTTAGTTCTTCAGGTTCTAAAGGGGTAAGTTGTATCTTTCAGAAATTGCACACGTTTTCAGAGACAAGATATGTAGCCATTGGTTCTTTTTGAACAAGAAAATAATGATACCAAATACGTCTGACACAATGTTTTGAGAAAAGCAGTGTTTAAAATATAGATGATTTTTTTCTTTTGACAAACATACATTTTTAAATTATATCCCGTGGTGTTTAACATCAATACGTGTGGGGTTTTTTTATGCAAAGACGAATTAATTAAAAGACAACAACAATGCAAATAGTTTAAGTAGACATAACACGATAATAAACAAAACACTTCCAGATCCGTCCATAGACGTAGTAAACATTTACAATATGTAAATAGATTCTGACAGATTTGTTAAGAGCGCCTGTAACACATTATTGTAATGCATTCACATATGAGGACTAACGTTACCCGTCCCTTGTAAAGGCTATGGATACAATCCAAGCATAATCTTTATGCAACAATCACGTGTGCACAATTTACTACAACAGTGTGTACGGGGTACAGGGGCGTAGCACAAGATCCCGGGCCCCATGTATAGGCAGTCCTGATGGGCTCCCATGTTCCAAATAAAATATATTCCAGACTTTTCAAGGGCCCTCTCTCCCCTTGGGGCCCTGGTAATCAGTACTGGTTTTACCCCCAGTCCGACGCCCCTGACGGGGTATAAGAAAAAGGGTTGAAAAGCTCTGTTTAATAAACACACAAAAGTGTGCAAATGACGGGTTTATTACTCTGATAGGTTTAGTCATCTTGTTCAGACATCAGATGATACTGTTTTCACATTATGTATGTTGGACCGTATGTGTTTTAGGTGAAGATTTTTCTTAAAGAGCTGTCAACATTCTGCGTTTTATAGGAATAAATGACAATTCATTTAAGGAATAGTTTTTCTGTTTGAGAATATTTGACTAAGCTGATACTTTTGTTTAGGTCAACTTCCCCATCTATCTCTGATGAATCACAGTAAATACAACATGAGCCATTTAAAACAAATACTTGCCCAACATGAAAAGTGAGGCTTGATGCTTTTCTGTTACATTTATACAACTGTTACACTTAAAACAAACCTAGCAATTAAGTTACGCATTACGAGTGTCATAGATAGACAATCTGTCATGCTTGTCTTCACAATTTGTGTTCTCTTTAAGAAAAAACAAAAAACAGTCTTTGTCCCTCATCAACAGAATACCAGAATTGTTTAACATATCTTCATTTTCTACAATTATAAATATTGATTAGCAACAGCTCAATGGTTATCAAATGCTAGCGAAGAGATTATCTATAGAATGTCACTGTCACATTAGTTTGCTATTAGTGATAGTGGCCCTGGTATCGTCACATCGTAGTGAGTACACATATAAACACAAAGTTTAGACTATCAAGCCATGCAGGTCAAAAACAGAAAACAGCAATTAGTTGTATCAGTATGGAGATTGAGTTATGTTCTTTGATTTTGCTCTCATTTTTCTCAAACAGACTGTTTGAAACTGTTTACCACGGTTTCATTCTTAACAGCAGCATTCTTATTGTAATGTCCTGTGTGATTGTAATGTTTGTGTGGTGTTTTCTTTACACTTTCCCCATGGATATAGGTTTCCCATGTCATGTTAGTGAACTCTAGGTCTTCTCGTCTTCTATTTGGTCATATACGACAGTATTCACAAGAATTTACTTGATTTAATAACTTCGAATGCTGGGTGTTATATCCATATCTGTGTTACACAACATCTTTTCAACAATAGACAAGCTGTTTATGTTGAGCGTAAGCATTGGTAAGTGTCAACATGTATGGAAAAGACCATTGTGTTACAGCAAAACCACTATCGGTGGAATGATATTGTAATATATAGAGTTTTTGCATCTGTCTGCATTACTCGACATTATCTCATTGTTTCTTGACATATGTTTATTTGTTTTTGTTTAACCGTGATCCAATTTTCACATCTCAAAGAATCTTACAGACGGAATGTGTTTATCCAGAATTTAGACTACTGTTAAAAAAGTCGACGTGTAGGGGTATATACAATCGGTACATTGTGTTTTAATTTCACTATAGAGACAATTTAATGAATGCTTCAGGGGCTGAACTTTAACATTTTAATCTTTGGTAAAGTTAACTTAAAGTCTGCACAAAAAAAAGAGATATTCCATCCTTTCTAAATGCATGTTATGGATCTATTGAGCACAATTCACCAGTGCATATGTTTTGACCTTGTTATGTTTAATCAAATTTTGTTGGAAAATCAAAAATACATGTAGGATTTGCTCAACTTTTTTATGTCAACAGGTTTTACGTATGTCACATTGTTTATTTCAGTAAACTTAAGTTTCTCACATACGGTTAATTCAATGCCATTTAGGTGAATCGGGTTAACATTCTTAATTTTGTCCAAAACTATTAAGTTCAATTATCCTAAACTGTTACATCCAAGGCATGCCCAAAGTAGTTGTTTTTATTATTATTAAAACCACTTTTATTATTGTTAGCACGTCCTCACACCAGTCTACACTTTACCACAATGGTAACCTCCAAAAAAACACTAACACATCAGAAACTCGTTTAAATATCGTTTAAAAATCATAAAAGAACATTAGACATTGACAAGTACCAATTTTTATCCTGATGAAAATGATGGGAAGGGGGGAAATCCTGTTCCTAGTTTTCTAAATTGCTATTTTAACACAACTAAATTCATTTATGTAATCTCAACCAAATGGATTAAGAAAAGTGGTTGAAAAGAATCGTGTTGGATTAACTCCATTTACTTAATTATATTGAACAAGCATCAAATGTTATTTTTGGTATACTTAACTGAAACATGAAAATATTGAGTTAAGTCATACGCAACTGTTTCAAGTCAGATTAACGCAATGTATTGTGTTTGAATGAGAAAGCTAATACAACGGTGTTCAATGAAAAAATATTTTGACTGAATTCTCTCTGGTGAGATGCAGGACATAGTTATTTAAGTATATCAAGTAAATTCTTGTGAATACTGTCGTTTATATGACCAAATAGAAGACGAGAAGACCTAGAGTTCACTAACATGACATGGGAAACCTATATCCATGGGGAAAGTGTAAAGAAAACACCACACAAACATTACAATTACACCCGACATTACAATAAGAATGCTGCTGTTAAGAATGAAACCGTGGTAAACAGTTTCAAACAGTCTGTTTGAGAAAAATGAGAGCAAAATCAAAGAACATAACTCAATCTCCATACTGATACAACTAATTGCTGTTTTCTGTTTTTGACCTGCATGGCTTGATAGTCTAAACTTTGTGTTTATATGTGTACTCACTACGATGTGACGATACCAGGGCCACTATCACTAATAGCAAACTAATGTGACAGTGACATTCTATAGATAATCTCTTCGCTAGCATTTGATAACCATTGAGCTGTTGCTAATCAATATTTATAATTGTAGAAAATGAAGATATGTTAAACAATTCTGGTATTCTGTTGATGAGGGACAAAGACCCTTTTGTTTTTTCTTAAAGAGAACACAAATTGTGAAGACAAGCATGACAGATTGTCTATCTATGACACTCGTAATGCGTAACTTAATTGCTAGGTTTGTTTTAAGTGTAACAGTTGTATAAATGTAACAGAAAAGCATCAAGCCTCACTTTTCATGTTGGGCAAGTATTTGTTTTAAATGGCTCATGTTGTATTTACTGTGATTCATCAGAGATAGATGGGGAAGTTGACCTAAACAAAAGTATCAGCTTAGTCAAATATTCTCAAACAGAAAGACTATTCCTTAAATGAATTGTCATTTATTTCTATAAAACGCAGAATGTTGACAGCTCTTTAAGAAAAATCTTCACCTAAAACACATACGGTCCAACATACATAATGTGAAAACAGTATCATCTGATGTCTGAACAAGATGACTAAACCTATCAGAGTAATAAACCCGTCATTTGCACACTTTTGTGTGTTTATTAAACAGAGCTTTTCAACCCTTTTTCTTATACCCCGTACACACTGTTGTAGTAAATTGTGCACGTGTGATTGTTGCATAAAGATTATGCTTGGATTGTATCCATAGCCTTTACAAGGGACGGGTAACGTTAGTCCTCATATGTGAATGCATTACAATAATGTGTTACAGGCGCTCTTAACAAATCTGTCAGAATCTATTTACATATTGTAAATGTTTACTACGTCTATGGACGGATCTGGAAGTGTTTTGTTTATTATCGTGTTATGTCTACTTAAACTATTTGCATTGTTGTTGTCTTTTAATTAATTCGTCTTTGCATAAAAAAAAAAACCCACGTATTGATGTTAAACACCACGGGATATAATTTAAAAATGTATGTTTGTCAAAAGAAAAAAATCATCTATATTTTAAACACTGCTTTTCTCAAAACATCGTGTCAGACGTATTTGGTATCATTATTCTCTTGTTCAAAAAGAACCAATGGCTACATATCTTGTCTCTGAAAACGTGTGCAATTTCTGAAAGATACAACTTACCCCTTTAGAACCTGAAGAACTAAAATGGGTGATTTACACATATTTTGATTTGACTTTAAAATTATAAACCATTGCGCTATCTTCAAGCGCTAGGAATTATTTTTTCAGAAAAATATGACTTTCAATAAATTACAGTTATTGCCCATTAGTGTGTGTGTGTGTGTGTGTGTGTGTTGTGTTTGTAAATGCATTTAAATGTTTTATTTAAATAGACAAATAATAGAAACTTTAATAAATTACTGATTTTTTTTATTTATTTTTTTTATAAAGAAATAAAAAAATAATAATAATAAAAGCTAACACTTTTAAGTTGAAAATTAACTGTAATGCATATATACAAGTATTTCTTTGTGTGACATGGGGTTGAACAGTTTTCATTTAGGATACTTTTTTTCTTTTCTTTTTTCATACACGCACTCATATACAAATAGTCTACATACATAACTTTACATACAGTAACGTTTACGCACGACCACACATAAGATAGGCTACGTGAAAGAGTATTCGCCATCCACCTCCCAACTTTCATAAAAAATCACCCCAAACGCATCACCTGTTGTCTACCGCTTGAATCGCAGTGTTTTTGTTTGTTTTATCTTTTATTATTTATGCTGTCCAAAAACCCTATCCTGTTGCGCTCCGTATCTCTCTCTCTGTTCAACATTCAAATCCTTCCGCGACACCGCTCTGCCAGAAAGCTGTCGTCATTTGCTGAAGGAAAGCCTGAAATGACCGTAATAAGCCGTATATTGTCGAATGATGCAATTTGAAATGTTTTTGATAGTGCAAAAGGTTACGGTAACAGGAAGACTGCTTGTTGTTGTGTGTCGGTGGATAAAATACTGCAGGCATATCAGATCTAAGACGACTAAGCACAGTTTTTGCTTTAAAATTATAAAGTTTTTGAACACATGTTGATAAGTAAAATAATACCTTAGGTTAAAATTAATACAAAATCATGGGTCATTCTATGGAAACTATCAAATATATTATGTAAATGATATTTAAAAATAATAACTAGAACACTTATGGATTAAACTACTTAATTTGTTTATTATACTACGATTGACAAGATGTGGTCTGACATCTGTATCATTCATTTTGTAAGGGAAATTTCATGAAAATGTCACTGATGTCACTTTTTCTTAGGGGATAACCCCGGTGACCCATTTAAAGATAGACTTTATTCAAAGCTATTCATTTAGATTGTATGCAAAATGTAACAATTTAGTCTCCTCTAATTATTATGGTCTTATGTGTGGCATTGGTGATTCATTGTGTCATTGGTGCTACAGTCTTTTCCGGCACCTTAATGTCACATGTGACATGATAATAATTTTACATCCATTTAATTATGTTGCACTCAAAGTTAAGATTTAAAGGATTGCATCATTACTTGATTTTAACAGTTTTTTTTTTTTTCAAATATATTCATTGTTATACCAAATACATGTCATTGCAGATTAAACTAACATCATTCAGGTATACAGGTTAACAAACCTGATTAAAATAAATAAAACATAATCTCCTTATTTGCTGCACTATTATTATTTTCTGTAACTCTGACTACATGTGCTGAAACACTTTAATATTATCAAAGAAATAAGGTAACACTAGTGTCAGAATGGTAGGCCCACATGCAGCCTTTAAATGCACACAAATATAGAATCATTAAACTGTTATTTATGTGTATTCATAAAGTCAGATGGTGTTCTAAATGTTAGAAAAATACATGAAATCAGCTCTTCAAAAGGAGGTGTCATTGATTGAGGTGTCATTTTGGGGTTGCCTATTTCTTACATGCTTTCTCCAAGAAAAAAAAGGATGGGGGGGAGGGAACTCCCTCAGGAAGTCAGGACGATTTATCTTATCATAACAATCGATGGATAAGAGTGGGGCTATATACAGTGTTGTGCCTGAACGCATTCGTTGAACGATAGTTCATGAACTCGTTGATAATTTAGGCGGACTTGAACTAAACGTACTGTTACTGCCTGATGAACGTTACTGTGATCTCGTTCATTCTGTTGTCTGTGAACACACGCTCTCTCAGTTTAACTTCGTTCAATAGGGTGCCAGATTTCTATAGAACCTTCCAGGCGAAACCCCCGCCTAAAACACACGTAAACAGTCCTTAATATGTAGCGAAAAAAACACACAACCTGGCAACACAAGCGACCATGCACCGCGGCCGCAGCTTGAGTCATCAAAACAAAAAGCAGCATGCATGTAGTGGACAAAGCATCGAGGAGGCGTCATATTTTTAAACGAGTTTTATGACAAGGTTGGTGAGGATGAGAAAAAAATCTTACATTTCTGTGCAAACTTTGCCCGACGTTAAAATAATTGCTGTCTGTGGTTGTATATGGGCTGTGGCAATAATAAAAAAAATAGCTCGCAGCAACATCTGGAAAAAAACTAGTTCATTTTTGGAACTTGTGAACTTAGTTCAAAACTGAGAAGTATGAACTAGTTCATTTTAAAATTTGTGAACTGCACTTTGAACTAGTTCGTGTAGCTATAAGTGAACTATCCCAACTCTGGCTATATAAAATGCAACTTTGTGGCCGTTTTTGTTTGAGAACTAAGATAATCACCAGAGATGCACGTAGGCTTATCTGTTCGGTAACTTTTGATCAAAAGTGTAAACTCGTGGCTAACCACCCGCAACATAATTAACACATGTAAACGCCAAACGCTGTGGATCAAAAGCGCTATGAACTCCGGCTAAACACGTTTCTCTTAACACCTGCGGACATCCGCACAGCTTGACAATGTCACACAACGCGACAACACGTCGTGAAACTTACCAGACATACGGGAGCCTGTCAGCTACAGACCGTAAATCAGAAACACCGTTTTACTTACAGACATACAGGATCCTGTCAACCCCCTAACCTTATTTAAAACTGCAACAAAAGACGTAGGTAGTGACGTAGTTGTGAAAAAGGCACACCTCATACCATAAAAACTACAATGGCAAGTTGCGAGGTGTGAGTTCATTAACCCAGTCGTAAAAACCAGTCAAAAATTTAACATCTGTTTGATCTGTTTGTTTGTCTTTTAAAAGTCCCCGGACATCGGCACGGAGGATGTCACATGGCGTCGCGCAGCCTAGACATACCGGAGCTTGTCAGCGACCCATCATAAATCAGAGACAGGGGAACCTCAGAACCATAAATCAAAGTCATAAATCATTAAAAGTGACACATGGTCTTTGTTAACACTACTAACATGCTTATTTAAAGGCTTCTGCTTGAATGTTTGACCTTAGTTTTGTCAACAAATATATGTAGGCCTATTGAAATAGAAACGCTGTAAAGAAGGAGACCTAATCAGACAGCAGTTTGGCGCTGGCTCTGACATACACACACACACACACATTCAAATTTGCCGCTCCTCTGTTACCGCTATGGTCCGGGTGCACACGAGACACATAGCACTTGTTCATTCAAACTCAAAGTACCCATCGTCTTGATACAATAAACTCACATCGCATACACACGCATACATATACGTGCATATAGATTTACCTGCTCATGATGAGTTGATTCTGGGAGTGAAAGAGACAGATTAAACGTGATTGTTGGTATCGAGGGCTATTTATAGCGCACTGTCACGTCTCTGCAATAATGGCGTCACCCGGAAAGGAGGATACTATGTGTCATGTGATGTGGGAAATATTTTTGTGTCCATAGTTAATTTATGTCTTGAAAGAATATTACGTGATGTTGGTATGTATTTTATGGGTATATATTTATGTTTAATGTTTATTAGTGCGAGTTTATGTAGTACTTAAGCACTGTGAAATTTCATGTTCCCCCGGGGTTTTGGTAAATGGTTGGCTCCAATAGGGGAGGAGCCAACAGTATAAAAGAGTGGCTGAATATTCATTCAGGGTCTCTTGGTAGGCTGATGCGTGAGTGTATGTCAGAGCCAGCGCCAAACTGCTGTCTGATTAGGTCTCCTTCTTTACAAACGCACAATTTCTTTATAAAGCTAGAATTTGCACTAATAATAATAATTTCTTCCCAAAACGGTAACACTTTATAATAACTGCACGCTATTAATCATTAGTTAAGCATTAGTAAGCAGTTGATTCATCATTTATAAAGCATTAATATACATTAATAAGCAGTTTATAAATACAACTATAAATGCTTTATTCTTGATTTAGCATATCTATAATGTGTTTAATAATTGTATTTTCGTACTCCATTAATGATCAGTTTATCGATTGTAAGTATTGCATTATTTACAAACCAGTTATTTAGGAGTTGTCAGTGGTTCAATTAGAAAGTGTAAGTAAATGATTAATAAACTATTTAAATGTACATTCATACATCTTATTATTCAGACATATATAGTTACTTAGTGTGTTAATAAATGCTTTATTAACATGTATTTCTACTGTAATGCATGGTTAATTCAGGTAGTTTTTAACACATTTATAGCTGTCAGTTAATTATTTTTGTGAGCTCATCTAAAGTGAGGACTAAAGCATTTACAAAGGAGATTTAAAGGCTCAGTTATCTTCTAAACAGAAAAACGAAAGAAAGACAACACAGTGACACAGAACATAGAAATATTTAAGATGTATGAATGTACATTTAATTAGTTTATTAATCATTTACTTACACTTTCTAAGTGATCTTATGTACCACTGACAACTCCTAAATAACTGGTTTGTAAATAATGCAATACTTCATTTAGAAATGATAAATTGATCATTAATAAAGTATGAAAATACAAATTTTAAACACATTATAGATGTGCTTATTAATTAAGAATAAAGCATTTATAGCTGTATTTATAAACTGCTTATTAATGTCCATTAATGCTTTATAAATTATGAATTAACTGTTTACTAATGCTTAACTAATGATTAATAGCATCCAGTTATTATAAAGTGTTACCCATACGGGACACACACATAGTCATAATCAATCTTATTCACCATGCTATGCATGTGTTGCTAAACAGATTAGCGTGGATGGTGGTGTGCCCACTATAGGCCTCTTTAAGTCAAGTCAAGTCAAGTCACCTTTATTTATATAGCGCTTTTTACAATACAGATTGTATCAGAGCGCTTCACAGTGATAACATGAAAACAATATAACAAAGTTTGTTTCTAAAAGATATTGCGTCAACGTCCACCTTAAGTAAGGCAGATCAATAATATTATTGAATATTAAATGTCCCCAACTAAGCAAGCCAAAAGCCAAGGCAACAGTGGCAAGGAACCAAAACTCCATCAGGGACAGAATGGAGAAAAAAACCTTGGGAGAAACCAGACTCAGTCGGAGGGCCAGTTCTCCTCTGGCCAACGAAGGAACAGTGCATGATTCGGGCAGCATTACAAGTCAGATTGGATCGGAACATTTAGAGTATTTTTTGGAAGTCCAAGTATGCACGCCGGTCTTAAGACGAGTTGTTGAGGATCAGTGCCGTCCACCATAGAGAGTCCATATCGCCCGTGTTGAGTCGTCACTTCATAGGCTTTGTGATTGGAGCATCTGAAGTCTCCGTGAGAGGCTTGATACAAACTGGAGCTGAGGAACGCCATTTTCTCGGGACTCGCGTCCCGAGATAACAGCAGAAAAGCAAAGGGAAAATAATTAGCGTAGCTGCTGTTCATAATGATGATTTCCATAACACAGGCGTAAATGACAAAACATGAAGACAGTGACTTAATCATCTTTAAATTAATCATGATTATTTATTATTAATTAAATTCTATCACCATTTACTCACTTTCATGCTGTTCCAAACACGTTTGACTACCTTACTGCTGAGAAACACAATGAAAGCTCCAAGAATAATCATAAAATATGAAAGCATTAATAAATAGCTTTGGATGCTGCTTTAGGTTTTGGAACAGATGCATTTGTTGTTCCATCAGACTCACTGGGCCCTATTTTAACTATCTAAGCGCATGGTCTAAAGCGCACGGCCAAGTGTCCGAATCCACTTTTGCTAGTTTAACGACGGGAAAAATAGTTGGTGCGCCCGGCACATAGTCTGAAAGGGTTGTCCCTATTCTCTTAATGAGTAATGGGTGTGTTTTGGGCGTAACGTGCAATAAACCAATCAGAGTCTCATCTCCCATTCCCTTTAAAAGCCAATTGCGCTCGTGCTATGGCGGATTCGCTATTTACAACGCTTCTCTAGCAAGGAAAGGGTTTTGCTTGTGCGCGAGGTTAAAGCGAGCAAGCAGAACATCTACAGGACAAAGTGTACACGCGTTGGTCAATGTGTTGGTCAATGGCGCAGTATATTTCAGTTGCCTCAAAATAGCAACACGCCATCAATGCGTCTGAACACACATCGTTTTCAAACCAGCACGCCCATGGGCACAAATGCATTTGCTATTTAAACAACGTGGTGCAGGACGGAATATGACAACTGCGTCTGGCTGAAACTAGCAAAACACACTTGCGTCGTGCCTAGCGCTGCATTGCGCCGGGTGTATGATAAGGCCCACTGTGTGTGTTTAACTGAGGAATAAACAATGTAATTCAGTGAGATTAACTTGCACACTGGGCCAGAAATCATTGTAAAGTTGTATAGAATGAATGAAAGCAGTCATATGACCTTCATCTATAGATGTGCCTTGCTGGTTTTTGCTGTAGGTGTTCAGAAGCCTGTTGCATGAAGCTAGCTGAAAAAAACTCTTGAGTAGGGTAGAGTTGACCGAACCATACAAATCCAACCTGGTTTTGATCAGGTTCAGCGGGCTCCCAACGCTTGGTGTACACATTATTGGTCAACTCAGGTTTGATCCAGAGTTCGTGATTAATGCTGGATCAAACCCTACTTAATTTAGATGCAATATTTTTATTATTTGTTATAATTTGTTATTGTTATAATTCATATAATAAGCATATGAATATAGTATATGAATTGCATGTAATTATAATTCATATAACAAATAATTAGCAGCAAAAGATTTTGTCTCTAAAATTCTTTCCCTTTAAACTGCTTTAATTTGGAGTCAGATATATAGGGGGGTGGCTTTATTGCATCACATATATGTCACTTTTCTCACAGCTAATTGGATCAGTTTTAGTTTGCGATCTCTGGAGCAGGTTGGCCGTGTAGCGCAAGTTAGAACTGAAAACGGCTTCGTGCAACAGGCCTCAGGTGCGCTGCTGGTGATCCGCTTCACGCATGAGAGACCGACAGCCGGTGGATGACAGGGTGAGACTCAGGTTAGAGGAGTAGTCTGTCCCTCCAGTCTCACTGTGAGGTCAAAGGTCACACAGCAAACACACATCATCTCAATGGAGGACACACACACACACACACACCAGCCTGTTCTCACGTAAATGCGTCTCTATAACACGCATCGTGTATTGTCGTGTAATTTATACGCGAAAATGAGTTTTTACGTGCATATGAGACGCAGTTTTTAGCGTGCATTTGATACGCAGTTCATTTACGTGTAATACACACGCACCCCACACCACTAATTCTACCCAAACGTATAATACACACGCACCCCACCCCACACCTAAACCTACCCTAACCAACCAATGCGTATCATATGCACGTAAAAACTCACTTTAGCGTATAAATTACACGACAATACACATGCGTGCTATAAAGACGCATTTAGTGTGATCGGGTTGCACACACACACACACTTCTGCTACTCTGTAAAAGATTAAGCATTAAGAAAAAAAAAGGAATGTTTTCTTTTTTTTGTGATCAATATTTTTTATTTTAAGTTAACATACCAGATACAAATCAAAGCTCACTGAACTATATACAAACAGATGCCATGAAAACTCTCCACATATAAGAGTATATATATATATACAATATAAAAAAAAAAAAATAATATATATATATATATATATATATATATATATATATATATATATAGTAATAACAATAATAGTATATATATAAATAAGGAATTACAGAGAGAGGGAGATGTAGGATGTCAAAATCTTAGTTCTTCTAACAGAATGTTTGCAATTTTTGTCCAGCTCTGAATAGTATTGTCATTTGCGCCATTGACCTTGGCAGTGGTGCCTTCCAACAATACAATGTCTCTGAAATACGATAACCAGATGAAAGATGTTGGTATGGATGGCTCTATCCATAGCTTTAAAATAGTCTTTTTAGCAGCCGTGCTAGCTGACAGTAAGGCCCTTTTTTGATGAGCATTCAGCTGAAAAGCGGAGTCATCTAAAAATAGAAAAATCAAGGGGTCTTGAGGTATGTCCAAAAGAAGGATTTTTGAAAGAACAGTATTTACATAGGTCCAAAAAGGAACCACCTTTGGGCATTCCCAAAACATGTGTAAATAGGAACCTATTGTAGCAGAGTTGCATAAATGACAGTATGGATCAGATCTAACCTTCATCCTAAATAATACACTAGGAGTAATATAAGCCCTATTAATACATTTATAATGAATCATCTGGTGAGCCAGGTTCTTAGATGCAGTGAAACATCTGGCCCATACCACATCCCAGTCAGGTTTAGCTAAACCATCCCTTTCCCAGGAGTGGACAGCTGGAATATATGAGTATTGCAGAACAAGAATTGAATTATAGATCTTAGAAACTAAGCCCTTGGAGGAGGTATTAGGGTCCAGCCATTTCCATAATGGATGAGGTAAAATGTCAGTGGTCCAAGGAACGCCATATGCTTTCAGAGCTGACCTCAGTCTCAAATATAAAAAAAAAAGAAAATCCAGGTAAAGAAAATTCTGAACTTAATTCCTGAAATGATTTGATGCCATTTTCACAGAAAATGTCCTTCAAGGTAAAAATTCCAGCATCCGACCAAGCTTTATAGACAAAAGGTTTTTTACCAGTACACAGACAAGAGTTGTGCCACAAAGGTGTAACTTTAGTGTATAAGAAGGGGCCTCCCATATTTTTCTCAACCTTTTTCCATACCTCGAGGGAGTACTCTATGATTGGTCCATACATTTTCTTAGAGGATTTAGAAACACTTACAAAGGGTAAATCCTGTAGGCGAACCGGATGGGTGATATTCACTTCTAAATCTCGCCACGGAACCCGGGAATCAGGGTTAACCCAGGTTTGGATTGTTCTTGTTTGGAAGGCTAGATTATAAATCTTAAAATCAGGGAATGAAAGACCTCCATCAAGTTTCTTACGCTGCATCGTTTTAAGTCGGATTCTGGGTTTTTTCTTAATCCAGATAAAACTAGAGATAGCCGCGTTGAGTTCTTTGAAAAATAAAACAGGTGGTGCTAGCGGTATCATAGAGGACAAAAAGTTTACCCTTGGAAGCACATTCATTTTAATAGTAGATATTCTTCCATGAAGAGCTAAACATAAGGGGGACCACCTATCTAAATCTTCTTTGATCTTATTCAGGAGAGTTTGATAGTTAGATTTAGAGATAAGATGAATTGAAGGAGATATAATGATGCCCAAATATGTAAACTGTTTGACTACGGGGATCAAGGGAGGTAAGTTACTGGATTCCTGATTCGCTGCGTCATTAAGGGGCATTAATGCTGATTTATTCCAATTAATTTTGTAACCCGAGAGAGCACCAAATAAATTAAAAATTTTTAAACATTCAGGAACAGACTCAGAAATATTGGAAACATAGAGCAAGATATCGTCAGCATAAAGAGAAATTTTGTGCGAGGTATCTACACAGATAATGGGATGTATGGTTGATGACTGACGTATTGCTTGAGCCAAGGGCTCCACTGATAAAGTGAAAAGTAAAGGCGATAATGGACAGCCTTGACGAGTACCCCGACTAAGAGCAAAGGGTAAAGACATTAAGGATCCCGTAAGAACACGAGCTGAACAGCTATTGTAAAGAGTTTTAACCGTTTTAATAAATCCTTGTCCAACCCCTGCGTATTCAAGGACTGCCCAGAGAAAGCTCCATTCAATTCTATCAAAGGCCTTCTCCGCGTCCAGTGAGATAACTGCGGAGGAGGCTGGATAAGAATCGGATCTATGAATGATATGTAAAAGTCGCCTGATATTATCGGACGCCAATCGGCCTTTGAGAAAGCCAGACTGATCAAAGTGAACGATACTGTGTATGCATTTATTCAGTCTGAGAGTTAGAACTTTAGCGAAAAGTTTAGCATCGGTGGGGATTAAACTAATAGGACGGTAGCTAGCACATTCTAAAGGATCCTTTCCTTTTTTAAGTAAAAGGGTTATCAGAGCTGTGTTCTGGTCCCTATGTAGGGCTCCGTTTTCAACTGCAAAATTAAATGAGTTTAAAATAAGTGGTGATACTATATCCCAGATAGCAGAGATTAATTCAGGGGGGATTCCATCAATTCCTGGAGATTTTTTCTTGGGCATAGAGTCTAAAGCCAACTTCAATTCTTCAAGAGACAAGGGACAATTTAACATCTCCTGATGATGTTCATCAATTCTAGGAAGATTAAGCTGTTGAAGAAAGGATGTATGTTGCTGATAACTTGAAGAATTCGAACTGTATAGTTGTTCATAATAAGTTTTAAAAGTCTGATTTATATCTTCAGGTTGGGTGAATAACGTGTCTTTATTCTTTATAGCGTGTATGACTGC
Source organism: Tiaroga cobitis (assembly GCA_030578255.1). Classification (NCBI taxonomy): domain Eukaryota; kingdom Metazoa; phylum Chordata; class Actinopteri; order Cypriniformes; family Leuciscidae; genus Tiaroga; species Tiaroga cobitis. The sequence goes on along the minus strand of CM060607.1, from coordinate 38,511,106 downwards.
TTTATTTTCCATTTGTTTGATTCGTAGTGCTAATAATTTACTTGGTCTCTCACCGTTGAAATAATAAGATTGCCTTGTTCGATGCATAATGAATTCAGCTCTGTGCGAAAGCAATCCTTTTAGCTCATATTTAATTGCACAAAGTTCTTTCTCCTTCCGTTGACAATGCTTGTTTTTAAGGTCCTGTTCCAATGTCTGAATCTGATCCTCCAACTCATTTATGCGGCCAATTCTAGATTTTTGACGAAAAGAAGAGAAAGAAATGCATTTCCCTCTAATAAAGCATTTTGTTACCTCCCATAAGGATTGCGGGTTGTTTGAAGAACTCCTATTCAAATCAATAAACTCAACTAAGGAGGTGCGCAATTGTGATATAAATTTTTGGTCATGAAGTAAGGATATGTTAAATCTCCAACGTTTATGTCCAGAGGGAGAGGAAAATGGGAAAAGACATAAAGTTACTGGTGAATGATCTGAAAGAAGAAGGGGTAATATATCTGCGTTGTCAATAAATGGAATATATACAGGAGATACCAGCAGATAATCAATGCGTGAGTATGATTTGTGGCGTGCTGAAAAGAATGTATAGTCCTTAGCGCTATCATTCTTTAGTCGCCATATGTCACACACGTTGACTTGTTTTATAAAATCATTAAACAACTTTGAGGGGGTTAGATCAGAGTGAGATATTTGGGACCTATCAAGTAAAGGATTATGCACAGCATTGAAGTCACCACCTACCACAAGATAATAGTCACCAAAACTTAGTATCAATCGAACAAGCTGTTGATAAAACTCACTATCATTTTCATTTGGGGCATAAACTGAAACAAAAGCGCATTTAATATTGGACCATGTACCGAGTATACAAGTAATACGACCTTCTGCATCACTCTTTGAACAGTGAATGGAAAAGGGAAGGCGCCGAGCTACCAATATCAAAACCCCTTTAGTTTTCTTGGTAGACGAAGAAAAAGAAACTAATTTATAGTGCCTATTCTGAAAACGATGCACGTCACAAGCTTTCAAATGAGATTCCTGTATTAATACAACCGATGCTTGTTTAGTTCGTAAATAATCCAAGCATTTAGTTCTCTTAATGGCGCCGTTTAAACCATTAACATTCCAAGATACTACTTTAAGAGCCATAACTCATTAGAAATAAGGTACCTCCCTTTTAATATAAAACAAACAATTGTGGACTTATATGAAAAAATCATGGCATCTGAAACTCTAAAGGAACAACAACAGGAACAGGATGAGAAGGCAGAAAGCAGAGAGTTTGAACGAACTCTCCTGCCTGCCAAAACAGAAACCTCGTCTAGATACGTGGCCAACATAACAGTGGATCACTCGAGTCCGAAGGTCGACTCGGCGTCATCATTCACCAATGAAGTGCTTGTCACAGTCGCGGCGTTAGATTTAGTAGAACCTTTAAATCCGTTCATAGAAGTTACGGGCAGTCGGAGTCAGTAAGCATTTCCGCAGGAGTGTCATCAGATACGGGCAGCAGTGGCGTAGCAAATGCCTGTTGCTGTGCTGCATACGATTCCACTTCAGCCGGCGTTTCGAGAAGGGAGGTTGATCCGCGATGCATCATTTTGATCGTAGAGGGATAAATCATGAAGGATGTGATCCCCAGTTGCGTGAGCTTTTTCCTAGATTGGTTCATCTCGCGCCTTTTCATGGCGGTTTGGTTACTGTAATCGGGGAAGAAAAGAAGCGAGCTACTCCTATATAGAATTTGGCCCACAGATCGGGCTCCTTTAAGGATCGCGTTTCTGTCCTGAAAGCGTAGCAATTTGAAGATCAATGTTCGCGGGCCTTTTCTGCTGCTATCCCCCGCATAAATGCGATGAGCCCTTTCTATCTCTATCGGTCTGTCTTTAAGAGAGGGAATCCACAGGGGTATTTGAGTCTGCATGAAGCTTACCGCGTCGCTGCCCTCTTCCCCTTCTTTAAGACCAACGAGGCGAATATTGCATTGACGACTCTTGTCTTCCAGCCTCGCCATTTTGTCTTGAAGCGTATCAACGGCCAACTTAACTGCAGCCGAATCTTGCTTAACTTTCCGAACTGCCGTCTGAATATTATCAAAGCCGTTGCTAATCATTCTCATCTCTTTCTCCAGGGAACCGATTCTTTCTGCGATCGGTTGAAATTCCTCCTTAAATATTTCTCGCACGACACCAAGCTGTAGTTTCAATTCGTCGGCCACCATGACCCGCATTGTGTCGTTATCAGGATCCTTCAACCGTTTTTTCTCGGGAGAGGCTGGTAAAAGTTGACGCTTAGCCATCACCAATGGTAACAGACCTATATGCTGCGATAGTGCCAAGGTTAGAACTTAAACGGATGATTAATTGACGCCGAGTTGGGAGCTCAAGACTCAGGCAGCCATCTCTGTCAGAGGGTCACGTGATCTCCAAAGGAATGTTTTCTGATTCTGCACTATATAGTGACCAATCAAATCCAAGTAAAATTAGTAACATTGATAACTTATGATCTGATTCTCTTGCTTCTATTAAGCTTATCACTCAAATTATTATTCTGATAATATCATTTCAAATCAAAATTTGTTAAAAAGGCAAAACAAGCATTTTCACAAGTGGCCTCAAAGTTTTGGAGCCAACTGTACAGTATATAGCTTTACAAAATTTGCCACATGACTACAGTATTTAATTGGACTACAATAAAGCTAAAAGCTGAGGCTACAAATGACAATTCATTCTTCAATCCATCATTACTGGATTCTCTATTCTCCTCTACATTCATCTGTAGACAGGCTCGGACCGGATATACATCCATTTAACACGTATTCCAACTGTTATCACCAGAAATCATAACTGACCTCCACTAAGCCTTGCCTTAAAATATTACAAGACACAAATTCTGTGTGTTTTGATCAAAGTAATTTAAATTGTACAGAAATTACCCAAATATACAATAAAAGATAGTGATTCTCCTTATGTGGAGCTCAGGTGAGCGAGAACCAGTAACCAAGAGGGGTGAAAGGTCAATGAGGAAGAACCACGATGGATCACCAACAGAAATCCAGGAGAGAGACTATTAATATCAAGGAGGTTTAATAGCAGAGGTATTTTGTTGAGAAGTTAACGGGTCCTGAGTGGGTTCCTCCAGACCGAAGATCTCCCAATGGAATAAACCACAGCGTTAATGAATCCTCAACAGTGTGCAGCAACATCACATAACAATGATGCACTGATTTATGATTCCTCAGACGCAATGTTATGGAAGAAGTGCCATCATCAGGTGCTCGGAGGGGATGGCGCTCCACAAACAGTTGCAGACGTGAACGAGAACACCTAACATGGATAAATGTACTACAACAACAAGCCACTACAGCCACATTTACTCTTCCCTCCCTGTGATAAACATCTGTGATCTAATAATTGAATACCTGGTGTAAAATATATTCATTAGTATAAGATATACAAGGTTGAATAAATAATTTCATAGTTTAATAAATAGAATGTAAGGTTAAAAAGTTAAGATTCATTGACCAGCAATGAAGCTATGATTTTGCTCTGAGAGAAAAGCATATTCGGTTATGTTCATGGTTTACTGAATACAGCATTTAAAATGTTAAATATTTGTTGTGTAATAATATATGTGAAAATGCTTTAAAGATGCCTGAAAAAATAGTAAGAACGAGTTACACAAATGTTTTGTGAATTTATTTTATTTCTGAAAGTTTTGTGAATGAGCCAATCACATGTCAAGTCAAGTCAAGTCATCTTCATTTATATAGCGCTTTTAACAATGGATTGTTTCAAAGCAGCTTTACAGAGATAAACATATAATTTAAGGTAACAGATTGTTTTGGCATTATAGCGGTTCTTGAATAATGTTATTTCCAGCTAAAGTTAACTTTGATTGATTCACCTCCGTCGAAATGATCAGACTTTTAAACGCGAACCTGTGATTAACGCTGACGGCGTTCACATGCTCATTCAGAATTGATTCTATAGTTATGTGCTTTTTAAAATATGTGCGCAGGTTTATAATTCATACAACCCAGCCTAAACAAACTACTTTTCTAGCCTATAAATTTTGATACAGAATTTTGTTTTATTTTATCACTTCGGGGTACGCGAGCCGGAATTCACAACGCTTTATCTGTAGAGTGGGAAAGGGATCCTCCATAGGGAGAGGATAGTGGATACTTCAGCACTGCATTGTCATCGGGTCCAGGCGGATCTCCTTATTTGAGGTCAAAGGATATGGAAGGGAAGAAGAGCGTCGAAGAAGTGAGAGAGGAACACGTGTGTTTTGCGGAAAGAGAAACACGGTTAATATTAATGAAATTCACCAGTTTAGTCAAAGTGTTCAACCAGGACTCTTATACGAAACTTTAAATGGTGATAATTCTTTCTGTGTGAGTGACCTACTCTGCACACGAAGACTGAAATAAGTTTACGTTAGCCGCTGATATAGTGGTTAGTGTTTGTGCATGGACTTTTCTATAAGCTAGCGACCAGCGACCTCGATTATTTAAGCCTGTGTGGAGCTGTGAGACCGATGATGATCAAAGACCCGGACGGAGCCGGATAGCGTTACCGAGTTGTGGACTTTGCCCAGATCGTCAACCATGTGACTCTTCTCTTCATCGCGAATCCTTTCGTCCTGTCTTCTGCTGCTGACACTTTGATCCGGTGTGTGTGAGATACGTTCACATTGAGTAAAGGTACCAATTTTGTTTGGCCTGTGTGGTGAAGCAGCCATTTCGTTTAAGGCTACAACGTACCCGAGCTACATTCAGGCCTGCATCAGTTGAACATTTTGAAGGTTATTTCAAATTCAACTAGGGTTTTACCAGAGATATTGAATTACTCTTTCTAACTCTTTCAACTTTTTCTGAGTAAATCTGTTATACTTTTTTCTATATAACAGTTGTGATCACTGACTCTTTTGATATTTTAAGTTAAGTATTTTTTGGTTTAAATACGAAAGTGTTTACAGGATATTTCCAATACATTTAATTTCCAGTTAAAGTGTGTAAATATGACTGCCTAAATAGTGATTTAAAGGGAAATAGTATTTCATATTTAGTTAGTAATTACACCCACACACCAAGTTAAACACTGATTAATTTATTAGTGAAACCTCGCTTATTTGATTGTTTAGATTTTTAAAGAACTCAGGATAGCCACCTCTCATTATAGTCCAACACGCTAGAGAGGCGCTACACTGGAAAAACAGCTTAATGAACTAAAACATGATTTTTTTTTTCACATTATTGATCACCATACATGCAAACATGTGAGCACATAATGTAAATGCAAACTGTAAAATTATACCTTCATCTTTTTAATAGTAAACTTCTATAAAGAAAATGTCTAAATGGTGTAATGCAGTGGTTCTCAACTCCAGTCCTCGGGACCCACTGCTCTGCATATTGTGTATGTCTCCCTTATTTAACACCCCTGATTCAAATCCTCAGCTCGTTAGGATAGACTCTATGAACTGAACTGAGTGTGTCAGATAAGAGAGACATACAAAATGTGCAGAGCAGTGGGTCCGGAGGACTGGAGTTGAGAACCACTGGTGTAATGTACGAAAGCAGTGCCCTTGGCAGACCAAATGTGGACTTTATTAATATTGAAAACAGACAGAGATGGATGAACCAAAATGGATGAATCAAAATGCAAATTGCAAGGCTGTTTTTTCAGGCTGTTTTTTCAAGCTGTTTTCCTATAATAAGGAATCTATATGAGGAGAAAAAGTTTACAATCAAGTGCACAATACATTTTACATAACTAATCCCAGTCTAGGGGAGTCAATTACAAGATAAAATTGCAAAGTTTAATTCTCACAAGCTAAACTACATAAACAAGCAACATGGATGAATGCAACAGCATCAACAACAAACAAGAAACCAAAATACAGCACACATAGCTGGTTTGCAGACATGTGATTCTGATGACGTACGGAATTCAGATGGAGGGCAGGAAGTGAAAAGCAGAATGAACAAGATGAAAGAAAGTCCGTATTGTGCTGGTTTTGAAAGGTATAAACAGAAAATCCCAACATATGTTGTACGTGATCCTTATGTTACGAAGAGGAGCGATTTTTCTACTGAATTGAAATACGCCTTGCCAGAAACTTGCCTGCCATCGAGGTGGTGGATCTAGAGAATGTGAAGATGCAGTCACGCTGTGTTGAGTTCTGGTCTGGTTTGTTTATATCGTGCTGCCTTTCTGCTAGTGGGTTTAGGGTAATATTTTAATAATGTCGCCATTGCAGGTCATTCTTGCTGAATCGAGAATTGCCATAGGAACTCACATCTTCATTCAAGGAAAGAACTGGACAGTGTAATACACGTTTTACCTTTTCTATGTGTAAAACACATATGTGTGAAGCAGGTTGAGAAGGTAACGGGAAGATGCCGGATAGTGTGCAATAAAATAATCACATTGCTGAGTGTTTTCGAAAGTTTTATATTTTGTTTGGTTTAATAATTAACATTACATTTGCGATTAAGACTCTCACTCGGCTTGTGAATTTGCATAACTTGCACGCAGCCACTTCAAAACTGTTCACAAGCTTCTATGGGTTTGATTTTGGTTGTCATTTGTTGAAATAAACACAAAAAAATACAGTGTGCCGGTGTCTGTCCGCTGAATGTGACCCTCTCTGATTCTCCACCGTGGCCATATGGGAAAGTGAATATTTACAAAGACAACAATAAAACGTCAGTTACATTTACACCTTTCCAACAAATAAAACACATTTTGTTTGGACATTTTCTACCATATGACGGCTTAAGAAGCAGTGCGTGAGTGTTTTCAGGTATCCATATTATTTTCAGTATCAGCAGACCCAAAATGCCATTAAGGGACAGCCCCATAGGCTATAAGGGTCTGCAGTCGGTTACGGATACAGAATTGATTAGTTCACGTCTCGAGTCTTCAAGTTCAGTCTTTTGTCACATGACTGTATGTTGTTATTATAATGCTTTATCTTTTCCCCATCATACAGATACAGTTTAAAGCATTACCAACTCTTTATTACCACATTCAATGTTATGGAAAAGAACCATCATGACAGAAATTCACAAAAAAAATGAATTGTAAGAAATAAAAAAGCTTGTAACTGTAAGAGTTAAGAACTGACTATGCACTTGTTTGTAGGGAAGTTTGGGAATTAATTTCTGTGTCCAATACGCTGTCATGTCACATGACAATAGAACAAAAGTCTCAGAAGAGTTAGACCCGAAGACTCGAGAGGTGAACTAATCATTTGTCTTTCCGGTAAAGACAGCAGAGCCTCTATGGGGCTGTCACGGGATGAACAAACGACTCGGACCCGAACCCGAAGATTCGAGAGGTGAACTAATACTTTCTGTTTCCTGTACAGAACCAATAGGATGTTGCGCATGCGCAGTCAACACAAAATGAACGAATCACTATCTGAGACATCTCGGTAGTCCTGAGTCATTTTAAAGATTCGTTCAAAATGACCGACCCATCAGTACTCCTTTGACCCGCCCTCAAACACTGTAGCTGTGTGTTTTATATTGTGTAGGTCTCTGGCTAACCGGCTAACTCACGCTATTACTGTCTTACTGAAATAATTCTGCTAAGCAGCTGTGGGCCACTCTTACCTAAAACAGTGTCTATTAATGCAGATTGTCTGTTGTTCTCACTACTTTGAGTAAAGATAAAGAATGGAGCAAGATTTGTGTTTCACAAACTTTATTGTTAGTGCTCTGCTAACGCATCTTCTTTTAAAAGTGACCCATATCTGATATCTGCATTTACATTACAGTTGGTGAAACGAACAAAAAACAACATTATGATATCAAGAAATCAATTTCAATAGTACATTGAATTTAATTTATTGACATGGAATTCATAGACACATTTTACAGGGTTCCCGCGGGGTCTTAAAAAGCCTTAAAAGCATTGAATTTATGAATTTGGAAATAATACCTTAAAAAGTCTTTAAAAAGTCTTGAATTTTGAAGTCTGGGTCTTAAAAATTGTGTTGTATGTCAGTGTTCATTTCATTGACTAAAATAATAACTTTTCTTCAACGATATTTTTCACTGACGAAAACGAGACGCTACCTAAATAAAAAGTTTAGCTTACGCTACGGGAAAGATTAATCTTCTCGAGATATTGAAGCCAAAAAATTATCCTTAATTTTGTATTCATTGTCAACGCAGTGCAGCAGCTAGCAGACCTAGAGCAGGCAGTCTTGCATGCTCATTGGCTGCCCTGCGGGCATCTGCTGCAGCCTACCAGTGAGCCCCGCGCGACGTCACGCCCAATGAAGGGCGCCCGCGCCTTCATAGCGTCATAGCCCACCAGAATGGGCGTGGCTAAGCGTATAAAAGAAGGGGCTGTAGGCTGAAATCCCTGATTTTCGTCTCTTCAGCGAAGCCCTTCGCATCGCTGGATCTGAGAGAAGCCGCCGTCGAACAGCGAACAGCTAGCTTAGGACAGCGCTGAGGAAGCCGGCCGTCTTCGCCACCTTCAGCCATCCGTGCGAGCTACGCTATCCGGCGACGTATCCTTTTTACATTGCTATAAATTGTATTCTCTACTTCTAAAAGAGCAGCGAGCGTCTTTTTCAAGATGCCTCGCACTTCCTGTGGCTCGTGCAGGGCCCCGCTCAGCGACGGAGACCGCCACGTGATCTACGCTCTCTGCCTGGGCCTGGAACACGTAGAGCTCGCCCTCGCGTCCGGGGGCTGCGAATCGCTTCCGCTGTCGACCCTGCAGGCTCGACTCGAAGCCTTCAACCTGGAAGCAGTCACTCCGCCCTTCGTGGGACCACACAAGAAGAAGCGCCGTTCCCAGAGGCAGCCGGAACCCGTGGCCACAGCGACGCGCTCGCCGGATAACCTCCCTTGAGCCTCGCCCTTGCCTTCCCCGCCTCCCTTCACCGACGCGCAGCTGCCGCTCACGAGCCTCACTGCCGTCGCATCTGAGGATGAGGCCGAAGGACACGCCACTAGAGACTCCTGCTCCATCCTGGCATCGGATATCGAGGAGTGGTCGCTAAACTCCGCCGCCTCATTGATCCAGGAATCCGGCCGTACCCGCGCTGGAGCTGATGCGGAGCTGATGCGTCTGCTGACGCAGGCGGTTGACCGACTCGGGCTCGAGTGGTCGCCGCCGAAGGAACCCAAGCCGAACAGGCTCGACGGATGTTTGCTGCAAAGTCGCCGCCGTTCAGCCACAGCAGGCAGGCCCGCTCCGTTTCTACCGGAGCTTCACACGGAGTTGACTAAGTCGTGGAACACACCCTTCTCTTCGAGGCTTCAGCCTCAGACCTCCGCGTCGCTCTCCCAAGTGGACGGCGCCGCCGAGGGAGGATACACGGCGATTCCTCCTGTGGAAGAGGCGGTCGCAGCGCACCTTTGTCCGCCCTCCGCAAGATGGCGGTCATGGTCAGCCCTCCCGTCTAAAGCATGCAGAGCCACGTCCGCCTTGGTCGGCCGCGCATATGCCGCCTCCGGCCAGGCCGCGATTGCTCTCCACTCCATGGCGGTTTTACAAATCCTACAAGCCGACCTCCTCCGTGAATGGGACGAGAAGGGCCAGGACCCAGCTGCGGTTACAGATCTGAGGAGCGCGACGGATCTCTCTCTCCGCACCACCAAGACCGCAGCTCAAGCCAGAAGACCACGCAGGCCATGAACCTCTTCCTGCCGCGAAGCTCGAGCTCCGCCACAAGCCGCTCTCGCGAGAGACAGGGCCGCCTCCGGTGCAAACAAGCACCCAGCGTCCAGCACAGCCCCAGCCTTCGCAGCGACGCCAGGGCGGCCGCCCTAGATCGCGCTCAGACAGCCGTCACAGACCGCCGCCCCCCAGAGGGCCTCGGCAAAAGTTTACGTTGAAGTCTGAGCACACGAAGCCGTCCTAACCGAGAGAGAGAAAAGACGCGCGCGGCCGGACCGCCGTCAAAGGTTATTTCCCTGACAGTCCCCTTCAAACAGGGTACTGCATTGGTTCATTTGGCAGCCAACGAGCCGGTTCATTTACCCTCTCGCCTCTACACAAACGCTGTTTTCACGGCGACCCAGAGAAATCTCAAAAAGAGTATAATGTCTGGTCCGGCTCACGCCGTTGGTGTTTTAAGTGTAGGGAAAGTGCCCACGCCCCAGTGTTCACCCCTACACACAAGCACATCAAATCTCATGTCACTCACAGAGCACACTCTCATAAAGCGCAGAAAAGCTGCTCGAGTGTTGAATATAAGACATGTGTCCACAGGTTTGTGCCCACTGTCTGCCCGCTCTGTTACACGGTCGATAAAACAGGTTATGAATGTAAGTCTCGTGCCCGCCGGAGAGCGCTCACGCTTACTAACACACACCTCTCCCTGGGCGCCGCCTGCGCGTTTAAATGTTATCACAAAACGCAGGGCATTGATAAGACGCTCCCCATCCTTTATGATCGGGGCGTCAAATACACTTGTAAGTCTCGTATCCGCGCACACGCGCTCACGCTTACAGAAGGTTTTTCCGCCCAAAGCGCTGCTCGCACGTCAAAAAGTGAGAATAAAACGCTCCCCATCCCTCATGATTGGGACACCTCACATAAATCAGACGATCTTGGTTTTCAGCGAGCAGCCATTGCCCAGAACCGAGAGCGCGCGCGCGCCCCACGCTTTCGGCTCCGGCTCAGTTTCCCAAGCCCGCAAATGGCGGCGATCTGAACCCAGAGGCCATTTGCCCCCTAGCGGCTCACATAGCTGCGTGGGAAACTATCCCAGGGATTTCAGAATGGGTTCTAAGCACAATAAAGCAGGGCTATACACTTCAATTCATTCGCCGTCCCCCGCGCTTTCGAGCCCAGACCGCGACGATAGTGAACGCGGAGGTAGCACACCTACTTCACGCGGAAATAGCAAAGCTGCTGTGCAAAGGGGCTATAGAAAGAGTACCGCCTTCTCTGAGCGAGTCAAGTTTTTACAGCCGATATTTTCTCGTACCCAAGAAGGACGGAGCTTTCAGACCCATCCTAGATCTGAGACATTTGAACAAGTTGCTTACAAAAAGACCGTTCAAAATGCTTACGACCAGAAAAATCCTCACGCACGTTCGCCCGAGGGACTGGTTTATTTCTCTAGATCTGAAGGATGCCTATTTTCAGATTCAGATATTACCCCATCACAGGTAATTTTTGAGATTCATCTTCGACGGTCAGGTATATCAATACACCGTCCCGCCGTTCAGCCTGTCTCTAGCACCCCATACATTTACGAAGTGCATGGACGCGGCGCTCGCCCCCCTGAGGACTCAGGGGCTGCAAATAATGAACTATCTGGACGATTGGCTGATATTGGCACAGTCAGAGACGGAACTGTTATCTCACAGAACAGTGCTTCTCAGTCACCTGGAAAGCTTGGGTCTCACGGTCAACTGGACCAAGAGCTCATTAATGCCCAGTCAGTCAATTTCCTTTTTAGAAATAGAATGAATTCTGTGGCCATGACGGCTCGTTTGTCGCCGTGTTAGCCGCGTCTTTCCGAAGGGCAGCTTTCTCCCTTTGAAAACGTTTCAAAGGATGCTGGGCTGTATGGCTTCAGCGGCAGCGGTGCTCCAGCTGGGCCTACTGCGCATGCGCCCGCTCCAACGCTGGTGGAATGCTCGCGCGTCTCGCTGAGCCTGGGTTTCTGGCGGCCAGAAAATCAGAGTGACTCAGACCTGCATAGCGGCTCTGCAGCCCTGGTTAGTAGCCGACTGGTACCAGCAGGGAGTGATGATGGGACCCATCTCTTATCGAAAAGTCATTTCGACAGACGCGTCCAACTCGGGTTGGGGCGCGCTGTTCGAAGGCAGACCGGCCTTTGGCCAGTGGTCAGACCAAGAGAAGTGTTTTCACATAAACTGTCTGGAAATGATAGCGGTCGAGAACGCACTGAAGCGCTTCCTCCCGTTCATACAGGACCAACATGTTCTCGTCCGCTCGGAAAACATGTGGTTTCCTATGTAAACCGTCAGGGCAGTGTCAGATCCAGAAACCTCTGCAATCTGACAGAACGCATCCTTATTTGGTCCCAGATGCACCTGCGCTCGCTGAGGGCGGCGCATGTGCCTGGCCATTTGAACGACGGCCCAGACAAACTGTCCAGGGACAACGTTGCCCCAGGGGAATGGTCCCTGCACCCCCAAACAGTCCAGAAACTGTGGCGCCTATTCGGCAGAGCGGAAGTCGACCTATTTGCGTCAAAAGACAACGCTCATTGCCCGATGTTCTTTTCGAAGAACGAGGACGCGCTGGCCCAGGTCTGGCCCAGCCTCCCACTGTATGCTTTCCCTCCAGTCTCCCTGTTACCACAGGTGATCAAGAGAATCAGGGAAACGCGGCATTCGGTGCTCCTCATAGCTCCGCACTGGGAGAATCAGAATTGGTTCCCGGAACTAGCACGGCTGTCACATGCAGCTCCGTGGCCGATTCCGGTGAGGGCAGATCTCCTCTCTCAGGCTCACGGCTCGATCTGACATCCCTATCCAGAGCGCTGGTCTCTGCACGCATGGTTGATCAACGGGCACTCGTTGCCCTGCCAGAAAGAGTGGTGAACACGATCACGCAGTCTAGAGCTCCTTCCACGAGAAGGCTCTACGCGTCTAAATGGTCAGTGTTCTCCAAGTGGTGCACCGACAGAGATCTGGACCCGCGGACGTGCGAGGTTGCGCATCTGCTCACTTTCCTACAAGAGCTGATGGATAAAGGGAGGTCCCCATCCACGCTCAAAGTTTATGTGGCGGCATTCGCAGAATCGACGCACGGCCAGTCACTGGGAAGACTGGAGCTGGTCATCCGCTTCCTTAAGGGAGCTAGAAGGATGAATCCGCCGCGCCCCCCGTCGGTTCCTATGTGGGATCTTTCCTTGGTCCTCAAGGCCCTGAAAGCCTTCCCATTTGAGCCACTAGACTCTGTGGAGTTGAAATACCTATCACTAAATACCGTTTTTCTGACCGCGCTGTCGTCAGTCAAACGTGTGGGGGACCTGCACGCGCTGTCAATCAGCGCGACGTGTCTTGAGTTCGGGCCGAATGACTCTAAAGTCATCCTCAAATCTAGACATGGCTATGTTCCAAAAGTGATGGGCACTCCTTTCAGAGCGCAAGTCATTTCACTGTCGGCTCTGCCAGCGTCAGACAGTGAGACAGACGTGAATCTCCTTTGCCCGGTCAGGGCGCTGAGATTTTACACTACGCGCTCCGCCTCCTTCAGGCGCACGGAGCAGCTGTTTGTTTAGTTTGGTGGGCGCTCCAAGGGTCTCACTGCCTCGAAACAGACTCTGTCCAGATGGATAGTGGACGCTATAGCGGCCGCTTACGCGTCAAAAGGTCTGCAATCCCTATTAGGGGTCATTCCACTAGAGGCATGGCCTCATCGTGGGCGTGGTCCAGCGGGATTTCTATCCACGACATATGCTCCCCGTGGAGCTCCCCGTCTACCTTTTTCAGGTTCTCCCCTTACTAGTCGGCCCCAATTTTGGCAATTGATGCATTCATGACATACCCAAAATAAAGAGGTTGCTGTTCATAAGTCATTCTGAATAGACACATAACCAACATATATTTAGAAAGCCAACCCTTGAGAGTTTACATTTCAAGACTCAAAATTAATCAGACTGTTATTAATATTGAGATATATAAGCTCAAACATAAAAACAAAAACAACAAATATTAAGAACATATTTATTAAATGTATAAAAATATTATGTGAATTTAGGATAGCAACTTAAAACCACAACTAAAGTGTAGCCACAATTGTGGTCATGCCTCATTTAAAATCTGAGGATGATATCTCTAAAATTATGCATTTTATTAAGCCTATTATGAAACCATGTCATGGGGAGACTTTAGAGAAGTTTTAGAGAATGCTAATATAAGATTCTCATCAAATATTTTATTGCCCTGTAAACACCCATTTACAGTCTCTGACTAATGTCTGGCGAGGAGAACTGGCCCCATTCATGCTCTTTTCATTTAATCGACCAACCTTTCACACCTCTGCCGGTATGAGACTTAATCTTCATTATTCTTTTATCCTTATTCTTTTGTTTGAATTCAGCCATTATAGCCTGTATTTGCCATCTAAACCCCTCTGACCCCACACTACATGATCAATCCAACTATTATATTAACTCTTGTTAGAAAACAAACAATTCTTGGAAGTTTAAATGCGAATTATTTTTTTAAATGATTGTATAAAAAGGAATAGCTTCTGCAAGCAGGTGCATTAGCACAACAAGTAGCCTCAAGCTACATGACACAATTTAATTTATTAATATTACACTTTTATTCAAAGTTCACTTTAAAACAACATCGAGTATTTGTATCATATTCCGGTCGCGGATTAAAATGATTTCAAGTCATGAAAAGATTTTGAAATATGTTATATTTAGCATTTCAGATGAAGCTATGTGCTAGCCTTACCTAGCATATGCATTCTGTAAACATTCTTCATTCATATGAAAACCCCAAATCGCACGAAAATCACACACAAAACACATAATATTTCAATCGTGCATTTATTAGTTCCTTGTTTCAGGTGAAGAGATGTCAGTTTCGCTTTGTCACGGATGTCCAGTATGAGGAAGTGTACACATGACGCGTCATGCAGAAGAGGTCACGCTGGACCACGTCAGATGATTGACAGCTGTACAGCGAATGATATAGCTTTGAGGTCAAATATGACGCGAACCAGGAAGAGGAGATAAACATTTCGCTCCGTTCGCTGTTTGAGCTCTTTAGATCGCATATTTCAGTGGTAAATGAATAGAAATGTTGTTCTTTATGACAAAATATTTTACTAGCATGTGATAATTATTAAGCATTTCTCCAAATATGTGCACCATTGGACTAATAGCCCTGGCGGATGCTGTATATTGTATGTATTTGAACACAAATAAACCGGAGAAGACGAGAATTAATGTTTTATGAGTGATGATTTCTATTCAAAATAACGAACGTTACAGATTAATTATTTTGCACTCCTGGCATAAATTAAGAAATTAATATCACTGCAAACCAGTTTAATCATAAACAGTGGTCAAATATCGAAGCTGTAGACTTAAACCTTTCACATGATGCTGAGTTTGTTCAGATCAGGTAAGAGTGTGATGGTTTGACGAGTAATACATTTTGAACAACAATAATCCAGGATCACCAGTGATCCCTGCCGATCAAGGGGTTCTATAACCTAGAAGTTCCCGCCCTGCAGGCTAAACTTCTGTCAGTCTAAGCGAGTTGTGCGTTCTGCCCAGATATATCATGCTCAGACCACTCTCACGTGACTCAGCTCTCCTAGTTGGATGTGCTATATGCTTATACATACCAGTGCTCTGCTCTGTATTCCCTATGTGTGCTTATGTGCAAGTGATGGCACCCGTGGCTGGCCACCTTATTTTTTCCACTTATTGGGTTCCCCGAGAAACCTCGGCGACTCATGGGTGGTTGCTTGGCGCGCACGGCGTTGACAAAAAGTTCCCGTAGCATAAGCTAAACTTACGCAATACGAGAGAACCTCTCGTAAGAGAATGTACTCGGTTACTAACGTAACCTCGGTTCTCTCTAGAGAGGGAACGAGTATTGCGTAACCGGCCGTGCTCACGCCACGAGCGACTTCGCTTCAGTCGACGAAAACGTCTCCGGTTACTATCGTAACCTCGGTTCCCTGAGAGGCGGGAACGAGACATTACGTCATACTGACGTATATGGGAACTCCTCCCTTCTCCATTTTCACTGAAATCTTATAGGATAACGCCAGCTGGAGACAGCTGGCCAATTAACGCAAAACATGCAAATGCTGACCGGTCCGCGGGCAGTATAAATAGCATGGACGCGACAATTACGTCAGAATCAAGACTGAACGCTAGCACAGCTGATCAAACGGCGAGCACGGCGGTTGACGTAATGTCTCGTTCCCGCCTCTCAGGGAACCGAGGTTACGATAGTAACCGGAGACGTTCCCTTTCAAGGCGGTCACTTCGACATTACGTCATACTGACGTATATGGGAACTGTATAGAATCCCGCCGTGAGCGCAGTGAAGATAAGCCCTGAACGGGGTCAAGCTACACTCCCACAGGAAACACAGTTCTAAGCCAGCAGCGCCGCTAGGAGCACTCAAAACTGATAGGCGAAACTAGACCAACGTCTGCTCCGGCTTTACCAAGTTGCGCATCCACTGCAATGAGGCGAAGGCTGCACTGGACAGGGCAGCACAACACCATAAGCACTCGAGCACAAGAGCTAACACAGTGTCGACGGCATAGCGGTGACAGCTGCATAACCTTAAGCCACACGCAGAGTTAACAGTACATTGGAAACTACTGCGTAATGTGGAAACAGCTATGTAACCTTATAGTCATAACACAGAGTTAGCAGCAAAGGTAACTCTGCAATACAGACTACTGCACAGCTGGTGGTAACAGTTTCATGCGTACATTGATAAAACTCACCGAACCCACGACGCTAAGGTGGTGCATCTAACTTGGAACCATGGCGAATGTGTTCTGAGAAGACAGCCAGCATCCCTAAATCCCGTAGGCATTAAGCAACCATTTAAAGCGTCGAATTCAGAGAGAAAGTCTCTGTATAAAACATCACGTCCCTAGTACCATCCACCAAGCACACAATACACAAATGTACATCCACAAATCCCTTACAGGGCCAACATCACTCTGAGCATCGGCATCATGCGAGGCTGAACTCAGCAGATAAGGCGGGCAGGGATCAACCTGTGCTCTGAACGGTGTAAGCGACTTCGGAACGTAGCTTGGTATCGGACTGAGAGTGACGCTGCAGTCATCAGGTCCGAGACAATGCGACACTATTCACTAGAATGAGCGTAAGTCTCCAAGTGCTTCGCTGGGGCGAGAGCCGGTGGTAAGGCCATCTCAGGGAGAGCTCCGTCTCAGCACTTGTCAGTGTGAAGTGTCTTGCTCAACTAAGGACCCAGCAGCGGACACACAAGAAGGTTCCACAGCTTGGGGCTGGGGTGCCACCTTGTAGAACATAGCCGATATTCTATAGCCAATGTACAGAAGTGCACATCAACACATAACTGAATGTACATAAACACAGTGCCAGTGGCCGTAGCGACAACAACTGTGAATATACGCAGTTGGAAAATAGCCCCATAATAGCATAGCACCTCAGTAAGCACACAAACACAGTCGTAACTGTAGCTACAACTGTGAATATATGAGTTAGCACAGAAAAACCAGTTGCCCTGATAGGAACGGGGCAATATAACAGCGTAGCACATGCACGTACAGCATAGGTCGCTGTAGCGCCAACTTAATACACGCAGTTAGCTCAGTATTTAGGCACTGAAGGATACGGGGCAACACCGCTGCATGAACACATCCATTTGTAAATAAATGCAGCGCATGTCGCCGTATCGACGGAGACTGTGAATATGCACAGTTTGACTGGGATAGCTAGTTGCACTGAAGATACAGGGCAACATGGCAGCATAACACAAGTAAGTAAGGAATAGCGCATCCTTGCATGTACATAACGCAGCGTAAGTCGCTGTAGCAACAGAAACTGTGTAGAGACAGAAACTAAGATGCATAGTTAGATTAGGATGGCTAGCAGCACTGAAGGAAACAGGGCAGCATTACAGCATAACACATCCGTTTACGTACATACATCCAGAACTGCGAATATGCACGGTAAGATTAGGATAGCTAGTTTTGAAGGAAACTGAAGGAAACAGGGCAACAAAATAGCAAAAACACGTCCTTGTACGTGCCGTGTAGTCGCCATAGCGACAGAACAGAATATGCAGTTAGATAGGATAGCTGGATGTTGCACTGAAGGATAGAGGGCAACATAACAGCATTACCCATCAGTGTGCACATTTCAAACATCTGAGTGTATAATGTGGTGCAAGTCGACGAAGCGACCGAAACTGCATGAATATGCACAGTTCACATAATGGTCAGTTACGTTAGCAACATAACTGCATAACGCTTCAGTGTGGACACAGATGCAGCGCAAGTCGCCGTAGCGACAAACTGTGACTATGCACAGTTAGATAGGATAGCTAGGTGCATTGAAGGATACAGGGCAACGCGATAGCATAGTCACATTAGTGTGTACAAAAACACAGCGTCAGAGGCATCGCGACATCGACTGTGAATACATAGTAAGTCAGAATAGCCGGTTGCACTGATGATACAGGGCAATATTTAGCGGCGTAAACATAGCACATCAGTGCGTAGCGTGTACACAGCGTCAGTTGCACCGCACAACAACTGTGTACTCAATCAGAATAGCCATTTGCACTGAAGGATACAGGGCAATGTATAACGGCATAAATCATAACACATTCAGTGTGTAGAGTGTACATAGACACGGCGTCAGTTGCATCACACGACAACTGTGAATATGCACTGCGTAGTAATCAGAATAGCCATTTGCACTGAAGGACACAGGGCAATATATGATGGCATAAACCATTACACATAACAGTGAGTTGTATGTTCGTAACACAGTGTCAGATGCATCGCGCCACACTGTGAATACGTAGTAATCAGAATAGTTATTTGCACTGAAGGATACAGGGCAATATACAACGGCAAAATTCATAACACAGTGTGTAGTGTGTACATAAACACAGCGTCAGCTGCATCGCAAAACAACTGTGAATACGTACTGCATAGTAATCAGAATAGCCATTTGCACTGAAAATTACAGGGCAATATATAATGGCATAAATCCCAACGCATAACGCTGTGTAGTATGTACGTAACAGCGCCAGTTGCATCGCACAACAACTGTGAATACGTAGTAATCAGAATAGCCATTTGCACTGAAGGATACAGGACAACAACGGCAAAATTCATAACGCAGTGTACCGTGTGTACGTCATCTTCATTTATATAGCGCTTTTAACAATGGATTGTTTCAAAGCAGCTTTACAGAGATAAACATATAATTTAAGGTAACAGATTGTTTTGGCATTATAGCGGTTCTTGAATAATGTTATTTCCAGCTAAAGTTAACTTTGATTGATTCACCTCCATCGAAATGATCAGACTTTTAAACGCGAACCTGTGATTAACGCTGACGGCGTTCACATGCTCATTCAGAATTGATTCTATAGTTATGTGCTTTTTAAAATATGTGCGCAGGTTTATAATTCATACAACCCAGCCTAAACAAACTACTTTTCTTGCCTATAAATTTTGATACAGAATTTTGTTTTATTTGATCACTTCGGGGTACGCGAGCCAGAATTCACAACGCTTCATCTGTAGAGTGGGAAAGGGATCCTCCATAGGGAGAGGATAGTGGACACTTCAGCACTGCATTGTCATCGGGTCCAGGTCTCCTTCGTCAGATCTGGACACGGCCTAGATCCGGCAGGCTGCGGGAAAACCTCGGGATAAACAAAGACACTAATATTAGCGTAGATGCCATTCTTCTTATGATGTAGCGAGTACATCAAGATTTAAGGGAAGTGTTCCCAGTTCCGGCTGACCTAATCTATGCAGCCTAACATTGAATTTATAGAAGTCTATAGTGTGTTATGTGTATGCTAGGTCAAAGAGATGTGTTTTTAGTCTAGCTTTGAACTGACAGAGTGTGTCTGCTTCCCGGACAATGGTAGGAAGACTGTTCCAAAGTTTTGGTGCTAAATAGGAAAAGGATCTACCGCCTGCAGTCGATTTAGATATTCTAGGTATTATCAACTGGCCGGAATTTTGAGATCGCAATAGACGTGAAGGACTATAATACGTTAAGAGCTCAAACGTAACACAGCGTCAGTTGCATCGCACGACTGTGAATACGTAGTAATCGGAATAGCCATTTGCACTGAAGGATACAGGAACAGGGCAATATATAATGGCATAAATCATACACATAACAGTGCGTAGTGTGTACGTAACACAGCGTCCGTTGCATCGCAACAACTGTGAATACGTAGTAATCAGAATAGCCAGTTGCACTGAAGGGTACAGGGCAATATCGTGGCATAAGCATAACACACACACATATCAGTGTACATAAACACAGCGTCAGTGGCATCGCACAACTGTGAATCAGAATAGCCAGTTGCACTGAAGGATACAGGGCAATTTTTAGCGGCATGAATCATGAATACATAACAGTTTGTAGAGTGCACGTAAACACAGCGTCATTTCATCGTACAACAACTATGAATACGTGGTAATCAGAATAGCCATTTGCACTGAAGAAACAGGGCAGCATATAACGGCGCAAATCTTAGCACATATCAGTGTGCAGTGTGAACATAAACACAGCGTCAGTGGCGTAGCGACAACACTGTGAATACGTGGTTAAATCAGAATGGCCAGTTGCACTGAGGGATACAGGGCAACATATAAGGGCATAACAGTTAAATCATAGCACATATCAGTGTGCAGTGTGTACATAAACACAGCGTCAGTGGCGTAGCGACAACAACTGTGAATACGTTGTTAATGGAATGGCCAGTTGCACTGAGGGATACAGGGCAATATATAAGGGCATAACAGTTAAATCATAGCACAAATCAGTGTGCAGTGTGTACATAAACACAGCGTCAGTGGTGTAGCGACAACAACTGTGAATACGTGGTTAAATCAGAATGGCCAGTTGCACTGAGGGATACAGGGCAATATATAAGGGCATAACAGTTAAATCATAGCACATATCAGTGTGCAGTGTGTACATAAACACAGCGTCAGTGGCATAGCGACAACAACTGTGAATGCGTCGTTAATAGAATGGCCAGTTGCACTGAGGGATACAGGGCAATATATAAGGATATAACAATATATAACGGCAAAAATTATAGCACATATCAGTGAGCAGTGTGAACATAAACACAGCGTCAGTGGCGTAGCGACAACAACTGTGGATACGTGGTTAAATCAGAATGGCCAGTTGCACTGAAGGATACAGGGCAGCCTGACGACATAAGCTGTAGCTGTGCACCTCCATTACCAGAGCGGAGCGTCCTGGCGCGGCGCTCTCCGTGGCCTGTGTCGCCACATTACCGGTCCCGCCCTCTGCCAACGGTGAAGATCCGGTTTGTTCGGGTTCGAACCGTTTTGGCGGCTGTAGCCGAATTAGGCGGGACGAGGTGCCGACGAAGAGAGACATCGAGGAAGGCTGGACCGTATAGAGATCAAAAGTTTCGGTGTAAAGTCTGGCCGCGGCGAGACTAAATTTTTATATGCTGCGAGAGCAGGGATCGAATACGGGTCTCCCGTGCGACGGCTTTGGGTTTCGCCACTGAGACACAGGGGGAAATGCCCACTTTCGCGCCTTTAGACACAGAGCCATGGCCTTGCCTCGTCTCTCTGGATGCGTCTTTCGCATGACTTACCATAGGACGTCGTGAAGACGGAATCTTTCTTGAAGTAGCCTGGTTGTTTTTAGATACCGGGCTATTCAACTCTTCTTTGGGCGTGAGAGGGCCCACCAGCGGCCGCTGGCGGCAGTGGGCCTCATCCCAGCTGATGCCCGGGTTTATGAGGGCGCGCACTGGTAGACCGGCACATGCCAGTCGTCCGTGAGTGTGGCCTCGGTAGATCCTTGTTTGGGTAGAGCGAGTCAATACCGCACATATCTGGCATGTAGCAGCCATCGGATGCGGGGAGGAAACATGGTGAGTAACCTCTATTGCAACTTCCACGATGACTTCAGGTAAGACTTCTAGCGTGAAGAAAGAGATTCTGACATAATTGTCGCGTCCATGCTATTTATACTGCCCGCGGACCGGTCAGCATTTGCATGTTTTGCGTCAATTGGCCAGCTGTCTCCAGCTGGCGTTATCCTATAAGATTTCAGTGAAAATGGAGAAGGGAGGAGTTCCCATATACGTCAGTATGACGTAATGTCGAAGTGACCTTGAAAGGGAACCAGGGATTTCAACCTACACCCCCTTCTTTTATATGCTAAGCCACGCCCATTCTGGCGGGCTATGACGCTATGAAGGCGCGGGCGCCCTTCATTGGGCGTGACGTCGCGCGGGGCTCACTGGTAGGCTGCAGCAGATGCCCGCAGGGCAGCCAATGAGCACGCAAGACTGCCTGCTCTAGGTCAGAGCCATAGAGAGAAAGAGTTGCGACACTCTTTGATGTCGCTGCGACGGCTGTCACGTGGTTCATGTAAGGCCCAATAGTTCCAAAACGTACGCTGGCTGTCATGTTCTTCTATGGGACAGACAGCAGCGATTGCATTTTTGAACGGTAAATATAAAATAAAACACACAACCAAGCACTTTTTCAGCTGTTATTGCATTTTGTTAATGTCAGTTTTGCATTTGGAGAGGCAGGGTGACAACGAAATACTGTATATTACTTAGATAAGTTTTAGGCAATTTTTTTTGGAGGGAAAAGCTTAGTGCTCGCATGGGTAGCTTTAGCGGCTCTAACTTAACTTTTCCATATTCATCTGATGATGGACGTCGGTCTCATGATATTTATTTTAGCACAACTGGGCTGTATTAGGCCATTGATTCCCGTGATTTTGCTTATAAATTACAATTCAGCCATTAGCCTACCTTCGTGATCATTACGCTTTGCATGTACAAATGAAGACCAGTATAAACATCGCAAAGGGCCTCTGATACAATATAAGTTAGACAGTTGACAATTCAAAAGAGGTAGATATTTCAGAAACTTACGTTACCTCTGGAACAACTCGACGCGCAGCATTCACCACTCAAAACTCAGCCAACACGTAACATAATGAAAAGTTAGTTAGTATATACCAAAAATTCAACGAAATAAAAGTTGCTATAAAGGTGGTAGCGAATCATTACCGAACTAATTAGATGCTATACCTTCACAACTGGTGAAGTCGCGCTAGCAAACTAGCTATCAGGCAGTGCTTGAAAATTGGTTGGAACAACCAAGATAAAATATAAATAATTACGCTGTGCATATACAAATGAAGACCAGTATAAGCATCGCAAAGGGCTTCTGATACAATATAGACAGTTGACAATTCAAAAGTCGATATTTCAGCAACTTACCTCTGGAACAACTCGACGCGCAGCAATGTAAGTGAATGGGGTCCAACAGCCAAATGCCAGTGTTTGGAACTAATCCGAGCTCCATATCCCGGAAGTAGGCGGTTAAAAGCGCCGCCATTTTTTTACAACGGAGGTCTATGGGAGTCTCGCAACTCTTTCTCTCTATGGCTCTCCTCTAGGTCTGCTAGCTGCTGCACTGCGTTGTCAATGAATACAAAATTAAGGATAATTTTTTTGCTTCAATATCTCGAGAAGATGAATCTTTCCCGTAGCGTAAGCTAAACTTACGCAATACTCGTTCCCTCTCTAGAGAGAACCGAGGTAACGTTAGTAACCGAGTACGTTTTGAATGACAAAAACTATGACGAAAATCTATTGACATTTTCGTCAACGAATAAAAACTAGATGAAAATGTTAGATAGTGTCGATCTGGGAGGCGATCCAGTCAGAACTGATGTCCTGGGTGTGTGGTAGATGCACACATTATTACTGTAATGTGCTGATCTACCCCGCGGTCTCATAAAATGTTAAAAATGTAAACCAACCACGCACCAACCCGAAGCTTGGAGCCATGCACATGTACACCTTTACAGCGCGTGGGTACTGCACTGAGCTCTCTTTCGTGTCTGAATGGACAAATACACACCACATTATGTCTAAATGTCCGGTTTGGAGAGTATTCATGTCTTAAAGTGACAGTGGCAATGAACATAATGCGGTCTGTGTCATTAATTTTGATCAAGCAACAAAAGACAAAGAGAAAACATTTACTGTTTGTTAATAGCTTTAATAAGGATTAATTATATTTAATTCACACAAATAATTGTCTGATTGAAAGAATAAAGAAGTAAGTTGTTATAAAGAATGCATATATCATTAAATGAAAAGAAGACTGTGGTTTTTTTTTTAGGAAAAGTGGCTTTATTTAATTTTAAGATATTTTTTTTTAAGTCACAGTAGTTAAATCTGTATCTGTATTGCTTGTTGAAACTTAAAAATCATTAATATTAATAGGTTATAGTGTTTTCTCCGGGAGTATATGGTTTTGGAAATTTTAGAGAAATTCTAAATTAACACATTACAATTTACCTAAACCCATTATATTTTAGTCGACTAAATCTACTGTACACTGTAAAAAATGATTTTTTGGTAAGGTAAATACTACTGAAAAAAAACAATGTAATTTACAAGAAAAAGTTAGTTCAGGCAAGAATAAAAAAAACAAGTAAATTCCATATCAGTACTTAATTCAAGCGAGTAGAAATGAAAGCGTAAATATCAACTCAATAAAATTAAGTAAAAATTAATCAACTTTTCTGATACTGGGGTTCCCATCATGCACTGGACCTTGAATAATTAATGAGGTTCATTTTTCACTGGTTTCCAGCTGTATTTACACTGTTTTATCATTGCTTTTGTTGTCAGGATTAGTAACTTGCCATTTTATGACATTTCGGGTAAATTTTCTGCTCAAAATGACACATTCAAACACAAAAACAATCCATCAAATGTTACCGTCATTGTGTATTGTCTACCAAGTATTGAGGTCTTTGCATTCACATCATGCTTAACATCTGACATGATGAAGTGTAAATTACTTAGATTCTCTAAGTAAAACACATACTATAAATATCTGGTATTAATCAATAAAATTGTTTGAGTGAAATGAAATGCAAAGGAAATTTCAAATAAATCGATATAAATCAACCAATCACTAGACAAGTTAAAATTACTTATTCTCTTTGTTACTTTCACTTAACTAGGTTAAGTAAAGTTTACTTAATTCCATATTCCAAGTAAATTTTAACTTAAAGATTTCTAATTAAAGCTACTGATAAATATGTTTAGGTTTTTACTTGTCAAATCTTTGTAAATTTTCTAGCATTTTCTGAGTGGAAAAAGTTGCCTAGCTTTTTTCAAGTAAATCCTACTCCAAATTTTTTTCAGTGTAGATTAAGTTTACAGTAGCCTATTACGAAAATCTAAAAAAACTAAAATCTAAAATCTTATTGTGTTTCGTCAACTAAAACTAGACTAAAACTAAAACAATTCAGATGACTAAAATATGACTGAAATTAGTTTGTCATATTTTTAGTCAAAAGACTGAGACCAAAACTAAATCAAAATTTGCTGTCAAAATTAACACTGCTGTATGTAACTTCTCCATATTGTATTTTTCCTCAAAAGTTTAATTTGTCAAGTCAAGTCAAGTCATCTTCATTTATATAGCGCTTTTAACAATGGATTGTTTCAAAGCAGCTTTACAGAGATAAACATATAATTTAAGGTAACAGATTGTTTTGGCATTATAGCGGTTCTTGAATAATGTTATTTCCAGCTAAAGTTAACTTTGATTGATTCACCTCCGTCGAAATGATCAGACTTTTAAACGCGAACCTGTGATTAACGCTGACGGCGTTCACATGCTCATTCAGAATTGATTCTATAGTTATGTGCTTTTTAAAATATGTGCGCAGGTTTATAATTCATACAACCCAGCCTAAACAAACTACTTTTCTTGCCTATAAATTTTGATACAGAATTTTGTTTTATTTTATCACTTCGGGGTACGCGAGCCGGAATTCACAACGCTTTATCTGTAGAGTGGGAAAGGGATCCTCCATAGGGAGAGGATAGTGGATACTTCAGCACTGCATTGTCATCGGGTCCAGGCGGATCTCCTTCGTCAGATCTGGACACGGCCTGGATCCGGCAGGCTGCGGGAAAACCTCGGGATAAACAAAGACACTAATATTAGCGTAGATGCCATTCTTCTTATGATGTAGCGAGTACATCAAGATTTAACGGAAGTGTTCCCAGTTCCGGCTGACCTAATCTATGCAGCCTAACATTGAATTTATAGAAGTCTATAGTGCGTTATGTGTATGCTAGGTCAAAGAGATGTGTTTTTAGTCTAGCTTTGAACTGACAGAGTGTGTCTGCTTCCCGGACAATGGTAGGAAGACTGTTCCAAAGTTTTGGTGCTAAATAGGAAAAGGATCTACCGCCTGCAGTCGATTTAGATATTCTAGGTATTATCAACTGACCGGAATTTTGAGATCGCAATGGACGTGAAGGACTATAATACGTTAAGAGCTCGCTCAAGTACTGCGGAGCTAAACCATTTAGTGCTTTGTAGGTAATCAACAATATTTTAAAATTTATACGATGTTTAATAGGGAGCCAATGCAGTGTTGACAGAACCGGGCTAATATGGTCATATTTCCTGGTTCTGGTAAGAACTCGAGCTGCGGCGTTTTGAACTAGCTGTAGTTTATTTATTAAGCGTGCAGGGCAACCACCCAGTAGAGCATTACAATAATCTAGCCTTGAGGTCATGAACGCATGGACTAATTGTTCCGCATTTCCCAATGAGAGCATATGGCGTATTTTAGATATATTTTTAAGATGGAAAAATGCAGTTTTACAGATTTTTGTCAACTATTATTATTATTATTATTTTCGATGTTTATTGTTCAGGGGTCTCTCAGTTCCCCATATTCACAGCATAGAATAAGTAGCTAGCTAATGTAAAAAAACACAACTTAACATTGTTCGGCAAACTTTCTTGTGGCCTACTGAAATGTTTTTATTTTTCACACCTGCTTGGCTTATCATCTTTTACATTCCACATTTGAAAAATAAATGAACACAAGTTGAAGGATTTTGTTTTTCTTTGCTGGTAGGGATGTGAAATAGGTATTATTTTTTTATATAAATGGTCTTAAAAAGGTCTTAAAAAGACTTGAATTTAACTTGAAAAAACCTGTAGGAACCCTGTTTTAATGCAGTATTTTAAACCTTATATCCAAACCATTATATAGTACTGTGGTGGCCAGGATTTAAGCCACACAATTCTAATATATTCATATTTGCATTTGATCAATAAAAGGACATTGCTATATTGGTTTGGTTTAAGATCTTTATTTGTCATTTTACTGAGTCAGAGCACGGGCTTAGTTATTTGGCTTAAGGTTAAAGCATTAAAACCAGTTAAAATTCCTCTTTGGCTAAAATGTGATTTATAAAAACATAGCTCAAATTGTTAGTTCATTTTGTAATTAAGATGACTTTAAATGTTTAGTACCTGGTGTGTTGTGGGAATGTACCAGCCTAGTGACAAAGAGATTCAAACAGGAAGTTGATCTGTTTTATGGGAATTCTAAAGGAAATGAGACTGTACCAACTTTGATGTACAGTATTAGAGGGTACATTGGAAAATGTGATGTCTTGATCAATGTGATTTTTGTTTAATAGAATTATTTTGCATTAATGACCGAACGACTCGAACCCGAAGACTCGAGAGATGAACTATAATCAATTCTGTATCCTGCACTACCGACCGCTCAGTTTATGATGTCAAGGGGATGAACGAACGGCTTAGATCAGGAGGTGAGGTGAACTAACAGACCGATGAATTAATCGTTTTTGTTTCTCATAATTTGGCCTTGTCCTTGCATTGCAATTTTTTTCTTATTCTAAATGTGACCAACATTTGATGTGTTTGGGGAATTTGGCTATTAACATGTAACATTTTAATTATATTCTGCTGAAATGAACGAAATGACTTATTTTGATGAACCAGATTCAAAGATCCGAGTCAGTAAAATTATCCGAACTTCCCATTACTACAAAGTAGACATTGTTGAAGACCACTGAAGCCACTGAAGACCATTATGCAAATGTATTACATTGTTACGTGTGCAAGTTACAGAAGTAAGTTTGGAATTACTGACGACTCATTTCGGCATTCAGAATCTATTCTTTTTTTTTTTTTGAGAGACAACAACTTTATTTATCGTGCACTTTGGTCTTTAAAACATGCCACAAGCTTCATTCTTGTAGAGCACTTGGCCTAATGTAAAAATACAATATTTGTAAATATACAGCTTTGTTCTTTTGGCAGTAGGTATAATTTTTTGCTTCAGAGAAATGAGTCTTTTTGTTTAGTAATCTGCATTGAATGAAAATAAATAATAAACCGGGTGAACAGGGAATGTTCTCAGAACTGTGGCTAACATTATGGCAAGGTTCTCTCAAAGTTATGCACAAATGTTCTTGTAACATTAATTGAAAGTTAATTCAGTTATCTTGTCTTTAATTTAATCAAAACATCATTGGCACAAAAATGTTATTTATACATCATGCATGTAACGTTTTTCTGAAACATTTTAGTTGGATTTCAGTCTAATGTTGATTAAACGTTACTTACTTTTTAATGATGGTTCAGGGAACCTTTAAAAGCAGCTTACATTACTGTAATACTTGCAATATAGAGAGAACATTTGTACTGTTTTGTCTAACATTCACAAAGAACCGAGAAAAAAAATGTTCCCTTTCGTTGTCACTCCGAGTTCCGTCGGATGACGACGAATGGGAGTTTCACTTAGAAAGCCTATCCACTTCGAGTAATACAAAACGAGCCAATGGCAAAGAAATGCCATGGGTCTGCAGAATTTGCATGGAGCAGCTCCGCCCCACCTCGTGGGTATAAAGGGCGGAAATTCCATCAAAGCAGTATGTTTTCGCTTCGGAGCCAAGTTCATCCTTCGTTCCACAAGCCATTCCTGATACTGTCAGTTCTACAGACGAGCGAGATTCTCTGGTGTTGGTGTGACGGCGATCTCCGGCGAGCGCGCGCTTCCTGCTTATCTGTCTGTGATTCGACAGCGAGTGTGTGTCTCCCCGGGCGCTTCAACACAGTCAGAGTTTTCTTTTCTCTCACAAAAGAGCTTGCACGCGGCACGTCTTTTTAAAGATGCATCGCCCGTGCACTTCTGGTTGCGGTAGACTCGTTGACATCTCTGATGGGCACGAGCGTTGCATAGTGTGTTTGGGCATTGATCACGCTAGAGCAGCGCTCGTGGATGACTCATGTTCTCTCTGTGGGAACATGACCATCGCAACATTACGGTCGAGACTCAGTGATCTCGCAAGAGTGAGAGTCCCCTCATCCACCCCCTGTTCTACTAGTTCTAGAGATAGAGCTGGTACTTCGGCTGGTGGCCAGGGTGATCTGAGGGTGACGGTTTGGAACAAAGTGCCGACTATCAGTCCGTGCCCAGCCGCACCCTCTCCAGTGTTGCAACCCGCGAGTGTTCAGGGGATTCCCGCGGGACCATCTTCGGATGCCCCGCGAGTTTCCTTTGGCGCTCCAGAGGAGGACGTGATGTCTATCGCAGCATCACGAGGTGGGTCTGAATCTTCTGGAAGTGAAGACTCAGCGCAGCTGCCACCTTCCGGTGTGCATACGCTTGTGCCTGAGTCGGATCCGGAGATGACGGCCATGCTCGCCCGAGCCGCCGCGAGCATCGGTTTAGAGTGGTCCCCGCCACCCTGTCCCGAGCGCTCGCGGCTGGATGATTGGTACTTGGGTAAGGCCGCGGACCCCCGTCCGCGTCAAACCCCAATACCTTTCTTCCCGGACGTGCATGATGAGATCTCGAAGTCCTGGAAGTCCCCCAGCTCTTCCCGTGACCGCTCGTTGGTCTCATCCGCCTTTCCTCCCCTCGATGAGGCGGCTGCCCGTGGGTACACTGGGCTCCCCCCGGTTGAACGCTCTGTTGCGATGCAACTGTGTCCTCAGAGCGCTTCTTCTCGTGGTGAGCCTAAGCACCGATCCAAAGCCTGTAGGTACTCGTCTACGCTTGTGGCGAAGTCCTACAGAGCGGCGGGACAGGCAGCCACCTCTTTGCATGCCATGGCCATTCTGCAGGTCTACCAGGCCCAGATGCTCAGGGACATGCACGAGGGTAGGACAGACCCAGGGCTCTTCAATGACCTGCGCGCCGCCACCGACCTTGCTCTCCGAGCGACGAAGGTGACCACACGCTCCCTGGGTTTGGTGATGTCCACAGCCGTGGTCCAGGAGAGACACCTGTGGCTGAATCTTGCTGATATGCGGGATGCCGAGCGTTCTCGGCTGCTCGACACCCCCATATCACAAGACGGCCTCTTCGGCGGAGCAGTCGAGGACTTCGCCCAACAGTTCTCGACTGCGCAGAAACAGACTGAGGCGATTAAGCACATTCTGCCCCGACGGCCCGCTGCTGCCTCCACCCAGCCGACCGGGCAGAATACTCAGTCTGTTCGCCGCCGAGGGCGCCCTCCTGCGGCTCCCGCCCCTCCCGCCCGGCCCAAGCAGCAGCCTTCACCCGGGCCCGGTCGTGGAGGAAGCCGCAAGGCGGCGCCCCAGCCCTCTCCTGCCCCGCCCCCCGCTAAACGCCGGGCCAAGCGGCGCTCCTGAGACGGGCTGCTCAGGGATGATGTGCACTTCTCAGGAGATGGTAGCAGGACCACTCCTTCCCCCGGTGGAGGGCCGGGGGAGAATCCTTTGTTCCACCGCTGCTCACCCACGGGTGGGCAGCACCCTAATGTGGTTAAAGAAAGAAGTGACACAATTATCCCTGAGCACACAGAGTTCTCGGACGACACGGTGCACCGCCCCCGGGCCGTGCACCCCTCGTCCTCCTCTGTCCCAGAGCCGGATGACAGTGCGCGCCGTCCCCGGACCGTACCACTCTCATCCTCCTCTGACGCCAGACCCCTGGCAGAGCAGACCCCCGCAGAACGTTCGTCCTTCCCTGGTCTGCTCTGTCAGGACGCGGTCAATGACTGTGCCCCCACACCGGGCCGCTATGCCGTCCACGTCTGGGCCAGTCATTCCGCCTCGCTGCACCACCGGTGGGAAGTCTGTAGTTCGTTTGATCCCGCTGGTACAGTCGTTGGGAGCTTGGCAAGTGCTTCCCAAGCTGTCCCGCTGGGTCGCTCGAACAGTCAGGCTCGGCTACGCGATTCAGTTCGCGCGGTCTCCTCCCCGCTTCAGGGGAGTCCGCTCCACTATGGTCGGTGGCAATGCCCCTATCATGAGAGCGGAGGTTGCAACCTTGCTGGCGAAGGGTGCAATCGAGACTGTCCCTCCAGCCGAAATGAGGTCCGGCTTCTACAGCCCGTACTTCATTGTCCCCAAGAAAACTGGTGGGTTACGGCCAATCCTGGATCTGCGCGTGCTGAACCGCTCCCTTCACAGGCTGCCGTTCAAGATGCTCACCGCCAAACGCGTTTTCGAATGTGTGCGGCACCAGGATTGGTTTGCAGCGATCGACCTGAAGGACGCCTACTTTCATGTCTCCATTCTCCCTCGTCAGAGACCGTTTCTTCGGTTTGCTTTCGAGGGGCAGGCATATCAGTACGCAGTTCTCCCTTTCGGGCTAGCCCTGTCTCCTCGCGTCTTCGCGAAGGTCGTCGAGGCAGCCCTTGTTCCCCTCCGGGAACACGGGGTTCGCATCCTGAACTATATCGACGACTGGCTGATTCTAGCTCACTCTCGAGATCAGCTCTGCGAACACAGGGACTTGGTGCTTCGCCATGTAGTCCGTCTGGGCCTTCGGGTCAACTGGGAGAAGAGCAAACTTTGCCCCGTGCAGAGGATCTCTTTTCTCGGTATGGAGATCGACTCGGTCGCCATGTCCGCGCAGCTTACGAGCGAGCGCGCACAATCACTGCTGACTTGCCTGAGACAGTTCGAGGGCAAGAGTGCGGTTCCACTGAAACTTTTTCAGAGGCTCCTGAGGCATATGGCATCTGCAGCCGTGGCAACACCGCTCGGATTGCTTCATATGAGACCGCTTCAGCTGTGGCTTCGCGACCGAGTCCCGAGGTGGGCATGGCATCACGGCAGCTTCCGAGTACCAGTTACTCCGACCTGCCGTCAGACCTTCACCCCGTGGTCGAACCTCAGTTTTCTACGGGCCGGAGTGCCCCTGGAACGAGCTTCGCGGAATGTTGTTGTAACGACAGATGCCTCTGCCACGGGCTGGGGCGCCATGTGCAACGGACGTGCTGCCGCGGGCTCCTGGACAGGACCCCACCGCTTATGGCACGTCAATTGCCTCGAGTTGCTGGCAGTACAGCTCGCCCTGCGCCGCTTCCGAGCCGTGCTCAAGGGCCAGCACGTACTAGTCCGTTCAGACAATACCGCGACTGTAGCGTACATCAACCATCAAGGTGGTCTGCGCTCCCGCCGTATGTCGCAACTCGCCCGCCACCTCCTCTTATGGAGTCAGAAGCATCTGAGGTCGCTTCGTGCCATTTTTATCCCCGGAGCCCTGAACTGTGCAGCCGACGAGCTCTCACGGTTTCAGCCCCTCCCTGGAGAATGGCGACTCCATCCCCAGTCGGTCCAGCTGATTTGGGACCAGTTCGGGGACGCACAGATGGATCTGTTTGCCTCTCACGACTCGACCCATTGCGCCCAGTATTATTCTATTATTCCCTGACCGAGGGCACGCTCGGCATGGATGCTCTGGCGCACAGCTGGCCGCGGGGCCGCAAATATGCGTTTCCCCCAGTGAGCCTTCTCGCGCAGACCCTGCGCAAGGTCAGGGAGGAGGAGGAGCAGGTCATTTTGGTCGCGCCGTACTGGCCCGCCAGGACCTGGTTCCCCGAACTTGTACTCCTCGCGACAGCACCTCCTTGGCCGATTCCTCTGAGGAAGGACCTCCTTTCTCAGGGACGGGGCACCCTATGGCACCCTCGTCCCGATCTTTGGAACCTCCACGTGTGGCTCCGGGACGGGACGAGGCAGGTTTGAGTACCCTACCACCAGCGGTGGTGGCTGCCATCACTTCCGCTAGAGCTTCGTCCACGAGACACCTCTACGCGTTGAAGTGGAACCTCTTCGTCACCTGGTGTTCTTCTCACCGAGAAGACCCGTGGAGATGTTCGATTGGTGTTGTGCTTTCCTTTCTTCAAGATGGGTTGGAGCGAAGGCTGTCTCCCTCCACCCTCAAGGTCTATGCCGCTATTGCCGCACAGCACGACCTTTTAGAAGGTAAGTCCGTAGGGAAGCACGACCTGATCGTCAGGTTCCTGAGAGGAGCGAGGAGACTGAATCCTCCTCGTTCTCCTCTCGTACCCTCTTGGGACCTCGCAATGGTGCTAACTGCCCTGCGGAGTGCTCCCTTCGAGCCTTTGCAGTCAGTTGAGCTGAACTTCCTGTCAATGAAGACAGCGCTTCTGACTGCATTGGCCTCCATCAAGAGGGTAGGGGACCTGCACGCATTCTCCGTTGACGAAGCGTGCCTGGAGTTTGGGCCGGCTTACTCTCACGTGACCCTGAGACCCCGGCCTGGATATGTGCCCAAGGTTCCTACCACTCCCTTCCGGGACCAGGTGGTGAACCTGCAAGTGCTGCCCCCGGAGGAGGCAGACCCAGCCTTGGCACTGCTCTGTCCAGTACGTGCTCTCCGCATCTATGTAGACAGAACGCAGTGTTTCAGGACCTCAGACCAGCTCTTTGTCTGTTATGGTGGGAGACTGAAGGGAAAGGCTCTCTCCAAGCAAAGGTTGTCTCACTGGATAGTGGACGCCATTGCTTTGGCGTACCAACAGCAAGGTCGACCGTGCCCCCTTGGTGTGACTGCCCACTCCACCCGGAGTGTGGCGTCCTCTTGGGCTCTAGTGCATGGCGCCTCGCTAACAGACATCTGCAGAGCTGCAGGCTGGGCGACACCTAACACATTCGCCAGATTTTACAATCTCCGAGTGGAGCCAGTCTCCTCCCATGTACTGTCTTTTTCAAGCTAACATGGGACCCGTTAGGTGTCTTCGCTTGCTCGGCATTCCACTCCACGGACTGGATACGTGCGATATTCTCCTCAGGTGAGCTTCTCCGAAAGCCCTGAGTTCCTCCAGCACTCCTGATGCTGGCGCCAGTGTCTTTTGCCTGCGCGTCGGCTAGGTGCCTCCCGTGTGCATGGTACCTCCTCTGAGCTACCCCCACATGTGTATTTCCACTGTAAGCCTCTTTGAGCATGTGTCTTTCCCTTGGCAAGCCACCTTGCCACCCCTGGGGTTGAAATATTCCACCTGCGGCTGGACACCCCAGTGATTCCCCATATGCATCCCTCGGGTCATATGTGTTTTCTTTAAGTCCCCCCCTCTGGGTTGGCAGTAATTGCATATTTCCCTTAAAGACCTTGGGATATGCTCCCCAGTGTACCTTGGTATTCCTGTGCTAATAGCAGTCCTTCGTCCGTGCTATCTCACGACAGGGATCTCAGATTACGCAGGGCACTGGAGGACAGCTGAGAAGGTGGCGTGATTAGACTGATACTCCCATTCGTCGTTATCCGACGGAACTCGGAGTGACAACGAAAGGGAACGTCTCGGTTACGGATGTAACCCTCGTTCCCTGAGTAGGGAACGGAGACGTTCCGTCTTCCTGCCACTTTCCGCTGTACCGCGGGGATCGCCTGAGCTCAGTCTTGGCTCCTCAGCGAGGAAACATACTGCTTTGATGGAATTTCCGCCCTTTATACCCACGAGGTGGGGCGGAGCTGCTCCATGCAAATTCTGCAGACCCATGGCATTTCTTTGCCATTGGCTCGTTTTGTATTACTCGAAGTGGATAGGCTTTCTAAGCGAAACTCCCATTCGTCGTCATCCGACGGAACGTCTCCGTTCCCTACTCAGGGAATGAGGGTTACATCCGTAACCGAGACGTTTTTCTTAAAACGTTCAGAAATAACGTTTCCATGGCTTGGGATGGAATCACAAGCAAAATGTTCTTGTGTTTTTGTTAGTTGTTGATACACACAGAACGCATTTGACTCCCTCATCTCATCAGACATCACATTTCCATTATACTCCAGCAATTCAGATGCTCAGCTGAAGGTCATCGAACCCGTTTCTCAAGAGCGTCGGTGTTTAGCCAAGAGCCAATGACTTCCTAAACAGAAGCTTTCTTATTCCCCCTTGATAACCGCCTGCCTTTACTGCTAATGGAAAGCTAATGAAAGGATGCGTCTGAGATGGAAATCTGCACAGTAAAACATCATTTTTAAACCTGAAATTGTTGACGGCAAATAGCCATCTACTCGAGATCCATTGACGATGAGAGCCAGCGACGTACTATTTACTCGCGCTGATCTTTCTCGAGTGGCTGACCGAACCTCCTCCGCTTAATCAAAGCCACTAAATGAGGACGGGTAATTTCCTTGACCTCTTCAGGGGCGTTAACGTGCTTCCAAGCTGTTTACTCAGCAAATGAAATCGTAGCTTTAGCAGTCTGAGGTCAATAGTTTAGTGAAACACATTTAGTTAATCAAAGGCGGGCAGTTCACTGAAGTGTTTATCTTCAATGAACATCATATCTTTATCTTCAGGTACATTTTGCAAGTGGTAAACATACAAAGGCAAATAGTTCACCCTGAAATTATCATTGTTTCCACTTACCTTCATGGATCACTAAAAGAGATGTTAGGCAGAATGTTCACAACAATGCTTTCAAGCACCAAAAATGACAAAAAAAAATGTAACATTAAACTATCATAAGAGTACTATATAGGTCTACTGTACTGTGTATATTACCGATCAAACGTTTTTGAAAGAAGTCGTATTCTCACCAAGGCTGCATTTATTTGATAAAAATATAGAAATATTATGAAATATTATTGCAGTTTAAAATAACTGTTTTCTATTTGAATACATTTTAAATTTTAAATTTATTCCTGTGATGCAAAGCTGAATTTCAGCATCATTACTCCAGTCTTCAGTGTCACGTGATACTTCAGAAATCATTTGAATATGCTGATTTGATGCTCAAGAAACATTTATTATTATTATCAATGTTCAAAACAGTTGTGTTGCTTGATACTTTTGTGGGAAAACGAGGTAAGAATATTGTCAACAATTGCGCAACAATTCTGTAGGTCCAGAGCTCACATTGAGATGAGAGGAAGAATATGGATCATCAAAACAAACACTGTTAAATGACTGGTGAACAGGAGACAATTTTCCCATTTACTGTATCTCAAACACAAACCCTGTTTTACTAAGAAGCCAAAGCATTTTAACGGACAGAAAATACATTTGCTTTATTCCTCATTTGTAAGTCACTTTGGATAAAATGTTTGCTAAATGAAAAGCAAATCTGAAAAATAAAGTAACTCTAATCTGCTAAATGTGATTATAAGTCATGAATATATTAAGATATAATAAACAACCACATCATGGTTTTCTGTGCAGCTGTTAAGCCATCAGAGCAAAAAACACAAAAACAAAAAAATCATAATTTTATTGAGGTGGCATTAGACCAAGCAATTGACTGGAAAGTGATCCTACAATAATTTCAAAACTTTTTCAGTTTTGTGCCTGTTTTTAACACGGTCATGATCCGTTAAAGAGGTTTAACGTGAATCCAGTCCAGATCAGAACACAATATCACGCTTCCAAAACAAAAGCGAGTTTGCAAGCGGTGAACATACCCACAGGATATGAGAACCAGGAACGGTGGCCTAGTTTATTTAAATGCCAGAAGGGGTTGGGTAACTGACTTTGATGGATGAGATGCTGATATATTATCTGAAGGAGGGGCCCAGCGGCTCGTGGCAAGAGATGGCGGTAGACAGGTGCAGAGGCTGGAAGATGCCGCGTGCGTTTACAGATTCTTCCAGAACAGAGTCACACGGCTCAGCTTTTTTAATGCCATTTAGACAGCAGGCTGTTGTGTGAAGAATTGACGGAGGCTGCTACACAAGCACAGAGGAAATGAACAGTTCCACATCAGTAAATATTGGAAGGGAACATTTGGAAAATGCCAAAAGACGGCACTAAGCCAACGGTGCATTTTTATTCATGCAGCGTGGCGGCTTAAGGGCAAAAGCCAATATAATAGATCTGTGGTGATGATAAGACCATCCTACATTATCATAATAATCTAAACTTATATTATTATCGGCTAGACGGTGGTGGAGGAATTCACTTTCACCTCTAATGTTCTAAAAGGTGTGTCACGCACCAGTGAAAGTCAATCCCAATTTTCTGCGGCAAAAATATTCTACACATTTACATTTTCTGAAAGCAGCGCGAGGCATGCTTGCAAATGCAAAACTCACCAACACTTTGCTGGGGTGTTATGGATGGTTGCCAAGGTGTTATGTGGTTGCTAGGTGTGAATCATGTGAAGAGAGTTCACTGTGAAATATCCGGTCTCTAGATATGGCCTTCTGAATACAACATGAAGGATGTTTACCTATGCAAAATTCACCAACAACATGCTGGGGTTTTATGGATGGTTGCCAAAATGTTGCTATGTGGTTGCTAAGGTATTCTGGGGTGAGTTTCCTGAAAGCATAGGTCAACGAGTCTGTGTTTCCTCAAATCAGAGTTCCAATAAACATTTGCTAACAGCTAACAAAGTTGTGGGTTTGGAATGACAATATGTGACAGCTGTGGTTAGAAGCATTTTTTCTTGTTTCCATAACATGTTGACTTAATAAATCTTTATCTTGAGCAAAATGAGCAAGCTGGCATTCAGTACAATCTATATCTTATACTAGAACAGAAGTGTAAAGTCCAGGGGTCAGAAAGTAAAAGTCCTGCCATATGTTTATTCCACTCATGAACTCAGCCAGCTGATTTCACTAATTAATTTCCTGGCCGAAAAACTGTGCTAATTAGCAAATCCAGGTGATTGGAAGAAAATACTGAGGAGGACTTTTACTTTCTGAACTTGGACTTTAAACCTCTGTACTAGAATACAAATGTAATTTCCGTCTTTTGGTTTGAGAGATTTAAAGCACCATTTCTGAAGAGTACGCATGTGTGTACGTGTTCTGGGGCCTCATTTATAACCGTTGCGTACGCACAAAACAGGCCCTGAAAGAGGCATACGCCACTTCCGACGCATAATTTGTGATTTCTAAAAACAAACTTGATGGGAAAGGTTGCGCACCTGCACGCAAACTCTGACCCATGCGTACGAACGTTTTGGAGACGGAGCAGATTGGCGACACCGATGGTGAGCAGAGGGACTAATCATAAATACAGTGCATATTCACAATAACAGTTTAAATACATAAAATAATGATT
Source organism: Tiaroga cobitis (assembly GCA_030578255.1). NCBI lineage: Eukaryota > Metazoa > Chordata > Actinopteri > Cypriniformes > Leuciscidae > Tiaroga > Tiaroga cobitis. Next base: position 38,473,236 of record CM060607.1, on the reverse strand, counting down.
TAAACTGACTTTATGATAAACTGACTTTACATCTGACATACACATTTAGATTAAATATGCCATTCTCATTAATGGAGTTAAGCACTTAAATTACATGAAATCATTACAGAGAAGTTACACAAAAAAAATATTCTAATTGGACTAAATAGAAAAATATGTCTGTGTGATGTGATGCTTTTGAACACTTTTCCTGTAGCATGCAGTTTTTTAATGTTTTAACTACAGCGATGATTGCTTATCATGATAATAGCAGAACTCATGGTCTGAGAAAATATTTTCACACAAATAATGATTAATAATACACAATACGGCCTATCTGTTTCCATAAAAAATATAAAGCAATTAAAAATACTATTTGGCCAGTGGAAAAGATTGAGAAAAACTTTCTCTGAAAGTTTTATTTTATTTATTTATTCAAAAACAAGGCAAGGATAGGCTACTAAATTATTTTTATCAATGTAACGTGACGGCATGTCCGTATCTCATATTTTCCCTAATGTCTTTTACCGTTAAATGTGGTATCTCGTGGATGAATATGCATTTGCAAATGCTATGCAGATGAGGATATGCAAAGTAAAACTAGGTGTTGTAAGCTCCATATATGGTTATTTCGGGGTGGAGACGCATGTGCGCACAATCTTCTGCTGACTGGGATTTATAAAGGGAATTTTGCGCAGGTCCTGGCGTACACACGGCCATTTTTTCGCACATACACTTTTAGTGAGGATCGTATGCACAGTTTTATAAATGAGACCCCTGGTATGTAAGATAGAGCCTACGATTGAATCTGGAAATTGAAAATTATTCCTCAGATGCCATGTCCGTAATTTAGTATTAATTCGATCTCAAAAGTAATTATTTAAAGAAGTTATTACTCCATCACCGGGGTGACGTCATTAACCAACATGGTTGAACAACAAATTAGCAAATATAGTTTGGGAAATCAGTCGTGACTAGCTAGTTCATTTCTTCAACGATGCATCGTACTATGGTAGTTAAAGAGGTAATTTAATGCCATTTTTGTACAAGTTAATATGAATGTTTAGGGTCTAAATGAAAACTTTGTAATATCCTTTTATTAAAAATTCTCATTAGTATTTTAAGAAAACACTAATTTTACCTGGTCAAAAACAGCTGTTTTCAGCACTCCGTTTCAGTACATATGCCTTTAAAGGATAATGAGCTTCGCTCACTCCGCCTCTCTGTTCTGCGGGCGTTTAGACACAACACACGTGGAGTTTTGCCTTGACAACAGTTGAGGGTATAATTTGGAGAGAGTATGGCAGCGGGAGTCTCTGAGGACACATCTGTGCAACCGTATCAGTTTGAACCAGAGTCGGACCCGGAACAAGATGACGGCTGAAAAGGAGTTCGACAATTAAGGCTCGAACAGGACGTTTCTGAATGGTTGGTTAATAATGTCACTTTGATCTATTTTTGTATGCACTGGCAGGGTAGAGTAGTGAGATACAAACGCTATGTGTTTACTGATGTATACTTTAGTTCATTGACAGCTTGACGTTACAACTAATGGTCATGAAAAACTTTTTTTCGCGATTTGCAAAGATTAATATAAAGGTTAATACAATTTTACACTCACTTCTTCTGGAGGTGCAGCAGGGACATAAATAGTTGCTCCCGATTCTTTTTTCATACTGAACCTCGTTTATAAAGCAGTCTGGTGAGAAATGATTCGCGCAAACATGAAAGCATTGACGTTGATCGTGGGGAATATTCCCTTTGAAAACAAAACTCAGCCACTGTGTCTTCAGCGGTTTGGATTTAGGAACATCAAAATGACTGCTGTGTTAGTTATTACACCCAAGAACAGAACACCACAATCGCTTAGACGCCATTCAGCGTATTAACCATAGACAGGAAAAGAAATGGACACAGCGACCCCATTGATTTCAACGGAGAAGACTGAAGCCCGATTATTGCAATTCCTGTCTGATGTCTGAGCGACTGCACAAACTCAAACTGAGCGTGACGACAGTGTGACAGTTGAAAATCTTCCAGTAGCTGTGCCAAGACAAATCTGAATCACCTAATTCCTCAAGAATGTTGTTGAAATATTTTATCCCGTTGCTTTTATGGACTCTCTATTTATGGGCTTCTACCTTGACTTTGTGCCTTCATGTCCCCCCGATTGCCTCATAGACAGTAAAAGATTGCCACGAGCTTCTCCTTCTACGGTAATGTCTCTATTGTGCGACAAAGTCCCGTGGTTATGACGCAATCTTTAGCCTATTTTTACAAAAACGGCTTCTACGGGGCCGTAACGTAAGATACAAAGTAACGGAACTATGATGACAGCTCACTCAGGGCGGGTCTGTGTTGAAACACTGCTGTCAATCAACAATCGTGAGAGGGGCTTCCGACCGTGTGACGTCACACGGTCGAACGGCTCAATTTGAGACAGGGGAAAACATATAAGGAGATTAAAAAAAAAACACTGGATGGATTTTTATCATTATATGATGGTTGTGTACAGGCACTGCCAACTCACATTTCAGTACAATCAACTTGTAAAAGTGCATGTACCATTATATGACCCCTTTAAGCAACAAGTTACGTCATTGTACGGGAAACGCACCCCAGAGCAGTTGTGTATCGCCTGAAATGAGTACACTTATATTTCAGTCCCTAGATATGGCCTTATTCAATGTGTGTCTGTGGGATTTTCATCTGTTTTATCATCAAGCGGGTGTAAATAGTAACAGCACACCTAGATTCCCAAATCTCACAGCCCATATTTGCTAATATATAGTCAAAATAAACAAGACCAGTGATTTTCATTACGAATGTATTTTGCATATTGTTTTAATTAATGATGAAACACGGTCATTAATTCAAATGATAACAGCTTTTGTTTTATACATAACATTTCTTTAACATATACTATACATTTTGTCTAGAAACAGTTTGACATGTAAAGTTCCTAAAATAAACTTTTGTTACTTTCGTGTACAGAGAATCGTCCTCCCTGTCGGACGGCGTTTCACCGCTTGGTGGTTTGGCAATGCAGAGGAAATAAAGGCAAACACTTCCTGTTCTCTCTCTGAGTCTCACTTGTTTTGTGCTTTGGCTGTGTGCAAGAAAAGAGTGAAAAGTTCCAAAGAAAAGAAATTCAAGCAACAAATTTCATATCGGTCCAGTTCAAGATGATCAAGCCCACTTTCACTTTTCGGTCTAAGACTCCCCCAAGTAATGTCTTATGGTGGAAAGAGCAGAGACTCAAAAGCCATCTTCTCATGTTAAGGTCTTTACACATCTCAACATAAATATACTCTTCTGTGTTTGAATCGTACATGTGAGTTATAATCAGGCTCAGACAGAATCTGTAGGCTCATTGGAAAAATTTACCTGTGGCAACATTTCTGCAAAATGCTAAATATGTACCAATACATATCGCTGCAGAACAGTAATCTAGAGGCAGTAAATTAGAGGCAGTAAAACAGCAATCACTTTTAATAATTTTCATACAAAATTATGATTACAGGGGCAGATTATGGATTAATAAAGACTTTTCATTTGGTTTCTTGCAAAATATTATGACCTCAAAACACTTTTTATCAAATGTGGCAAGCAGGGAGCGGACAAGAGCCGTGGGAACGGAGTGAGGCCGGTGGTGCGAGGGTTAATGAGGGTCACCTGCGCGCCACTCCGGTCTCGAGTCCCATGGAGGAGCTCCAGAAGGATAAAAGGAGGAGTGACGACAGTGCAAGACGAGAGAGGACCAGGCCTGGGACATTTATGTTCTGTTTTATTATGTCACTCTCACTGACGACAGCTGCTTTACTTTCATTTTGTTGTTTGTTTATTTTGTCATTAAAATTACGTTCCTTCCCTGAGCCTTTAAACATTGCTACACCATACATTGTTTACAAATCATGCACTAATACATTTTGGAGTTCACGTAGCTTCATATGTTTGGCTTTTCTGACATACTAAGCTTGCTTGGTAGCTCAGCTGGTACTTCCGAAGCGGAACGTTTGGGTGCAAATCCTGTGAAACACGAGTTACGACAAAAGAGCTCAAAGACTTATAGAAACAAGCCAAAATGGCACGGTTTTTAAAAACTGCATTTTAATGTCACATTTGTTTTTGTTAACACTATCGGGTAGGTTTACAGTTTAGTGTAGGTGTACGTTATTTTAAAAAGCGATGGACATTTCAATTCAGAACTACGGTGATACGTACAAAACCAACGTAATAAAACATTGCCAGATTCACTTAGCCCCAAACATTTAGCTGGGGATTTCACTGTAAAACTGTTGTGAAATGTGCACGATGCGATGTATTATCATTTTGCAGAAATGTTGCCACAGGTTTGTTTTTGGGCTGGGCTGGAATCTGCCCCATATACCCCACAGTTTTTAAAGTCAACATCAAACACCATTGGGAACCCATTTTACCGCCTGGTTATAATTGACCCCTCGCCAACCCTACCTTAGCAACTGTTGCTGTGTACCACATAATCAGACAAGCTTTTGTTCCATTCTAATGTAAGTGTTTGAATAGTTTTAAATGAATTTTTTAAATCATTAAATGAACCTTGAGTAATAAATTAAACTCTCATTCCCAAATCAACATCTAGAACATCAGAAAAAAAGACATAACATAATCTTAAGTTTTGAATTTTGAATTTTTTAACTACATATCTAAAGAAAATCTTAAAACAAGATAAATCTTCTTAAGAAGAATATAGGTAAATACTGTATGTGTTCTGTGTTCTGTTTGCAATGCACTGGCAGATTTAGCTTCTTTAGTAAATGTATCTGGTATCAACCATCCAGATTTGTAATTATTTTAACTGGAAATAGAGTCAAAATACTAATCAAGAATCATGTATTTTACAGTGTACTGTTGTTCCAATATGAATGCATGTTTCTTACTTAAATGTCATCTCATATATTGATTTCATAGCGGTTCTGTTCACTTATACTAATGTGATCAGCTGTAATTGCTTTTCTCTTTTCAGTGATTGTAAGAAGAATTTGGCAGTCTCTGTTCACAGTCTCACAGTTTTTAATCACTTTACTGTGTAATTTATCAGTTTCGGATCAAAAACGGCAGATAAAAGATCCTCTGCAATGTCACGCTTCATTCCAGCCCACGTAAGAAAAATATCCAATCCATTTTTACCACTTCATGAGGTCCTTTTACTAACAATTGCACCATTCTTTTCAAATTTGTCTGAGTGAGCAACAGTAACAAAGGCAGGCGGAGCTTAGCAAAGGGTTCAATGAGGTTTTAGTGCACTTTTAGAGACGCAATTTGTCCCTCTGTTCCCCTACGTAATTAAAAAGTGCTTGTGAACTGGATATGATGAAATAGTGATACGACTGAGTGAACCATTACACGGATTGGTGAAACCAGACAGTGTCATTTTACAGTATTGCTGTAAGAAAAATGAAAAGAACATTATGCAAACATTAAAATGGTAGCAATGCAAAAAATGCTTCAGAAATCTGTAAACGGAGATAAAAAGGAATTATGTAGAAGAGAAAAAAGGTTCAATCCCAATGGCCACAGAGCATTAAGGCTACAGCCACGAAACACATCAATGACAGCTCTGTCAGGTGCGCTATATTACACGAAGGCATGTTTGCGCCCGGCAGAGATGATTAGCTTCTACATTCCGAGTGGGTGTCAGAAAGTGAGCGAGGCTTCTGTATCAGCACATAATCCTAGGCGTGTGGAAAGTGGGTGTCCGGTGTGCTAGAGGCGGTGGAGTTGTGTTCGCCTGTGTCAGCGTCAACCACTCTGAATGTACTTCTTAATAACCACGCAGCCGTGTCTAAAGAGTGGGCAGGGCAGGCTCTGCTGCAGAGTCCACACGTTGGCAGAGGGGTCGAAGGCCTCCATGGTTCCCAGAGCCGGGCCCTCGCTGCTCACAATGCCACCGGTCGCGTAGATCTTCCCATCCAGGACCACCGCACTGGAAAATAAGTTATTTGAGAACTGGTTCAGTTTCTCTCTTTCTTTCTTTGTAAAAATTGATTTTCACTTTGACAAACAAACATAAATAAAAAAACCAAATAGAACCTGACCGGAGGAAAAACAATAATTAATTAATAATTTAATAATAATAATAATAACAATAATACAAATCTTAACAATTACAATAGCTTGAACCCCTAATAATATTTTTAAAACAGTATATTAAAAAAATATATAACAATAATATGAAATATAAAAAGAAAAACACTACTAATAATTAAATAAAGGGGAAAAAACTAATAACAAACTAGACAACCCTAAGCCTAACAATAAACTGAAACAAAAAATTTAACAAAACAATTTTCACTCAGAAATTGCTCATAAATTACACAAGTAACATATTGAGTTAAATGTGTAATTTTCAAGTAGAAAGACAAAAATAGTATTTTCTTGGAAAACATACACCAATAATCTTTGTTTTATTTACAAATTGTAGTCTGTAAACCGATTACAAATTACATGAAAATGATTGTAGTTAGTAACATAATCGATCTTATTACACATTTTAGGTAATGCATTCTGCCTATTTTTAATTACTTATCACATATATTGGAATAGGATTCTTTTGTACCACACTGATATAAAAATACAAAGATAAAGAAAAATATATTCCATTATTTGTTATCAAAAACATAAAGTGCATTAAACATAACATATTGTGTTCCAAATTAGGTTTGTGATGGAACTGCAGGTGGTTTATTAATGAACAGCTAATTAATTAATTAATTACATCATATTGTAAAATGAAAAAAAAAAAAAACTTTTAAATTAAAAACAGCAGCAACAACAACCTAAAATATTAAAATGTAATTTGTTTACCTGCATGTCATGTAACCAATAACAACTGTGAACGTGAACATTTTCTAAATATTACCTTACAATCTCAAGGGGATTTAAAAAAATATATTTTAGATCAAAGGGGTTCGTCTGCCACACAAACGCATTTGTGTACACTTTGAAGCAGAGAACACAACCAATTGTCAAAACCAAGGGGGATAAATCATGTTAATCTTAATGCAAATTCTTGTTTCTTTGTACAGTTTTAGATGTGGACAGAAGAAAGTGCTAAAATACTCTGGCAGTGTTTGAGTTGTGAATTGGCACCAGAACCGTTCAATTCTCTCATATTCTTGACCCTAGTTATTTGAGAAAAGAATTCTGGATGTCTTACCACATACATACGCATAATGATAAAGATTATGTTCCCATTTGCCATCTTATATAAAGGCTTTGCATTGTCAAACTGTTGGATGAGACGAATCATCTACCTACTTATCTTCTCTTGGGCCATATTCATTTCAAGCCCTTGACAGGTTTCAAAATGTTAATGCGGAAACTCATGGGAGTGTGACTGTAACTGACGTGTCGTTTCTGGAAAACATATTTGTATCGCAAATACACAGGAGAAGCGTAAAAGGTGCCTGTGTGTGCTTTGGGGGGACGTGATGCACTAGCGATTGTTCTGAGGCTCGTTCGTGCTTTATCTGCTGCTGAGATAATTACTGCCTCTGCTGCGAATACCAATCAGCAGTGAAAGCAAATCGGGCCCAAAGCCCGACCCTGGGGGACACCGAATAAAGTCTTAGGAGCAAACAGGGCAGGCTTTTGTGTAAACTGGAACACATCACTTTAACAATGTGCTTTTCTCAGCTTGATCCATCTGCACTTACTTGATGATGGTTGTTAATGCTCATTTTCTTCATTAACATTAGCAGTTATGTGGTGAGAATAGCATTTTTTGGAATATTTGAAAGCAACTGCAACAATTACATGAATATGTTGCTAAATGAATAACAAATAACTGTCAAAGCACTGAAACCTAGAGAAAAATGCGTTTTAGACAGCTGGAGTAAGGCACTGTAAAAAAAGGATAATCCGCAGCTAGCTGTGCGTTATACGATTTTAAGCATTTTGAATGCGTACCACATTAAAATAGTTAAATTCAGTAGCAAAGTTGACAAGTTTCTGTGCTCCTGTTTAGTGTGTGCAGCGTGTGACTTGCTACTATGAGGTATTGCAAGGTGTTCATATGAACTATCCTCAAAAAGACACGTGACTTGAGGTATAATTCATATCTGTAGACAGTAAACTGTAAAAAAAGCAATTACATATTTTCCAGTCTAGGGACCTTTTGACTAAGAAATTGCTTGAAACTACAGTATATAAAGACCATGCAACACAACATTTAAGGGAATAATGTTGGTCCAAACTAGGCAAAAACTGTTGTGTGAACAAAGAATCTCAAATAAAAAAATATTGCTGAAATGTTGAGGGTTTGTAAGTTTGCTGAACATTTGTTTTAATATTGTTTGATTTGAAATGCTTTGTTCAACACTGAACTGACTTCAGCTGAATAATGACATTATTCTCTTTTTTTAGAGGTTCTTTACAGCAGAATTAAATTCTGTTTGCATCATTGATAATTTTTTTCCTGTTTGTTACTGTAAAGCTGCTTTGAAACTATTTGTATTGTATAAAGTACTATATAAATAAAGTTGACTTGTCATTATTGCTAGTATATACATTTCAAAATGACAGATAAATGTATTGTCTTACTAGAAAATTTGCAGAACAAGAAATCAGTAGTTGACTTGACTAATTTATTGGCTGGATGTGGCATTTTGCATTTAAAGAAAGAAAGAAAGAAAGAAAGAAAGAAAGAAAGAAAGAAAGAAAGAAAGAAAGAAAGAAAGAAAGAAAGAAAGAAAGAAAGAAAGAAAGAAAGAAAGAAAGAAAGAAAGTAAAAAATTCAAAATGACAAAACAAAGCAGTATATTTTTAAAACAATAGTTGAGAGACCCTAATCTGAATGCGGTGAATTTTTATGTTTTCTTCATTTCTTTTTAAAAGTGCAAAAGTTCAACACTTAAGTAGTATTAAGTACGAAGAAGTAAGAAGTATAAAAAATAGTAATAGTGACACACCACTGATCAGGGCAAACTTGTGCAGTAAACCTCTATTCAGCTCTATTAAAAGAACCATGATTGCACAAGAATGTTTTTAAGTAGCCATGACTGAGAGTTTTTCAGCTGTAAGAAAAGTTAGTTAATCAAGTTTTCTCCAAGGACAGATGATGGTCTGCAGTTTAATTGTCAGACTCATTTGTGGTTAACATGCTGGTTTTACCTGCAGAACTGCCTGGAGTGGTTCATGTTGGGTCCTGCTTTGATGTTCCCTTTCTCGGGGTCGTAGATGGTGGTGGCTCTGGCGTATGCTCCTCCCAGGATGAAGATATATCCATTCAGAGTCACAGCCGGGGCGTATTTGTTATCTGAACAATGGCAAAATAAAACAGAAGTCACCACTAACCCAATTTAAATCCATAAGGTCAGGAACATCCAGCATGCAAATATGCAAATATGTGAATGAAATATTTTTTTCCCCTCTGGAATAATGTGCACTGATGAATCATTCACAATAAGACCAGAAACACATATTAAAGTAAAAAAGGTTAAATTATTTTATGTTGCTTGAGAAGAATCTCTTGTAAATGCATCACACCACGAATCAACTTATAAACAAGATTACAATGCACATTTTAAAAACAGAGACAAGCAATTATTATGGGTTTATTACGTTTCATTCATTGAGAAAGGCACCTGAATAGATTATTAATTTAAACAATATACAAGTATAAGAGTAACAGCTGGGGTCATTCTGTCAACTGTCCAATTGTAAATTAATAGCCCTGTTCAAGCACATTATGTTGGCATGAATGCGGTTAACTTCTTTGATGTAAGTAATCAAGCAGGAGAAAACACATAAATAATTGATGAGTGGGAAATAATTGAATTGCATTCACATTCAACCCAGCAGCTGTGACATCAACCTCAGCCGCTGAAGAGAGACACGAGAACATTGAGCTAATTAAATCTTGAGCCTTTCAGATTTGGAGTGAGACCTCCCGGGAAGAACAGATATTACGGATAATGTAAAAAAACAGAGAAAGGTGGAGGGAAGGTTAACAAATAATGGTCCGAAATAGCAGCGTGCATGCAGAGCCATGAGCAATGAGCAATACTGAAAACTAAACGAGAAATATTTGATCTCACTTAATCTATCAAAGCTAAGCAGTGCCCTAAGTACAAGACAAATACGAGGAGATTACCACAGTTCAATGGTAAATCTCACAAAAACCTGTTAAGAACCGGTCATGTTTTAGCCCACAATAAAAATAAATCAACATTTTTTACATTTATATTAGGGCTGTGCAAAGATTAATTGCGATTAATCGCATCCAAAATAAAAGTTTGTGTTTACATAATATATGTGTGTGTGCTGTGTATAATTATTTTGTATATATAAATACACACATGCATTTAAGAAAATGTGTTATTCATATATAAAATATTTATATATAATATAGATTATGTATTTATACAGTATTTACGTGCATATAATTCTTAAATATATACATGCATGCATATGTATTTATATATACAAAATAATTATACACAGCACACACACATATATTATGCAAACACAAACTTTTATTTTGGATGCGATTAATCGCAATTAATCTTTGCACAGCCCTAATTTATATAAATATATATACATGGATTAACGAGCAGTTGGACAGGTGGTAGGCTACCTAATAAAGTGGCTGGTGAGAGTGTGTGTATATATATATATATATATATATATATATATATATATATATATATATATATATATATATATACACTTACCTAAAGGATTATTAAGAACACCTGTTCAATTTCCCAGAATGGGAAAGAAAGGTGATTTAAGCAACTTTGAGCGTAGCATGGTTGTTGGTGCCAGACGGGCCGGTCTGAGTATTTCAAAATCTGTACAGTTACTGGGATTTTCACGCACAACCATTTCTAGGGTTTACAAAGAATGGTGTGAAAAGGGAAAAACATCCAGTATGCGGCAGTCCTGTGGGCGAAAATGCCTTGTTGATGCTAGAGGTCAGAGGAGAATGGGCCGACTGATTCAAGCTGATAGAAGAGCAACTTTGACTGAAATAACCACTCGTTACAACCGAGGTATGCAGCAAAGCATTTGTGAAGCCACAACACGCACAACCTTGAGGCGGATGGGCTACAACAGCAGAAGACCCCACCGGGTACCACTCATCGCCACTACAAATAGGAAAAAGAGGCTACAATTTGCAAAAGCTCACCAAAATCGGACACTTGAAAACTGGAAAAATGTTGCCTGGACTAATGAGTCTCGATTTCTGTTGAGACATTCAGATGGTAGAGTCAGAATTTGGACTAAACAGAATGAGAACATGGATACATCATGCCTTGTTACCACTGTGCAGGCTGGTGGTGGTGGTGTAATGGTGTGGGGGATGTTTTCTTGGCACACTTTAGGGCCCTTAGTGCCAATTGGGCATCGTTTAAATGCCACGGCCTACCTGAGCATTGTTTCTGACCATGTCCATCCCTTTACGGCCACCATGTACCCATCCTCTGATGGCTACTTCCAGCAGGATAATGCACCATGTCACAAAGCTCGAATCATTTAAAATTGGTTTCTTGAGCATGACAATGAGTTCACTGTACTAAAATGGCCCCCACAGTCACCAGATCTCAACCCAATAGAGAATCTTTGGGATGTGGTGGAAAGGGAGCTTCGTGCCCTGGATGTGCATCCCACAAATCTCCATCAACTGCAAGATGCTATCCTATCAATATGGGCCAACATTTCTAAAGAATGCTTGCAGCACCTTGTTGAATCAATGCCACGTAGAATTAAGGCAGTTCTGAAGGCGAAAGGGGGTCAAACACAGTATTAGTATGGTATTCCTAATAATCCTTTAGGTGAGTGTATATATATATTAGAGGTGGAACGGTACATGTATTCGTATTGAACCGAAACGGTACGGGCGTCACGGTTCGGTGCACGAATTTACACGGTATAAAAATAAATAAAACTCGCGTGCAAATTAATTAATGTAATGCGGAACTACTGTTAGAGACGCGGGTTCTTTAGGGACACATAATCTGTAGTAGCCTACCATCGGCTTAGCTCTGAACGCGCGTTCACTTCAAACGTTGGCTTTATACGCGCCTCCTATTCGCTTTGGACTAGCGTCGAACTAGACGCGAATTTTACGCTCTATTCGCCTTTGGTGTGACTGCATAATGAACAGGCTGCGATGTCAAGATTGCAATGCTGGAGTGTGTGTGTGTGTGTGTGTGAGAGAGAGAGAGAGAGAGAGAGAGAGAGAGAGAGAGAGAGAGAGAGAGAGAGAGAGAGAGAGAGAGGTGCGCGGGCGCGATCGAACAGTGGAAACAAAAAACATACTCCGTCATTTTGTTCATACAGATCATTAAACCTGCAAAGTGTTTACTTATATTTGTGTACACTCGCAATAAAACACAACATTGTGCTTTTGTCACACTGTAAACTCTTGTCAAACTGTAACCTACAACTGTCACCCAACCAAAATCACACACGCACACGCACGCACGCACACACACACACACACGCACACACACACACACACACACACACACACACACTGTTTTAAAAGCAAAACATATTTATCCAACTCCATTTCAAAACAGTCTGTGGGTCCCATCTTTTGGACATTCATCATATGTCGTTTTCATTTCTTGTCCTCAGAGCATAATCTTATTCTACATTGATTAAAAAAGAAAATCGAATGTGTTTTTAATGGTAGTATTATTTTATACGGGAATCAATTATTTATAATTCAGATGAGAATAATGTTACATTGTTAATTAATAATGTTAATTAAAATTAAGGAAAACAAATATATTGATCTGAAATATAGCAAAATAATTTTAAATTAATTCAGGTACAATTACCAAACATATCGCAAGGTCTTTTTGTCTTTTTATTAATTTAATTAATAAACTAATTATATAAAACTATTGTCAGTGCACTACAAATAAAATGGTTCTATGCCTTTATTAATAAAACTTATTTAAAAAAGTCAATGCCTTCTGTATTTTTGTTTTGCTTTTCCCTCCATTGTACCGAAATCGTACTGAACCGTGATGTCTGAACCGAGGGATGAACCGAACCGTGATATATATATATATATATGGGGCTTTTGCACCAGGTAGTTCTAGGAACTAGCCACGAGGGTGGCTTCCTAAAAACTAGAAGTTCCCCTAGGGCAATTTTCCGGGTTGCATTCGCTCCGCCAGTAGGAACTCTGAAGTGACGTAAGCCGCGCTTGTTGTTGTCATTTTTATTTTGACGGCGCAGCAGACTTTTATTTTGATGGAGCTGAGAACGCCAGAGCTTGAGCACACAGCACTCACATTCTCCATTAGTTTATGATCTGTTTTACAGTCCTGTCTAATACGTCATTAGATAGAACTTGTTAAACAAAGAAAGTAGACAGTATATGAAAAAGTATTAGAGTTTGCTGTGTGGTTAATGCCCAATGTTACTAGCTGAGCAGAAGTACATAATCATGTTTTGCTTGGTCCAAAGTTGTGTTGGATTTTCTCCTTGGCGTAAAGGTTGAGAGGTCCATCTATCAATGTGTTCGTAGAGTTAGTTTGTGGAGTAAATATATAGGCTATAATCAGCCAGTGGCACTTATCCTCAATAAACTCGTCTCCATACCGGCGTGATGATCTGATCCGATCTTCAACCAGATGGAACTGGAAAAATATTCTGAATGTTCCAATCCAATCGGACTTCTGACCTGTAATGCAGCCTGAATCATAATCATACACTGTTCCTTCGTTGGCCAGAGGAGAACTGGCCCCCGACTGAGCCTGGTTTATCCCAAGGTTTTTTCTCCATTCTGCCACCTGATGGAGTTTTGGTTTCTTTTCACCACCGCCTTTGGCTTTTGGCTTGCTTAGTTGGGGACATTAAATATTCAACAATAATATTGATCTGCATGCATTCACACCATTATATGAGAACTGAACTGAGCTGGACGATGACATCACTGTTTTCTCCAGAGCAGCTATATATATACTGTATATATAGGGGTGTAACGGTCCACAAAATTCACGGTTCGGTTCGATACACTTGTGTCACGGTTCGGTAGGTTTTCGAAACAGCAAAAAGAAAGAAATGCCAGAGAAATTTCCTTGATTTAATTTTTTTTATTATATTTTTTTTATTAAAACTAACATCATAAAGTATGATATTTTTTTACTTTGAGCAATGATGGAGCTATACTTGACTTTTCTTAGGAGCATATAAAACAAAACAGCTCCTTGGACAAAATGAAATGTACTATTGTAGTAGTTATAAACAAGGTTTATTTTAGTTCAGATTAACATTTGAGGGCAGCAATTGTATTCATAATGTCAATAATAGTTCATTCATGGCACCAAGTTTCTTCTTGGTTTATCCGTTAACAATGGAGAAATGTGAATGTTTCTCAATAGATCTCACAGCGATGTTATTACTTCAGTGGCGAATTCAAGTTTTTTCTTTACTGGATTTCGCTGTGTAGTAACAGTGCTGCTTGATTAAGATCGGCGCGCACTGCATTGGTCCAAACGGTCCGTCAACCACACAATAACGGGTAGCTCAGTTTCGTTCCGCTTACATTACATTTGCCATTTGATGTTGGGCAATGTTGTGGTCACGCCAGCGTCTCTTATATCATTATGAGTGCGCTTGCCACGCGCCACGCGCCTACATTTGAAATAAAGAAATTTTGGTCGGCAGGAAAAATGGTCCAAAAAATACGTTCGGTTTAAAAATACGTACCGAAAAACGAACCGAAAGCCTCGTACCGAAAACCTAACCGAAAGCCTCGTACCGAACGGTTCATATATATATATATATATATATATATATATATATATATATATATATATATATATATATATATATATATATATATATATATAATATATATATATAAATATATATATATATATATATATATAAATATATATATATAAATATATATATATAAATATATATATATATATATATATATATATATATATATATATATATATATATATATATATATATATATATATATATATATATATAAATGAACTAAATTCATAACTTTTTAACAACAAAAATGAACCATCACTGAACTTACTTAAGATGGACTATGACGCTATTTTCTTCTAGATCTGCTGCAGAAACAAACTGTGTTGCATTATTTTCCTGTTATCACTGTAAAGCTGCTTTGAAACTATCTGTATTGTAAAAAGCACTATATAAATAAAGGTGACTTGACAATAATCTGTGTGTGCACAGCTTTTTTTGTTTCAAATGTCGGTGGTGGTGTTTTGTACCAATCGGCGTACACTAACGTCACTGGTAGTTCCTATTTTGCTGGGTTAGACCCTAACTTTGAAGTAGGAGCTAATTTAGTTCCCCCAAAAGGAGTTCCTAGAACTAAGATCGTTCCTAGATCCTGCGGTACGAACACGCCAAAAACCGGGTAATTCCGCCAATAGTTCTAGGAACTATGAAACTTTTCACTCCGGTGTGCAAGCCCCTATATTTACACATACATTTACCGGCCACTTCATTAGCTGTATTCAACTGCTTGGTAACGCAAACCTATAATCAGCCAATCACATGCATTTAGGCATTGTCAAGACAGTCTGCTAAAGTTCTGAACTGAGCATCAGAATGGAGAAGAAAGGTGATTTAAGTGACTTTGAAGGTGGCAGTGTTGATCTACTGGGTTTTTCACACACAACTATTTCTAGGTTCTGTAGACAATGGTCAGAAAAAGAGAAATCATAGAGTGAGCAGCAGTTCTGTGGTCGAAAATGCCTTGTTGATGCCAGAGGTCAAAGAAGAATGGCCAGACTGGTTCAAGCCGATAGAAAGGAAACAGTAACTCAAATAATGCATTTGTTATACCAGGCAGAGCATCTCTGAACCTTGAATCAGATGGGCAACAGATGCAGATCACACAGAGTGTCACTCCTGCCAGCTGAGAATAGGAAACTGAGGCTACAATTCACACCGCCTCACCAAGATTGGACAATAGAAGACTGGAGGAGGAGCGCTGGCTGGTCTGATGAGTCTTGATTTCTACTGCAACATTCAGATGATAGGGTTCAAATTTGGTGTAAACATGAAAGCATGGATCCATTCTTCCTTGTATCACTAGTTCAGGCTACTGTTGGTGTAATGCTGTGGGGGATATTTTCTTGGCCCCTTAGTACCAATTGAGTATCGTTTAAACCCCACAGCCTAGCTGAATATGACCCCAGTGTACTTCCAGCAGAATAATGTGCCATGTCACAAAGCTCATGTCATCTCAAACTGGTTTCTTGAACATGACAATGAATTGACTATACTCAAATGACACAGTCACCAGATCTCAATCCAACAGAGTATCTTTTGGATGTGGTGAAACAGGAGATTTGCATGTGCAGCTGACAAATCTGCAGCAGTTGATGCTATTATGTCAAAATGGACCAAAATCTCTGAGAAATGTTTCTACAACCTTGCTAAATCTATGCCACAAAGAATTAAGGCAGTTATGAAGGCAAAAGGGGATCCAACCCGGTATTAGCAAAGTGCATCAAATAAAGGGGCCAGCAGTTAACTTTTAAACCAGATTAAATGTGACCAAGAGATGTTTTCATGAGATTCTTTTCAGTCTTTCTTGATTTAATCTCCTTTTGGCATCCAGCTCTCCGCCTGACCGCACATATTTGAGAATGGTTCAATGGTTCAATGGTTCAATGGTTTAGCCCCCCCCCCCCCCACCCACCCACCCCACCCCACCCCATCACAGTGTGTGTATGTGTGTTCAACTCTCGTCTGCTGTCTCCTGCTGGGCATTGAAGTGTCAATCTGCCATCCTCAGTGATGTGGCACAACTACTAAATGGGGATCTTGAAAGAATATCTCAAAACAAACAGCGGCAGTCCTTTTACAGTTAAACAAAGTTTCGCACTTCCATAAATGTGGATAAAACACCAAGGATCTTCATCCTGATGCGTTTCATGGCCACGGGCGGCTCTTCACCATGGTTGGAATATTTACATGTTAAACACAATACACAATATAGTGCAGCGTGAGCGTGTCCCACTGCATTTTCTGGCCTGTCAAACACAATAAGCATACCAGTAGGGGGAAGGAAGGTGTTGTCATTCACAGATGGTGTCGTTGACAATGCCGTTCCCTGCCGATAAGACGGAGAGATGAAAAACTCCAAATGGGAAGATTAGGCAGATCACTGACTGTCAACTGAGAGACGATACTCTTACTGCCGACTGACCAAATCACTGATATGAAGCGTCTCCATGGCGGATCTTACTGTTTATCAGTGTTCACCGAGTAAAACTGGACCAGCCAAACATATTTCCAGTTAAAATATCTAACAATAATATAACAATAATAACAAATTCAAAACAAGTGTTACAAATTTGCAAGTGCAATAAGATAAAATTCACTATTCAAGATATTTTGCATTGTTTTATTAAACTCTTTCCCTGCCAGTGTTTTTTTTTTAAGAAGTTGTCAGGCACCGCCAGCATTTTTAATAATTTGATAATTTAAATTTGCATGGCCCTCAAAATATTTTATGTTTTTGTCAAAGACTACATCAAGATCGGATTCAGAACGATGATCAAAACATAGATGGAGTAGATCGAGTCCATCGACACCCCCAAAAGTTTCACAGTCCTATAGCTCGTCCTGGGTCGACATTTCATTCGGTAACATTAGGTAGTTTTGATTTATATGCTGTTTAATGTTGATGATCACGTTATTTTACATATGCATCTTGCTAACATATAATATTGCTTGTTTCTGCTTCTTCACCTGTGTTTTTGATCAGGAGATACAGTATTCTTTCAGAAGATGTGTAATAGCACCCCCTACCGCACAACAGTGGAAGCTGCAGGATGCTATTTTCTTCTAGATCTGCTGTACAGCAGAACAAACTTTGTTGCATTATTTTCCTGTTATCACTGTAAAGCTGCTTTGAAACAATGTATATTGTAAAAAGCGCTATATAAATAAAGGTGACTTGACTTGACAACAGTGAAAGCCATCAATGGCTGGGAAAGAGTTCATCTTTTCTTACAGTGCATAGGAATTTTATTAATCATTGTGTATTTAATCTTAAGTTTTTAAGGCACAAATTTTAATTAAAATGTCTATTTTTATAAATATCTATATACTATAACTTTATTCACACATACATATATAACACAACCATTCAATAGCAACAATACTTTTCTTGTTTTTATCAATGTTGAAAACAGTTGCTTTTTAATATTTGTTAAAGGATTCTTTGATGAATAGAAAGTTCAAAAGAACAGTATTTATTTGCAATAGAAATCTTTTGTAGCATTACAAAAGTCACTTTTAATCAATTAATTAAAGGGGTCTTATGATGCTTTTTAATGTTTTCCTTTTCATTTAGTGTGTAATATCTGTTTATGCATGTATACGATCTGCAAAGTTACAAAGCTCAGTCTTCCACACATAGATTTATTCTATCTAACAGAGAACACAGATCCAGTCCAGCCCAAAACACCTCGATCGAAGTCCAGATATTATTTCCTCAAACGCCTACGTCACAATGTGAAATATTAGCAGCCGAAGGCATACGCAAAGAAAAAAAGACGAGGCTTCTGTGAATTTTAGTTTTGTTGTCATGTCGTGGAGACACTGTGTTTGGATGTGAAAGCAAAATCACTTCGTTTGGCCTTTCGAAAACGGATGAAATTAGGAATCAGAGGATACGATTTATTTATAAGGCTGTTCTTGAGCAGTACAAACCAAAAGGTTGCTTGCGCACAGTGCATTTTACAGAGGACAGTTTCCTGAACCTGGGAGATTATAACGCCAGCTATATACAAACGGCGTTGCATTTCCAACAAACGCTTGACGTGCTCGGCCAATCACAATTCACTGGATCTGCTGACCAACCAGAACAGTTTTTCGGAAGGAGGGGCTTTGTAGAAATCAAAGCGTTTCAGACAGACTGGGAATAGAGGAGCTGCAATAATGTACAGTATGCTAAAAAAAAAAAAAAAAAATTTACAATAAAGCATGTTAACCTCTACTATTAACCCCCCAAAAATAACTTTTAAAATAGCATCATATGGCTCCTTGAATTTTTTTGCTGAATAAAAATATGAACTAAAAAATAAATCTTACTGATTCCAGACTTTTGGTCAAATGTAGCAGACACTTTATAATACCTATGGGGTTAAAAGTCTTGATCAAGGGTACAACTGCGATCAGTCTTAATTGGGTTTGAACCAGCAAACGTTTTGCTACCTGCCCACATCTTCAACTCTAGGCTTTACTGTCATACACTGCAATTACTAGGCCATTTTAATATGCTATAGTGGTTTTAGTTGCTTTATTACTTTTGACCGTTTCCATGGCTTTATCGATTGAGGAGGAAGCCAAATAACAAGACTATGAAGACTGAGGAGCTTTGTATTTGAGCCTTTGCTGGTTCTTACACAAACACGGCTGCAATAAACATATGATCCCTGGGCCACTATGTCCATAGTGATATAAAAATCAATAAGAGCCTCACAGTCCATGGCAACATCAAAATCAATAAGCACCCAGGCTGAGATGACGTTACCGACCGAAACCCTCAACAGTTCATTATCCGCTGGCGCAAGAATACCTGCAACACTTGACATCTACACCGACCTTTCCAGATCACTCAAGCCTTTCACAATAATCAAAATATCATGTTTCTTCTCACATGCAGCTGGCCTTTCGAGACCGGCTCTCGACGAGAGATGATGTCAGTCGCCGTCTCTGAACTTTAAGTCACCTGCTCTAAATGCTCTCTGGCTACATGAACGTACATGTTTGACCCAGTGGGTCACAAAAGTGTTTTTAAAGTCACATATGTGTGAGTGAATGTTTGCTGCCGGCTGCAGAGTTGAATGTCAGAAGCATTCATATCTCCCTTTCACTGATACAAACGCCATAACCGAACTCTGATTTCAATATCTGAACCTTTTGAAGGAGTCTCAAGTGACATGTCAGACAGCTAAATGTTATTCACGTTCCACTGGTCTGGTTCCATGGAAAAAGGAATAGCTACTCTCCAGAAATGACAACTCTATCATTATTTAATGATAGAGTAAAACTGATAGAGTTCTTAACCGGTATGCTGTTTTTCTTTTGTGGAACTAAAAAGGAGAATCATACAGAAGCTATGAATAGCAACCATGATGCCTTTCCAGCTCAGAAAAGAACATAAATCAATAAATCAATAAAAACACCATAAAAGTAGTCCGTATGTACTGCAATTGATTTATGTATATATATACATATATATATACATATATAGATATATATACATATATCAATACAAATTAGAGGTTGAACAATATTGGAGTTTGCCGATACAATAACAATGTGTTCAAAGAATGGCTATAAAAAAGTATTGTGCCGATAAAATGTATTGACTCTTATTTTGAAAGGTTTTTGATTTTCCACTCCCAGCTGCTAGTTTAAAATACGAGGGAGATCAAATATGCACTCTCTTAACCATCTATTAAAATAGAAACAAAAAGTTTAATAATCAAATTTAAGACCTCTTCAAATGATAATTAAGACTTTTTATGCTAAAACTGAATTTTAAGTACTCGCAGAGACCCGTTCACATCTAAAAATGGACCAAGATGCTCATCAAGACGAATTCTAGAGAAAAAGCATAACACATGACTCAGAAGTGTAAAAATACGAGCAGCATAAGTGTGATCCTTTCATCAGTCGTCTGTCAGGTGCCAGATCAGCCAATAATGAGGAAAGAGGATAATGGTCAGGAAACTGTTGAAGCCATGCATGCCACAATAAACTAGTTATAAGCTCAAGGTTTCATTATCAGAGCGCTTATGTTAGCAGAGACAATATAAATTAAAGCTCTGTTCTCAGTGCCAATCTCATTAAAAACAAACAACTTCTGGTCAATTTGTTGCTGCAAAACGCTGCCGCTGGACTTGCCGGGTTGCATTGCTTTAAAGAACACATGTGCCCATTATCTGGACAAAACATACACTTTTCGAAATTTCACACTAACCCAATACAAGCAGACACAAGTTGTACAAGCATGACTAGAAAATAAACGCCTACAATTCGCCTTAAAGGGCCCTTGATTATTCATAAACTATCTGATGCATGCAGCACGAAAAATATAGCCCAAGCTTTACAAATCTATAGGTAACCTTGCTGACACTGAAATTGATACTGGACAACCGCTACTGCAGTTTGCAGATACAACAATAATGTGTTTAAAGAACAACAAATTACTGTGCCATTACTAGTAAAATGTACATATTGAATGATTTTTTAGAAAAAAAAATAAACAAGCTCAAAATACAAGATACATTTTTTAAATGTCTGCACTATACCACTTCCAGCTGCTCATTCTAACATATGAGGGAGATAAAATATGCACTCTTATGACTATCTACAATGCTACAATAGAAACACCATACAATAAACATAATTCATCAACAGTAGATCAATAAGCAATCACTTGGCATAAATTCATGGACTGCAAACTGCTCTGAAATGGCGACAATGTAGAATGCACAACAGTGTCACGTTTTTACTTTGTGCTCAAGTTTATTTCAATCATATATTTTTTTATATTATTATTATCAAGATTTATGTTATATAATTTAAGATATAATTTTTATGATCTTAAATTTGATCAAAGTCACATTTTAAGACTTTTAAACTTATTTTAATTTGAACTGTTGTGCGCATATTAAACGGCAAGTGTCTTTTTATGTCTCTGAGAAAGATATTTCATGCAGCAGTCAGGCGAATATCCAAAATAACATATTTTACTGACTAAAAATGGCAGATAGAGCTGTTTTCATGGCAGTGTGTCTTTTTTAAATCCACACTTATTTCTGCACTAATGGGGAAATGCTTGCTTTCTATAGTGAAACGCCTCAGTCATGCACCCACTGTGAGTCCCTCAGGGCTGTATTTGCCACCGAGTTACAGGTTTAAAAAAAAAAAAAGTTTCTTCCCCCTTAAGCGTCCCTCTACCCACAACCTCAATATCTCTGGAGAGTGTCAAAATGCCAAATACTAATGAAGTCACCTTCTACTGAAATTCTATGAAGTTATTTTCTAATAGTTTTAACACTGTCTAACGAAAAACTTTAGACATGAAATGTATCTGATGTGGGACCTGATGTAAAAATATATTTCCATTCCATTCAAAAATAAGAATTACGTTTTTTTTTTTTTATGGTTTTTGAAAGAACTGTCTCATCAAAAATACAGTAAAAACATCTCATGTTACGACTGTAACCCTGGTTCCCTGAGAAGGGGAATGAGACATTGCATCTTGGATTGATATTATGGGGAACGTCATCAGCGTGACCGGTGTCTGAAGCACGTGTGTAAACACGACAATTTTATTGGCTGGCCACAGGTAATGAAGTCTCTACCGATGCGCCTGCGAGTATAAGAGGGCGCCTGCAATTTATATCTTTAGCTTTTTTGTCTTTAGAAGCCTTTTGTTTTTTGTAGCGTGTGTGAAGACCAAGGTAGCCAGCACAATCGGAGCCAGCTCTGGCCCTGTAATGGATGCCAGAATTGGCTTTGGATGTGCAGATTTGGCCTGATTTGCACTGAGATACGGCACATTAAGCCACATTCGGCCCGATTACGGACCATAAGGGCTGGTCTGATTCTGGGTGAAATATGTCCATACAGACCCGGGCCAGTTTAGGTGTTGGGGGTGGGTCTCTTTTTACAATGTGGTAAATTGTATGTTGCAGTGATTTATGTAACATACATAACTTTGTAACTGCGACATCTAATACAATTTTAACAGTACTACACATAACATATAGAAGTAATGTTTATATATAATGAAATTATAATTTCAATTGAGTTGGCTGGCATAGTGCTAGAATTTAGCTCCAACCCTAATTAAACGCAACTAATAAGCTAATCAAAGTCTCCAGGATTACTAACAACTTCCAGGCAGGTGTTCTGGAGCTGGTTGGAGCTAAACTCTGTAGGACACAAGCTACCAAACTAACCAGTGTGAAGTCTTAATTTTCTAATAAATTCATAAACGGTTATTATTGCTTCGTCTGTAGCCAGAATATGACATGTTTTTTCACACCACAGAAGAAATCTATTAATCGACAGTAATGATAACTTTTACAATATCAGGAGCAATATTCAACAATAATGATTTTGTAATATTGCAGCTTCACTCTCTAATTATTATTTTTTTTATTTGCATCATGCATTTTTTTCATTATGCATGTCCATGAACAGCATTACATAGTCTGTGTAAATAAGCATAAATGCCATATCAGATGCAACTTCTGTTCCAATATTAAAAGTCTATATTATTGCGATTGATCTTTTTTTTTTATCAGTGCAAAGAAATGCAAGTACTGCCAGTGCATCGGATATAGAGATTGAAATGTTCATCAAAAGATGGCTTGCAGCTCACTTCAGACAGAGATGCCAATTATGCTATTTTAAAGTCTCCTAATTTCGTTTTTGAAGTCTCCTACAACAGATTTACATGCATCAAAGGTCAATTTTGTCAAAACATACATTGCACATCACCACATTTTTCATTGATTCTCAAACGACTCGTCTGATGAATCAGTCTCTCTAAATCCCTCCTTTCCGAAAGCCCGCTCTGCTCTGATTGGCCAGACAGCTCAGTCTGTTTTGATTTTGCGTACAGCACGTGTCGTAAATAAAAACGGCCATTACCATAACTTAACTTCAGCTCCATCCGGAGGCTTTCTACAGCTTAGCGATTGTACACCATAAACATGCAGGAACCGCATCCATAATGGTGCATACGTTAGCCGAGCTCTAACATGAATGACTGATGTAACATAAACGTTGGTAAGCGTTGGTTGCTTAGCAGAACTCTTTCAGCAAGATAGTAATAACGTGACTAAGCCGGTAAGCCGGGAACTTACACAATATAAAACACAAAACTAAGTATTTTGAACACCCCGTACACAATATATACATCAATAATTAATCATACTTACAGGTTGTGATTCTGAGGAGCAAGTTGGTCCAAATAAACTGAGTACTGACCCATATTTATAGAGCAAGCGTTTTGCGAATCCCACATTGAATTCTGAGATTTGAGAAGCAGTCGTCAATAAAGTGACGTGTTGTGGGCTGGTCAAGTTGTTTGCGGGCGGACAACGTACAACCATAGGCGGGCATTATGCAAATGTATCTCCTAGTGACGTAGAACCGTGGGTTGAAACCCAAACGACTCGTTAAGGCGGTTCAGAGTCGATTATTTCTTTTGGGAGACAATAACTTTATTTATTGTGCACTTTCAACTTTACAACTAATCAGATCGTTTACATTAGCAAACAGCTTTATTACACTCTGCATGAAAGGGGATATTCGAAAAACCATAATATGGGTACTATAAGGTACTTTGCAAATGTCAACATTTACCAGAGTAAATGTTATCAGTGTGAGATTTCTGAGATCTATCTGACTAACCAAACGTGTCATTGTCTTTTCCCCTTTTCATCTCTCTTTCTGTCAATAATCTGTCCATCTTTTAGGGGACGCTTACTTGAAGATGGCTCCTGAAGTTTTCTTTTTCATTAAACATTTTGTTAGTTCTTTAAAACTACCTAACATTAACATACAATTTTATGTTTATTTTTTTTTATTTTTTTATTAGGAAGATGACATCTTAAGGATTTTAAGGCAACAATGTCATTTTCAATGTCACAAATAATTCAATCCAACCGAGCAGAGTCTGGCGTATCCTGCCGGATTATCGGGCCGAACAGTTTTAACTACCGGGGGAAGATTTAGTAGGGAAAACTAATTTCAGGTGTAATAATAATAATAATAATTCATTACATTTATATAGCGCTTTTCTCAGCACTCAAAGCGCTTTACATAGAAGGGGGAATCTCCTCAACCACCACCAATGTTCAGCATCCACCTAGATGATGCGACGGCAGCCATATTGCGCCAGAACGCCCACCACACACCAGCTACCTGGTGGAGAGGAGACATAGTGATGAAGCCAATTGGTATATATATATATATATATATATATATATATATATATATATATATATATATATATATATATATATATATATGGGGATGATTAGGAGGCCATGATGGACAGAGGCCGCTGGGCAAATTTGGGATTTTTTGTGACCACAGAGGGCCTCGGTTTAACGTCTCATCCGAAGGACGGTGCTCTTTGACAGTATAGTGTCCCCATTACTATACTGGGGCGTTAGGACCCACACAGACCACAGGGTGAGCACCCCCTGCTGGCCTCACTAACACCTCTTCCAGCAGCAACCTGGTTCTCCCATCCAGGTACTAACCAGGCTTAGCCTTGCTTAGCTTCAGTGGGCAACCAGTCTTGGGCTACAGGGTGATATGGCTGCTGGCTCCGTGTCCGAGTTTTTTGACATTGGAGGACACACATGATCTGTGCGTTTGATGTTTGGGTTAGGAGCATGCACGTTCAGTTCTTGAGGGTTCTGAATGTACCCGCTTTGAGCGAGGAAGCTCCATTCACGCTGCACTTAATTTTCGAGAGTTGAGAGACACGCATGTGTGCAATCGCGGCTTGGGCCCTGCTGTAGCCGAGGCACAATGGAGGTTGGTGTCGTGAGGATCACAGGTTGAGCTGGCTGAGGAATTCATAAAAGGCATAGCTCTTTTTCAATGTTCTTCAGTAACCAGTTTGAGCGATCTGTTGGATCTGGATGTGCTGTCTCTTGAGCCATCTGACACAGCAGATACCATGCTGCTGGCACCATCCGGCCAGAAGAAATATTATGAAATATTATAACAATTTAAAATAATTGTTTTCTCTTTCAATATATTTTATGATTTATTCCTGGAATGCCCTGAACTTTCAGCATCATTACTCCAGTCTTCAGTGTCACATGATCCTTCAGACCATTCTAATAGGCTGAAAAAATCATTTAAGATATCCCTTCATATTTTTATGGAAACTATGATACATTTTTTGGGGGATATTTTATGTAGGCAAAGTTCAAAAGAATAGCAATTATTACTGCCACATTTGATCATTTTACCGCATCATTGCTGAATGAAAGTATTAAACAAATAAAATCATACTGACCCCAAAGTTTTCAATGCTAGTATATATATATATATATATATATATATATATATATATATATATATATATATATATATATATATATATATATATATATATATACACACACAAAATACAGAAGACAGCAGGTGAACAACATAGTCAGGTGGCTCAGTAATTATCCGCAGTGCTCTTACCGATCATAGGCGACTCAATAAAGCTCCAGGCGTTGGTTTGAGGCACATATGATTGAAGCACTCCAGCAGAGCGACCGGCCTCATTCACCCCTCCAAACACATAGATCTTCCCTCCAGAGACAGTTGCTGCTGCAGAATGGACAGGTTTGGGCAAAGAAGCCACCATCTCCCACTGGTTAGTGATGGTGTCATACCTAAAAAGAAAATGAAAATCGATTTAGCCTGAAAAGCGCCTTTTTAGACAAAATAAATGTTCTATTCTATTCTTACTGCTCATCTTGACGTAAAATCTTGGCGTCCACTCTAAACTTTTTTCCCCCTAGAAAAAGGACTATTAAAGTCGGCCTAAATAAAAAGACATGTTCCATGGATTTTTAAATGATGCTCATGGCTCATATCAGTGTGTTTCTGCTTCACGCCTGATAAAGCATCAGGGAAATGAGAGTAAATTGCGAGGTTTGGTTGAGTTTCTTTACTGGCCCTGGCTAAGATAATTTATGTCAACTCTAGCATTTAAACATAAGTAAAAAGAGACTGTAGTTAAAATGTGCATGGCTGATCGTCACAAAAACTGTCTAATATTTCAAGAAAAAAAATTACATTGAATATAGAAAATGAGGGAGCATTTCAAGTCAAAATACCATTGCTGTAATATAAAAAAAAATACATATTATAAATACAGTATCATATACATATACTGAACTGCCATAAAAATATGTAGAAAATACATATTTATTTTAATGCCAATTATGTAATTAATATATATATATGAATATCTTTTAAGTATTTACACAGTATGTGATCTCTTAATCTCAGTGGGTGTGGACTTCTAAATTTGAACTCTGGATTGATCATCATCTAATCCCAGGACAGGCTCGCAGGTGTGGGAAGTGGAGACTATATTTGGATTGTGCAAAATGATACAAATGAAAGAGCAGGTTTTGACCGAGGAGCCGAGCAACCCATATTCCAACTCAGATCCTGCCTTGAGTTTGTGCTGGAAGACCTGTGGGAGACATCAGGAGATTGCCTGTTAGAGGGTGAAAATTGAGCAGGGAATGAGACCCGGTCGCGCTCACTGAGTGAGACCATTATGAGTCTTAAATGGAGGAGCAGAAAACGCGTTTGGAGCCGGTGGAGTAGAGTCGACCTTATCTACTGCACATTTAACAGATACTGACTGTGGAAGATTGCTGGAGAAGCTTATCTCATTTGCCTCGCTGAAGAGAAATGCTGGAAAAATCTCGCGAGCAAAACCCTGCAGCACAGTAACATGCACAAATTATTGGAATTTTGCAGGATACTTTTTACCTGAAAGTGTCTATAGAGTGTCTATGGCAGCAGGCAGGTGTGCTGGAGGGTTTTAATGCAGAAATGTGAAGCCTGTTAAAGTCCCCCCGTGGTGACAATCAAGTTTTTAATGTTGTTTATATGTCAACACCATTGCTGAGTATTTTCCCCTTAAAACTGCAGTGAACCAAAGACAGTCTCAAAAACGCGGTTGGAAATCGGCTGTGTTTCTTCCGTCACAAACTACCTTGTAACCAATCGTCAATGTACGGGCGGGCTTTAGCATATCATTACTATGCTGTGTGAACCAGAGGTGTCTCAAGAGAAGGTTATCCCAATATATTTTTCTGTTGATATGAAAAATTATGTTCATTTAGCAATATAGCAGGTGAATTATGTATATTATGTTTATTACGATGTTATGATGAACTATATCTTTCTCCGCTGACGTTCTAAGTTGTTCAAAATGTTTCTAAGGATGCTGATTTTTAGAAGGCAGTTGTTTGACTCTGAGATGGTGAACGGGAACATGGTTTGTGTAACATTAAAAGGCTAATCATATTAATTACCGTTATGTGTTCGACGTTGTAAAGAGCGATACCATTCTGCAGCGTTTACTACAGTAAAGTTGGCTGAGTGACTCTCTGAGCCGGGGTGAGTGAGTGGAGGCGGGGTTAATTTGCATGTTCATGGCTCCACGTATACTAAATGAAGCAAGGGTCTAGAGTTACATTCAAGCTATTCAAGGTTTTTACATGGTTTGCATCTTATCTAGAGCAAAGATCTTTTACAGTAAAGGTTGGTAATTGTTTTTCTTATCCAGCCCCAATCAACAGTGGGGTCCCACAAGGGTACATTTTGGGCCCCGTTTTGTTTTTATTATATATGTTCCCCTTGGGAATGATTTAAAACATATATATGGTATTTCTTACCATCTATATGCGGATGACACACAGATCTATTTGCCTTTCAGACCTAATTGTAATGTTTCCTGTGCAACAACACCCCACAGGGATGAAGTGTGTGTGGATGAAGTTAAATATTGGATGGCTGACAATCTTGTTCAGTGGAAAGAAAAACATAAATTATGTTTTTTGGTCGTTCAGTTTTTAATAAGGCTGAAAGTGATATCTTAGGCCCTTGGGCTTGTTACCTACAGGGCCGAGTATAGAACTTGGGAGTAATTTTTGATTTCTCGCTGAAGTTTGATAAACAAATAAAAACTGTAGTTCGGAAATGTTTCTTTTATCAGAGGGGCAATAGCCAAATTAAAAGCGTTTCTTTTAAACTAGTGACTTAGAAAAAGTCATCCATTCTTTTATCTTTTCCCATTTAGACTATTGTAATGTTATTTATTCCGGGACCTGCCAGACTCATGTTGCATGTCTTCAGCTACTGCAAAATGCCGCAGCTAGAATTCTTATGAAGGCTAAGAAGACTGATCGACTGATGACACTGTTATCCTCATTAGGCTGGCTACCAGTGCATTACAGGATCCAATACATGGTCTTGACATATGTTTTTAAGGCATTGCATGGAATGGAATGGCGCCAGACTATTTGGTTGAGTTTAAGCCATATAATTCAAATGTAATTCTGAGATCATTAATCCTAAGAGTGCGCCTTAAATCTAAAGGTGGCTGCGCTTTTGCTGTCACTGGCCCAAGATTATGGAACAGCTTGCCTTTTTCTCTCTTGCGTTTTAACTTTTTAATGGATGTTTTATTGTTTGTTGTTGTTGTCTTTGTTTTAGTTTGTATTTATTTTTATTATTGCTTTATTCACTTGTAATATACAGCACTTTTGAGCTACTGTGTAGCCTGAAAAGTGCTCTATAAATAAATAAATACAATACAATACAATAAAATTGACTACAGGGGAACTTTAATATAGTTACCTAGTAGTTGCCCATATTAACGTTTTCATTGTCCAGCATCGTTCATTTTCGTCATCAGATCATATAGTAAAAAATTATTTTCTTACTTAGTATTTTTGTTAGTGTCCTCAAGATTATTTTTTAAAGGCCTTGGTCTTGTCTCAGTCTCAACTGCATTTGTCTTGCTCAGTCTAAGAGAACTAAGAGAGATTCTATTTCAAGACCACAACTGTGGGATATGACTAAATTGCCAGTACATTGTCTGATTTATTTGTTAACATCATTAAAGATGCATTATGTAATATTGACAGCGAGCAATTGAAATGGGTACTGAAGTCCAAATTCAAAATATTGGAGAGATGTTTGCCCCGCCCCCTCCTCCTCAGACTCGATAGTCACGCGGATGGTCATATTGATGACACGCAACAGGAACGAGTGCAATTGACAATGGTGAAATACCTTACACCGATGCTTTTTAGGTCTTGTAGAATTTGTGATCTCTGACCAAGTTTGTTTGCTGGCTTTCACGGCTGCAATACGCTGTTTTCTCTGCCAACCCCGGGTGTCAAATATTACTGTGTAAATTGGCACGTAACTCACATTTTAAAGTAGAATAACTGGCAGTAGCATTGTTTTTCGGAAAAACAATTATTTGAACCTAGCATGTTTCCTAAATATCTGCAAACATAGTATGGTATTTTCATGCTTTAGTGCAGTCAAAAAAAATACATACAGCACCTTTAATGTGATTGGATGTAAAACATCCTGCTTCAAATGCAATTAATATCTTATTTCTAATTTGATTTCTTTTGTAACTGTTGTGCCAAGTCAGAAATGAACAGGGGATTGAATAAAAAAATTCACCAATTAATACAAATGCTCACAAATTTCAAGATATAATTTCAAAAAAGTACTTGTATGAGATCTTGTTTTTATACTATAATGTTGTATGATAAATTAAAGGGGACCTATTATGCAAAATTCACAAAAAACATTACAAATGTTCGGTTATTGGATGTACCAACAAACATAAGTGTCTCCATAGACTCCCGGCATCTGAGCCACTAAGGACACCATGGTTGAATTTAATTTTCAAAGGAATGTCCCGAAGAAAATCGCTAAAGTCTTATACATAGACCATATAGACAATCGACTCTGAAGAGAATCAACCGTCTACGCACACCTTGGTAGAAGAATCGCCATTGGCTAGTAATTTTTTTTATTTACTCGATAGACTGATATACTATATATATAAAAAAAATGGTAAACAAAATTTTATTTCCAAAACATTAATCTCAACATTATTTATGCAGTTGTAATTGTACCGATTCAGATGCAACTTCTGTGCCACCTCTGCAGTGCAAAGATGACTTCTGTTGTTAGTGATTTCTTTTGATTGGTAACAGCTCTATATATAGTGTCTAATTATTCTAATTGTATTTATTGATTAAATAGAAGAAATTTCTCAGGCAGTAATTGTGGATTTTTTAGATGAATTTAAGGAGTGCTGGTCTGGTATTGGTCTTGACTCAGTCTCCCCCTGCCTTGGTCTTATCTTGGTCTCGACGCACACTGGTCTTGGTTTTGACTTGGTCTCGGTTTAGGTGGTCTTGACTACAAGCAAACACCACTAATAAGTTGTGGTTAAAACATATATTTTTCCGCATGTAAAATCAGACGTTCCCACTGGTTCCCCCGCACAGTAAAGCAGATGGCTCGCAAGCGGATAATTCAGCCTCTCTCTGGGCGAGTGGTTCAGAAGCGGGCGGTTCATTGTCATCTCAGCGGCTCGTGAGTAAGACCATTAATTACACAGAGGGAAAGTGTTATCAGGCGACTTCTGCCTCTTTTTTAATGAGACTTTTACAGCGGCGTACAGGAAGGAACTAATTATACGAGGCAGAGACTCGCTTAATGAAAGTGTGGTTATAAATACAGACATCTGTGGAACAAATGAAAAATCATTATGACTTGCGTTTTCTCGCATAAAAGAGTCTGATATGAATTAAAGCAATAAGAGAGGAACCACCTGCAGTCATGTGACTTTATTAGCATATGTGGTCTTGATGCAAATTCTATTTTAATTAGCCAGTATTGTTTTTTGATGAGAAATCCGGGTGAAAATTATCTTTGATTTTGCTAATACATAAAACCTACATGTACAATATCGTAAGCATTATTCCCCATTTCTTTTTAAATAGCATCTGGTTCCACAAATACCAATAAAATGACCCATTTTATACTGTGAATAATTAATATTATAAATATGCCAAAAATATTGTTTGGAAAATACTTTATAGTAGTTATATTATGATTACATTATGCTATTTATTGTTCACTCATTTACTTATTTATTTTAATCTAACTTTTATATATTTATTTATTTTAATCTAGGTTATCAAATGATTTATTTGTTTAAATGCATATTTGATTTATTCATTTTAATCAAATTTTACTTTTATAAAAAACAAAACAAAAAAAAAACACTTTCTCTAAACATTTCCACAGAACCTGTTTGAAAACCCCTGACCTAAAACACCCACGCAAGTAACCCTAGAGCAACACTATCAACAACTTGGAACCATAGCTGCCAATTATCAATAGAGACCATTACCAATCACATAGTAACCACTCATAACACCAGAGTAAAGATTTAGCAATGGAAGTACACAGCATTCAAGCTACTAAATAACACTTAAACTTTAAAAAAATAAAACAGTTGTTTTTTTAAACTTTTGGGCAAGGTTTTGTCAAGTCAACATTCAAGGTCTGTCTTCACAAATTTTCCTTTTCTAGTCATCTATCTTTAGTTACACAAAACGGATGCCAAAGAACTAGCACTGACGATAGCCGACTGTGTTGTTGCCTCGCGTAGAGGAAAAAAATCTGTGCCTGAACACACCGAAGGGACTACAGGCAACTGTCAACTAGCATGCGCGTTCTGCGTCTGCGGGTAAAGGAGATAACTGTCTATTTAAGCAGATATATTCGTCTATATTCGTCATTCAAATAGGGAAAGCAAAATTAAGACTGCAGGTATACAAACGGTGCAGAGCCAAATCTAAGTCGGACGACGCTCAAAACCGGCCCGACGTTGCCTGACCGTCGGCTAGGTGTTTCACTGGCTTTACTCTATAAATATCATGCATGTTCATATTTCTTTTTGCAGTGTCCACAAATTACCCATCTTAAACAAACAAGATGAAGTTTCTCTGCAGTGTTCCCAGTGCTTTGAAACACGCTGTGAATTCTTTGGTGTGACAGGTGTCCCTGCTTTCCAGATCAGTGTCTCACAGGAGGTGCACACTCACAGGCCGACAGGAGACGTCAGACAGTTCAAGCAGTCCACACATGCCTGAAGCCGAGGCAG
The DNA here is from genome assembly GCA_030578255.1 of Tiaroga cobitis. Taxonomy (NCBI): domain Eukaryota; kingdom Metazoa; phylum Chordata; class Actinopteri; order Cypriniformes; family Leuciscidae; genus Tiaroga; species Tiaroga cobitis. The sequence goes on along the minus strand of CM060607.1, from coordinate 38,440,463 downwards.
CTGCGAAGGAACGAGGGGGTCAGGGCTACGGGGCAACTCTGCAACGGTTAGACTCCGCGTAAATATGTGCTAAACTGTGGCGAGCGGGTCTTCTGTCGGCCAAACTCGTGATACTTCATTCCGTATCTCAATCTAAGATTACTTGGGCCTAGTCTCTGTGCCAACCCATTTAAAAAAATAATAACTCAAAGACAATGAAAGCCTCTTAGCTGGGCCTCAAAAAGGTGGCAGAAATTAGTGAAAGGGGTCATACTATAAAAAAATAAAAATAAAAATCTTGTTGTTTTGAGGTAAAAGAGAGGAATTTATCATTACTCTCGAGTCTCAAATGTATTATTAATACATATCCTACCTAGTCAAACTAAATAATGTTCAATGTCAAGCAGAGAATGCATTAGAATAGCGATACACCAGAATAACTCATTGTATCCTGGGACTAAAACAAACACCCTTACAGCCTTAATTTACATGACTAGCAAACAAACAGCTTTTGCTTTCGTCAACACAAATAAATTTTTTGTACCCTGACAGAGTCTGGAATGCTGAACAACAGCGCTGACACAGAGCACGGGGCACACACACTCATTGACATCCACCCAACACCACCACTGTTGGGTTTTCATGTGTTATGGGGACATTAGCCCCTTACACAGCAATCGCGGTAAGTTACCGTAAAATTGCCAGAACGACTTTACCGGTAAATTTCAAAATGTGCTGTTCACACAAGCAACAGCATTCTGGCTTTTTACCGCTAACAGACCATTCACACATCAGATCCAAAATACCGGTAAACTCTATGACGATGTCATTAACCTGGAAGTGACCTCTAAAGTTGTTGACAAATCTCTTCATCCGCCCGGATGATGAAAAGCGCTTTAGTTTCAGTATCACTCCAATTTCAAGACATTTGTAAATGGTGCTGAGTAAATGCGTCATCTATGTCATAATTTTATGAATGGCTCAGAGCCGTTGCTCTTTCAACAGCTTCTGATTGGCCCAAATCACTTCTTACGTCACCGCGTTCACACAATGCATATACCGGTAATTTACTGGTAATGTTGCAACTTCCCTTACTGGTGAATTCCCGGAAGCGGTTTATTTGAAAAGGTTCTGGTCACACATGATCTGTTACCGGTAAAGACTGTATGTGTGAATGGGGCTATTGACATTCCATAGACATAATTATTTTCATACTGTACAAAATGCATATTCTATCCCCTAATCCTAAACATACCCATCACAGAAAAACTTTCTGCATTTTTACATTTTACTCTGTTTTCATCAAAGGGAGCAAAAAATGTCCCGACAAGGACCTCAATTTAGGTCCCCACCGTAACACGAGTCCCCACGAGTCCCCATGAGTCTGTGTGCATTCAGGTTGAAGTCCCCACTGGGATAGAAAAACATGTACACATGCAGGCACACACAAAAAAGAGATACGTTTGCACCAACAAAGGTCATTCTTTTAGAATGGCACTGAATAACCACTAACTAAAATATCACATTATCATGACAATATCATGGTATTCTTTGAAGCACCTTGGATTACCATGTAAATTGTAGGCCTATGAAAATGGTACTCATTCAGTTCTATAGTAAAATATATACTGAATCAGTATTTATTCAGTAGTAACTTTATTGCATTAGCTTTTTTTCATTTTAGTTTTAGTAATTTTTTTATTAGTCTTTTTATTTTTATTAAGCTTTAATTTATTTTAGTTTTAGTCATTTCAGTACTTCAGCTTAAACTTCTTTTATTTCCATTAGTTGCAAATACAGCATTTTAAGTACATTTCTATTTTTTTTGTTTTTTTTTTTATCTATAAAATTTCATTTATAATTTTATTTTAATTTCTGCTTTGTTTCAATTAACAATCTGCTTTATTTCGATTAACAACAACAACAACACCATAAATTGAATAGCTTTTAGCTTTAGTTTACAATAACAACAGTGCTTCAACGGAAGAAAGAAAGCCATACAGAATTGATGTGTGGGTGAATAAGTGATGACAGAAGTTCCTTTTTTTCGGGTGAACTATCCCTTTAAGAAAGTATACACATTCAATACTGATTTCATGTTGAATCAAAGTTAGATGCACAATAAATGTGACCTCTAACTGTAGTGACAGAGCTATTGCAAGTTTTAACACATTAAGACAGGCCACAGTGACAAACTGGGCCAAGGTTGCAACACAATAACTCCTGTAAACAAACTCATTTCTTGAGCACTTCAGCTTGCACACAATGAACAAGAAAGCCAAAAAACCGACTGCCTTTCCAATTGTCTTGGAGGGAACCTTCAGCATTGAGACCAAACGAATTAGGAAAATGTTCACAAAACCTGTAGCATCACCATATTAACAAATACTACAAGCCTTTCTTAAGACATCTCACCAGCTTGCTCGCTTCTCTATCATCATTTGCTGGGTATGGAGGGCGGATGACCTGAGGGGCGGCTGGCATCATTACCAGAGCAGATCGCCATCCATCCATCAGAGAGAGGCGGGATTAGAGAGTCATGCCGGGCCAAAACCACACACGGCTAGTCACAGACCTATCTATATATAATCCATCCAGCTCTGCTGCATCCTGTGTCAAGGTTATGTCTGCTCTCTCTGTATGCAGCTCTCCTCCTCTGTAAAGGCCGGAGGGAGCCGCTGATCAATGTCTTCCCATCCCCACCCATTATGTTTCCCCTTAAAATACACGGCCGACAGTGCTGTCTAATCACTTTCCTTCATCTGAAATGTAGACGTCTGATCTACGGTCCAGCTGTGAATTTGAAAACCATCCAAAACACGAGACCCATTGATCTTGTCAGATCACTGTCAGATTGATTGTGATAAATGTTTTTGCCCCTTCAGAGTAATACACTAGGTAGAGGAACGTGGCAATGTATCTTTTATTATCCCAGTGTTTTATGACAATAAAGACAATATTCTCTACTGTAATGCAAAAAATAATATGTATGTGTTTACTATGCATACGTGTTGTGCAGAAAGCCCTTATATGAAGATGGTTTAGACGTGTTTTATGCAAATGACTCACCTCCTGCACGCGGCCACTCATTTAGAATACTCTAAATTCACTAACATTAGAAAGAGATTCAGAGATTCAAATTCATGTGCGAACACGCGTGTTGTGAATTAGGCAGAGATTTTTTGTGAGAAGTTCTCCTGTGCGTACAAATACAAAATTATCCGCGCAATTATGAGGGAAATAGACCCATTGTATGTATTGTTATTTACATAAAATGCCAATGGAAAATCTAGTTGGAAAATTTGATCATCATTAAGTTTTTGTCTATATTGGGCCCTGAGAGATGGATTCTGGTTAAAAGATCATAAAAAAAGAAAAAACTACATTAAAAGGTCAAGAGCATTTTTAGAGTGTCCCAACTAATTGACAAAAATCAGCATGATACATTTTGTATAAATGATGAACTGATGTTCATGGGAATCAGTCCAAAGTCAAATGCCTGTGATTTCCTAGAATAACATCTATGGAAAAACCCATATTTAGAAAAAAAAAAGGAAACACAGGATGTCATCAGGCAGGTTTCTACAAAATTATCACTCGCCATGTGATGTGAGATGTGAGACTTATGTATACACAGGAAAAAAAAAAAAAAAGAAAAAAAAAAAAATCACACACTAGGTGTTGGAAAAGGTTAATTTTTAGCCTTGGTCTATAACAAAACTGTGAAATCTGATCTCATCACAGGAACCAATTTTATAGCAACTTCAAATGTCACCAATTAATTTTTATACCAATTCTAAAATATTATGCTAATAAGATCGGATTGATTTACCAACAGACATATGATCTGTTTCTCCCATCTGTATGATAACAAATATCAATATCTCAACCTGATCACCTCCATACAACACTACATCTGCACAGCTTTACAATACAATATTCAATCCAATCCAGAGATAAACAGATGTTTTTGATGGACTACATCCATGACGTACTTAGCAATTATCCAAAAAAAGAAGAAGGGAAAAAAGAGCTAATTTGATTAGGCTTTCAATGAGACTTAATGTGAACCAAAACAAACAAAGAAAAAAAATCTACAGAAGTCACTGCAGCTCCAACTGGAACAGACAGACCTCAGAGATGCAGGATTTCCAGAAATAAATATAGTGCTTGAGCAGCGGAGGACTGTTTGCATCCTGTTTAGCAGAAACGCAGTGGTTCATTGATGCAGTGGACACGAACGACACGTGGATCAAGAGACACCCATTAAATGCTATGCTTTGGCCTTACTAAACAACACTGTTGAAGACACTATTGTCTACTGCGGAAAAGCTTTACAGAAGAATTTGAATTTGTCTCATATATGATCATTATTTTTCTGTTCCTGTTTTACCGTGAAGCTGCTTTGAAACAATCTTTATTGGATAAAGTGCTATAGAAATAAATGTGACTTGGCTTGGCTATGGACTAGAGAATAAAGTTACTGCTATGATAATTTGCAAGAGTGGCAAGAGACAAAGTGAGCTCCAATTAAAGCTAAAAATACTGTAATTTGAGTCCTTTCTTGTCATTTTGACAATCAACAGGGTCTAAAAATCCACTTCACATGAGTGGAGCAGTGGAGTATTCTGGAGATAAAGGCACAGCAGCAGACGCCGAGTTATCAGTTCTTTAATGCCATGGTGTGTTGGGTTTGCACGGTGGGTCGCTCTATCGCAGCACGGAACAATGGGACTCGCTTTGACTGCCTAGGATCCGGCAACTCCGAGAGATACACACTCGATTCATTTGCAGTTTAGTCTTCTGGGAAACCATTCAAAGACGTTCCTGGAACCAAAAGCATTACAAAACCAATTGATTAGCATTATAAAAAAAACATATCCAATACCATCAGGACATTACTATTGCTCAAAATCAGGCTCAAAAGTTTGAGGTCAGTAAGAATGTTTATGTTTTTGAAATAAGTCTCTTATGATCACCAAGGCTGCATTAATATTTTGAAGTATATTACAATAGAAAACAGTTATTTTAAACTGTAATATTTTAATATTATTGTAATTTATTCCTGTGATGCAAAGCTGATTTTCAGCATCACTTCAGTCTTCAGTGTCACGTGATCTTCAGAAATCATTCTAATATGCTGATTTGCTGCTCAAGAAACATTTCTTATTATTATCAGTGTTGAAAACAGTTGTGATGTTGAACCATGATACTTTTTATTTTTCAGGATTCTTTGATGAATAAAAAGTTTAAAAGAACAGCTTTTATAAAAAAAAAATGTTTTCTAACATCGTAAATGTCTTGAAAAGAATGAAAGTTTACATTTCTTTAGAAAAAAAATATTTTGAATGGTAGTGTATCTGACCACAATTATAAACAACAGTTATCTCTAATTGCTTAGATAATCAGACTTATGATTTTTGTCTTGATTGGTAGTAAAAAGTGTTTTTTTTTTTGCTCTTTGGATTAACATGCACTGATGAATCATTCATTATAAAAACCAGGAATGTGCATTAAGAAAGTAAAAAAAAGTTTTTACAGAGCACATTCAAGCTCAGATTTAGTGCTTTAGTTAGACTAGTTGTTCATTTGAATTTAGCGAGTGACACGCGACACTGTGAAAGTGCCAAAGTCATGACTGCATGACACAGAGAAAATGAACTCCCAAGAGCAGCTTCTCTCCGCTTCTGCCCTCGAGTTCCTTGTTTTCACTCGCTCTCCTACAGTAATTTCAGAGCTAAAGAGATGGAACGACAACTCAAACAGTGAGACTGTGGCTTTACGACTGGAATCCATCATCAAAGAGCAATTAAACAGTAAGTGTTGCTGATTGGGCTTGAATGGGGCACAACGTCAGAATTATCCCTGTCCTCGTGCTGCCATCAGAGGGCTGGACTCGAGGGGTGTGGAATTTCCAGACTGTGAAAGGTTAGGAGGCGCCAGGCGAGAACGCCATTGTGCCACCACAATTAATCACAGGATTCAACAGCGCAAATATGACATTTGATGAGCCGGTGTGAACGTGGTGCAGATACACAAGCTGTGTTTGTGTATAAGACGGTCAAAGTGAGGATTCCTTCGCCTACTAAAATACAGCTGTCTCAACATGGGGAGTCTGCCATGTTGATTTGTGAGGAAAGCGATCACGTGTTTATTTTTTAAGATCGAAATAAAACTGAACACCTCAAAATTGCAATAAATCAAGGTCGACATAACAGCCTCTTAAACGTCTACAAACACTCAAGTCTCAGTTAAGCTCATAATGCTCAAAAAAGTAAGTAAACCAATATCCTTCAAAAAGCTCTCTTTAATATAACAAATAAATAAAATAAATGTTAGGTACAATTCAATATCCCAAGCCTATTTGCACTTTTGCACATGCTGGTTTCGGCCTCATCTCATATATAACACACCTGTGATTCACAACTACCTGCTAATAATAATGCATTCAAAGTCGTTGTTGTTGTTGTTGTTGTTGTTGTTGTTTTTGGCGTATGCCTACCATCACAACGTCATTGCCATAAAAAAAACAATGCTGATATTCAGGAAAACGAAAAAGCGGCATGGGCACACAAGTCGGATCTGAACAGTTGCGATACACAGTGTGGACGCCAATAATTTTAGATCAGATCAGATCAGATTGTGTCACAAAATTTTTCAGTTTTGTGACATAAAAATGATGATTACCACCCAAAATAAAAACTTCATAGTCACTGTCGAGCAACTTTATTTTATTTGCTCACTAAAGTCAATTTTATTCTCATTTGGCACTTATGAATACATATACTCTGTCTCCACAGGGAGCATTTTAAGACGCACTCCCAACATGTTCCTAAAAAAGCACTATGATGACTTCTAAGATGGCCTGTTCAGCCAAAAACGAAGGAAAACATCACAAACATCCTCTGGGGAGAATACAATCCCAGTATGCATTAAATCATGTATGGCAGACAGGAAGTGTGAGAAATGTTAATCATAAATAGAGCCTCATTCAACACTGAATAATTATTCACAAATATTTTGATGTGCTTTGCATTTCATGCTTTTAGAACTATGCACTGTTAACTCATATTATAGATTTTTTGTATATTTATAATGACATATTTAATAAAACCAATCACATCAAAGTCTCAGTAAGTTTGTGTTGTTGTTTTTTGCATTGCTTCAAAATTTATGGAAGGCATTTTCTGCCAATTTTAAACAAATCAATTAAATGCTAAAATGAAAACTAAAACCAGATTAACCATTTCATTATAGACAACTGTACTTATGTCAATATTCATTTAACATTGGCAGAAAATGCCTTCCATACAAATTAACTACAACAATACAGTAAAAAGCGTATTCATGTAGCTTTTATCTGTTAATTCTAGGTGTTGTTTTGTCTGTTATTTATAGTCTCCTTCTTTAAGGCTCATTAGTCATCAAATCCTCTGTACACACTGCAGGTGTTATGAAGGTTGCCGGTACGGATATGCAGCTTTTAATCTCGCCAAGCTGAGTGCTTACTAAAAAACAGCTCACAGATCATTTCAAGTCATCTCAAGTTCATTAATCTGACGTGACCAAGCTGAAGCCTATGCAGACAGCTTACAGCAAGGCAAGTCACTGAGTTTCCAAATTCATCTTTAATAAATAAAAACGAATCAGACAGAGAGCAAGAGCACCTTGATGCTGCTCCCGATTGGGCCAAAGGCAGCCTTGAGAAGCAGGCTGACTGAAGACATCATTGTGAACGGAGTAGATGTCATGCTTATGAGCGTGAAACTGCCGGCAAGATGGATTGTGGGATATAAATTAGGAGTCAGCAGGGTGAAGTGGGCGGTCGGTCTCTCTCTAACAAACCTCCACGGTTCTGTCAATCAAACAAGCGTCCCAGCGGACTGTTCGTGGAGTCTCATTCATATTGCACACAACAATGGTTAAGCTCTCTGAAATGGCCAGTTACAATCTGGCTTTAATTCCAAATGAAACTTTTACAAGCTTTCTTTTTCTAGAAAAATACTGATGACATGATCTTGTTTGCATTTGCATGGTTTTAGCTGTGACCAGAGAATATTGGATCCAGTGTATTGGATATTTTAAAAAATATAATTTGAAATATAATTTATTAAAAATAATTACATATAGTATAATTTAATTATAATAAAAAAAAAATATCCAATGTATTGGAAAGGCTGTAGGACATGTCAAATGTAAAATAATTTAAAGGGATAGTTCACCCAAAAATGAAAATTCTGTCACTCACGATCGCGATTAATCGCATCCAAAATAAACGTTTGTGTTTACATAATATATGCGTGTGTGTATTGTTTATAATTATTTTGTATAAATACACACGTGCATATATACTGTATATATACAATGTGAAATACAATCTTTTTTTTTTGGATCAGAATAAGCTTTGGAGCTCAAAAAAGTCTGGCTACGCAAGACTAGAATAAGGAGCCTACGAGACTAGAATGAGCAGAGAGAGAAGGTAGTGAGATGGAAATTGGATGTTAGTGCCAGAAGAACGAATTCAAATTGATTCTCATGTCATAAGAGTGATACTGCATGAGAAAATGGGTTTATTTCAATATGACCAACTGTATTCAAATATCAATCTGGTTTGTGTTTACATCATTGTCCCTTGATGCTTTTGCATTCTGTTCTTTTTAAAGCGACCGACTGTGTCATGACCTCTGTGTAACGGTCGATTATAGCTACAGTCCACGGCAGCGAAACCTGATCCAATCTACTCGATGCATCTGTGCCACAGTCAACTTGCCAGCAAAATACTCCTTCCATACTTCAGCCGAGATCCAATTATTAGATTGGTTCTCAGCACAGAAAGAGCTGACCACATGTTTATTTGAAACACATAATGGCTTGCAATGAAATGTTTAATTCAAACGCCAAGTACCTTTCCACATTATCCAGGTTTCCGGCCACCCCGAGTCCTCCAATGGCGTAAAGCTTGCCGTCGTACACCACGCTGTTGTGCCGGCACCGCGGGACTGTCATCCGAGACACAAGATTCCAATTATCCAGCAGGGACATGTAGCACCACACGTCTGCCAGCGTGACTCCCGACTCAATACCACCTAAAGAGGATACAAGCCCAGGCAAATGAGTGCTGAAGTCTCCATTTACACCCTTCAACATCACACCTTCATTAATACAGATCTGAAGGAAAGATGCATTAAAAAAAAAACACTCCACACTCACATCTCCCTCTCTCTCTGGGATTTTAGCTGGTTCCAAAAAAAGACTGTTTTAGTGTGAGTTTAAGTCATGACATAACTGTGTTGAAATGTCTTTGAGAAATGACTGAGAACATTTGATTATAATTCCAAATTTAAGGCAGCAACTGAACATAAGTTAAGTTAAATTAGGGCAAATAATGGGTTAAAATAATGGGCAGACGTGCATTGTTTGTAGTGTTTAATAATAAACTGAACACTACACCTGCTTAGCATTTCTGATTTTTTATTGTTATAAAAAAAGAGCCGCTTGAAAAACACATACAGAACATATATTGCCGTAATATATTTATTTGGCTTCATGTTTCATCTGTTTCTCTCAGTTGTTTATGTGCAGAACTCAGAAATGAACACAACATCATCATTCAGAAGGGCAAGGAATTATGATCACATAATATGACTGACAGCTCTAGAGCAAATGAGCTCTTTGACTCACGCACGGATGAAAATCGCTCTGTGCGCTTTCAAGCTCTTCAGATCGCATAATTCAGTGGAAAATGAATAGAAATTATAATAGATCATAATAAAGTAAATGTTGTTTCAAAACACTTGAAAAGTTTATCATGTAGCGTGACATGCTAAACATTTTTAAACCGTATTTAGCTAATTCTGTTACAGTTACGTTACGTTATTCATGCAGATTTTGTCATGGAATATTTGTCACTCCCTAGGATCATATAAAATGAACTAGAGATGGAAGAAGGTGATTAAAAAACACCTTTAAAGCATAACAGGAACAATCTGTTCACACTGTCAGTTTTTGGGAGAGACAACATCATTTACTTTCGAATTATCCCGGTCAAACAGCAACTTACAGTAGTGTCTCATACTAGAGACAGGGCTCCAGACTAACATTTGAGAGCAGTAGCACTGGTGTCACTAAGTTCAACAGGTGGTGGCACTGGGGGAAAATGTATCATTAAGTTAATTTTATCATATAATTACTAATGTTTTGCATTATTAAAGCTGCAGTCCGTAGCTTTTTTGGGGTTAAAAATGATCCAAAATACATTTTTGAAAAAATACATAACCAGCCAGTGTTCAAAACTACCTGCTTGCCTTAGCTCGATTCAAAGCGGTAAGCTTGTAATAATATTTTAATTCCAGTGGTACTGGTGGATTTCCACAGGAGATTAGAGCATGTCTTTGCGTCATTACGTCACATCGGTACACAATAAGAAGTCTCGGCTAGTAGGCTATATTGCGTTTGAGGATGTTAAAGGTGGAGATTTATAGCCTTTTCTCACAGCACTTGATATAATTAAACTTATCAATTTGATGGCGGATCCAGAAAGGTTCAAACGACAATCACCAGTGACAACTAGAGATTCACCCGTTGTAAAATGCAAAAGATTTCGTTCAGACTTCGGAGTGGCTACAGAAAAAAAGAGACTGCAACCGGCCCATGCGAAAACAAGGATACATATCGGAAGGACATTAAATGTAGTCACGCAATGCTGATGTTGTTAACATTAACCATTTGAGAATAAAGTATAATTTGCACGGTTTTGCGTGATATGATAAGCGATTGTTAGATTTAATCAGCGCGATATACTGCAATGTCAGAACCAGAACAAAGGTGGATGTTTCTTACTAGTTCAGATGACATTTTCCAGTGAAAATTATTATGTTGGTCATGCTTTCAAAAAGAATAATCTGTGATTCTGAATGACAATATCCACACCGGCGCGGTGACTGACAGCCTCACACTCTCCTCAAACATTGTGTTCATCCGCGCTGTGCCGTGTCGAGGGTGTCGAAGAACAACTCTAAACTGTAAAGTAAAGTTGATAATTCAATTGCATTGAATTATCAACAATTGCATATTGCAATTGCATATTTCGAACAGAGATGGCGACAAAGTGGACAAACTGCGGACTGCAGCTTTAAGTGCAATAATATTTCATGTTTGTTTATTGGACATTTAACGATAGAGCACTCAGTTTGAATTGATATGCAGATAAAATGTGCTTTTTTAACAACAGTAACGTGCAAAAACCTAATTTTTATATGGAAAAGTTAAATATTCTACTCTTATTAAATGTACCTGTCAGGCTGGTTGCAGAAGAGATAAAACAGGATTTAAATGCGGCAGCTTTATTCAAAAAACAAACTCAAAAACAATCTCAGGAACATGAACATAACAACCAACTTGACACAATGAAGAACTGACAAAGAACTGATAGAGACAAAGAAACACAGGGCCGCAACTGATGAGCTCGTTAACAAGACACACCTGAACAGAACTAACAATCAATTAGAAACCATAGTGACAAACAGAGAGAACTGAACCAATTAACAGACTGAAAACCAACCTAGAAACAGACAACAAACAAAGTGAACAAACACAAACCATAACAGTAATTCTTGTTCTATCATACTGAACTGACAGACAGCTTCAATGATTTTAAAAGGAGCACTCTTTACTTGCTTTCTGTGTAAAGTTTTTGTTTTTCATGAGACTTAATGACTTCCTACTTTTGTCCATATACTATTAGGGAGTGGAATTGGCTAATAAGTCAATAAGTGCTCCTCTGCCGCCATCTACTAGTAGTAATTTCATGTCTTATTAGATAAAAGTGTGTGTTTGCCACAAAGTGTTAGTTTCCTGAAATTTTTAGTTTTACAAATATTACATTAAACATTAAAAATAACATTAAAATTTGATAATATTTAGAGCTTCGAAGTGCTGGAAAAAATGTGAAGCACATTTAACAGCCCTTAAAAAGTGCTTGAATTTCACTCTCAAAAGGTTTTCCACTTCAGCACTGTTTTGATCTGATATTTCTGGTTTATAATAGATTTCTGCACCAAATTTGAATGCTTGCCACTAGATCTCGCTGCGATATTATTAATTCTGCGGTGAATTCAAATGCTTTCTCACTGGTTCTCCCAGTGCTGTGTAGTAACAGTGTCATGTGATTGAGATCGGCCCGAGAGTAAACCTGTTCTGAGTTCGTTCTGCGCTGTCTATTGCTCTGCGCTGATTAAACGAGAAGCGCTGTTTCGTATCATTTCGTTTCGTTTGCCGTTTGATGTTTCTCAAATGTAACAGAAGTTGCAGCTCTTATCAGCAGACCGGCAGGCGCAGTCTTAAAGGTGCTGTATGTAACTTTTTCACTCTACTAAAGCATAAAAATACCATAATATGTTTGCATATATTGAGGAAACATGCTAAGTTCACATACACGTTTCTCTGAAAAACACTGTTGCAGCCAGTTATTTTACTTTGAAATATGTGTTTCCAAGCTAGAATGTTTGTTTTTGTTTTGGTCTGTGATACTGCACGTTGCCCATTTTTATTGTCCATTGCGCTCGTTCCTGTTGCGTGTGCTCAAACTGGCAAACCGTGTGAGCGCCGTCATGTCTTAGGAGCAGGTGGCGGGAATTAGACTGCAGTACCTATTTCGACCGACTATTTCCGTCATTCTTACAGACTGCACCTTTAAGCAACAGCTGCTGATGGAATGACAACGGCGACTAAAGTAAACTGTTAACTGCCGTAGCCAAAGAATGCTAAAAACACTAAGGCCCTGTCCCAAATGGCACACTTCATATGCACTTTCGGTCTTGTGGACTTACAATGGCTGCTACGTGCACGTGTCTGTTAAGTCCATGATAAGTAGGGTATCCCATTTGCCATTTCAGGTTTCAGAAGCTTTGGGGTCGATATGAGCCCTCGATGCGCACTTTTGCCCGCACCGATGCTAGCTCCGCATCAGACTTCTTCCCGACAGTAAAAGCGACATTGCATCACGAAGGTGTGGACTCGTAGGAAGACCGCGAGTGCTTAGGGTGCCAGGGCCAATGCAACAAACAAAAAAGGAAAGCATAATGGATCATTTAATCATTTGACAAAGTAAAAAAGAATGTAATTTAAAAATGACAAACATGCAAACACAAAACTGACGAGAGCATCTCTGGTGGAGGAGAGTGACTGGATTGTGCACACATCGACATCAAAGGGGGCTTGAGCACCTGCCCTTTTTCTTCCTCGAGAGAAAGTGTCCTTTTTTCTGGGGTGCTTTTTTTTATGAATAACGAAGATCAATTATACGTGTTTAACGCCCCGTTAATAATTTGACCACCTGCAAAGCATCTGCCTGATTTGATACTAATGCTATTTATATATATAATTTCAATTATTTTAATGTGCTATGCATGGCGTTTTGAACCATGGTAAATATATCTATAGGGCTGTCAATACCAGCAGGGGCGAATTCCATGGACGAGAATCCAATAACCGCATTATTAGACAGTATTTAAGGCTGCACGATTTATTAAAACCATTTTAAAATCATAATACAGCATCGCATAATTTTATCATTTATAAACCTACGCTTACACAGGAGAATACAATATGTTATGTAATCAATATGTTTCTAAATATGCAAATTTGGTGCGTTCAAGTCCTCCTGGGAAGTTCGTATTTACAAGAGCAGGTGAGTTAATGTCACTTTCGTCGGAGTAAGATGGCGGTGTACTTTCTCTTAATTAATTACACAAAAAAACAGCAAGGTTCTCTATTTCTGGAAAATGATCTCCGTCGCTGTAAGTTACAGAAACCACACATGAATACCAGCAACACACAGTAGACACATGTTTGTGCAGTGCAGAGCGGCTCTTTCTCTCTGTATGACGTGACAGACTAGTTGTTCAGTCTAGGTCTGTTCACACAGCACGTTTTCTGAAAATGCGGTTGTGAGTCCAGAACATTTACTGGTGTGATTTCGGTTATAGAATGCGGTTGCCATTCCTGTAAATAACATGTGTGAACGTAGCCATATTATGGACTCAAATAGAGAATTGACTACATTACTCTGCTGCTGTGTGAACGTGGCAATATACTTTCCTTTATGCCATTATCTAAAATTAAATCTTAAAATCTTGATGTCTATGGACCAACAACTCATATAAAGTTGTCCCTAACAAATTGCTGTTACATCTTTAAAAGCATCGTCTTTCCTGCGCTATTGATTTAATCTTGCTTGATTTGTGGGATATTTAACATCATAATTTGACACGCAGCCAGTCGTGAAGACAGACGAGGAACTGCCATCTGCTTTCCCATCATCCCTCAGAGCGTGCAGTGCTAAATATAAAAGCAGACACCTGCGGGAGGCCACCAAACTGCAAGTGACACGCTGTCGGTTTGATTACCTGACAGGTAGATATTATCCCCCGCCGATACGACGGAGAAGAACTCGCGGTTGTAGAAAGGCAAGCTGGCCAGGGGGTACCACTTGTTGTTCTGAGGGTTGAAGCAAGTGACGACTGTCAGCGAGCGTTGGTTCATACCGATGACCTGCCGCCCACCCACCAGCACGATCACCTCAGCGACACCTGCAGGGATGGGACGGAGACACAAAAACATTGACATTCACTAAAATAACCTGCTGAAAGCCACTGCTCAGTCCTGTTTGGACCAGGGGCCAGTTGCATAAACATAGCCGCTAAGAACCGATCTGACCAACTAGCAGTTAGTTAGGGCTAATCAGCCTTACTTTTCGGATTCAAGTAAAACCAATCTGCCTTTTTATGCAACTGACTTAAAAAAGTTATGACCAGTCTTAAAGAAAAAGTTAGATGACCAACCAGTTTATGCAACCGCCCACAGATCACATTTCAAGATGATTTTATATGGGAAGTGCTGGTGCTGGTGCTGGTTATCGTGGCAGGTGAACAAGCTTGACCACGCTTTTAAAAATAACGGTTCTTTATTGGCATTGATGGTTCCAGGGACCTTTAACACCCATGGAACCTTTAAAATGCACAAAAGTTTCTTTATCATGGAAAAAGTTTCTTTAGAATATTACAATTTTCAGTAACACTTCACAAAAAGGTTCATTGGTTAATATTAGTTAATGTATTAACTAACATGAACTAACCATGAGCAATACATTTGTTTCTGTATTTGTTAATGTTAGTTAATAAAAATGAAGCTGTTCATTGTTTGTTCATGTTAGTTCACAGTGCATTAACTAATTTTAACAAGATTTTAATAAAGTATTAGTAAATGTTGAAATTAACATTAACAAAGATTAATAAATGCTGTATACGTGCAGTTCATTATTAGCTCATGCTAACTAATGAACCTTATTGTAAAGTGTTACCAAATTTTCTTCACACTAAGAATATAAATTCTTCTTTTTAGAAGAGGGCATGATGAGTGACCAGCCACAACCAGCATGATGTGCAAAGGTTTACAAGTGCATGTGATAAATTAACTGGAGATTAATTCTGCAAATACGAAGCAGGCAGTGGCAAACAGTCTATTTTTAACATGCAAGTTTAACAGCAAAACAATACATTTACCAGACCAGTTTTTGTTCAGAGTGAAATTATCTACAAACAGAAAATGTTTTATGATCAATTATGAATGTGTTTTCCTCTCTACAGCACATAAAGTCTCCACGCTAACTGCTTATGCCACATCACTGGCCTTTCAAACTGTAATTTGTTTTATTCTGACACAGAAACACACAAAAAGACTAAAGAAAATGGAGATATAATCATTATAATGTGGTAGATAGAAAACATTCAATGTGAAAAAGGGACTTAACAAGGAAAAAACTATTTTGCATTTGAGTCAAAAAAAAGGAAGAAAAAAGAGATAATTTTGGGGGAGATAACAAATGTTCCCTGCTAAAAATGAGGCGTAACTCAACACAGAGTGCCAGGAAAGATGTTATCAGCATCACCACAGAGTTATCAGCAAAGTTTGACTTGACAAAAATATGCAAAGTGTATTTCTATTCAAGGAAAAGAAACAGTGGATCAGGACAGAAAGGGTCAGGCCCCTGTAACGGCAGAAAATGAAATGTCATTGTATGCCTCTTAAAAAATATTTGAAAGAAAAAAAGAAGAAATACTCTTGCCTGTGACTTCAATGGCTCCTGAAAATACAGAAATGAATTATGTCTGGGGACATCTATTGTCTATGTGTAATTCTTTTCAAAATAGTGATTCAGGAAAATTGAAGGCTTAAAGCACATACTGTATAAATCTCTCTGGGGAGATTCACCAAAAATGTGTTTCAATGTGCTGTCTGTCTTGTTTTGGTATCTGATTCCCTAAAGGAATTCTGCACATAAGAATTCAAAAAAAAAAAAAAAACCTTTTGAATGGTAGTGTGTATTATGAACTCTTTCCCTCCCAGTGTTTTTTTATTTATTAATTTTTTTACAAAAGTTGCCAGCCAACCCCAGCATTTTTTTAAATCATTTTTACAAAAAATGTCATGGCACCTAGAACATATTGTTGTATGATTTGAACATACACTATATTAAAAGAAAGAACAGAGCCTCTGCTCTACAAACAAACAACATGCAGTCTTTTTTTATTAACACTTGGATGTGGGTAAGTTTCATTATAAAAGCTTTTCGAACAAAAGGCTTGAGCAAATCGTATATATCTGTCAAAGACTTTGTCCGGATCAGATTCAGAACGATGATTAAAACATAGATGGAGAAGATTATTCCCACAACACCCCCAAACTTCACAGTCCTATACTTCTCCATGGGTCAACATTTCATTAATTAACGTTACGCAGTTATGCTTTATAAGTTGTTAATGTTTGATGATAATGTTATTTTATATGTGCATAAGCCAGAGCCGGCCCGAGCCTTTTGGGGGCCCTAAGCAGAATTTGATTTGGGGGCCCCTCCCACTACACGGAGTCACCTGTGCTTGACGATTATTGACACAAATATCACGCAATAATGATACATTATAAATTAATACAGTGAGGTTATGTATAAATACAAAATAAATACTTAATAAAAAATAGATAGCCTACTAAAATATTTTTTTTTAACTTTTACTTTACTCTTTTACTAACTCTTGAGAAAACTGAGAAATCAGAAACATAATAAGAGCAAGGGTTCAACAATGACAATTATTGTTGAAAACTGTAAACATATTATTATTTCTCAACTGTCTCAATACAGTGTAACTGTCCACAAAATCTTTTTTTTTTTTTTTATTATTATTATTGTAACAGACTTTGTTAGATTGTACATGACATAATCCAATAAAGTCTGTAACTATAATACCGGTAATGATGTACATGTGTGTGTATGCAATGTATTTTTCCCCTCTAGGCTTGCCGTAGATAGGAATGGTTCAATTGCTGCACAAAGCATACCGTAAGTAATCATGCAAACATACTTTTATCTTGCTCTTTTTTTCTCCTCCTGTGTCATTTTCTTCGTTCTATTTTCAGCACCAGAGGGATACGTCCTTTTTTGTGACATGGCTTAACATTACCGCGAGTCCGCGACTATGCGCAGTTGCGCACGAATTGTTTATGCATGTGCGAGGTGTCTAGATTATGCGCATGACTCGATTGGGGGGCCCCCTGGTGGCCAAGGGGCCCCAAGCAGCCGCTGAGTTCGCTTATGCCTCGGGCCGGCCCTGGCATAAGCAATGCTTATATCACTTATCTCTGCTTCTTTTTCACCTGTGTTTTGATGCGGAGATTCTGTACTCTTTCAGAAGATGTGTAATAGCGCACCCAAACCACATAACATTGAAAACATGGATTGCCGGAAAGTTCTGTCAATTAAGGGAAAGCGTTGTGTAATAAATGACAGAAAATTACGTCAATAGCAGGGAAAGAGTTAATAGCTTTATGCAAGCTGTAAAAGCACCAAGCACTGACTGTTGTGAATAAGGCAAAATATAAGTCTTATTTGCATAAAAAAGGGTAGCAATTAATGCTAAAAATAATGGCAGTAACAATTTAAATACTCATGACGCATGTCTATACCGGGGCGTATCTCATGTGCTGCAGTGAATGCATGTAAATAAGATGCATGTGCGCTTAAACACCAGATGCTAAGGTGACACAACCAGCGGCGGGATATCCCTGCTCAAGCTCGGGTTCACAGGCATTTCCTGAGAAGAAAAAAAGCTTTTGACTGGCATGAACATCTTCTCCGGTGGCAGCTTTTTCAGCTGCACGACTGCAAGTTGTGTTCCTACTTCACAACAGTAAAGGAAACACGTTCCATCCCCCTTTTCTCCTGCAAACAAAACCCCCTTTTTCCACAAACCTCAAACCTCACTGCACGCTACTACATTACAGCAGAAGCATCAATCAAACACCACATGACAGCCCTGCTCGTGTTCTGCCGTCAGCGTCCTCCAGCAGATTTATGCTCTCCTTATACTCTCTCATCCCGCCCTGCATGCATGTGTTAATGCTGCTTGGCAGGGATCAGGCCCGGGGTCCAAGCCCTTCTGCCGAGCGAGGGACCCTGCTGTGCCCGGGCCCTTCCTGCTGACTGTGGCATTAGAGACTCAAGCAGCAGGAGGTCCAGCACTGTTTAAACTTGTGTAAAAGTTAAACATGACGGCACATGCAAGTCGATGAATCAATGCAACTACACTACAACTACATAAATGTATCCACTAACCATTCAGAAACGTCCAGGTGCGTCTAAAAGTTGCAACCTCTTCCTGAGTCTCTAGGCTGCAGTCCACTACTGTTATTTCTAATATTTGACTGAAATTTGCATGTTTTGTTATTGCCGGAGTATCCGAAGCTCAGGATCTTGACAACTTTGACAAGCTATAATAAACGATCTGGGGGGTATTTTGAGCTGAAATTTCACAGACACATTCTGGGGACACCATATATTTATATTACATCTTGTGAAAAGGGGCATAATATGTCACCTTTAACCCTCTGAGGTCTAAGGGTTTTTGGGGTCCTTGAGGTGTTCTGACATGCTCTGACATTTGTGCTTTTTTCAGTTATTTATAAACATGTTAATGGCAAAGGTGTAAATTCACTCAATATAGCACAAACTGGGCTACCGTAATTTCTCAGCAACAATTATGAAACATGTTTGTATTTTTGAGAGAATATTGCTTATGCATGGTTATTGAAAAAACTAAAACTTAAAGTGTCTGAAATAAGGCCACAAAACACATACTAAATATGTGTCCACAAGACTTTTGACTAATGAGTGTTGTTGCCTAGAGTTTTTGCTTCAAAATGATCTGAAAATCATCCTGCCTAATCATTTACACAAACACATACACTGATTTGAATTTTATTAGAGACCTTTTGTTTGGAAAGGCAATATGCGTGGAGGCGTGTTCACACCTGAGAAGACAAAGGCCGGATAATGTGCCGCATAATGAGCTGCATATTAATTAGCCCTTTCACACAGGTGTGTCACAGGATCCCAAAGAATGCAAGGACAAAAGAAATGATCTATATAGCCTATACATATTTTACAATTAGAAATTGTAACCAATTACAAATAGGTTACAATTACAACAACAATTACAATTTTAACAATATTTCAAGTGTATTTCTTTGTAAAAAGTATACATTTTATCATACGTATTAAAAAAAGGTAAGGATTCATGAATATTGGAACAAACACTATAATAACATCTTAGTTGATAATTCAATATACCTACTTTATTTTTGACAAAACATCATACTATAGTATATTTAACTATGAGCAGAAATTGGTGAACAAAAGCGTACCTATTTAATGTGACAGTAGTCTTTTTTACAGTCAAAATCTTATAATCTATCCAAAACTAATCACAAAATCGTGTCTAAACATTGATATTTAGTCTGTAATATATTGTGTATGATATATTAGTATATACATGTGAATTTGCAGCTTGTTGCTTATACAGACATTTTATTTCAACATATTTCAGTCTATTTTTACTCATACAAACTATATTGCTATAGCCTACTAAGATGTGTTCATGTAAACATAATGTTTACTAATGTAGGTGAAAGAGTGTATGAACAAGGCACGCTCTGTATAACTGTAGTAAACAAAGCGCGCGCGCCTATGCCGTTCACTCATCATTTAGCCTACACACAGACACGCAATTCATATTTAAACAGTCTTTTTGCGGTTTACAGTCCGACAAATTCAATATCACGATTAGAACAAAGCACTAGAATAAATGACTTACTACATCAGCTGGATCTGTTGCTCCTCGAAATGAAACTACCAGCACTTCTGGTACATTTTCCAGGGTTAGATAGTATTATTCCTCACAGCGAAAGGATACGCTGTGTACACAGCTGTACAAGATACTTACTAAACACGATGCGTTTTATAATCCAGCTGGTGGGCGTTGGCATGTTTGAACGGCTTGTCTAAGATCATTTGCGTTTGAATAGCGCGCGCTCTCCGTGGGCGTGGCACATTAACGCGTAATTAGGTATAATGAGCTGGAAAGAAAAATACTGACATCTCTCTCTTTTCATACAGATTACATAAGCTGAGAATATTTGTTTTTTTTATATAAATTAATTCATTTAAAAGAAGAGAGTTCAAGCTTCATTATGGAAAAACACTCGTGCCTGTATGACAAGTATTCGCGGAATTAAAAATAATCTTAGGACGCGTTTCAGAATGGACTTCACTGACAGAGAGAAGGCAGAACGCGCATCATGTTTGTTTTTCTTTATTTGGCGAAAAGCACAACACTTTGTTTTTTTGTGAGTATCCACAAAAAAAAGACACTTATCAGGATCTAATGATGTACAACACTTAATATGTAAGATCAAAATCAACAGAGTATTTTGAGTTTCTTTTGCACTGATAAGAAAAAAGCGAGACTATCGCGCCGGCGCGATAGCCGACCTCAGAGGGTTAAAGTCTACATGAAATCAGAATTGACTCGATTGGGGGAGGAGGGTGATGTTTTCCCTCTTTTGCACCTCTCTTTTGAATCGCTAATACAAAAGCGGAAGTAAAATGTGCACGGACACATGGGCATTCGTAACGGATATGAATGTCCATGCGGCCGTATGCATTTTACTTTTGCTTTCAAATTCGTGCCAATTCGGGGGTGGCAATTGACCCTTTGCAGGGAGCTTGATTGACAGGTGATCTGATGATCTGACCAATCATACTTCGCCATCCGCCATTTTGTCCGACAAAGCAGTCAGGAGAGTTAGTAGATTAACATGGGAGGATTTGAACTTGAAAAACGGAATGTAGCGTTACTGATGCCTTTCTGCGGTTAAAACAACATTCCTTCTTATGTTCATTCATGTTTATTTGATGCTATAAATGAACTTGAAGGAAGAGATGATCGGATCACGAGCAGCTTTAACTGATGCTCTACAGCGATCTGTCACGACACATTAAAGAGTCACAAAACGGTATTTAACGTTATTGTTTAAGTTTCTTTTAAAAAAATGACCAAATTTGAAAGGTGAGGCTTTGTTTAATATGTTTAACATCAAAATTAACCGAAAAGTAACCTGGTCTGTCCTGTCTGTCAGCGTGTTGTCAGTCCGCGATGTATTTTTCACTGCGTGAGAATATAGTGTGTGTGTGTGTGTGTGTGTGTGTGTGTGTGAGAGAGAGAGCAGCATAGCTTGTCGGACATAGCGACAGTAACTAAGGGGGGCGGGTCTTTGCGAACGGTCAATTGCTTGAACGGTGGGTTCATTATTATTCTTAATGAATAACAAAACAACTAGAAAAATGCATCTAATCCTTTGCAGGTTCCCTATTAGCATTGGGTTTTCAATCCATTTCGCTTTGAAATCAAATCTTCCGCCATCGTCTTGTCAGTTGGCTAGTGGCTGTCTGATAAATGAAATCTGACACCTGCTGCTGATCTGTGCTGGGACTCTCGTTCGGCTCACGCTGCATTGAGCAGACAGGTTCAGTTTTTAATTGCAGTGTCTGTTCTCTAACTGAACTAAATGGTTTTTAATACAATAAAAAATCCGCGGTGGGCAAGTGATGTAACTGGTGTTGCAGCTGAACATCGGTAAAACCGGTAACACCGACTATCGCAGCAAGCCTACCACATAAAATAATGCAATTGACAAAAAACTTGTTTACTAGTTATTATTAGTCATTATTAGTGAACCTGCACTAATAATGGAAAGTGCCAGTGCTGTGAATAAGGGTTTCAAATGTGCAATTATCATACTGTTTCACAAATATAATTGTAGCATTTAAAAACTACCTGACAATATCCAATCTTTTATCTCATGTCGTTACCAAACAAAAAACCTGGTTCTTTACACTTGGATGGGACGGAGCTACCTCTAAAAAGCTGATTGCATGTACAAACTTTACACACTTAGAAAATTAAGTTCTCTAAAGATGAAGTAATTTAATTTTCCATGTTGAAAAATCTGCAAAACTCACTGCACCATAAAAAAGTCCTAACAGGCTAGATGCATAGGCCACAGTAATCCAACATGATACTAAGACTCTTACAAAATAAGTACGACTCTATTGAAAAGTGTAAAAACCAAGGCTCTTTCAAAAAGAACAGCCCAATTGATATGCAACAACAAAAGGCGGATCAAAACAGATTTCCGTTACTGAACGAGTATAATGAATAAAGACTGTTAAAGCCCCGCGGTCTGTGATGAACTTGGTCGTTCGGTGTGATAATCTCAGCACAGCTTGTCTTAAGTACACACAGGTGAAATTTACCCACTGGCTAACGCTCTGTAATAAGAGGCGCAGGTGCACTGACGGCCGCTGTTGATGCTTGCTTTGGCAGCTCTGTGACAGCGCTGTGGCTCTATTCCAGATGTGTGGAGGCTCTGTCATACAACATCAGGACGGATTTCTATCCAGCATGCTGCTTGTGCACTGCATTATTATAAAACAGGTCTGGTTGGTCAGCACAGCATTCCAGATATGCTAATAATTCAGTATCTGACATACAAAACAGCTCAGGAGCTGTGTATCAATGCATAGCACAAAAAGACCAAATACTAACCTTACTTTACAAGTCAGGACATGATCTTATAATTACATTTGTTAAAGTCCCCCTGTAGTCAATCATTTTATCCCTTAAAACTCACCTTTGATCATCAAAAATACATATTTAAATGTTTCTTTATGCCTTAAAATAGCTTGAATGTAACTACACCCTTGCCTCATTTAGTATACAGGGTTCTATGAATATGCGGTAACACTTTATAATAACTGCATGCTATTAATCATTTGTTAAGCATGAGTAAACAGTTAATTCATCATTTATAAAGCATTAATAGACATTAATAAGCAGTTTATAAATACAGCTATAAACGCTTTTTTCTTGATTTATAAGCATATCTATAATGCGTTTAATAATTGTATTTTCATACCTTGTTAATGATCAATTAATAATTTCTATATGAAGTATAGCATTATTTACAAACAAGAGTTGTCAGTCATTCATAAGATCACTTAGAAAGTGTAAGTAAATGTAGTAAATTTGGGTAGTTATAAAGCATTTAGTAGTGGTCAGTTAACTATTTTGTGAGCTAATCTAAAGTGAGGACTATTCATGCCTTGTAAAACATTTATAAAGGAGATTTGAAGGCGCATCAATCTTCTAAACAGTAAAATGTAACAAACACAACACAGTGATACAGAACATAGAAATATTTAACAGCCTTTAAATCTCCTTTATAAATGCTTTACAAGGCATGAATAGTCCTCACTTTAGATTAGCTCACAAAATAGTTAACTGACCACTACTAAATGCTTTATAACTACCCGAATTAACCCTGAATTACAGCATAAATACATGTTAATAAAGCATTTATTAACACACTAAGTAACCATCACTATGTCTGAAATCTGAATAATAAGATGTATGAATGTACATTTAAATAGTTTATTAATCATTTACTTACACGTTCTAAGTAATCTTATGAACCACTGAAAACTCTTAAATAACTGGTTTATAAAAAATGCAATTATTCATTTAGAAATAATAAATTGATCATTAATAAAGGATGAAAATACAAGTATTAAATAAATTATAGATATGCTTGTAAATCAAGACGAAAGCATTTATAGCTGTATTTATAAACTGCTTAGTAATGTCTATTAATGCTTTATGAATGATGAATTAACTGTTTACTAATGCTTAACTAATGATTATTAGCGTGTAGTTATTATAAAGTGTTACCGAATATGCAAATTAGCCCTGCCTCCACTCTCTCGCACCAACTCGTTGATCGCCATCAGGGCTGGGAGCATCTTGTTGTTTCTATATAATAAAGCTCATTTAATAAAAAGTGTAATAATAAAAGCTATGAGCTGACTAACAACACAGCATTTTCTCTTCTCTAAAGATACCTTGTTTTGGCAGTGAGTACTACATGTAGCCTTCAGGCAAGACAGGTGAATAGGGTAAAAACAAAATCTAGATTACCATACTTCCCCAGTTGAAGGATTATATTAAAAGATTAGTTCACTTTCAAATAAAAATTTCCTGATAATTTACTCGCCCCCATGTCATCCAAGATGTCCATGTCTTTCTTTCTTCAGTCGAAAAGAAATTAAGGTTTTTGAGGAAAACATTCCAGGATTTTTCTCCATATAATGGTTTCTGAAAACTTGTTACTTTAACTTCACTACAAATATCGTACTTTTTACTCCACTACATTTCTGTCAAGGTCCTTGAGTAGAAAGTAGTTATGTTATTCAGGGCATGATTTTTTTTTTTCGTTTCTAAAACGTGATTGGATTTTTGCGGGTAACAGACAAACTATCAGTAATCAACCTTGTATGGTCACGTGTCGTGAAGTTCGGCGATTAGTATGATTGCTCTCTACTAGTGATCTGTGAGAGATAGTATCGTTTGTCACAACTGATGGTTTGAAAGTTTTGTTTTCGTAGCAAATAAGTATTTCTGTTTTGCTGTTCGTTAAAGAAGTATTGCTGTTGCACAGTTATACAGCTATGGTTGTGTAGCTGGGCTTTTTTCTGATCAGTCTGTATTTACAGACCACTTGATTCAAATGTGCATGAATGAATACACATAGATGTGTACTTTTGTTGGGGTGGTAGGAGTGTTAAATAAAAAAAATGAAGATGATTATGGCTGTCTTTTTTTGTCAATTCAGTTTCATTTCTATAGGTTTTGTAACATTCTCAAATCTCTTAATTCCACAGATACTACTAACTGGTAGGTGTATTTACTAGGTTGCTTCAGAGGCATAAGGTACT
Source organism: Tiaroga cobitis (assembly GCA_030578255.1). NCBI lineage: Eukaryota > Metazoa > Chordata > Actinopteri > Cypriniformes > Leuciscidae > Tiaroga > Tiaroga cobitis. The sequence continues at coordinate 38,415,265 of CM060607.1, read as the reverse complement.
CTAACAATGCAACAATAATAAAACAATGCATTGATATTTACTATTTACTTTTGATACTCAAGTACTTTTGAAAATAAGTAGGCCTACTTCTGTACTTTTACTTGAGTAAAAATCGGTCTTTACAACTTTTACTTGTAGTGGAGTAATATTTGACCAGTAGTATCTGTACTTTCACTCAAGTAAGGAAGTTGTGTACTTTGTCCACATCTCTGAGATGCGGCACGCATTACGTCATCACGTTGGAAAGGTCACGCGTGACATCGTTAAACAGGATATGCACACGTAAGGACCATTTTAAACAATAAACTGACACAAATACTTGTAAATATGTGTCATTCAACATGCAATAACTTTGAACGGTCCTACTCCAAACTTGTAAACACTGGGTTGGTACTTCCGACTACGTCACGCGTGACCTTTCCAAGGTGATGACGTAATGCATCTCAGAGATAGTACAAAACGGGCATTTGTGGTCAAAAAGTATTGAAAATGACAGATTGTTGCGCTACATAAGACCCTTATTCCTCGGTTGGGATCGTGTCAAGCCTTTGAAGCTGCATTGAGACTGACATTTGAACCTTCAAACCGCTGGTTGCCATTGAAGTCCATTATATGGAGAAAACCTTAATTTCTTTTCGACTGAAGAAAGAAAGACATGGACATCTTGGATGACATGGCGGTGAGTAAATTATCAGGAATTTTTTAATTGAAAGTGAACTACTCTAAGAATTGCACAAAAAAAATTGTATCAAGTTTTATGAAATGTTATGTTTAAATATGCAAATTATGCATTATCTAATTAAATATGCACTAATTTGCATACATTTCTAGAACAGAAATCAGAACATTTGATAAATTCAGGTTCCATTTTTTTTTTTACATATTAGAGTCAAAGGTTTTTACAGATGGACAACAGCCAACAGACAACAGATGGACAACATGTTCAACAGCCAGAAAAAAAAAATCACCATTTTTTAGGAATAAAATGTTGTATGAAATCAGGCAAATGGTAACACTCTACAATAAGGTCCCATTTGTTAACATTATTTAATGTATTAACTAACAATGAGCAATACATTTGTTACAGTATTTATTAATATTTGTTAACATTAGTTAATAAAATACTGCTGTTCATTGTCTGTTCATGTTAGTTCACAGTGCATTTCTAATGTTATCAAATACAACTTTTGAATTTAATAATGTATCAGTAAATGTTGAAAGTGAAACTAGCATTAAATGTGCTTGTTAAATGCTTTATAAGTATTGTTCATTCTTAATGTTAACTTATGTTAACTAATGAAACCTAAAGTGTTACGACGCAAATTATATATAAACAAACCTCTTAGTAAAAACCCTCAGAATATACAAAGGAATAAAACTGTAAAGTTTGGTGCATGTAAGTGCTACTAAGGTACAGATTTCTGACTCAGTGCAGGAGAAAAAAACTCATTTTGAGAAAACAGCCTTTAAAGATATGTACTGTAATTGAAATCTAAAGATACAAATTGAGTGCTATAAAAGATGCACTTAAAAGGGTATTTTGGATGTTTTCTTTCCACTTTCTTCCCCCCCCCCCCAAAAAAAACACTTTATTTTCACTTTATGAAAAGCTAAAAAGCCCCAAAATCTCAGAATTGACAGATGCATGAAAAAACTGTGAGCTCGCCTTCATGGGTAAGGCAATCCCAGAATGCATCATGAAAAGCTCTGAGATTCTGGATTTAAATGTCCCTTATTTTACGTAAATAAGGAAAAGTGCCAAAATAATTTAATCTAATAACAAATTATTTAAGGCAAAGACACTACAGGCAAAACCAGCTTATTTTCCAATTTAGATATTTTAAGCTATTTTGCTTCCATGACATGCCTTCTTTCAGACTAGTGGAAAGAAAACATCCAAAATACACATTTAATTGTTTATTTTGTTACACTTCATCTATTTAAGCATGAAAATTTCAATTATAAAACATTTCTTTAAAGAATGGGATAGTCCGAAATCTCGACTTCATCACTTACATACAAGAAACTTAACAGTTTTACTCCAATCCATATTATGAAGGTTTTAACAAAGCGGTTTGCTCATATATCATTCACCTGATTAAAATAATATTTTACTCGTAAAACATGGCGTTTTTTCAGTCTGGTGACAGTATTTTCTGATTTATGGAGTAATAAAAAGAGATCTCCAAAATACCCTCTCGCCCCCCTCTGTTAACTCACTATGTCAACAAAATAAAACAAGATTTTTGAAAAGATTTCTGAAATGTATGCGAATTATTACATATTTCAATAGATAATGACTCATATCATGGCATATTTAAATATTTCAGAAAACTTGTGAATAATCACCTGGGGAAATATGTTGATATTGCATATCAAGTATTTTATGCTAGTTTCAGCCCGACGCAGTTATCATTTTCACGTCCTGAGCCACGTTGTTTAAATAGCAAATTTATTTTCACCCATTTGTGCGCCCATAAGCGTGCTAGTCTGAAAACGATGTGTGTTCAGGCGCATTGTTGGCGTGTTGCTATTTTAAGGCAACTGAAATATACTGCGCCATTGACCAACTGAAATCTGGTCTATAGTCAGTGGCGCAATATTTTTTTTGTTATTTAAAGAGCGCGTTAGTAATGTGCGCCTATAGGCGTCCACAACGCGCGTATACACTTTGCTTTTTACACACACAGGGCACACAAACATGCCAAATATTGAAAATAAAAGGATTGCAATGTAAAATATTAATATTGTGTATATAAAGATATGGTGGAATCCTGCTTGTCTCATTGATGGTCTGCTTGCGGGCTTTAACCTCACGCACGAGCAGATCCGTTTCCTCGCTAGAGAAGCGCTCAGTCTTTCCGCTTGCAAATTCTGTCATGTAAATAGCGAATCCGCCATGGCGCAAGCACAATTGGCTTTTAAAGGGAATGGGAGATGAGACTCTTATTGGTTTATTGCACGTTACGCCCAAAACACACCCATTACTCATTAAGAGAATAGGGACAACCATTTTAGACTATGCGCCGGGGGTGCGGACCGTTTTTCCCGTCGTTAAACTAGCAAAAGTGGATTCGGACACGCCCTTAAGTGCACTTGTGCCATGCGCTTTAGTCCATGCGATTAGATTGTTAAAGTTGGGCCCGTAGTGTCTTGCCTTAAAAAATTCAAAGATTTTTGTGTAGGCTGTATATTTTTTTGCTTGTTAGAGCGTTTGCTTGGAGTTGCTATCTATGTAGGGCAATCCAACTTGGCCGCTTAAGAGGTTCCATTTCAGTCATGATGCCTTAGAAGACTATGTAGGCTGTAGACGCCAAGGTAGTTCAGAACAGCGCTAGTGTGTCACACGTTAATCTTAAAGAAACTATAAGCCATGCTGAAGAATGTACCGGCAGACAGTCGCGGGCGAGTTCTGGGCGTCTGCATCTCTTGGCGGGCGTGTGGCAGCATGTGGTAGCGCTTGGCTTCGTTCACCAGGTCCCTGCAGGCCTCAGAAGATTTGATCAGCTCCTCATTGTCCACCACGTTCAGCAGGTAGCTGGGATGAATGAACGGAAGCCGCACCACCGCCAACAGCTCAGACACATGCTGGGTACACGGCAGAGAGAGAAAACAAGATGGAGAGAAAGAATCGAATGAGAACAGAGAAATAAAAAGATAATATGAGACAGCTCTGTGCTATACACAACCTTAATTGTGGTCAAATCACTGTTACGGATGGCCTCATGCCTTATTGCAAAGGCAATAAGAAAATCTCTCTGGATAATTAAGCTTCAAATATCCACACAGAAATTTGTGATGATGCATCCGAGTTTACAAAGTAGCCTGCTAGAAAAACAAAACGAAGTCTACCGAGGGATGCTGTGTGAGGATGCCCATTATAACCGAAGAGGTACAAAACAGATACTGACACACATTAATGTGTGGCAAACAACCTCCGCTAACAGCATAAACATCCAAACAAGTTCAAATTTTGAAAGCTGGAAGTTAAACATGTTCTTTTTTGTTTTTCAGATGATTTACCTTCAAAACAAAAAGAAATCACGCAAATGATTTAAAGAAAAAAAAAGCATGTTTCATACAGATTGGTAATTCAACAGACAAAGGCATGTTAAAAGTCACGTTAAAATCATTTAAGAGTTTATTGAAAATAAATAAAATATTTTAAAAGAAGTTGAATTGAAATGTTACGTTTAATTAAATTTAAATGAAATTATTAGACTTTAATTGTATTAATAATGTATTTATAATTATAATGAAATGTATTAAATAATATAAAAAATTAAATAAATAAATTCAAATAATTTAAATGAAATTGAAGGAATTAATACAAATGAAGGAATAAATCAGTGACTTAAAGAATAAAAAATAAATAAAAATGGAGGAACAGTGAATAAGTGAATGGATTAGTTAGTTAGTTAGTTAGTTAGTTAGTTAGTTAGTTAGTTAGTTAGTTAGTTAGTTAGTTAGTTAGTTCTGTTAAACCCACACAATGCATCTGGTCAAAAATCACACAATGCATCTGGTCAAAAATCACACCATGATCACGAGTGTAATCAGAGCTTGTCAGTTTTTATTTGTTTGATAACAGGCCGCATGAACAGCTTGACGTACAGGGGATCCTTTCCAAAGACTCCTTTTTCAGCTTGATCAACATTGGGTTGCCATGGTGAACAATCCCAGCGTGGCATTACTCCTTGTCCACTATATCTCCAGCGAGATTGTAAACACAAAAAGACACGGTCAACAGCTGGTGTGGCTCTCCTTCGCTTTCTCACCGGCAGTTGATTTCAAAGGCAGCTAAACTGAGGGCTTATTTTGAGCAAAAAACATTTGCATGTTCACATTGTATTTCCAATGGTCTAGAAGAGAAAGGAAGAAAGGTCAAAGATTTACTGGTGACCGTGGTGGCATTTTACTAAAGTCCCTGGTGAGACTGGAAAAATCTGCACCATCATGATTCAGATAGTTTATCAATCTGGCATTTCAGGTAGGAGCTCAAAACCATTTGTGGTGTGAGAAAAGGATCAAATAAATGAAAAATGGTTTCTGAAAAAGGCGTTTCTAGCAATCTACAGCCAGCATGGCCGCTGGAGAAATCCCTCAGGATTACAACCATTCCCTCCACTGCTCAGGCAATCAAGACTTATCGACTGAATGATCTAGGAATCCAAATGCAGCTCCGCTCACCACTCCGCTGAGCATATCTGCAATAATGTCATGCCAAGAGGGAGCCAGACTATGGCACTCTGAATACCAGATTAAGACACAGAGTACAGCACAAACCACAGCTTTACTGAAAAGACTGATGGATGAATCATCAAATGCAACGTTTCAGCTTACAGGCTGAATGCTTTGTAATGCTATTAAAATGTAAATGCAAGGTCAGAAAACAAGAAACAAATTCTGAGGGCAAACAGTTCTGTAATGTTTATAAGTTATTATGGATGGAATCAAATTCATGAATTGCCCTCTTTTTCACTTCACGACATACACATAAACGACTTACAAATGAGGAGAGCAATAGAAGCAATCAAACCAACAATAGTCCCAGTTAGTCTAGCACAGTACACACGAAGCCAGAGCTTTCCCTATCTGATCTTTTTGTTTTACCTCCGTAAACACGGCATCGTCTCAACAAATATCTGCGTACACACAAAACCAGACCAGACCAGTATGTGGTGCTGTAATTCTGCCATAGAGATACACTAAAAACAGAAGAAGACTTGGAGCATGCACATAAACCTTGTGCACTGTATACAATAATAATAGGCTCAGTAGCTGCTGCTTCTTTTTTTCATTTTTTTTACCAATAACTTTATTGAACAATATAAACAACTATAAATGGCCTGGTACAAAAAATGAAATGTCTTAATCAGACAACAGACAAGCATCATAGCATAAGAAATAAATAAATAAAAATGCATTCAAGTAAATAATAAAGAAAGAAATAAAAGAGGCTCAGTAGCTTCTGCAGCACAAACACAAGCAAATAGTCCGCAGTTGTTATTGCTGTTATGTGACGTAGCGGTGTCTGACTAGGGTCGACACGTGGGATGATGACATCATCGTTTCACAAAATATACGGATTGGCTGTACACACGAAAACGCAAGGGTGTCGTTTTCAGATTTATCCACTCTGGGACCTGGTTTAAAACGCCGGATCCGTCTGGACGAAACGCAGATACGAAACACAATGTTTACGTAAACAGCTGTGTTCATCTTACGTCATCACAAATGTGCACGGCACATGATAGAAAACAGAACGAAGGGTCAATATATTGTGTTTTTTAATAATTTGGTGCTATTATGTGCAGCTGAGTAAACTACACTTGGGTTTACTGTACGTGTGTCGCATGAAGGCGGCTTTCTGCTGCTCGCAAACGGACTCTTTACAGGAGACAGTGGAATGCCATTCATTTGCTGCCCTGATTGTACTCATGTAAATCATGAACACTTATCATCCCTTACATGTGTTTTATTTAACTAAATGCATGTAATCGGCTAAAATGCATGCGCAGGTTGCCTTTCTTGCTGAACAATCGCAATAAGTCTGTGCTACATTCACATGAATCGCGCCAAAGTTCTACCTCCAGGTATTCTTGGGTTCGGTACCCTGGTGCAACATGAATCGCGCCAGAAGTTCTACCTCCAGGTAGTCTTGGGTTCGGTACCCTGGTGTACACCCGGGTCCGCATGACAGCTTTCACCAATTTTTCATGCGAATTGTGTCCCGTTTCGAACTAAACTGCCAGTGTGAAAGCTGTGTTGATGAGTGTTTTGTGTTGCAAGTGTATGAAAAAGATAGCTAAGCTAAGGACTCAGCAGCTCGGGTTGAGTTAGCCAGGTATTTCCACCAGCTTCAAGCAGTCAGGTAAAGGTCCGTGAATGTGATTTTGTGCCTCTCTGGGATGGCACCATGAGAAGCCGTTCACTTACAGAACGCAAGCTTCTGGAGAGCACGTACGTCTGGAGTAATGAGTTAAAATATAGGGGTGAAGAGCCAGTGGTTGTTCTGTAGGCAAACATCAGTGCCTTGAATTTGATGCGAACAGCAATCGGCAACCAGTGCAAGTTACAACAAAAATGGGAGCAACAACAAAACGAAGAGCAAATGATCCACATTAGATGTGATTTATGCTTCATTTGCGCATGGGAAATTTGGTTTTGTTGTGCATCACTACAAGACCAATTAAAGCTCTGGAAATGCTGTGCATGCAAATGCATTTTGCTGAAAACAAATGGCAGTTAACAGATGGGTGGATTCATTCTTAGGTTAAATAAATAAATAATGTGGTGTTGTTGTGCAAAACTATTGCATCACTTCTAGACCAATCAAACCTCTGGAAATACCATGCACCTGGATTCAGTTCATTAAAAAAAAATGGCACTTAACAGATGGATGATTCATTCTAAGGCTTGGACGGTATTTTAGAGTTGGCAAGACAAAACCGAGCTGCTATGAAACATCACAACCTTGCATGCATCATGAGGCATCTGTCAATCCTGACATAATGATGTGACACTCTACTGATGCACAAACTTCTGTAAAAGCATCCTCACATAACAGCTGCATTTGTACATTTGAACGCAACAGAACAGACGCCAGAACTCCTGAGCGCCGTGTTTGATACTCATCAAATTGCTATTGATCTCTAACAAGTAAAAACTCAGTTTCCAGCATCTGTCAGCCACAGGTTTCTGATTCAATACTTTTGACAGATATTCTCATTAACAGGAGAAAGCGACTTCATTGTCTTTTTTTTTCTGAAGAAAAGACAAATCCCAAAAACATCTAAGAAGAATATCTGTTCTCTAAAATATATTAAGAAAAAATCTGTCTGGAATACTCAATTGTGTACTGGAATACACTGGTTAGTCAATCGCTACATTCTGCGATCAGTTTGCAAGATTCATGTAATCGAATCATAGAAAGTTCACACTTTGTAGCACTTTTCACCACTTTTAGAGGAAACAACAGTGACCACAGGTAAACACACTTGCTGATGTAATGTATGGTTTGTATAATTACTCAATTTTGTACAGCCATTCATTCGCAAGTGCAAGTGTGTGGCATTTAAAACTAAGCAGTTAGACATACATCTACCTACTCCTACTGTATATTACAGTCGGATCAGACTCTTGGTGACCCTATGCGATATGCGAGACCCTGTCTATGAATTTTCTTGGAAATGTTTTTTTTCTAAGGTAGGTTGCCATTACACATAGTGGGTCAACACACCACAAACCTCACAGTTCGGATCATAATGAGGTCTTTGAGTCACGGATCGGATCATTTTTCAGATCAGCAAGAAAATTGATTCTTTGAGGGATGTGGGGATAACTTAACTTTCCATTTATTACTTTAAGCACATTTTAAGTACTCCGATACTACAGCAAAAACGACTTGCCTAAAAAATAAAGTTCAAAGATTATTAAAGGCAAGTGAAAAGTCAGTAAAAAATAAGAACAAACACACTAATTACAATCATAGATAAATACAATATAAAGTTACAAATAAAGTAAGGTATAATAGTATTCATTTCAGGTACAAACATATAATAATTAAATGTAAAATAACACTATAGGGTTCACTGTATAAATTTTATTTAATCTGTGTTTTGTTGTTTGATTAACATTAATGGCAGGTATTTATAGGCTGCTGTCACTTTAAGACTTAACCGATTGTGTTTAAGAGACTACTTGCAGAGACTGGTATATTGACATATTTGTGTGTGTTTGTGTCCATCCGCGCCTCTTACTGTGTGCACGCACTTCAGGTGTGTGTGCGGCTGTTCACACAGATAACAGGCACCGAGCACCAAATTCAATTCTCTTTTGCCTCTTCTTGCACTGGAATGGTTTAAAATCTATTAAATGTGTAAACTGGCAAGACAAAACATGGGCAAATCATAAACTTTCAATTTATGGTGGTTAAACTTGCATTTAATCACATGCGTGCCGAACCGTGGAGCCTGGTCCGTACAGACTATCTATGATCCGTTTGACCCCTAATTACACACACGCATTCACGGACAATCAATCACCTAAACTGCATGCTTTTGGATTGTGGGGGAAACCGAAAAAAAAAAAAAAAAACAGACTCCACACAGAAAGGACTCCTGCATGGCTCAGTCGGGACTCGAACCAGGGACGTTCTTGCTGTGAGGCAACAGTGCAACAAACTGAGCCCATTAGACATAAATGGCCCAATTAAAAAATATCATCTGAAAAAAGACATCTTAGACTGCAAAACAAATGCAATGCAATACATGAAAATGCAATGCAGTATTTTATTTTATTGCATGGCTGACTGATAACACAAACTGCTGAGATCACAAACTTGTTCAAAATAAAATAAAATAATTATTGGTTTTCATCTAGTTTCCACTAGATCAGGGGAAAGACAATCAGAAGACAAAAACCACCACTACCACCACCGACAACAACAACACAACTAGCGAAAAACACACCACCACCCGCCAAAAAGATGCCGTCCTGACATTAAAATAATCGCTCTAATATTTCATTTCATGGCCAGACACGCTTGCTGTGCTCTTCACATTTTCCTCGAGACATATAATAAACAGCGATTCCCAAGGCAAGACATAACATGCTGGAATCAAATTTGCGATGTTCATTTTGCTGCTTGTAAATATAAACTTGTTCTATCAGAGCCATAAATCAAAAAGTCGAGCGGCTCTCTGAGCGAATCTGTGTACAGATGCTAATAGAAAGTGAAAATTCAGGGAGATTTCCTTGTGTTTCTGTGCTTGGAGGCGCAGCCGTTTGATAAAAGAAATGCAAAAAAAGAGAAGTGAGAAATGAGAGAGAAAGAGAGAGAGAGAAAGCTACATACACACAAAGACAGCCATGCATTAAAAATATATTAGATAACAGGAGGGGAGACAGAGAGCACATTCCTGTGACGGGTCGGCAGACTGATGTTCAGCCAGTGTGAGAGCGGTTTGATGGATGGGGAGCGTCGCTGTGCTGAAAAGAAGACAGATTAAGCATGTCCAAGAAACACTTTTCTCTCTATGGATTATATAGAAAGATGCCTATCCTGGAACAGCACAACAGTCAGCGGCACTACAGCCGGACAGCGTCATGTCTCTAATGATGCCTGTGTGTTGAGATAAAGCAGAAGACTGCGGCTCACTTTGAAAAATTACCTGGGAAAACAGCCTCCATCGCAATACTCAGCAATTGCATTTCAGCGTAAACCAGAGTCAGCACAGAGGCCAGAGGAGAGCGAGAGCTGCCGGATACACACCACAACGGCTCATAAACACATGACGTGTCGGATCCTTCCTACTAGAACAGAACAAATTCTCATCCTGTCGTAGATCAAAAACTAAACTCATATGTTAAAAGACATTTAGCTGATTTTTATTTAAAATATTTAATAAACATATAATTTATTTATTCATATAATATATTATTTTACATTATAAATATTAAACTTTTATAACTAGTTACTACGGAGCCCCAAAAGGGACCGTTGCAAAAAAATAAAAATAAAGACTATCGCGAGAAACTTTCACGTGTGCACGAGTAGTGCACATGAGATACTATCGCGTGCGCACGCGATACGTTTACGTTTTCTCATGCGCACGCGATAGTCTTTATTTAAATTTTTTTATAAAAAAACTATCTTGTGAGCACCCAATAGTTTCTCGTGCGCACGCGATAGTGTTTTTTTTTTTTTTTTTTTTTTTTTTCAAAGGTCCATTTAGGGGCTACGTAAGTTTCTGTTATGACTATGTATGACCTTTGGAGTGTAATAATTATTAAATGTATGAAAATAATAATAATAAATAAATAAATAAATAAATAAATAAATAAAATAACAGCATAAAATAACAAAATAAATTAAAATTAAAATAAAAAGATTTGCTTGAGCTTGACCAATGGATATTTCTGAAGGTCTGTGAAACCCCCCTTTTTTTTTAAAAGCTTGTAAATAAATAGTGGATAATTTATTTGAAATATATTACAAGTATAATCTACCAAGCACATTAATTACAAATTGTAGTTGGTTACTGGTTTCAAAATACATAACAAAAATTGTAGTTAGTGACGTAATCCATTACACATTTAAGGTAATATACTCTGACTACTTTTTGATTAATTTTATATTACTTTTGACTTAACTATAATGCTTATCACATTGATTTGAATAAGATAATCTTGTATCAGATTGATATAAAAATACAAAGAGAAATTACATTTTTTTGTTTTCAACAACATGAAGTGCATTAAATATTACATTACGTCAGGGTTCATGATGGAACTGCAAGGGGTTCGTGAGTTCAATTAAAAGCTTTTAAGTAATTCAATCATAAAAATGTCAAATTAAAATAATTTTAAAATAAAAACATTAAAAATAAAAAACTTACTAAAAAAATATTTTTACAAAGCATTTTTTTTTTGTTTATCTACATGACATGTGACCATTAATGTCACGGTAGATGTATTCGCTGGTTCCTTCTAGTCTTGTGTTTATGTTGTTGTATGAGTGCACGTGTGCAAGGGGCGTGTCTGTATGTCATTACCTGATCCACTCCAGCTGTTCATCATTACAATCACCAGCTGCAGTTCATCTCACCACGCTTCATAAACTCACCGCTGTTCTCTCACCTTTGTCAGATCGTTGTCTGATGTTCCCCTGTCTTCTGGTTCGTGTTCCTGCCTGGTGTTTCCGATTTGGATCGTCTCACCGTTTGTCTGCACGTCACCGGTATTGACCATCGAAGTCCCTGCGTCACCTATCTCCACCTGGCTTACTGCACCCTGGACTTGTGTGTTTTGTGCTTCTAATAAATATTGTATTATACTCGCGATTGCTTCCTGTGTTTCTGCCTAACATGACAGAACGATCTGACCATGGAATGGAAGCAGCGAGCGCCTCGTCATCCTCACTCGAAGAGTTCATCCATCACAGCATCCGTAGAATGGACTCGCAAGAGAAGGAGATTGGAGATACGGGCCGTGCAGTTCAAGTCCTGGTGACGCAGGTGTCCGAGCTCACCCAGCAGATCCAGCGCCTACGACCTCCCACTGCGCCACCCACACCGGCCGTTCCTCCCGCACCATCAGGAAGCCCCTCCCAGTCAGAACCCCGGCTACCCACCCCAGAGGCATACTCAGGTGAACCGTCATTTTGTAGAGCTTTTTTGACTCGATGTTCTATGCACTTTGCCCTGCAACCTCACACTTTTCAGACCGAGCAAGCCAAAGTGGCGTTTGTGCTGACGCTATTGACTGGGAGAGCGGCACTCTGGGGAACGGCGGTGTGGGAAAACCAAAGTCCATGCTGTGCCTCGTTCCAGACCCTCGCCGCCGAGATGAGACTGGTTTTTGACCGTGTGGTCACTGGAAGAGAGGCGGCCAGAACATTGGTTGAGCTACGGCAGGGAAGAAGATCAGTGTCCGAGTTTTCCATCGAGTTCCGGACCTTGGCGGCGGAGTGTGGATGGAACGAGGAGTCGCAGTGGGGCATGTTCCTGCATGGGCTGGCTGACCACGTCCAGAAGGAGATCTACGCCCTGGATCTTCCCACTACCCTCAACGGACTCATTGATCTGGCCCTGCGGGTGGACGCTCGGCTGTCCAGAGTCGAGCGTCGAGCCACGCCCACCCGCACATTTGAGGCAGCCGACGGGCTACGATCCAGCGGCAGGGACGTGGTCAGCCCCGTCTACGATCACGAGCCCATGCAGGTGGGTCGAGCTCGGCTTTCCCGGGAGGAGAGGGAGAGGCGGAGGTCCCAGGGCCTTTGCCTGTACTGCGGAGGAGCCGGACACTACGCCTACAACTGTCCGGTAAAAGGCCCAGCCCGATAGTAAACATGAGGCTACTATCGGGTGGGATCTCCGCCAGGAAGACCTCATCCACGACAAGATCTACCTCCACCCTCCTCTCGGTAAGACTAAGATGGTCAATCCACCAGCACGATTGTCAAGCACTGTTGGATTCGGGGGCCGAAGGTAATTTCATGGACCATAATTTTGCACGCAGATTTCAGATTCCCATCAAACCCCTCCCACAGCAGATTGCAGTTCATGCACTCAACGGACAAGAACTTCCCACCATCTCATTATCCACTGAAGAAATCACTCTCATCACCTCTGGCAATCACTCGGAAACTATTTCATTTTTTATTCTGGATTCACCCCTGGCACCCGTTGTTCTAGGACACCCATGGCTCATTCAACACAACCCCCGAGTGGACTCGATACATAGATCTGTGCTGGAGTGGAGTCAGGAATGTCATAGGTCTTGTCTCGTGTCTGCTTGTTCGTCTGTACCTGTTTCTGTGTTTCAGGAGAAAGCAGGGGATTTGTCTAACGTGCCCGCGGAGTATCTGGACCTGAAGGAAGTGTTCAATAAGTCTCGTGCTGCTTCTCTCCCTCCGCATCGTCCCTACGACTGTGCAATAGATTTACTCCCAGGTAAGTCTCCGCCTAAGGGCAAGTTATATTCGCTTTCGATTCCTGAAAGAGAGGCTATGGAGAAATATATTTCTGATTCTCTAGCAACCAAGTTCATTCGCCCTTCCTCTTCTCCAGCGGGGGCGGGGTTCTTTTTTGTGGGGAAAAAGGATGGTTCTCTGCGACCTTGCATTGATTACCGAGGGCTGAATAACATCACGGTAAAGAATACTTATCCTTTGCCGTTGATGTCTTCAGCCTTCGAGAGGTTGCAGGGAGCATCCATCTTCACCAAATTGGACTTACGTAACGCTTATCATTTGGTCCGCATCAGGGAGGGTGATGAGTGGAAAACTGCGTTTAACACCCATAGGGGGCACTTTGAATATTTGGTCATGCCGTTTGGGCTGTCCAACTCCCCAGCAGTTTTCCAGGCACTGGTCAATGACGTGTTGCGAGATATGATCGATCAATTCATATATGTCTACCTGGATGACATATTGATTTTTTCTGCATCTCTCCAGGAGCATGTGCAGCACGTCCGACGAGTGCTTCAGAGGTTGCTAGAGAATGGGCTTTTTGTCAAGGCGGAGAAATGCGATTTTCATGCACAGTCTGTTCCTTTTTTAGGATACATCGTGTCGTCTGAGGGGATGCGGATGGACCCTGAGAAGATTAAGGCTGTGGTGGATTGGCCAAGTCCAGATTCCCGCAAGGCCCTGCAGAGGTTTCTGGGGTTCGCCAATTTCTACCGGTGATTCATTCGCAACTTCAGCCAGCTAGTCGCGCCTCTGACTGCCTTGACCTCCCCCAGAACTGCGTTCAGGTGGTCCGACACAGTCGAGACTGTGTTCAAGAAACTCAAAGGCCGCTTTGTTTCAGCCCCCATTCTATTACCCCTGATTCATCACGTCAGTTCGTGGTGGAGGTCGACGCATCAGAGGTGGGAGTAGGGGCGGTGTTATCTCAGCGTTCACCTGTAGGCGACAAGATGCATCCTTGCGCGTTTTTGTCCCATCATTTATCTCCAGCCGAACGTAATTACGACATTGGTAATAGAGAGTTGTTGGCAGTCAAGTTGGCGTTGGAGGAGTGGCGTCACTGGTTAGAAGGGTCGGGGGTACCTTTTATCGTCTGGACTGATCATAAGAACCTCGAATATATCAGAACTGCTAAAAGATTGAACTCCAGGCAGGCTCGGTGGGCACTTTTTCGGTCGTTTTGATTTTTCTCTCCAATATCGTCCGGGTTCTAAGAACATCAAACCCGACTCACTTTCTCGTATATTTGATTTTTCCGGTCGCCCGTCCACTCCCGAGTGTATTTTACCCGAAACCGTATTTGTTTCAACACTCACATGGGAGGTCGAAGCGAAGGTCAAAGAGACCTTGGAAGGGGTAACGCCTCCGCCCGGGTGTCCACCGAACCGATTATTTGTGCCGGAGGGCTTACGGTCTGACGTTATCCAGTGGGGTCACAGCTCCAACGTAGCTTGTCATCCAGGAATTAATCGCACTGGATTTCTAGACAAGCAACGATTCTGGTGGCCACTTATGGCTCGTGACATTCGCGATTTTGTTTTGGCTTGCTCTGTTTGTGCCACTGGTAAGTCTTCCAATCGACCTCCAGATGGGCTACTTCAACCGCTGCCGGTGCCTTCGAGACCCTGGTCCCATATCGCTCTAGATTTTATTACCGCCCTCCCACCCTCCCAGGGTAACACAGTAGTTTTAACTGTGGTGGACCGATTCTCGAAGGCAGCACATTTCATTCCCTTACCCAAATTACCTTCAGCTAAGGAGACAGCGGCTACGGTCGTAGATCATGTCTTTCGGTTACATGGCCTCCCGATAGACGTGGTCTCCGACCAGGGACCCCAGTTTGTGTCCAAATTTTGGCGAGAATTTTGTAGATTACTGGGGGCGACGGTTAGTCTGTTAGTCTGGGTTTCATCCCCAGAGCAATGGTCAAACAGAGAGAGCCAACCAAGATTTGGAGAGAATGTTGCGATGTTTGGTTTCCAGAAATCCTTCGTCTTGGAGTCAACAACTGTCTATGGTGGAGTACGCACACAACACGTTGCCAGTGTCAGCGACGGGCCTATCTCCGTTTGAGTGTAGTGTAGGTTACCAGCCACCAATTTTTCCCAGTCTGGAATCCGAGGTTGCGGTTCCCTCCGCTCACGCCTTTGTCCAGAGGTGTCACCGCACCTGGACTAGAGCCCGGGAGACTCTACTCCAGGTGGGGGCGCGCACCAAGGCCAAGGCCGATCGCCACCGGTCAAAGCCTCCCGTATACGTCGTTGGTCAAAAAGTGTGGCTTTCAACTAAGAACATTCCTCTTCGCACCGTTTCTAATAAACTTGCTCCCAAATTTATTGGCCCGTTTCCTGTCACCAAGATTATTAGTCCGGTGGCAGTCCGCCTCAAACTACCTCCTGCGTACAGGAGGGTTCATTCCGTGTTCCATGTATCTAAAATCAAACCCGTTTTTCATTCTCACATTAATCCGCCTGTCCCGGTTCCTCCTCCACCGCGGCTCGTAGATGGGGAGACCACATATTCGGTCAACCGTATTCTGGACTCTAGGCAGAGGGGACGCGGATTTCAGTACTTGGTGGACTGGGAAGGTTACGGTCCGGAGGAGAGAAGTTGGGTTCCTGCTAGGGACATCCTGGATCACTCCCTTATCGATGATTACAATCGGCAGGTAAGGGAGTCTGAGAACGCCAGGAGGCGTTCTTAGGAGGAGGGGTACTGTCACGGTAGATGTATTCGCTGGTTCCTTCTAGTCTTGTGTTTATGTTGTTGTATGAGTGCACGTGTGCAAGGGGCGTGTCTGTATGTCATTACCTGATCCACTCCAGCTGTTCATCATTACAATCACCAGCTGCAGTTCATCTCACCACGCTTCATAAACTCACCGCTGTTCTCTCACCTTTGTCAGATCGTTGTTTGATGTTCCCCTGTCTTCTGGTTCGTGTTCCTGCCTGGTGTTTCCTGTTCGTCGTCTTCCGTGTGGATTTGGATCGTCTCACCGTTTGTCTGCACGTCACCGGTATTGACCATCGAAGTCCCTGCGTCACCTATCTCCACCTGGCTTACTGCACCCTGGACTTGTGTGTTTTGTGCTTCTAATAAGTATTGTATTATACTCGCGATTGCTTCCTGTGTTTCTGCCTAACATGACAATTAATTGATGTCAGAGAACTGTGAACTTAAATTTATTTATGCATTACTATTATTATTGACAATGTTATTATTAACCTAACTTAATTAAGTTAAAATCTCATAGGGGACTTTAAGTAAATATATTAGTTCAAGCAGATTCATATGTCAAAAAAAGTTGGGGAATTCCTGCATTGCATGTAAATCTAGAATGACTGACTTTGCACAATTAATCATCTCACTGACTGAGTGATAATTAAAATAATAATCAATGTGTCGTCAGGAGCCAATTAGATATGCTATGTTGCAATGATGAGAAAACACTTCTTAAAAGTGAAATGATTTCTGTTAATCCAGTGATCAAATGCTGCAAGTCTCAGTTTTCAGTGATATGCACATATAGTGGCAGGTCTGTGTGTGCAATTCCACAAACCTGGAAGACCTTCTGAAAATAAGCTTTGTAACGAGCATTAGGGAGAATCAATAAATTTTGAATAATTTACTGCCATTGTAAGAATAACATGTTATCATGTAATCAATAAAAAAGTAACTGTAGTCTGATAACGAGTGTTTTCTGATTACGTAATCAGATTTTATATATATATATATATATATTCTGATTACGTAATCAGATTTATATATATATATATATATATATATATATATATATATGTACTGTATGTATATATATATATATATATATATAAATCTGATTATTTAGATATTATGCAAATATATATATATATATATATATATATATATATATATATATATATATATATATATGCGGTATATACTGTCTATAAAAATAAGAAATGTCTTCTCTCAAAAGTGGCAGCAATTGGGAATGTAGTCCATTTTAGTTTGCATAAATCATTTTCCATTTTTGTTCAAAAGGATTAAAGAATATCAGAACCTAGAGCACAAGCATATACATTTTTAAGAGTTACAGTGTTCAAAAGGTTAAGCAGAACCGGACTGACCCTGTTCCACGGGGTGAAAAAAAAATCATGATCAGCCAAGTTTATGGGTCTTCACACAGCACAATCTCAAGAAAATATACTTAAAGCACTTTAAAAATGGCCCATATTGTGGAAAAACTGGCAGGTTACACATATTCATTCCCATTCATCCCAAATGGGTCTATTAAATTAAAACTTTTAACCGCTTGTCTTGACCTCCGGGGAATAGTGACCACTGTTGAACAATGACCCTTTTCCCATTTCTAAGCACCAGGAAGCTCTTTCTTTATGACTATTTAAAAGTGCATTGAATTGGTTTTGCTGTAATCCGTCTTGTTAAGATCCATGACACATTAACTGAACAATGAAAGTTAATCCTTCAGCACACAAAAAAAAAACCATCATCTCATTCATTTTCACCTACAGCATCGATTTGTTTGGGTGAGGAAGTTGACATTTCTGGTAGGATGTAGGCGTTCTGCTGCTAAAAAGAACTAAGAAGAGGAGAAATTACTGTGCAATAAGGAATGAAAAAAATTGTCAGAGCTGCAAGCACAGCCTAAAAAAAACTTGCATTAAATTTAATGAAGGTACTATTTAAACGTCCATGTATTATTTTAATTAACGTATTATAATGAATCTTAAAAAGCAGGGCTTGTCTTCTAGCTTTCATGACTTAATTCTAGAACTTCCATCCTGCAGATGTACAAAACAAAACCAATGTCTTTTTACCTGCAATTTTGAAACCCTGGTCTGAATCTTAAACGATTGCCTGCTGGATAAATGTCACAGAAACTGTCAAAAATGTCATATTTCACCCAACAATCAAAAGGAAAAAGAATAAGGAATTATATTTTACATATATTTTTGGTGCAATTCACTCCTAAAATAAATCCAAAAATAAATAAATGCATAAATTAATAAATAAATGCATACAGAAATGCAGAAATGTAGAAAGAAATGCAGAAAGTAAGAAATGTAGAAAGAAATGCAGAAAGAAAGCGCATGGTCTAAATCACATGGCGCAAGTGCACTTAAGGGCGTGTCCGAATTCACTTTTGCTGGTTTAACGACGGGAAAAACGGTCCGCACGCCTGGCGCATGGTATAAAAGGGTTGTCTGTATTCTCTTAATGAGTAATGGGTTTGTTTTGGGCTTTACGTGCAATAAACCAATCAGAGTCTCATCTCCCATTCCCTTTAAATGCCAGTTGTGCTCGCGCCATGACGGATTCGCTATTTACATGGCGGAATTTGATAGTGGGAAGACTGAATGCTTCTTCAGAGCGCAAATGGATCTGCTCGTGCGCGAGGTTAAAGTGCGCAAGCAGACCATCTACGGGACAAGCCGGATTCCACCATATCTTTATGTACACAATAATACTTTTTTACATTGTAATCCTTTTATTTTTATTTGGCATGTTTGTGTGCTGCTGCACGTCCCTGTGGGTAATAAGCAAAGTGTAAGCGCGTTGTGGACCCGCCTATAGGCACACATTACTAACGCGCTCTTTAAATAACAAGAAAAAATATTGCGCCATTATATGGCGCAGTATATTTCAGTTGCATCAAAATAGCAACACGCCAACAATGCGCCTGAACACACCTCGTTTTCAGACTAGCGCGCCCATGGGTGCACAAATGGGTGCAAATGCATTTGCTAATTTATACAATGTGGCGCAGGACGTGAAAATGATAACTGCAAAAAACACTTGATTCGCACTTTACGCCGCATGGTGCTTGGTGTATGATAGAGCCTATAGTCTTTTACTTAGAAACTTAAAACACATCTATATACTGTTTCCAGTGTAGACAGCATTAGTGATTATAATAGGTTCTATTTGCTTTTGATGCGACTGCGGTGCTCACATCCAGTGGGCGGGGCTACGGTGCGATGATGTATAACTATTCGTCAAAGTTTTGCTCTGGAGGCAGTCACATACAAATGTATTTGCCCATGTGACATCACAGACCCTATAATATCAAAACGACCTGTTATTTGTGCTTGGTTAAATAAATGCTTTGTTTATAATGAGGATGTTGTTTTAAACTAGGAAACTTCCAGGATGTTTTAATGGTAAAAATACCTCTTATATATCAAAAGATCAAGGCAAATTTGATTTCTCGTGTCACAGCCCCTTTTTAAATTGGTTTGCATAATATGGTGGACAAGAAAACAGCCTTAAGCACAAGACACACACCATCTAATCCATAGCATACGGTTCAACACTGGATTCAACCTCAGTAAAGCTGACAACCAAAATCAGAGGGAGATCAACACAGCAGCAAAGTTCACCAGCTCTCTGTGTGCTGAGTGCTGTGAGATGAAAGACTGAGACAGACGTCCTGCTGTGAGCCAATCTACTGAGACAACGCTGGAGAACACCTGAGACCTGAGAGACCATCATTAAAACAACTGACCCGATAGAGCTCAGAGTGACCTCAAACCACAACAAAAACACCTTTATATCACCACTTAAAAACAGTCTGACATAAAGAGAAAAAACGTCCTTACATAAAATGGTTTGTTAATGTCTAACGTCTGATGTCTAACGTCTGTAATGTTTTATGGTGAAAATGGTGCATCTTATCACTTAAGACATGATTTCAAGGCTGTAGGATAATTTTACAGATTCTCAATTTATTCAAAAAGATATGTTGTCTGGATATTCATTAGGTCAGCTCTTTTAGGCTGATTTAGTTCCAGACTGCATATTTCAAACCAATGCTGAATTATGTGAACCTGCTAAAAGAAGTTAATTATGGCATACAAAGAACAAAGATGCTTATAAAAGAGCAATTAGCTTTGGGAAACAGAAGAACAATATTCTTAAAAAAAAAAACATAATTGTTTTGATTGTGTTCAGATACGGTATCTTATCCAACACCCAGAGGCTCTTTAAAAATTATCAAGCGTTAAGAGCATAAAACACTTTTCATTTTCCATCCACTTACATTATAATCCAACAGCATTCAGCGGCATGATATTTCCATATTTACACCAGCCAAACGAGTCACAGAATAAAAGCCCATAGTTACAGAGTGTGATTTATATACTTGTCTGTAAAAATGGGGAGAATACGCAGAATAAAAGAAAAGAGAGAGAGAGAGAGAGAGAGAGAGAGAGAGAGAGAGAGAGAGAGAGAGAGAGAGAGAGAGAGAGAGAGAGAGAGAGCAAAATACTGTAAATAAAGAAGAAATGTTTTTTTTCCACGAAGTTCTGCTTCAGTGCCATGCTGAATTTGTGATTTCATAGGCTAAAACCCTGGGGAACAGTGTGAAGTAGAGGCACTCATTTCAGCCTGAACTCAGATTGATTTCCTATCCAGCTCCTTCTCAATGGAGGCAATGCAGGGCCAAATAAACATAAGGTCACTGCATCAATCTCTGCTGTTTCCTTCTCATGCCATCTGATCCAGTTTCGCAGCGACGCTTAACACACTCCAAACAGTGTGTTCAACTGGCTTGGAGATTCCAAAAGCTAATTTATTTAATAGGCAGATGCAGATGGAGTGTAGTCAGCCTGTTGTGGAGTAACGTCTGTGTTAGCCTAATATTATATTGCTGCAATAAATAAGTATTGGCAACAAACAACAAACAAAATCTAACAGACCATTTAAATTGCCTAAATACAAATGAATGAAAAACATATGAGGAAAGAAAATTTTTTATAAAATGTATTAAAAAATAATTTATCATTTATTTATAATTTTACTTTTTTGATGGAATGAATGAAAAAATACATATTAAAATTACATAAAATATACATATATACATTTATATATATATACACACACACATATATATATATATATATATATATATATATACACACACACACACACATATATATATACTGTAGCAGATGTATACACATAGCAGATCGAGTTCTGCTATGTGTGTGTATATGTATAATATATATATATGTGTGTGTGTGTGTATATATATATATATATATATATATATACACACACACATATATATATATATATATATATATATATATATATATGTGTGTGTGTGTGTGTGTGTGTATATATATATATATATATATATATATATATATATATACACACACACATATATATATATATATATATATGTGTGTGTGTATATATATATATATATATATATATATATATATATACATATATATATATATATATATATATATATATATATATATATATATATATATATATATATATATATATACAGTATATATATATATATATATATATATATATACAGAGGTGGGCTGTCAGGGCCATCAGGGCCTTCTCTGCTGGCCCTGTCAAAATATAATATAATATAATATAATATATCCTTCGGATGAGACGTTAAACCGAGGTCCTGACTCTCTGTGGTCATTAAAAATCCCAGGATGTTCTTCGAAAAAGAGTAGGGGTGTAACCCCGGCATCCTGGCCAAATTTGCCCCTTGGCCTCTGTCCATCATGGCCTCCTAATCATCCCTATATACTAATTGGCTTCATCACTCTGTCTCCTCTCCACCAGTAAGCTGGTGTGTGGTGGGCGTTCTGGCGCAATATGGCTGCCGTCGCATCATCCAGGTGGATGCTGCACATTGGTGGTGGTTGAGGAGATTCCCCCTTCCATATGTGAAGCGCTTTGAGGTCCCAGAAAAAGCGCTATATAAATGTAACGAATTATTATTATTATTATTTATATAATATAATATAATAATTAATATATAAAATATATATTTTTTAATTTTTACGATTATATTTCCTGAAAGAATATGGTTATTTTGTTGAGGCTGAGCTGGATTTTCCATATGGTCATCTAAACGCATCACAGCTCCGTGGACCAGCACTAGTAGTATAGCTAGCCTTCCCTTGAAGCTCGCGTTCCCATTTGATCTTAACTTTGACTGACGTGTATCATTAGCCAATCAAAATTTGATGCGCAGTGACAGAACGCCCCAGGGGGGCAGCTATGTGTATCGGCGCTAGCCCCCGCTGATGTCATCAGCCGTTTGAAAATTCGGCGGGTTGTGAGCAATGTCAGTAAATGTCAGCTTTATGCCCTCACATGCTTGATCGCGACCATTCCAGTGTCCACCGCATCAGTTAAGCGATCTTTCTCCGCTCTCAAGCGCATAACATTTTTTAAGGAATACAACTGGACAAACACGACTCTCTGCACTGGCATCTATTGCCATAGATAAGGAGCTGCTCATTCATCCTAAGCAGGACGCACAACTGCATGAGGAGGTCATTGAACGTTTCATCAGAAATGATCGGAGGATGTATTTTATTTACAAGTAATGAGTGAGTGTTAGGCCGGTGACACACTGGCTGCGTGAGCGTGGCGTTTCTGTTGCGTGGCAGCTGCGTCGCGTTTTCTGTGTCTTTGCACACCAGAAACGTGTCTGACGCGGCGCTGCTGCTAGGTGACTTCATAGGTGACAATAGGCTACTTCATGTTAAGCATAAATATAAAGCCTACTGATAAAGACACTGTCAGCACTATTGACAGCAAAATAGACTACAGAATATTTCGTTCTGTATTGACAGGTGCAATAATTGAAAATTGATAATTATTTATTTATTTATAAATTATATTTGCATCTGAATTTATGTCAAAACCTAGACTTTCAACCATCAAAATGTAATTTATTAATATATATTCGTGTACAAAATAAATAACATAAACATCTTTTTCTATTCTATTTTGCCTGGAAACGCTTCAAACACGCTTGCGGTCGTTACTGAAGGCCCTGACTGAAACCCCACGGTACGCTACTGTATATATATATATATATATATATATATATATATATATATATATATATATATATATATATATATATATATTATACATATACACACACATAGCAGAACTTGATATTGAGACTTTTAACTCTCTCTCTTCCAGTACTGTAGACACAGTTGCTCCGTTGCGCTTAAAGAATAAAGAAAATAGTCCAACATCATGGCACAACAAGCACACTCAGGCCCTTAAGAGAGCGGCCAGAAAAATTGAGCGCAACTGGAAGAAAACAAAACTAGAAGTATTTCGCATTTCATGGAAAGAGAGCACAATTGCATATAGAGAGGCCTTAGAAGCTGCTAGATCTGCTTGTTTTTCAACCCTATTAGAAGAAAATAAACAAAACCTAGGTATTAATTTGAAACAGTGGCTAAACTAATTAAAAATAAAGCTTCAAGCCCAGACATTTCCAAGCAGCACAGCAGTAATGACTTTATGAACTTATAAGATTGATAATATCAGGGAGACAATTGTAACTATGCAACCGTCAACTATAGTATCGCATCAGGGAGTGCATTGTAGTCTCTCTAAGGAAAATTTCGATTCATTCATTACTATAGGAGAGGAAGATTTTTTTTCTAGACCCTATACCAACTAAGCTAATGAAAGAGATGCTTCCAGGGGTCAAATATCCTCTTCTTAATATCATTAATTCATCTTTGTCATTAGGATACGTACCAAAAAGTTTTAAGCTGGCTATGATTAAACCGCTTGTTAAAAAAACACAACTTGATCCTACAGAATTAGTCAATTACAGGCCAATCTCGAATCTACCTTTTCAGTCAAAGATACTAGAAAAGGCAGTATCTTCACAACTATGTTCTTTTTTAGAAAGAAATTATATCTGCGAGAATTTTCAATCACGATTTAGACTGTACCACAGTACTGAGACAGCTCTCATTAGGGTCACAGATGATTTTCTCTTTCTCGTGGTTGTATCTCTCTATTAGTGTTACTCGATCTTAGTCCTGCATTTGATACCATCGGCCACAATTCAAATTATGTTGGCATTAGTGGAAATGCATTAGCATGGTTTAAATCATACTTATCTGACTGTTATAAGTTTGTAGCAGTAAATGAAGAGATGTCATATCGATCACAAGTTCAGTATGGTGTACCACAAGGCTCAGTACAGTTTACAACTCAGTGGCAGGACCTGGGAAAGGGAATCGTGACAGGCTGTACCATCTCCCCCATCCTGTTTGTCATGGGAATGAACCTGCTTATAACAGCTGCAGGAAAGGAATCCAGAGGGCCAACAATGGAGTCCGGCATCCGACAACCTCCGATCAGAGGCTTTATGGATGACCTTACCATAACAACTTCAACCCATGTGCAAGCAAGATGGATCCTGAAGGCACTTGATGACGTGGTAACATGGGCTAGGATGAAGTTCAAACCAAGGAAATCAAGAAGTATGGTGATCAGAAGCGGGAAAGTGACCAGCAAGTTCCAGTTGCGAGTACAGGAGGAGATGATTCCATCAATAGAGGAAAACCCAATTAAGTGCCTAGGGAAATGGTACGATGCATCCTTGACTGACAGATGTAACGTTTCTAGGACAGAGAAACAGGTAGATGAATGGCTGAGTAAGATTGAGGGGTCAGGACTGCAAGGAAAGTTCAAGACCTGGCTCTTCCAGCACGGTCTGTTACCACGACTCATGTGGCTACTGACACTTTATGAAGTACCTATGACAGCAGTGGAAGGAGTCGAGAGGCGAGTGAATAAACATCTTCGCAAGTGGCTCGGAATCCCACCAAGCTTTACGTCAGTTGGGCTATATACCAGGTCTGGTCAGGTACAGCTACCCATATCATCAGTGGTGGAAGAGTTCAAGGTGACAAAGTGCCGGGTTGTGATGATGTACCAAGACTCCACTGATGAAAAAGTCGGAGAAGCAGGCGTCACTACGAGATCAGGACGCAAATGGGCGGCTGACATATCAGTGGCGCAAGCGGAAAGCGCATTGAAGCTGTAGGACATCATCGGGAACCCATGTGTAGGGAGGCAAGGACTCGGGTCCACCCACTTCCAGCAGTGGGGTAAAGCAGACCCAAGGCAGAGGAGGGACATGATTCAAGCCGAGGTCCGACACCTGGAGGAAGAAAGGCGCAGGTCTAGGGCCGTCGAACTTGGAGTACAAGGTGCCTGGACAAAGTGGGACCTGCCGAAGCGGAAGATCACGTGGCCTGAGATCTGGAGACTGGAGCCCTTTCGCATCTCCTTCCTGCTCCGTTCAGTGTACGACACCCTTCCATCACCAACAAACCTCCACAGGTGGGGAATGAGGGAGGACCCATTGTGTAGGCTATGCGGAGGGAGGGGAACAATGGCGCACATACTGGCAGGATGCAAAACAGCTCTTAGCCAAGGAAGATACAGGTGGCGCCATGACAAGGTTCTCGGTGAACTGGCTGACATCTTAGAGCGGGAGAGGCAAAAAAAGCGCCAGACCAGTGCAAGGCCAGCAACATTCATTCAGTTCATCAGAGAAGGGGAGAAACCACCAGCCCCCAAGAGGAGGGAAAAGAGCCTCTTGCAAGTAGCACAATCCTGGGAGATGAGGGTGGACCTGGGAAGGAAACTAGTCTTCCCTTAGGTTGTGCAAACATCGCTGAGGCCGGACATGGTCCTATGGTCTGAGGAGGTAAGGAAGATAATCTTGATTGAACTGACGGTCCCATGGGAAGACGGGTGCGAGGAGGCCTATGAGCGGAAAGCCACCAAGTATCAGGACCTCGTTGAGCAGTGTAGGGCCAAAGGGTGGCAGGCGTGGCTATTCCCGGTTGAGGTCGGTTGTAGGGGTTTTCCGGCGCACTCTGTGTTGAAGACACTCACAGCTCTGGGTATATCAGGAAGGGAGAGGAAGGCAGCTGTCCGTAGGTTGGGTGAGGCAGCAGAAAGAGCGTCTTGCTGGCTCTGGAATAGAAGGGAGGAGTTGAGCTGGGGGCCAGGAGGAGGTGGGCAGTGACTGGCCACCACTGCCGACCCACCAACTGGAGGATGTTGTGGTTCAGGGTCGAAACACCCCGTGAAGGTTGGATACCACCTGATGACATCTTCTCCTGGCCGAAAGCTACAGTCAGGCACTACAGTCAGTGACTGAGTAGATAGCATCTGTAAAGATGTATCCAATAGTAGTATGCTCTACTGGGTGGTTGCCCTGCACGCTTAAAAAATAAACTACAGGTAGTTCAAAACGCAGCAGCTCGAGTTCTTACCACAACCAGGAAGTATGACCATATTAGCCCGGTTCTGTCAACACTGCATTGGCTGCCTATTAAACATCGTATACATTTTAAAATATTGTTGATTACTTACAAACCACTAAATGGTTTAGCTCCGCAGTACTTGAGCGAGCTCTTAACGCATTATAGTCCTTCACGTCTATTGCGATCTT
Organism: Tiaroga cobitis; assembly: GCA_030578255.1. Lineage (NCBI taxonomy): Eukaryota > Metazoa > Chordata > Actinopteri > Cypriniformes > Leuciscidae > Tiaroga > Tiaroga cobitis. Next base: position 38,388,503 of record CM060607.1, on the reverse strand, counting down.
AAAATTCCGGCCAGTTGATAATACCTAGAATATCTAAATCGACTGCTGGCGGTAGATCCTTTTCCTATTTAGCACCAAAACTTTGGAACAGTCTTCCTACCATTGTCCGGGAAGCAGACACACTCTGTCAGTTCAAAGCTAGACTAAAAACACATCTCTTTGACCTAGCATACACATAATACATTATAGACTTCTATAATTCAATGTTAGGCTGCATAGATTAGGTCAACCGGAACTGGACACAGTTCCTTAAATCTTGATGTACTCGCTACATCATAAGAAGAATGGCATCTACACTAATATTAGTGTCTTTGTTTATCCCGAGGTTTTCCCGCAACCTGCCGGATCCAGGCCGTGTCCAGATCTGACGAGGGAGCTTTGCCTGGACCCGATGACAATGCAGTGCTGAAGTGTCAACTATCCTCTCCCTATGGAGGATCCTTTTCCCACTCAACAGATAAAGCGTTGTTGAAAATCCGGCTCGCGTACCCCGAAGTGATCAAATAAAACAAAATTCTGTATCAAAATTTATAGGCAAGATAAGTAGTTTGTTTAGGCATGGGTAGTATGGAATTGCAAACCTGCGCACATATTTTCAAAAGTACATAACTATAGAATCAATTCTTAATGCGCATGTGAACGCATGTGAACGCCGTCAGCGTCAATCACAGGTTCGCGTTTAAAGTCTGTTTAGAGAGAACGGCGTTGTCTTAGTGGCCCCTAATTTAATAACAAATGATCATTTCAATGGAGGTGAATCAATCAAAACTAACTTTAGCTGGAAATAACATTATTCAAGAACCGCTATAAAGCCAAAACAATCTCTCTTACCTTAAATTATATGTTTATCTCTGTAAAGCTGCTTTGGAACAATCCATTGTTAAAAGCGCTATATAAATGAAGATGACTTGACTTGACTTGACGTCTATTGCGATCTCAAAATTCGGGCCAGTTGATAATACCTAGAATATTAAAATCGACTGCTGGCGGTAGATCCTTTTGCTATTTAACACCAAAACTTTGGAACAATCTTCCTAACATTGTCCGGGAAGCAGACACACTCTGTCAGTTCAAATCTAGACTAAAAACACATCTCTTTGGCCTAGCATACACATAACACATGTTAGGAACCAGGAACACTCCCCATAAATCCTGATGTACTTGTTACATCATAAGAAGGATGGCGTCTACGCTAATATTAGTCTCTCTGTTTATTCAAGGTTTACCGCAGTCCGCCGGATGCAGGCCATATCCAGATCTGATGCAGGACCTGCACCTGGACACGATGACAACGCAGTCCTGAAGTGTCAACCGGTCCCTTCCCTGTTTACTGAAGTCAGCCGGATCCCGGCTGTATCCAGGTCAGATGGTGGACCTGCACCTGGACCCATCCATGACGCATCCCTGAAGTGCCAGCCTCATCAGCCCTGTGAAGGCCTCGACACGACAGCCATCGGCACTGATCCTCAACAAACTCGTCTCCATACCGGCGTGATGACCCCGACTTCCAACTGGATTAAAGGTGACTTGACTTGACTGGAAATTATTCCTGTGAAATTAAGCATACATCATTTATCTTGTTTAACGTGTTTATTTTTTCTTATACTACAGGGCCGTTGAATGCTTGAATCTGATTGGTTGACGAACGTTCTAAGGTGTGCAATTATTTTCAGGGAAACGCACGGCTAAAGTAGTTCCAGGCAGGTCTTGACCGCATTACAGTTCCATATCACTTCACGTAGTCAACTGTCATAATGGAAAATAGGATACAATTCATAACAAGAAAAAACATGCAGCCCCATGCACTTAATCTGCAATTTTCGATGTCAAACTACACAATCAATGGAAACATGCAGTTTAATTTTAATAAAGTATATAGTCCTATCTATAATCAATTGAAAATTAAACTGAATATATAAATAAATTGATAGTCCTGCTGCACGGGTTTTCATAGCCTAATTATTGCAGATAATATAACACAATCATTAATTCAAAAAAATTTAATAGGCTGCTTGTTAAAAGGACTTTGTGTTTCATTAATTAGGCTATAGTCTGTCAATAATAGAAATAATAGAAAAAAAAGAATGAACAAATTAATTAAAACGAATTGAATTCATAAAAAATATATATATTGACGCTAAGGATGCACCGATTCCAGGATTTGGCTTCGGATTCGGCCGAATATCGGGCTTTTTGGCGGGGTTCGGTTTCTGCCGAACCTTAGAATTTTTTTCCACCGAACCGAACCCTACGCCGCCGTTGATTACGGGAAGGTGTTTCCGTAGATGGACCGTCCGAATGCTGTGAGAAAGTGAAAATGTAACTCGTGAGCAGAAAAGTGTTGTTTGGCTGTACTTTCAGTCCAAAGAAGGCGATTCAAGTCGAGCTACATGTTCAATTTGCAATGCCGATTTGTCTCGTGGAGGCAAGGACCCTAAACAATACACAACATCGCCACTGTTAAAACATTTGCGTACGAAACATCTGAAAGAATACGAGTTGTGCATGAAAGAATCTACAGAAGCAGCCAAAGTGCAGCAACTGAAAAATGAAAAATACACTGCTGTGGACGTTGTTTACTTCATTAATGTGTTTACTGTGTAAATAGACTGAGGATGGGAGTAGGATTCGGTATTCGGTTTCGGATTCGGCAGAATCTTAACCAAGTGGATTCGGTATTCGGCCGAACCCCAAAAACCTGGATTCGGTGCATCCCTAATTGACGCACATGCTTTTCTGTCTCATTGCAACATCTCTCTCATACTTACTGTAAGGCCGGTTATGAATGTAATTTGATACTTATGAGTTATGACTGAGCATGCCCAAACGTGCGTTCAGTCTGTGTTTAAAATCTGCAGTCGATGAAAACATTCAGTCAGAATGTTTCAGCCAGTCGTTAAGTGTGTCCCCAGCATTAGTCTGCGATCAGTGGCTCAAACCTCCGTTACTAACTCTAAAATGACGTTTTTGTCACGGTAGATGTATTCACTGGTTCCTTCTAGTCTTGTGTTTATGTTGTTGTATGAGTGCACGTGTGTAGTGGGCGTATGTCATTACCTGATCCGCTCCAGCTGATCATCATTGCATCACTAGCATCCTTGTCAGATCGTTGTTTGATGTCCTCCGTGTTGGTGTTCCGGTTTCGTGTTCCTGCCTTGTGTTCCTGTTCCTCGTCGTCGTGTGGATTATTCGTCTTCTCACTGTCACCGCTTCACTTCATCACTCCACTGGATCTGACCATCGAAGCCCCTGCGTCACCCATCAACATCGGCTGTACTGTTTTCACTTTATTGAACATTTTTACTCGCATTTGCTTCCTGTCTTTCATCCTGTCACCATGACAGAACGATCTGACCAGGGAATGGAAGCATTCGGAGAATGGATTCGCAGGAAAGAGAGATCGGCGACACGGGTCGCGCAGTACAAGCCTTGGTGACGTAGGTGTCCGAGCTCACCGAGCAGATCCAACGCCTACGAGCTCCCACTGTGCCGCCCACACCAGCCGTTCCCCCCACACCACCAGAGAACTCTTCCCAGTTGGAGCCCCGTCTACCAGTCCCAAAGGCCTATTCAGGTGAACCGTCTCATTGCAGAGCGTTTCTGACCCACTGCTCAATGCACTTCGCATTGCAACCTCGTACTTTCAACACTGAACAAGCCAAAGTGGCTTTTGTTTTGACTTTGCTGACTGGAAAAGCAGCGCTATGGGGAACGGCGGTGTGGGAGAACCAAAATTCATGTTGTATCTCGTTCCAGACACTCACCGCCGAGATGGGACAGGTTTTTGACCGAGCAGTATCTGGGAGACAGGCGGCCAGAGCGCTGGCGGAATTACGTCAAGGAGAGAGGTCAGTTTCCGATTTCTCAATTGAATTCCGGACCTTGGCGGCGGAGTGTGGATGGAACGAGGAGGCGCAGTGGGACATGTTCCTGCATGGGTTGGCTGACCACGTCCAGAACGAGTCTACGCTCTGGATCTTCCTACCACACTGATCGGACTTATTGATTTAGCCCTGCGGGTGGTTTAACCCGCATGTGATTTAACCCGCATGTTCGGAGGAGTCGACGGTCCACGATCCAGCGGCAGGGACGTGGTCAGCCCCATCTACGATCACGAACCCATGCAGGTAGGGCGAGCTTGGCTTTCCCGGGAGGAGAGGGAGAGGCGGAGGTCCAAGGGCCTTTGCCTTTATTGTGGATGAGCGGGACATTATGCATACAACTGCCCAGTAAAAGGCCAAGCCCGATAGTAAACATGAGGCTACTATCGGGTGGGATCTCCGCCAGGAAGACCTCATCCACGACTACATCTACCTCCACGCTTCTCCCGGTAAGACTAAGATGGTCAGTCCACCAGCACGACTGTCAAGCACTTCTGGACTCCGGGGAGCTGAAGGTAATTTCATGGACTACACTTTTGCACATAGATTTCAGATTCCCCTCAAGCCCCTCACACACAGGATCGCGGTTCACGCACTCAATGGCCAAGAACTACCCACCATTTCCTTCTCCACTGAAGACATTACCCTCATCACCTATGGCAACCAGTCTGAGACTATTTCATTCTATATCCTGGACTCACCCCTTGCACCCGTCGTCCTTGGAAACCCTTGGCTCATCCGACACAACCCCAGAGTGGACTGACATCATAGATCTGTGCTGGAGTGGAGCAAAGAATGTCATAAGTCTTGTCTCGTGTCTGCCTGTTCGTCTGTGCCTGTTTCTGTGTTTCAGGAGGAAGCAGGGGATTTGTCTAACGTGCCCACGGAGTATCTAGACCTGAAGGAGGTGTTCAGAAAGTCTCGTGCTGCTTCTCTTCCTCCGCATCGTCCCTATGACTGTGCAATAGATTTACTGCCAGGTAAGTCTCCGCCTAAGGGCAAGTTGTATTCACTTTCTGTTCCAGAGAGGGAGGCTATGGAGAAATATATTTCTGATTCTCTAGCAACCAAGTTCATCCGCCCTTCCTCTTCTCCAGCGAGGGCGGGATTCTTTTTTGTGGGGAAGAAGGACGGTTCTCTGCGACCTTGCATTGATTACAGAGGGTTGAACAACATCATGGTAAAGAATACTTATCCTTTGCCGTTGATGTCTTCAGCTTTCGAGAGGTTGCAGGGAGCGTCCATCTTCACAAAACTGGATTTGCGTAACGCTTATCATTTGGTTCGCATTAAGGAGGGGGATGAGTGGAAAACTGCGTTTAACACCCCCAGCGGGCACTTTGAATATTTGGTTATGCCGTTCGGGCTGTCCAACTCCCCAGCAGTTTTCTAGACATTGGCCAATGACGTGTTGCGAGATATGATCGATCAGTTCTCATATGTCTACCTGGACGACATATTGATTTTTTCTTCTTCTCTCCAGGAACATGTGCAACACATTCGACGAGGGCTTCAGAGGTTGCTAGAGAATGGGCTTTTTGTCAAGGCGGAGAAATACAATTTTCATGCACAGTCTGTTCCTTTCCTAGGGTACATCGTGTCATCTGAAGGAATGCGGATGGTCCCTGAGAAGATTAAGGCTGTGGTAGATTGGCCAAGTCCAAAGTCCTGCAAGGCCCTACAGAGGTTTCTGGGGTTCGCCAATTTTTACCGGCGGTTTATTCGCAATTTCAGCCAACTAGTCGCGCCTCTAACTGCCTTGACCTCCCCCAGAACTACGTTCAGGTGGTCAGACACAGCGGAAGCTGTGTTTGCCAAACTGAAAGGCCGCTTTGTTTCAGCCCCCATCCTCATCGCCCGATTCTTCACGTCAGTTCGTGGTGGAGGTCGACGCGTCAGAGGTGGGAGTAGGTGCAGTGTTGTCTCAACGCTCTCCTGTAGACGACAAGATGCATCCTTGCGCGTTTTTGTCTCATCGTTTATCTCCAGCCGAAAGTAATTACGACATTGGTAACAGAGAGTTGTTGGCAGTCAAGTTAGCGTTGGAGGAATGGCGCCACTGGTTAGAGGGTTCAGGGGTACCTTTTATCGTCTGGACCGATCACAAGAACCTAGAATACATTAGAACCGCCAAAAGATTGAACTCCAGGCAGGCTCGGTGGGCACTTTTTTTCGGTCGTTTTGATTTTTCTCTCTCATATCGTCCGGGTTCCAAGAACATCAAACCCGACTCTTTATCTCGCATATTTGATCTTTCCGAACGCCCATCTACTCCCGAGTATATTTTACCCGAAACACTATTCGTTTCAACACTCACATTGGAGGTCGAATCGAGGGTCGAGAAGGCCTTAGAGGGGGTAACGCCTCCGCCCGGTTGCCCACCGAATCGTTTATTTGTGCCGGAGGGACTACGGTCTGACGTTATCCAGTGGGGTCATGGCTCCAACGTGGCTTGCCATCCAGGAGTTAACCCTCTGAGGTCTAAGGGTTTTGGGGTCCTTGAGGTGTTCTGACATGCTCTGACATTTGTGCTTTTTTCAGTTATTGATAAACATGTTAATGGGAAAGGTGTAAATTCACTCATTATAGCACAAACTGGGCTACCGTAATTTGCGTGGAGGCGTGTTCACACCTGAGAAGACAAAGGCCGGATAATGTGCCGCATAATGAGCTGCATATTAATTAGCCCTTTCACACAGGTGTGTCACAGGATCCCAAAGAATGCAAGGACAAAAGAAATTATCTATATAGCCTATACATATTTTACAATTAGAAATTGTAACCAATTACAAATAGGTTACAATTACAACAACAATTACAATTTTAACAATATTTCAAGTGTATTTCTTTGTAAAAAGTATACATTTTATCATACGTATTAAAAAAGGTAAGGATTCATTAGTTTGAATATTGGAACAAACACTATAATAACATCTTAGTTGATAATTCAATATACCTACTTTATTTTTGACAAAACATCATACTATAGTATATTTAACTATGAGCAGAAATTGGTGAACAAAAGCGTACCTATTTAATGTGACAGTGGTCTTTTTTTACAGTCAAAACTTTATAATCTATCCAAAACTAATCACAAAATCGTGTCTAAACATTCATATTTAGTCTGTAATATATTGTGTATGATATATTAGTATATACATGTGAATTTGCAGCTTGTTGCTTATACAGACATTTTATTTCAACATATTTCAGTCTATTTTTACTCATCTTAGTAGGCTATAGCAATATAGTTTGTATGTGTTGTTCATGTAAACATAACGTTTACTAATGTAGGTGCGAGAGTGAATGAACAAGGCACAGACACGCGCTGTATAACTGTAGTAAACAAAGCGCGCGCGCCTATGCCGTTCACTCATCATTTAGCCTACACACAGACACGCAATTCATATTTAAACAGTCTTTTTGCGGTTTACAGTCCGACAAATTCAATATCCCGATTAGAACAAAGCACTAGAATAAATGACTTACTACATCAGCTGGATCCGTTGCTCCTCGAAATGAAACTACCAGCACTTCTGGTACATTTTCCAGGGTTAGATAGTATTATTCCTCACAGCGAAAGGATACGCTGTGTACACAGCTGTACAAGATACTTACTAAACACGATGCGTTTTATAATCCAGCTGGTGGGCGTTGGCATGTTCGAACGGCTTGTCTAAGATCATTTGCGTTTGAATAGCGTGCGCTCTCCGTGGGCGTGACACATTAACGCGTAATTAGGTGTAATGAGCTGGAAAGAAAAATACTGACATCTCTCTCTTTTCATACAGATTACATAAGCTGAGAATATTTGTTTTTTTATATAAATTCATTCATTTAAAAGAAGAGAGTTCAAGCTTCATTATGGAAAAACACTCGTGCCTGTATGACAAGTATTCGCGGAATTAAATTTAATCTTAGGACGCGTTTCAGAATGGACTTCACTGACAGAGAGAAGGCAGAACGCGCATCATGTTTGTTTTTACTTTATTTGGCGAAAAGCACAACACTTTGTTTTTATTGTGAGTATCCACAAAAAAAATAGACACTTATCAGGATCTAATGATGTTCAACACTTAATATGTAAGATCAAAATCAACAGAGTATTTTGAGTTTCTTTTGCACTGATAAGAAAAAAGCGAGACTATCGCGCCGGCGCGATAGCCGACCTCAGAGGGTTAATCGAACTAGTTTCTTAGTCAAGCAACGATTCTGGTGGCCACTTATGGCTCGCGACATTCACAATTTTGTTTTGGCTTGCTCGGTTTGTGCCACTGGTAAGACTTCCAATCGACCTCCAGACGGGTTACTTCCACCGCTGCCGGTTCCTTCGAGACCTTGGTCCCATATCGCTCTAGATTTGATTACCGCCCTCCCACCCTCCCAGGGTAACACAGTCGTTTTGACTGTGGTGGACCGGTTCTCGAAGGCGGCCCATTTTATTCCCTTACCCAAATTACCCTCAGCTAAGGAGACAGCGGTAATGATCGTTGATCACGTCTTTTCACATGGCCTCCCGAAAGACGTGGTTTCCGACAGGGGACCCCAGTTCGTGTCCAAATTTTGGCGAGAGTTTTGTAGATTACTGGGGGTGACGGTTAGTCTGTCCTCAGGGTTTCATCCCCAGAGCAATGGCCAAACCGAGAGAGCCAACCAGGATTTGGAGAGAGTGTTGGGATGTTTGGTCTCCAAGAATCCTTCCTCATGGAGTCAACAACTGTCTATGGTGGAGTACGCACACAACACGTTGCCAGTGTCGGCCACAGGCCCATCTCCGTTTGAGTGTAGCGTAGGTTACCAGCCACCAATTTTTCCCAGTCTGGAATCCGAGGTTGCGGTTCCCTCCACTCACGCCTTTGTTCAGAGGTGTCACCGCACTTGGACTAGAGCCCGTGAGACTCTACTCCAGGTGGGGGCGCACACCAAGGCAAAGGCCGATCGCCACAGGTCAAAGCCTCCGGTATACGTCGTCAAAAAGTGTGGCTTTCTACTAAGAACATTCCTCTTCGCACCGTCTCTAATAAGCTTGCACCCAAATTCATTGGCCTGTTTACTTTCACCAAGATCATTAGTCCGGTGGCAGTCCGCCTCAAGTTACCTCCCGCATACAGGAGGGTTCATTCCGCTTTTCATGTATCAAAGATTAAACCCGTGTTTCATTCTCACATTAGTCCGCCTGCCCCGGTTCCTCCCCAAACCGCGACTCGTAGATGGGGAGACCACATATTCGGTCAACCGTATTCTGGACTCTAGGCGGAGGGGACGCGGATTTCAGTACTTGTTGGACTGGGAAGGTTACGGTCCGGAGGAGAGAAGTTGGGTACCTGCTAGAGACATCCTGGATCACTCCCTTATCGATGATTACAATCGACAGGTAAGGGAGCCTGGGAACGCCAGGAGGCGTTCTTAGGAGGAGGGGTACTGTCACGGTAGACGTATTCACTGGTTCCTTCTAGTCTTGTGTTTATGTTGTTGTATGAGTGCACGTGTGTAGTGGGCGTGAATGTATGTCATTACCTGATCCGCTCCAGCTGATCATCATTGCATCACCAGCTGCAATCACTCTCACCACTCCATATATACTCACCGCTGTTTTATCATCCTTGTCAGATCGTTGTTTGATGTCCTCCGTGTTAGTGTTCCGGTTTCGTGTTCCTGCCTTGTGTTCCTGTTCCTCGTCGTCGTGTGGATTATTCGTCTTCTCACCGTCACCGCTTCACTTGATCACTCCACTGGATCTGACCATCGAAGTCCCTGCGTCACCCATCAACATCGGCTGTACTGTTTTCACTTGATTGTTCCATTAAATAGTGTTACTCGCATTTGCTTCCTGTCTTTCATCCTGTCCCCATGACAATTTTGGATTTAGCAACAGGGGCATGCGTAAGAAGTTAGTCCTACATACAAGAGCATTTTAATGACAAAAACTCAACAAATGTCTTGAAATACATCATCTGAACAATGTTTCGAGGTGTGGTAACTGTAGTATAAGCGGAATAATTTTTCTAATAATTAAATGGCCCGTCGTCAATTATTCCGCTTATACTATTATTTCTTTACTTCCTTACTTACTCCCTTGCAACAGCAATGAGCTTGTTTACGTTTTAGACATGTCAAGTTGCGTTTCTGAACAGGACCACATGGAGATGCCAAAAAAATAAAAATAAACAACCAGCCACCTAAAACTAAACCAACCGCTTTGAGCTGACTGCATTATATGGCTACAATAGTACACAAATCCAATCAGAAATACTCATCGAAGCAACATACATACACATGCCAGAAAAAAACGTTATCCTGAATGTGTGTGGAAACAACGTGAATGTACTGAAATGTGTTATGAATACAATATGTGCGATTAGTGCGTAGAGAGCAAACATACATGGTTTGTTTGCACATCAATAACGGACTCAGGCCTGCATACTGTACGCTTCCTGAACGTCACTGCATTCGGCTTTACCTTGATTAAAATTTGCATCCATCAAAACTTTATTTGCGAGAAGTTGGTTTGCTTTATCCAGCCGAGAAATATATATATATATATCCATTCATTCATTATTTATATACAGCATACACATAGATATGTTTCTTTTTCTGTCTCCTTAAAAAAGCTTCAGTGTCGTTAAAAGTACTTTTTTGTTCTTAGCTTGTACTGTAGCTTGCCCTAAAAAAGTTAACTTGAGTATCTTGACTGCAATTTCTGTATCTTTATGCATTAGTATCTTTTAGCTTGACAAGCTGGAGTCAAAATAGCTCTGCCAACACTGCACATTCATACGGATTTCCATTTAAGTTTGACATGAACTTCTAAAATGACAGCTTCATCTGGTGACATTTAAATAATGCAACCAATGCTAATCTCAATTAGCATGGCACATGTTTTTAACTACTGCTGACTATTTAGAAACTTAAAATAAAGCCTTTAGCAGTACGCTTACGTAACGAGTATGTCTCTTAGCCCACGGAAACAAGTTACAAGTTATTACACTGGAGAAAACCTGCTCTGTTCCAAAACATAGTGAGCTGTTGCAGTGACACTCTAATACGCACAAATATACATAGAACATTAAAAAAATTATATTTTATTATATATTTATTTAGATGACTGAACTTTTTTAGCAATATTTTCGATATTGAATTATTTATGGGTATTTTTGGCACAGCCTTAATGCCGCACTGGACTTGAAACCCGAAGGTCGCGGGTTCCAGTCTCAGTACTGGCAGGAAATGCAGGTGGGGGACCCACTGCTCCGGGTATGTGATCATTTTGATGAAGACTTCATATCAAGTAAATATATCTGAATTTAAGAATGTATAGATATTTGTACTGGAAAACAAGTCAAAAATACTGAGTCAGAATTTATTTATTTTTCAGTGCAGAAACACACTTCATCCCTAAAAATGCTCACAAGGTTTTTGGAAAGGAGCCAAGGTAGTCTTGAAACAGGGTTATTATTGGTCTAACAGTAAACATTGAACTTTTGTAAGGAACAACGACATCTTGGCCTGAAGCTCTGATGTCCAGCCGGAGTGGGATGATACCCTTCAGTCAGTTCCTCTCTCCTCTCTACATAACAGCATGTAATCAAGTGGCTTTTAGTATATTTAATGTAAGGACATAACGGCACATTCTCAAGATGATAATCTCCTCAAACGCTCAGCATGAGCACGACATCATGAATGTTTCATTTCCGTATTACTGGGACTCTTTTCAGATCGTCTCTGAACGCTCACACAGATATGAAAATCAGTAAAGTCTGCTGCACCTCGAAGGATGAAAATAAAAGACCATTTCTCAATAAGGATAGCACATTTCCAGAAATGGATTACTTATTCTACGCACACCAGTGATTTAATCTTGCAATTCTGTCAAACAGGCACAAAGAACGTGATGTTTTGGCTCCTTTTCAGCTTTTCGTCACTTTCCGAATCCGGCAGGATCAGACCTGCTCTGAAACTCTTCTGGCCACAGAAGATCCAAACACAAGCTCCAGCTTAAACACCAAGGATGAAGTATTCCTTCAGCACACATTCAGATGAGGCATTGGTTTACATTTCATTCTCTTATTCCGGGACTGAGAGCTGGTTATACACATATTTGAGGGCTGCTCAATCTTTGATATCAACATTCCTGTAAATTTAGTTTCAAATGTAATCAAACACAGATGAATCAACCAATTCAAACTACTCTTCAAATTACTGGTTACAAGTTTTTTTTTAAGAAAGTCTTATTCCCATCAAAGCTGTATTTATTTGATCAAAAATACATTAAAAATGAAATATTGTGAAATATTACAATTTAAAATCTGTTTTCCACTTGAAATTGTTTTAAAATATAGGTTATTCCTGTGATCAAAGCTGAATTTTCAGCATAATTACATTACATTACAGAAATCATAAATGCCCATGAGTCAGTCTAGTATGGCCTATACGACATATTGTATACCCAACCCAACTTGGTCATATCTGGATTTAAAGGTTTAGATGCAAATTTCTCTTACCAGAAGATTTATCTCAAATAACGTATTATTTGTTATTATGAGATTATGACATTCTTCCCATTCTGCTTGCCATTTATATAATATACAGTGGTGCTCAGAATTAATGGCACCCCTGGCAAATATGATCAAAAATGCCTGTAAAAAAGAAATCTGCATTGTTTATCCTTTTTTGGGGATATCCGATTTGGGCATCAATAAACATTTCTTATTACTATCAATGTTGAAAATGGCAATCAATGTTGACTAATATTTTTATCGAAACCGTGATGCAGGGTTTTTCAGGATTGTTTGTTTGATGACTAAAAATTCAAAAGAACAGCATTAATTTTAAATAGAATTATTTTGTAACATTATAAATGCCTTTACTGTCACTTTTGAGCAATTTAATGCGTACATATATACACACAACGGAGTGCCGCAGGGATCTGTGTTAGGCCCTTTATTATTCTCAATATATATGCTGCCACTTGGTAATATTCTAAGGAAACATGGAATTAGTTTCCATTGTTATGCTGATGACACTCAAATATATATTTCATCACGGCCAGATGAATACGCTAAATTATCCAAATTGACAGATTGTGTTAAAGATATAAAAGATTGGATGACACGTAATTTTTTTTTATTAAATCCAGACAAGACAGAGGTAATACTTATCGGTTCTAAAAACCGTCCACAAACCCTTTCACAGCACGACTTTAACATAGTAGGATGTCCTGTTACTTTATCCGCTACAGTAAAAGACCTGGGTGTTACATTAGACTGCAACCTGTCTTTTGAAAAGCATATTTCATATGTTACAAAAACAGCCTTTTTCCACCTTAGAAACATTGATAAGCTACGTAATATGCTATCCGTCTCTGATGCAGAAAAGTTAGTTCATGCATTCATGACCTTGAGACTAGATTACTGTAATGCTTTATTAGCTGGTTGCCCTGCATCTTCAATAAACAAGCTACAGTTAGTCCAAAATGCAGCCGCTAGAGTTCTTACTAGATCAAGAAAATATGATCATATAACACCGATTTTATCATCACTTCATTGGTTACCTATAAAGTTCCGTATTAATTACAAGGTATTGCTTTTGACTTATAAAGCTCTAAATGGTTTAGCTCCAGTCTATTTAACGGATCTTCCATCGCCTTACAATCCATCGCGCTCTTTAAGATCACTAAATTCGAGGCTTCTGGTCATTCCTAGGATATCCAGATCCACCAAAGGAGGCAGAGCATTTTCAAATTTAGCTCCGAAGCTCTGGAATAGCCTTCCTGATATTGTTCGTTCCTCAGACTCGCTCTCCCAGTTTAAAACTAGACTGAAGACGCATCTCTTTAGCCAGGCATTCATATACATTTTTTAACTTACAGTAACTGTAAATTCGGCCTCTAGTTCATAAACGCCAGAGGAGAACTGGCCCCCAACTGAGCCTGGGTACTCCCAAGGTTTTTTTTCTCCATTGGGTCATCTGATGGAGTTTTAGGACACCATTAGGTCACTGGATGGAGTTTTTCGGTTCCTTGCCACTGTTGCCTTTGGCTTGCTCAGTTGGGGATATTCAAATTAATTAACCAATCATACCATTGATCAGCTCTACCAAACTTGGATGTCTTTTTTCCAGTAATAAACAAACATTGTTAAGTTGTTTTGATTGATACTGTGAAGCAGCTTTGATACAATCTGTATTGTGAAAAGCGCTATATAAATATATTTGACTTGACTTGACTTCTCCACTATAGGATGCCTAAAATACTCTGAACGCACGCAGTAAACAAATAAAACATGGAAGACCGACTGTGGTAAAACTATATTAGTTAAATTGGGTGGTACCAAATTCCTATGCACCGCATTTGATGAAAAACTTCTCTATCGTGGGACATTATTCAGAAAACAGATGAAATCAGATCAATACCGAGCAGCTCTAGCATATTTATACAGTACGTGACCACCAATGAACAGTGTGATTAACATCACTAAACAGGGTTGATGTAGACATGAGCCAGCTCTAGTTTCCTACCTGGACTCTGCTGCTGGGATCCTTTTTAATCCATTTGATGACCGTCTCATAGACCAGCTCCTCAGCTTTTGTGTTCAGGCTGTCGTTGGACATGTAACTAACCAGGTCTTCTATGGAAATGTTCAGGATTTCATCTTGACCGGCCACATCGGGGAAGTTCTGCAGGGCGAAGGCCTTTGCCATGTTGTGGAGCTCAGTGCACTGCATCGCCTCGGCCATGGCCAACACTCCCAGACAGTTACTGGCCGTCAGCTGTTTCTCTGCGAGAGGAACACACACACACAAGCATGAGCAGGGAAACAAACCCTGAACACATTAACGGTGAGAGGTGTTGGAAGATTACATTTATCCAAGTGTGTTGCTGCGAGTATAATATCGCAAGCAGCTAGTGGGAAAAACACCTAAGCATGGGAATCGATTGGACAGGAGGACAGGAGGCTCACCGGGGACTTTAACAAGCCCAGACAGACACAGACATTTTTTACCACAAGAAAGGTTAACAAAACCACTATTAAACCGGCTCATTCTTCATAATGCACAACTAAAACAGCAGTTTTGGCTTAAACCTGTATATTATTCATTTGATTTCCATTATGTGATGCATTGATTGTAAATTTGATCACCCATTCAAGTCAGGGTCGTGGAAAAAACGTGGAAAAAACGTCACTTCGTCCATTTGCTTCAATTATTTACAAGAGTGATAGCCACATTCTACAACCAAATTCAGTCCTAAAAATGACTAATAACACCTATGTATTCTCGTTTACACAGGCATACTAATAAATAAATAAATAAAAATAACAAGCAGAGCAAAATTTTAAATAAATATCAAGTAAATATCATAATATATAAATAAATAATACATTTAAATATACATTCTAGAAATAATGTAAAACAAATGCTATAAATACATTTTTGTATAAATAAATATTATGATATAATAGTACATATTAAAATTTCTATAGGTGGCATTTCTTTTAATATAGAGTATTGTTTCTGTAAATATGTCATATGTTGTATGACATGTTTATGGGTAATTCACACTTAAAAGTTACATTTTTATAAAAATAATTACAAATAAAAATCACAGCATTCTATTTTCATTTTGTTTTGTACAATAATTTTGACTAATAATAATTTACAAGAGTTTAGTGATGCTGTGTGCATTCAATTTCAGAATAAATCTTTCATTATTTCATATTATTGCTGTAACCAGAATTACAATTAATTAAACCGCATCTATTATTTGCAAGATTTTATAAAGGCTGGATTATCTACAACAGTAAATAACTGTTGGCTTTACTTGGGTGAAATTGCAGGTGTGAGCATTATTCTTGCTGTGTTTATCCAGAGCTCGCCTGATTTAAGGCGTAAAGAAAACATGTCTCGTCGAAGCACTTAAAACACAGTTAAGTAGAATGAAAGCACACTAGGTTATAAAACCATAAATGGCTTTGATTTCTATCACCAAATACTTCAATGCACCATCTTGATTATAAGAACTCAGAACTCTTTCCGGCTGATGAAATCTTGACTGCCCGCAAGATGAATCTTCTTTGGCGAGCGTTCACTTTTCATATGCATTCAAGTGTCATGTCGCTTATCTGAAGCAGTCACACTAACAAGAAGTTTTAAAGTCAGTCTTGCACATTTCAATTTTTCTTCTATAACTTTTTGTATACTGAAGTAGATGGAGCACTCCAGCAAATCCCACCAGGAGAGAATGTCATTTCATAGCCGTTGAGGTGCTGATAGATTAATAAGCTCCAGATCCCAGGGGTTCATGGGAAGAGAAGTACAAACCAGAGCTGTCAAAGCTGCCGACATTGACTTTCTGATTCCAAAGCTAAACTCATTATTCACATTCCTCGCACCTGCCTTATCAACACAAATCTAAAAAGGGCATAATTCATGAGTGTTAAAAAGTACTTCGATAACTCAATTCAGTTTAGTGCCGTCAAATATAATGAAAATAAGGTCACGTCGCCAATAGTTCAAAGTTCGGTACAACTATTTACACGAGTGACAACCACATTCTACAACCAAATGCACTCCTGAAAAGCACAAATGACTAAAAATTCCTATTTATTATCTTTTACACAGACAAAATAAATAAATAAATGAAGCTAAGTGAAAAAAACAATACCAAATGAAAAAAAAAATATATATTTACATAAATATTTTATAAATACATATATACGCATAATAATAAATATAAAACAAATAATAAATGTAAAATATATATTATAAATAAATGGTAAACAACTGTGTTATACATAAATATTTGTATAAATCATTTTAACTTAATTTTAATTAAAACTACAAAAATAAGCTACACTAACAACATGAATTTATATGCAAATCGTTCGATTTCAATTCTGCTTTGTACAATAATTATCATAAATTTTGACTAATAATGGCTATTTATTCTTTATACAGGCATAAAATAAATACATAAGAAAATACATAAACAGTTCATTGGAAAAGTGTAATACAAATTATTTGTACAAATAAATATTATATTCATATATATATAATTTGTTATAAATAAATGTTGTAAATACATATCTGTAAGTTATTAATATTAATGAATGTTTCTGTAAATATTTCATTCGTTGCATGACAACATGTTTACAGGTCATTCAGTGACATTTTTATTAAAACTACAAACAGAAACTACACTTTTAGCATGAATTTATTAGAATGTTTATCTATTTAATTTGTACTTAAGATCAAATTCAAACTCTAATCCTGCATTCTGCTTGCATCTCAATGCAACTTCTGAAACTCAATAGACTCCACTGCATTCTCAATTCAGTTGTGAATGGTGCAGATCGCCGGCCACAGCCACCCGACAGGATCGACATGCTGAAATATGTATGGATTGTCTCCACAGAGTCTGGCTTGTAGTGTAATATCTGACTAAAATATCACGGAAAGTATTCTGATTACTAGATATTAGTGCATATCATTGTCAAGACATCTGATCGCAAGCAGCGTGCAAGCCATTACGAGTGCTGTAATGAGCAACAGTATTTCTGATTCACTTCAGTCCACAGTAGAGCTTGTGTGTGTGTGTGTGTGTGTGTGTGCTTTTGTTTTTGTGATATATGAGGACACAAATGTGTATAATGACATGCATATTACACTGGTATTACAACTTACACGTGATATATGAGGACATTGCATGAGTCCTCATATTTCAAATAGCTTAAAAAACATAAAAAAACAATGTGTTTTTTTTAATGTAAAAATGCAGCATGTCTCCTGTGATGGGTAGGTTTAGGGATAGGGGCAGTGTAGGGGGATAGAATATACAGTTTGTCCAGTATAAAAGTCATTACGCCTATGGAATGTCCTCATATATCACAAAAACTCAGCTGTGTGTGTGTGTGTGTGTGTGTGTGTTTGTGTGTGTGTGAGTGTTCATCTGTCAATCAACATAACACAAGCCTCCAGCTCTGAGGGGGGAAACAGAATCCAAAAAGAGAATGTGAGACATGGACGGAATGAATGATGAGCATATTCCCTCACGGCTTCACCATGAAGTTACAGTAAATTACTCCGAAGATTTTAGAGTACCTACAAAAACAAACTCATTAGAAAGCCTATTATCATAATTTGTCCATGAGAGATTGAAAACTACAATCATGTTCTGCATTTATTGCAGCCTTTATTTCCTCAAGTCCTCTTTCAATGTTAGACAAGGTTACTTGCACCAAAAACAGTCGTGATTTTGTTTTTCATGACTATATTTCTCCATGTCACTGACCAGACATGTTTCTCTGAACAAAAACCGGTACATATTCGAATCCGGCTGTTGTATGAAATGCATGCAATATACTGTTCATTCAAACAGCAATGAATTAGTGGTAACACTTTACAATAATGTTCATTAGTTAACATTAGTTACTCCATGAACTAATAATGAACTGCTTGTATACATAATTTATGAATCTTTGTTAATTTCAACATTTACTAATACTTTATTAAAACGTATTAATTAATAATAATTATATAGTAACAAAATGCCCTATTAATGCACTGTGGACCTAATCCTAACATGAACTAACAATGAACAGCTGTATTTTTATTAACTAACATTAAAAAAGATTAACAAATACATTAACAAATGTATTGCTCATGGTTAGTTCGTTAATACATGAACTAATGTTAACTAATGAACCTTATTGTAAAGTGTTACCGAATTAGTTGCTTTAGGAACACAGCTTTGGTGAAATGGAAACATCTAGGGAAACATTTCTTACCGAGGAAGGAGACACAGACTTTGCAGAAAGTGTTGAACTGGAACTTGTTGGCCGCCTCCAGTAAGGTCTTGGCGTTGGCCGAGTCGATAATGAGGGAACCGGTATAAACAAACTCCAGGAGAAGCTCCAGAACGTCTGAACTGATGTTGCTCATCGTCAGCTGCATCTTCTCACCGTTTCTGTTCTCGCCCGATAACCTGGACACAGATTGGAGAGCGTTAAACCAGAGACCTGCAGGTTGGGTCTCAACTGTAACTACCAGTAGAGAGGTAAAACAAGATATATATTTTAAGTGTACAACAACAACAATTTTTGGTCTGTTCCAAAACTTGACTTCTGAACCATGTTATTATTGTTAGGTACAATTGAAATAAAGCTGAAATATAATAAAATATAAATATTAGAGGAAAAAGCTAAACTTCAAATAAACATTAGAAATGTTGAAATACTAAAATTTAATCAAACAAAAAAAGAAAACACTTTACAATACGGTTTCATTAGTTAACAGTAGTTAACTACTTTAGTTAACATGAACTAAGAATGAACAATACTTCTGCTGAATTTGTTAATCTTAGTTAATGTTAATTTCATCATTTACTTCAAAAGTTGTATTTGTTAACATTAGTTAATGCACTGTGAATTAACATGAACTAAAAATGAATGACTGTATTTTTACTAACTATCATGAACAAAGATAATAAATACTGTAGCAAATGTATTGCTCATTGTTCTTTCATGTTAGTTAATACATTAACAAATGAAAACAATTGAGACCTCATTGTAGACTTTTGTATGGACTACTTGTATGGTGTTTCTTATAGTCCATTTGGGAGCTTGTCATGGTCACTACTATATCATTGCAGAAAAATTCTACAATAATTTTACACTGTAAGATACGAAATGACATGAGGTACAATACATAATGGTTTGCTTTTGAGGGAACTATTCCTTTAAGAAACAATTAAAAACCTATCAAGCATTGCAAAGTGGGATGGACTCATTTGGAAGAGCATCCACTGAAGCTGTTCAGCTAGTGTGACTCAAAGTCAGGCCTGTGAGTCTCTCTTCAGCGGTGCTCGAGGGAAAATTTGAGTGAGCTGCTATGCATTTCCATGCATAATACATATTTAAAGGCATATGGGGAGTGCAGATTGTCTGGCTCCTGAGATGAGCTGCACTCCGTCTAGAATAGGGGCATTGGCTTAGCGTATCTGCACAGGGCTGATTGACTTTGTTTTTTTCCATTGTTTGGATGCAAGTTATAGACGCTAAACCTCAACTATTAGGGATGCTGCAAAAAGACATGAGAGGTGTCTTGAGAAACAAAAGCTCATAATGACGTTCCATTAATGGACGGCGGGTGGTTAGACATGGCAGTGAGGTGAAAATAATAATAATAACATCCTCTCTTCTGCCTCAGATTAAGTTCCTATTCTATTTGAACACATGCTTTAAAGGTGAAGTGTGTCCTTAAAAGTCACTATCAGCATCAAACTGTACAAGCTTTACATTGCGGCAAGACAATGTGAAGGGTTTTTGCCCAACAAAGTACACTTTTCACTGATGGATAAAATCAAGTGTTATCACATTTTTTAAAGTAAAATGGGGTTTAAATGCACTTTCATGTTGCACAAAAACTGAGAAAGAATCAAGTATTTTATTATCAAAAATTGTACACTTCCTCTTTAACCATATCACAGGATGTGATTTCGTGAGCCTTTATGAAGACACTTGAAGTCTAGGTATATTTAGAACCTATGCAAAGACAAATACATGCTACATATGACAGACAGACAGACAGACAGACAGACAGACAGACAGACAGACAGACAGACAGACAGACAGACAGAAAGACAGAAAGACAGACAGCGTGATGTAAGCAGGGAAGGAAAGGAGGGGGTAGAAAATCAGTTCTGCCACAGGGAACCAGCAGCCATCCTACAGGGAAAGGGACCATTCCATGACTGGGACGTGGATTTACTTTCAAATACCTGCCAAAACAGAGTTCAACACGGCCTGCGTACGAACGGTGATATTAGACGTTATAAGAGGTTTGACTTGGAGGGAGGCAAAAGGCAGAGTATGAGGTAAAGTGGGTGTCTCTGGCGTTGGCTGAAAAATCAAGAAATGTTACTCCTGAAAAGAAAAACAAAAATGCAAAGTTTATTGCTGTCAGGTGTGAGGAGGTGGAGGAGGAGAAATATTAAGAAACAAAAGGCAAAAAAAAGTAGTCAACCATTAAGAGGTGGGAAAGAAAAACGAAAATAGATATTCAGCCCTGTCTCTTTCCCTGAGATCAATTAGAGAAATCTAAATCCACACTCCCACTCGCACTATTTCCATAAACCGTTCCGCTCAGAAAAGAGCTTTTTGGCCATAATTTTATTCTCAAGTATGAACGTCTGCCCTGAAAAAAAAGATCTATATGGTTATCAGAATCGTTCTTTTCATCCACGGTCTATGACTGTTACATCGATTAGACTGCGAAAATACAGTATGGCACTCAAAGTGGGGAAAAAAGTATAATATGTGCATGATTATGCTGGTTTCCAAAACGCTGTCTTTAGGATATATTCTCAGGGAGCGTAGCATGTATCATTTGTAGAGATCCGAGAATGCATTGAGATAAGCTCAGTGAAAAAAGAAATCTATATTTTTTTATTAAAAATAGATACATACATTTTATAAATATTTTATAAATAAATAAATAATACACAAATGCATAAACAAATAAATTAAATGAAAATAAATGACAGCATAAAAAATACTTTCTATAAAATACTTTATTTTCTAAAAATACTTAAATTCTCAGAAAAGAGTTTTTTTTTGGCCATAATTTTATTCTCAAATTTGAAACATGCCTCCCCTGACATTTTTCATTACATGGTTATGACTATTATATTGATTATACTGGAAAAATACAGTTATTAAAATATGGCACTCAAAGGGGGTGGGGGGGGGGGGGCCTTTTAAGAAAGAGAGGGGTTTCTAAAATTGACATAATTTCCAAGTTTCCCATTTTCCAGGAAATTTCGAGCACAATCATTTGCCTACGTCCTTGAGATAAAATAATCTATAAATGTGAGTGCTTTCTTTATTTTTGAGTTCAATGACATTACGAGCATACTGTTGGACAACATTATACCTGATTATATACCTGAGCTCTGTCTTTTTTTTTTAGGTGGAACTACTTTTCTAGCCCTGCTTTATGTATAGTTTACTTCTTTAGCTGGTCAGGACATCCAGCCTAATGTGGATTGCAAGTTTTGAACCCATTGCATCAAAACAAAAGCAGCCAAGTAGATATCAAACCACTGGAACTTCTGAGTTAAGCGTACTCTTAAATGGAACAAAACAAATCAAGAGCTGCCAAACTAAAGTGGGCTCTTCAACGCCAGCTATCCGTCTCAGACTAATAACGTAGTGTCTATGCTAATATATACGTGGAAACACTCAACAAGTGGCAATATGATGAATGCACTGCCAGAAACAAAGCACAAATGTTCAATAAAATCCATCAGTCAGGATGAATCTCTGGAGATATTGTAAAATTCATAAGAGGCGCTGCCTTCTATCAATGTGAACGAGGAAGTGCTAATGGCTACATATTACATTCAAACGCAGATTCACTTAGTGCATGATTTGCTAAATGGATGAATCACTTTTTAATGCACGTTTTCTCTGAGAACGACACATTCAGCAGGTGTTCTTTATAGACGATTAGATAAACCCGGTTCGTTTAACTGATATAAATGACGGACACCCTGATAACGACTTCAGTCTCAGCCGGATTCGCCCATTAAAGGGCCGAGAGACATCTCTGATATTAAACTCAGATTACAGCTCAATGCATGTATCATTTTCAAAGATCAATGTTTCGTTTAGATTTGATATTCATCATATAGGTTTTTTTTTTCTCTCTAAAAGTTCTTAAATTAAAGTCAGCTCTTCTAAAATGTAAACAAGCAAATAATCAGGCTGAAATAGTGTAAGACCACTCACATTTTTCCCACTAGAAATGCATGATAAATAAATAATGCAAGAATGTTTTCAGAATGTTTTAGTATGCTAAAAGCTTTACAAATCACAGCTCGCCGTTGATTTTAAGTGTCAGACTGAACTTTCCAGTTGAACTCTTTGAGGTGGAACTGGATTAAGCAATCTGTTCATATGCATTATATTGCCTTAATAACTGTTGACAGGATTACACATTTTCTACTTTGTGAAAAAATAAAGAAACAGAGAGCTAATGTATTTTTCAACTGAATGGCAATGCTACTGTGTGATGCTGTACATGTCTGTTCTGTAACCTAATGAGCTGCCTACAGGCATCATATGTGCATGATTATGCTGGTTTATAAAATGCCTTCTTTTGGATCTATTCCGAGGCAGAATTGTAGAATGCATTGCAACAAGCTCAGTGAAAAAAAAAAAAAAATGCATAGTAATAAATTAATAATTAAATGCATATGCATAAACATTTCGTAAATGCAAAAAAATAAAATAAATGCATAAATGAATGCATAAACGAATAAATGCATGAACGAATTAACAAATGAATAATCGTGAAGTGTTCATCATGAACCTCAAAGTCAATTATAATCAGCTATGAGTTGTGTAGGAAAGTTGCATGTAATTTAGAATGCTACCTTGACAGCTCACTAGGTTCTAGAATAGAAATGTTCTCGTTTCCTCTGCGTTCTAGGAGGGCAATCTAGACATCGATGAGAGTGTGACATTCTCAATGCAAAGGGCCTAGTTTCAGTCCCTTCAGTCCCAAACAGTGAAACTCAAATTGCTTTTGCGAGGTGTATCAGCACATTTTGGGAATCACAAGAACAAACTTCTGAGTTTTTGCTCCTAATGCCTTTTTTATTGCTTCTGCTCGTGAGATAGCTCGACTCGACCAGGACTAAATTCACAATCAAGCTGGAGTACATGTATCATGACATATATTATACAGGAATTTGAAAGCATTACAGCAATTACACAAGCCAGTCAATGCCCTGGTGCACGTGATTGTTTTTGGCTGATAGGGATAGATGTACAGTGCATTCAATGACTTGTACTGTTGTGCACTTTGATTCATAAACATATTGACCATATAAAACCTACTGTATGATGTTTGATATGAAAATTGCTGAAAAACATGTTGCACACAATCTACTTCATGTCTTCTGTCGTTTGAATGATAGCTTAGACTTTTTTTAGCAAGTAAAAAGCCTGGGTGTAGTTGTAAAAAAGTCCCCTTTCAGCTTGTGTCTTTTTGCTGCGAAATCTTCACTGATTTTTATTTTTATTAAGTAAATGTAATAATAACTTTTATATTGTTAGTTATATTTCAAGATGGACTCTTACTGGACTGAAGCAACTTAGGTTTACTTGATTATCCATAAATGATACAATAAATTTACATTTAAGAATCAAATATGACCCATCAGGCTTTTACAGTTTATTATTCATCTCTCAATCACCATTGTATTGTACAGAATTATATGTTTTAAAACTACAACATTTTGATCATAATACTAAGCATTTAAATATAATCTTACTATAACATATTGGCAGATATAGTGACAACTTTTGCATTTTTTAGTAAGTTTATAGTGTTATAAATATCTCACTGATGTACATTACAAGCTATCAGAGATTCATCTTACTTTTTATCAATATAAATATGAGAAACTTTTTACATTTGGAAACATTTTCCCAATCGCTGTGGGATAAATGTAGATGTTATGTTTATATTTCCACATTTTTTTTCTGCTGGCTAATAAAAGTCAAGCACCAAACAAAATGTGTCATATTTAAATAAACATTTTAAGTTTTAAAGGTTTGATACAACCATTCACAACAAATTTACTGCAAACTGTTTGCAAGCTCATTTGCATGTGAAAACATAAGTTTGCAGTAAATGTGTAGCACAATTCTCCCCAAGAGCTTTACCCTGATGTAAAAAAGATTCTGAGATTGTACATTTCTTTGCCTGTAAACATGATTCTGTATCGGTTTTTACTCATAAACAACATCCAGTCAGTCACACGGCTCTGGGACACCCGACTGCTGATATCAGCATCAATATGAGACGGCAAGTCGGCAAGAAACAGAATTTCCCGAAGCATAAACGAGATCCGTGCAGTTTGCAGTTTGGCTTAATCCCGACGGCACGCTCAAAGCGCTGTGTGAATTTCCACGCTGATACGGAGTGAGTCACAGCAGGTAAAAGGTGAAGAGGGACGACTAAAACATCCCGCCTAAACACTTGACATAGACAGCCGGAGCGTAGCGCTGATACCATATGCCAAACGTACTCCTAAAATCTGCCATTCATTTGTTTTGACATTTCCAAAGAATTTCAAATGAAAACCCCCAGTCATGGAACTTCTTCGCCCATTAAAATGCTAATTGGGGCGCTTAATAAATGGAGGTGAAAGTGTCAGATTGGTCCACGGCTTGACCTTTTACAGCAGAGAAATACATTCGTTGGTGGAACAGACAGAATGGCTACTGGCCCTGTGACAGGAACCGATGTCTTCAGACCTGCAAGAGATGGGGAGGGAAAAGGAGGCGACACAAATGCACCCTACGAAAAGAACAGAATAGATCAAGGACGGGAGGAAAGCAAACCTTTTCACCATGTCCTTGAAATACAAGCTGCAGGAAGCTAGAACATTTTGATGGACTTCAAACTCTTTGCCTTCAACAATTATTTGCAGGTCTGTAAACTCTTTCTCTCTCCGCTGCTGGTTCAATTCCTTCAACATTTCTGTAGAACAAGAGAAAGAAGAGAAACAGTGATTTTTGTATTTTCTGAGATCGAAGCACACAGCATATGATGACACAACCAATCATTGTTTGAAGAAAAACAGGAAATGATTTGTTTGTGCAAGTAAAGGGCTGGAAAAGATTTAGAGTAGAGGTATAAAACCATCAGGCATGAAGGAAAAACAACAACAAAAGTGAAAAGCAAAAGGTCAGTGCTCAGTGCTTTCATTGTGAAACAAATACTGAACTTTGTCAGTAAGATGTGCATGTCTACAACTACAATTTTAAAGAAATATTTCAACTAAAAATGGAATCGCTGTCATCATCTCAAATATGTATGGATTTCTTTCAGTTCTTTTCAAAAATGTTATTTTTGGGTGAACTTTTCCATTCACAGACAATGGAGCGCTAAAGTCAGGATCTGAAAATAAAAAAAAAAAATCATTCATGTTCTCCTTAGAGAATTACATTTTCAACCGGAATGTATAACCCTGTTTAAATAGAATTAACTGACTGATACGCAAAGTCAATGTTTTCATAAATAAATAAATACAAACTAAAAATCACAAAACAAATTAATATTCATTAATTAATAAAAAATAAACAAATACATATAATTATTTACATTTCTTTGTTTATTTATAATAATTTATAAATGAATGCATAAATAAATAAACAAACTCATGTTTAACTGCTGAATTTCTAGTGAAGGACAGCACATCCTGTAATCCTAAAAAGAGACCCACCCATCAAAAAGAGAAGAAAAGGAGAACAGTAAGTATTAGGAATTATGCAACCATGCACACTCAACAACATGGACATTTGTATACATTTAGAGGACAAAATTAACAACATCAAATGCATAATATTTGTACTCAATTTTGATACAATATATTCTATTACATCATTTACAATGCTTCATGGAACAAGCAGTTAATTTTTTAACCTAAAAAGCATCACATTATGTTACTTGTGTGCTCATGTAGTGATTTATTTAGAATGTGGTTACTTTGCTTTAAAGTAACAACAGGTAACTTTTGCTCTCGGGGTCCCCCTACAGTTGGGAAACAGTATTGTCTTCTACTACTGTCGTAAACTCTGTCATCCTACATGCACGTGCATTTGTTGACAATCATGATAGCCCTGAACACTGTAGGAGGAGGTCATATGCAGGTGTTCTGCTTGCGTCGCGTGTGTAATGTCTTCATCCCTGGTACAGTGGCATATATTTCAACATGTCATATGAATATAATTTCATGGGTTTTATTTTTTTTCTATCGACAAATGATCGCGATGATCACGTTTACAAGCCAGCGTCATTATAGTAGCCTAGTCTATTGGTTACCGTTTTACTGAATCAATATGATACTTCAATGCAATGTTTGAGTGGTAGATAATAATCATATATCGTCAATATTATAATATCAAGCTACCATAAATGAATCTGCAAATTTTACAAATCGATTTGCATTATAGCTTGAGGCAAGACAAATAAACAAATATCACAGATATGTTAGGTATCCTAAAAAATGATTTTGTACATCTATATTTAGTTGCAAGAATGTAGCCCCTACCAAACTTGTACACGCCGTTTAGACATAGGCTTTCATTTGATTTTTTTATTTTATTTAGTATTGCACAAGAACAACATGACGGTGGAAATTCGTCATCCGAAAAAATTGCGACAAGAATCCCGTTTGCCTCTGTAGCTATCAATAATCGGAAATTACACAGTCAAGTAACTTTACACGTGTAACAAATGAGAAGCTATGAACACAATGATAATATTACTAATCTTCTTTGTACATGTTGAGTAGAGTACACTTTTTAGGTCAAACATTTGCTATTTGCATTTCATCGATTGCAAAGTTCAAATCAGAACGAGAATGCTAGCGATAGCTAACCATCAAAAACTAGAATATCGTTTACTAGCTACCAGATTGATAATTCGCTACTCTACTATCATTACTTGATTCATGAAGATAAACGGAGGATAAGATAGCTTCCGTAACATAGTCAGGCAGACAAAAAAAAACAGATCGTATGCAAGCATGACAGCCAAGTCCATCGGTCGGGCACCCCTCCTCCTCCTCCAGCTCACGCCAGCGAGAAAACACTGGCCCAATGTTGATCCTCGTTCTGCCTTTAACGCGATCACTTTCTCTTTTTCTCTTTTTGCTTTGCTCCGATAAAACCTTTGCTTTTTTGTTTTTCTGTGCTTCTTCGGCCATGACTATTACATTTGGCTCGCACGTCCGATTTTAAGGAAGTGGGGGTGGTGGTGGAAGTGACGTATATGCCGTAAAGCAATCGAATTTTGTAGTTCTCTTTGTTCGCCGGTTACTACCCGAAACCCGAAGTTTAAAAGTACGATTAAAAACGCTACAGACCCTGTCAGGCTATGGCAGACGTGTCATTCAACCTATTGTAAGTCGATGTACCATCACAAGAGACTTGGACATATATTATGAAGGTTGAAAAGTTACCTAGTGCTGCTTTAACAAAAGAATATTTTGAAATTCCAATGGGGAAAATAGCCAAGACCGCTGAAAAGGTGTCTATAACCAGCTGACCTAAAAAAAACATCTACTAAAGCAAAACCACTACGACTGTAACCTTGGTTCCCTCTTGACTGACACTCTGGGAACGCACAGCCTGATTGCGTCATGAAGCACGTGTGAAATCAGTCCTAAGGTGTAATGAGACGTCAGAAGTGGCTGACGTCATAAACCAGGGGTCTCAATTAAAACCATGCGTACACACAAAAGATGCCCTGAAAAAGGTGTACGCCACTTCCGACGCACAAGTTGTGATTTATAAAAACAAACTTGACGGGAAAAGTTGCGCACTTGCAGGCAAAGTTGCACAACTCTGACCCATGTGTACGAATATTTTTGAGACGGAGTAGTTTGGCGACACTGATGGTGAGTTGGAGTTAAATGTCTTTTTGGTCATTTTTAGACAGAAAATTTAAAGAAAATGATACGTATACAGAAAGATAATACACATATAATTTCACTCGCCAAGCCTATCACTTTGAAGCAAATATCCACCCCTTCTTAAATGTCCGAGCCAGCGAGCGCGTTCGGCCATTTAGTGAAACTGTCGCATTTGTATCTAACGGCAGATGAATCGTAAATCTTCATTATGAGTCCTAATCATAAATGCAGTGCATGTTCACAATAAAAGTTTAAATAAATAAAATAATGATTTAAACTATGTTTTACTCCTGATATAAACATTTAGATTCAATATGCCATTCTCATTATTGGAGTTCAACACTTAAATTACATGAAATCATTACTGAGAAGTTACAACAGTTTTTATATTCAATAAATATAAATATTTGTAGTGGATGCGATGCTTTTGAACACTTTTCCTGTGGCATGCTGTGTTTTAATGTTTTAACTACAGAGAGAATTGCTTATCATGATAATAGCAGATTGTCTGAGAAAATATTTTCGTGCAAATAATGCACAACAAAGGCCTATCTGTTTCCATTAAAAATATAAATCAATTAAAAATACTATTTGGCCAGTGGAAAAGATTGAGAAAAACTTTCTCTGAAAAGTAATTTATACTATTTGTTTCATTTATTCAAAAACAAGGCAAGGATATGCTACTAAATTATTACAATTATTACTAAAATTATTTTTATCAATGTAATGTGACGGCACATCCGTGTCTCATATTGTCTTCTACCGTTAAACGTGGTATCACGTGGATGAATAAGCATATGCAAATCATATGCAGATGAGGATATGCAAAGTAAAACTAGGCGTTGTAAGCTCCATATATGGTTATTTCGGGGTGGAGACGCATGTGCGCACAATCTTCCGCTGACTGGGATTTATAAAGGGAATTTTGCACAGGTTCTGGATATATATAAGTCTGGATATTTTTTGGCGTACGCCATTTTTGGCTTTCGGGCGCACGTACACTTTTAGTAAGGATCCTACACAACGTTTTATAAATGAGACCCCAGGAAACTATAAAGTATGCCCAAATCGGCTTCTAATATATGTATATATATAAATAAATATATATATATGCTGGTAGACAGACAGGACCAATAAGACAAATTATTTCACATATAGTGCTTACTGAAGACACAGAAGCTAGCATTGCACTGTTTAGGCATGCTTTATGGTTTCCTGGTTCGTGGCGTCACCCGCTTCTGACGTCTCTGATTTCACGCGTGCTTCACGACGCAATCATGCAGTGCGTTCCCACAGCGCCAATCGAAGCATTGCGTGTTCCCTTGAAAGGGAAACACCCACTATGTGGTGATTTTTTTTTTTTTAATTCAAAAATGGATTGTTGTTGTGAATTGTCATGAAAATCATGTCACAAGGCAAAAATATATAATAAAATAATAATAATACAAATTTAATACTGATAGTTTTTTCCCACATGCAATCAAAATTATTTATCCCTCCGGACACTGCAATAATTAAATGTAAGCTTTTTTGTCTATTTTTTTATTGCATTTTTAACAGTTTAGTGGCAAATTCAAATTGATGACGTCAATATATAATGTAATGCTTTTGAGTGATAGGGTTTTTTTGTAATACAGCTATGTCATAAATATTCATCCCCTATTCAACGCTGCTGTTTTTAACAACAATTGTAATACCAGAAAATCTTTGAAGGTTTTGAACAAAATGCACAATATCATTAAGGGGAATAACATGTTTGATCAGAGCAACTGAGAAAACCCCTTCATTTACTGCCGAAGACTTGCCAGATGACCTCATGAAAAGAGGAAGAAACATCTCAATGCTGAATATAAGAAGAACACTAGACAAGCACGACCTTCATGTTGGGACATCTTGCCAAATGCCACTCTTAACCAAGAAGAACATAAAAGGACAACTTGAATATGCTGAAATTCATTTGGTCAGACGTGTGGAGTTCTGGAAGAATGTTTTATGGAGTGATGTGACGAAACTGGAACTTTTTGGACCCATGGATCAGCGGTATGTCTGGTGCAAAAAAGGCAAAACTTCTGAGCAGAAGAACACCATCTCCATGGTCAAACATGGAGGCGGTCCAGTCTTGTTATATGGGAGCTTTGCTGTTGCAGGAAGTGGAAATCTTGCCTGTATGAAGGACATCATGAATTCTTTGAAGTATCAAGCCATTGCAAAGATGATGTGATGCCTTTGGTGCAGAGACTGAAGCTTGATGATCAATGGACTTCCTCAGCCATCCCAAAGTGTACATCCAAATCTACTTAAGCTTGGTTCAGGGATCAGTCGTGTTCTTGTCCTGTACAGTCTTAGATTGAACTCTCATTGAAAGCATTTGGTGGAATTTGAAGAAAGCAGTGGACAACATGAAAACCAAAAATTATGAGTAATCTGGAAGCTTTTTTCAACTGAGGAATGGGCCAAGATTGCAGTAGAGAGGTGACAGAAGCTTCTAAACAATTACAGGCAGCATTTACTGGATGTTATAAAGAAAACATTCTGAGAATAGTGCATTTATGTAAGTTAGGATAGGAAGGTGTCTAAATAATTTCGGTTTGACTGTATATAGAGGGTATGCGTTGACGTCACTCTCCCGCCGGAACACACTCCCTCAGCCAGACTGAGTGGCAGAAGAGCTGCTGAGTGACTGGATTTAATAGGAGAAACTGCGAAAACGTGAATAAAACAAACGATTATCAGTTTAATCTAAAGGTTGGACTCGATATAGTGTTCCTTACAACTTACCAAAGATCCAGTGATCCGTGGATATTATTGACATGCAGCAGGAATCGTGTTTCCTGACATATGTACCTGATTTCGACGGATGGGAAATACATAATGCAAATTTGCCTGTGAACGCTTTATATAAATACAATATAGGAAGGTCTAAATCCATGTGACTAAAGGGTAGGTCTAAATCCATCAATTATATCAATGTCATATATATATATTCGTTTTTTTGTCATTGTTTTTTATTTGAAAAACGTCTAATTATGCAGAATATACGATGGTAAATATTTAATTGATGAGTTGTCAATACAATATATAACAATACAATACTGTATGTATGATTTTACCCCTAAATTTAGCAAATTTACACAAATGATAACTGCAAATCCTCCTTTCGCTGCCTGGATCCAGTTGTTTCTGTGAATTGCAGCGATCCATTTGCTTCTCTGTTCTGTATCTTTCAGCACTCTGTAAAAATATTCCTCAGATTTCTTGTCAAATCTAGTTATACAGTCAATCTCAAAGCTCTTTCCCGGTTTAGAAGAGTTTTGGGTGTTTTTCGCGCTGAAAACAAATGCTGCCGCGCTGTCTTTTTGCCACTCAGTGTGTGTAACTGCAGTCACTCCGGCCGACCGTGACGTCACACGCATTCCCTCTATATGGGATAACACGCTTCTGGGTAAATATTACAACATGGTATTTTTAAGTCCAAGATTAGTCCAAAACTTCCTCATGTCCAGGAAATTATGCTCATCAAATAATAATTAAATGGTGAGTATGTGCATGAGTCATATCTGACATGCTTAATGTATAATTAATCATCTCTGAACCCAATGCAAAATTACTTTATGTGCTGGAATAACTTCAGCAACTCCCAGAGCCCCTTTTAAACAGCAGGATGCCGTGATCACGACAGGTATTCATGACTAATAAGAACAGACCACAAACAACAGCCGATTTACGAGGAGACCCAGTTCTGTGCAACAAAGCATATAGCGCTTCTTAAAATAAACTTTCAAAGTCACTTCTGCATTTCATGTGCTTGCTTTCCATGCAATAATTTGAATAATTGGCTGGTATAAGCATCTCAGCATCATTAGAGCAATACGTCACATGCCTCTGACAGCTGTTCCGCAGACGTCTGACAAACTAATAAGGGAAAGGTGATGTGATTATCTGCCTAAAATGCTCCTTATTAATTTGAGCCAGGGATAGAATGGATGGCAGGAAATTATTCTCCATTTAACTGGGTCAGTGTTCTCGGGAGAAGACCATAATCATAAAATAGCACAGGACAATCTACTGGGACCAGGAAGGAACCTTTTAAAGGAAAATTAACACATTTGTAATTGTTATTAATGTTTGTGTATGAATAATTTGTTTTAGCCAGTGCAAAAACACTGTAGAGTGGGGTACAAATATCTGGGACTATATATCAAAATATCATAAAATATAAAATATCATAAACAAAAATTTTTAATTTTTAAAAACTAAAGACAAAGAAAAGCGAAGACAAAATGAAAAATAAATATTGAAGATTTTGCACAATTGATAGTACGTTAATACGACTTTCTTGCTCCCTCCGAAGCACAAGATTATCTCAAATAATTATCATCATCTGACATTAAATCAACATTAAATGGTCAAAACAACTCTTAGACACCACTTTAGTGTACATCCATAACATTTTCCTCCAGATAATGTTTCAAGGCACTGCATTTCCTTTGTGTTTACATTTGTGTGCATTCAAATGTATGAAAACACTTCTGAATGGCTCAAAAGTGTAACGCATAGAAATACATTCATCTGATTCAGTCTGCCGATCCTCCAAGAGTACTTTCCTCTCTCTGCGGAACTGGAAAAATGCTCGAAGCTTGTGAAATGTGTCCTTCCAGTCAAGTCAAGTCAAGTCATCTTCATTTATATAGCGCTTTTAACAATGGATTGTTTCAAAGCAGCTTTACAGAGATAAACATATAATTTAAGGTAACAGATTGTTTTGGCATTATAGCGGTTCTTGAATAATGTTATTTCCAGCTAAAGTTAACTTTGATTGATTCACCTCCGTCGAAATGATCAGACTTTAAACGCGAACCTGTGATTAACGCTGACGGCGTTCACATGCTCATTCAGAATTGATTCTATAGTTATGTGCTTTTTAAAATATGTGCGCAGGTTTATAATTCATACAACCCAGCCTAAACAAACTACTTTTCTTGCCTATAAATTTTGATAGAGAATTTTGTTTTATTTTATCACTTCGGGGTACGCGAGCCGGAATTCACAACGCTTTATCTGTAGAGTGGGAAAGGGATCCTCCATAGGGAGAGGATAGTGGATACTTCAGCACTGCATTGTCATCGGGTCCAGGCGGATCTCCTTCGTCAGATCTGGACACGGCCTGGATCCGGCAGGCTGCGGTAAAACCTCGGGATAAACAAAGACACTAATATTAGCGTAGATGCCATTCTTCTTATGATGTAGCGAGTACATCAAGATTTAAGGGAAGTGTTCCCAGTTCAAAACAAAAGAGCAGTGAATCGATAACAATGGAGCTATAGATATGAGATGAGAAGATCTGGAGCGCGCCCTCTGATAGGCCACACACACCGCGAAGGTCAGAATAAATGCATATAAACCATAGCTGTCTGAATGCGACTATTGTACAATCTCTTTTTTTTCTCAGATTAAGTCTATCATGCAGCTCTCAACACGTAAAAGGAGAAACTATAGCAAGTATTTGTTACTTTTCTGAATTCTTTCTTTAATTTCACACTATTTACTTTCTTAATACATGTTCCTGATGTTATTGTGCACAATTCATCAGTGCACATTATTCAAAACGTTTGCCTTATACAAATACTACATCTCGCTCCGCCAACCTACAGTACATCAAGAATCCCTCTTATACTTATGAGCGCTGTGCAGCAGCGGTAGATGACAACACAACAATGTGACCAGAATTTCCCTGTAACAAATGTGCCAAAAAATACTTATTTAATTTTATGATCTTTTTGGTAGCATCACATTGGTTTGAAAGGGAAGGGAACTTGAGTTAGTACATGATGAATTTCAGTCGACTGCAGCAATGGCACTCAAAACTGTGTTGTATGCACATACGCAGATGCAAATATTTGTGTGTAAACAAACCTTAGTCCTCAATGGAGCAATATTCCCTGACTTTAAATGACATTAAAACAGATGTAATATTATTCAGCTAGCTGCTATTTACATGTCTCAACAGTAACTTTAACAAACCTCCTAAAGATTCTCTTCAAATCCCTGCTCTGCCATGACAGTAGTTTGCCTAAAAGAGAAAACCGACTGTGGAGGAAGGCAGTTTATGCTAATGATCGCCACTGTCCCTTGTGGCAGAGCTCAAAATGTGACTTGGAGTCGCGTTGCATTAGGAATTGTGTTCTGCCACAATCCGGCAAGCAACAATGCATGAAATTGAGCTTCTCTGGCTAGCAGCATTAACACTCATAAACTCGAAATTACCAAAACACACATAACTGCAGAAGACTCATTTTTGAATCATAATGTATCCAGCTACAATATACACTAGTTCTGTTCTAAAACCTAGTGAGCTGCTACCATTCAAAAGTTTGAGGGAATAAATATAATTCACAATAAGAAATAAATATAATATGTTTCTTGAGCAGCAAGCATATTAGAATGATTTCTGAAGGATCATGTGACACTGAGGACTGGAGTAATGATGCTGAAAATCCAGCTTTGCATCAAAAGAATAAATTACATGTTTAAATACATTAAAATAGAAAACGGTTATTTTAAATTGTAATGATATTTCACAATATTACTGTTTTTACTAGGGATGCACCGAAAGCACTTTTTCCAGAATGAGTCTGATACCACTACATTTATTTTTGGAACTCGCTGATACTGTCACGGTGGGCTAAAGTGAATAGCTCACAACATAGGAAACTCAGAAACAGTCTTTAATTAGAAACTCGCAGGATTACAATGGAAAAACTAACACAACCAACTTAACACTGACGATGATCGAAATTGAACTGAACCAAACAGGAGGTATTAATACACCAGGGAAATTAGATAATTAAATGACAACAGGTGAATGAAATCAACGAACGAAACTAATCAAACAAACTGAGAAACCAGGTCAAGACAGACAAACTAAGAACAAAGGAAACTGATGAAAACAAAATGAAAGTTCATAATCATGACAGATTCAGAGATACAGATATATGACAGCAGATATAGAAAATATACAGATATAAAAAATATGTATTGGTCAGAGACACCAAAATATATTACAAACGATTTATCCACATCATCATTATTATTATTTATTAATTGCATATGCCCTGGCAATCTTTAATCAAAAATATCAACCTCTCCTCCACCTCAAAATGTCTGTTCTCTTCATGGCGTGTGTATCGGAGGAGGGTGAGGCTATATCCTCCATAACTGACTGCAAACTGGCATTTAGATCTGCCTCCATATAGTTAGTAACGGCCAACTTCCTACGACCCAATCAATTGCTGAAGGACGAAATCAGAAGTGCCCAGTAGGAAGATACTATGATCTCTCTTCAAAGGAAGATCATGGAGACATTTTAATCATCCAAAATTGTGATATCGCACACCCCTAACATAAATAAACAGATGTCATCGGTGTGAAGCAATTAACATGCTCTCACATCTATAAGGAGACACATTTCAACCTCAATATTTCACTTTAGATTTCATCAATTACATATTCACTTACATGAATACAATGCACTGTGTTGAACGTGTAATTCAAATACAGTATTTGGGGGGGAAAGGGGTCAACTCTGCATTCAATCACTAACTCTAAATATAAGCAATGATAGTACAGCTTGACTTGGCAAACGCTACTAAAATCAATGCAAGTAATCTAAGTCAAGGCACTAATCAGTAGGATCAAGTCAGATTTTGATAGACGTCTCTGGTGTTCTTGGAGGAGCGGAGGGGCAAATCAACCTGCGTGGAGCAGCTTTTACTGTTTAGAGAGATAAAGCCGTGATAATTCATCCTAAACCCGACCTGTCAGAGATACGCTTTCACATAGCAGCACAAGCTGATAAACAGAAATGGAGGTTATAAATTAAGACTGAACTTGACACTAACGGAGAAATGAGAACTCTAGATTAATTAAACAGACTTATGGTTTGGTTTTAAAGAGAGAGTCAGCTAGACCTGAGTCCAATTGCACCAACATTATCAGTAAGAATGTTACTCCACACCCTATTCTGTAGCTCAGTGCTAAAAATGCCAAGGTCATGGGTTTTGATTCCTAGGAAATGCATAGTAAAATTAAAACCTTGAATGCAATGCTTTTGATTCAGATTATGTTCTTAAACGCATTGTGCAAAGTCTCAATCTTTGTCTGTAGAACAGCCAAAATTCGAGATAAATCTATGTATCTATCCATTTCACAGGATTACTCAAATGCCAAGGTCTAAATCAGAGCATCAAACTTGTCATATGTTCTGTTTTGACTAATCTCCTTGAATAAAAATCCACCATTTCTACACCGTAAAGATTATTGGAGTATGTTTTGCAAGAAAATACTATTTCAGTCTTTCTACTTCAAAATGTTACATTTAAATTAATTTTACCTGTCATTTCTTTGTAATTATTTGTGATATTTACAAATAATTTCTGAGTAAAAAATGTTTCTATTTTATTTTATTTTATTTTTATTTATTTAACAGGGACCATACAGTCAAACATAGTTACAATAAAAAGCTTGTAACTGATGCACAGCATATAGAGTTTGTAGCTAAAGCTAATTTTCAACTCCTGTCCCTGGTTGGGCATTTCTAAGTACATTATACATAGATACATACAAATAGAAAACATTCACATTTCTTCAAACACACACACACACACACACACACACACACGCACACACGCACACACGCACACACGCACACACACACACACACACACAACCAGAAAAATAAAAATAGTTAAAAATGGTTACAGTTTTGGTTTGCCTTTAGCCACAACTTAATCCTGGAAGTGAACTTTTTCAAGTCAGATATGACCTTAATGTCAGATGGTAACGAATCCCAGAGTCTAGAGCTCTTAACAGAAAAGGCTGTCTGTGCGAAGCTTGTCCTCCAGTATGGTATTGTACAGTTATGATTTGTGCTGCTTCTGGTAACTCTTTTGCTGTTTTGTATTTGAATAAATTTACTAAGTGGCTCGGGCGCTAAATTATTAATACACTTGAAAATTAATTAAAAAAAACATAAATTACTGAAGCTTTCAAAGCTTAATATATTATATTTCTCGAGGATGTAACAGTGATGGTAACGGATTGGCTTTTTATCCATAATTTGTATTGTTTGATTGTAAAGTGAACCAATGTGTTCTAAGTAAATCCTACAACAGATGTTTTTCAGTGAACTTGACTTTAATCGTTAATCAGACTCATTTCTACATTTCTGATGCTACCGTCTCAAAATTATCACCTAAACCCATTAATGTCTACAAAACAGTTGTTAGTTGCAAACTGTAGTTTAAAGTTCTTCAGTATTTCTAAAACTGGCAATAAAGTAAACTCACATTCAGGCCAGATTCTGGTATGAAACACCCACAAACCAGTGAGAGTAAAATGGGTTGTGATGCCATTTCTGTTTACAGTAATGTCCAGTTCTACTGAATCTGTAAATTTCAGTAGAAACTATCAATATTTAATGAACTAGTCTTTGGCATCTGATTTCCTATCATCATGGAAGCAGATAAATGGGCAGCAAACTCGCCTCATGTTCTCTCTTCTTCAGAAGATGAATACCTCATGAGATTCAACATGACATTCAATACAGGGAGAAAGAAAAATATATTTCTGCCTGTGGCTGGCTAGAAAATCAGGCCGATTTTAGAGCTTTAGGACACAATATAACACAATAACCATACACTGGTTTCTTTTGAATAATCATACAAATCTAATCTAAAGAACAAGAAACCAAAAAGAAAAGTTAAGACATATTCGAGTTACATCAAACAGCACGAGTATATTTCCCCTAATAAATCATTCCTAAGAAATTAGCTATGGTACATTAAACTTGCCTGTCTGGCATGTTGATATATGAACTGAAATTAATTTACACTATTTACATAAGGTTTCCATTTATATGGAAATTATTTCAGATATTTTTAGACCCACCAACAATTTTGTAGAAGCATTCACTGCCCAGTAAATCTATTTGATCTTCACAATCATTCCTGGATGTTGCCGAACATCAGAAAAACTATAATCCTTGAAATTCATAAAATCATTACAAACTTCCACTGGCACGGTAGGAAAGAAAAACAAAAGGAAATGAAAAGCAATCAACCCCAACTCTTCTCATCTTGTAGGTGGTGATGAATGGGGGGGGGGGGGGGGGGGGGCTTTTTGAAAGTGAAAGGCGGGAAAGTAATAAATATATTTTAGATCATCAAGTTGTGCAGGTCAAAGATTGCGAGTGATTTTTTTGGAGACTAAAGGAATGCCTTACCTGGACCGCAACTAAAACAAACTAAATAGCAAATCTCAACTGCTTGATTGTTATATTGTCAAAATGTAACATTATATATATATATATTATCAGCCAGCAATATCTTAAAATTTTTATATATATATATATATATATATATATATATATATATATATATATATATATATATATATATATATATATATATATATATACACTCCCCTAAAGGATTTTTAGGAACACCATACTAATACTGTGTTTGACCCCCTTTCGCCTTCAGAACTGCCTTAATTCTACGTGGCATTGATTCAACAAGGTGCTGAAAGCATTCTTTAGAAATGTTGGCCCATATTGATAGGATAGCATCTTGCAGTTGATGGAGATTTGTAGGATGCACATCCAGGGCACGAAGCTCCCGTTCCGCCACATCCCAAAGATGCTCTATTGGGTTGAGATCTGTTGACTGTGGGGGCCATTTTAGTACAGTGAACTAATTGTCATGTTCAAGAAACCAATTTGAAATGATTGGAGCTTTGTGACATGGACCATTATCCTGCTGGAAGTAATCAGAGGATGGGTACATGGTGGCCATAAAGGGATGGACCTGGTCAGAAACAATGCTCAGGTAGGCCGTGGCATTTAAACGATGCCCAATTGGCACTAAGGGGCCTAAAGTGTGCCAAGAAAACATCCCCCACACCGTTACACCACCACCAGCCTGCACAGTGGTAACAAGGCATGATGGATCCATGTTCTCATTCTGTTTATGCCAAATTCTGACTCTACCATCTGAATGTCTCAACAGAAATCGAGACTCATCAGACCAGGCAACATTTTTCCAGTCTTCAACTGTCCAATTTTGGTGAGCCTTTGCAAATTGTAGCCTCTTTTTCCTATTTGTAGTGGAGATGAGTGGTACCCGGTGGGGTCTTCTGCTGTTGTAGCCCATCCGCCTCAAGGTTGTGCGTGTTGTGGCTTCACAAATGCTTTGCTGCATACCTCGGTTGTAACGAGTGGTTATTTCAGTCAAAGTTGCTCTTCTATCAGCTTGAATCAGTCGGCCCATTCTCCTCTGACCTCTAGCATCAACAAGGCATTTTCGCCCACAGGACTGCCGCATACTGGATGTTTTTCCCTTTTCACACCATTCTTTGTAAACCCTAGAAATGGTTGTGCGTGAAAATCCCAGTAACTGAGCAGATTGTGAAATACTCAGACCGGCCCGTCTGGCACCAACAACCATGCCACGCTCAAAATTGCTTAAATCACCTTTCTTTCCCATTCTGACATTCAGTTTGGAGTTCAGGAGATTGTCTTGACCAGGACCACACCCCTAAATGCATTGAAGCAACTGCCATGTGATTGGTTGATTAGATAATTGCATTAATGAGAAATTGAACAGGTGTTCCTAATAATCCTTTAGGTGAGTGTGTATATATATATATATATATATATATAGTACATCCTACTTGCATGATTACAATATACTCACATCAGTTAATATAGACTGTAGCAAATCTCGAGCAGCATGATTTTTATATCATCACAAAATGTAAACACTATTATCGCACAGCTCTGTATATAAAGTTGGATATTTATTACACCCAACTTTGTCCGCATACACACAGTACACTCACGTAAAACAATATATTCTAGCGAATCCATACTACTTGATTGCTTGTATAATTGCAAAATATAAGCTATTTTATTGCCTAGCTATAACCTAAGATATTATAAACATCAACATCATGATTTTTTATAAAGCTGATTTGAAGTAATGTGAAAAGCAGTAAACAAATACATTTTTGACTTGACATTATAATGTCTAGAAAAAGCCGAACCAAAACATAATTTACCTTTGGGATGCCAGGGGTCTGTAAATTCATATTTCCCCAGTCCGACAGTTCTCAGCATCTGCAGGCCATTGTTGGTATTCTCCAGCTGGCCATTCGTCAGAGGTCCATTGGTGGGCAGTGTGGAGGAGGTCATGGCGGCAGATTGCACCATGGGGTGGGTCAGGTGACCGTTGCCCACCACCGTGTGGACGGGATGGGCGACCTGGCAGACGCTGGGCATTGGGGGCAGGCCGCCGATAGCGAGGGATTGGCTATGGACGTTGAGGACCATGCTGGCCATCGGCTGTGAAGGCTGCTGCGGGAGCTGGTAGTGTGCGGGTAACTGTGGGTGAGGAGTGTGGAGCGCTGGGGTCACGCCGATAATGGGTGCTTGGACAGTCGCACATTGGCTGTAAGCTGGTGCCTGCTGCAGTGCATACGTGTGCGCCAAGAGTCCAGCCTGGCTGACAGTGGCAGCAACTTGCGGTGGCCATAGAGGAGCTGCAGAGAACAAAACAACATGCATTTAAAGTAGGGGTGTGCGATATGACCATATTAGATTGTGAAACTTTAAAATGTCGCCATGATCTATCAGTTGCAGTTCAATTGCTGTTTTTTTATTGTTACCGTTTTTGATTATCATCTCTATCGTGGTTAAGCTCACGTAACATAGCAGTTATTCGTCTTCATGAACGTTTACTATTTGTATGTGTTTTAAATGTACTATTTGTATGTGTTTTAAAGTCCCCCTGTAGTCAATAATTGCATCCCTTAAAATTCATATTTGATCACCAAAACGATAACAAATGCATTGCTCATTGTTAGTTCATGTTAGTTAATACGATAACTAGTGTTAACTAATGAACCTTATTGTAAAGTGTTACCAGAACATTTAAATAAGTAAGACTAAGAAATTATAATAATAATAATAATAATAATAATAATAATAATAATAATAAAGTGGTGTACAAATCGAGCAGAAAACTTATGTACAGATGTGTGCATTATGTACTGTATATACTGTATATACATATTAAAGGGTTAGTTCACCCAAAAATTAAAATTATGTCATTAATGACTCACACTCATGTCGTTCCAAGCCCGTAAGACCTCCGTTCATCTTCGGAACACAGTTTAAGATATTTTAGATTTAGTCCGAGAGCTTTTTGTCCCTCCATTGAAAATGTATGTACGGTATACTGTCCTTGTCCAGAAAGGAAATAAAGACATCATCAAAGTAGTCCATGTAACACCAGTGGGTTAGTTAGAATGTTTTGAAGCATCGAAAATACATTTTTGTCCAAAAATAACAAAAACTACGACTTTATTCAGCATTGTATTCTCTTCCGGTTCTGTTGTCAGTGACGCTGCTGACGTACGACGCTGCTGACGTGTATCTGGTGGGTCCATGTATTCGGGTTCAAATAAATATGGCTGGGCAAAAAAACGCAAGTCTTCCTCTGTGTCGAAATCCTTAGACATGTTTGCGAAGATTGTTTTGTTTACAGCGTGCATCTCCCTCAGACTGTAAACGAAGCTCGGGCGCACCAGATAACACGTCAGCAGCGTCTTACGTCACAAGCGTCACTGAATGCGTATTGACAACAGAACCGGAAGAGAATACAATGCTGAATAAAGTCGTAGTTTTTGTTATTTTTGGACCAAAATGTATTTTTGATGCTTCAAAATATTCTAACTAACCCACTGGTGTCACATGGACTACTTTGATGATGTCTTTATTTCCTTTCTGGACAAGGACAGTATATCATACATACATTTTCAATGGAGGGACAGAAAGCTTTTGGACTAAATCTAAAATATCTTAAACGGTTAGTTCACCCAAAAATGAAAATTAAGTCATTAATTACTCACCCCCATGCTGTACCAACCCCGTAAGACCTTCGTTCGTCTTCGGAACACAAATGAAGATATTTTTGATTAAATGTGACAGCTGGATCACTCCTCCATAGGCTCCCTAAGGGAATGAATCCTGACGTCCCAGAAAGTCAATGAAGAAAATGTTTAAATATTCCATGTGACAACAGTGGCTCAACTATAAGTTTATCAAGCGACGAGAATACTTTTTGTGCGAAAAAACAAACAAAAATAACGACTTTATTCGACTATTCCTTTTCTTCCTTGTAGGCCTGAAACGAGATTTCCACGACGCGCGAGAACTTAACTGAAGTAGTTGAAGGAGATCGCAATTCTCGCGCATGCGTCGTGGAACTCTCTTGAAGTCTCGTTTCAGGCCTACAAGGAAGAAAAGGAATAGTCGAATAAAGTCGTTATTTTTGTTTTATTTCCGCACAAAAAGTATTCTCGTCGCTTGATAAACTTATAGTTGAGCCACTGTTGTGACATGGAATATTTAAACATTTTCTTCATTGACTTTCTGGGACATCAGGATTCATTCCCTTAGGGAGCCTATGTAGGAGTGATCCAGCTGTCACATTTAATCAAAAATATCTTCATTTGTGTTCCGAAGACGAACGAAGGTCTTACGGGGTTGGTACAGCATGGGGGTGAGTAATTAATGACTTAATTTTCATTTTTGGTTGAACTAACCCTTTAAACTGTGTTCCGAAGATGAACGGAGGTCTTACTGGCTTGGAAGGACATGAGGGTGAGTCATTAATGACATAATTTTCATTTTTGGGTGAACTAACCCTTTAATACAGTATATACAGTACATAATGCACACATCTGTACATAAGTTTTCTGCTCGATTTGTA
Organism: Tiaroga cobitis; assembly: GCA_030578255.1. Lineage (NCBI taxonomy): Eukaryota > Metazoa > Chordata > Actinopteri > Cypriniformes > Leuciscidae > Tiaroga > Tiaroga cobitis. The sequence goes on along the minus strand of CM060607.1, from coordinate 38,345,307 downwards.
CACCACTTTATTATTATTATTATTATTTTATTTTAATTTCTTAGTCTTACTTATTTAAATGTTCTGGTAACACTTTACAATAAGGTTCATTAGTTAACACTAGTTATCGTATTAACTAACATGAACTAACAATGAGCAATGCATTTTCTACAGTATTTATTGATCTTTGTTAATGTTAGTTAATAAAAATACAGCTGTTCATTGTTTGTTCATGTTAGTTCACAGTGTATTAACTAATGGTAACTAATACAATTTTAATAACATATTAGTAAATGTTGAAATTCATATTAACTAAGATTAATAAATGCTGAAGTATTGTTCATTCTTAGTTCATTTTAACTAAGGTATTTAACTGATGTTAACTAAATGAACCTTATTGAAAGTGTTACCGATGTTCTTTGTATTTGAGTCATATATGCATGTATGTATGTACCAAGAGCTCCTGAAAAAAAAAAAACACAACAAATTCCTTGTGTTAGCGCACACTTGGTGAATAAAGCGCATTCTGTCTCTGAAAAACTAACCTGTAAAAAAAAAAAGTGATAAGATCATGGATCTTGCCTGAAAAAATCATATGATATGATATTTTTGCCATATCACTCACCCCTTTGAAGCCACTTCGAGCAATCAATCTATCCACGCATGAAAAGACAATGAACAAGAGGTGTTATTGTAGAGCTGGTGCCTTTGCTTTCAGCTTTTTACCTGCAATATCTTTCTCCCTCATCTGTTTCGCAGGCGGCTCGTCCGTGTCCCAGGGCGTGGACTGGTTAATCGGTGTTTGTCCCCACAGGACGCTATTACCCAGGACCTGGCCCTGAGTCTGCGTGTCTGCCAACGGGTGCCCAGAGACCTGTTTCAACGAGAAGAACGTCTTGGGTAAACAGACCAGCCTTTAATTACTATGTCTACGTTTCCAATTACAGCCCATTTGCCAGACATTGGTACATCATTTTGCTTTGTTAATATTCCATTCCATTCGCTCTTTTAATTACGCCGCTGTTCTAGATTAGAGCCATCAATAATGCAGGAAAATCCAAGGTCGGCCCCCAGCAATTTGACTGGGTGCAAGAAAGTGAGATCTATATAGAGAACATTTTACTAATTAATTCTTATCTGCCTCGCATTGACTGTAAATCAAAGGGAAGGTAAGAAGTTTTGTGGGATCGAGGGGGACTTTTAATCACTTCGCTGAAAATAGGTACAAAAGTTTAATGGAAATGGACACACAGAACTGTCACACCCATAAATATATATAACATTTAAAATAGACTGTTTTGCACACTATTTGTATGTGCCAGGAACTAGACAGTTTTTTTTTGTGGAACAGAGTCTTTAATTCATATTTATCTTTTGTGTCTTTAAAGGATGGATCTTATGCCACTGTCAGAACTCGCTTTTCCAAGTTGGAGAAAAGAAAAATTGGCTGAAAAAAAAAGTCCTAAATGTCTTCTTGATTTTATGCCACTTTTTATTTCATGTGCATTTCAAAACTGTAAATAAAAAGAAGAAACATAAAAAGATGCCTCCTTAGCGTCAAGTGTGGGCGTTGAATTTGTCAATGTGTTTTTCATTGCCAAGCCTGAATAAAACGTTTCTTTAAAATGTAAAAAATGTATTTAGAGATTTCTTCAACAGGGCAAGACTGAATTATCCACATTCCTCATGCCATTGCTAAAATGTTTTAAATTCCATCCAAAGTTCAGCAAAAAAAATGAGCAAAAGTATAAATCACTTTAAAATCTAAACAGGGCAGGCATAAGAGCACATATTGCACAAGTCAGTAACAAACTTCACATGTCTGTGAAAGTGTACAAAGATACAGTTTTTGTCTGGTATAGCTGAATTTTCACATGTCTGGTTTTAATTTGAACTTTTATTTAACAAGCGTTTATTCAATGCCCTATTAAATTGCATTTATAATGAGAAAAAAAAAACAAATAAACATGCAAGGACTTTGAATTTTATAAATAAAGGCATTCCAGCTCTTTCTGTGGAATTCAGATGGTAGATGCTATGCAGGCTAGCCCTGAAAACAAATCATTTCAATGCCTTTACAAAGAAGCAAATAAAACTCTCAAACACACAAACAAGCTGTTTAAGATCAGGTGCGCAGGACAAATGGCATGAGATGAAAGAACGAAGAAAGAAGAAAAGGTCCTGCAGACCACTATAACACACAAATAAATACTTTATTAATGGTCACACACTGCAGTATTATTATATTAGTATTCTTTGTCAGATGAATGCCATTAAAAAATAATTCAAGCATGTGGACAGAGCAGGAATCTAAAACATCCCCTATCGGCTGTTCTTTCTCAGAATAGAGATGCATGTCGGTATCGCTGACAGGAGAGCTAGCAGTAATGAAATTCACCTGCATTCACTAAAACTTGCCAAAAGTTGCATCTGGAATATTCCACGTGAGAACACTGAATAAATATAGCATCATGGAGCTGAAGTATGTCGAGTCTGTTTTCTCCCTATTTGGACAGCACTGTTGAGTCTCATGACTATTAGAGTGATAAGAGAAAACTGTCATTTAAGACAGTGGAAGGAAGGAACCCATTTTTTGAATAAAATATTTGTATTATCTGCAATGACGCACAGAATGGGAGATTTGTCACGTATGCACCTAATATGGTTTGTGATACTGAAAAGCTTATTTAATGAGCACTATGACGAAGACAGAGGAAAATACAAGCACATCATTTACTTCCTAATAACACTGGCAGAATCATCCCCCAAATACACCGATGCAGCAGTCGGCTTCAGGGTGTCAGGTCAAACCAGAGTTTATTTTGTGACACGCTGACTGCACATAATCCCTTACGTTAACCCCAAAATGACATATTTGACCCACTTCCTCAATGGTGAACAGCCAGTGGCTGTAATAGAGTCATCATAGCCGTGTGTGAAAGAGTATCAGTCTAGAGCTGTTGTCAAAACGTTACCTGTGGAATAAATAAAACTGCCATTACCAATTATAACTTCCCAATTGTGCGACATCAAAAACCTACGGTGTAACACACCTCTTTGCAATTTAAATGCGGACAACACATCACTCATGTAATGATTAAGTACGAATAAGTCCGGAAACAGCTTTTCGTTCTGTCCCCAGGCGAGAGCAACGCTTTATAACTTGCCAGGAAGTAGGTGGTTCATTTACTGAAAGTGACCCGCAGAAGTTTTCAAACCACACCAAGCGAGCAAGTGGAATTAGAATATAAATGGGCTGTGGAGTTCACATGTGCTCATTTGCAGCCATCCTGCATGCACTTAAAAAAAGATTTCCCTGTGCCTGCAGGGGAAGCCAAATGGCAAATATTACATTTCTGGGTTCATTTTAGCTGACTTACTAAAATACTTCCATTTCTGTATTGGTTTGTGCACGAAGAGTATCTGCAAGGAAACGCTGCATGTCACATCTCATTTTCAAGCTCAGAATTTCAGAATACACTACCAAAATAAAAATAAATAAAAATAAAAAGTGACACTGGAGTAATGATGCTGAAAATTCAGCTTTGCATCACAGGAGCAAATGCATTGTACAATGTATTCAAATAGAAAACAGTTATTTTAAATTGTAATCATATTTCACAATATTACAGTTTGTACCGTATTTTTGATCAAATAAATGCAGTCTTGATGAGCAGAATAGACTTCAAAAACATAAAAAAAAGCTTATTAACACTAAACTTTTGAACAGTAGTCTAGTCTAAATTAAAAAAATAAATACATAACAGGGCAGTGCTGATTTTTTTTCCTTTGAAAACTGACTGGATTGTGAAAAGTGGATGTTGCATTGCAGAACGCAGCCAGCAAATTGTAGGGAAAGGTTGAAAATGGGATTTTATAATCTGTGTCATGTGAAAACGTTACGAAGTCGTATCTTCTGAGCGAGGTCTCTATAAATGGCAAGTGTTCGTAACTGTCAAACAATGACAGCATGCTTCTGCTCACCCTCCATCCGGTGGTGTACGCACAGGATCACTTCCCGCAGTCAAATAAGCCGTCTCCATTTGAGCGGATGGCTGTCCTCCACGATCCTAATCCGCCAGGCGTTGGGCAGCATTGCTCTCCGCCTCTCACAAAGCCAAATACAGCATCCATACTGTCATGCTCTTATTTGCTATTCCTATCTCAGCTGTCAACACAGAAGGCTCTTCCTCACCCGGCAGAAGCGTTCGCTCCCACGGCGCCAGGAACCGATGATCCATCATTTGTCATGACCGTCGCTTTGTGAAGTAAGTTTGCTATTCCTTACAGCTTGCGGCATCTTTAAAAACATCCTCGGATACGGAAATCTTCGGTGGCCTCCTGCTGATGGGAACAGAGGCGATTTTTTTGAAAAGAAGGAACATCTTTCTCTTGTTGATGGTTCAAAGGAGGAACTTTTGGCCTTTAGTTTGTGCCTTTGGCCTAGAAGAAGCAGCCTGGAAAAAGCTTCAGGCTGGAGCGGCTTTACTTTGAGATGAATTCTGAGTGCGTGCGGCTGCAGATGATTTTCAACAGCAAGGAGATATGGCTTTTAAAAGGGTCAATGCTCTTCAGACCTGTGAAGGACACCTTTATATCTATGAATGACAGGTAGAAATACACAGGTCTCAAAGTCAACATCCCTGTTCTCTGATGTCTGGGTTTATCCAGAACAGAGCAGGGCTGTGTGAGATTCAGAACTGAACTGAGAATGCCTTCAAATCAATACTAGAATTGTTGAATTGAAGCAGCAAAACAAGGGCAACATTTTTAAATATATACAGTATACAAAAAATATGTTTTCGTTGATATCATCCAAGTTCATCACTGCTAATTTTTACCTACACAAACTGAATGGAGAAAATGCACTAGGAAATCAAATCCTTCAAGCAAACAAAGTATGAAATTGGCATAAAAAACATATTTATTAAAAAACAAAAAACACAAAAAAAAAAACCTTAGCCTATTTATTTTGCTATACTAACTGTACTTGATTATGTACTTATTATTCGATTTTATTTATTCATTTATTTGGGATCTATGTATATATTATATTGGCATTTAGGAATGATATATATGCACTGCTCAAAAAATTAAGGGAACACTTAATCATCATAGTATAACACCAAGTCAATTAAACTTAAGGGATATCAATTTGTCCAGTTAGGAAGCATAAGTGATTGTAAATCAGTTTCACTTGCTTTGGCGCAAATGAAAGTGACAGGTGCACTGGAGAGGCAACAGCAGGACAACCCCCCAAAAGGGGGTTAGATAATTGTTCTATCTTTATTCTTCCTGACTGATTTGTCTTTAGTTTTGTTAGGGTCTTTGTCACTGTCTGTAGCATGAGGCAGTACCTGCAACCCAATCCGGTTGCACAAGGCAGTCCTGCTCCTCCAGAATGGCACTTCCATACGTGCCGTCGCAAGGAGGTTTGGTGTGTCTACCAGCACAGTTTCAAGAGCATGGAGGGGATACCGGGAGACAGGCCATTACACGAGGAGAGCTGGACAGGGACGTAGAAGGCCAACAACCCAGCAGCAGGACCGGTAAGGAGGAACAATAGGAACACTGCCAGAGCCCTACAAAATGACCTCCAGCAGGCTATTGGTGAGCATGTTTCAGACCAAACTCTCAGAAACTTCATGAGGGTGGCATTAGGGCACGACGTCCTCTAGAGGGACTTGTGCAGTCCGATTGGCATTTGCCAGAGAACACAAGAATTGGCAAGTCCGCCATTAGCGCCCCATTTTCTTCACAGATGAGAGCAGGTTCACACTGTGACAGACGTGGAAGAGTCTGGAGATGCTGTGGGGAACGTTATGCTGCGTGCAACATCATCCAGCATGACAGGTTTGGCGGTGGGTCAGTAGTGGTCTGGAGAGGAATATCCTTGGAGACCTCCACGTGTTAGCCAATGGTTCCCTTACTGCTGTTAGGTACCGGGATGAAATCCTCAGAGCCATTGTCAGACCTTATGCTGGTGCAGTGGGCCCTGGGTTCCTCCTGGTGCATGATCATGCCTGGCCTCATGTGGCTAAAGTGTGTAGGCAGTTTTTAGATGACGAAGGCATTGATGCCATTGACTGGCCCTCACATTCCTCAGACCTAAATCCAATTGAGAACCTCTGGGACATTATATATTGGAGCATCCAAAGCCACATTTTGGGAAAACAATTTACAACAAGGTTCATTAGTTCAAATTAGTTAACTACCTAAAGCCGGATGCACATTGTGCGATTCTGGCCGCGATTTGGCCGTCTGAGACAAATTTTGCTAATCCTAAAAGAATCCTCTGATCCTAGGCTACAGTCTGACAACTGAGATCTTACAGTGTGACATGGCTTACATCGAGGATCATGTTCGTACAGTCTGACAAGCAACAATCCTAAAGGACTATTATAAATCGCACAGTGTGCATCTGCCTTTAGTTAACATGAGCTAAGAATGAACAATACTTCTGCAGCATTTATTAATCTTAGCTAATATACATTTCAACATTTACTAATATGTTATTAAACTCAAAGGTTGCATTTGTTAACATTAGTTAATGCACTGTGAACTAACATGAACAAACAATGTACAACTGTATTTTTATTAACTAACATTAACAAAGATTAATAAATAATGTAACAAATGTATTGCTCATTGTTAGTTCATCTTAGTTAAAGGGATACTTCACCTCTGGGAAGATGAATGTGTATTTAATATTGGTCATTTATATAGTAGAAACGTGAAATTATTTTTTAAATTGAAGCATTCTAGACTGAGAAAAGGCAGATAATGTATGTTTTACTCATGTGGCTGAAAGACAACAACTCCCAGAATGCACTTGCTTTGCTGCCCTTACGAGGCCACTCCCAAACCACGCCAGTAGTGTTATCATAAACGTTGTGTCACTTTTTATGATTTATGATGTAATTTATGGCCCTAAGTTGGTACATGTCAGTCAAGACTGTATCAAGTAAAAAAGTGTTTCTGATTTACGGTGGTAGCTGACAGGCGTTGGTATGTCTGGTAAGTTTTACGACGTCTTAAATGGGGGTCACACCACACAAATTGCCATTGGCCCCTTTTTTATACTTTTATAGTATGTTCCTTCCTTGACTAACATCCTTACCCCAACTACGTCACTACCTACATCATGATGTTGATTGTTTAAATAAAGTTAGGAGACATGCTGCTGAACACAGACAACATTTTCTACAAACTTTGCTGACACAATGGCTACTCCGAGAACACCTAAAACCCCTAGAAAGGTTATGTGTATTTCACCAACAAGAGGACGCGTTGAAATGAGAGAGGATCTAACTTTTGCTCCAAAGAAGAAGCAAAATATTAGCTTGACAAAGTTTCTTCATGAAGACTGCGGTTTTGTGAAACGTGATTTCACAATGGCGGGTAATCGTATGGTGAGATATGCTTTTGACAAAGTGTTGCGTACTGTGAAACTCTACACGGCAGATGTTGGAGACGATTTTACATCGCAGGGCCCATGTCTGATTTTTCACGACAAAGACTGGTTTCTGTTTTTCAACTACGTTTGGAGAGATTTGAACGACTGTGGTGATGATCCGTTGTATGTAGCCGAGTGGGATGGCTTAACTCCTAACACAAGATTTCGTGTAGTCGGGGATCATAGTAAAAAGCTACCAGATGAATGTGTTTACATTTTTTGCTGCAACGATAAGACAAAGCTCTGCGAGCCTGCTTGGCCTATTCAGGAATCTGAGCATCACAGATGCTACGACATGAAATTTTTGTTTCAGTGGAAAGATGTGTGCATGCTTGACAGCATATTTACATGCATAGACAAGATGTTTAGATGGTGCAACATGTATGATCGTTACAGTTCTGTAAAGATGAAATTGTTTCACCCGGAGCAGGGCGTTACCGCCACTGAAGACCGCCTCTTAAGCCCTCCCACATATTACAGTCATTAAAAAGGTCTACAGCTCGGTACAATTGCTACACTCATTCAAGTCAAGTCAAGTCAAGTCAAATATATTTATATAGCGCTTTTCACAATACAGATTGTATCAAAGCTGCTTCACAGTATCAATCAAAACAACTTAATGTTTGTTTATTACTGGAAAAAAAAGACATCCAAGTTTGGTAGAGCTGATCAATGGTATGATTGGTTAATTAATTTGAAGATCCCCAACTGAGCAAGCCAAAGGCAACAGTGGCAAGGAACCGAAAAACTCCATCCAGTGACCTAAAGGTGTCCTAACACCATCAGATGACCCAATGGAGAAAAAAAAAACCTTGGGAGAACCCAGGCTCAGTCGGGGGCCAGTTCTCCTCTGGCGTTTATGAACTAGAGGCCGAATTTACAGTTACTGTAAGATAAAAAATTTATATGAATGCCTGGCTAAATAGATGCGTCTTCAGTCTAGTTTTAAACTGTGAGAGCGAGTCTGAGCAACGAACAATATCAGGAAGGCTATTCCAGAGCTTCGGAGCTAAATGTGAAAAGGCTCTGCCTCCTTTGGTGGATCTGGATATCCTAGGAATGACCAGAAGCCTCGAATTTAGTGATCTTAAAGAGCGCGATGGATTGTAGGGCGATAGAAGATCCGTTAAATAGACTGGAGCTAAACCATTTAGAGCTTTATAAGTCAAAAGCAATACCTTGTAATTAATACGGAACTTTATAGGTAACCAATGAAGTGATGATAAAATCGGTGTTATATGATCATATTTTCTTGATCTAGTAAGAACTCTAGCGGCTGCATTTTGGACTAACTGTAGCTTGTTTATTGAAGATGCCGGACAACCAGCTAATAAAGCATTACAGTAATCTAGTCTCGAGGTCATGAATGCATGAACTAACTTTTCTGCATCAGAGACTGATAGCATATTACGTAGCTTAGCAATGTTTCTAAGGTGGAAAAAGGCGGTTTTTGTAACATATGAAATATGCTTTTCAAAAGACAGGTTGCAGTCTAATGTAACACCCAGGTCTTTTACTGTAGCGGATAAAGTAACAGGGCATCCTACTATGTTAAAGTCGTGCTGTGAAAGGTTTTGTGGACGGTTTTTACAACCGATAAGTATTACCTCTGTCTTGTCTGGATTTAATAAAAGAAAATTACGCGTCATCCAATCTTTTATATCTTTAACCCTCTGAGGTCGGCTATCGCGCCGGCGCGATAGTCTCGCTTTTTTCTTATCAGTGCAAAAGAAACTCAAAATACTCTGTTGATTTTGATCTTACATATTAAGTGTTGTACATCATTAGATCCTGATAAGTGTCTATTTTTTTTGTGGATACTCACAATAAAAACAAAGTGTTGTGCTTTTCGCCAAATAAAGAAAAACAAACATGATGCGCGTTCTGCCTTCTCTCTGTCAGTGAAGTCCATTCTGAAACGCGTCCTAAGATTATTTTTAATTCCGCGAATACTTGTCATACAGGCAGGAGTGTTTTTCCATAATGAAGCTTGAACTCTCTTCTTTTAAATGAGTTAATTTATATAAAAAAACAAATATTCTTAGCTTATGTAATCTGTATGAAAAGAGAGAGATGTCAGTATTTTTCTTTCCAGCTCATTATACCTAATTACGCGTTAATGTGCCACGCCCACGGAGAGCGCGCGCTATTCAAACGCAAATGATTTTAGACAAGCCGTTCAAACATGCCAACGCCCACCAGCTGGATTATAAAACACATCGTGTTTAGTAAGTAGGCTATCTTGTACAGCTGTGTACACAGCGTATCCTTTCACTGTGAGGAATATCTAACCCTGGAAAATTTACCAGAAGTGCTGGTAGTTTCATTTCGAGGAGCAACGGATCCAGCTGATGTAGTAAGTCATTTATTCTAGTGCTTTGTTCTAATCGTGATATTGAAGTGTCGGACTGTAAACCGCAAAAAGACTGTTTAAATATGAATTGCGTGTCTGTGTGTAGGCTAAATGATGAGTGAACGGCAAAGGCGCGCGCGCTTTGTTTACAGTTATACAGCGCGTGTCTGTGCCTTGTTCATTCACTCTCGCACCTACATTAGTAAACGTTATGTTTACATAAACACATCTTAGTAGGCTATAGCAATATAGTTTGTATGAGTAAAAATAGACTGAAATATGTTGAAATAAAATGTCTGTATAAGCAACAAGCTGCAAATTCACATGTATATACTAATATATCATACACAATATATGACTGTTTAGACACGATTTTGTGATTAGTTTTGGATAGCTTATAAAGTTTTGACTGTAAAAAAAGACTACTGTCACATTAAATAGGTACGCTTTTGTTCACCAATTTCTGCTCATAGTTAAATATACTATAGTATGATGTTTTGTCAAAAATAAAGTAGGTATATTGAATTATCAACTAAGATGTTATTATAGTGTTTGTTCCAATATTCAAACTAATGAATCCTTACCTTTTTTAATACGTATGATAAAATGTATAGTTTTTACAAAGAAATACACTTGAAATATTGTTAAAATTGTAATTGTTGTTGTAATTGTAACCTATTTGTAATTGGTTACAATTTCTAATTGTAAAATATGTATAGGCTATATAGATCATTTCTTTTGTCCTTGCATTCTTTGGGATCCTGTGACACACCTGTGTGAAAGGGCTAATTAATATGCAGCTCATTATGCGGCACATTATCCGGCCTTTGTCTTCTCAGGTGTGAACACGCCTCCACGCATATTGCCTTTCCAAACAAAAGGTCTCTAATAAAATTTAAATCAGTGTATGTGTTTGTGTAAATGATTAGGCAGGATGATTTTCAGATCATTTTGAAGCAAAAATTCTAGGCAACAACACTGATTAGTCACAAGTCTTGTGGACACATATTTAGTATGTGTTTTGTGGCCTTATTTCAGACACTTTAAGTTTTAGTTTTTTCAATAACCATGCATAAGCAATATTCTCTCAAAAATACAAACATGTTTCATAATTGTTGCTGAGAAATTACGGTAGTCCAGTTTGTGCTTTATTGAGTGAATTTACACCTTTGCCATTAACATGTTTATAAATAACTGAAAAAAGCACAAATGTCAGAGCATGTCAGAACACCTCAAGGACCCCAAAAATCCTTAGACCTCAGAGGGTTAACACAATCTGTCAATTTGGATAATTTAGCGTATTCATCTGGCCGTGATGAAATATATATTTGAGTGTCATCAGCATAACAATGGAAACTAATTCCATGTTTCCTTAGAATATTACCAAGTGGCAGCATATATATTGAGAATAATAAAGGGCCTAACACAGATCCCTGCGGCACTCCATAGTTTGCCGAAGTTATGATCGATTTTTCTCCATTTAAGTAGACGAAATGGTAGCGGTCAGATAAGTATGACCTGAACCAGCTTAATGCTTGTCCTTGAACACCAGTGTAATTTTGTAGTCGATCTAAGAGTATTGTGTGATCTATAGTGTCGAACGCAGCACTAAGATCAAGTAAAACTAGTACTGAGATACAGCCTTGGTCCGAAGCTAAAAGTAAATCATTTGTGATTCTAACAAGCGCAGTTTCAGTGCTATGATGTGGCCTGAATCCAGACTGAAACTTTTCATAGATGTCGTTTTCTTGCAAGAAAGAGCCGAGTTGACTGGACACAACTTTTTCTAATATTTTTTGACATAAATGGAAGATTCGAAATGGGTCTGTAATTTGCTAGGTTATTTGGATCTAAATGTGGTTTCTTAATAAGAGGTTTTATAACAGCCAGCTTGAACGTTCTTGGAACATGACCTAAAGATAAAGATGAGTTAATAATATTGAGAAGAGGCTCTTCCACTATAGGTAACACTTCTTTCAGTAGTTCAGTTGGTATAGAATCTAATAAACACGTTGTTGTTTTAGATGAAGTGATAAGTTTATTTAACTCTTTTTGTTCTATGGTTGTAAAGCATTGTAATTGTTCTTGCGGGGTGATAATTGCGGCTGAATTATAAGGCGCGAGTAAAGATTGAACGTTTACGATTTTGATTCTGATGCTTTCAATTTTCTCGGTGAAGAAGTTCATGAAATCATTACTACTAAACTGTAACGAGGTATTTTGTTCAGACGACGTCTGTTTATTTGTTAGTCTAGCCACGGTATTAAATAAAAACCTTGGATTATTTCGGTTGTTTTCTATTAATTTGCTGAGGTGCTCAGCCCTGGCCATTTTAAGGGCCTTTTTATAACGTGACATACTGTCTTTCCACCCAATTCTAAAGACCTCTTGTAGATTTAAAAATCTTGCTTCCCCTTATTATTGTTTAATTTCATGGAAACAGACACCAGTTATTCTGCCAAGATATTTATTTATTTTACCAATGTATATAAGGCATAAGGGAGAGAGTGACAATGGACCGGACAAAGATCTTCCTTCCAGCATCTCGCTCATTTCTCTCTCTCTCTGCCCTAGACAAAGAGCTTCAGTTCTTATATGTTGAATAAAAAAAACTGCATTACCAGAGAAACATGTGGTTCCCCTTAACAGAGAGGTCCCCCTTAACATAGGAATGCATATTTTACTTGGTGGAAAAACACTATACATTCAGTCTCTCAACACGCACCCAAAGTCTCTCTCTCCACATATGTTCAGAACAGTATGTGAACAGTAGAATTCACAAAATACAATGATTACATATGATTATGAATGCATATAAAAAGTACAAAACAGATACATAATACTACTGTTATGAATATCAATAAAAAGTAATAATAAAACTAAAAACAATATTAAATGATGAGATTTAAGTCTTCAGTCCCTCCAGTGGAACTACGGCCGTCAGTTCCACACCATCATTCCCAGGTTGCGACCCTATTGAAGTGATAGTGAGGAGGAGAAATAGACCAAGTCATAGACATAAAGGACAGAAGAATGGAAACAGAAAAGAAAAGAAAACAAATAACAAAAAAAAACCCAACCCATGTTATGTCCCCGCATACTATGTGTCATTTAATGTCTATGTGTATGCATTTAAAATGAACCCCAATCATCTAAGGAAAGAAAAAAACTAATAAATCTTCTGCCAGTGCCTCGACTCGTTATGAAATTAACTCCTCAAGTTCCTGGCTCCAAAATAACAAACTAAAATAAACGTTGATGTTAAAGGATCCTATCCCTTGGGGTTGGAAATCAGTAAACGGGTGTTCATTGTTTGTGAAGTTGTGTTTTGTAAGTATTGTAGTGTATAAAATCTCCTATCTCACACCGTATTTCCCATTCTCCGTTCTATCCATATGGTTAGTAATAACCAATTTTACAGGTTTGGTACTTGTCTTCCTAGTAACACATAAGATGAGTTTTATTACTAACAGAAACACAAAACTCCTACCATAATCAAAACTATCCATTCCGACCATGATAAATTCCCTGGAATTCGTGCTAATTTCCTCTCAGACATCAATTTAGCTACTCCATTCGCTACTATAACATGACCCATTGCTTGAAGTCCCTCCTCTTGAGCTGCCTTAACACTCCCTTTAACTCTCTTAACCATTTCAAAGAGTTCATAATTCCTCTCCTCCACCAAATCATTATTCCACCACTGTGGATCTAACTGCAACAATTGCACATGTGGAACATGAATTCCACCCAATTGAAGAGGATAGAGAATCTCTACACAAAATGGATCAGACGGAATTGGACACAACTTTCCTCCGTATATCATATTTTCACTCATTCCATCATGTAATATACACCACTGTGCTTCTGACACCTCCCATGCACCTGTGGCTTGATCTAAAGGAACTACTTCCCAAACTGCAGATCCATTAAGAGATAGACTAAACATTGTAGAGCATGAGCAAATTACCCACTCATGTTCCTCAACACAACAGTCTGTGGTAGAAATCATTGGTGTTTCGCCTTCAGCCCAATATCCATTCCTTCCTAATCTAATTACTGAATTTCCTTGTCTAACACCCATTGATTGGAATCGTCTAACTGTCATAATATTGCGCTTCCCATATTGAGGCCATACCATAATCAAAGGTAATGTTCCAGAACCTGACAACGAATCTTCATTAATTGCGATTTTAACTAATGGAACATGTTTAGCAGAAGTCAAATTAAGTTGATTACCGAAAACCACTAACAAAGATTCTGCTATTCGCTCAGGAACTTGACCCATTCGAATAACTTGAATGTCCTCTACCATTTGATCCTTTAAATTCTGTGCCAAAAATAAACACGCCGCACGATGTGTCTCAAAATTAGACGATTTCACTAATGCATCTGCCAATTCCTTCGCTGCGTTATTAAGATGCTGACCCGCTGCTAAAATATGTAGAGAACCTTGAAGAGCCTCAGTGAGTCCTTTCCCAGTCATTGTTCCCACCCATTGAGTGTATTCCCTTAGTTGGTTCATCTGAGCAGTATTGCTAATTGAATTGACAGATCCAAATACCCCCGCTATATCTCCCCATATACTCCGAGGTGTACGATTTCGACTTTTCAGAGGATCTTTAGAGGTATAATATTTAACTTCTTTCTCCAACCAACTCCTTATTTGTGTGAAATTTCCACAGTAGGACTGATCAAAAACAGTAAGAAGAGATATCAAGTTATAATTAATGCGTTGTCGCACCATGTGAGCTTCATTTATCAAGGTTTTGGTTTCTTTTGCTAACAAGATACCATGAACTGGTGCAATAGTTGTACTTGGGCATGTTTTAGCTTTGTTTGTCTTTTCCACAGAAAGATAAAAACACTGTCCAATTTCTCCAGTTTCTAGTTCAGTCTCACAATATTCATTTTCATCTTCCGAATGCCAAATTCGTACGTAATTTCCCTTGAATCTTGTTGTTCCCGAGGTTGTATCCCTTAGAAACCCCTCATATGGCAACACTATGGGATATATACAGCCTTGAGCTAATGAATACCATATTGTAAGCATGTGAGTACGATTCAAAATGAAGTTAATTTCCACATTAGTAGACGTTATGAGGTTTAACCCCACAATTTCACATTGTTCTTTTGAACAAATTTCTCGCCTTTGAGCACTACCAGAATACCCCCCATCTTTCACCGGCCAAATTACTCTGCTTTTGTAACATTGATGGTGAAAGTCACATCCACCGTAGATGCCCTCACGATATTTAGCAAGCTCTTTATCATTACGTGGCACCCAATCCCATAATCCCCATTTGGAAATAAAGGGTAGAGTAAAATGTTGGCCAGATTTCAGAGTTGCATTCCGAGTGATTCCTTGAACTCGAGGAGTCCATAAAGCTTGGCTTCCTTGGTAAATGCCAAGTAAAATTAAAAACAAGCATACCATTGTCGTGGTGTATCGAGAATAACTTGCGACCATCTCTAATCAATGTCAATGGAATTGATTCCTGAAATGGAAGCAGAAAAATAATTAATCATCACTCCTTTTCCTAGTCTTTAAAGTTAATGGATGAACAGTGCTCAATCTCAGGCCATAAGCCGTCATCACTTTGTTCATTCACTAAGCAAGGTTTAACTTGTGACCAATGATACCATCTATCTGTTCCTACACCCTTCCCTTTGAGGCAAACACTTGTATCAGTTGTTAAGAGTATCTCATATGGTCCCTCCCACCTAGGTTCTAAACCTCTCCTAACAATACGTTTGACCATAACAAAACTGCCTAACTCAGGAATGTGTGGAATGTCAGTAGTGGTGTGTTTTTCATCCCATTGCTGTTGAGCTTCTCGCACTTTCTTATTATTGTCTTTGGTAGCTTTGTCCAGCATTGTGAGATAGCGTCGTAACTTCTCTTGGAACAAAGTAGAATCTCCTCCTGTTCCTGCAGGTGGCGGAGCATCAGGAGGTAGAACCATTGCTCTTCCAGTCATCAGTTCAAAAGGAGTTAGTCCTGTTACTCTGTTTGGAGTTGCTCTCAGGTTCCACAGAATAGCAGGTAATAACTTATGCCAACCTTGACCAGTCTGCAGAATGGCTTTGGTTAAAGATGTTTTCAACGATCTGTTCATCCTCTCTACCATCCCTGAACTTTCCGGATGGTACGGAATGTGGAATTTCTGTTTGATCCCCATCAATGTCATTGCTTCCTTCATCAGTTTTCCAGTGAAGTGAGTTCCATTGTCAGAATCAATTTCATATGGAAGACCCCAGCGAGGAAAAACTTCTTCAACCATTACTCGTGCCGCCGCTTCAGCAGTGCAAGTTTTCGTAGGGAATGCTTCC
The DNA here is from genome assembly GCA_030578255.1 of Tiaroga cobitis. Lineage (NCBI taxonomy): Eukaryota > Metazoa > Chordata > Actinopteri > Cypriniformes > Leuciscidae > Tiaroga > Tiaroga cobitis. The sequence goes on along the minus strand of CM060607.1, from coordinate 38,329,186 downwards.
ATCCACCTAGTAAATCTGTCCATGATTACTAGAATGTATTGGTACCCTCCACTGGGTGATAAAGGTCCTGTGAAATCAATTTGGAGGTGTGTCCATGGACCTGTTGGTTTGGGTGCATGTGACATTCGCACCTTTACAGATTTTCCCACATTTGCTTTCAGGCAGATCAAACATCTCCTAGAATAATCATCAATGTCTCTCATCATCCGTGGCCACCACCAAGTCTCGCTGATTTGAGCTTTCATTGCTTTTGCTCCAGCATGCACTTTTCCATGATACAGCTGCATTAGTTCTCTTCTTGTTCCGATAGGCATCACCACTTGTCCTGTTGGGATTCTCCAGATACCTTGATCATCCTCTTTCGCTCCCGCTTTTATCCATTGTTCTTTCTCTTCATCTGTCTCAGTTTGATATGAAAGAAGATGGAGCTCAGGATTGTCTTTGCTGTTTTCCTCTACCACGGTAACAGGAGTAAGAGGAAGTAGAGCTGCTTCTCTAGCTGCTGCATCCGCTGCCGTGTTTCCTTGACTTTCTTTGGACTTGTCAGATTGATGTGATTTTACTTTAATCACGGCTGCTTCTCTGGGTAAGTGACATGCTGCAATCAAGCGACGAATTATGGAAGCATGTTGTATTTCGCTCCCACTGCTAGTGATAAGTCCACGTTTTTTCCACAGGGCAAGGTAGTCATGGACCACACCAAAAGCATAACGACTATCTGTGTAGATGTTGACTCGATCTCCTTCCGATAGTTCAAAAGCTTCCGTAAGTGCCATGAGCTCAGCTACTTGTGCTGAATATTGCCCAGAAAGAGCTCCTTTCTTCACAACAGTTCCATCAGCTTCCACCACAGCCCATCCGGTATGTCGTTTTCCATCAACATAGTAACTGGATCCATCAACCCATAACTCCTTGTCTGGATTTTCAAGAGGTATTGGATTAACGGGACCAAGACTTTCTTCTTCTACTTGTTTTTCACACTCGTGTGGTGTTCCCTCATGTGGTTCTAGCATCATTGTTGCAGGGTTAAGGGATGTGTCTCTGATGATTTCCACTCTCAAATCCTTGTTCAACAAAGTTGCTTCCCACTTTGCTCTCCTTGCGTCGGTTATGGTCTTGATGTTTGTGTTGTTCAACAGCGTCACTATACTGTGTGGAGTGTGCAATATGATCGTTTGTGCTCCTATCAGATTTTCCACAGCATCCACTGCCCATGTGGCACCATCGAGAGCTTGTATACATCGTGGTTGACCAATCATTGTGACAGGAATCTTTGTGGAAAAGTATCCAACTGGTCTGTATCGATCACCTGGTTTTTGACACAGTACTGCTGAGTAGGTCTCATCTCCCACCCTGGTCCACAAATGAAATGGCAATCGTCCATCAGGAAGCCCCAAGGCTGGGGCTGAAGTCAGTTTTTCTTTCATAGAAGTAAACGCTTCCTCAGCTTCCGATGTCCAGTTTATCTGTTCCACTCCAGGCTTTCCTCCCTTGTACAGGTCGATGAGAGGGCTAGTGATGCTCGCAAAGTCAGGTACATACTGACGACAATAGTTAAAAAGTCCCATCACCTTCCGCATTCCTGTAACTGTTAGAGGTTTTGGAAGTTGCCGTAATGCCTCTACACGCTCTGTTGTCATTCTCCTTCCCTCAACAGATATTTCTTGGCCCAAGTAGATAACCTTAGTTTTGGCCAGCTGTGCTTTGTCGGGGTTGACTTTGAATCCTCCTTTCCCAAGGGCTTGTAGGACAACATTCAGAGCAAATATATGGCTCTTTTTGTCTGGGCTTGCAATTAACAAGTCATCCACGTATTGGAGGCACACACTTCCTGAACCCTCAATTTCAGCTTTTCGCTCAGTTAAGAACTGATCCAAAGTTCTATGAAATACCACAGGAGAAAGATTAAGACCTTGTGGGAGTCTGTTCCAAACATACTGTTTTGCGCCCACTGTGAAGGCCAATTTCTCTTGGGATCTTTCATCAATAGGTATAGACCAGAAAGCCGACAGTACATCCAGTACCGTGAAAATTCTTGAATTACCTGGAATATCATTCAGAATGGTGGCAGGATTGGCCACAATAGGATGCGGTTTTGGTGTTACACTGTTAAGTCTTGTGTAATCAATGGTTAATCTCCATGAATTATCAGATTTCTTGACAGGCCAGACAGGACTATTAGTGGTAGATGAAGTTTGTCTGATGATCCCTTCAGCTTCCAAATCTGCCACTATCTCTTCCACGGCTTGTCTTGCTTCAGGTCGGATAGGGTATTGTTTATGAGGGGCATGTATCGGCCCCTCAATAACAACGGGGTCAATGTTGGCTTTGCCACAATCCAATTTGTGTTTAGCCCAAACATCTGGATATAAACTGCACACAAGACCCCACACACCATCTGTTCCCCAATCTCTGATGATTGGTTTTGCTGCACCAACAGAACTTAAATTACATGTGCGATCTTCGTGTGGTATTATCCCAGCTGTTGTAGCGATTTGACGACTGTCAGTGAAGATGATCGTGTTCAACAATGGAAGAATGTCCATGCCAATAAGGCTTCCTTGTGAATTCGGTCCCACCCAGAAAGATGTCCATAAGACTTCATCTTCATGTATTTGCAGTGGAACTTGTATACTTTTGCGAAATGTTGTGATACCTCCTCCAACTCCTTCAACTTCCATAGTTTCATCTGTTGTAGGTAGGTTCAGATCTGTTATTGAAATGGCTGCTCCAGTGTCGACCAGAATGTCGCATGGGTGGCCCCCTATTAATGCATTGATGAAAAGGCGATTGTCTCTTTTCTTGCTAATACAGGGGGCCGCTGATTCCTATTGCGGACGCATAATTCCCTCAATCAGCTGACGGACTTGTGCTTCAGTCCACGTCTTTCCTTGAGAGGTTTCATCATGATTTTTCGCACTGACTTGTTTAAATGATGGACCTTGACCTTCTGCTCCACCTCCTTTAGCCCAACAATCTTTTCTTGAGTGGCCACGCTTGCCACAGTTGCTGCAAACAATCATCCTATTCTTTGTGTCCATGTTGTATTGAGCTGTCGCCACTCCTCTTCGATTTGACTTGTTTCCCTCTTCCTTGTTTGATCTCATAGCCATCTCTAGACGGCCAGCCCATTGCATAATTTGGTCAAATGTTTCGCCTGGGTTAACTCCAAGTGATAAGGCTTGTTGGTATTTAGAGCTAAAGCCATCCACAAGTGTGTCAGTGAACTGTACATCATCTCTGTCGGGTTGTTTCTTAGCACAGAGGGCCCATCTCTCATAAGCATTCCACTTACGCAGAGCATATTCATCTGGAGATTCATCATCCTTTTGCTTAATTAATGTCACTGATGTGAATGGAATTTTACAGCTTCCCAAGATTTCTTGGATTTCTTTTCGGAATACATCTAATGCTTGCCAAAGACCCAGGGGTCGTCCCTGGGCATCAACCCACAAGTCTACCCATTGGGCTGTTGTTATCGACGATGGCAAGCGTTCCCATCGGAGGCAAAGCTGTGAGAATGGCTTGCCGTTCACCTGGTGTGAATGGTCTCTCTTCTGTCATCATTTCTGATTGTAATTCTTCCCTTTTAATCACAGGTGAAGAAAATTCAGGACCGATCTTGTCAACTGTGATCATGTCGTCATCTCTTGTCTCATCATCCCAGTCAGATCCATAATTACGAGCTGGTGTACATCGCAGCATGTCTCTGGTTGGCTGGGCTGATTTAGATCTCGTTATTATGGGAGCTGCTTGTGCAGATGCAACATACATTTTGTCAACTGGACCTCCATTTGATCTTGAAGCTTGAAGCTGTGTCAGAGGTTCAGATGAACTTGTATATTGTTCAGGCAAAGTTGGATAGATTGGTTTGTAAGGAGGAGGCGTTACAGTTGTCACGGGTTTCACTGGTGCTTGTGAATATTTCCTTTCAGCTTCAGTTATTATATTTGTCCAATCTGGATCAAATGAATCATCACTGGTTGTATTTTCTTTCTCTGAACATGTGATAGACATGATTTTGTTCAGCTTATTATATGCTTCAATTTGAGGCTTCATTGCTTCAACAAGTGGAACTGGACCACCATTTATATCACAACAAATTCCACCTTGTTTCACAATCCAATGAGCTGCCAGTATTGGGAATGCTTTTGACTTGATCTTGTCTTTTTGGGACTCGAACCAGCTTAACTGTGCATCCATAGATGCATTGATATCCAGTCCTTTTCTCAAAAGTTTAGTTTGTTTCTTGTCCTTTCTGTCCAGATACCAAGCAGATATTGTTCTGCTGTTACAGACACTTTCTGCCATCTTGTAAAGTATTCAAAGTCTGTGCACTCAGAACAGCTGGATTATGGGTATGTATGTGTGTGTATGTATGTGTGTGAATTCTAGGGGGGGGCTATGTATTATGTGTGCGTCTATGTTCAGAAACTGCAGCCTATGTGATGCGTCTGTGTGTGTGCTCAGAGCTGCAGGCTGTGTGTGTGAATTCTAGGGGGGCTACCCTGCTTCTCTCTCCCCCTCTTTCCCTTCTCCAACTGTATATGTGTGTGTGTGTGTGTGAAGGTATAGAGAAATTCTGAAGGAAGGGGCTGCTTCTCTCTCTTTCCCTCACTCAAACAAAAGAAAAATTTAAAGAGAAGTTAACTCCAATGTTTTTCAGTATTTTGTTTTGTTTTTCAGTTAACTCAGAACTATTTTCTTTCTTTTTTTAATATTTTAATTTGATCTCAGATTAATTTCTTTGTTTCTTCTTTTTTCTTTATTTTTTTTTTTTTCTTGAAGTCTTCTCAGATCAGTATCCTCAAATATTTGAACAGCTTTACGGTCAGATTCAGAATGCCCGCGATCCTAGCTAGTTACAAAGGGCGCCTTTTATACTTGTATTACTTCAGCGTGTTACAATGTTTTAGATATTACCCTGCCATCGTTTTTACAGTATCGCCACATTTAACCGCTTTAATAAATCAAGTATCGCTTGTGTTACTCGTTCCTCGTCTCCTTCTGAGAACGAATCTTCAGTGTGTTGGATGTTTTAGGGATTAATCTGCCATCGTTTTAAAACAGTCCCGCCACAATCCAACCACGTCGCAGATGCAACCAAGCAAATTTTCTAACTTAACCGTCTTATAGCTAATTCTCCCAAATTTCTGACTAGATGGCCTTCTTTCTAAAAAAGATCCATCTCCATCCCAGCATATCAAATATTGTTAGAGATGTACTGATCAGATAACAACTTAAATAAGTCAATTAGTTCGAATTAATTTTTATTTATTTTTATATATATATATTTTTTCCCTTATGTCTTATATTCATTGGCAAAACAACTGGTACTTCAAATAACAGTTCTTTTCAGCAGTTTCAGTCACTGTCTCTAATCATCAGGCAGACTCAGAACTTTTTAGAAAGGAAAAAGTCTTACCTGCTATGATTGAGACAAATGCCTGGGTATGCGATCCTGTTCGTGACGCCAAATTGTAGATTTAAAAATCTTGCTTCCCCTTATTATTGTTTAATTTCATGGAAACAGACACCAGTTATTCTGCCAAGATATTTATTTATTTTACCAATGTATATAAGGCATAAGGGAGAGAGTGACAATGGACCGGACAAAGATCTTCCTTCCAGCATCTCGCTCATTTCTCTCTCTCTCTGCCCTAGACAAAGAGCTTCAGTTCTTATATGTTGAATAAAAAAAACTGCATTACCAGAGAAACATGTGGTTCCCCTTAACAGAGAGGTCCCCCTTAACATAGGAATGCATATTTTACTTGGTGGAAAAACACAGTCTCTCAACACGCACCCAAAGTCTCTCTCTCCACATATGTTCAGAACAGTATGTGAACAGTAGAATTCACAAAATACAATGATTACATATGATTATGAATGCATATAAAAAGTACAAAACAGATACATAATACTACTGTTATGAATATCAATAAAAAGTAATAATAAAACTAAAAACAATATTAAATGATGAGATTTAAGTCTTCACCTCTAAATTAGTTTTTTTCCATTTACGCTCTAAATTACGGGTTTCTCTCTTTAAAACATACGTAGTATTATTGTACCATGGTGCTATACTTTTTTCTCTGACCTTTTTTAATTTAATGGGTGCAACAATATCTAATGTTCTAGAGAGAATGGTGCTCATAGTGCTAGTTAGTTCATCTAGTTCATCTGTTTGTTTGGGTTCAGGCAGCAGCTGAGACAGATCAGATAAGCTATTTGAGAAATGATCTATGGTGGATGGAAGAATTGTTCTACCTGGTCGATAACGTGGCGCAGCATGACATATTACAGCAGTACTTAATATGCAAGTTACCATGTTATGGTCAGTGACATCATCACTTTGTGGAATGATATCTATATCGGTTGGATCGGTTCCATATTATATAATTAAATCGAGTGTATGATTAAGACGATGAGTTGGTCCGGTGACGTTTTGCTTGACCCCGAAGGAGTTTAATAAATCTGTAAACGCAGCCCCTAACGCATCATTTAAATTATCTACGTGTATGTTAAAATCTCCAACAATTAATGCTTTATCGACGTTGACCAAAAGATCTGATAGAAAGTCAGCAAACTCTTTTAGGAAATCGGCGTAAGGCCCTGGAGGTCTACATACGGTAGCCAATGCTAGAGATAATAGGGATTTTTTTCTTACATCTAAGAGCGTAACATTTAGCACAAGTACTTCAAACGAATTAAACCTATGACGAGTTTTCTGAGTAACATTAAGGATATCTCTGTAGATTGTTGCAACACCGCCGCCACGACCGATCAGACGGGGCTCATGCTTATAACAGTATCCTGGCGGAGTAGACTCATTTAGACCGAAATAATCATTTGGTTTAAGCCAGGTTTCAGTAAGGCACAGAACATCGAAATTATTATCTGTGACCATTTCATTTACAATAACCGCCTTAGGTGTGAGCGATCTAATGTTTAGAAGACCTCGAGAAATTGGTATCGTTAGTGTTTTGTTTTAAAAGAAGGAGAACAAAACAAATACAAATCTTTATAAAAAGGCAGATGTTTGAGTTTTCAATGAATACATTTTCCAGCTCATAACTCTGTTGAATAAAGAGGAGCTTTTTTAAAGAAAAAAGGAGGTTTTATCTAGTGCTGTTGCCAGTTAAATATTTACTGGCCAGCTGAACATTATGAGATTGAAAATAAAGAAGAGTTTGTTAAAGATGAACTGTATCTTAAACAGGGAAAACTCTGTATCTCAGCCTCCTCGTCGGGGACTGTGGTTTTTCCCTATCTCCACACTGAGGTGTCGAGATCGTGGAATAAACCGGTTTGTATTTTATGTGTTTAATCCCCAGATGTCTGACTATAGTAATGTTTGGGTATTAAGTATCATAGTATGACATTGCCTCGGGTTAAAGAGACGCTTACGAGCTTTCTCTCTCCCGAGTCGGCGTCATCGTTATTAACCCCGATGTTACCCACCAGCCATCTTAAATAATGAATACATTTTTTATTAGGCAGCGCTGGTGGGTAAAGTATGTAAGGACATGGATGAATGTGAGGGGCGACTCTCTGAGGAGGGTCGCAGCGCTGCCAGTTCGGTTGTTTCCTGCTGGTGGCCACAGAGTGATATATGTATGTATATATATATATATATAAGTTTTTCTGATATAAAGATAAAGGAAAATAAAGATATAATTATGTCTGTTCTTCTGGACGCTCCGCTTTCAAGAAAACTGAGATATAAACCTCATCATTCTTCCTCACCAATCTAATGTTCCTGAGACGGCCTATTAAGCTCCTCTCAGCACAAAGTGCAAAACAGAGCGTCGCCATTCGGGCTCCTCCGCAATTGAGGGGTACCTGGGTGGCGGTCGCAGTCTAGCCAGTTAGAGACATGCAAGATCTGAGGACTGTTTTATCTCTAAAATAGCTTTGACAAAGAAGAAGCCCTGACGCCGAGGCGATCAGGCTTCTAAGGGTGGTCCCCTCTGGGGTAGGGACGGTTTTGAGAAATCGTTTCTCCTCAGCGCCCTTTGGGGTGCGACTCTCTGAGGAGGGTCGCAGTACTGCCAGTTCGGTTTCCCTGCCGGTTCGCCGTTTCAGGGCACCAAGGTGTCTGTGTCCCCAAACGAGCCTTCAAATAAGAAAAAAGAAGAGCAGTCAGTTCGGTTTCCCTGCCGGTTCGCCGTTTCAGGGCGCCGAAGTGCCTGCTTTTTTCAACGATCCTCCGAGGAGGGTCGTAGGAACTAAGCTAGTTAGAGGTAGGCAAGATCTGAAGACTGTCATCATCTCTAATAAAGCTTAGACAAGAAGTCCTGTCGCAAGAAAACGAGGCTATCAGGCTTCTGAGGGCTCCTCCGGGGCAGGGACGGTTTTGAGAAATCGTTTCTCCTCGGCGACCTCTGGGGTGCGACTCTCTGAGGAGGGTCGCAGCGCTGCCAGTTCGGTTGTTCCCTGCCGGTTCGCCGTTCAGGGCACCGAGGTGTCAGCGTCCCCATACGATCCTCCGAGGAGGATCGTAGAGCGGTCAGTTCGGTTGTTCCCTGCCGGTTCGCCGCTTCAGGGCACCGTAGTGACTGTTCAACCAAGGGACGGTTTTGAGAAATCGTTTTTCCTCTGGGGTGCAACTCTCTGAGGAGGGTTGCAGCGCTGCCAGTTCGGTTGTTCCCTGCCGGTTCGCCGTTCAGGGCACCGAGGTGTCAGCATCCCCATACGATCCTCCGAGGAGGGTCGTAGAATGGTCAGTTCGGTTGTTCCCTGCCGGTTCGCCGCTTCAGGGTGCCGTAGTGACTGTTCAAATAAATCCAGAGGCCAGTCTTGAGAGACTGGTTCCCCTAGTAAATTTCTGGCAGCGTGGAAACTACTGCCACATATTTCTCAGTGGGTCCTGCACACTATAGAAAAGGGTTTCAGAATTCAGTTCGGTTCTCGTTCGCCCAGATTTCTAGGGGTCCTCCTTTCATTGGTGGACCCCGAGCAGGCTTTGGTTATGGAGCAGGAAGTACTATCACTTCTGCAAAAGGAGCTGTAGAAGGGGTTCCTCCTCCCAGCAGACAGCCATTACTTCATTGTTTCCGAAAGAGGATGAGGTGTTTCCCGAGGTTTGCTTTCGGGGGCGAAGCATACCATTATTGGGTTCTTCCATTCGGCCTAGGTTTATTACCCCACACCTTTACAGTATGCGTGGATGCAGCTCTGGCTCTTCTGAGACTCCAGGGCATTCGCGTATTATACTACATCAATGATTGGTTGTTCCTAGCTCAATCTGAGTTTATGGCAGTTCGGCATCGAGATGTCGTTCTGTCTCATTAAGGATGTTGGGGTTGCCTCTCAACGCCAAGAAGAGTGTGCTCTGAGGACCACTTTTCTAGGTGTAGCAATTCTACTGCAAACGTAATGGGGTATATCTAGGCCAGTCACTCACTGTGAAACAGTTTCAGACGGGTGGGTCTCATGGCAGTTGCGTCCAACGTTTTACTTTTGGCCTTCTGTTCATGAGACCCCTGCAGTGGTGGCTCAGGACCAAGGGGTTTTCTCCAGGGGAAATACGTTTTCGCATGATCAAGGTCACGCGGCTATGCCTTCGTGCTTCGGTCATGTGGAAGAACCTTGGTTCCTCGCCCAGGCCCAGTGTTGGGGGCTTCTTGTCGACGCATATTGCTATCGACGGATGCTTCCCTCACAAGTGGGGGCGATCATGAGTGGTTGCTCGGCGAATGGCGGACAACACACTGATGGTCTCGTATATCAGAGCAGATATCCTGTTGAGGCAGGGGCTGAGGCCCAGGGGATTGGAGACTTCACCCCGAGGTGGTGGAGCTTCTTAGGGAGAACTTTGGTCTAACTAAAGTCAAGTCGACCTTTCACATCGTTTGTACAACGCATTGCTCTATATGGTTCCCCCTCACGCAGCCAGCTCTTCGCGGACTGGATGCGATGGTGCAGGTGTGGCCGAGGCTGCACCTGTACGCATTTCCCCCGATATCTATGCTCCCGGAGGTTCTGGAAAGGGTTCGCCGGGAAGGGGCCCGTCTGTTACTAGTAGCCCCTTTCTGGCCGACTCGAGTTTGGTTCTCGGACTTGGTGTCTCTTCTGAGCGGCTCTCCTATGGAGATTCCAATCAGGAGGGACCTGCTGTCCCAGGTAGAGGGCACGATATTTCACCCTCGACCGGAGTTGTGGAAACTGTGGGCCTGGCCTCTGAGGGGGCCAGGCTCATAGAATCCGGTCTCTCGACTGAGGTCGTTGAGACCATTCTCCATTCCAGAGCCCCTTCCACGAGAAAACTGTATGCGCTGAAATGGAAATTATTCTCCACCTGGTGTGGTGAGCGTCAGTTAGATCCTGTTAACTGCCCTGTTGGTTCAGTTCTCGATTTTCTGCAAGACCGTTTCTCTGCTGGATTATCACCTACCCCTCTGGGGGGTACTTCTATTGGGAGAGATCCTCTGATTACTCGTTTTCTCCGTGGTACATTGAGGTTGAGACCTGCACTGCACTCCAGAGCACCGGCTTGGGATTTAGCCATTGTACTTGAGGGTCTGGCTCTGGCTCCGTTCGAGCCCATTGAAGAGGTTTCAGAAAAATTCCTCACTTTGAAAGCTTTATTTCTCCTTGCTATTTCATCTATCAAGAGAATTGGAGATTTACACGCCCTGTCGGTTGCTCCGTCATGTTTGGAATTTGCACCTGGTATGGTGAAAGCATTTCTATACCCTAGACCAGGTTATATTCCTAAGGTCCCATTCAATATTGGGGGCCCAATAGTGCTGCAGGCCTTTTTCCTCCACCTTTTAATACCCCAGATCAGGAACAATTGAACCTGTTATGTCCAGTTCGGGCATTGGATGCCTACGTTCACAGAGCTGCCAAACTGTGGCGTAAGTCAGAGCAATTATTTGTATGTTTTGGGTCACTCAGAAGAGGGTGCCCTGCATCTAAACAGGTTATGAGCAAGTGGATAGTCGAGGCTATTTCACTAGCTTATGAAGCGGCCGGTCAGCCTTCACCTATGGCTGTACGGGCCCTTTCTACAAGGAGTATGGCGGCCTCTACGGCCTTAATTTCGGGTGTTTCCCTTCTTGACATTTGTAATGCGGCAGGTTGGTCCTCTCCACATACATTTGTCAGGTTTTATGACCTTGACCTCTCCACTCCTGGGGCGAGGTTGCTTGCTTCTAGTGTGTGCAAGGACTTCACACAGAACGGGCATTTGTCACTATGGCGTAGTGGGTATGGGGTTCCCACCGCGTCTCAAACGCAGCTCGAAGTTCCCTTGAAAGGGAACGTCTCAGGTTACGTATGTAACCCTGGTTCCCTGAGAGGGAACGAGACGCTGCGTTTGCCTGCCATACTTCCTGCATGCCCTGATCGACTTGCTTCAGACTTTTTCAGAAATTGTCGCGGTCTGTTTTCAAGGGTGCTTTATAGTTTCCTGGTCTATGACGTCACCCATGACGTATCGGGCTTCCATTGGACTGATTTTACACGTGCTTCATGACGCAATCACGCAGAGCGTTCCCACCGCGTCTCAAACGCAGCGTCTCGTTCCCTCTCAGGGAACCAGGGTTACATACGTAACCTGAGACGTTTCTGCTCATTGCACCATGACAATAGCCATTCATTTAGCGCGAATAATCTACTGAACTTTCATGCCCTCGTCGGTACGTAGGAAGCGGTCCAGACACAATAATCGATGTTTCAGGCGATGTGCTGCGTACCGTATCGATAAGGCTCCTGAAGTCTTTCTTCAGAACCTCCGTCTGTCGCAGCCTAGTGTCGTTAGATCCCACGTGCAGCACCACAGCTCCGACGCGCTCGTCACCGTTCAAGATCTCAGTTACCCGCGCAGTGATATCGAGAACACGAGCACCAGGAAAGCAGTGACTGTGCACCTTACTTTTACCTAACGTAGCGTGGACGTGTCGGACGGTGGAATCGCAGATGATCACAGCATCGCGTTCCATTTCACGAAGAGGGGAGAAGCGGTTCTGAGTGGAGATCTCGAACACCGGGAGGGGCGAAAAGATTCTTTTCCACCCAGGCTTCGTGGTGGTGTGTTGGAGCCGGAGTGAATGAAACCATGGCTGATCGTGACCTGGACGCTCGGAACCAATGCTGAGAAACGCACGGAGTAGACGAGGTCGGCGTCAGCGGGTTAATAACGTTAATCACTGATCCGTGTGCATCAGCGCGTGATGTTTCAAGAGCTAAACGCCGGTCTCTCAGCTCAGCTTGTCTCTCTAGAAGGTCACGGATCTGCTTTTCTACAGCTTCTAATTCAGACTGCACCGCGAGCAAATCAGATTTGTTCTCATCTGCACCAAAAGGTAGATAACATACACCTGATATATTCGCCATTTTAACAAAACAGAATAAAACAGAATAAAAGAAAGAAATACGGAGAAACAGAAAGAAATACGACCTAATACGAGGCTTAGACAGCCACGACGCAAACAAACAAACTCACAGCAGGCAACGAGGCTGACAAAAGCAGTCGATCGCAGGGCGAGCAGCAGTGAAGCAGTGTCTCGCTCTACGACCAAAAAACGAGGCTGACAAAAGCAGTCGATCGCAGGGCGAGCAGCAGTGAAGCAGTGTCTCGCTCTACGACCAGCAAACAATGTTCCAACCGTATTTGCGGTTCCAGCCGTATAATGGCTTGAGACGCGTCTGGCCAACAGTCCGAGTTGTAATTATGAGTTAAATGATGGTTCAGAACAGAATAAAAGAGAGAAATACGGAAAAACAGAAGGAAATACGAAGCTAATACGAGGCTTAGACAGCCACGACGCAAACAAACTCGCCATGTCTCAAGAACCTGCCATGTCTCAAGAACCTGCAACTGGCTACTCCTACACCAACAACCCCGAGGCTGCCCCCGCGATGCCTGATGACAATGCTACACCGATGGAGCCCCACCCACAAACTTGTGACAATAGTTGGTTGGATAAATTTTGCATGTACCTCGGATATCACAACCTGACCTTCCTTACAACCCCATATGGCAACACTGGTGCAATAGCCGGAGAAGCATCCTTTGCTGGAATTGACAACACAGACAGTTGTATCCGCTCTGACGGATTCAAAATCATAAAAGCAACAGTTGTGGTCCTTCTGGAACACATCATCAACAAAAAGCTAAAAGAAATCTGTTTGGGTTGTGAAGTGGATCACCCCAGTCAGATTAGACACTCCTGCTTGTTTGAACCAAGCCCCTATTTCTTTGATGCATACTTTGATGAACTGACCCGTAATCTCGTGAGGCCGGACCTTAAGCACATCGTTGCTCAGGCATTGTGCCGTTGTGGTTTAAGGGTTCATCCCCAGAGGATTCAGGGGTCGGTGGATGCTATTTTACACGAATTGCGGGACGAGGTTTTCATTGTGGAAAAACTTCGTGAGGTCAGAGAGAAAGTTGTGGACGTCGCCAGCCAACAAATTGTTTATGACGCTGTGGACAGTTGGAAAGGTATTGTCCAAGCTGAGTGACTGTAACAACAACAACATGGGGAACACATGTTTTGCAACTGGACTGGCAAAGTGTCTACTTAAACAACGTATTAGATGTGAGATGACCAGCTTATTGTATAAGATCATTAATGAATCTGCCAATGTATCTGTTGCTGTAATCACATGCTCTGTTGACACCAAACGTTTTACAAACCTCAAGAAACAAATGTCTGTTGTGAGAACTGTGTCAAATGAATGGACAGATATGATGCGTTTATGTATTAATGCAGGCGAACCAATTTGTGTAACTATCAGAAAAATTTTAGACCTGATAACTGAATGTGGCAGCAGTATTAGAATAGCCGATATATTGTGCTTGTGTACGTATGTGAATGATCTATGTGTAGACATGTTGACAAGAAACAATCAGACTGATGTTTGTGAAATTATTGAAACACTGATTGATTATATTCTTGAGAAAAACATTGTGGTGTGTATAAAATTTTTACACTACATCGATGCTGTATGACACCTTTTGTTTTTGTTTTGTTTTCACTGTTTCAAGAAATAAAAACCTGAGACGCTTAAGCCATCGGAGTTATTCTTTTGTGGAGCGTAAAGTGGAAACATGTCAGATGAAATGAAAAAGACTTATTACACACCATCTAATCCTGGTTCTTTAGGGGGGAAACAACATTTAAAAGAAGCTATTTTAAAAGAAACGGGTGTTCGTTTAACCGATAAAGAAGTTTCAGACTGGCTTGCTGGCGAGGACGCATATACATTACACAGAACCGCACCAATAAAATACAAAAGGAATCGGGTTTTTGTCTATGGTATTAATATGCAGTTCCAGGCCGATTTAGTCGATATGCCAGCTTATGCCCAGTTAAATGACAATAACCATTTTCTTTTGACATGCATCGATCTGTTTAGTAAATATGCCTGGACAAGGGCTTTAAAAAACAAGAGCGGGGCAGAGGTCTCTAAAGCTTTTGAATCCATACTGAAAGAGGGCCGTGTACCACAGAAATTACAGACAGATAAAGGAAAGGAGCTTTTTAACAAACATTTTCAAAACGTAACAAAAAAGTACAACATCAACCATTTCGCAACAGCCACAGAATTAAAGGCATGTGTTGTCGAGCGGTTTAATTGAACCTTAAAAGGTAGAATGTGGAGATATTTAACGGCCACAAACTCCAAACGTTACATCGACATACTTCAAGACATTACACAAGGATACAATGCGAGCCATCACAGAAGCATCAAGATGAGGCCGATTGATGTGGGGAAAGAAAATGAGTCTGTGGTGCTACATAACCTATATGGTGATACCAGACCACATAGTGTTAAGCCCGTATTTAAATACAAGACTGGTGACGTGGTTCGAATTTCTAAAGTCAGAGGACCGTTTGCAAAAGGGTATGAGGAAAACTACACACAAGAGTATTTTACTATATCAGAGTGTATCCCACGAGAACCCCCTGTTTACAGATTGAGTGATTACGACGGGGATGTTATCGACGGTGTTTTTTATGCGGAAGAATTGCAAAAAATATTTGTCAGTAAAAACAAGACATTTAAAGTTGAAAAAATTTTAGATAAGAAGACGAAGGGTCGCAAAACATTAGTGCTGGTACAGTGGCTCGGATGGCCAGCGAAGTTTGCGTCATGGATCGACCAGAAAGAATTAGTTGATGTACAGAAGCCATAAAAACAACACACACACACAGGATGCATACAGTTGCATAAAAAAACAGACATGGCTGAGGGTAGATTTTATGTCACATTACCCTGCAACGCATCGCTGTCTGTATACCCTGATAATAAAATCTCTAATTATAGAACAAGACTGGCTACCCCTATAAATATAAAAGGAGAATGAGAGGTGGGGCTTGTTCAAATTGAATATCCTAGAAGCTGGTACACCTTTAACAGCAACGATGCCATTTTCGAGATAAACATCGGACCCACCACGACCGATGGTGAAAAGCACACTAATAGCATACGCCATGGTGTAGATGTGAAGAAGATCAGCTTGTCGAAACTACGCACACCAATAAAAACAGGGTATTACGACAATGTCCCATCTCTAGTTAGTGTGATAAATGATTTAGTAGCGCCTCAGGGGGTATTCGGTTATGACCGTGTAAAAAACAAAGTATTTCTGAAAGCAAAACCTAACATTTCAATGACCTTCCATGGAAAACTAGCCATTATTTTAGGATTGAAACCAGGCGTCCCTATAGGAGATTCTATACTGCAAAAAACTAATCCTGAAAAAACTCATTTGAAAAGGACGTTGTAACATATGCAATGCATCAGGCGGACATACACGGTGGTTTCTATACTCTTTATATCTACACGGACATTATCCGCTACCAATCCGTGGGTGATGCTTTCGTGCCGCTCCTGGAATGTGTAAAAATAACCGGGGACAACAATAGCACAGTCAGTGTTCGATACGACAAACCCCACTACGCGTCTATCAAACAAATCAGTCATCACAGATATTGTTATAGAAGTGAAGGACGATCAAAATCAACACGTCCCATTTTCTTACGGGAAAGTGTGCATTAAACTTCACTTCAGGCCTGTAAAACACTGTGTTTAAAATGGCATATTTCAACAATCACAATGTTGACCCTATGCGTTACGTTGCCTATTACCAGAATCAGGCAGGCAGCGGACTCCCCGGGTACGCAGGAGGCGGAGTTATGTATGGGGCCGGTTTGGGGAGCCTTTTTAGAGGCCTCTTTAGAATGGCTATACCCCTACTAAGGCGAGGATTTAGCATACCCAAGCCGCATCTTAAATCAGCTGCAAAAAAACATACTAAGTGACGTTGTTAGTAATACGTTATCAAGATCTTTTAACAACACCTATGATGCTCAAGACGGTTCCGGAATAATGGTAATGGCTCGCAAAAAAGCATCTAGGCCACCTGGGGTGCGGAGGAGTGGTCAGAGGCTGAAGAAAACAAAACCACCTCCCAAGAAAACATCAGTTGTAAAACGCAAGCGCAAGGAGACAACTAAGCGTCCTACATCAAAAAGATCAAGGTGCTCTGTTAAAACAATATTTTAAATCATAGCATTACTACACAACATGTCAGAAGAGTGTTTAAAGACAGAGCTGGATCTGTTTACTGTTTACTGTTTACTGAGCTACGATTTTTTCACAAGTGGATGTATCGCTTGGAGATCGGCTTATATCACAGAGTTCTAGCACATATCCATACCGCTGTATGATAGCATGTCTCACCAATTATAGTAAAGAGGCCCTTGAAACGCTTTTCTCAGCAGGGCTCTTTTACAAGGACACAGCGGGTCAGATGGACGTGGCTGACCCTGCTGGGGGAAATCACGGTCTGACAAAGAGAGCAGCCTTCACCAATGCTAGTAATGTGGTCGAACTACTCGCACCTGTTCACAGTGATATCTTCTTTCAGGAAAAACTATTACTTAATGGATTAGATCTTAAAATTAGAATGACTAGAGGTAAAGACGAATTCTGCCTGATGAGGAGCAACGCTACAGCCTATAAACTAAACATCCTGTCTGCATCGCTATTTGTGAAAAAAGTGTCTGTGTCACCAGCTGTGAGACTGGGTCATGCACAAGCCCTACTCTCAACCACAGCCAAATACCCCATCGACAGAGTGTGTCTGAAAAACTTCTCAATACCTGCAGGCTCACGTGTCTGCAATCAAGAAAACTTATTCTTAGGAACTCTACCGAAATCTCTGGTTCTAGCTATGGTTGATAATGATGCATTTGTGGGTGCCTATAATAAAAACCCATTTGCGTTTAAAAACTATGATTTAGAATTTTTGGCCATTTATCTGGATGGGCAACAGTACCCAGCGAAGCCCCTGCAACCTGAATATGAAAATGGTTCTGCAGTGCGGGAGTTTTACCAGTTAGCGCTGGCTTCTGGAAGGCATCTTAAAAACCAGCCTCTATGTATCAATAGAGAGGACTTTCTGCACGGCTATACACTCTACGCGTTCAATTTCGCACCAGACGAAGAGTGTAGCCAGCACGTATCGCTTATCAAAAGTGGCAATATTAGACTAGAAGCCCGTTTTAGACAGCCACTACCACGCACGGTTAACTTAATTGTTTATGCATTGTTTGATAGTTTGATTGAGGTGTCAAATCGCCGACATATCCTGGTTGATTACTACTAATACACTCAAATTAACACTGTACAGCTTACGGCTGTCATGGATAAGGTTTCATGCGATACTTATTTTCTTGGAGTTCTACCATGTGACTATCTACCAAAAACCCCTTTAAGAAAACTACCAGCAATGGTTTTGATCAATACACATCCTTCAGGACTCCCAGGGGAACACTGGTTGGCTATCTACATAAACGAGGATGGTGTAGGATGTTTTTTCGACAGCTTCGGTAATAAGCCAGATTATCATGGTTTTCCTCCGATTATCAAAAACTTTTTAAAGCTCATCTCTAGCGAAGTACAACATTCAACTGTGCAAGTCCAAGATTTTTCATCAGACACATGTGGTCAACATTGTGTGTTCTTTCTCTACCACATGGCAAAGGGCTTTGATTATGGTTATGTGTTGAAATTGTATACCAACGATTTTGTTAAAAATGACAAAAAGGTGTCAGCATTTGTGAAAAAACTAAAACAAGTTCAATGTAATGACAATGTTTTCAAATGTATACAGTGTGTGCAAATTGGTGAAATGTTCTTGTCTCATGCTTAAAATTTTTACAATAAAAAATTAAATAAAAACTACAGAGCAGAAATGTGTTTTCTTTAACTATCTTTTTTTATTACACAGATATAACATTCAATATTACAGATCATAAGTTCTCAAAAAAAAAAAATACATACAAACAGCAAGATTAAAAATTTAACCACTGACTCTTGTCAAGTGTGGGTGATTTGTATACGATGTCTTCTAAATATTTTGAATGTGTCGGGGTGTTCGGATGCACTTTCTGTTTTTTACTCTTCTTAGATGAGTCGTTTATAGTCGGGGGTGATTTGGATTTGAAAGAGTTAATTGTATGTCTGACATGATGGTTTGGTACAACAGAGTATGGCATATTTAAACTAGCAAAAGCCTCCAGAAACTCATACCATCCACCGGGTCTCCGTTCGTCAGCAATCTTTTGCGGAGCTGTAATGCTTTTAACTAAGTCAAGCATGTGTGAACCAGGGATTCTCCTGCCTTTAAATACAAACTCCCCCGACTCGGTCCATGAAGTGATATCTTTAGTTTTAGACATTTTATCTAAAATGTAACGAACATTTTTCACACTCCTCTGATATATTCTTTAAAATCTCATCTGCAAAATCACTTAAATCGCATTGATCACTCACATGTCCTCTTGATGGTGTGTCTTCTTTTTCAAAGCTGCCATGTTGTGGAAGACTTAATGTTAATGTGGCAGATTCTCTACCCCCTTGTCTAGATAGTGTTAAAAACCTCTGCAAAACACTAGTGTACATCTTAGCTTTTTCATGGTGATCCAGATCAGACCTTTGCAGAATATTTCTTATAGTCATGTCCAAGTCGTTCTCTACAACCTGGTGTATAGACTCACGGGTGCTAGAAGATTTCAGTTTATCCAGCTGGTGTTGTGGGACTAAAAACATCTTCTCAGCATACTCCATTACCAAACTTATTTAGACGTAATCAAACTTGTTATAAGCGGAATTGCTACAGATAGTAAAGGTAATAAAAATCCTCCTTGCTGGTTGATCAATCGTCTTTTACGTCTAACGCCAATCTTTTTATCTGCAACAATTTTGATCTCGCTTCTTCTTCTCTTCAGTTTCTGATATTGTTGTGGTGTTAGGGGAATATTACCATGGACCACGTTGAGAGCTACTTCACACAATGTCACAATGAGCTCGTCTGTGGCTGCCTCTAAAATATCACGTCTTTGTTTAGGGGTTGCTTTTAATAACAATTTTAAAAGAGGTAGGTTTCTTAAAAGTTTTGCAGACATTTTTCAAATCTCTCTCTCTCTCGCTCTCTCTCTCTCTCTCTCTCTCTCTCTCTCTCTCACGACGTCAGTGTTTTCTTTTCTGAACGTACACAACAGGATATTGTGACAGTATATCTGTTCTGAGACGGTACTGTTCTGGTGTTTTCGCTTTAAAGTCAATCAATAAATACCCGAAAGGAATGCTGGTCGCATTTTCATAACAGTCCATAAAGTATTTTGTGTTTCTGGGGTACATCTGACGCGCTAACACATTAATTTGGGTATTGTCTCTAGGGTTTTTAAACAACACCAAATAATTAGTGTTCAAACTGATAGTCCTGCTGGATTTACCTTGAAAAAATAAGTTTTGTACAATATATATGGCACTCAAGCTTCTGTGGTGCACATAGTTGGTAAACAAACGTTCAACTTCTGAATTGCTGCTAGCATCTTTCATAACATCATCCAATATCACAAAATTTGTCTTGTTGGTGGGAAACAAACAATCATCATTCAGAGTCTGCGGGATACCTTCAATAAATTTAATATCATACAGTTTCAACAGTTCATCATACATAGGTTGCCAGCAGTCATAAATGTACACAATGTTTTCAATATTTTTAGAAATTACACTTTTAGCATTTTCCAACAACTTTTTTACAAAAAATGTTTTTCCTGAGCTAGAGGGACCACTTAACACACATGAAAATGGATGCTGTAATCTAAAATCAAAACCATCTGGGTCTAGCACCCCTCGATGACCAAAAGCGTTGTCAGAAGCCATATGGTATTGTTGTTAGATCAGGTAGCAGTACACGCTTGTTGTACACGACTTTGAATTTTTTCACAACTGACTTGTTGTGTAATGTGAACTGCTTTTTGTTTCACACTATTCTATCGGTGTGTGCGAGAATGTAATTGTCGTCGTCCCTCCCCCGCACATACTGATCAACAAGCTCGATTAACGAGTCTAGCCTAATGGTCTCAGAGTTCACAGCATTCAATGTGATACCTTTGGCCTTCATACAGACATCGCCCTTAGCAGTACGAAACGCATAACTTTTGGAACCACTTGAAGAAAATTCCACTATAAAGTCCCCGCCCCCTATTTCATCAGTAAGCTCACCAAGGTATGGGCCTAGCGGTGGTTCATATTCACCATCTTTAGATGTGAATATAACAGAATCGGTGTCGCAATAAAGCAGTCTATCACCCAACCTGTCCATAAGATCATAAAGCTCTAACCACGCATGGGCTGTTGTAAAAGCACAGAGAAAGACGTTAATGTCACGAGTCTGATGCAAATGTTCGTTCATAGAGAACCTTCCCCAAAGTGAATTTAGCAGGAGCTTCATGATTGATCTGCGGGCAGCATTAAACTCGATCTCGTCCAGATTAAGCTTAATCCCCTCTTTCTCAAAGTAATCTTTTACATAAGATTCTTTGTCAGCGTCGGTCACAACATCTTTTGGAAATCCCGAACTCTCCTGTTTGAACTGTAAAAATGTTTTAACATAATCACAAAACAATGTTTCAGATCGTTGGGGGAAATGCCAGACCTCATCAATTTTTGTCACTACATAACCCTTCTCAATAGCTTTTATTAGCTCAATACTAACCCAGGTCCCATGAATGGATCTTTCCTCATTAGTATGCGTACACGCCTGTGTCTGGTTCTGATGTTCAGCACATGTCCTACAGAGTGGAAACATTAACTTACCCCCTGTCCTATAAGGCAGTACAGGGTGAAGCAACTTCCGAGGTGGGAGCACGGTTGCCTTGACGAGGCCATAATAATCTTCAATGTTTTGAAAATCCTTGTATATTATTTCAGGATGGCCAATTGGGTAGCATTTTCGAGCCTGACAGTAGGGGTATAGCGATGTAAAGTCAACGTACCTAATGCGTTCGCCCTCCGCGACTTTGTGGTACAGTTTTAACGCGTTCGTTCTTCCGCCAAAAAGAGCATCACGTGGTTTCAATCTTTCAGAGTGTTTGTATGTGGACATGAAATCCAGCACTGCAACATCACTCTGTTTAGCGCGTAGCCAATCACATTCCCAAATCACCTCGACCTGAAGACCGTACGCACGCTCCAAAATTTCAATCTTGTCCTCGCATTGTCTTCTCAAAACGCCATAAGGCACTTTTGATAAAGGGTTTAGGTCGATGGGGTTATAACAACGTTCGCAACCGTGAAAAAAACAGCCGAGAAAATCGAATGCTTTTTTCACGTAGCCATCGTCGTAGAAGCCATCCACATAGTATTTCCCAAATGACACCTCACCAGTGTTTAAAGCATGTTGAATTTCTATGCCCCGTGATTTTCGGAGGAATTCGAGCCATTCAATTGAAATGTTCGAATATGTTTTGTTCTGGTTGGTATAAGCATTGTTATGTGTCAGAGCTACTGTGTCTTTTGGGATGTAGTGCGTTTTATATGTAGCCATACACGTCGCAGCCAGAGTGGTGTAATTAAAAGGATCAAGGCCTGTACACAGAATGAATTCATCGCGGTATTTCATGCATGCCTCCCTCAGCAAAACAACGTCGTTTTTACCATAAATCGCAAGTTCTTTTTTAAAACCAAACACTTTGTCAGAGGTGGTGGTGTACCAATCATCAAACGCTACCCTGTCTTGGTTTGACATTGTTGCGTACCCGTAAAATTTCTTGTCAGGGTATGGGCCTATGTAGGTGTCATTTTCAACACGGTTAAAGTGGTGTGGAAAATACCCCTTCTCTGCATTAGTCAGATTAAATGCAGCAGGTGTGTTTGCTAAACGCATGGGCATGAATGAGTACGAATCAATGAAATGCTGCTTGAATGTACAATCATACATTAAGATTAGACGACAGCCTCGCATCGTAATTTTAGGGGCAATCCCCATCTTAGTAAAGAATTCCAAAATTATGAAATTGTCAAAGCCCGATGAATTATGCGCTATCCATGTGTAATTACTGTAACGAGGTTGTCTGAATTTTTTAACGAGACGATCCACACAATCAGGGTCTTCAGCCACAAATTCTCGGCCATCAAACGTGATAGCACATACAAAATTCGCAACATGTTTACCGTTTTCATAACGGGTCTCGAAATCGTAGAAAATGTAACGATCGTTTGGAGTCTTCGGTTTAACTGGCTGAATAAAACACTGATGTTCACCATCAGTGACCAAGCTCTCGCCACAGTGCACACAACGATCTGCAGAGGATTTATGGGGTTTGGGTTTATCACCGTTGACATGATAACGTCTATTACATTTTCCGCAGTATTTGGTGACTTGGCACTGTGCGTATTGCATACCTTGAGGTGGTTTTTTATGCATCTCAAAACAATAGTCAGACTTACAGTACCGCAGACAGCCATCGCAGTGCTTGGGCTTTTTGGGCTGTTTGTGACATTCTGGCGCATTACAGACGTCGCAGATGTACCGACATCTGTGATCTCTCCTACAGGTGAACCCCCGGTAGCAAAACTCACACACATATGCTGTGCCAATAAACGCTCGTAGATTTTTAATCATAAAATAATGATTGTCATCCAGATACAAAAATACTGTTTTAGGATGTGGATCATCGGTGTTTGTATACCTCTCCAAAACACCTGTATCAGCCCGATAAAAGACGACTATTTTAACATTTGGCATGCTTTCAAACTGTCTGATGTCGTTAAAAGCTATCTTGTGTTGATCAGAATATCTGACGCCTGCAGTGAAGATGCTTCAGACTCTAGCTCTACGTGTGGTTTCTGGGGGTTTAGGAAATGTGCCAGACAGATCGCGAAACAAAGATTGTTTGAAATGTTCGTAGGGCAGAACAGATTAAGTCTGTTTTTGGCAATCACTTCATTGTGGGCAAGATCGCGTATCTTTCGATAAGCACCACCTCGTTTACTTCTAGCTATCGACACTCTTAAATTCAATCTCTCATCAAACTGTACGTCAGAATTGCTCTGCATTATTTTTTCAAGATCGTTTATAAATACATCTACACTGTAAACATTGCTACCCGTCAAAAGTGTACTAACATCTGATGTCAAACTCGGTCCCCTCGAGGTGATGCTGATTAAACTATCATCACCACCTAACAGTCTGGAGAACGTCACAATTTCAGAAAGCGTATCGTGTAAAAATATTGCATAGGCTGATAAATCTGTGGAAGGCATCTCCCGTAGATTTATAAGTCTATGGATTTCCAGACCATTGAACCGATTTCGCGGCAGTACAGTGTACCCACTCACATTGCCACCCTCTCTTACAAGTGATTCTATATCACTATCACTGAGACCCATGTTGGGGGCAGCAGGATTGAGTGTGCGATGTGGGTGGGTACATGACCCCTCCCCTGTCTGGTGAGAAGATACAAAATGTTCAAAATCAATATTTGGTTCTGGAGGAGGTTCTGCCACCGCTCCCGTGTTTTGGGTATTTACAAAATGTTCAAAATCAATATTTGGCTCAGGATCCCCATCTGACATCGATCTCACGGTGTTTAATAATTCTAGCAATGTGTCAGTAGTAGACTCGGACCTATTCATATCCTCCACTGTCCGAATTAAATAAAGCAACGTTTCTGTGTTACTGCACTGATCGTGGGGGCCCTCAAGGTCATCGTCGCATCTAAACCTTCCTACCGCACCCTGATCAAAACCATCTAGTTCTCGACAACGTTTAGGCATTTTTAAACCAATCCTTTTTATTTTTTTTATTTTATTTAAATTCACTGCTATGTGTACATTTAAAATAACTATGGAGAATAAACCCCTTGTGCCCATACAGTGAAAAAAAAAAAGATTTATACATCAAATATGCAGTTACGGTAAAGTTACATACAGTGTGTGACAAAAAAAAAGAAAGAAAAAAATTTAAAAAAAGAAAAATTTTTAAAAAAAGTTCACAACTCACCCAAGTTTCTTTTTAAGCGTGATTACGACCTGTTTTAATACCTCTGTCGTAAGGCATTGATCTCCGCCTACTTTTTGGACAGCTCCACTAAGTAAACGCTGTGTGGCTATGATTTGTTTAAGCCAAATACCCTGTTGTTGTTGTGTGGTGTCAATTACATTAAGAATCTTGTTAATCTGAATACCTTGTTGTTGTTGTATACTCTCAATCGCATCAAGTCTTTTGCTTAGATGTCCCTCGATGCCTTTCAACGCAGCCTTGACAGAGTCCTGTATCGCTCCGGTTATGTGTTGACTGTCTATATTGTGTTGTGATTCCCGTCTGAAAGCCTCCTGGTTTGAAGGCAGCTCATGTGGGTCAGATTCTGTCACAGATGCCAGACCATCGTTGGACGGTACAGATTGTTGATCTTCTTTAGGACATGTGTTAAACACACATTCATCCCACGTTTGTAGCAGATCATCACTCCACCTCTGGACATCATCTATATCGGGAACAGCGTTGTCAACCACGACCGTCTCTGTTAAGAAGAAGTAAGATGGTGTGAAAAAAAAACAAATAAAAATTAATATTATATTATTAATATATTTTTGTAAGACTAAAAATTTAATTCAGACTGGTACGGCTAGTGGTATCAAAACTCTATATATCTACCCACAAATCAAATAAAAAATAAAAATGACTGTGAAATGGTCCCTGTAATACTAATGCACACCTATAGATGGGGCAACAGGCTAAAAAATCACCATGTCAACACGTTTACACACAGTTCTCATTGGAGACAGGGTTTTCAACAATTAAATGTAAATATTAACAATAATGTTAAAAACAGTACTAAACTAACGTATTAGCACAGTATACGGCTACAAACACACCCAATCTCTCACTATTACATCTAAATACAAATGTAATTTGTTTCGTTACATACTTTTAACAGCTGTTCGTCTTGGTTTCTTCTGGGCAGATGTCTGTGGTACGAAATTCACATCTCTCGAAGCCCGGGAGTCCACCGTTGCTTTACGTTTCAGCCTATTTTTCGGTTTTGCAGTTATTCCACTAAAGACACTCTTATCCGGCTCATTCGTACATTCAGGAGCAACAACCGCACTCACTACGTTTGATAATTCTTCTGGAAATACACATGTTAAAGTTTTTAAAAATTAATTCAACAAAACCATAGCCGCATATACTAATATAATGTTTGATAAATGCGAAATACAAAAGCACTTACCAAGGGGCGTAACGTTAGAGCTCGCGCTGTCACACGGAGGTGAATGTATTAAAGCAGCAGTGATAGTTTTCCGTTTCGACCCTGGTAAAAAAAAAACACAAAGAAGATAAGGTATTTTTTACACATCCAAATCACCCCTTTAAACACAGAGTGTAGCAACATTTAAAATTACCGGGGACATGTGAGCCCACACTCTCTCGTGATGCAACAGTGTTGAGCGGCGCAGCAGTTGCACGAACCGTCCTGTGAGACACGCCTCCTGGTAAAACAAAAAAAAAACAAAAAAAAACACGGTTATCAACAACACACATACACTATGCAACATTTAAACATAAAACGTAATTATACATACCACTAGCTTGATTCAGGAAATTAATTTCATCAATAAGCCCGGTGAGACTGACTTCACCTGCAGCGCAGAGAAACCTTAAGTAACGCAATAGAACAACGACTCATATAAACAGATAAAAGCTTCGTAATAATATTACTAAATAAAATAAACAAAACTTACTGTTAAGACTGGCATCCATCTTCTTGCACAAGCGTTTGAGAACGAAGAGAGAAAAATCCAGAGACGCGAGATGCAGCGCTGGGTCAGATCAGTTTAAGTGTTGTTGCGTTCTACATGTCTTTATACTATTGACGTATTTTGAAAAGCGGCATAAGTGTGAACTCCGGCGAGACCCACAGCCGCCGACATAATTAACACACATTTATAACACCTATAGCCAATACCTAAAGATACAATAGAACACGGAAACATATGGCCAAACACCTTTAAAAATCCCCCCCCCGGATGCCGCTGCATTGGGGTGCCAAGCTGGCGAGACACGCAGCCTAGACATACCGGAGCCTGTCAGCGGCCCATAAATAAATCAGAAGCGCAGCACAACTCAGAACCATAAATCATAAAAAGTGACACAACGTTTATGATAACACTACTCACGCCTACCGGTTACAGGTGGCAGAATCCGAAAAATGGATACAACTAGGCTTGCTTTGATACATCGCGAGTTATTTGATAAGTTTCCATCTAAATGGTGCTAAATTGCGTTGTACCGGGATGTACTAGCCCAGGGGTTCCCAAACTTTTCCATTCCAGGACCCACGTAGACAAGAATAATCTATCTCAAGACCCACCAAAATAATTTTAAAGAATGAATGTGGGGTGAGAGGCGTTAGTTCTCTTTAAAGCAGTTTTTTTCCTTGTCATAGTATAAGTTTAATTGCAATACAAACTTATGGTACATTATCAAAAAGTATAAGAATTAAAATAGTAATGTTGAAATAATGTGAAGAATACGGAGTAGTTTTTGTCTGCTGCCTCAACTGATTTACCCAAACATAGCAAAACAAATTTAAAGAAATGAAAAAGATTAAGTAAGCTTAATCAGCCTTTCGTGACATTTGAATTCTCCGGTGTAATGCGATCTCATGCAGAATGCAGTGCAGTGATGGGAGTAAACGAGTTTCTTCTCGTTAATAATGCGCACCAAACTGCTTAATGAACCGAACCCGCTCTGAGACTGAAAATTGTTATCACAACAAGTCGCACGCGCGCTTCATGAAACACAATACTGACATATTTATCTAACTTTAAATCGCTCTAAGCAATATAGCGATTTCTATTTAAAGTTGATTCATCGTGCAACCTGTTTGTATGTGTCACTCATGAAACGTGAATTCAGCAGCAGCCAATAAAGGGATTGCGCGACCCACCTCTTCCCAATCTGTGACCCACAAATGGGTCGCGACACACAGTTTGAAAACCCCTGTACTAGCCTAATGTATATAACACAACTTAGACTTTCACATTAAAAATATGATGCAAGGCAGGACCATGTCAACAGAGTAGCTTAGTAGCTCTGCATATGAACTGTTTTCCTCCAATTGAAATCACAATTTCTCTAAGCTAATACATTATCTAGGCTAATCCATACTCTAGTAACACTAAAGGTTTATAAAAAGAACCACAACCAATGTGAGCTATAACTTTTAATTAAAAAAATAATTAATATTAACACTTTTACACTCAAAGTTCTGCGGATTCAGCGATTTCGTCCAGAAGAAAATCGCGACAGCAATAGGACTCTATATCCGTTTTCATAGGCGACCAGCGAGAGCACTGACACCGCCAGTCCGCCCCAGCTCGAGTCTGGCCGGGCTCAGGTCTCGCTCCGGCCGCCCCTTGTTCCTCCATCTCCCACAACTGTTTATCGCTGTATTGCGGCTCGTACAGGTAGCCGTGAGCATCAGATTCTCGCAACAGATCTTCGAAATCCCCTTCTGCCATTTCAACTTCAAAACTACCTTCCGCCATCGTGATTAGCCTACTATACAAACTTTTTATACAGACCAAGAGGCAAGAGCCTGTTAGCTTAGCTTCTACAGAAAGATGACTGAGACTATCTTTACATTCTGTGAGTGAGATCCCGCCCCATATGGGCGTGGTGAAAACATGCGGAACAATGGCTGTAGTCTTTAGCCCCTGGCACAAAAATCCTCCGATGACGCGAAATGACGATTTTTGCGTCATCGGAGGAATTTTTCCAGACTAAAAATAATTTTTTCTCTCATATCAGGGGGATATGAGGGGGGGGGGGGGGGGGGGGGGGGGACACGGTAATTCGAAAATATAACTGGTTTTCTACTGATACAAAGCTTAATGCTAAATCCTGAAGTATCCCTTTAATACATTAACTAATGTTAACTAATGAACCTTATTGTAAAGTGTTACCAAATTTTGGTTTACTTTTGCACAGTAAAAAACAGGTTTGATGTCACCACTTGATGTCCAATATAAAATCTGGGTCCTGAAGCAAAACCAGTTGACTGGTCTAATTTACTAAGGCCTTCTAAACATTATTTTTTTCTACTGGACTAATACAATTTCTATTGTTTAGTTCTAATATTCTGAATTCCGCCCAAATAGAACTGAATTACCCCATCTTATGAGTTCTTAACAGCAGCGTGGCAGACCCGTTGTTATTTTCTGTAATATGAATATGAATTGGAACAATACAAAAGCATAATAACAAGCAATTCAAATGATCTTGCAATAAGAGCATATTTCCTTTGCAGGCTCTTCATTTTCTTTTCTACTCTCCGTGAGCGACTGCAGAGTTCAAGGAGTCCTGCATGTTTTGGCATGTTCTGACTGCCCGTTTTGCATAATACAGTTTCACTAAATCTAAATGAGAGAGCTCTTAGCTGACAAAAAGAAACCTTCAGCGGAGCGGAGCTGTTGAAAGAGGTCATGCTACAGATAGCAGCTGAAATACTCAATAAGCTTTCAGGGGCGTCTTGAGAGCCTGAGTCTAGAAACACAAGACAGCAATGATTAGGGGGGAAATTAAATGGGAGAAGCGTGTGAGTGTGTGTTTGAAAGGATGGTAGAAAGGGCCCTCGCACGGTCAGATTCTCGCTGTACCTCTACTGGGAAACTCAAATTACACTCAACGATCTCAACCCCCCCACCCAAAAAACAGAAATGCTGACTGTAAAAACTCAGTAAATGACACTTGTTGATGTTGATGACAATTCATCGCTGTTCATTTTTGCCACAAAAAAAAAACTGAATGGAGAAAATGCACCAGGGTCCAAAACAAATCCAGATGAATGAGGTGTGAAAATGGGCAAAAATACCCACAACTATTTATTACAATCACTTTACAAAATAATATATTTACAGGGCCTGAATTGCGGCATTGGATTGTCGGTATTGCGAATAGTTTTACTCATTCCGCATGTTCCGCGCTTATAATGCAGGAAATTTGTGTCATGTATGTAGTTATGTAAGCTAGATGAGTAAATTAATCCACACAAATTCAGATCAAATAAGTCATTTGAAAACAGTGCGAGTGATTCAGTGGTACCGTGTTTTCTCTCTCTTTGTCCTATGATGCACAAATACCTTCACATCAGCACATCACTTCTGCACTACAAGCGAGCTGCACGTTGCGACTCTTGCTTGCGTTTCGGGACAGTTGACAGAATTGTCACTTGCCCAATTGGGCCAGTGTTCCATCATCACAAAAGTTTATCATTTGCATGTCTTTTTAAATCTTCCCAATTTAAACATTATAGCGATTTTAAACTACTCTGTACTTGCACACTCTCTGAGAGATGGTTGTCTGTGCACTCACAGTCACAACTAAAGCATTTCTAAGATGAACGTGAACAGTTGAGAAAGAAAACAAGTGTATAAGTATATTTGATCCGTACATACGCTCTTAAAATGAAGGCAACCTAAACCTGCTTCTATCTGTGTCATTAAAGGGGTCATATGGTGCTTTTTAAAGTTTTCCATTTACTTTAATCTGTAATGTATGTTTGTGCATGTATACGATCTGCAAAGTTACAAAGCTCATAGTCTCACACAAAAAGGATTTAGTCTATCTAACAGAAAACAGCCATGCCTAAAACGCCTTAATTGAAGTCCAGATATGATTTTCTCAAACACCTATGTCACAATGTGAAATATTAGAATACTGTCTGGCTCCGGCCGAAGGCATACGCAAAGAAAGAAGGCAAGACTTCAGTGAATTTTAGTGTTGTTATGTCGCGGAGACGCTGTGTGTGCGAAAGCAAAATTGCTTTGTTTGGCTTTGAACGGATGAAACTAGGAATCAGAGGTTAAGATTTATTCTTATATTTGTTCCTAGTACAACTCAAAAAGTTGCTTGTGCACAGCGGATTTTACAGAGGACAGATTCCATACCGAGAAAAGAGATCATCTGCTCAGGGGAGAGTTTGTTCTTTTCCCAGTTGACCTGAAGTCCCAACTAGCTGAGGTGACTGAGCACCAGGTCCCTGTGCTTGCACAACTGCTCTCGTGACAGGGCCAGTATGAGCCAGTCGTCGAGATAGTTGAGGATGTGAACGCGATGTTCTCTCAGGGGAACAATGGCTACCTCTGCAACCTTTGTGAAGATGCAAGGTGGCAGGGACAGCCTAAAGGGTAGGACTTTGAACTCATATGCCCGTCCCTCGAATGTAAATGTAGAATGTAGATTGAATGTAAATATAGAAACGGTCGAGGGAGAATCAAGACATGAAAGTAAGCGTCCTTAAGTTTGACCTGGTGATAGAAAAGGGGGATGAGTAGCAAGGCATAGCAGTAAATGACAAATTAAACCCAATGTACTATTACAATTGATTTCTCGACTTCATAATGTTTTTTTTCCGAAAAATTTTATTGTACAAATATCGGACATATATTTGATTTAGCATTGTATAGCAACCTCCCCCACCCCACACACCTGTCCCACCCACTTTTTAAAACAAAATGACGCCAATGGTTGGAGATGTGTGTTCGGTTGCTCGAGTTTTATTCCGTTTTCCAACTGTACGTTGGTTAAGAATGAAATGGCTGGAATTTATTCACACCGCTTATACTGAATCCAACGTATCATAAGCGCTCGGATTTGCTTCCATGGTGCTGTCAAGTACGACATGCAGTCTGTGAGTTAAACTAAACACTATTGGCTATTTGAAAAGGGGGAGGACCCATTCAATATGTCCCACCTTAGCTTCCTGTTTCAGTGGAAATTACGTCAACACATCATACAAAGCTGCGCGTTCCAAGACACTTCAATGGGCCTTTAAGTGCTTTGGCCTGATAGACCTACAGGAGCGTCATGGCATGCAGGGCGAGGTCTCGATGCAGGGCGAGATCTTGGTGGAGGTCTCCACTTGAGCTCGTCTTCGCGCCGGCCCGGGAAAGCATAGCTGTCTGCTCTGGGTCTGATCCGGGCAACACTACCGTCCCCGAAGGGGGCAACATAGCCGAACCTTCATCCCCGGAGGACTCAAGCTCACCCTTCGATGCAGTGATTGACAACTGTCCCAAGGAAAACGACTGGTACCCCATGAGAAGGACCACGGCTCCTCCCACGGCTTGCGGTATGCTACAGAAGTGAAGGGCCCGAGGAGTAGCCCTTAGTAGCCCCTATTAACCGAAGTAGCCCTTTTTTGGTGGCCAACAGAAGAGGAACTAGATCGGGGAATAGGCAAAGGGACTCCACCTCGTGTGATGTCTTCTTCCCTGAAGAACAATGGCTCTCGTAGAACACACTTACAGAAGATTTGCAGAGCAGAACCGCTCGGCTCCGAAGCGAAAGGCAAATATGTGATGCATCCGCTTCTGTATTTATACCCGCGCTGCGCATGTCTTGCGTGTCAATGTTCATTGGCTTGTTTAGTTACACTCAAAGTAGATTGGTCTCTCAAAGCATTCACCAATTCGTCGGTCAGTTCCAAAAGTTCCAGTTCCGTTGAATGTGACTGAAAGGGAATTATTTGTATCTTTATTCTATTGTATTTATTTGTGCTACTGCTTATAGATTGCAATTTCTAGATTGCAAGTCTAACCCCCACCATAACCATGCTTTTTTAACTTGTCTTTGAGCTAGATCTCAGTTATTGTGATGCTCTGTAACGTGATGCGGTGAAGGCAGAGAGGAGCCTGGATCCAAACGCAGTGTACACGCTTTATTTAAACAAACTATAAACTTAAACTGAGACTCAGAACTTGGAACAGGAATCTTTACACAGGAACGACCAACACTCACGTTAATCCTGGAACATATAACAACTCACAAAGACGAGGCAGAAACACAGGGCTTAAATAATCAAGTACAAACGAGCTAACAGGATAACAAGGGGGCGTGGGAAATTCAGAAACACCTGGGATAACTAATAAACAAGACAGGGGACCACAGAACATGACAGGACACAAACCCACATCGTGACATAACCCCCCCCCCCCCCCCCCCCCCACCAGACCGGGCCGGTGACCAGGGCGGAGCAGGACGAGGCGAAGGCCAGGGCGGAGCAGGACGAGGCGAAGGCCAGGGCGGAGCAGGACGTGGGCGTGGCCAGGGCGGAGCAGGACGTGGCCAAGGCGGAGAGGACCCTTCGGGCGGCCATGGTGGTGAGGACCCTTCGGGCGGCCATGGCGGAGCCCTATGGCCCCCCTCCAAAAAAATTCTTGGGGAGAGTGACGGAGTCTGACAATGACTCCAGAATAGAGTCGGGACAGGCTCTGGAACAGTCTCTGGCTGGGCAGTTGGGACTTGAACAGTCTCTGGCTGGGCAATCGGTGAGGGCTCTTTGCTGGACAGGACCAGTGGCGTAGGTTTTGAGCTGGGCAGGACCAGCAGTGGAGAGGGCTTTGAGCTGGACGGAACAAGCGGCGAAGAGGGCTTGGTGCTGGACGGAACCAGCGGCGAAGGGTTCTCTGGACTGTACGGGACCAGCGGCGAAGGGTTCTCTGGGCTGGACGGGACCAGCGGCGAAGGAAGCTCAGGGCTGGACGGGACCAGCGGCGAAGGCTTGATGCAGGACGGATCTGTCTCTGGCTGGGCAGGCTGGACGTGAATCGTCTCTGGCTGGGCAGGCTGGACGTGAATCTTGAGTTCGTCATGGCTGACGTGAAGCTCTGGCTCATCGAGGCTGACGTGAAGCTCAGGCTCGTCTAGGTAGACAGGAAGCTCTGGTTTGTCTAGGCTGACGTTAAGCCCAGGTTCGTCAAGGCAGACGTCAAACTCAGGTTCGTCAAGGCTGACGCGAAGCTCGGGTTCGTCAGGGCTGACGTGGAGCGCGGGCTCGGAAGAGAAGACGAGAAGCGCGGCCGCGGGTTCGGCAGGGCAGACGCTAGTCGTGTGTTCGACAAGGTTGGACCCTGGAATGATGGTCCTCCTGGCGGCACGTGCAGACCTTATAGGAGGATCAGCCACGCTGGAGATCGATCCCGTACGGCCATAGACCGATCCGGTGGCTGGCTTGATTGCTGGCAAGACGTGGAGCGCGGTCTGAGGAGATACTGCGGGCTCGGCCGGATATGACGGGAACGTGGATATGGAGCCGTCCACGAAGCAAGCCTCAGCAATGTACCGGTCCAGAGTCCAATCGGTAATGTCACTCGGCATCCATCGAGAGATCCGGTAATCCAGCCTGCCCCGAAACAGGCCTATGAGCTGGATTTCATCAAGCGTTCCTAGATGGCAAATGGAGAGGAAGTCATTAGCGTAGCTTCGGACAGACTGGTTCTCCTGAAACATTACCGAGAGATATTCTCTCAGGGGCCGGTTGCTGACGAGTATGGGAGAGACTGCTGGAGCGACTGCAGGATCCATATTGTGGTGAGTTGTTCTGTGATGCTCTGTAACGTGATGCGGTGAAGGCAGAGAGGAGCCTGGATCCAAACGCAGTGTACACGCTTTATTTAAACAAACTATAAACTTAAACAGAGACTCAGAACTTGGAACAGGAATCTTTACACAGGAACGACCAACACTCACGTTAATCCTGGAACATATAACAACTCACAAAGACAGGGCAGAAACACAGGGCTTAAATAATCAAGTACAAACGAGCTAACAGGATAACAAGGGGGCGTGGGAAAATCAGAAACACCTGGGATAACTAATAAACAAGACAGGGGACCACAGAACATGACAGGACACAAACCCACATCGTGACAGTTATATACATTAATAACCACATTAAAACAGATACCACTGGTGAACTAAATACCACAAATACAACTAGAAAACAGCTTAATTCACAGTTATGCTTATTTATTTACACGAGTAAATGTAAATCGTTGTTTTCTAATTTCATTAATAATTAATTCAGCAATAGTATCTTATTTGAGTCACCATATTTAAGATACTTTTTAAAAAATAATTAGATGTATAGAAAAATGCATCATACAAATACATATACATAATAAAAATGAATAAAAATAAATACATGAATGAATGAACAAAAAAAATGCTTCTCTGATTATACAATATTATACTGTCTAATAAATAGTTATTTTTTAAAAAGATAATGCTCCATTATTAACAGGATCTAATGATATACAACACTTATATGTAAGATCAAAATGAACAGAGTAATTTGAGTCTCTTTTGCACTGAAAAAAGGAAAAAAGTAAGCTTGTCGCGCCGGCGCGATAGCCAACCCCAGTGGGTTCTTAACCCTCTGGGGACCAAAGGTTTTTTGGGGCCCTTGGGATGTTTTGACATGCACTGACATTTGTGCTTTTTTCAGTTATTTATAAACATGTTAATGGCAAAGGTGTAAATTCACTCTATATAGCACACACGGGGCTACCATAACATGTTAGCAACATGCATGTACATGTTTGTATTTTTGAGAGAATATTATTTATGCGCAGTTATTGAAAAAAACTAAAAATAAAAGTTTCTGAAATAAGGCCACAAAACACATATTGATTATTTCTTCACAAGACTTTTGAAAATTGTATCACATAGTCTAGAATATTTGCTCCAAAACTATGTGAGAAACATCCTGACTACTCATTCAGATAAGTCAATAAAGTCTTTTAGAATGTGTATGACGTGTTTTGTTTGAGAAAGCTTTATGCGAGGAGGCTTGATCTCTCATTAGTATGTATCCATTTCACACCTGAGAAAGACAAAGACCCTCCCATAATGGCCCTATTAGGTGCTATCATGCCATATCATTATGAAGAGCCTTGCAGAAAGAATGAGGAGATTTAAAAAAGAATGGCTTTTAGATTGTTTGGATTTATTTACAACACACACACACACACTGCTTAGAATAAGTGAACACACCCATGCTAAAGTTGACTAAAAAGAGGAATAAAAAATCGTAATGCCTTAATTAAAAAAATGAGGAAAACTCCAACCTTTAGGGACATGAATAATGTCCTTGAATTCTTTGTGAATGAAAAATTTATCACAAATAATTAAATGTTCTTCTTTAAAATACAGCGTGCATACGTCTGGACACATATATCACACACCCTTCACCATATAGACAAGGTTTTATTTCAGTTCAAAGTTAGAGTTGGAAAAATCTTGAAAAGAAAATTGTCTTTTCCATAAATGTCTTAGTTTGATCATACATATTTCAAAGTTGAGGATTCATTATTTTGATTTAGCTTGGATTGGAACAAACACTAGACTATAACATCTTAGTTGATTAGTTTATTGACAAAACATACTATATATTTAACATATGAGCAGAAACTCCTAACAAAGCTTATTTGATGTCTATTTTAGAGTAAAAGCTTTATACTCTATCCAAAACTAGTCAACAAAATGTCTTTTATTTCGTCTATAACAGTGCGTATCTGTACGTTCATTCATTCATTCATTCACACACACACACACACACAGAAACATGATTCACATTTAAACAGTATGCTATTTTTCCGTTTACAGACACTAACGTTATTCTATATCGCGATTAGAACAAAGCACAAGCATAAAACACTTACACACTTCTCAGCTGAATCTGTTGCTCCTCCTCGTGGTGAAAATAAACCAGCACTTGTTCTGAGGTAGGTAAATGTCCCAGGATTGTTCCTCATAGCCGCTCAAGATGACAGTAGATTAATCTGACTAAAAAATATAGTGTGTTTTCAGAGTTTATGGGCGTTAACGCGTCTCAATGTGGTGCTTCACGTATCTGCGTTTGAATAGCGCGTGCTCTCCGTGGGTGTGTCACATTACCGGAGATAATGAGCTGAGAGAAAGATAATTAGAAAGGCTGACACGTCTCTCTTTTTATATAGATTACATAAACGGAGAATATTTATTTTAGTTTTGAATCGGATCATTTAAAAGTACAAACTCAAATGATTTAAAAGATATATTGCTCATGTCTGGGTGAAAAGTATTTGCTGAGTTTTGTTGAAGATTAGAGACGTGCTCCAGGAAAAAAGTTCACGGTGACTGAGAGGCAGAACGCACACCCTGTTTATATTCTTTATTTTAAAAAAGCACAATATTTTATTTCGATTGTATGTGGGCACATAAAAAAGTAGACATTTAACAGATTATTTTCTCATATTTCTTAACTCTATATAAACAGAAATGATGGTAGTACTTTAAGTCTATTGTTCTGCTATGTGAAAAAAAACGAGCAAAACGCGCCGGCGCGTTTCTGGTCCCCAGAGGGTTAAATAGCTTTTTAGTAGTAGTATTTTAGATACTTTAATCAACAGAAAATCCATACTGTATTAACTTCTTTGCAATATAATTAGCTTGTAGCAAAGTTTCAAAGTAGTTTCACCAACACTTTTTGTATTTTAATGAGCCTGAATGCGACAAAGTTATCCTTTTGAATCATTTGACAGAATTTATCTGCCTCACAAGAGAAGCGAATCTCTTTGCAGGATCAAGACAAAAAGGCCACAAAGCCAATCTTCTCATTGAGATTCCTAACTTAATATGCAAACAAATTACTTCAGCGCACACTCAATTATTTGCTGTTCACAACACTGCTGAACTCTGAATACAAACGTGTGAAGCCAATATGCCGATACTTATTATATTTAAAATGTCCAGCTTTTGACATAAAGAAGCCTTTGAATGTGGAATGAAAGATGCAGAGGCATATTGCTTTTGACCCCACATTTTACAATCTAAGATTGCTTTATTCTTTCCCCCACCCTGCCAGCAATATGAAAGCAGGTAGCGGGAGTTTCTTCTTGACACAGATCAATAAGCAGCCTTGCTATTCGTTATCAGAGACGGCTTGTAGAGATCCGGTGGTGGGGGTGGCTGCAGGGCTTTCATGATGGATGACAGAAAAATTGACCCTAAGATCAGCCACTGCACATACTTTAATCTCTTTTTTTTCACTGAGAGTGGGGACAACAAACACATGTGGCACGTAATGATGCCACAAAGCTCTCAAACTTGATGTGACCATCAACAGTTGCCTTTGAAGGGGTCCATCCATACACAAGGAAAAACAAAGCTAAACGCAAATCCCACCCTAGGGCTGGGCGGTATGACGATATCGCTATCACAACATAAAATGTCTATCGTTAGAGGTATTGCTATATCGTGTATATCGCTTTTTATAAATATATAGCACTATTGACATTTCAGAGTGATGAAATACATGTATATTATGAAATACATAATATTAATATATTATGAAAACTAAGGAACTCTGTCTGGTACTCATGCATACTGGCACATTGCCAAAGTGCGAGCACAGAATGCTGCCTCTCTCTATCGCAAATTTTTCGATTTTGAAAAGTGTTATTAAGCACAATAAGCAGTGAAAAAGAACTCAATGCGGTGCATGTGCTGACGGACACACAGCGTAAGAGTATGTACAGAAAGCCGCATCTCTCAGCATACAATCGTGAATTCAGTTCTCTTTTATGTCTTATTGTGCTTGAATGGTCTTTACAAACCCAATCATGTCAAAATGCCTATCGTGTAGAATACTCATGTAAACACCGGTTATGTCTCAAGTGAAAGTGAACTGTTGGGTGCAAACCAGATGTGTAGCAGTATAATGATCCATGTGTTTAATCTTAAAGTCACAGCAGCCTAATATACCTGCCTGCTGCTCTGTGTTATTCATGTGAATCACTGCTATTGACTGAATAACTTTTTAGCTTTAATACAAATCAATTTAAATTTAATTCATACAGGGAAGACTATGCAGTATTTTATTTTTACATTTAAATACATTTTTGTACTAATTTTAATTACAAGTTAAAGCTGCAGTCCATAACTTTTGGCGCTCTAGCGGTTAATAAACAAAACTAAAGGAGTCTTAACGAAGAACCTTGTAGCTGGAGCTACTTCTCTCTGTTTTTGTCTATGACGAGTCAGGCAGGTACTGGGAACTCCGCAGTGGTGCGACTCATACCAGTCTAAAATAGTCAGAATATAAACACTTATTATAGGTGTACCGTAGTGATTCAGGAAAAGACAAAAACACAGTTTGGAAAATTGATTCATGATGTACATTTTGTAAATTTTGAACAACAAAAGTTGTACCTGAAAAACGTAATTTGATTAACTATTTTTATTATTATTATTATTATAATTGTACTATTGTTTGTAATTAACAGAAATCAGATCAAATAACACCAAAAAAACTATATTGTGATATATATCGTTATCGTGAAATCGAGCACAGCGTTAGTTCAGACAGGCCACGTAGGCATAGGCTGCGATCAGCTGACGCGGTCAGCTGTCAAATCGCTCCAACCACTACCATTCTCCTATTAGACCGGAAGGATATATATACGCGGCACTTCCGCCGGGATATATGCTTAAACTGCTCGCAAGCATCTGCTTTGCAGCTAACCTCAGCATGAAATTTAAATTGATGATATTTCTATCACTTTTTACCTGCTGGTTCCTGGCGATGGACACTTCAGACATCCTAGGACAAATATCTGATGATTCTCCGGACGAGAGTCAGGATCGTCTCACCGAGGACCTCAATCCAGCTCAGTTAGTGAGGCACAGTTCTAGGATAGCAGCAAGGAATCCCTCCTCTCTTAGCGATTGGCCCAAAGATAGGATCCTGTCCACCCTGTACTCCCTCAACATACAAGCTCCTCCGAATCTGAGTCACGATCAGCTCTGGAACTTTTTACAAGAAGTCCAAGACCAGCAGCCCATTTCTACCAACAAAGCGCCGTCTCTCCCCCGAGCCACCGGCCGTAAAGCCACAGAGAAAAGAAGGAATACTTCCACTGACCAGACGAATCTAACTCCTAAAAAGGCAAAATCATCTCACCCCTCCCAGGGGCCAGCAGAGCAAGGAGATGACAGGATCTTCTCAGGGCTGCTCGCAATCCAAGGATCCCTCTCCAGCATGGACAACAGGATCCAAGCGCTCGAATCACAACGCTCAGATTCCGCACATCGGGCGATCTTCGACTGCTTCAACTCACGACACCAGCGCCTCGGCACCGGAACAGGTGAAGCCTGAAAGACAGACTCCCCTTTGTTTTAATTTCAATGAGAACGTCTGTACTCGTAATAATTGTACATTCTTTCATGCTTGCAGCTATTGTGGGAACAGTGACCCAAAGTTTTTATGTCCACGCCGGGCAAAATTCCAAAAAAAGAAATAAACACCCCGGTGAACACTAAAGAGCTAGGGGAAGCTCTGTCAAAGCATCCAAACCGTTGTCTCGTATCTTACCTTATATTAGGGCTCATGCACGGTTTTCTAGCTGGTCTTTCCTATCTGCCCACTCATTCCTTCACCTGTCAAAACCTTTAGTCGGCCATCAAAGACCCACAGGCCGTAGACGAACTGCTGGGGAAAGTAATCGAAAAGGGATATATGATCGGACCTTTCGATCAACCTCCTTTCAAACTTTTACGTATTAACCCTTTAGGAATTGCAGTCAGGAAATACTCAGGGAAAAAACGTCAAATCATCGATTTATCCGCTCCCCACTCCACCGAAGGGGTTCCAAGCATCAACAGTTTAATTCCCTCAGAACCTTTTTCCCTGTGTTATTCCACCGTGGACAACGCAATTAAACTCATTAAATTAGCCGGCAGAGGAGCGTGGCTCAGTAAAGCGGATATCACCGACGCATTCAAAATAATGCCCTTACACCCATCCCAATGGCATCTTTTCGGCGTTAGTTGGCGAAACAAATGTTATTTTTCAGTCAGACTCACATTCAGGTGTAAAATCAGCCCCAAAATTTTTTATACATTGTCCGAAGCACTCTGCTGGGTCCTACTTAATAATTTTAAACTGCAATTCGTTCTCCATCTGTTGGACGATTTTTTGCTCATCGACTTTCCGGACGCTAACCCATCGTGCAGCATAAATCTCCTGGTTAAAGCATTTAATAAATTCGGTATCCCCCTAGCAGAAGAGAAAACAAAAGGTCCTTCTCGCGTCCTTGATTTCCCGGGGATCACGTTAGATTCTATTAAAATGTAAGCATCTCTTCCGCTAGATAAACTAGTAAGGATTAGAGGTTTCATTAAATCATATTCTCTATTAACTACCCTTACACAAAGGGATATTCTTTCTTTGCTGGGGCATCTCAATTTCGCTATGAGGATCATTCCCCAAGGTCGTTCTTTTATTTCCAGACTCTTGGATCTTTCAAAAACGGTCAAGAAAATGCACGACATAGTCACGCTAGACGAGGCCTGCAGGTCAGATTTAATATTCTGGTCACATCTATGCGATAACTGGAACGGCATTTCCTTCTTCTACGAAGAAAATATAGAGACCTCAGTCAAACTAAATTTATTCACCGACGCAGCTCCTTCCGTAGGGTTCGGATATTTAATAATCAATGGTTCGCAGAAAGATGGCCAAAAGAACTTCAGGAACTAGCTCCCTCAATCCAATCGACAGCACTCATGGAATTATATCCTATAGTGATGGCTAGCTTATTATGGGCAGATAAATGGACCAGGAAAAATATTCTCGTTTTTTGCGACAACGAAGCTACGGTAAACATTATTAACAAAGGTCGTTCCTCGGTGCCGTTCATTAACCGTTTCATTAGGCGACTAACCTGGATCTCGGTCATGAACAATTTTACCATTAAAGCCACTCACATACCCGGGCTGGATAATAAAATAGCTGACTCTCTGTCTCGGTTTAATTTTCAGGAATTCAGACGCCTGTTTCCGGGAGCTGCTTCATCACGACTGGGCTGCCCGGACTTCAGCCAAATAGTCCTAGATTAAATGCCTTACTACAAAAATATCTCAAATCAGCCGCTCATCACATGAGATCAGGGCTAGCAAAGACGACACTTAAAACATATGACTCAGCGTGGTTGTCCTTTTCAAATTTCTGCAACGAGTTCTAGTGCCTAAAATTCCAGCTAACATCTCCATCATATGCGCTTTTATTACGCACTGCTTCGATTCTAGGAAGCTTCAGCCTTCCACCATTAAGATTATGATTTCAGGCATCCAATTTCACATTAGATGTTTAGATCCATCCTCTCAAAGCCTTTTACAAAATCCCTCCATACACCTCCTTCTCAACGGTCTTAAAAAGGAAAACCCCGCAGCTCCAGATAAACGATTGCCGCTGTCCCTCTCCCAGGTACACGCAATGGTAAATCAACTAAGATCAGGGCTTTTTAATCCGCACGCAAACTCTCTCCTAGAAGCAGTATTCTTCACCGCCTTTTACGGATTCCTCAGAGGAGGAGAATTCACCATTAACCATAAAAAATTCGACCCCTCACACGATCTCTCATTTAAAGATGTATCATTTCACGCCGATTACTTTTCCATATACCTGAAACATTCTAAAACGGATAGAGATGATAACGGAACCACAATCAACATTTCTAGAACCAACGACGGGTTTTGTCCCTTCTCAGCCATGAACCGGCTTTTAAACTCACGCAGCAAATCCGATCTCACAGAACCCCTCTTCATCACAGAGAAAGGAGAAGCTATGTCGAAGTATTGGTTCGCCTCACGTCTCCGGACTGTATGCATTCAGTGCGGTATGGACCCCGCGCTTTACACCAGCCATTCATTTCGCATAGGCGCGGCAACCACCGCAGCTTCAACAGTCTCCATACCTATGCTAAAAGCCATAGGTCGGTGGTCATCATCAGCGTACCAACGTTATATTAGGCCTAGATCTCAGGATTTAATATTAGCCCAAAAAGCCTTTCAAAATAAAAAAAAAAAAAAATAAAAAAAAAACGCACGGATTTGGTAGTATTCCACGACACCACAGGGGTACACAGCCACCCCTATATATATATATATATTTATTTATTTTTTTCCTTCTCTAAGGGGACTCGCTGTTCTTCTCCCGCTGGAGAGAACACCCATCTTGCTGCTATACACGCAGGGGCCCGCTGTTCTATCCCTCAGTAAAATAAAACAAAATTCTGTATCAAAATTTATAGGCAAGAAAAGTAGTTTGTTTAGGCTGGGTTGTATGAATTATAAACCTGCGCACATATTTTAAAAAGCACATAACTATAGAATCAATTCTGAATGAGCACGTGAACGCCGTCAGCGTTAATCACAGGTTCGCGTTTAAAAGTCTGATCATTTCGACGGAGGTGAATCAATCAAAGTTAACTTTAGCTGGAAATAACATTATTCAAGAACCGCTATAATGCCAAAACAATCTGTTACCTTAAATTATATGTTTATCTCTGTAAAGCTGCTTTGAAACAATCCATTGTTAAAAGCGCTATATAAATGAAGATGACTTGACTTGACTTGACTCAGCGAGGGATGATCACCCCAGTAAAAAAATAAAAATAAAATAAAAAATTATATATATTTAAGGGGATCCGCTGTTCTTCTCCCGCTGGAGAGAACTCCCCTCTCGCTGCTATACATGCAGGGGCCTGCTGTTCAATCCTTCAGCGAGGGATGATCACCCCAGTGTAAAAAAAAAAAAAAAAAAAAAAAAAAAAAAAAAAGATATATATTTAAGGGGATCCGCTGTTCTTCTCCCGCTGGAGAGAACACCCCTCTCGCTGCTATACATGCAGGGGCCTGCTGTTCAATCCTTCAGCGAGGGACGAACACCCCTCGCTGCTTAAATAAAATAAAAAAATAATAAAAAA
This sequence comes from Tiaroga cobitis, assembly GCA_030578255.1. Classification (NCBI taxonomy): domain Eukaryota; kingdom Metazoa; phylum Chordata; class Actinopteri; order Cypriniformes; family Leuciscidae; genus Tiaroga; species Tiaroga cobitis. Next base: position 38,286,274 of record CM060607.1, on the reverse strand, counting down.
AGGGGGGGCCTGCTATTCTCCCCCTCCCCGAGGGGAGAATACCCCTCTACCAGCCATTAGCACATACTTCAATAATTTGTCTTTTCTCTTTTGCAGGATCGGAACACTGATATAGTTGGGGGGGGTATTCTTCGAGCCGTAATACCTCCTCATGTTTGGGGGGGTTAATGCTAAAGCTACGTCATTAATTATGGAGCAAGAACCCCCATAAGGAACCATACCGCCAAAGATAAATTGTGTTCAATAAACCCAAGTAAACTTGCCAAAGTGGTCTCGTCTGAAATCGAGCACAGCGTTAGTTCAGACAGGCCACGTAGGCATAGCTGACGCGGTCAGCTGTCAAATCGCTCCAACCACTCAGAGGCGTGGCCACAAGGGTGGCTCGGGGTGGCAGCTGCCACCCTAAAAAATAGCTTTGCCACCCCATTTGCCACCCCAGATGACAGTTTGGATACGGAGGGGCGTCGGCTTAACTTCCCCCCATCTTAGGCTACTTCAATCGATTGGGTCACGAAAAGTACTTATCAAATATGATCTATAATTCACAATAGTTTTAGTTTTAAGTCTGATGTCTTTATTATGTAAATAAAGTGCATTTCTACCCCTGCAGCAGGCTAGTGTAAATGGCAGATCGGTAAATCCACGGGTGACGGAGCGCAGGAGCGCTGCTGCAGTAGCCTATTTGGAGTGCGCACGGACTCGTCTCGGAGGAAGAATGCGCTCGTCTTGTCCAGACTGGACTCCGAGTAGCCTATAGTTGTGAGAATCTCCACGAATACGAAACCAAATTTTTCATTTGAATCGCATATTCTGACAGGTGTGTAATGGCATTGAAATTATGGAAGTAAAATAATGTCAAATGTTTTTGAAACAAAAAGCATGTTGAATTGCACCATTTGAAAAAAAATATGCATTGCGTTAACCATGCTTGTATTTTAATCCATTGTATTTTTAAGGCTTGCATTTTTATGGGCTGAAATTCAACATGGTTGAATATTTAAGCTGTGAATATTTCAATTAAAAACATTTCAAACACATTTTCAATATAAAAAATTCAATAATCCATATTCACCTTTCATATTTCACTTCCAAAATTTTCAAACTGCTTAAAAATACAACCTATAATATTCAACAGGCAATTTTCGGTCCATTTTATTTCGCCTTGAAAATTCAGTGGTTCAAATTCGACAGTAAATTCAACGTTGACATCCAGGAACTGCAGGAAAAGCAGTAGATTACGATCATAATCTCCATCTGCTGTAGTCGGCTTTACCAGCAGGGGGTGCACGCGCGTGTTGACAAGCACCAAAGCAACAGGAGAGGCCTTCACAAAACATAATTTGCTGAAATGGACAGAGCGATGAGTACAAGTTATAATTTATGTGTGTGGAAAAGGTTGATTAAGACACAAAACACACGAGTGTTTACTCAAGTGTCTTATGAGACTTATTTTTACCCCCGTGCAAAGTAAGGTGATTTGTCCACTGCAAAACTAAATTCTCTCGCCGTTGGCATTGATATTAAGTTTTAGTAAAACAACTGTAATACACTGAGACAGAGTGAATTGTTTGTTTTAGTCACTATGACGGAATACTAAATTGATGGCTGGGTTTTACATGATGGCAAAGGCAATTTTATTTAAATATAGCATCATTAAATACAACCAAATTACAATTATAAATTAAATTCAGCAATTATAAATTAAAAATTACATCTCTACCATGATATCTGGTAATCTCTGTGTTATAATGTGAATTGTCTCCGCTATTATCCAGGGCTGCGTACAGTAGGGGTATTTGTCATCTTATTTTATATCTTTTTGTCCATTCACCTATTAGCGTCGCGCCTGCCACAAGATCTCTCACTGTTTACATGAACCAGACACTCCGATGAGAGCACATAAAGTGCAATCCATCTCTTATTTACCATTTTTTCATCTTATTGTATATTTTATTCGCTCCTTTGCCCGTATTGGAGCGCGTCTCGTGGCTCTTACTAGCGCCGGGCCAGCCACACGATCTCTTACTGTTTTAATCTACCAGACCTCCCCCATTCTTTATTCTTTTCACCAAAAATACAACATGTTGCAGGCTCGCAACCACCAGGCTGAAGCCGTTTAGACTTTTCTCTTTTTAATGCACAGAAACAGGTAAAGTCAATCAGGTGTCTATCTTGCTCGTTAATCTAAAAAAGTTACCTGAGTGGTGGTTGTTATAATGACTTGTGTATATTTTCAATCAATGCAAAGTTGCTATCGTTATAGCTCATTAGGCCTACGACGACATTGTCCACGACACAAGTGGATTTTTTTAAAAGGGCAAGTAAAAGACATTTACTTACCTGACCGGACAAGTAGCCTGATTAAAACTTCAGTGAGAAAAATAGCTAGGAGAAAAGCGAGAACGGTTCTGATTTCATTACATTTAGACAGCGATTACAAATGGATAACAGTGTATTTCTGGTAAAGCTGAGGCCAGCGCAGGCTGTCTCTTTGTGAGAGACTTTAGTGGAGAAATCAAACCAAATGAGCATAACAAAACACACACAAGAAACTCACAGAAGAAACATACATTCAAAATGTTGAGTTTATTATTAATAACATGACCATGTTTTGCCGAATATTATTACGATTGCAAATGTTGCATTGATTTAAGTTAAATAAAAAAGTAGTTCATATTAAGTTACTTGCATTTTAGACACATTATTAACTGTTTTTGTTCTATTTTACCATCAAAAATAGTTCTAAACAAAGAAAAACAGCACTCAACGGTGTTTTACTAAATGATTCATCGTTTTGAATGAATCGGGTGAATCAATGACTCCGTTATTAGACTAACTGACTTGCTGCCACCTACTGGCAGTTTAGTTTGATGTTCAAAAGTATCATACATTTTTTTTTCCAAAATGTCTTATTTGTATATTCAAAGGTTAAATTAAAACATTAATCTAAAACATTATTTATTGCATTTGTAATTTTGCAATATACATTATTTAATTTGATTGGTATATTGCTATAGTGTGTTACTATTAACATGTAAACATTTGACATGAAAGATAATGCATACATTAAATAAGGTTTTAAAATTGGCCTTCATAAAAATAATTACCGCCATTGGATAAATATAAAAAATATGCACATTTTCAGAAGTAAAAGCTGATAGCATAATTTAATTTAATGCAAGTTTTATTGTTTGGTAATCAAAATATTATGGATTCCTTATCTTTTTGATAAATATGAATAAACAAATGCACTTTGAGTACAAATGAAGGAATCAATTTATTTTATTTACAAGTGTTTGTTTCTACCAGTAATCTCCACTAAAGCAAGGGCATTTTTTCCATGATTACCCCATCAACATGCTTACACACATTTTCATGCACACTCATACACACTCTCTCAAACACACACACACTCAAAAACATACTCCTACACACAATGTTAGAAACAGATTGAAAACGATTGTACTTTAAAGATTTCTTATCCAACGTTAGTATTACAGCCTTCATCTTTCAGTTGAAATGGCTGATAGTTCAGAATTTACTGTTAGCCCTCTCTGAACATCAGAAATTCATGAAAATAAGTTATGGTAGGTTATGTCCCTCATAACCAGTATAACACTTTTATTTTTATTTTTTTTTAAATATATCATAGTTGCCACCCCTCATTCAGCTCTTGCCCCCCTTTGCCACCCCAAATATAAAATCCAGGACACGCCACTGCAACCACTACCATTCTCCTATTAAACCGGAAGGATATATATACGCGGAACTTCCGCCGGGATATATGCTTAAACTGCTCGCAACCCTCCCCCCATCCTGACCACTAAGTATCAAGCATTTTTCTGTGCACCTTTTGGCTGTTGTCTTCTTTGTTTCAGATCACCAAGGCTTCCAAGTCCTAGAGTCACTGACATCATCATGAGAAACACACCCTCCCTCATAGCAAGCTACAGCATAGACGTCCCGGAATTCACTGATACATCTAAACCACAGTAAAGACATTACTAACTGTCTTAATCATCTGTGTATTGCCAAGCCGATGGTTCCATAGGGGGGTTAATGCTAAAGCTACGTATGTCATTAATTATGGAGCAAGAACCCCCATAAGGAACCATACCGCCAAAGATAAATTGTGTTCAATAAACCCAAGTAAACTTGCCAAAGTGGTCTCGTCTTAAATAACATTTCTCATATTGTTAAATAAGAATTTGGTCATATGGCCTCCCCCTTACCTACACTTTCCCCTTCCTATTACAAACAGAAATATGTCAGATTGGAAGCTAAATGGATTTCGAAAAGCAAGGTTATTTTAGTTAACGAAAAGTAAAGCCATGTAATTACTTGAAATAAAATATAAAATAATTTTTTTTATTTATTTTATTTCAGCTAGTTACCAAGGCAACATTTCTCATTTCTATTTGTTAAAATTATGTTTAACTTGATGTACTAAGACTAAAACTGAATAAAATGAATAAAAACTAAATAGACCTTTTTAAAACAAAAATATAAATCTAATAAAAATGGCAAAAACACAACACAATTAATTACTAAAACTTCACCAAAAATTTAAATGAAAACAGAAAGATAAAAACTATAATAAAAAAACAATAATAGTATAGTTCAAACTTAACCACAAATCCAAACCTGCATGAGTCAGGCATGGACACTTTCATGGGCAGTTTTGGTCCTTGGCAGTGTGAATTACCATTGAAACCTGAACATTTCTCTATCGTGTTTCAAAAAAAGAAAAGAAAGTGATACCAGTTTGGAATGACACGAGGGCGAGTAAACGCAGCATGAAACAGCGGCCACAGGTGTGTTCAGTCCTACCTTAGTCGTGGAGGTTGTGCAGGTGGGAGCTAATCGCTTGCAGGTCAGCTCGCTATTGGACGTGCTGGTTGTCCCGGTGACCGGGGTGGGCAGCAGCGAGGGGATGACGGGCAGGGGGAGGAGGCCGGGACGGTTGTTGCCGCTGTTGGGGACGGAAGAGGAAGACGTAGAGACACAGCGGTTAACGGTGCCGCCGCAGCTGCTGTTGGTGATGCAACGCTCCCTCCGCTCCCACACGCCACGGAAATCCCGCTCAAAACGCTGATGGTACCGTGACATCATGGCAGAGCGGATCAGGAGAACGAGAAACACTTCTGCTCACGGGGAGCTGGAGAAAACCTAATGGAGGAGAAAAAGAAACATATTGACATCTAAAAAAAACTATCGTTACTTTTACAAATAAACACCAACAATAAAGATCAATATTAGGAAGGATCAGCAAAATGGAAACCTAGGCTCATTGGAAATGACATTTTTACAAAAACATACCTATACATACAAGATACAAACATACTGTAGATTCAATACTATGTTATGACCAAAAAACACTATCATGATTTGTTAACTAATATATTATGACGTTTGTATCAACCATTTGTATAACCAGCGCCTCTAACCAAACTCTAATAGTATCTCAATGATACTAAAATAACACTCCTTCAAAGTCAACCAAAACACTGCTAAGTATATAAGCATTGTAAACAAACTTTTTGTAAAATAAACTAAATAAATCTGTTGCCACAGTTGCATTTATTTGTTCCGGAGAAAACCGAAGATGCTATTTCACTTCGAAACTTGCATGAAACGTGAAACGCAAAGCAATATCATTTTGCAAATGACCAACAGAAGGGTTTTTTCACACATCTGCAATGTAGAAATAAATGATATCGCTCCTCTTGTGGATATGTCACCTGAAAAGTGCAGCAAATAGTAGTTTTTGCAGAAATGTAGCCAGAGTCAAGTATTTCCAATGAGTGTAGGTTGTACAATGGATTGCTAGAGAGTAGATCAATGGTCAGTTTATGATCAATTATACAGAAATAAAACAAATATATTTCCATTTACAAACACTTCAATCAACATAAATGATTCAATTGACAGCCCTAATTAAAATACTCAATGAGAATTAATCATCTGATTTTTTATAGTAATTAAATAGCAATTAATATTATATTTTGAATCTGTCGGAATCTTAAAGTATTTAAACATCGGATACATTATAATTTACACTTATGCAGTTCATATGCTTAAGAAAAATAACATCAGTATGTGTGTTTTACTAGTAAATGATGTTTAATACTTTTTGCTTCAGTGATCATTTTCATGCAAATAATTCAAATAACTGGTTGATTTGATTTATAAATAAATGAGTTGTTAAGAAGAACGTTCTCCATCATACTGATGATTGCAGCTCCATCTCTTCTTTAGAATCACACAGCTGTTAAATTAGATAAATCGGTTACTTCCTTCTTTTTACAATGTACAGCTGGCTGAAACCATTAAAAGCAATGAATGAATGCAGACATAGCATAAGAATTCAGTGTCTGGTCAGCATCTCCATTGTTGCATGATTCATTCTTTATGATTCTGCCTTTGAATTCAGCATAAAAGACGAGAGGTCAAATGTTGTCTGAATGTCTAGAGAGTTATAGATAGCAAGAGCTTTACAGATATGTCCAGCAGCACAAACGAATCACACTGATGCTGATAACAGAGACAAGTGAACATGTTTGGTGAACGTGTATCAACTTTGTGAATATAAACATACAGTGAATATAAGAAGTCTTTTATTCTCTGAAATTAGAGCCCGACCGATATGGATTTTTGGGGGCCGATGCCGATACCGATAAAAAAAAAGCCAGCTACCGATATATCGCCCGATATTATATATAATAATACAGTAGCAATATTATGTATGTGTATTATAGTACAGTACCAGTCAAAAGTATGGACACACTTTCCTATTGGTGTGTACACACTTTTGATGGGTACTGTATATAGAATACAAAGTATACAAACAGAATAAATATATAAATGTTTTGCAATGATCACTCAAATGTGGTGATCAAACACATATGTGAGTGTGACAAATGTAATGGAGACAGGGTGGATATAATGAGAATGATACATTTGAGCTGTAACCAAACTTGCATTGCATGTTATATTATATTATATTCTAAATACTGTTGCATAATCTTCACTAGGCAAGGCAAGGCAAGGCAAGTTTATTTATATAGCACATTTCATACACAATGGTAATTCAAAGTGCTTTACATAGAAGAAATAAAAATAAAAAATAAAAATAAAAAATAAAAAGAAATAAACAATTAAAACAGTTTAGAATAAAGAAATTAACATAATCAAAACAAATAAGAATAATTAAAACAGTTTAGATTAAAAAATAAAATAAAGTACAGTAAAAACAGTCGGACGAACAGTGGGACAGTGCTCATTCAGTAAATGCATAGCTAAACAGATGTGTTTTGAGTCTGGATTTGAATGTGACTACTGTAGGAACACATCTGATCTCCTCTGGAAGCTGGTTCCAGCTGCGGCTGGCATAATAGCTAAAAGCAGACTCTCCGTGCTTAGAGTGAACCCTTGGTATTTCTAGCTGATGTGATCCTAATGATCTGAGTGATCTGTTGGGTTTATATTCAGTGAGCATATCTGCAATATATTGAGGTCCTAACCCATTGAATGATTTATATACCAGTAATAATACTTTAAAGTCAATCCTAAATGTAACTGGGAGCCAGTGTAAAGACTTGAGGACTGGTGTGATATGTTCATATTTTCTGGTTCTGCTCAGAATCCTGGCAGCAGCGTTCTGTATAAGCTGCAACTGTCTTATGGTCTTTTTAGGAAGGCCAGTGAGGAGTCCATTACAGTAATCCACCCTGCTGGTGATGAAAGCATGCACAAGTTTCTCTAAGTCTTGACTTGACACAAAGCATCTAATTCTTGCAATATTTTTCAGATGATAGTATGCTGATTTAGTTATTGCTTTGACATGACTACTGAAACTAAGGTCTGACTCTAGAGACACACCAAGATTCCGGACTTGATTTTTAGTTGTTAGACCCCTAGCGTCAAGGTATGCATTCACCTTAAGAACTTCCTCTTTGTTTCCAAACGCAATGACTTCAGTTTTGTCTTTGTTTAACTGAAGAAAGTTTTGGCACATCCAACTGTTTACTTCATCAATGCATTGGCACAAGGAGTCAATGGGGCTGTAGTCGTTAGGCGATAGGGCTAAGTAGAGCTGTGTGTCGTCTGCATAGCTGTGGTAAGAGATGCGGTTCTTTCTCATTATTTGGCTCATTGGGAGCATATACAGGTTGAATAGGAGTGGTGCAAGAATTGAGCCTTGAGGGACTCCGCATGTCATGATGTCCACTCAGACTCATGGTCTCCTATACTCACATAATAACCTCTCCCTTCTAAGTATGATCTGAACCATTTTAGGACTATCCCAGAAAGCCCCACCCAGTTTTCCAGCCTGTCAAGAAGTATGTCGTGATCGACAGTGTCAAATGCAGCACTGAGGTCGAGTAGTACCAGCACTGATAATTTGCCTGTATCAGTATTTAAGCGAATATCGTTTATTATCTTTATGAGCGCTGTCTCTGTGCTGTGATGCGATCGGAATCCAGATTGAAAATTGTCAAAGTATCCATTCAAGCTTAAGAATTTGTTCAGCTGATTGAGGACAACTTTTTCAATGATCTTGCCTATGAAAGGAAGATTTGAGATCGGTCTATAATTGCTTAATATAGTCTTATCCAGATTGCTCTTTTTCAAGAGGGGCTTGACAACTGCAGTTTTCAGGGAGTTTGGAAAACTACCAGAAAGAAGTGAGGCATTAACCACTTTTAGGAGATCTGCTTCTAAACTGTTTAACACACTTTTGAAGAAAGATGTGGGGAGTGCGTCAAGGACGCAGGTTGATGTTTTAAGGTGCTGAATGGTTTCTTCCAAAATTTTGCCATCAATTTCTTTGAAATTAGACATAGTAACTACATTCTCAGGTTGTGGTCTGAACTGTCTGACCCCAGTGCGGCTCAATGATGTGCTGATCACCTTTCTGATATTATTAATTTTCTCAGAGAAGAAAGAAGCAAACTCACTGCACTTGCCGTCTGAGAGCATTTCACTGGGAATCTGGCTTTGGGGGTTTGTCAGTCTCTCTACAGTAGCAAAAAGAGTGCGTGTGTTGTTTAAGTTGCTGTTTATAATATTTGAGAAGAAAGTCTGTCTAGCTTTGCCTAGTTCCATATTGAAAGCATGGATGCTGACTTTGTAGATGTTATAATGGACTACAAGTTTTGTCTTCCGCCACATGCGCTCTGCTTTTCTGCATGTTCTTTTCATATTTTGCCACAGCTGTTGTATTTCTCCAAGGTGCTTTTTGTCTAACACTCTTCCTGACTTTCACAGGAGCAATATCATCAATTACACTTTTGACTTTTGAGTTAAAGGAATCAAGGAGAAAATCAACAGAGTCAGCAGATATGCTTGGTTTTAAAGATATAGCCTTCGTAAATAGCACACTAGTGTTCTCATTTAAGCATCTCTTCTTGACAGACACAGATCTAGCTTCAATGGCAGGAGAGATCAATATATCAAAGAAAATACAGAAATGATCAGACAGTGCTACATCCTTAATAACAATCGATGAGATGTTTAAACCCTTACTGATAAGTAAATCTAGAGTGTGTCCACGATTGTGTGTGGGACCATGTACATGCTGAGTCAGATCAAAAGTTTTTAAAACAGTTTTGATTTCTTTTGCCATATTGTTTTCTGCATTATCTATGTGAATGTTAAAATCTCCAGTAATAGCAAAACAGTCAAACTCTGAGGAAATTGTTGATAACAGTTCTGTAAAGTCCTCAGCAAAGGCTGGAGAGTATTTTGGAGGCCTGTAAATAATGGTAAGTAAAATACGTGGGGCACCTTTTAACACAATACCCAGATATTCAAAAGAGGGGTAGTTACCAAATGATGTTTGCTTACATTGATAGACATCTTTAAAAAGAGCAGCGACTCCCCCTCCTCTCCTAGCAGCTCTGCAGACACTCATAAAAGTAAAGTTAGGAGGGGATGTTTCATTTAGGACTGTTGCACTGCAGCTGTCTTCTAGCCAAGTTTCATTTAGAAGCATAAAATCCAGGTTGTATGTGGTTATTAAGTCATTGACTAGAAGTGATTTATTTTTAAGTGAGCGGATGTTTAAAAGTGCTAACTTAACAGTCTTACTTTTTGTTACTTTTGTCTTAGTTTGGCGTGCAATAGGCACGAGATTAGATGGGTTTGCTGTACAGCTTTTGAGGGCCTTAGACTTTCTATCATGTAATCGAACAGCAATAGGGAAAGATACAGGCACACTGGGTTCCCGCTTGTTCTGTAAATATTCAGACTGATCTCATAAAATTGCGTGTGTATGACACGCCAATTCGTATTTCCATTTTTGGCGTGCTATCAACACGCACAGGCTTTCGTGGTTTTGGGGCCTGACTTTTTTTGGTTGATGTCTGGGGGCTTGCAGATAGTTTGGTTCCAGCAAACACCAGTTTTTCCATTTTCTCTGAGAAACACAGAAGATGCTGTGGAGATGCTGGAGATAGGGATAACGTGTCTGGCGATAGGGTAGAGGCTGGAGGGGGCTGTTTCTCTGGTGTTATTGGAGGCTGTAAAATGCTGTCCTGGTTTTCCAGCAAGTCATCCTTGGGTGCTGAATGTTGGAGCAGTTCTAGTATGTCACAGTCTGTCCGTGGTGAGCTCTGTGGGCAGGGCTCAGCTGAGATTGTGTCCGTGAGCAGAGGTTGTTTTGGCTGAGTGGTGTTATCATTGTCCTTGCTTGACGTGTCAGCCGCATGTCCATCCAGGTGCTGAAGTGATGTCCTGTGGTCATTCATACTGTGTCCAGGTGTGTGTGTGCCATTCAGGTTGAGTGTATTGGCACACACTGCAGAAGGATGATTGAGGGAGAAGTAGATATTGTCCTTTAGCACTCCTGAACCAAGTTTGTTTGGGTGGAGCCCATCCTGTTGAAACAGTTGCCTCTGACTCCAGAAAAGATTGAAGTTGTCAATGAAGTTTACTCCTTTTATATTGCAGGTTTTTTGGAGCCATGTATTAAGCCCAAGCAACCGTGAAAATGTGTTTGTTCCTCTTGCTGGGAGAGGTCCACTGATGAATGTTTGTACTTTCAGTCTTTTGAGTGTTTCAAAAAGTTCATTGAAATCCTTCTTAAGGAGTTCTGACTGCTCTTTATGAATATCATTTTTCCCCACATGAATGATGAGTCGATTTGCAGTCTTATGTTTTATCAGAATGTTCTCAAGTTCCCTGTTTACATCAGAAGACGTTGCTTGTGGAAGGCAGCACGTAGTTGTATCCCTGCTAGTGCTGCCGCAATTAGTCGACTTAGTTTTTTTACTATTGACCGCTATTTATTTTTGGTCTCCCGTCACAAACAGCTCACTGTAATTCACCTCCACACACCAGTCTGTGTGCCGTGCGCGCCCTGCTGGTTTATCTGCTATAATTTTCCTTCACGTTCCCGCCCACCTTCACTGCTTTGATATGAAAAATTGCGGAGGCAGGTGACGGAGCTTTCACAGTGGGCTCGTTTGCTGCGGTCCGAGTCCGAGCGCGAGCGCGATTGTTCCCGGCGCCCTCCGCAGCGTTGGTCTGGTTTCACACTCAATTCTTTCGAACCCTGTTGAGTTTGCGTGCATCTTATGCCATCGCAAACGTGCACGGCGCATGATAGAAAACAGAACGCGGGTCAATAGTATATTGTGTTTTTCAAACGGACTCTTTTGAGGAGACAGTGGATTTCCAAATGTGTTGCCCTGATTGCACGCGCAATGCGCGAATACACTGCAGACTCAACTCTCGGGTATCCAAGGTAAATCATCAACACTATCATCCCTTACATGTGTTTTATTTAACTAAATGCATCATAATCAGCTAAAACGCATGGGCAGGTTACTTAACTTCCTGAACAAGCGCTCCCGAGTCCGTGTTGCTTTCACATTCACGCGAACCGCGGCACGGGCCCGCCATGCACGCAAGTGTAAACCCGAGCTACATAACTGCGTGCCTGCCTGCTTTCAGCGCGACTCATAGTGGGCTAGTCCAGACTCTTTCAATTCAATTCCAATTTATTCGTATAGCGCTTTTCACAGAAAATGCATTGCATCTACTTTACTATTCAGAGTGATGCTTTCAGTTATGCTTTTCAGAAATGTACATAAATTAATCATTATTAGCTTACTGTACATTTTTTAAGGCAGAACAAAGAGCTAATTTAAGTAATACATACATGTTTGTTATTAGAGGATTAGATTAGGACTCTGACTAATATGGTATAGCCTAATGGAAATGCAGATACTTAATGCTTAGATTGTTAATACATAATGTTTTTGAACAGGTGACATTTTATGTTTTGGCCCTTCAGTTGAGTTCAAAATAAAATGGACACAACGAAATAAACACTTGATTTTTTTTTAATTAGTCGTTTAGATTAGTCGACTAATCGAAAAATTACCCGGAAGGAACCCGTTCTATAGCCTCCTTTTGGAGGAGCGTTTTCACCTCTTGTTCCATTACCAGAGCCTGCTCGGGGCCCACCACTGTGTGCAGAACCCCTCTGAATTTTGGTGGACGACACCTGAACTGGATAGCATAACCCTTTTCTACTGTCTGCAGGACCCAATGAGATATTCTTGGAAGGCTTTTCCACTCTGCCAGAAAATCTACTAAGGGTACCAGTCTCTCGAGACTGGCCTCTGGTGTAACTTGAGCAGCAAACTCAGCGCCCTGTAACGGCGCACCGGCAGGGAACGACTGGTTTGACTGCTGTGAGACCCTCCTCAGAGGGAGCGAGCGTCCCTCGGGAAAACGCTCGCTGGGACCGCCTACGCCCCGGCATGAAGGCGGGGTTGGCAGAACGGCCCCCTGAGGGCACCGAGGAAGAATGGGCACCGTAAAGAGAGGTGAACTCCTTTCCGCCTCGGTGGGGACCACCCTCAGCATCCTGAACGCCTCGGCGTCAGGACTTCTTCTTAGCCGAAGCCTTCTTAGACAATATCACTGTCCTCAGATCAGGTCTATTGCTAGAAGACTTCGGCTGAGAGTGCCGCGCCTGAGCCCACTGTCCAGCAGGGGGAACACAAGACGCGACACTCTGCTTCTGCTGCGCCCTATGGGATGAGCTTGTAGACGGCCGGGGCTGCTCCCGCCCAGCAGCCCCAGGGACGTGAATTTTTAACGGGAGAAATTTTTTGAAAGCTGCAGCTTGCTTTTTCTCTTCCTGGAATTTGTCTATAACAGAATTAACAGCTTCGCCAAATAACCCAGATGGAGAGAGAGGAGCATCTAAAAGAAAAGCTTTTTCTTTCTCTTTCATATTTGTCTGATTTAACCAGAGATGTCTTTTTGCGGCCACCAGAGCTGCCATAGATCGACCCACTAGCTTGGCCGATTCTCTGGTGGCGCGCAGGGATAAATCAGCAGCCTGACGCAGTTCTCGAACTACGTCAGTACTGACTTCCTCACTCTCACTCACGTCCCTCAGCAGGTCAGCCTGGTATGCCTGCAAGATTGACATTGTATGCAGACATGACGCAGCCTGACCTGCAGCCGAATACGCTTTACCCACCAAAGCAGATGTATTTCTGAGGGGCTTGGTGGGTAATACCGGTGTCTTAAAAGATGACGCCGCCTCGGGGGAGAGATGGCTCGCGAGCGTCTCTTCCACGCAAGGCAAAGCGCCATAACCATATGATCTAGCCCCCATTATATTTGAATATGTAGATGTCTGGGGACTAAATATTCTATATGAAACCGGTTTCTTCCACGATCTCGACACCTCAGTGTGGAGATCGTGAAAGAACGGCAGACACCGGCGTGGAGGCTGAACACGTGAAGGCAAAAATCTTTCATCAAGTTTCGATTTCGACACAGACTCCTGTCTAATCACTGGCCATTCAATACTGAGTTTTTCAACAGCTCGTGTTAAAACCTCCATAAGCTCATCACTTTCGGGAGAGTGAGGTGGCGAATCCTCAGTCTCTCCCTCCATACTGACAACATCCAGCTCCTCAGAACTGGATAGCTGTAGTACGGGTTCCTCAGCCCGAGCGGAAGAAACCGCAGCGCGTGCTTCCGAACCCGGGACTGAGGCACTGGATCTCACAGGTGAAGGGAGAGATAAGGCAGCGCCCGTCTCAACCCCCGCTGAGAGATCCATCTGCGATCCCCACGATAAGCGCCGCCGCTCTGCCTCGGCAGAAGCGGGACCCGAACCGCGGGGAGCGCGCACCGAACCACTCTCGTCAGAGAGCGCCCGGCGGGAGCGGAGCGTCTTTAACGGCAGAAGCTCGCAATGCTCACAGTCAGCTCCCTCGAGAGCTGACTGGGCATGCTGCACTCCTAGACAAACAACGCAAAGAACGTGTGTATCCCCGCCCGTTAGATAACGCGAGCAGGGAGGAACACACTTCTTAAACTGTTGTTCATCCGCCATTCTCTCAATATAAATTGTTTGTGTGGTGCACAGTATGTAAGACAAACAATATCAGACAGGGACAGATTCACATGTAGCGCGACTGAAGGCACAGAAGCTACTGCGCTTATGTTTTTGGGGTGCTTTATAGTTTCCTGGTCGATGACGTCACCCGCCTATGACGTTTCATCTCTCCATTGGGCTGATTCCATACGTGCTTCATGACGCACAACGCAGAGGCGTTCCCGCAGCGTTCGACGCAGCTCGAAGTTCCCTTGAAAGGGAACTAACATGTTTTACAGAGTTGGAAGAAAAATCCCCCGCTAGAGCCCGATCTCTCTGAAAACTATCTCCAGTTATAATTTTTTTGAACCGTAGGGAGTTAGGGAGTTGTTTGTGTGTGTGTGTGTGTGTGTGTGTGTGTGTGTGTGTGTGTGTGTGTGTGTGTGCACGCGTATGTTGCAGCGGCATGGATCTCCTCCCCTCCCTCCACATTGCTTGGGACCTTGAAAGTTTATCTCACACAGAAGTTGAAAAAGCATGTTGTTCATTTAAAATCTTACTAAATTACTGAAGTTGAAAAGCATTCTGTTCCTTTAAACGTGTATAAATTAAAATATATCATATATAAAATAAATATTTTACTAATTTAACTAAAGTAGAAAAGCATGTTGTTCATTTAAAATCTTACTAAATTACTGAAGTTGAAAAGCATTCTGTTTATTTAAAATCAATATTTTACAAATTTACTGTACCAATTATGTAAGATTTAGATAAACATAAAATCATCTTACATTTTCACCAGGGTTGAAGTAGCTCCTATCACATAGATGTCCATATTGACCATTTAAAGTTGAAAAGAACCCCAGAGTATTTCTCTCTTTCTCACATCAGCGTTTGACAGTCAGAGGGGTGTGTTCAGTGATCAGAATGAGACTGTGAATGTTTTGCTAAATTTATTTCATAGTGTATAAGCATTAAAAGTTTGAAACAGACCTTTTTAAAAATATGATTTTAATTAAATTCAATGAATTCATAAAAAACAAATATGCTATATCGATGGTCTCTGGGGAAAACATGACTATATTTTTTATTTATCAGGGTGCATGAAAAGAACTTTGAAATTTGCGGCTCTCACAAGTTATCTCACACGTGTGAAATGTTTAATAATTCCTCAAGTAGTATCTGTGAGAAAATCCCGACATAGGCCTATATGTAATGAGAGAGCAAAAATGAAGACTTTTATAGTCTGTGATGCCTCAGGCCGAGCCCCATTGATAGCCTGCTTATAAGCTCCTTCCGATCACCAGCACATCTTCAGAGAAATACGCTACTTTACAATAATGTTAGCTTCAGGATATAGGGTGACAGAGCAGATGAGCCTCTGTGCATCATGTAATGTTAGTCTGCTAACGCCTTTCCAGAGCCAAAGTTTTGTTCGTACTAAATTTATTTCAAAGCATAATCGTAAAAGTTTAAATATGATCTTTTAAAATTTAAAAGATTGTTTAAATTAAATCTTTACAGTTTTAATACATTCATGTCTTTTAGAAGATTACTGTAATGATTTTGTTTAACGGTGACCTAAAGTATAATTGTTATTAATATAGCCATAATGATTTTTGAACTGTAACAGCATATTCTACCCCGTACACCTAAAGACGACCATCACAGAAAACTGCATTTTTACATTGTTTTTTACATACTGTTTTGCACTCTCACACACTAAGTTGGTTTCATAAAATCAAATAAAGTATATAACTCATTGTATTCAAAAAATTTAACCTTAGTTTTAGTTAAATTAATATATATATATACAAATTATATATATAAATATAAAAAACTCCTTACATTTTCATAGAACTGAAGAAGTAGTAGAAACTAGATCTATGCAATGATAGAAAACAAATAGTTTAAGTTGTGATAAACAAAAACCCTCACAGATCCTTCAGGGATAAACTACAGGGTGAGATGAAGCTTCACACACTCACAGAGACGAGAGGAGTGACAGGCCAGATGAGCCTCTGGGGTCACAATGCCCCAGCATATGCAATGTTAGTCTGCTTTCCACTGTTTTGTTCATATTAAACTCGTTTAAAAGCATAATCTTAAAAGTTTAAATGAGATCTTTTAAAATGAAAAGACCGTTTAAATCAAATCTGTAAAGTTTTATTAAAATCATATCTTCTGTTTATCTTCTTAGAATGATTGCATAAAGGTATTATTTTTACTAAACATCGTTTGTTCAAAAAATAAAATAAAAATGTTGTCAAAGTTTGTCACAATGTTGTTGTTTTAAAAGAAATCCCAGCACTCTACATTGTTCTTATTTAGATTAAGGTGTATCATTTAGAAAATCACCACGCATGTTCAGAGACGCGATGTGCCTCTATGGTCCATGACGCTGCATAAGTAAAGTTTGTCTTGAGCGAATATTTAATTTTACTCGTCTTAATTCAAAGCATGATCTTGCGGTAGCTATGACCTATTGTACGTATAAGATATATCATATTTACTTTTCTTGCATCTCTCAAACTATCCTTATTCATTGTGGAAGCACACAGGGTGAAACTCTTCACTGAGAATATACTATCGGTTATCTACTCAAAATATAGAATTTTAAAATGTTAGCCTTTATTGATGCGACAGGCTGTCTGTTGGCCGCATGAACAGACTTTGGAGAGAGCTGATGATACTATAGCAGGAAACATGCCCCTTTGACCTCCTCCATTTTTGTAGGCTTTTTGTTAAATACCCTATAGCTTAGTCCTTAAAAGATACGCGGTGTAGGAATTTCCCCATCTAGCGGTGAAATTGTATTTTGCATTCAAACACATAGCGCTTCGCTTTTTCAAATGCATGTTGCAACTACGGTAACCGTTATGTGCCAAGAAGCTACGACATGTCGTCCAATTGCACTTTATCGAGTTTAACTATACACGTTCTACTGTTATGCTGCCTATATAATGAATTACACAACCACAGAATGAAAAAGCTTGTAATTTAGACCATAACACTGACTTAACTGATTGATTCCTGATAGGAACTGTTTTGAGGCTTGGCATCAGTGATTTTCATGAGGCCCAAAACGCCTGGACTTCCTTTGGAAAAATGTAAATATTTTTTGTTCTGTTCAAGTTATAATGTTCATTCCTGTGCTCCAGGACTCCAAAGACTTGAACAAACTGTTTTCCATTGGAAAATTCCTTAGCTTTTATTTATTTGTGTGTGATTTCAATAAATATTTGAGTGATTCAATTTTCCGATTTATTTTTTCATTTGTTTGTGGTCCCATAACTTATTTTACATTCAGGTGACATCAATGAAACACAAATAAGCTGAAAGTTCAATTTGTCCTGAAAAAAAATATGTGTGTCAATTGTCTGTGCACAAAAGGGTTGATGTTTTACAAGCTTTTTTAGTGAATAACACCAGGCGGAAAATTTATTGTAAAAATACCCTTAGGTCTTAGAGGGTTAAATGAATACCGTGGTTTAATGCATATCAAGTGTTGTATACAAGCAAAGAGATGCCGAGAAAACCAAGAGCTTGCTAGCATCACGACTAAATGTAGGAAACATTGTTTTCCTGACAGAGACAAATATTTTCTCTTAATCCAGTAATGATATTTTCATTAAGAGGTTAAAAAAGGGGGACGAATTGTTTGCAACAAGTTCTGTAAAAAGCATTTAGAAAGTAAGGCTTTAAGTTAACTTTACCAAATATTAAGTTCAGTTATAGAACTTTAGCGCATTGAGTTTAAATTAAAACGCGATATCAATATCGCGTAAAACACATCATGACCGAATTGAGGGTTGTTTAATAATTATCAAGCACCAGCTGATTAAAGTGTTTCTTCAAACAAAGCGACAAAAGTAATTTTCTGATCAATCATCGTACCTACACAGAATATGAAGGTAAATCAGTAGCTAAACTCGAGAGCACGTAGATGTGAATTTGAGAACTTGTACAATAAATATTCGTACTTGTATGTGAACATTTACACTCACAGCTCCGATGTGAAAACCTGTAAAATAAAAATCTGAACTTGAACACTGAGATTTGCACTCGCAGACAATAGTCACAAACCTGTATTCTGAATTTGAAGCTGCAGAAAAGCAGTCACAAATGTGTAAAATGACATTCTCAAAGATACGACGACAGACACAAACTTGTAATACAAATTTGCACTTCTTCTAACATTCAAATTCGCAGTACAACCTCAAATTGGCACTTGCAACTTCTCAAATCTGTCACTGCAAGTTCAAATTTCACGCCTTGACTTTTGCTACTCTTTTCGCGATATATGACGTGCAAAACTGATTTGTGCACTTGTAACGAGAGAGTGGCGAGAGAGAGAGGGGGGCGGGAGCGGGGGTGTTCAAAGGAGCCCTTTTATTGGTTGGCGCCTAGCCAATGAAATAGGACTTCTATTGTACGCGATGATGTCACGAAACCCGCCTCCTCGTGGATGTTCTGAAACGCTAACATGGCAATGCATTAGACTGATTTAAAAGAAATGAATGATATCATCAAACTTAGTTAACACAATAATGCATACTACAGAAAAGCAGATGAGCACAGAATATGAACGCAACACGTTAAATTAACCCTTTGATGCACAACATGGGTCTAAATAGACCCGACTGAGTTTTCATTTTCTATATCTTTGCAAGAAATTAATTTCATCATTCAGTATTCCAGGTATTCCTCAAATAACTCGTTTTAGATCATTACAAATCCTTATTTAAATTTTTCCTTTCTTACTTTTCGAATAAAAATGGTTTTTGTTTCACTACCCTTCTAATGCGCAACATGGGTCTAAAAAGATCCGTAATCATGTTTCTTTGCTGAATATTTGAAAGAAATGTATTTTATCATTTATTAATCCAGGTATTCATTAAATATCTTGTTTTTGATTTCCACAAATCATTATTTTTATTTTTCCTTTCTTACTTTATAAACAAACACGGTTTTTGTATTTCTACATCAATTTTACACACATGGGTCAAAAATGACCCATATAGGAACCTTTGATATTTATAAATAGTATAAATATATTTACTGCAGAAAACTATTCACCTGCCAAACATTTCACAATTCAACATGGCTTCTTTTGTATATTTCATGCATGTAAGTTTTATTTAATACATTTTTTGTCACAGAAAATATTTGATATTTTGTGAAAGACATCTAGATATAGCCTAAAATTTGAACGTTTAGGCTAAGGTTACCTTGACCTTGAAATCCATTACTAGTGCAAAAGAGAAACATGTCCAATACTATTAGCTAGCTTGCGGTCGACATATTTTATTTTATCGAATGTTAGCTAGGTCAACAAAATAAAAGTTGCAATAGAAAGTTATATATACAAGTATATATTGGCGCTGTTGGGCAGAAACCTTACCTGGGCAGTACCTCCATATTAATTTTTATAAATGGTCATAAATCAATGCTATCGGTCACATACGCCGTGGTGTGGTGCACTATGGCTGCTGTCGCATCATCCGGGTGGATGCTGCACATTGGTGGTGGGGAGATCATTGGTGGTGGGGAGATCCCCCTACAGTTGCACTACACTACAGTTCAATTTCAGTGTTATCGGTTATATGCATGTTATGCGTGACAAAGTGGCCAATAAACATATTTCAAGTGTTACAGTAAATGTGTTGATCTAAACAACTGTGACAATGGTTATTTTAACAAAAAGTGTTCTTTATTGTTTTGTTTTTATCACGTTTGCATATGGGTCATTTTAGACCCATGTGTGTAAACTTGATGTATTTACACAAAACCTAGGAAATATTAAAATATGAATTTGTGATCATTGAAAACAAGATATTTTGAATATTCATAAATCATGAAATTTATAGATCATGAAATATAAAATGCTCAAATAAAGTGATTTCAAAAGGTGAAACAAAAAAATGTAGAGCCATGCTTGAAATAACATAGGAAATGAATACGGGTCTTTTTAGACCCATGTTGTGCATTAGAGGGGGTATCCATAGCTTGCGCATCAAAGGGTTAAGACAGTGGTATTGAAAGACCAATCAGGAAACACCATAAATAAAGCATACAGAAAAGCAATTGAGCAGAAAATGAACGCAACTTGTTTAATTGTACGTTAAGCATTTTCCTCTCATAGAAAACCAAGAAAACGCTTAATGAGGCTTAATGGACCAACAGTTATAAAAAAAAAATAAAAAAAACACAATTCCTTATACATTATTAATAAAACACAGGCAGCTGGTCTATTTGCACTGAACACAAATTTGCTTTCTTTCGTCATATTCTGTGCTCATCTGTTTTTCTGTAGTATACATTATCAGTATGGTGTTTACTAAGTTTGATAATATCAATTATGTATTTTAAATCAGTCTAATGCATTGCCATGTTAGCGTTTCAGAACATCCACAAGGAGGCGGGTTTCGTGACATCATCGGGTACAATAGAAGTCCTATTTCATTGGCTAGGCGCCAACCAATAAAACGGCTCCTTTGAACACCCCCGCTCCCGCCCCCCTCTCTCTCTCGCCACTCTCTCGTTACAAGTGCACAAATCAGTTTTGCACCTCATATATCGCGAAAAGAGTAGCAAAAGTCAAGGCGTGAAATTTGAACTTGCAGTGACAGATTTGAGAAGTTGCAAGTGCCAATTTGAGGTTGTACTGCGAATTTGAATGTTAGAAGAAGTGCAAATTTGTATTACAAGTTTGTGTCTGTTGTCGTATCTTTGAGAATGCCATTTTACACATTTGTGACTGCTTTTCTGCAGCTTCAAATTCAGAATACAGGTTTGTGACTATTGTCTGCGAGTGCAAATCTCAGTGTTCAAGTTCAGATTTTTATTTTACAGGTTTTCACATCGGAGCTGTGAGTGTAAATGTTCACATAAAAGTACGAATATTTATTGTACAAGTTCTCAAATTCACATCTACGTGCTCTCGAGTTTTGCTACTAATTTACCTTCATAACAGAAGCACTGATTTTGAGGGTCACTTACAGAAAGATGTCTTTGTATTTTTAAAAACATAGATAGATCTATGACCTACATAGATGTTTTACACGAAAAAAAATATTTCAGAGATCCTTGTGCGGTATTCTATATTCGCATTCGCATAAAGGGTTAAAATATAAAATATACATTTAAGAGATATTTAAAAACTAGGATGGTATAATAATATAATGTGGTTTAAACTATCATTTTATTAAATCAAGCCGATTCATGCAAATACTGTCGTATATGAAAAAAGAGAAGGCCTAGAGTTTACTAACATTACAGCTAACCGTAGGAAACGGATATCCATGGGGTGAGAGTGTAAAGAAAACATCGCACAAAATACGAAAAGTGTTACGATAGTGTTGTTAAAAATGAAACCGTGGTAAACAATTTAAGAACATTAGCGGTTCAATAACAATGTTCAATATAAACAAAAATCCGACTCTAATGCGACTGAGCGTGTTTCACATATAATTTATATAACAATTGATATTTACAATATGTTAAAACATTTTTGATGATGAGGCCAAAAAAACTGCTTACTTTTCATAAAAAGAAGAACGATTATTAAGACATAAAACACAACGTCTGTTTTCTGGATCAGGCCAAGACCCCTGCCTAAAACTCTTGTGTCAAAGTATCGGTGTAGACGAAATAAAAAATGAATCATCCCGCCTTTCAACGGTAATTCATTAGCTTAACCGTTGTTTAGCCGCGTAGAAAAAAAAATAACCGACTGTGCTGTGAAATGGGCAATAGCTAGACGAGTTTGAAGTATAATAGTTCTCTTACGAGAGGTTCTCTCGTATTGCGTAAGCTAGCTTACGCTACGGGAAAGATTCATCTTTGCTGAGATATTGAAGCCAAAAATTATTTCATAATTTGTATCCATATACAACGCAGTTCCTCTGCGGCAGACCTAGAGCGGGCTAGCTAGCAGCTCATTGGTTCGCTCAGAGAGAACTGCTTAAGCCTATGGGAGAGCGGGGCTGAACCCGCTTCCAATGAGAGGCGCCCGCGCGCTCATTGCGTCATGGCCCGCCAGAGTGGGCGTGGCCAAGGGGTATATAACAGTCTCTCCCAGGCTTATATGTTGATTCATTTCATCTTCAGCAAGCTCACGCTTCTGCTGTGTTCTGGGAGAAAGCCGTCGCCGTCGAGAAGGCACCACTAGCGAGCTCCGGACCCTGAAGAAGCCGGCCCTCTTCGCCACCTTCAGCCGCCCAGCAAGCTAAGCCATCCGACGACTGTATCCTTTTCTCCACTATATCTAAAAGAGCACGAGCGTCTTTCTCAAGATGCCTCGTTTTTCCTGCGGCTCCTGCCGCGCTCGTCTCGAGGACGGAGACCGCCATGTCATCTGCGCTCTCTGCTTGGGTCTCGAGCATGCAGAACTCGCCCTCGCGGATGGAGGCTGCGACTTCTGCGAAAGCCTGCCGCTGTCGTCCCTGCGGGCACGACTTCTGGCAGTGAAATCCGCTCCCGCGCCGCCTGTCTCTTCGCCGCGGAAGAAAAAACGCCGCTCTCAGAGGCCGCCGGAGCCACCAGCGGAAACATGCGGGCCGCCGCCTCCCGCTTCCCGCTCTCCCTCCCCGCCCCTGCCGGACATACAGTTGCCGCCGAGTGGCCGCTCTGTTGCCTCCGATGACGCCGCGGAGGAGAAGGACTCCTGCTCACTGCTCGCTTCCGACAGTGAGGAGTGGTCGTCTCGCGGTTCCACGAGAGAGTCGACGGGGACCCGCGCCGGGATAGAGGAAGAGCTGATGCGCCTCCTCTCACAGGCCGTCGAACGCCTCGGTCTCGAGTGGTCTCCCCCACCCGAGCAGGCCCCGAACCGGATGGACGGCAGCTTCTTTCATCGGCGTTCGACCCCCGCGTGCAACCGGGCCGCTCCATTTCTGCCTGAGCTTCACGCAGAATTAACGAAGTCCTGGAATGCCCCGCTCTCGGCCGGAAACCGCTCCGACATTTCCGCCTCGCTGCGCTCGGTGGACGGAGCCGCCGAGAAAGGCTACTCAGCCATGCCGCCCGTCGAGGACTTGGTCGCCGCGCACCTCTGCCCGCCCTCTGCTAGATGGCGTTCCTCACCCACGCTTCCTTCTAAAGCGTGCAGAGCGACCTCGAGTTTTCACGCTCGCGCATACGCCGCCGCCGGTCAGGCCGCCGCCGCGCTTCACTCGATGTCTGTCCTCCAAGTGCTTCAGAGCGATATTCTCCGTGAATGTGCCGAAGGCGGTAGGAACCCCGCCCCCGCTGTCACGGATCTGAGAAGTGCTACGGACCTCGCCCTTCGCGCCACTAAAGCCGCCGCACAAGCTCTGGGGAGATGCATGGCCAGCCTGTGTGTTGCCGAGAGACACCTATGGCTCACGCTCGCCGACATGGGAGACTCTGAGCGCGCCGCGTTTCTCAACGCGCCCCTCTCCCCGACGGGCCTGTTTGGATCCGCTGTCACGGGCATCGTCGATCGCTTCTCGGAGGTACAGAAAGCCACCCAGGCGATGAATTTGTTTCTGCCACGCCGCGCTAGCTCTTCCGTGGGCCGCTCTCGCGAGCCTCCCGCCAGAGCTCCGCCACAGCGACCTCCTCCGCAGACTCAAACAGCCCAGCGCAGACAGGGCGCCCGCCCTCGCTCTCGCTCTGACAGCCGCCGCAGACCGCCGCCCCCACGAGGCCCGCGTTCTAAGATCACGCTGAAGCCTGATCATCAGAAGTCTGCCTAGCAAGATCAAGAAAACGACGGTGCTCTCCCGCTGCGGCCGGACCGCCGTCAAAGCTTCGCCCTCTGCCAGTCCCCGTTATTTCGCCGACTGCAGTAGTGTTGACCGCCACAAACAAGCCGGTGTCCCAGCCCGCTTGCGAGCGTCAAAAAGCCGTTTTTATGGCTACCCAGAGAAATCTCAAAAAGAGAAATTTTGCCAGTTGTGTACAAAAAGTGCCCACAATCATGTGCTCACCGATACACACAAGCATAACATATCCCGTGTCTCTATCAGAGCCCCATCACATGAAACGGGCAGAGCCCGCTCTAGTTTCAGAGAACATAAACACGCCCACGAGCCCGTGCGCGTGTCCCCTCTCTGCTCGCTCTGTTACACGGCCCATAGACTCCTCTCTGAGTGCAAGTCCCGTTGCCACACACATTCAAAGCGTGCCCACACACTGTGTCCAGCCCGCTATGTGCAGCAATCAGGGCAATATAGCCATTCGGCCACTAGCCGCATGCTTCAAAGCGTGGGAAGCCATTCCAGGCATCTCCCCGTGGGTGTTAAGCATTATAAAGAACGGCTATCTGCTGCAGTTTCGCCGCCGCCCGCCTCGTGCACGCGCGCAGCTCGAATCTACTGTCAGCCCGCTGGCCGCCGGCACGCTCCGCTCAGAAATTGCGACGCTGTTGCAAAAGGGCGCTATAGAGAGAGTCCCGCCATCTATGACCGAGTCGGGGTTTTACGGCCGTTATTTTCTGGTTCCCAAGAAAGACGGCGGCCTCAGACCGATTTTAGATCTCAGGTCTTTGAACAAAGCGCTCATGAAGAGACCGTTCAGGATGCTCACTACCAGGAAACTCCTCGCGCAGGTGCGCCAGGGGGACTGGTTCATCTCTCTAGACCTGAAAGACGCCTATTTTCAGATCCAGATAAATCCCCGTCACAGGCCATTCTTACGTTTCGCCTTCGAGTGTCTTGTTTATCAATATGCCGTTCTCCCGTTCGGCTTATCTCTGGCGCCCCGTACATTCACGAAGTGCATGGACGCGGCGCTCGCCCCCCTGCGAAGCCAGGGGCTGCGCATTCTGAATTATCTGGACGACTGGCTGATTTTGGCCCAATCACAAACGGAGCTTCTGTCGCACCGCGCAGTTCTCCTCAACCATCTGGAAGCGCTGGGTCTCTCTGTCAACTGGTCAAAGATTTCCCTTCTCCCCAGTCAATCGATTTCCTTCCTAGGAATAGATTTGAACTCGGTCACGATGACGGCTCGCCTGTCTACACAGCGCGCGCGCAGTGTTCAGCGCCTAGCCTCCTCGTTTCAGATGGACGCCCGCACTCCTCTGAAAGCTTTTCAGAGGATGCTGGGTTACATGGCCTCAGCCTCCGCTGTACTTCAGCTGGGCCTTCTGCACATGCGCCCGCTTCAGCTCTGGTTAAACAGCCGTGTACCCCACCGCGCGTGGAACACGGGCCGCCAGCTGATCAAGGTTACGCAGACATGTCTCACGGCACTGCAGCCATGGACAGTAGCAGAATGGTTTCGCCAGGGCGTCACGATGGGGACTTTTTCCTGCCGAAAAGTCATCTCGACAGATGCATCCAACACGGGTTGGGGTGCAGTCTGCGAGGGCTCACCGGCCTTCGGCCACTGGTCGACTCAGGAAAGCCCTTTACACATAAACTGTCTGGAAATGCTTGCGGTTGAGAACGCGCTCTCGCGCTTTCTCTCGCTCATTCGGGGACACCACGTCCTGATCCGTTCGGACAACAGGGCGGTGGTCTCCTATCTCAACCGTCAGGGCGGTGTCAGATCCAGAAATCTCTGTCTACTGACACACCGCATTCTAGTTTGGTCTCAGAGCCGCCTGCTCTCGCTCAGAGCGACGCATGTGCCGGGCCATCTCAACGACGGTCCAGACATACTGTCCAGGGACCTCATCTCCACGGGAGAATGGTCCCTGAACGCACAAACGGTCCAACTACTGTGGCAGCTATTCGGCAGAGCAGAAGTAGACCTCTTCACGTCAGAAGAGAACGCTCACTGCCCAATATATTTTTCGAGGAGCGAGGACGCGCTAGCCCAGGAATGGCCTCGCCGCCCGCTCTATGCATTCCCTCCGATCGCTCTGTTACCACAGGTAATTCAGAGGATCAGGGACGCACGCCACTCGGTGCTCCTCATAGCCCCGCGTTGGGAGAGTCAGAATTGGGTTCCGGAGCTCACGCAGCTGTCACAGACAGCCCCGTGGCCCATCCCAGTCAGAGCAGATCTCCTCTCTCAAGCTCGCGGCACGATCTGGCACCCCCATCCACAGCGCTGGGCGCTACATGCATGGGTGATCAACGACTATTCGTCGATTTGCCAGAGGGAGTAAGAAACACTATCATACAGGCTAGAGCACCTTCCACGAGAAGGCTCTATGCGTCTAAATGGTCTGTGTTCTCAAAATGGTGCACCGTAAAACAGCTGGACCCACGGTCATGCGAGGTGCCGTCTTTGCTAATGTTCCTTCAAGAGATGCTGGACAAGGGCAGGTCCCCCTCCACTCTCAAGGTTTACGTGGCAGCCGTCGCAGCGTTCGCTGAACCCCGACGCGCTCAGTCCCTGGGCAAAGACGAGTTAGTCATCCGCTTCCTCAGGGGAGCTAAGAGGATGAACCCTCCGCGGCCCCCGTCGGTTCCTATTTGGGATCTTTCTATAGTCCTCGAAGCTATGAAAGCACCCCCGTTCGAACCGCTCGAGTCTGTGGACCTAAAATACCTCTCGCTCAAAACCGTTTTTCTGACGGCTCTGTCCTCAGTAAAACGCGTAGGGGACCTTCACGCGCTCTCATCCAGCGCCGCGTGTCTTGAGTTTGGGCCGAATGACTCAGTTGTCATTCTCAAACCTAGGCATGGCTATGTCCCAAAAGCGATTGGTACCCCGTTCAGGGCGCAGATTATCTCCCTATCGGCTCTGCCTGCATCCGATAGCGAGCGCGACGCCAATCTCCTCTGCCCGGTGCGGGCTCTGAGGTTGTACACGACGCGCGCTGCCGCGTTCAGACGCGCTGAGCAGCTTTTCGTGTCGTTTGGGGGGCGCACCAAAGGTCTGGCCGCCTCCAAACAGACACTGTCTAGATGGATAGTGGACGCGATTACCTCTGCTTACGCATCTAAATGCCTGCCATGCCCTCTGGGCATCAGGGCGCACTCCACTAGAGGCATGGCCTCATCGTGGGCATGGTCCTGTGGAATTTCCATTCATGACATCTGTGTGGCCGCGGGATGGGCCTCCCCGTCCACTTTTGTCAGATTTTACAACTTGGAAGTCCCCGCCTTGCAGGCAAAATTACTAGCTGTCTAACGACCAGCTCTCTAAGAAGCTGCATTTCTGAGAGTCCCTCACAACCGGTTCGCCCCTTGTGCTCTCCTTAAATGCTTTTACACTTCATGTGCCCGCTCTGCTGGCCCTATACATGCTTATGTGTACTTTTCATGTGCCCGCTCTGCCGGCCTCATAGTACATTCACTCCACGTTAAATATCCCCCGGTAGATCCCTGGGATTTCATGTGTGGTTTCATAGCGCGCACGGCGTTGACCAGGTGTTCCCGTAGCGTAAGCTAGCTTACGCAATACGAGAGAACCTCTCGTAAGAGAACGAATCGGTTACCTAACGTAACCTCGGTTCTCTCTAGAAGAGGGAACGAGTATTGCGTTCCCTGCCGTGCTTGCGCTACTAGCGTTTCGCTTCACGCTGAAATAAATCAACATATAAGCCTGGGAGAGACTGTTATATACCCCTTGGCCACGCCCACTCTGGCGGGCCATGACGCAATGAGCGCGCGGGCGCCTCTCATTGGAAGCGGGTTCAGTTCCGCTCTCCCATAGGCTTAAGCAGTTCTCTCTGAGCGAACCAATGAGCTGCTAGCTAGCCCGCTCTAGGTCTGCCGCAGAGGAACTGCGTTGTATATGGATACAAATTATGAAATAATTTTTGGCTTCAATATCTCAGCAAAGATGAATCTTTCCCGTAGCGTAAGCTAGCTTACGCAATACTCGTTCCCTCTTCTAGAGAGAACCGAGGTTACGTTAGGTAACCGATTCGTTTTATAGGTAACAGAAAAACAGCAATACTCATCTTTCATGTCGATGTTTCGTAGACATAGCTAAAAGATGTTCTAAAATAAATATCTCATGTAGAAATATCTGTTCATGTTTTTCATAAATTCCTATGTTTGACCACGTTCGTAGACTATAGTTTTTGCAAACTGTACAAAAACAAAAGGAAACATGATGTCAATTACAAACATTCAAAACTGCTCACAAATGGCTTTTCGTATTTGTTGGGTCACGCTGAATTTACTTTTTTAGCAAGTTGACCTCTAGCATTTACTTTTTTCTAATTTTAAACACCAAACTTTGTTTAACCCCCTGGGGTCTGAGGTGTTTTTGGAGTCCTTGAGATGTTCTGACATGCTGTGACATTTGTGTTTTTTTCAGTTGCTTATAAACATATTAATGGCACAGGTGAAATTACACTATATTTAGCACAAACATGGCTATGATAATATGTGATATAATATGTTTGTACATGTTTGTATATTTGAGAGAATATTGTTTATGCGTGGTTATTGAAAAAACTAAAAATGAAAGTTTCTGAAATAAGGCTACAAAACACATAATAAATATGTGTCCACAAGACTTTTGACTAATGGATGCTGTTGCCTAGTGTTTTTTCTTCAAAATGATCTGAAAAACATCCTGCCTAATCATTCACATAAAACTGTGAATTGGGTTTTATTGTGAAAAACTTTTTTTTGTTTGCCAAGGCAACATGCGAATGGCCTTGAACAGTCCAAGCCCCATCATGAATAATTAGGTGATTCTCACCTGACCCGCATAATAATGAGCCTTTCATTCAGGTGTTACACAAGGAAAAATTGAAAGGACAACATACATACATACATACATACATACATACATACATACATACATACATACATACATACATACATACATACATACATACATACATACATACATACATACATACATACATACATACATACATACATACATACATACATACATACATACATACATACATACATACATACATACATACATACATACATACATACATACATACATACATACATACATACATACATACATACATACATACATACATACATACATACATACATACATACATACATACATACATACATACATACATACATACATACATACATACATACATACATACATACATACATACATACATACATACATACATACATACATACATACATACATACATACATACATACATACATACATACATACATACATACATACATACATACATACATACATACATACATACATACATACATACATACATACATACATACATACATACATACATACATACATACATACATACATACATACATACATACATACATACATACATACATACATACATACATACATACATACATACATACATACATACATACATACATACATACATACATACATACATACATACATACATACATACATACATACATACATACATACATACATACATACATACATACATACATACATACATACATACATACATACATACATACATACATACATACATACATACATACATACATACATACATACATACATACATACATACATACATACATACATACATACATACATACATACATACATACATACATACATACATACATACATACATACATACATACATACATACATACATACATACATACATACATACATACATACATACATACATACATACATACATACATACATACATACATACATACATACATACATACATACATACATACATACATACATACATACATACATACATACATACATACATACATACATACATACATACATACATACATACATACATACATACATACATACATACATACATACATACATACATACATACATACATACATACATACATA
Source organism: Tiaroga cobitis (assembly GCA_030578255.1). Taxonomy (NCBI): domain Eukaryota; kingdom Metazoa; phylum Chordata; class Actinopteri; order Cypriniformes; family Leuciscidae; genus Tiaroga; species Tiaroga cobitis. The sequence goes on along the minus strand of CM060607.1, from coordinate 38,256,208 downwards.
CATACATACATACATACATACATACATACATACATACATACATACATACATACATACATACATACATACATACATACATACATACATACATACATACATACATACATACATACATACATACATACATACATACATACATACATACATACATACATACATACATACATACATACATACATACATACATACATACATACATACATACATACATACATACATACATACATACATACATACATACATACATACATACATACATACATACATACATACATACATACATACATACATACATACATACATACATACATACATACATACATACATACATACATACATACATACATACATACATACATACATACATACATACATACATACATACATACATACATACATACATACATACATACATACATACATACATACATACATACATACATACATACATACATACATACATACATACATACATACATACATACATACATACATACATACATACATACATACATACATACATACATACATACATACATACATACATACATACATACATACATACATACATACATACATACATACATACATACATACATACATACATACATACATACATACATACATACATACATACATACATACATACATATATATATATATATATATATATATATGAAGAGTTCAGATGCAAAAGCCTCTAAGTGCCATTTGAAATTTTCTTCTAGAATAATAATTTTTATCAAGCTTGTATATTTAAGTTCAGTTATTTCACTTAAATGGCAATGAAGATTACCTAATAATTGTCATTTAAGTGAAATTACTGAACTTAAAATGTACAAGCTTGATAAAAATTATCATTCTAGAAGAAAATTTCAAATGGCACTAGAGGCTTTTGCATCTGAACTCTTCATATAATCAAATATAAATGAAAGTCAAAAACCCATTTTTAGTCATACCTGGAAACAAATCCTGGTCAAATAGGTTATATGGGTCATTGTATAGAATTGGTTCAAAGTTAGAGTTGGAAACATCTTGAAAAGAATTTTTTTTCCATATAAAGTAGGCTATTATAAGCTTGCATTGGAAACAGTTGATTAGTTTATTTTTTACAAAACATAGGCTACTATATATTTAACATATGAGCAGAAACTGTCTAACTAAAGCTTATTTGATGTCTATTTTATAGTAAAAACTTTCTAATCTATTTCGTCTGTAACAGTAGGCTATGCATCTGTGCGTTCGTTCGTTCACACACCCAGACACCCGATTCATATTTAAACAGTCTTTTTGGTTTTACAGATACTATTCTATATTGCGATTAGAACAAATCTCAGTAGTCTTACTAATGTAGGAGCGAGAGTGAATGAATGCACAGCGCACGCGCGTCTGTGAATTCGTCCATTCATTCGCACACAGACACGCATTTAAAATTTAAACAGTCTTTGTGCAGTTTACAGACACTATTCAATAACACGATTAGAACAAAGCACTTAAGAATAAATGACTTACTACATCAGCTGAATCCGTGCTCCTCGAATGAAACAGGTAACTGAGTTAACTTTTCCAGGAATTATTCCTCTGCGCAGCAATACGAGATAAAGGTTAGCGCGTTCTGATGTGGGCGTTTTCATGGCTTGCCTCAACATTAACGTTTGAATAGCACGCGCTCTCAGTGGGCGTGGTCACATTAACACGTCATACGCTATAATTAGGTGAAAGGAAAAAGACCGACATCTCTCTCTTTTCATACAGATTACATCAACTGAGAATAGTTGCTTTTTTATATAAGTTACTTCATTTAAAAGAAGAGAATTAAGTTACTTCATTTAAAAGAAGAGAATTTCAGCTTCATAAAGAGAAATCTTTCGTGTCTCTGTGACAAGTATTTATTGAGTTGCAGTTCATTTTTCGGACGCGTTTCAGAAAGATTTTTGCGGAGACAGTGTGAGCTGAAAGCGCACCCTGTTTATTTTATTTATTATACAAAAACACAAGGTTTTGATGTTAATAAGAGTGTACACACAAAAAAGAAGACATTTAACAGTATTGAATGATGTGTAACACGTAAGATCAAAATCAACAAAGTATTTTGAGTTTGTTTTGCACTGATAAAAAAAAAAGTGAGCAGATCACGCCGGCGTGATTGCCGACCCCAGAGGGTTAACAGTCTTAATGAATACGCCTCTCTCGGTGCAATAGTCAGATGTGATTCTGTTGTAATAGTTTACGTATAAAACAGCATGCGCTTACTTTTCGTGTTAATACTTATAAGTAAGTAACTTAAGTAAGTATTAACAGCATGTTAATACTTTGTGTGATTCCACATCGTAGATAGAGGGAAAGTTGCAATTTAGTCAAACATTCTCAAACAGAAATACTTCAGAGTACAAACACTTAAATTATTAATGGTCATTTATTCCTATAAACAATGAATGTTGATGGCTCTCAAAGAAAAGTGTTCACCTAAAACAGACACACATTCAAAATGTGAACCAGTGTCGTCTGCTATCTGAATAATAATAGTAATAAAACCATCATTTGTGAACTTTTGTATATTTATTATTATAAACGGTGCTTTCCTTAGTGATTTGGTCTTTTTGAATTCATGTATAAAGATTATGTTTTAAAGTTAGACCATAGTCTTTACAAGAGTGTGGAACTTTGCATCACTACGTTGTGACCAAAATGTTGGCGTGTAAAAATACATCCAAACATTTAAGCACAACTATTTACATACATACTAAGCAGAATAATATCTAACTGTAGCTTGTGAACATTCCATTATCTGTTTATTTTGGGTCAGAGAACAATTTTTGGAAAAAAAATTGTGCTGGATGTAAAAAAAATAAAATAAAGGTATTAGTTAATAACAAACAAAAACTTTAAATCAGCACAAAGCCCTATAATTAATGAATAAAATATGGTTTAATTCAAGTTTGATAATGACTTCCATAATATTTTCTTTTAGTAAAAAGCTATGCCTGGATAAACCTGAGGCTGAGACCGAGCAAAGATTACAACAATATTAGCTTTTTCAAACATTGCATGGTTGAGCTATGCCTGAAACTTAGTAATCAACAGGCATTTCTGTAGGTCTGTCAAAAGAAAAATCATCTGGTTTTAAACACTGCTTTTTGGTAAAAACTTTGTGTCAGACGTATTTGGTAGCATGATTGCCTCGTTTAATTGTGTAATAAGTACATATTTATCAGGCTGATATTTGTAGACAGTAAATTTATAAAAAGAAAAAAGAACCGGTTAATGGCCTTCTGTCAGAACACAACAGGTATGAAGATATGTTTGGTTTTTTATTCTAACTTTAAAAGCTAGATTAATCTTTGAAAAGGTTAATACAGTATTTGATTTTTGGTGGAAAATCTGAAAAACCACCTTACGTTTGATTGATTGATTGAACTTTATTGTCCAGTCTGTTTTCACATAGCGGAAATTTTTCTTTGACACTGTAACATAAGACACATCACATATCAACAACACAAATACAAAAAATAATACAGTTAAACACTGTAAAAAAGGAAAATTAAAAAATATTAGCAGTCGCTCTATTGTTTCAATTAAAACACTGTACGATTTAAGATAATCACTGCCATAGGAAGAAACGATCTTTTGTAGAGATTTTTTCTAGCCAAGGGAATTTTTAGTCTACGTCTGAGTTGAACTGTTTGGTGTTTTGCAGCACATATTTCTTTTGCAAAAACTTTGCATCAGACATATCATATATTATATTTTTTTACTTTATGCTTGCTAGGAAATTAATTGGAATTTAACCTTTGTATAAATAAGAAAAGTATATTTTAAAAGAAGATTAAAGGAACAAAGTACCAATTAATGACATTGTGTCAGAACACAGCAAACATGAAGAAGTGCTTTTGCATTTTTGTTCAAACTTTAAAGTAAGATTACCCTTTGAAAAGTGTAATACAAATAGTATAGAGTATTTGATTTTGGGGGAACGTTGCAAACTAGTGTCATTTAGCTTAATCTTTGGTTTTTAATCTTTTGGTTTGAAGTTATGACTTCTGAAGACCTCTCATGCGTAGATTCACTCGGTTGAAAAACTGAGTTTTGTAATTTACACATCTGAAATTAAACTTATGGTAGTTTTTTTATAAAGTATTTTAATAGCCAAAATCAATGTCTTTATTCATAAATATTTTCTCATTGGTCTAAAATTACCTTTGCCAGCGAACTGACATCCTCATAAGCAAAGAATTTTTTTTATCTTTATTTACATGATACGGGTAAGTCCATGGAGGCCTCCGTGTCGTTCCGCCATCTTGAAAAACTATAATAGCGGAGAGGGACAAAAAGCACTAGCCTAGCTCAACTAGCCAACCTTTTCGTTCAGAGCCGGCTGACTGAAACCATCTGAAGCGGTCAGTGAGAGGCGCTTGAAAGGCTGCACTGCACAGTACTTCATAATGCAATCCTCGTGGCCATGATAAAGCATAGAAATTCATTTAAAGGGGGAACGTGTCCGGCAAATTCAAAACGAGGGTAAATATGGGGATAGCTTTTCCCAGGTGGATAGAGCTAATGAAGGAGAAAGACTTTGAAAGGGACACTGAAGTCCTGCTTTCTCCTCGACAGTTAAGTCAGTGTTATGGTCTAAATTACAAGCTTTTTCATTCTGTGGTTGTGTAATTCATTATATAGGCAGCATAACAGTAGAACGTGTATAGTTAAACTCGATGAAGTGCAATTGGACGACATGTCGTAGCTTCTTGGCACATAACGGTTACCGTAGTTGCAACATGCATTTGAAAAAGTGAAGCGCTATGTGTTTGAATGCAAAATACAATTTCACCGCTAGATGGGGAAATTCCTACACAGCGTACCTTTTAAGGACTAAGCTATAGGGTATTTAACAAAAAACCTACAAAAATGGAGGAGGTCAAAGGGGCATGTTCCCTGCTATAGTATCATCAGCTCTCTCCAAAGTCTGTTCATGCGGCCAACAGACAGCCTGTCGCATCAACAAAGGCTAACGTTTTAAAAATCTACATATATTTTGAGTAGATAACCGATAGTATATTCTCAGTGAAGAGTTTCACCCTGTGTGCTTCCACAATGAATAAAGATAGTTTGAGAGATGCAAGAAAAGTAAATATGATATATCTTATACGTACAATAGGTCATAGCTACCGCAAGATCAAGCTTTGAATTAAGACGAGTAAAATTAAATATTCGCCCAAGACAAACTTTACTTATGCAGCGTCATGGACCATAGAGGCACATCGCGTCTCTGAACATGTGTGGTGATTTTCTAAATGATACACCTTAAATCTAAATAAGAACAATGTAGAGTGCTGGGATTTATTTTAAAACAACAACATTGTGACAAACTTTGACAACATTTTTATTTTATTTTTTGAACAAACGATGTTTAGTAAAAATAATACCTTTATGCAATCATTCTAAGAAGAAAAACAGAAGATATGATTTTAATAAAACTTTACAGATTTGATTTAAACGGTCTTTTCATTTTAAAAGATCTCATTTAAACTTTTAAGATTATGCTTTTAAACGAGTTTAATATGAACAAAACAGTAGAAAGCAGACTAACATTGCATATGCTGGGGCATTGTGACCCCAGAGGCTCATCTGGCCTGACACTCCTCTCGTCTCTGTGAGGGTGTGAAGCTTCATCTCACCCTGTAGTTTATCCCTGAAGGATCTGGGAGGGTTTTTGTTTATCACAACTTAAACTATTTGTTTTTTTATCATTGCATAGATCTAGTTTCTACTACTTTTCAGTTCTATGAAAATGTAAGGAGTTTTTTATATTTATATATATATATAATTTTTATATATATATTAATTTAACTAAAACTAAGGTTAAATTGTTTGAATACAATGAGTTATATACTTTATTTGATTTTATGGAACCAACTTAGTGTGTGAGAGTGCAAAACAGTATGTAAAAAACGTCTTGGTTACGTATGTAACCCTAGTTCCCTGATAGGGAACGAGACGCTGCGTCAAACGCTGCGGGAACGCCCCTGCGTTGTGCGTCATGAAGCACGTATGGAATCAGCCCAATGGAGAGATGGAACGTCATAGGCGGGTGACGTCATCGACCAGGAAACTATAAAGCACCCCAAAAACACAAGCGCATCAGCTTCTGATAGGCTTGAAGGAGCGCTTAACGGGAATGCCGGGAGTATGGCAGAACGACGCAGCGTCTCGTTCCCTATCAGGGAACTAGGGTTACATACGTAACCGAGACGTTCCCTTTCAAGGGAACTTCGAGCTGCGTCAAACGCTGCGGGAACGCGAAAACCCACGTCGCGAACCCTCTCCAGAACTCCTGGTAGCAGAGCAATCGGGGGAAAAGCGTACAGGCGTGACCTCGGCCACGGCTGCACCATAGCGTCCAACCCCAGAGGGGCTGGAAGACTGATGGAGAACCACAGATGACAATGCGTGGTCTCCTTGGAAGCGAATAGGTCCACCTCGGCGCGCCCGAAACTCAACCAAAGGAGCTCCACCACCTCGGGATGGAGTCTCCATTCCCCCGGCCTCGGCCCCTGCCTCGACAGGGAGTCCGCTACCACATTTAAATACCCGGGAAGATACATTGCTCTCAGTGATAGTAGCTTCCCCTGGGACCACAGGATGATCTGACGGGCCAACTTGTAAAGCCGGCGAGACCGCAGGCCCCCCTGATGATTTATATAAGAGACCACCGACGTGTTGTCTGATTGAACTAACACATGATGGCCTCTCAGGTCTGTTAGGAAGTGTTTCAGAGCCTGAAACGCAGCCAACATCTCTAGACAATTTATATGCCACGATAGATGATGGTCCTGCCACAGACCTTGGGCTGTGCGACCACTCATGACCGCCCCCCACCCTGTGAGGGAAGCATCCGTCGTTAGCGTTATGCGACGACAAAGAGCCCCCAGCACAGGACCTTTGGATAGGAACCAAGTTTCTCTCCACATGACCAGAGCACGAAGGCAGCGCCGCGTGACTTTGAACGTGCGGAGCGGATTTCCCCTCGGGGAGAATCCCTTGGTCCTGAGCCACCACTGTAACGGTCTCATGTACAACAGGCCGCAAGGTATAACGTTGGACGCTGCTGCCATCAGACCCAACAGTCTCTGAAACTGCTTCACAGTGAGTAGCTGGGCTAGCTTTACTTGTTTCACAGCTGAGAGAATCGAAGCTATGCGGGTCGGAGAGAGCCGCGCCCGCATCGAGACCGAATCCCAAACGACACCCAGAAAAGTGGTCTTCTGGGAAGGAGATAAAACACTTTTCTTTGCGTTCAGCCTCAACCCCAACTTTCTGATGTGAGCGAGGACGACATCTCGATGCCGAACCGCCATCTGCTCCGTCTGAGCTAAAATCAACCAATCGTCGATGTAATTGAGAATACGAATGCCCTGAAGCCTCAGAGGCACTAGTGCTGCATCCATGCATTTCGTGAAAGTGCGGGGTGATAAAGCTAGGCCAAACGGAAGAACCCTGTACTGGTACGCCTCGCCCCCGAAGGCGAACCTCAGGAACTTCCTGTGTTGTGGAAGGATGGAAATGTGGAAGTATGCGTCCTTTAGATCTATCGTGACAAACCAGTCCTCAGATCTGATTTGAGACACGATCTGCTTGATAGTGAGCATCTTGAATTTTAGCTTCCCTACCGAGCGATTCAATAGGTGCAGGTCTAAAATTGGACGCAACCCCCCATCCTTCTTTGGAACGATGAAGTATCGGCTGTAATAACCTGACTCCAAACTGGGAGGAGGAACCCGTTCTATAGCCTCCTTTTGAAGGAGCGTTTTCACCTCTTGTTCCATTACCAGAGCCTGCTCGGGGCCCACCACTGTGTGCAGAACCCCTCTGAATTTTGGTGGACGACACCTGAACTGGATAGCATAACCCTTTTCTACTGTCTGCAGGACCCAATGAGATATTCTTGGAAGGCTTTTCCACTCTGCCAGAAAATCTACTAAGGGTACCAGTCTCTCGAGACTGGCCTCTGGTGTAACTTGAGCAGCAAACACAACGCCCTGTAACGGCGCACCGGCAGGGAACGACTGGTTTAACTGCTCTGAGACCCTCCTCAGAGGGGGCGAGCGTCCCTCGGGAAAGCGCTCGCTGGGACCGCCTACGCCCCGGCATGAAGGCGGGGTTGGCAGGACGGGCCCCTGAGGGCACCGAGGAAGAACGGGCACCGTAAAAAGAGGTGAACACCTTTCCGCCTCGGTGGGGACCACCCTCAGCATCCTGAACGCCTCGGCGTCAGGACTTCTTCTTAGCCGAAGCCTTCTTAGCCAATATAACTGTCCTCAGATCAGTTCTATTCCCAGATGGTTTCGTCTGAGCCCACTGTCCAGCAGGGGGAACACGAGACGTGACACTCTGCTTCTGCTGCGCCCTATGTGACGAGCTCGTAGACGGCCGGGGCTGCTCCCGCCCAGCAGCCCCAGGGACGTGAACTTTTAATGGGATATATTTCTTAAAAGCGGCTGCTTGTTTTTTCTCTTCTTGGAATTTGTCAATAACAGAATTCACCGCATCACCAAAAAGACCCATAGGAGAGAGAGGAGCATCTAAAAGAAATGATTTTTCCTTTTCTTTTAAATTAGTTTGACACAACCATAAATGTCTCTCTGCGGCCACCAGATCGACCAATCAGTTTGGCCGATTCCCTGATGGCACGCAGAGATAAATCAGCAGACTGACGCAATTCTCGAACCACGTCAGTGGAAACCTCCTCACTCTCGCTCACATCCCTTAGCAGGTCAGCCTGGTATGCCTGCAAAATAGACATGGTATGCAGACATGACGCAGCCTGACCTGCCGCCGAATACGCTTTACCCACCAACCCCGAAGTATTTCTCAACGGCTTGGTGGGTAATGCAGGTGCCCTAAGTGATGACGCCGCCTCGGAAGAGAGATAGCTCGCGTGCGTCTCTTCTACCCTCGGTATAGCGCCATAACCATGAGCTCTAGCCCCCACAATATTGGAATATGTTGAAGTCTGGGGACTAAAAACTCTATATGAAACTGGTTTCTTCCACGGTTTCGACACCTCGGTGTGGAGATCGTTAAAGAACGGCAGGCACCTGCGTGGAGGCTGAACTCGTGACGGCAAAAATCTCTCATCCAACTTAGATTTTAATACAGACTCCTGTCTAGTCACTGGCCATTCAATGCTGAGTTCTTCTACGGCTCTAGTTAAAACCTCCATAAGCTCGTCACTTTCGGGAGTGTGAGGTGGCGAATCTTCCACATCTCCCGCAATACTAACAACATCCAGCTCCTCGGAGCTGGATAATTGCAGTACTGGTGCCTCAGCCCGAGCGGAAGAAACCGCAGCGCGTGCTTCCGAACCCGGGACTGAGGCACTGGATCTCACAGGTGAAGGGAGAGATAAGGCAGCGCCCGTCTCTAGCCCCGCTGAGAGATCCATCTGCGATCCCCCCGTTAAGCGCCGCCGCTCTGCCTCGGCAGAAGCGGGACCCGAACAGCGGGGAGCGCGCACCGAACCGCCCTCCTCAAAGAGCGCCCAGCGGGAGCGGAGCGTCCTCAAAGGCAGGACCTCGCAATGCTCACAATCAGCTCCCTCGAGAGCTGACTGGGCATGCAGCACTCCCAAACAAACAACGCAAAGAACATGTGTATCCCCGCCCGTTAGATAGCGCGAGCATGGAGGAACACATTTCTTAAACTGCTGTTAATTCGCCATTTCTCTCAATATATATATGATAAATTGTTTGTGTGGTGCAGAGTATGTAGGACAGACAATATTCACACAGGGACAGATTCACATAAAGCGCGACTGAAAGCACAGAAGCTGATGTGCTTGTGTTTTTGGGGTGCTTTATAGTTTCCTGGTCGATGACGTCACCCGCCTATGACGTTCCATCTCTGCATTGGGCTGATTCCATAGGTGCTTCATGACGCACAACGCAGGGGCGTTCCCGCAGCGTTTGACGCAGCTCGAAGTTCCCTTGAAAGGGAACAATGTAAAAATGCAGTTTTCTGTGATGGTCGTCTTTAGGTGTACGGGGTAGAATATGCTGTTACAGTACAAAAATCATTATGGCTATATTAATAACAATTATACTTTAGGTCACCGTTAAACAAAATCATAACAGTAATCTTCTAAAAGACATGAATGTATTAAAACTGTAAATATTTAATTTAAACAATCTTTTAATTTTTAAAAGATCATATTTAAACTTTTACAATTATGCTTTGAAAGAAATTTAGTACGAACAAAACTTTGGCTCTGGAAAGGCATTAGCAGACTAACATTGCATGATGCACAGAGGCTCATCTGCTCTGTCACCCTATATCCTGAAGCTAACATTATTGTAAAGTAGCGTATTTCTCTGAAGATGTGCTGGTGATCGGAAGGAGCTTATAAGCAGGCTATCAATGGGGCTCGGCCTGAGGCATCACAGACTATAAAAGTCTTCATTTTTGCTCTCTCATTACAGATAGGCCTATGTGGGGATTTTCTCACAGATACTACTTGAGGAATTATTAAACATTTCACACGTGTGAGATAACTTGTGAGAGCCGCAAATTTCAAAGTTCTTTTCATGCACCCTGATAAATAAAAAATATAGTCATGTTTTCCCCAGAGACCATCGATATAGCATATTTGTTTTTTTATGAATTCATTGAATTTAATTAAAATCATATTTTTAAAAAGGTCTGTTTCAAACTGTGACTGCTTATACACTATGAAATAAATTTAGCAAAACATTCACAGTCTCATTCTGATCACTGAACACACCCCTCTGACTGTCAAACGCTGATGTGAGAAAGAGAGAAATACTCTGGGGTTCTTTTCAACTTTAAATGGTCAATATGGACATCTATGTGATAGGAGCTACTTCAACCCTGGTGAAAATGTAAGATGATTTTATTTTTATCTAAATCTAACATAATTGGTACAGTAAATTTGTAAAATATTGATTTTAAATAAACAGAATGCTTTTCAACTTCAGTAATTTAGTAAGATTTAAAATGAACAACATGCTTTTCTACTTTAGTTAAATTAGTAAACTATTTATTTTATATATGATATATTTTAATTTATACACTTTTAAAGGAACAGAATGCTTTTCAACTTCAGTAATTTAGTAAGATTTTAAATGAACAACATGCTTTTTCAACTTCTGTGTGAGATAAACTTTCAAGGTCCCCAGCAATGTGGAGAGAGGGGAGGAGATCCATGCCGCTGCAACATACGCGTGCACACACACACACACACACACAAACGACTCCCTAACTCCCTACGGTTCAAAAAAATTATAACTGGAGATAGTTTTCAGAGAGATCGGGCTCTAGCGGGGGATTTTTCTTCCAACTCTGTAAAACATGTACGATTATTTTATTTTATCTAAACAGACAGATAAGTGCACACGGCGCATCCTTTACTGCTCTGACAAAGACACACACACACACACACATATAGAGCACCTATTTTTGTTTTGAAGCAGAGTGAGATCATTTTATTTCAACTTTTTTGGGGTGAGGTTTTACATAAACTGTATGTTTCATATTATTCAACTCTAATACATTTTTAATGTCTCCGTTTTTTAATCGGAAATGCTTCACTGAATACATTTATTTTTTACGTTTGTGTCAGATAAACTATAACAGTTTTTTCTTATCACTTTCACACACACCTGCTATGATAAGCTTAGGCATAGCGAGGGGATGCGCTAAAAAATAACAATCCATTGCTTTGTAACTGTAACAACAAAGTCCAATACATCTCAAACAAACTTCAAACGATTAGACAAACTGTCATAATTTTTGACAGAAGCTGTAACCACAAGGGGCGGAACTAGATCAAACAATTCATCATTTAGACAGAAACTTTTTAACCGCAAGGGGCGGAACTAGATCAAACAATTCATCATTTTGACAGAAGCTGTAACCACAAGGGGGGGAACTAGGTCAAAGGTAACAGGAAGGGGCGGAACCGGAAGGGGTGATTAGGATAGGAAGATCAAAGGATAGACACGCCCACCTGTCAATCAATCATTTTGACAGGTGCCATATGGTATTTACTACTCATGGTGTTGGCATGGTTTAAATCACATTTGTCTGAAAGAAGTATCTCAGTTCGCCTTGGAGAATTTGCCTCCTCAACGGCTTCTTTTACGTGTGGGGTCCCCCAGGGCTCCATTTTGGGGCCTATTTTGTTCGCCTTATATTTGCTACCTCTGGGACATATTTTTAGGAAGTTTGGTATCTCTTTTCATTGTTGTGCAGATGACACGCACATTTATCTGCCTTTGAAAAGAAGAGACACTCCTACGTTAGCGCCTCTATTACAGTGTCTTGAGGAAATTAAGGCCCGGATGGCACTGACTTTCCTAAGTTTTAATGAAAGTAAAACAGAAGTCATGTTGTTCACGCCGGGTGGCACCTGTGAGTCCTTACAGTTGGATCTTGGGGAATTGAATCCACTAGTGAAACCATATGTTAAGAATTTAGGTGTTATTATGGACTGTGATTTTAAATTTGGATAAACAGATTAACCAAGTAGTTAAGTCTAGTTTTTCCAATTGAGACAACTCACCGAGGTTAAATCTTTCCTGCCTTTTATAGACTTTCAAAGACTTCTTAATATTTTTATTTCATCGCGTCTGGACTAGAGTTGTCACGATACCAAAATTATTGTTTCGATACCGATACCAAGTCAAGAGTTGCGATTTCGATACTTTATCGATACTTTTCCTGAAAAGGAAAAGTATTTCTGACAAAGCATTTCACATGCACCTCCTTTGCGTAGGTCTGTGCTCTTTAAATGCTGTAATAACCTAATATAAATAAATCACTGACGAACATGCACATGCTCTGACTATAATCATATAGTCTATAGATCATTTTAGCTGATGTTTTGTATGCTTTATTTTAGCAGCTTGCAAATTATTTATGCTATCTATGAAAGTTGGGGGGAAAGTTGTACACCTAATACAAAAATAAATAAAACATATCCAGTTAACTAGCAGATAATTAATTTAGTTCACTATTAAATAAGATCTAGCGCTAAAATCTGTTGTTTTTTTAATCAAGCGGAGCGCTCTTTTCCGCTGCTATCAGTTGCATGGATACAGTGTCTTTTGCGGCTCGCGCAGTCGCGCACCATCTTCACTCGCTTCAATCTATCGCCGTTGCAGAGACTATTGTGTACAGGCCGCCGGATGGTGTTGCTAAGAACTTGCAAAGTATAACAGTCAGACCGGCCCTCGCGGCCTCGAAACACTACCGGCCCACCGGGAAAAGTCCGGACTCTCCGGATTGCCACTCCACTACTGGCCGGCGGCCACAGTATCACCTGTGCTCGCACATGCAGTCATCTCGCTGTAGTGTTTGTCTCATGACAGCTGCAGTGTGCGAGGAGAAACACAGACGTCCATATGGAGGGACTGGAAGCGTGCGTTGCACACACCAACATGAAATACGTCTCTTACAAATCTGGAACGCGGTCATTCATAAAAGTATCAATACTAATAAATTTAGGTATCGTGAGGTTTTTAATTTCCGAGTATCGCGATACTTTTGAAGTATCGGTGCACCGTGCAAACACTAGTCTGGACTATTGTAATGGCCTCTATGTAGGCATTAGTCAGGCCTCTCTCTCCAGACTGCAGAGGGTCCAGAATGCAGCAGCTCGCCTGTTGACGGGTACACGTAAGCGGGAACACATTGCCCCTGTTCTCTCCTCTTTTCACTGGTTGCCTGTCCATCTTAGGATTAATTTTAAGATTTTTGATGTTTGTTTTTAAATCCCTTAATGGTCTTGCGCAGTCGTATCTGTCTGAACTGATCAAGCAGTATGCTCCGTCAAGAGCGCTTAGGTCTGCTGACCATTTACTTTTAGTTGTCCCTCGGGTTAAGCTGAAGAGCAGGGGCGAAAGAGCATTTGCAGTAACTGGACCAAAGCTTTGGAACAATTTGCCCCTGTACATCAGGCAGGCTCAAACACTTGCTGCTTTTAAATCTAGTCTAAAAACCTATTACTACAGTTTGGCATTTGACGCTATGTGAGAGTTGTTTTATTGCTTTTATTTTTGTGTTGTTGATTGTTTGTAGTAGTGATATAGGATATAAGTGTACAGCACTTTGTCAAACACTTGTTGTTTTTAAAAGTGAAGTAATAAACTTTATAAATACATTTTGACTTTGACACTTTTGAGTTTGGAACGCTGTTTCTGCTAATTCCCAAGAACTGTAATAAAATCCTTGTTTACATTTGAACTTTGTGTCCTCGCACTACTTGAACTGTCCCACTGAGATATGTGTCGCCTCTCATGACATCACATATGGTGGAGAATGCGGGCAAGTTCAAGCAGGTAATAGTGCATTTCAGAGGAGGACACTGAAAATTTGATTACCCACTTTTCCAAATTGGCCATAGGCCCCCCACATAACAAAATGGAGGAAATTTTGAAAGCCCTTGTTGCTGGTCAGCAAGCCAAGATGCAAGCGAACGTGGCTCTCTTGGAGGAGCAAAAGAGAGCCAACCTTCTGAAGGCAGAGGAATTGCAGCTACAGATGTTTTATTGACTGCCCAGTTGACTGTCTGGTGGCTTCAGTGCTGGAGTTCCACCAAGATTGCTTCTCTGCTTGTCTTTCTCTGTCCATGCTTAAGGTGTCCGTGGCAGCAATAGCAGCTTTCCACACCCCATTAAGGGAAGTTCCTTCGTGGAGCATTGAGAATGAGGCCCGCGACTCAGGCTTGGGATCTGGCAGTGGTTCTCGAAGGATTGTCTCTGGCCCTCTTTGAGCCACTTGAGTCAGCTTCCGAGACATGACTTCTCTAGACTTGTGAGATTTTACTTTGTTATAGAAATTACCAGTGTGATTACTGAAATGTTCTTTTCATGTATTCTTTAACCCTCTGAGGTCTAAGGGTTTTTGGGGTCCTTGAGGTGTTCTGACATGCTCTGACATTTGTGCTTTTTTCAGTTATTTATAAACATGTTAATGGGAAAGGTGTAAATTCACTCAATATAGCACAAACTGGGCTACCGTAATTTCTGAGCAACAATTATGAAACATGTTTGTATTTTTGAGAGAATATTGCTTATGCATGGTTATTGAAAAAGCTAAAACTTAAAGTGTCTGAAATAAGGCCACAAAACACATACTAAATATGTGTCCACAAGACTTTTGACTAATGAGTGTTGTTGCCTAGAATTTTTGCTTCAAAATGATCTGAAAATCATCCTGCCTAATCATTTACACAAACACATACATTTAAATTTTGTTAGAGACCTTTGATTTGGAAAGGCAATATGCGTGGAGGCGTGTTCACACCTGAGAAGACAAAGGCCGGATAATGTGCCGCAAAATGAGCTGCATATTAATTAGCCCTTTCACACAGGTGTGTCACAGGATCCCAAAGAATACAAGGACAAAAGAAATTATCTATATAGCCTATACATATTTTACAATTAGAAATTGTAACCAATTACAAATAGGTTACAATTACAACAACAATTACAATTTTAACAATATTTCAAGTGTATTTCTTTGTAAAAAGTATACATTTTATCATACGTATTAAAAAAGGTAAGGATTCATTAGTTTGAATATTGGAACAAACACTTTAATAACATCTTAGTTGATAATTCAATATACCTACTTTATTTTTGACAAAACATCATACTATAGTATATTTAACTATGAGCAGAAATTGGTGAACAAAAGCGTACCTATTTAATGTGACAGTAGTCTTTTTTTACAGTCAAAACTTTATAATCTATCCAAAACTAATCACAAAATCGTGTCTAAACATTCATATTTAGTTTGTAATATATTGTGTATGATATATTAGTATATACATGTGAATTTGCAGCTTGTTGCTTATACAGACATTTTATTTCAACATATTTCAGTCTATTTTTACTCATCTTAGTAGGCTATAGCAATATAGTTTGTATGTGTTGTTCATGTAAACATAACGTTTACTAATGTAGGTGCGAGAGTGAATGAACAAGGCACAGACACGCGCTGTATAACTGTAGTAAACAAAGACCTTACAAAGGCGTTTGATACTGTGGACCATTCATTACTTGTTAATACCCTGATGAGAGCTGGTATTGGTCGCAATGTAGTCAAATGGTTTTATAGCTATTTGACTAATCGTTCGCAAATGGTCAAACATGGTAATGATATGTCAAATCCAGTTCCTGTTACAAAGGGTGTTCCACAAGGTTCAGTTTTGGGACCCTTGCTTTTCCTACTTTATATTAATAATATTTGTGACAAGTTTAAATTTTGTAAGTATCATCTATATGCAGACGATACAGTTCTGTATTCTTGTGCCCCCACAGCTGAGTTGGCCTTTTCTAAAGTGCAGGCAGATTTTGATACCCTGCAACATGCTATATTAGATTTAAAGTTGCTTTTAAACCCACACAAAACTAAAGTCATGGTTTTCAATACTGGGCGTACAAAACTACCATCCCTATCCATCACGTCACTGGATGGAGTCTGTATCCAGTCTGTAGATAATTATACATATCTGGGAATCTGGATGGACAAAAGCCTAAATTTTAAATGCCATGTTGATCATCTTGTAAAGAAATTAAAATTCACATTGGGCTTTCTGTATAGGCTAAAGTCTTGTTTCTCCTTGGCTTCACGTAAACGCTTAGTTGCTGGTCTTTTTTTATCCCAAATTGATTATGGAGATACCATTTACAGGTTTGCCTCTCCGTCCACTCTGTCCAAACTTGACCCCCTCTTTCATTCAGCACTCAGATATGTCACTAACTGTAGTTTTAGGACACATCATTGTGTTTTGTACAATTTATTAGGATGGTCATCTCTTCATTTGCGCAGGCTCGAACACTGGTATATTTTAATTTATAAGGTCATTTTAGGCAAACTTCCAAATTATTTAAACAGGAAATTTTTATCATTTCAAAGCGGTCACAATCTCAGGTCACATAAATGGCTTCAGTTCAAAGTCCCTTCTATCAGAACAGAGGCTGGAAAGCTAAGTCTGTTCTTTTATGGCCCTTGGTCCTGGAACGATTTGCAGTCCAAACTTAAATTAAAATCCCTCTTTCCCTTTAAATGATTTTAAACATAGAATAAAGGAGGTGGTCACTATTAACTGTAGTTGCTATGTCAATGCCAGTACCACTTAACTTTTAAATTTATGATCTAATATTGTTTGCTTCTGTGAATAATAGTATGTAGAGCATTATGTAGTATCTAAATGTTTGCGTTTTGTCGTGTCATGGTGTTGTATAACATGTTGTCATGGAGATTTGTTCTGTTGTGTCTTTGTTGTATCTAATGATACAACATGATGTTGTGATTGTTTTTTTTATTATTGTTTGTAATTTGTTTAAATCCTGCTATCTGACCACTGTCTTGACTAGGTCTCACTTGCAAAAGAGGTTTTAACCTCAATGTGACTCTCCTAGTTAAATAAAGGTTAAGAAGAAGAAGCCTACACACAGACACGCAATTCATATTTAAACAGTCTTTTTGCGGTTTACAGTCCGACAAATTCAATATCACGATTAGAACAAAGCACTAGAATAAATGACTTACTACATCAGCTGGATCCGTTGCTCCTCGAAATGAAACTACCAGCACTTCTGGTACATTTTCCAGGGTTAGATAGTATTATTCCTCACAGCGAAAGGATACGCTGTGCACACAGCTGTACAAGATACTTACTAAACACTACTAAAGATGTTCTACAATCACTGACCTCAATAGACCCTAAAAAAGCGCCTGGACCTGATGGTCTGGATCCCTTCCTGTTAAAGGTGGCTGCACCGGTCATAGCTGAGCCTATTACACACATTTTTAACATGTCATTAAATTCTAACCAGGTTCCAGTCAAATGGAAGCAAGCATATATTACACCCCTTTTCAAAGCTGGTGATCGATATGATATGAACAACTTTAGACCGATCTCTAATCTCCCTGTTCTTTCAAAAATATTGGAATCATTAGTTGCTATTCAACTTAAATTATATTTGCACTCGCATAACATTTTAAATGAAATGCAATCCGGGTTCCGGTCAGGGCATAGTGCAATAACTGCCACTTTAAAAGTCATGGATGATTTCAAAGAGGCTATAGATAATACATTTACCTGTGTTTCTCTGTTTATAGACCTTACAAAGGCGTTTGATACTGTGGACCATTCATTACTTGTTAATACCCTGATGAGAGCTGGTATTGGTCGCAATGTAGTCAAATGGTTTTATAGCTATTTGACTAATCGTTCGCAAATGGTCAAACATGGTAATGATATGTCAAATCCAGTTCCTGTTACAAAGGGTGTTCCACAAGGTTCAGTTTTGGGACCCTTGCTTTTCCTACTTTATATTAATAATATTTGTGACAAGTTTACATTTTGTAAGTATCATCTATATGCAGACGATACAGTTCTGTATTCTTGTGCCCCCACAGCTGAGTTGGCCTTTTCTAAAGTGCAGGCAGATTTTGATACCCTGCAACATGCTATATTAGATTTAAAATTGCTTTTAAACCCACACAAAACTAAAGTCATGGTTTTCAATACTGGGCGTACAAAACTACCATCCCTATCCATCACGTCACTGGATGGAGTCTGTATCCAGTCTGTAGATAATTATACATATCTGGGAATCTGGATGGACAAAAGCCTAAATTTTAAATGCCATGTTGATCATCTTGTAAAGAAATTAAAATTCACATTGGGCTTTCTGTATAGGCTAAAGTCTTGTTTCTCCTTGGCTTCACGTAAACGCTTAGTTGCTGGTCTTTTTTTATCCCAAATTGATTATGGAGATACCATTTACAGGTTTGCCTCTCCGTCCACTCTGTCCAAACTTGACCCCCTCTTTCATTCAGCACTCAGATATGTCACTAACTGTAGTTTTAGGACACATCATTGTGTTTTGTACAATTTATTAGGATGGTCATCTCTTCATTTGCGCAGGCTCGAACACTGGTATATTTTAATTTATAAGGTCATTTTAGGCAAACTTCCAAATTATTTAAACAGGAAATTTTTATCATTTCAAAGCGGTCACAATCTCAGGTCACATAAATGGCTTCAGTTCAAAGTCCCTTCTATCAGAACAGAGGCTGGAAAGCTAAGTCTGTTCTTTTATGGCCCTTGGTCATGGAACGATTTGCAGTCCAAACTTAAATTAAAATCCCTCATTTCTTTAAATGATTTTAAACATAGAATAAAGGAGGTGGTCACTATTAACTGTAGTTGCTATGTCAATGCCAGTACCACTTAACTTTTAAATTTATGATCTAATATTGTTTGCTTCTGTGAATAATAGTATGTAGAGCATTATGTAGTATCTAAATGTTTGCGTTTTGTCGTGTCATGGTGTTGTATAACATGTTGTCATGGAGATTTGTTCTGTTGTGTCTTTGTTGTATCTAATGATACAACATGATGTTGTGATTGGTTTTTTATTATTGTTTGTAATTTGTTTAAATCCTGCTATCTGACCACTGTCTTGACTAGGTCTCACTTGCAAAAGAGGTTTTAACCTCAATGTGACTCTCCTAGTTAAATAAAGGTTAAGAAGAAGAAGCCTACACACAGACACGCAATTCATATTTAAACAGTCTTTTTGCGGTTTACAGTCCGACAAATTCAATATCACGATTAGAACAAAGCACTAGAATAAATGACTTACTACATCAGCTGGATCCGTTGCTCCTCGAAATGAAACTACCAGCACTTCTGGTACATTTTCCAGGGTTAGATAGTATTATTCCTCACAGCGAATGGATACGCTGTGCACACAGCTGTACAAGATACTTACTAAACACGATGTGTTTTATAATCCAGCTGGTGGGCGTTGGCATGTTCGAACGGCTTGTCTAAGATTATTTGCGTTTGAATAGCACACGCTCTCCGTGGGCGTGACACATTAATGCGTAATTAGGTGTAATGAGCTGGAAAGAAAAATACTGACATCTCTCTCTTTTCATACAGATTACATAAACTGAGAATATTTGTTTTTTTTTATATAAATTCATTCATTTAAAAGAAGAGAGTTCAAGCTTCATTATGGAAAAACACTCGTGCCTGTATGACAAGTATTCGCGGAATTAAATTTAATCTTAGGACGCGTTTCAGAATGGACTTCACTGACAGAGAGAAGGCAGAACACGCATCATGTTTGTTTTTCTTTATTTGGCGAAAAGCACAACACTTTGTTTTTATTGTGAGTATCCACAAAAAAATAGACACTTATCAGGATCTAATGATGTACAACACTTAATATGTAAGATCAAAATCAACAGAGTATTTTGAGTTTCTTTTGCACTGATAAGAAAAAAGCGAGACTATCGCGTCGGCGCGATAGCCGACCTCAGAGGGTTAATGTCTGTATTTGATATCTAAATGCAGTAACAGTGCTTGCTTATTTACCCCAGCTTCCAGAAGTGAAATAGGGATTTGTTTTTTTGTTAATAAATTTTGTTGATAAAGGGGTCATTGAAGCCAATAGTTTAAGGGACCATTTCTTTGTTAAAGTCTTACTTCAGTTAGACTAAAGTTTAGCTATCCTTGAGAGAAAGAAGGCATTATCTTGATGTTTTGAGACGACTCTCCTGTTTATAGTTAGAGCCTGGCCAAATCCAACCTTGGAAAAGCAGTGTTTCGGTGTGTATGTTAGTCTTCTTGGTTGCAGGTTAAGGAACCACTGCCATTATTGGAGATTGACTGAGTTGTTGTTCTGGACATACTGGCGCCCAGCAACCCAAATCTGCGACCTGGAAGGTCATGACGAGCCTCTGAGTCTTATCTGCATAATCGATGGAGATATGCTTCTGTCTATCTGTATATGTGTGGAAAATTACTGTGTCTATCTATTTCTTAGCCAATGAGAATCATTCAACGTGTAAGCAATGACGTAGCTTAGACCTTGGAAATGGTATAACTGCTGTGTTCTTTGTAACTGTAAGAGGGGCGGCCTACGAACTCCTGTGTGAGTCTTGAAGCTGACTTCTGCTGATGAAACTGCAAACTATCTTCAGTAAAACTTTTCTTTAATTTTTTTATAATTCTGACTCCGGGTCTTCATTCTTCATATCTGGTTCTAGGTCTTTAACTGTACTCCCCTTACAGCGTCTTCTAAGGCCCTTCTCTCCGGAGTTTCCGTGCAGGAGGTATGCGATGCTGCGAGTTGGGTTATATCCCGCATACTTTTATGAGGTTTTATAGTCTGCACCTTCCTTCTACACCGCAGGTGCTCTCCTCCTAGCTGTGCCTAAACAGTTCACACTAGGTCAGGCTCTGGTTGTTGTGGCCTAGTGGGTATCCGTTCCCCAAAGTTTCTTCAGACGACGCAGCGCGAGTTCCCTCGAAAGCGACGTCTCGGGTTCTGACTGTAACGCTGCGTTAAGATGCTGCGTCTCCTTGCCACGCCTCGGTATGCCTGAGAGCGACTTGCTTCGATCTTTTAGAAGCTACTTTCTTTGTGTGCCGGCATTCTTTCATAACTTCCGCATTCCACCGGTGCGTGGTGCGTCACGTGCTACGTCATAATGGAGCGCCAATCAAGATTGGTCTAGTGCAGTGTTTCCCAAACCTTCTCCATGAGGCACACCAACACTACAGATTGTGGATGTCTCCCTTATCTAACCCATATAATTTCTGGTCTTGGAGACTCTACTAACGAGCTGATGAGTTGATTCAGGTGTGATTGATTAGGAAGAGTTGGAAACCGTGTAGTGTTGGTGTGACTCCAGGAACAGGGTAGGGAAACACTGGTCTAGTGTTACATGTCCTTCAGACGCTTCGCGCTGAGGGCGTTTCCCAAAGTGACGTCATACGACGCAGCGTCTCTTTCCCTTCTCAGGGAACAAGGGTTACAGTTGTAACTCAAGATGTTTTGCCACTTGCTTTAGCAAATTAATATCTAAATCTTGAAGTAATAAATTAAATAATAATACACGTGGTTTATATACCACATATACACACTGCAATATGTACTGTATACACATTGTAAACGAAATATGTATGAACCTGGCGTCAGAGATTCAATGTCATGATAATTTCATTCATGCACTGCACTGGAAAATAAAGGCCAACAAAGATGGAAAACAAGGAAAAACTGTATGTGACACGGAATCAAATCCCTGGGAATTCCACAAGGCATGTATTTTTCAACAGTCGCTTTAAACTAAAGCTGCAGGATGGATCCAACAGTTCAAACGGCTGGAATAAAACTGATATGGTTTATCTTATCTCTGACATGCGGTTAAAAACAAGCAGGAAAAGAAAAGATGTAGGAGTCATCTCATTTGTATGTTGTCCCCAAGCTCTAATAATGTGAGATATGCAAATTATAGTAGAGATGCACCGATTACAATTTTCTAGGCCGATCCCGATTCCGATTTTTCCTTGAGTTTGACCTGCCGATACCGATTTTAGCCGATTCCGATTTTATTTTTTCAAACCACTTTACAGCACACACAAATATTTATTTTCTATCTTCTCTTTAATAGAACATTTTGCATAGAACATTTTTTTAACAGATAATCGCTATAAAATAGAACTATATAAATGACTCCTAGTGTGAAAAATTCTCACACATCTAAAGTGCAGTGTTATGGAAGAACCATTTCCTTTTCACATCCAATATCCAATAAAAAAAAAATTGATATATTTAGCAAACTAAACTTCTGTATGAAAACAGGTAATGGCAATAAAATAATATATAAATAACAAATAAAAATTCAATAAATATAGCCTTGCAGTATAAAGATATTTATCTCTCTCTCACACACACACACACACACACACACACACACACACACAGCCATATTGCAATCACTTGTTGTATATCAATGGCAAGTTATATTTCTCAAACAGTTCTTCTCTCATCTGACACATGTCCAGCCTAGCTAAACAGGACAAGTGGAGCATGTCCAGGGAAACAATTAAATAATAATAAAAACAAGTTTAAATGGGTAAATTTTCTATAAATATTTTTGAGTCTTCATTTTCTTTCTGACATAGCCTAGCCTACTTCAGTTCTTGTTAAAACACACCAGACATGCAAATTCTTTGCATTTTGGGCACTTTTTGGATGAAATCATATTTATTTTGTCCATCAAAAGTGTGCTTTCACTTAAATTGAGCGCAGCAAAAATAGATTCGGCGCCGAAACCCGCGCTTCACTGTTGCTCCCGCGACGCTCCTGCTCGACGCTCACGCGCTGCTCTGGCTCGCGGTGTGAATGCACTCATTGATTAACATGCACGCCGAAAAAAAAAAAAAAAAACGCGCTGCACCTTGTGGTGTGAAACGGCCGTAATTCACAAGGTTTCCTACATGTGCGCGTTCCGTGTGCACGTGTGATGCTGATGTTGCGCGTTGTTAATCATGCGGCGCCCGAGTGCATTTGACCGGCATAAAATCGGATTATGTCAGACTGACCGGCAGGTCGCCGATCATGGCCGATCACGTGAAAACCGGCCGATTCCGGTCACCAGCCGATCAATCGGTGCATCTCTAAATTATAGTATCAATGTGGGCTAAAAAAAACACTGACGCACAAATTGCGTTGATATAATGAAGAGGAAGAGGATTAAAATATATACAGTAGCTGCAGCATGTTTTGTGTCTACACTATGTTAGCAAAACACAAAGCATATCATTAAATACACCATCCTGATCATTCTGTTCTCTACTTCAGTCCAACCTCATCTAAAGATGCCTCATAAACTATTCATTTCAAATCCATCAAGAAAAGATAAAGAGAAAACTGCAAGCCTTTTATTATATTTTGGCATTCCTGAATCATAAAATGAAAAGCTAAGCATTGTATAATAATTATAAATTAGCAAAAGAGGACGATCACATTACGAAAAACATATTTTTAAAAATCCTGCATATATTGAACATTTTAAAACGACTTATGTGTCTCAACCAATCAGAGTTAAGAGCCACAACTATGTGTTTCATAGTTTAACTGTCACCGTCCCACAGGTAGGACGTTTACCATTATATATTTAAAACAATAATATCTTAGTAAAAACCTAAAGTAATATTGACAAACTATATATCATTTGAAGGCTTACAATCTGTAGTTTTCATATTTGGTGACTGTTTTTTAAAATAAATTACAGAGGAGCAGTAATTTATCAATTTGCAACTTGATTGAATTGATCTGTGAGGTGCGTACAGGAGAGATCTAGATCATAAATGGAAAGTTTATCAGAGCATGGTTTTATAAGGAAAAGAATCAGAAATAAAAGGTGAAATGCAGATTACTGACTGTAACTGTCACCCCCCTTTTTTTGTCGCATAGACATGAAAATCACGGAAAGTTTATCAGAGTTGATCTGATAAAGTTGATCATGTTGATCAAGTTGATCATGATTTTCATGTCTATGCGACAAAAAAAGGGGGGTGACAGTTACAGTCAGTAATCTGCATTTCACCTTTTATTTCTGATTCTTTTCCTTATAAAACCATGCTCTGATAAACTTTCCATTTACGTACTCCTGTACGCACCTCACAGATCAATTCATTCACTCTGCCACTTGAGACAAGATCCTGTCATGTGTGAACAATGCAGCGAGAGCAATATGCCAACATGAGCTCCTGCACACCAACACCCCGAAAATTTCCGATGCACTTGGACCCTCGGCTTTCTATCCATGAACTGAACAATGACTTGGGATGAGAATCACTCGCAACGGCAAAATATAACGGTTGTGTGGTGGTAAAAACACAATTACAGACACTTGAAGCTGGACTCTTTTTCATTTGAGACAGCGATAAACCACCCAGAGGACTAGCAAATACTTGGGGAAAATGTCAAATCAATTCCAGCATTACAGCAGTATGATTTACAAGGCCAAATGCCACTTTCAATCATATCATAGAGCTTGAGCATGTTTCCACAAAAATTTCATTTTATGGAAGGAAAATGTGCATAAAAGATCACTAATAAAGGAGAGTGGCAGTTTAATTATCAGTTAAAAACCTCATAAAAATTTGTATGCAATATTAGATTAAAGAAATGAGATGGGATTTCAGGGCTCAGATAAAAATCAGTGACGAACTTTAAACCTTCAAGTACAACATAAGAAACAACATGATCAACCCAGGAAAATGTGGAAAAATGTGCATGTGGAGAGATTTTTGCAAAATGATATTAAGTTGCTTCTTGCATATTCAAGTGTCACTAAAAGCACATTCAGTTTTATACGACAAAAATAAATGTGATTCTGTTAAGTTTTATTGCATTGGTTGTTGCATCTATCGCAGCAGTTAGAAAATGAAATGTCAGGTGAGTGGCACTTTAAGAATAATGCTCTATCATGTTTGAAAATAACATATCAGCTACACTAAACCCTAAAGCGTTTCTCAACGGGGGCATTCAGAGGGCATTGGGGGGCGCTGGATACCCTGGGAAAACTCAGACAACTTCCGGCAAATTTAGATTTGCTCTGAAAGTTAGTCTGGCAAAGAGCTCATTCAAACCCATTCACAATCCGTCGAAATCGAGGCACCAATCAGAAACGTTGGGGCGGGCTTTACACAATGACGACAACGCTGGGATTTTGAAACAGATTTAGTAGCCTACATTACAAAGATGGATGCCGCCGTCGAACATCACTCGTTCGAATCAGCTATCGCGTCTGTTTTAAGCGATTTGAACATTTACTTTTTGTTAAAAACCGAGCAAAAAACAACACTCCGCTCTGCATACGTCATCTCCTTCATCGCTCTGATTGGTTTTAGGTCTATCCGCGACGTCCGTTGGTGACGCCCCTCTGGAAATTATTTTTTCTATGACGTTTTGCCAGACCATAACTCACAACTGAGAATGGTCTGGTTTTAACCAGGCTAGGCGCTGGAAGTAATATTTTACAAAGAGGGCATTGAGGTGTTCTTGGGGGGCATTTGTTGAAGGCGTGTATAGTATAAGCCCAAATTTTTAGAATATGAAATTCGTAACGTGCAAAATAATATGTTCTGCAACATTCTAACATTGGAGCATCCTTGGACACATCAATGTGACAGTTCCAAACCATTTGTCCTGTTTCGGTAGCACAAGCGTGTGGAGTGCATCAGAAATAGAACAGGGCATCTGTTTTCTATCGGTGACTGTAGACAGAATCACTAATTATAATGGGTTCTATGTGATTTGATGCGACGAGTTGTGCTCTATGCGTTCGGTGTAGATATACTTTTTTTTCTTCTTCTTGTTTTCCGTTGGGTTCAGTTTGTGATAATCTATGTAATTTAAGTTTCAATACCAAATTTTTTAAGCATTTATAAATAGCATTTTTAAGCATTCATAAATATAATTTCTATTCGCATGGCTTTTTTGCTCCTTTGAAAACGAATCGGTTACCTAACGTAACCTCGGTTCTCTCTAGAAGAGGGAACGAGTATTGCGTAAGCTAGCTTACGCTACGGGAAAGATTCATCTTTGCTGAGATTTTGAAGCCAAAAATTATTTCATAATTTGTATCCATGCACAACGCAGTTCCTCTGCGGCAGACCTAGAGCAGGCTAGCTAGCAGCTCATTGGTTCGCTCAGAGAGAACTGCTTAAGCCTATGGGAGAGCGGGGCTGAACCCGCTGCCAATGAGAGGCGCCCGCGCGCTCATTGCATCATGGCCAGCCAGAATGGGCGTGGCTATGGTGTATATAACAGTCTCTCCCAGGCTTATATGTTGATTTATTTCAGCGTGAAGCGAAACGCTAGTAGCGCAAGCACGGCCGGGAACGCAATACTCGTTTCCTCTTCTAGAGAGAACCGAGGTTACGTTAGGTAACCGATTCGTTCTCTTACGAGAGGTTCTCTCGTATTGCGTAAGCTAGCTTACGCTACGGGAACACCTGGTCAACGCCGTGCGCGCTATGAATCCACTCATGAATCCCAGGGTGATACCGGGGGATTTTTAACGTGGAGTGAATGTAATATGAGGCCAGCAGAGCGGGCACATGAAGTGTATACATAAGCATTTTAGGAGAGCACAAGGGGCGAACCGGTTGTGTGAGGGACTCCCAGTAATGCAGCTTCTAGGGAGCTGGTCTTTTAGACAGCTAGTAATTTTGCCTGCAAGGCGGGAACTTCCAAGTTGTAAAATCTGACAAAAGTGGACGGGGAGGCCCATCCCGCGGCCACACAAATGTCATGAATGGAAATTCCACAGGACCATGCCCACGATGAGGCCATGCCTCTAGTGGAGTGCGCCCTGATGCCCAGAGGGCAGGGCAGGCATTTAGATGCGTAAGCAGAGGCGATAGCGTCCACTATCCATCTAGACAGTGTCTGTTTAGAGGCGGCCAGACCTCTGGTGCGCCCCCCAAACGACACGAAAAGCTGCTCAGCGCGTCTGAACGCGGCAGCGCGCGTAGTGTACAACCTCAGAGCCCGCACCGGGCAGAGGAGATTGGCGTCGCGCTCACTATCGGATGAAGGCAGAGCCGATAGGGAAATAATCTGAGCCCTGAACGGGGTACCAATCGCCTTCGGGACATAGCCATGCCTAGGTTTGAGAATGACAACAGAATCATTCGGTCCAAACTCAAGACACGCGGCGCTGGATGAGAGCGCGTGAAGATCCCCCACGCGTTTTACTGAAGACAGAGCCGTCAGAAAAACGGTTTTGAGCGAGAGGTATTTCAGGTCCACAGACTCGAGCGGTTCGAACGGGGGTGCTTTCATAGCTTCGAGGACTATAGAAAGATCCCAGATAGGAACCGAAGGGGGCCGCGGAGGGTTCATCCTCTTAGCTCCTCTGAGGAAGCGGATGACTAACTCGTCTTTGCCCAGGGGCTGAGCGCGTCGGGGTTCAGAGAACGCTGCGACGGCTGCCACGTAAACCTTGAGAGTGGAGGGGGACCTGCCCTTGTCCAGCATCTCTTGAAGGAACATTAGCAAAGACGGCACCTCGCATGACCGTGGGTCCAGATGTTTGTCGGTGCACCATTTTGAGAACACAGACCATTTAGACGCATAGAGCCTTCTCGTGGAAGGTGCTCTAGCCTGTATGATAGTGTTTCTTACTCCCTCTGGCAAATCGCTGAATAGTCGTTGATCACCCATGCATGTAGCGCTCAGCGCTGTGGATGGGGGTGCCAGATCGTGCCGCGAGCCTGAGAGAGGAGATCTGCTCTGACTGGGATGGGCCACGGGGCTGTCTGTGACAGCTGAGTGAGCTCCGGAACCCAATTCTGACTCTCCCAACGCGGAGCTATGAGGAGCACCGAGTGGCGTGTGTCCCTGATCCTCTGAACTACCTGCGGTAACAGAGCGATCGGAGGGAATGCATAGAGCGGGCGGTGAGGCCATTCCTGGGCTAGCGCGTCCTCGCTCTTTGAAAAAAATATTGGGCAGTGAGCGTTCTCTTCTGACGCGAAGAGGTCCACCTCTGCTCTGCCGAATAGTCGCCACAGTATTTGGACCGTTTGTGTGTTCAGGGACCATTCTCCTGTGGAGATGAGGTTCCTGGACAGTATGTCTGGACCGTCGTTCAGATGGCCCGGCACATGCGTGGCTCTGAGCGAGAGCAGGTGGCTCTGAGACCAAACTAAAATGCGGCGTGTCAGTAGAAAGAGATTCTTGGATCTGACACCGCCCTGACGGTTGAGATAGGAGACCACAGCCATGTTGTCCGAACGGATCAAGACGTGGTGTCCCCGAATGAGCGGGAGGAAGCGCGAGAGCGCGTTCTCGACCGCAAGCATTTCCAGACAGTTTATGTGTAAGGGGCTTTCCTGAGTCGACCAATGGCCGAAGGCCGGTGAGCCCTCGCAGACTGCACCCCAACCCGTGTTGGATGCGTCTGTCGAGATGACTTTTCGGCGGGAAAAGGTCCCCATCGTGACGCCTTGTTGAAACCATTCTGCTACTGTCCACGGCTGCAGCGCCGTGAGACATGTCTGCCTAACCCTGATCAGCTGGCGGCCAGTGTTCCACGCACGGTGGGGTACACGGCTGTTTAACCACAGCTGAAGCGGGCGCATGTGCAGAAGGCCCAGCTGAAGTACAGCGGAGGCTGAGGCCATGTAACCCAGCATCTTCTGAAAAGTTTTCAGAGGCGTGCGGGTGCTCATCTGAAACGAGGTGGCTAGACGCTGCACACTGCGCGCGCGCTGTGTGGACAGGCGAGCCGTCATCGTGACCGAGTTCAAATCTATTCCTAGAAAGGAAATCGATTGACTGGGTTGAAGGGAGCTCTTTGTCCAGTTGACAGAGAGACCCAGCGTTTTCAGATGGTCGAGGAGAACTGCGCGGTGCGACAGAAGCTCCGTCCGTGATTGGGCCAAAATCAGCCAGTCGTCCAGATAATTCAATATGCGCAGCCCCTGACTCCGCAGGGGGGCGAGCGCCGTATCCATGCACTTCGTGAATGTACGGGGCGCCAGGGATAAGCCAAACGGGAGAACGGCGTATTGATAGACATGACCCTCGAAGGCGAAACGTAAGAATGGCCTGTGACGGGGATTTATCTGGATCTGAAAATAGGCGTCTTTCAGGTCTAGAGAGATGAACCAGTCCCCCTGGCGAACCTGCGCGAGGAGTTTCCTGGTAGTGAGCATCTTGAACGGTCTCTTCATGAGCGCTTTGTTCAAAGACCTGAGATCTAAAATCGGTCTGAGGCCGCCGTCTTTCTTGGGAACCAGAAAATAACGGCCGTAAAACCCAGACTCGGTCATAGATGGCGGGACTCTCTCTATGGCGCCCTTTTGCAACAGCGTCGCAATTTCTGAGCGGAGCGTGCCGGCTGCCAGCGGGCTGACAGTAGATTCGAGCCGAGCGCGCGCACGAGGCGGGCGGCGGCGAAACTGTAGCAGATAGCCGTTCTTTATAATGCTTAACACCCACGGGGAAATGCCTGGAATGGCTTCCCACGCTTTGGAGCATGCGGCTAGTGGCCGAATGGCTATATCGCCCTGATTGCTGTACATAGCGGGCTGGACACAGTGTGTGGGCGCGCTTTGAATGTGTGTGGCAACGGGACTTGCACTCAGAGAGGAGTCTATGGGCCGTGAAACAGAGCGAGCAGAGAGGGGACACGCGCACGGGCTCGTGGGCGTGTTTATGTTCTCTGATATTAGAGCGGGCTGTGCCCGTTTCATGTGATGGGGCTCTGAGAGAGACACGGGATATGGTATGCTTGTGTGTATGGGTGAACACATGATTGTGGGCACATTTTCTACACAACCGGCATATTTTCTCTTTTTGAGATTTCTCTGGGTAGCCGTAAAAACGGCTTTTTGACGCTCGCAAGCGGGCAGGGACACCGGCTTGTTTGTGCCGGTCAACACTACTGCAGTCGGCGAAACAACAGGGACTGGCAGAGGGCGAAGCTTTGACGGCGGTCCGGCCGCAGCGGGAGAGCGCCGTCGTTTTCTTAACTTTGCTAGGCAGACTTCTGATGATCAGGCTTCAGCGTGATTTTGGGTCGCGGGCCCCGTGGGGGCGGCGGTCTGCGGCGGCTGTCAGAACGAGAGCGAGGGCGGCCGCCCTGTCTGCGTTGGGCTGTTTGAGTCTGCGGAGGAGGGCGCTGTGGTGGAGCTCTGGCAGGAGGCTCGTGAGAGCGGCCTGCGGCAGAGCTAGCGCGGCGGGGCAGAAACAAATTCATGGCCTGGGTGGCTTTCTGGACCTCGGAAAAGCGATCGACGATTCCCGTGACAGCAGATCCAAAAAGGCCCGACGGGGAGAGGGGTGCGTTTAGAAACGCGGCACGTTCAGCATCTCCCATGTCGGTGAGCGTGAGCCATAAGTGTCTTTCAGATACACACAGGCTGGCCATGCATCTTCCCAGAGCTTGTGCGGCGGCTTTAGTGGCACGCAGGGTGAGGTCCGTAGCACTTCTCAGATCCGTGACAGCGGAGGAGGGGTTTCTACCGCTCTCGGCCCACTCACGGAGAATATCGCTCTGTAACACCTGGAGGACGGACATAGAGTGAAGCGCTGCGGCGGCCTGACCGGCGGCGGCATAGGCGCGAGCATGAAAACTTGAGGTCGCTCTGCACGCTTTCGACGGAAGCGTGGGAGAAGAACGCCATCTAGCAGAGGGCGGGCAGAGGTGTGTGGCGACCAAGTCCTCAACAGGCGGCATGGCTGAATATCCCTTTTCGGCGGCTCCGTCCACTGTGCGCAGCGAGGCGGATATATCCTAGCGGTTTCTCGCCGAGAGCGGGGCATTCCAGGACTTCGTCAGTTCAGCGTGAAGTTCAGGCAGGAATGGGGCGGCCCGGTTGCACGCGGGGGTCGAGCGCCGATGGAAAAAGCTGCCGTCCATCCGGTTCGGGGGCTGCTCGGGTGGAGGAGACCACTCGAGACCGAGGCGTTCGACGGCCTGTGAGAGGAGGCGCATTAGTTCCTCCTCTATTCCAGCGCGGATCCCCGCCGACTCTCTCGTGGATCCGAGAGATGACCACTCCTCACTGTCTGATGCAAGCAGTGAACATGAGTCCTTCTCCTCCGCGGCGTCATCGGAGGCGACAGAGCGGCCACTCGGCGGCAACTGTATGTCCGGCAGGGGCGGGGAGGGAGAGCGGGAAGCGGGAGGCGGCGGCGGCGGCCCGCATGGTTCCGCAGGGGGCTCCGGCGGCCTCTGGTCGCGGCGTTTCTTTTTCCGCGGCGAAGAAGGAGGCGGCGCGGGAGCGGATTGTGCTGCCCGAAGTCGTGCCCGCAGGGACGACAACGGCAGGCTCTCGCAGAAGTCGCATCCTCCATCCGCGAGGGCGAGTTCTGCGTGCTCGAGTCCCAGGCAGAGAGCGCAAATGACATTGCGGTCTCCATCCTCGAGAGGAGCGCGGCAAGAGCCGCAGGAAAGGCGAGGCATCTTTACAAAGACGCTCGGCTCTTTTAGAAATACAGAGAAAAGGATACAGTCGTCGGATGGCGCTAGCTTGCAGGGCGGCTGAAGGTGGCGAAGACGGCCGGCTTCTTCAGGGTCCGGGAGCTCGCTAGAGTGATGCCTTCTCGACGGCGACGGCTTTCTCTCAGGACAGCAGAAGCGTGTAGCTCGCTGAAGATGAAATGAATCAACATATAAGCCTGGGAGAGACTGTTATATACACCATAGCCATGCCCATTCTGGCTGGCCATGATGCAATGAGCGCGCGGGCGCCTCTCATTGGCAGCGGGTTCAGCCCCGCTCTCCCATAGGCTTAAGCAGTTCTCTCTGAGCGAACCAATGAGCTGCTAGCTAGCCTGCTCTAGGTCTGCCGCAGAGGAACTGCGTTGTGCATGGATACAAATTATGAAATAATTTTTGGCTTCAAAATCTCAGCAAAGATGAATCTTTCCCGTAGCGTAAGCTAGCTTACGCAATACGAGAGAACCTCTCGTAAGAGAACTAATGCTAATGATAAAGGTATGTCAGACATAATTTTAAAGACACCTCAACATCGCCAAAGGCTACAGGACTGAAAATCACAAAAAAAAATCCTATGCATAACATTTTGTAAATCAATTTATTACACTTATTGTTAAATCAATTTAAATGGATCTTTTCTGAATGAAAGTATCAGGGTTTTTTTTTTTATTCTACTGACCCCAAAAATTTGAATGGTAGTGTAAACATAATAATTATAATGAATACAGAATAATTATCAAAATGAATATTTAAGGAATACAATTTGACTACATTTTATTTGATGGGGCGGTAAGGGACCTATATAATGAATAGAAACTGCAAAATGACTCATTTAGAAATCATCATGAGACATCAAAAGCTCATTAACATATGACTACCCACATTTACAACAAATATAAAGTATTCATCAACACATACAGTAAATCAGCAACTTGACCTGACAATGAACTATACCAGTACTCAGAGCTTAGCCAATTATAACAGAGCTCATTAGCATATAGAATGTAATTTATTGTAAATCTTTTGTAGCATCACTGTTATACTATTATATAGTTGTTTTATTCATATTTTGAATACATTTTATATATTTTCCACTTTAATTTTAGTTTAAGTGATTTTATTGTGCATTTGTGTTAGTTTTATAAATACATTTTTATTTCAGTTAGTTTAGTACTTCAAGTTAAACTAAAACATGAGAAATGTTGCCTTAATGTTATTTTATTTCATGTAACAAAAATGTCTTTATGGTTTAGCTTCAGTTAACAATAACAACCCTGCTTAACCATTTTACACAAATACTGTACCTTAATATATCCAGCACAAGCATATTTATAAACATTACAGTGTTCAATAGGTGCTGCAGAACCAAAATGATCCAGGAAATCTCGCAATGCAAAAACAAATCATTTCATAGCCATTACTTTTCCTCTTTTCTGTCACCTCTGACACCCAAAGAAAAAAGTGCCAAAGCACAAAACCCACAGAAAAACAAAGCCAGGCAGAACACATGGTTTGAAGTCCAGCTGTGCTGAAATGCGATCAGGGGTGTGTGACGGGCTTATGATGCCCCCAGTAATGGGGAAACAAGCAGAAAATGTATTCATAAGGGTTAAGCCTCTTTGCTTAAACACAACTCCTGCTGCTTCACGCTGAGAGCTCCATCAGAGGAGTGTAAGAGACAGCGCCACAGCGCTTTATCTGCGGTGGGCGGCATTGCTCTCCTGTCTTTAGCTATGCTTCACTAGTAATGCGTGACTGCCACATGACCGCAAACAGGAACTACTAGCAGAAGAGTCCCATAAGACATTCCTGCTGCACTCCGGTTGACCTCGGATCTCACATCGTCCCAAACATTACCTCTGAGCATCTCGGAGTCAGACTTCTGCCTGTGCCACATCAATTATGTCCATCTGTTGAGTTTTGTTTTGCTTTTATTTTCATGGTCGCACTGGATGAGGATATAATGGCATACTGAGAAGTTACACTTTCCGTTTCAGTGGTGTAAATTAAAGGGACAGTGCATTAAAAAAAAATATACTGTATATATATATATATACAGTATTTTTTTTTTTAATGCACTTTTATATTTTGAAGCTATATTCATTTATATAGCCTATATAAAATTCTTAACATGTTTTTTAATAATTATTTTTAAAAATACTTATTACACAAATAAAGTTTTTAACTGTTATTAATAATATTAATTACGAAAAAAAGTAGATCATGAGGGGCCTAAAGATTCCCATCCCTACTATACAATGATTTATTGCTTGTCTTTGTCGAATAATACAGAAGATAAAGAACTTAAAAAGTAATCGCATATTAAATCTCAATCGCAATATTGGTTAAAAAAATCGCAATTAGATTATTTTCCAAAATCGTTCAGCCCTAATATATATATATTAGGGCTGTCACTTTTGTGAAAAAATCCTGTTTGATTTTTGAGACGTAAGTGTTCATTGAATCGATTGAATCAAAACCGAAGCCCTCCTTGTTGGGTCTAGGTCTGTTCTATCTAAAGCTCAACCCTTCACCTTGCTTATTGATAATTGCTCAGTTAACTTTTCCACTCAGGTGAAAAGTCTTGGGGTCATATTTGATGGTTTGCTTTCTTTTAGTTCTCATACAATTTCACGTGCTGCATCTTTTCATTTACGTAATATTGTTAGACTTCGTTCTTCACTTTCTCAACACTGTACCAAAGTACTCATTCATGCCTTGGTTACATCTCGGATCGATTACGGCAACTCCCTTTTATTTGGTATTCCCGAAAAACAACTACATAGACTACAGTTAATCCAGAACTCAGCAGCCAGGATTCTTACTCACTCACGTATTTTTGATCATATAACTCCAATTCTTTGCCAACTGCACTGGCTCCCTGTTCGTTATCTTGTACATTACAAAATATTGATCCTTATATATAAAGCTCTTCATAATTTGGCACCTCAATATCTGTTAGATCGTTTTCATTTGTATAGACCATCGCGTTCTTTGAGATCCTCTTCAGCAGAATTATTGTCTGTTCCAAACTTCAAGATGAGCTCCTATGGTGGTAGAGCTTTTAGTTGTGTGGCGCCTAAAATGTGGAATGCTTTACCATTGCACTTTCGCCAAATGGATTCAATTTCCCATTTTAAAGCTCAGATAAAAAAGTATTTGTTTAGATTAGCTTTTATTGATATGATTGTTTGATGTGTAGTTGTAGTGCTTTGTATGTTTTGTATTTATTGCCCTGTTTTGTATTGTACGGTGTCCTTGAGTGCCTTGAAAGGCGCCTTTTAAATAAAATGTATTATTATTATTATATTATTATTGTAAAATCGATTTTCCATGTCTAAAGACGTTTCCATTTTCATCACCAAATATAGGCAAATCCACGGACACCTAACAGGCATTAGGACGAGCCTAAAGAGGGCGCTTGAGACGCACAAGTCAGCAATATTTCTGATGATTTATTGGCGTGAAGTTTCGTGCACAATGACAAACAGGAGCGCAACATTCAGGGATTGAAATGAACACCCTCAGACCCGCCAAATGCGGGTAAAAATTTATTTTGGCGGGTAACGCTGTCAAATCACGAGCCGATCTGGCGTGTTTCTATGTTTACTCACTTTCTTTGCTGTGGAAGTTCATGTAAGCCAAATCTGCGCGGATTTAGCACAAATACGCAACTCGTGAGTCCTCATGATATATTAAATACAGCGTATAGCGCAGAATCTGCGCATTTCTGGCTTAATTGAACACACACGTCACTAAGCAACAAATAACGGCGCGCTTGTTCACTTGCATTGAAGTAATAGCGAATATTAAAAAGCATTTGGTTAAGACATTGTTATTTTCCAACATCCTACATGTTCTGTGTACTGTATTGATCTGTCCACCTAAAACACATTTTTGGTAAAAAAAAAAAAAAAAAAAAAAAAAAAGGGCCAATAAAATCGATTCCCTATTTTCGTTTTCGATACTTGTGTTGGTTGGTCCGATCGGTTGTGCAATCGATTTCCGAACGTAAAGTGACAGCCCTAATATATATATATATATATAGACACTATATAGTTTCAGAAACCTGTATGGCCATTAAGTTAAATGATCAATTTGTGTGAGAAACATTTATATGCAAACACCATATAAAAGTGAATTTTGCATCCGATGACCCCTTTAACAGTAAAAAAACACAACAGCAGGTTGTGCTGAGTGAACGATCAGCAAACAAGAGCATTCAAAAGAAAAGTTCTGGTAACTGGTTTTCACACTTATAAACATGTGTGGTGACTCATATTTGCCTAAACACCTCTAAACCTTGATTTACATTTATATTCATCTCCATGCTGTGCATCCTCTAGACATTTTATCAAATTTAATTCCATTTTTAATCAACAGAGCAACCAATCTACCGCACTGGACTACTGCGTGTAAAGCCAAGGGTGAAATTAGTGTGCTTTCTAAGATGTGCAGATTCGTTACTGTATTTCTTTCCACCGTTTCCTTCAAGCACAGAAACAGGCTGCAAGTAA
Organism: Tiaroga cobitis; assembly: GCA_030578255.1. Lineage (NCBI taxonomy): Eukaryota > Metazoa > Chordata > Actinopteri > Cypriniformes > Leuciscidae > Tiaroga > Tiaroga cobitis. Next base: position 38,219,834 of record CM060607.1, on the reverse strand, counting down.
ATTGGATGTTTACCATTCAAAAAAGATGTACATGTGGCTAATAATTTGTGATTTGGATGCTGAATAATGCATTTCAGTGCTGGTAATAACAAACACTTTCAGAGCAGAAGATATAGACGGGAGAAACCTGCATTATGGATTAACTTTATATGAATGCACTCTACTAAATATTTCAGAGCCACGTTCTCATCTGCAAAAAACAATTCGGTAGAATACTCTTTGGCATAAGAAGGAGTGCAAATATGTTTATTTGTGTGCCCATACAAGCTCATTTTATATTTATATATCATTTGATACATGATTCACTTTTGTTTGTTGGATATAGAAAACAAAATGCATTTACATAATAGAACAAATTTTACACAGAATACTTTTCTCAAAATAAAAATGTCACGGAGCCACACACCCAAGTGAAACAAAAAAGGACCTTGTAATTAGTCAAACTTAATGTTAAGTTAGTGTCCCATTCCCTCTGATGGAGTCTTGGGAAACGTCTTTGTGCAAATAAGAATAACCGTCACACTCCACAATCTCCTACTGGAATGGACACCCCATAGGAGCCCTTATCAAATGAGTCTGAAACACTAATTTGACAAATAACAAACTAACTCACAGTACAGTGTCTACCAAAGGAAAGAAGGAGTAATTATGAACCATATGGAGCACAAATTAAAATATCAATGCAACATATGCATGATGTTTAGGAAAACATGCAACATATGCATGATGTTTAGGAAAAGATGCAACAACGCTTGACAACCGAGAGGTGACACATTTACCCGTACATATACAACCAAAATCTAATGTCACGCTAACCGCATATCAGTTTTTTAGCTGCTTAAAATGAACACCCAGCTGCAGAAAGTCTTTGTTTAATACAATATTTTCCAGAGAG